>OU342691.1:22561056-23841584 GCA_910589285.2 Mythimna ferrago | reverse complement strand
GGGCCGTAATCCACCACGCGGGCCCAGTGCAAGTTGGTGAATTTCACATGTCTTCGAATTTTTGGTTCTAGGACATGCCGGTTTCCTCACGATGTTTTCCTTCACCGTTTTGAAAGCAGTTATGATGAAATAAATTACACAAAGTAATGCGCCTGGCTGGGCTCGAACCCGCGACCTACAACTCGTAAGTCGGGGCCGTTATCACTCGGCCACTACTGCTCTCATACTACTAATACACTACTATGATGATGACATGATATACTAATAAACCATAGAATAAATTTATATACAATATTTACTCAAATTATTTTGTGAACAGACAACACAGATCTATGAGGTTAGTAACACATATTCTTATCCTATATTACTACTTAATTATAAATCGCGACAATGTACGGTCCACCAATGCTCACAAGCAGGCTTTCTTGCCTTCCGGCTAGTGATGTGCCGTTGCCGGCAATATGGCCGTGAATTGGGAATATTGTCTGAAGTATGAATATTGGTGGGAATATTGCCCGAAGTATGAATATTGGTGGGAATATTGCCCGAAGTATGAATATTGGTGGGAATATTGCCCGAAGTATGAATATTGGTGGCAATATTGCCAGCAATATTGCCATATTGCCGGAAATGGCACAAAGCACAGCGTCAAAACTGTCATTGCGTACCTTTGACAGAAGATAAATAATGTCATACAATTTGGTAATGCCACCGCCAGTCATTTGGACACAACAACGCAAAGTGTTTTTCGACACCTTAATTTAATTATTTTTTTGTTAGTTTTAATTAGGTAGTAAATGGTTTTTGTTCAAGTGTATATTAAGTATAACTGGTATTTTTTTTTAGTGTTTCATTATTATGTAGTCATTTTTAAATTACTTACAATAAATTAATTCCTTACGTCATTGACGTTAATGATATCATATTTATACTTAAATACCTTTTGCCCGTGGCTTCGCCCGCGTATATAAATTATAGCCTATGTCAGTAATAAAGCACCTTTATATCGGTAAAGCAATACGGCCCTCGGAATGTGTCTAGGAGTATTGGCGACTTGATTATAAAGATATTGCATTAAATAAATATACGTAAAAATCAGCTTGGAGAATTTACGTGAAGTACTGTTTTTATGTTCCTTGATTACCTGATACCTGAAAATTGACCGTCTAAACAAGCTAGTAGTTAACTTTCTAAAAGCGACAGTTCTGTTGGTGTAGTAGTTAGTGACCCTGACTGCTATGCCGGAGGTCGTGGGTTCGATTCCCACCCAGGACAAATGTTTGTGTGATGAGCACGATCATTTGTTCTGTGTCTGGGTGTAATTTATCTATAATATGTATGTATTTAGAAATATAAAAGTATGTTTATCAGTTGTCTAGTACTCATAACACAAGCTCTGCTTAGCTTGGGACTAGACGACGCTGTGTGATAGTTGTGGAATATTATTATATTATATTATTATTTCTAAGTTAGTTAAATAGTTAGTATTTAACTTTCTTTCAACCTGACCATCGTCAATAAGCTTATTAAAAATTTTATTTCCACTTTTATTTACATTAAATAAACTTCCTATTTGGATGTATTCCACGCGCGTTCGCCTCATGGTTCGGAACAGAGTGCCTTATCGAATGCATTGGTATTCGGAAATCGAACGAACGTAAGCGAATAATCGAATAAACTTGTATATTTTCGTTCATTGAAATATGAAAAGCACTAGGGATGATTTTATTTTAAAGGTGGAGTTGGTTTGACTAGCAATTTTATTTTTATTTGACATTTAACATAAAATTGTGATCTCTAAGCGAATGTTTAAACAGAAAATTGGTCAGTTTTGTGTCTGAACTGCATTTGCCTCTGGTTACTAAATGGTCCCATTCCTAGCACAATAAAAGGCCGTGGTAATGGCTCGTTCACGACCTTGCTGCTGTGAGCGGTAGATAAGCGCGAGGCGGCGAGCGGTAAGATTAAAAGTATAAAAATGTTTGAAGTACCTACGCCACGTGACGCCGCTCATAGCACTGCGCGCTTGCGTACCGATGACGCCTTGCTCGCCGCAACATTCGCCTCTAAGACAGAATTCGTGAACAAGCCGTATCTAACTCTTTCAAATAATCATGCAGCAAGTACTCGTACTTCTGCTTCCTTATTCGTAGTCTCAAGAACACGTCTAGTCCAACTGTCTACGGCTAATTCGGCTAATTAGTTGCCTGTCTGTTTTCTGCCGTCTACATTTCGTGTGTGCACTAGAGTTACACAATTTAATTTCGCCAAGTCCATTCCATCATCGGACCACAAGACGTACGTCGTTGCGCCACCGGTACATGGTGGACGTCCCACTCATACGTACAAAGCATTTTGGGAACACATTCATTATAGGTACGTACAGCTAAGGAGTGGAATTCCCTGTCGGAGTCTGTGTTTCCTGATAACTATAACCTAGGGGTCTTTAAGTCAAGAGTGAATAGATTGCTTCTAGGCAAGCGTGCTCCATTATCGGCCACATCATCGCTTACCATCAGGTGAGATTGTGGTAAAATGCGAGCCATCCATTATATCCAATAAAATATCCATTAAAAAAAAAGGTGAAATTAAATTGTAATAACGACTATTGAAAGTATAAACGTTTGTGATTTACCAAAAGCCAATACGATAGACATAAAGTATCGGTCGCGTGTCAGCGGACGGTGAGTCAACAAGCCCAGTAACCTGATTCACGTAAAATCAAACAAGCCAAATATCGTTGAAGTTTTATAGTCGTTCGATCGAAGTCCTATCCAAAACAGTATTCACGTGTTCCTTAATCGGGATTGGATAGAACGACAACTCAACTGGCTCGAAACGATCTATCGACGTCTTATTTCCAGTTACACTAATAACTATTCTACCAAGATAATGTAATACAGATTCTTTTTTTTTAAATCGACTCTTCGACCAAACGACTTTAAAGTCGGTGTCGTTCAAACTCGATTGATGGATGTGAATACGGAAAAGGTCTAAACGATTAAATCACTATGATATCGTTACGGTTTTGATTCCGTGAATCGGGCTTCACTTATTCATCAGTTAGGTTAGGTTAGGTTGCAGATTGTTCGAGGTGCCAGGGCTGCAGATTCGAAGGAGTAACCGTGGATGATTTCCACCCTCAAAAAAAAAGCCCTCGCAAAAAAGGCCAACTGAAGGAACACTGTGTGTTTTAATTAGTAAAATTTTGACAGTCCCTCTCACTCCTCCTAGAGCGGGTGAAGTTGTTTAATGATTTGCCATGTAAAAAAAAATCAACCGGCCCATGTTGAAAAACCACAACTTTTTTTATGGTGGGAAAATCATGAATGACAACTCCCGCTCTTGGGTGGAGCGGGAGATAGTGTCACTGACTAAAAACCCAGTTGCCTTCTCGTATTTTGCATGTGGGTACAGCATTATGGGTAGGTACAGCAGCAGAGCACTCAGTTGTTTGGCTGTTTCGCGTTGACGAGGATCAAATAGGTATATTTTACACATACTCATATTTGTTTACAATTTGTTCTCTAGTCTTAAGATTGTGTCATTTCCCGCAAATAAACGTTTTTAGGGTTCCGTAGTCAACTAGAAACCCTTATAGTTTCGCCATGTCTGTCTGTCCGTCTGTCTGTCTGTCTGTCTGTCCGTCCTCGCTTAATCTCTGTGACCGTTAGCACTAGAAAGCTGAAATTTGGTACCAATATGTATATCAAACACGCCGACAAAATGGTAAAATAAAAATTGGAAAAAAATGTTTTATTAGGGTAGCCCCCCTATATGTAAAGTGGGAAGTGATTTTTTTTTTAATTTCAACCCTAACGTGTGATATATTGTTGAATAGGTATTTAAAAATGAATAGGGGTTTACTAAAATCATTTTTTGATAATGTCAATAATTTCGGAAATAATCGCTCCAAAAGTAAAAAACAATGTGTGTCCCCTCTCTAACTTTTGAACCATAAGTTTAGGAAATATGAAAAAAAATCTGAAAAGTAAAACTTTATAAGGACTTTCTAGGAAAATTATTTTGAACTTGATGGAAAGAACAGTTTTTGTACAAAAAAGACAAAAGGGTTCTACAAAATAATTTCTGGACTAAATTTGTAGTATAATCGTATATGCAAGCATTTTTTTAATCTCATAAGTGGGTACACTTATTGTGACGGTCGGGACACTACGGAACCCTACACTGAGCGTGGCCCGACACGCTCTTGGCCGGTTTTTTTTTTCTTTCAGAACATCTCTTATGTTTACATTTTGTAAGTAAACAGAAAAAGAGCATACTAACTTGCTTAACACATGAACTACCTATAGATTGTGTAACTGAGTAACTCAACCTAGAGATTCAAGCTCGTAACAGTGACCCTGATACATAGAGGACGCACGCAACGACTGCTGTAGCCACTTAGTGTACTCGACAGTGTAATGCGGTGTTCTGGGTAAGTATGTGTACACTTCCGTGACCGTCAGCTTTGTTAAAAGTGTCGAAAAATGTAGACAGTGTAGCAATTTTGGGTCTCATTCGTGTCGTTGTGGATTACGGGACTATTATTTAGACTGGTCTGTTGGTTTATTGGTTAGTGACCCTGACTGCTATGTCGAAGGTCGTGGGTTCGATTTCCACTCAGGACGAATATTTGCGTGATGAGCACGATCATTGGTTCTGTGTCTGGGTGTAATTTATCTATAAAATTAGTATTTAGAAATATAAATAAGTTTGTATATCAGTTGTCTAGTCCTATCTATTTTGTGTCATAACACAAGCTCTGCTTAGCGTGGGACTTGAGGGCGCGCGGCGTTGTCTGCGATAGTTGTGGAATATTATTATTATTATTTGGTTGCTTTGTTCTATGGAGTCACAGGAATCTTGCATTTTACCTTTTTATGAGGGTTATAACTCCTCCTGCTCTCGGTGGAGCGAAAAGAAGGGTCAGAATTTTACTTCTATTTACTTTATTGTGGTTTAAAAAATCCCTCGTAGCCCTAGCGGGCATCAGCTCTGCTGGGTGTACCCCTATGATTTGCAGATATCTCTTTGAGGAGCACTTGGAACACTACACTACATGCCGTTGACGACGACGATGACGACGATGCGACGATGATGGGTGGCTACCACTGTGGCCACCCATCTCATACCGAATCCGAGTCGTCGATGGCATGTAGTGTAGTTTAAGTAATGGCTTATCGTCCGCTATCCCGCGCCTACGGTGGCCCAGGGATTGCTCGACGACTTCCGATACGTGAGGCATTTTCTGTCGCAGCGCTGGAACGTCAGGTGGCCCGTTCCTTACTGCAGCCGCCTCCTTCACTAGCATTGCTGCGTCGAAGAAAGAGGCGACCGCTTACCATCGCGGATGCGATCGGCGGCAACAACCCAGCGCGCAAGCAATCGCCTGGTGCAAGTCATGATCCAGAGCGGGGAGGAATGGCCGGCGGTAGGTCCTTCTGCGAAGCAGTATGCTAGCGAAGGAGGCGGCCGCACGTGCGAAAGAGCGGACTTACGGACAGCCACCGTAGGTGTGAGCTTACAAACGACGAGCAATGGGTAGCTTACCGTCCGGCCGTCCATTAATCATCCGGATCGAGCACAAGTCGTCGATGTCAGTAAAACCGTATGGGCCAAGCAAGTCCAAAGTCTACTGGGGCTATGGGTTCGCTTATGAAAGGCAACCCGAGGCCTTAGAACGCATGGCAAAGAAACATAAGAGTAGATTTTAGTCAGTAAAAGTCTGAATCGCCTTCTCACTCCGCCCTAGAAAGAGAAAAGTAAAAAAAAAACAGTCTTTCAATTATTATTTTTTACCACTCTAATAACCTTCCCTTCGTCTCATGAAGCTTTAATCGAACAGTTTCAGAGAAACATCTTTTTGATGCACGATTTAAATCAGAATCATGACGAACATTAACGATTTAAAGTTTAAACGTGACATAATCGTACTATTACGAAATATTTAATGTGTTCTATAATTTTATTTATCTCTGTAATTGTGAACGAATAAAATATTAATCGGAACTTAATGTGTACATCGAAGGACTGGAAAAATTTGCCTGCTGCGGTCTTCCCTCCGATTATAATTTAGGTGTCTTCAAGGCTAGAGTAAATAGGCTCTTAATAAACTAGTGCGCCTCACCATCAACGATTGCATTACTGCTTAACATCAGGTGGGATCGCAGTCAAGTACTAGTTAATAACCGATAAAAAAAATATATTTTTACTGATCGGCGGCGGATTGCCAATACGCGGCAGTTCAGTCACTCCGCGCAGTATGCCCCTCTATTTGTAGTTTATATGCAATAACATGTATAGGCATTTCGTCGCGGGTCTGCCGCGACGGAATTTGCCTGCTGCGGTCTTCCCGTCTAATTATAATTTTGGTATCTTCAAGGCTAGGATGCGCCTCACTATCAACGATTGCATCACTGCTTACCATCAGGTGGGATCGCAGTCAAAGACCAGTTTATAAAATTAAAAAACAAAAAAAATCCCAGCTTAAGGTCTTTCTCCTAATTCTTTATTTTTCACAAAAACATAACATACTATAAGGTGAAATATTATTGTTGCGTTTGAACACTATCTCACCTGATGGTAAGCGATGATGTGACCGATGATGGAGCACGCTTGCCTAGAAGTAACCTATTCCCTAAGTTGTAGCTACCAGGAAACACAGACTTCGGCAGGGAATTCCACTTCTGTCTGTCCTCTATCCAATAATTGAAACAGCTTCGACTAATGACAAAACAAATCTCCATACGACTACGGTAATAACAAAATGTCATTAGTTATAATTTCTAATGATAATGTTATGTGTGTTTTAAAACAACATTGTCTTACACACATAGGGTGTCAATAGGTTAGTAGGCAAAGGTTCTACATCGACTATGAATCGTGATATAAGTGTTGCTTTGTCTAACTACTTAATTAATATCCATAATTAAGTAGTTAGACAAAGTAACACTTATATATTATGTAACAAGGTTCAAGACTCTACAGTAGGCCCGACAGATCTTGGCGAGCCTGAACATAGGCTCTGCACATCTCTTTCTCTCTCTCACACATCGTGTGTCATGAACAACTTGACAGGGTCAGCGCAGACAAAGAGAAATAATTCTCGCGCGGTCTCGGGCATTTTCTGACGATGGCGTATGTCAAAGATACGCTTCCCGCGTAACTTCGAATCTTCAAATATGCACTTTATAAGAATAGTTTTAAAGTTGATTTTCGGATGCCTTAATAAAGTCCTCTCCGCGGCGCTCCTCTCTGTCTGCGCTGACCCATAGAGGGAGAGAAAGATGTGCAGAGCCTATGTTCAGGCTCGCCAAGATCCGTCAGGCGTACTGTGCGTTAAAGTTAAAAGGAGACGTCCGGGGTGTCGGGACGAGTAATAGGAAGCTCGCTGTCCAGTGGTCCACTAAAGACCAAGCCTGAGTCGTCGACGGTGCGTAGTGTTTCCGAGTGTGACTCAAAAAGATATCAGCAACCGTAAGGGCCCAACTGGGCCGATGACCGCTAGGTCCGCGGGAATTTCAGAACGCAAAGGGCGGTGGTAAAGCCTGTCACGTCCTCTCGCGCTTTGAAGCGAGACTTTTTTTATATTTTTTATTATTGTTCGGCTCGCGTTTGACCACCATCTTACCTGATGGTAAGCGATGATATGGTCGACGATGGAGCACGCTTGCCTAGAAGTAACCTATTCACTCTTGACTTAACCTATTCATTCACTGTGATGATCCACAACACACATACACAAGACAGTCAGACCCGAAACATCTATCTAGTCATCATCATTATTTCAGCCGAAAGACGTCCTCTTTTGGACATTGGCCTCCCCCAAGCGTCGCCACAACGACCGAACCTGTACGTCTCTCATCTACCGCATTCCCGCGACTCTCACCTTGTGAGAGGCCTCATCTATCTAGTAGATCATACAAACACTTGTTCCGTGCGGGAAGCGAACCCGCGACACGCAGTATAGCAGCCAATTGCCCAACCACTGTGCCATCGTGCAATACAAGTCGATTAATTCTAGAGACAAGACAGAAATGTTACTCTATTTTAAACAAAATGATTTGACTTGAACATGATTGATGAGTGGTAATCATTAATCATATACAATTTGTGTGGGCGAACAAGAACCCGATTGATAATAATTATGTACCTTGATTGTACTATCAACAATCGTACTACTAATATTATAAATGTAAAAGATTGTTTGTTTGGCAGTCTGTAACTTTTTTTAAGGTCGAAGAGCATCAATAACTTCTCCAGCTCTAAGGAGGAGCGAGAGGAAGTGTCATACTTTTACTGATTAAAACCCATCTGTGTTTCTTCAGGTGCTTTTTGCATTCTAGGATCTATCCTCTCGCGTCGAGCCTGTCTGTGAAGCAGTAATACTAGCGATGGAGACGGCGGCACGCGTGTTAGACCCTAAATACCAGCCACCGTAGGCGTGAGCTTGCGATGGAGACGGCTGCACGCGTGATGGACCCTAAATACCAGCCACCGTAGGCGTGAGCTAGCGGACGACGAGTAATGGATAACTCATCGTCCGGCCGTCTGGTAACCATCTGACAAACGGCGCATAGCGTACCACGTGCGTCTGAAAGAGATGTCAGCAAAACCGTAGGGGTCCAGCAGGGACGAAGCCTACTGGGGCCATAGGTCGAATTTTAAAAGGGTTAACCGTGATCCTGGGACGCAAAGCGCAACTGAAGGAACATAGTTTTGGTTTTAATCAGTAAAAGTCTGACACGCCCTCCTGCTCCACCTAGAGCGGGAGAAGACATAGATAGTATTCCACATTGAAAAAAATAAACTGGGTCTGAACCATGCAGCATTGGTGCCTAAAGGCCTGTGTAAACCATGACAAGAACTAGAACTAAGAAACGTGGTGTGCACAGGCCCTAAGATGGTCTTTTGAAGAAAGGACCACACAATTCTGAGTGGGCCTGTCAGTCAGTGCTAGCATTTGTCAGAATTCCTGTAGCTCAGGACTACTAAGGAGCTCGATACTACTAATACTACTCTGTCAAGAAAGTACCGGGAAAAGATCAATAATACACAAATTTTTTGTTATTCATCCAAATTTATTTTATCACCTTCAAAGTATGCCTCTTCAGAAACGATACACTTACGCCAACGAATAATCCGATCATCAAAACATTTTTTTAACGCTGTTTCCGAAATTGAGTTCAGTTCTCGCCGCGAATTCTCCTTTATGTCTTCTACAGATTGAAAACGGGTGCCACGAAGTGGTAATTTGAGTTTAGGAAACAGATAGAAGTCGGCTGGAGCCATATCTGGTGAATATGGTGGCTGCTCGATCGTATTTGTTGAGTGTTTGGTCAAAAATTCGTTCACAATGATGGCCTTGTGTGAAGGCGCATTATCGTGGTGCAAAATTCAAGAATTTTCTTTCCACAAATCTGGCCTTTTTCGTCGAATTTGCTCTCTTAAATGCCGCATAACGCTCAAATAATATTCTTTATTTACCGTTTGACCTTCCGGTAAAAATCCGAGTGCACAACACCGCGATAGTCAAAGAAAACAGTCAACATGACTTTGACTTTGATCGACTTTGGCGTGGTTTTTTCGGTTTTGGTTCAGTTGGAAGGCGCCACTCCAAAGCTTGTTGACTTGTTTGCATGTCAAACTCGTATACCCACGTCTCATTGCCAGTAACAATGCGTTTCATGAATGTTGGGTCGAAATTGACTCATTCTAGCATGTCCTCAGCGGCTCTCATGCGATTGAGTTTTTGGAGAAAATTCTTTTGGGACTAGCCGAGTGGCAACATGTTTCATACCCAAATGATTAGTTAAAATGGTACAGATCGACTCGTGAGATACAGAAAGTTCTGCGGCTATCTCTCTCAAACTTGAATGAGGATTTTCAGACACTATTTCCTTCACTTTTGCGATGTTAACTTCAGTTGCAGAGGTTGATGGCCTACCAGAGCGAGGCAAATCTTCCATCACATCTCGACCGCTTTTGAATGCTTTGTACCACTCATAAGCACGTGTTTTTGATAAAGTCGATTCACCGTAAGCCTTTTGTAACATTTTCAGTGACTCCGAACACGAAATTCCATTGGCGATGCAAAATTTAAGACAAACTCTTTGTTCGATGTTTTTGTCCATTATGAAATTCGCAATACACACTAGATATGATATAACTAAAAACAGCACTGTACTTAATATAAATAACAGATGCAACTCAAACTCCGCGCCAAAATGGAACACTTGTGCCAATCTAGCGACAACAAAAAAATCTAAAATTTGAATTTTGAACCATAAACAAATCATCCATTACCGATACTTTTTTGACTGAATGTTAGCTGATAAAGATGAAGTTTCTTTAGGTTAACAAAACAATTTCCACACGGACAAAACCACTAGCAAAGCCAGTAGGTAATAAATATTTATAGTCCAGTACATAGTGTACTTTTATAACCAATAACACTAATAAAAAGTATAGATAAAAAAAACCTTTGGTAGTTTAAACCGAGGACGCCTAGTTTTTTTGTCGATCACTTGTTATGCCACGGCCAAATTGAGATTTAGGACACTACGCGTTTGTACTAGTTTCGAAATGATGACTAAAAAGTTGTAACAAAGAGATGAAACAATTGTGTATACATTTGACAAGGCAAGTGACTGATGTATACAGTGTTTAAAATGTTTAAATGATGCTAAATTAAATGGTGGCCGAGTGGTAATGGCCCCGACTAACGAGTTCTAAGCCTCGGGTTCGAACCCAGCCAGGCGCATTACTTTGTGTAATTTATTTCATCACCACTGCTCTCAAAACGGTAAAGGAAAACATCGTGAGGAAACCGGCATGTCCTAGAACTAAAAATTAGAAGACATGTGACATCCACCAACCCGCACTGGGCCCGCGTGGTGGATTACGGCCCATTCCCTCTTCTAGAGAGGAGGCCTGAGATCCAGCAGTGGGAACATTAAAAAGGCTGATGATGATGAAATTAAATGTTGCTAAATAAAATCAGATTATAATTCGATACAGGTCAAACTTATGACTATAAATTGTGGAGGAATTGAATTAATTCATTAAACCCCAAGCGGACGCCGACGTTCGCTCTGTTATTGTCTTTCTATTGTCTCTAGTTACGGTATTAAAAAGGTTAAAAAAAAATCTATATTCGATTCTAGAATATGGTCTACTCGTTTGCTAAAATTCATCCAAAACTATCACAAAAGGACTAACAAACACAACATTGATTAAAAAAACTTTTGCCAATGTACAAGTTTTTTTATCATTCACCCAAAAGTATTAAGCGATGAATCATCATCCATCTTAAGCGACTCTTCATCCATGATCATCTTCATAATTACAACTAAAAGACGTCCACTGTTGGACATAGGCTTCCCTCAAGTGTCGCCGCAACAATCGGTTCTATAATACGTCTCGTAACTCGAATCGAATCGAATTCTCAAGACCCTCTCCAGGTCATCGGTTCTTAAGGAGTTGTCAGTAACAGTAGGGGCCCAGGCGGGTCGAAGTCTACTGGGGACAAAATTAACCCCCTAAGGGGAAGGGCAGTGATTGAACAGTGCTGGCCGAGTAGTAACGTCCCTGACTTACGAATTGTAAGTCGCGGGCTCAAATCCAGTCAAGCGCATTACTTTGTACAATTAATTTCATCACCACTGCTCTCAAAACGGTGAAGAAAACCGTCGTGAGGAAACCGACATGTCCTTTAACCAAAAATTCGAAGACACTTTCACAAAACGGGGTATGTATGCCCGCGTTGTGGATTACGGCCCATTCCCTAGAGAGGAGGCCGGAGTCCCAGCTGTGGGAACATTAAAATGCTGATTATAAGGAGTGGAAATGGGATTCAAAGTTTATGTGGACAAGCCTACTTTCACATGGGTGAAGTAGGTAGAAGCACGTAAAAAATAAATCAAAAGATTTATCTTTTTAACCAAAAGTTAGCTCCGTAGGATAATTACAAAACCTAAAAGAGGATCTTGCAGGTTTACATCAAAAGAAATTTTATAAATGAGCTCTTTCATAATTTACGTAATCTTATTACTCAGCATTTTCATAATAAAGCTTTGTTTTGTGGCTAACACAAAATATTTAATGTCTGAAGCATTTGATTGTAAATGTTTTATGTTTTCATTCGCTGTTTGAGTAATTCTGAGTGATTTCAATTTGTTTTTTTTTGTTTCTATACTTAAAGTAACAATAGAGATGATTTGGTAGGATCTGTTATTATTATAGTAGGTATTAGGTATTGACTATAAGATTGCATCACTATGTTATTGTGTATAATTTTCTGATGTTTGGATTACGCCATGTTTATTCTTCTGGCTTGTAAAAAATATTGTCTTGTCCTTTTTAGTGTCACCTCAATTTTTTAATGCGCTTTTCCTAGTTATTCCAATTTTTTGTAACTAAAAATTAACTTCTTTGTGTCATGACGGCCCAGTGGTTAAGACAAATTGGGCCACCAAGACTTAGAACGTCATGCATCAGAGGCCTTACCCTCTCAAACATCAGGTTGCGGATTCGAAAAAAATTACGTGTAAAAGTGTTTTATAAAACCTATTTGCAAAATAAATAATCAATTTTATTAATTATAGGGTGTTTTTAATATCGTGCGGATTTCATCACGCATGCGGGTTTGCTCCACATGCAGAAAATTTAATCATGCAAAAAAAACGCGTCTCGTTTGCGTGCGTAATCTACGCATTACAAAAAATACTTGTATGAAATGGACATTTGCGGGGGTTACGCGTGCGTGATCAAAACCGCACGATATTAAAAACACCATTAGTTTTTAATATCATATTTGCTATGACGCATTTATATTTAGCTGCATTCAATCAGTTTGTCCATCAATATTCTAAATCACGTTGTTTAATAATAATATAGCAAACGTATTAATTGATATCGGAGTGTTGGCTCTATTCACAGCGCTGATAGATTTTAGAACCGGTTCCAATCTATTATATGCAACATTCCGAACTAAACCGTGTGAAAATTGCGAGCGATTTTGCTGTTTATTGCGATGCTAATATAATAGGAAGCGAAGCGAAGATTGTTATTTACGGTACATGATTCGGATGACATGACCATGATGGTTACTGGATGGCCGGACGGCAAGTTACACATTGCTCGTTGTCCGCAAGCCCTCGTCTACCGTGGCTGGTAGTCGGGCTTGGAATATCGGCGGCTGGGGCGTGAAAACCGTTCGTTCCCTAACTCGTGCGGCCTCCTCCTTCGTTCTACAGTTGCCATCACGGATCTTGAGCGGTTGCGCAGAAGTCAAATATTCGGTCTTTTTAGTGGTGCAAAATGAGACGCGGAGGCGGGGAGTGTCAGTGATTGGCTCGCCGAGCCATCGCGTCATAGACGTCACTCCTAATTCGTTCCCTGCGTTGCTGCATGTATCTAACAACGAAAACGATTGGCTTGCCAATGTATGGAATGCGCAAAGCGATCCCCACTCTGACGCCGAGCGCTCAAGATCCGCTTTGGCAACTGTACATTACTGCTTTGCAGAAGGTGGCGACCGCCTGCCATTCCTCCTCGCTCCGTTCGGTCGATTGCCCCCACGAGGATACGGCGGAGCTCCGCCCAGACAGGGATCCACTGTATGCTCCACCATGTCTTCCGTGTAGTTTCTACTTTTATCAATACAACATTATTTTTAGTACAATACGCAAAACCTGAATATAGCTTATTCAGAATCAGTACCTGAATCGATTCCAATAATTTTTACACTACCGTTATATTTTTTCCCAAAAATATATAAAAAAAGGTTACAAGTTGGACACCACCGACACTAAGTACAAAATAGGTCATGGAAGGTCATAGTGAGCATTAGGTACCAGCGCACAGCTGGGTGTGGAAGCAAAACTACCCCTCATTCACCTGGGTGGCCCGGTGACCATGTATTTATAACGCCAACCAGGTACCATAACTGGCTTATAACTTTGTGATATTTCATGATACGGCTATGAAATTTTGTACATAGATTCTTTACATAAAATACTAGACACATGTTTCGGGTTCGTATATACTTAAAATAAGGTTATACACCGTTAAGTTATGATCATTTTAATCCCGTGGAGGGTCGATTCTGTACATGAAACACTATCGATTTGTAAAAATAAAATAAAAAAATAAAGTATCTTTTTTTTTAAAACTCGTATTAATTTACGCATGTACGAAATTAATTTCTTTAAGAAAACGTCAGCTGAGCGAGTTCAATGACCTGTGGGTAATAAGTACGCAGGTCATTGAACTCGCTCAGCTGACGTTTTAAAAAAAGGTATTTTATTTTTTAATTTTATCTATACAAATCGATTGTGTTTCATGTACCGGATCGACCCTCCACGGGATTAATTAAAACAGTCAAAATTTAACGGGGTATATTTATAGATTAGACTGATATTAAACACTATGGAAATTAATATTGTTATTTGTCTCTCTAGCTAAAAGTCCAAAAAATTCTCTGGTAACAGTTCTATTAATATCCTTCGACAAACGCGATTCAATTACAAGTTATGGTTCGAAAGCTTTTAAAATATCCGCCAAACAAAAGTGAAAGCACTCAGTATGCGGTTCATTAGCTATTAATAATCCTTCTTTATCCAGTTCGTTTTGAAATGGTTTTTAGGGTTCCGTAGCCAAATGGCAAAAAACGGAACCCTTATAGATTCGTCATGTCTGTCTGTCTGTCTGTCTGTCTGTCTGTCTGTCTGTCCGTCTGTCCGTCCGTATGTCACAGCCACTTTTTTCCGAAACTATAAGAGCTATACTGTTGAAACTTTGTAAGTAGATGTATTATGTGGACCGCATTAAGATTTTCACACAAAAATAGAAAAAAAGCAATAAATTTTGGGGGTCCCCATACTTAGAACTGAAACTCAAAAATTTTTTTTTCATCAAACCCATGCGTGTGGGGTATCTATGAATAGGTCTTCAAAAATGATACTGAGGTTTCTAAAATCATTTTTTTCTAAACTGAATAGTTTGCGCGAGAGACACTTCCAAAGTGGTAAAATGTGTGTCCCCCCCCTCTAACTTCTAAAATAAGAGAATGATAAAACTAAAAAAAATATATGATATACATTACTATAAAAACTGCCAACGAAAATTGGTTTGAACGAAATCTAGTAAGTAGTTTTTTTTTTATGCGTCATAAATCGAAAAAAATACACTATTATTAAAACATCGATCAAAGTTACAACACATTACAAGAACTTTTATATTATGTTACTTGCTGCTACGGAACCCTTCATGGGCGAGTCCAACTCGCACTTGGCCGGTTTTTCTATTTTAGGTACCTTTTTTGTTAGCTAAATTTTTAGATCAGGTACAAAAAACTGCCTGTGAAGATGTTTGATTGAAGGAGTTACTGCGGCCCTGAATTGAAAGAGCAACTGAAGAAAATCAGGTGGGTGTTTTTCCCTCCACCATACAAACACATAAGTTGCTTTACGATGTTTGATTTTACAACTTAATAAAAGTACACACGTGTGTCAGTTGTGAATACTCGTAAAACAAAAGAAAAAAAAAAATGCATGCTGTATATGAAGAACCATTTTTGTGTTTTGAAATCTGTAGCAAATAAATAATTTATTATTTATTTAAAAAACTTGGCAAGAGCAAGTCGGACTTGCGGACGAGGGTTCTGTACCATTATCTAAACAACATTAGACATTTTACTTTTTTTCTGTCATAGCAGCAACGATAATACATCATCTGTGAAAATTTCAAATGTTTAGTTATCCCTGTTTTTGAGTCTATTACTGCCTGGTGACAGACGGATAGTGGAGTCTAAGTAGCAGGGTCCCGTTTTTACCCTTTGGATACGGAACCCTAAAAAAACAACGAGTCCCCATGGAGCTGCACTTTGGGTTTTCTAAAATCTACTAGTGGTATAGAACTAACAAATATCTTCAACTTTCTGAGTAACTGACCGACACCTTGACACTTGAACAGAAGGCACGTAAATGGTTTGATTATAAATTTATTGTTTTGAATTTAAATCTAAATACTATTTGATTTGAAGGTAAATGAATGAAGGCAAACAATGAAAATGTATAAAGCTTTTTATAGCAAGCATTTTTGGTACAGAATCAATACATTTTATTGTTTATGAATTGATGATAATCAAATTTTGTGTTGTAACAATATATGGTCGAAGTAATGGGTTAGGTTACGAGTGCTGGTCATGGTCACACATAAAATAAAATAATTTACGAAAACACTAAATACAAAATTTTATTCAATATAATAAAAACTGGACAAGGGTGGTTTGTTCTCGCGCCCTGAGGGTTCCGTACACAGTCTCACTAAATAGTAATACCTATACTTAATAGTATATGTAAATGGTTCAATTCCGGAATGGAGTCTCGAAAATTTTTCCAAATCGCAAAAAAAAATATGACGTAACAACAAATTTAGTTTCCAGATTTATTCCTATACTTAAAGAAGAAAGAAAGAAAACTTGTTTATTCCTATACTTGTGATATAAGACCTTGCTTTATGCCAAAATTCAGGATTCTGGGTCAACGAGAAGTGCTCTATGAATATTGATTTCCTCGAGAATGTCGAAATGTATGTTTTTTGCCACAAAAATTAAAGTATCTTTTTCTTCTTAACTTACAAGTTTGATTTTTTTTACAGCTTCAAAAGTCCTGCAGACCTGAGTATACTTATGGTTTTAATTTCAAGTCGATATATCCACGCGTTCTTGAGATAAATGATCTTGACAGATAGACAGACAGGCTGATAGACAGATGGACGGACGGCCAACAAAGTGATCCAATAATAATATTTTTTTTTTAAAAAACACTGTATTAAAAGGTGTTACAGTACAAAATAACACCTTTTAATACAGTGTCAAGGCCTATTTCCAACAGTGGACGTGTATCGGCTGAAATGATGATGATGATGATGATGATGACAGTACAAAATTGGACTCATTTTGTACTGTAACACCTTTTAATACAGTGTTGTTTGACATGTTTGCTTAATATTAAAGCATGCAAAATATAACGGTATTAGGGTTCCGGTTTTTTTTTTTGAGGCACGGAACCCTAAAAATGATCTGGCTCACACCAGATTCTAGATTGAATCTGTTTTCAATTATTAATAAATTAGGATAACATTGTTACTTCCTAAAATAGCAAAAATTATGCATGACCTCAGAACTAAGTGATGACAGAATCATTAATTTCATAAACAGTCAATTTGATAAATGTCAAAGTTCACACAATATGTGCAACATATTTATGAGACGATAAGTCTACTCGCCCATAATAATATATTGAATAAGTATTTTTTACGGAAGGTGGGTCGCTGACTCCTTGACTAAATCTACTTTATTAGATGCTACAATGAACATTATTTCCATAGTCATAAAGGTTACATGATCAATTTTGAAGGAAGTCATGTAAAAATGATTTTTTGCTGCGTTCAGAGTATGGGTTAGTAGTTTTGTATGTCTTCAATGGTTTTTATGGGAATTTGTGTATGAGAATATTAATATGTATGAGAATCAATTTGTGTCTTGCTTACATTTTATTAAGAACAAAGTGATCAATGTTGAGGGTCTATGTTGGTTTCATGGGTTTAGCGAATGTGGAACGAAGGCAAAGAAGGAATAGGAGTGGGTTTTAATCAGTAAAAGTCTGATACACCCTCCTGCTCTCTGATCTTTTTTTTCAGATGATTTTTACCTAAAAAGAAAAGGTCTATGTTGGTTTTTTCTTGTGATTTAATGAATTAAGAGTAGGTAGGTACTTGTTTCGCTCGGAGGACACGTTGGAGCATAGGTTTTTTTTTGGTGGAGCATAGGTAGTGGAAGTACCTCTTGTGTGAAGTAGAAAGCTTAAGCGGCGCACTGCCATATCCTATGGAGGTGATCAGCGATGGTGACCTGTCGCATCCAGTACTGGTCCAGGGCATGATCCGGAGCGAGAAAGAATTGGTATTGATCATCTTCTCCTACGAAATATTCATGCGACCGAAGGAGACGGCCGAAAACGTTAGGAATTGGACATTCACATGCCCTAGCCACCACCGTAGGAAACGCCTAAGGACCGACGCTGCTTTAAGCTGGCGCACGCGCGTTTCGTTTGGGACCCCGTAGCGGAAACCGGATTATTACCTGCGCAGTGTCGCTATTTTAGTATTAACCCCTCAAACCGCCGGAATAATCTTAGTGTTCAACCGAATGCCGGCGTTCGCGCCATTCGGTTGAACACTAAGATTATTAAAAGTCCGCGTAGATTATTAAAATTTTGAGCGTTTTATTTATTGGTTATGTATCTAAGAATGTAAATAAGAAAATCTTCATAAAGTAGTCTGTAAATTTCGAAAATAAGCAACCTTTCCATTTTTCCCGTATTTATATCTATTTATACGCTTGGGGTCTCGGGGGTACGGTAAGCGTACAGTCGTGTCAATGGAGAACTTAAATGTATTACTTATAACGTAACAAAACGAGCGCGGGACGCGGGTATCCGCGACGGATGCCCGCGCGGTTCACCGTGACTGAGTACTTTTGTATGGGACCGCGCGAGTGCCCGTTTAACGCAGCGTCGACCCTTAGGGTCCGAGAATAACCGCTCTTTAGGTCCTGTTAGTATTCCTCTTAAATGAAAAATAAAAATACCCATGGCAACTATCGGCATCTATTATATTGTACTGATATAAATAGGAGCCTTTTGTCTTCAAACGGGATCGAGTTTCGTCCTTTCTTAGCCTCTTCAAGAGCCTGACAGTCTCACAATGCTTGACTGGCAGAGGGAGGCGATATTGAACGGTATAGCTACCTGTCTATATACATATTGCTACTAATTAGCAGAAAATCCAGATCCCAGAACTCTATTTAATAATATCTTTGTATTTTTTTTTTGTTTTTACAACTTTGCCTCACGTTAGAAGTTTTTTTAATGTGCTGCGGATTATATTACGCATGCGGGATTGCCCCGCATGCATTACAAAATGCAAAAAACAATGCGTCCCGCGTGGTATTACACGCATTGCAATAATTTGCTTGTATGAAATAGACATTTGCAGGGGTTACGCGTGCGGGGCAATCAAACACCCCAAGAATTACTCCTGCACTCTGGGTGCTATCATAAATATTTGAACTCAAAAATTCACACGGTATACTGAGCATGCAAAAACAAAGTTAAAATTAATAAGATTTTATAATTACCGTAGTGCAGACCAATAACACTAAATATATTCATGTACCTGCTATAAATCTTATGGTAGTGCTTATTTATTTTATCCCCATACGGAAAAGAGGGATGTTATAGCTGAACTTGGTGCTTGAACTTTTGAATTGATGTGTAATAAATATATGATTCCTGTGTCTCACCTTGCTCGTAAAACGGATAGTCATTAGGGCCAAAAGATTCTGGAGTGACAACCGCGCACGGGAAGATGCAGCGTTCGATGGCCTCACACAAGGTGGACCGATGATCTGGTGAGAGTTGCGGGAATACAATGGATGCGAGACGCACAGAACCGGTCGTTACGGCGACACTTGGGGGAGATCTATGTCCAACAGTGGATGTCTTTCGGCTGAAATGATGATGATAATTAAATTACTTGTCTCACGAAGAATATTCAAAGTGAGGATGGGACTCTATCTGCTACAGTCTTCAAGATTTTGTTCCAATACACACAATAATCCGTTACAATACAATTATCCGTTTTTTTTTTTTGTGAAAAATAAAAATATAGTTTAAAAAAACACGCTTTCATAGCAAATCAAACTAAAAAGTGTAAAATAAATTTCAATATAGGTATAAAATAATAATAATGAACGAAAAATATATGAAAGCGTGTTGTTTTAGTTTTTTTAAACTATATTTTTATTTTTCACTAAAAAAAAAACGGATTATTGTATTGTTATCAGTCTTTGATGGGTGTGCAAAGTTTGAAGAAAATCTGATCGCCCAAAGTAGGTCAAAATCGAGCTCAAAGGCGTTAGTTACAAACATACAGGTAAAGCTAATATAAGCGTGTTAATAAAAGGAGAAACTGACTGACTCACATAATCAATGCATGGCTGATACTACTGGTACTAGGAACATGAAATTTCCCGCAAGGATTCTTATTAGGATGTAGCACTAAAAAGGATTTTTTTATTATTGATATTCTCGTCTTTGACCACCATATCACCTGATGGTAAACGATGATGTGGCCGACGATGGATCACGCTTGCCTAGAAGTAACCTATTCACTCTTGACATATAGACCCCTAAGTTGTAGCTATCAGGAAACAGACTTAGGCAGAGAATTCCACTCCTTGGTTGTACGCACAATAAATGTGTTCCCAAAACGCTTTGTTCATATGGGTGGGTTGTCTACCAAGTACCGGTGGCACAACGCCGTACGTCTAGCGGTCCAATGATGGAAAGGACTTGGTGGAATTAGATTGAATGATTTTCCAAAATTCACTCCATGAGAGGGTTTTTTTTTATTTTATTTTTATGGTGGGAAAAATCATCCAATGACAACCCCCGCTCTTGGGCGGAGTGGGAGATAGTGTCAGACTCTTACTGACTAAAAGCCCACCCCGTTCCTTCGTTGCCTTCGTACCGGGGCTTGGTCCAACTTCCCGGCTGGGTCGAAGCCTACTGGGGCCAGGGTTAATACCCGCTGGGCCATTGAACAGCGCGCGCCATTGACGACTTGGACTCCATGAGGGGGTGACATGGGGTCTAAAGTTGGAACAGAGAAGTTTATTTCTACGCAGGTGAAGTCGCTGGCAGAAGCTATACTTTATTTGTACCTATTAGTCAAGTAATGGCTGAATGAGGATGTTTCCCGCCAGTGGTACCGCCAGGCACTGGTCGGAAAAAACGAGTGACGTCAGTTTTTTTTATATCTAATGTAAGTATGGTAGGTTGAGGAAAATGCAGTGGGATAAGTTGATTTAGTGCTTGAGATTCTGTGTGTGTATAGTGAATAACTCTGGTCATCTTATACTTAGCGCTTTGCTGTTACCTAAAACTAGTTTGTTAGTTTGTGCGATTCGGATAAAACTTCAAGAAAGGAACATTGGAAATCGTATTATTTACATAGGTAAGTTTACAGTACGGATGTGCCAGTTCGACTCGCATTTGCCCAGTATTTTTTCAATCTACTCGTATATTTCTTGCTTGGTCCACTGTTCGGCCACGGCAATGCCGTCTGCTGACGCTGTCGTTAGATTCCTACTTGAACCGGTAACAGGGCTCGTGACGCAGGATGGAAGGTGAGATAAGGCCTGCTCCCTGCTCCGCAGCCTCGCTCCGCTCCGGTGGATAGGCAGTCTAGCTTGACTGAGTTTACACTCGCACATACTTTCTGTAATTTAATTCATCACTACAGCTCTCAAAACTCTGAAAGAAAACATCGTAAGGGAAGCAGCATGTCCTAGAACCAAATTTGAACATATGTGACATCTACCAATCCGCACAGGGCTCGCATAGTGGATTACGGCCTATTCCCTCTCCGAGAGATGAAGAGACCGTCCCCAGGTCTCTTCTCTAGGAGAGGGAATGGGCTCTAAGCAGTACCGCTCCCAGCAGTGGCAACATCATAATGCCGATTATACTATGTATGTTATGCTAACAGTAAACGACTCATCCCGCATTAGCTATTCTTAAACGTTAAACACAAATCATGTTCAACCTTTGGAATATTCATGACCTAAACTGAAGATAATATTCAACGATTTAGCGTCAAGTATTGCGACATGCCACCTGGTTGAGCAGTCACGCGCCTGCGTTTGTTGTGGAAGGTATCTCGATTTTATTTTACTAACAGAAACCATGCAGTTTTTTTGGTATCAAGAGTTAATTGGTACCAATCAAACATGACAATCTTTATTTCAGTCGACAGACGCGAGTTTCCGCCTTTACACCACTACGGTCCAGACTAAGCGTTTCGACGTTTATACCACATATATCGAAGAACTGGAACAATTTGCCTGTAACGGTCTTCCCGTCCGATTATAATTTAGAAGTCTTGGCTAGAGTGAATAGGCACTTAATAAACTACTGCGCCTCACTGTCAACAATTGCATCACTGCTTACCACCAGTCAACCACTGGTTTATATCATTTAAAAAAAATAAAAAAAACAATAAACAAAAAAATAAAATCCGCCCACATCTGAATCAAATTGATTTACTGCTTATCGTGCACTGTAAACATGACGATGCTACCCACTTTATCTTACACCAAACTCAATAAATCTTATAGACTCTACTGTAATAGGTACACAGATTATTTTCGCATGGCAAAACAGCACTGCTAATTAAGTCCAGTAAACAATTGAGTAAGTAATTAAAAAAAAAACATGTATTTTGCACTTGTATTGGATTCTACAAGTCATTTCAGATTATCTGTGGATAAACAATCAACAGCTGTTTCGTCTTTTGTTTATTGTTTAGATCCATTGTTACAAGATAGAAGCAAGAAGAAGCATAACAGAGAGAAGACGAAAAACCTAGTATCAGTGTACTGTAGAAGTAATGCCTTGATCATACGTACCGAGTAAAAGAGCGAGACAGTAGAATGTTGCTCGGCCGAGACTTGATGAAAGGGAGTTGTAGCGATAATCTCGCTCGGCCGAGCACTCGGTGCTTTATTTATACGTACCGAATATTCGGCCAAGAGCACTGTTTCGCCCGTTTATTCGGTATGTGTGATCAAGGCATTAGCATTTCAGCGTGCAGTAGTATAATGTGTGTACGTTTGGCACTCTTTCACGCCCAAACGGCTTGACGGATTTGGATAGAATTTGACATACGGATCTAACTAAGGTTGCCGACATAGCACGAAGAATTGCCAAACTTAAGTGGCAATGGGCAGGGTATATCTCTCGCAGAACAGATGACCATTGGGGCCGAAAGGTTCTGGAGTGAGACCGTGACAGTAGAAGACGCAGCGTTGGAAGGCCTCGTACAAGGTGGATCGATGACCTGGTGAAGGTTGCGGGAAACTGATGAATACGGGACGCACAAGAACGTTCGTTGTGGCGACGCTTGGGAGAGGCCTATGTCCAACAGTGGACGTATGTTAGCTGAAATGATGATGAATGTAACAGGTAAACTACCGGAAATCGTATCTGAGATATGATCTCTCAACATTGTTTTGTCCATGTTTAAGAAAACTGTAGCAGTCGTAGATATTATGTTTTATGATCTGCAATCATAATTTCAATCTTTTTATTTACATAACAAGAAACTTGATAATAGTTTAGTTATGACTATCACTTTACTTACACTGAGTATAAGATTTTTGTTTTCAAAACTGTTTTGCTCCAAGATTTGTCAATTATAGAGGAAACCTAAGCTTTAAGTCAAGAGTGAATAGATTGCTTCTAGGCAAGCGTGTTCCATCGTCGATCACATCATCGCTTACCATCAGGTGAGATAGTGGTCAAACGCGAGCCTATCAATTAAAAAAAAGAAAGAAAAAAAAAAACAAATTATGAGGGCCGGATTGAATGTCAAGGCGCAGTCCAAAGCTGGTTATTACGTGAAAGAGTCACTGCGACTCTTGAACGCAAAAGGCATCTGAAGGAACATGGGTGGGTTTTAGTTAGAAAAAGTGTAACACTCCCTCTCGCTCTAACTAGAGCGGAAGAAGTTATTTGATGATTTCCCGTCTCAAACAAAAAATAATGGTAAACAAGGATATTATTTATCTCGGGAGTATGTTCATCATCATCATCATCATTTCAGCCGATACACGTCCACTGTTGGACATAGGCCTCCCCCAAGCATCGCCACATAGAACGTTCCTGTGCGTCCCGCATCCATCGGTTTCCCGCTACCTTCACCAGGTCATCGGTCCACCTTGTAGGAGGCCTGGAAGGCCTCCTACAAGGTGGACGCTGCGTCTTCCGGTACGCAATCGCCATTCCAGAACCTTTCGGCCCCAACGGCCATCTGTTCTGCGAGTAATGTGCCCTGCCCATTGCCACTTAAGTTTGGCAATTCTTTGTGCTATGTCGGCAACCTTAGTTCTCCTGCGGATATCTTCATTTTTTATTCGATCACGCAAGGAAACCCCGAGCATAGCCCTTTCCATTGCTCTTTGGGTGACTTTAAACCTTCTGACGATGCCCATTGTGAGCGACCACGTTTCGGAGCCATATGTCATCACTGGCAACACGCACTGGTTAAAGACTTTCGTCTTGAGACACTGTGGTATGTAGGACGGGAGTATGTCATCATCATCATCATCAGCCTTTTTAATGTTCCCACTGCTGGGACTCAGGCCTCTTCTCTAGGAGAGGGAATGGGCCGTAATCCACCACGCGGTCCCAGTGCGGGTTGGTGAATGTCACACCTTGTCACATGTCGAATTTTTGGTTCTAGGACGGGAGTATGTTGCCTTGAGATAATATTTTGCTTTTAGGCGAGTGGAGCCGCTGGTAACAGCTAGTTCAATAATATTTCTTAGAAATCTTGTATCTGAGAACAAAGTATTAGAACATATTTATAACCCTGTCCTTTCAATCAGCTATGCGGCAGTCATTGTCGAAGTATTTATTCTAAGTGTTCTACAAAATATTGATCCAGTCGTAACTGGTAACATAACTGATCTATCGTAATAGATCAGTTTTATTATGTTTATAGATGGTTTCCAATTTATTATACTATATAATATATGTATTTATTATATAATATATGTCCGATTTTCGGCCACCAAAGGCGCGGTCTTGCGGACAGCGAGCAATGGGCAACCATCCGGACCAAGCCCAAGTCATCGGCTTCGCGTAGTGTTCCACGCGCGCCTCAAGAAGATTTTTTTTTTTTTTTTTTTTAATCTTTATTTTTAAAGGGGTTTTTATCCACACGGATACGTCAACCCCATTGTACCTTATATATATACTCTATTTACACACATAAACATAAAAATATTCTTATATAATTAAATAAGAAAAATACTACTAAACACTGCCTTAACAACCGAAAAAAATAAACTATAATACAAAACTAAACGCATAATTTGTGGGTTAACCCACAAATTATGCGTTTAGTTCTTTCTGATTTGGGCCTCAAGATGTCAACATCTACGGTCCGGACTAAGCGTTTCGCCTCGTCATTTATACTGCGTTCATCGAAGGACTCAGGTGGGATCGCAGTCAAGCACTAGCTTATATCAATAAAAAAAGCAATGTTTTCGTGATCCTAGCGTTTGAAAGCTGTAGGGGCCTATAGGACTGTTGCTTATCAGTCTTGCTCATATCTCTTTGAGTCACATCACTAAGCGCCGCGGCGCTGCCCAGCCAATCAGTTACATTGCGTATAGGCATTCATTCATTTCATTCATTTTGCTGTGGCTGCTGTGGTGCGGCGGCGTGGCGTGGCGTGGCGCGGGTGTGTGTGTGTGTGATGGCGCGCCGTCGACGACTCCGGGTCGGTCTTTACCGGACGGGTAGACGGTGAGCTATCCATTACTCATCGTCAACAAGCTCATGACTTATGAGACTTATGTTTGTCAACTACCCATCAAAAATTGCAAGCAACGTAGTTTCAATGGTAAACATTTAAATGTTTTTTACATCCACCTGAGGCCCAAGTCTGCTATTTTTATAAATTCGTCATTCCAACACGATACCATTGTCATTTTGCTAAAAATTTGTAATCTGCTAATTCATAATGATCGATCATTGATCGGCCAATGGTCTTGTAATAGAATTGTTGTAGAATGACAATATTGAGCTTATTAAAAGTACTAATTGCGTAATGACGTCGTAATGGTAGGTCGCTGATCAAAGGAACTGTCAAAATTTTTGCAGATTACCGCATACGTCAGATATTAATTTGTCATTATGTACAAGATTACCATTCTATGCCATTTCTTTCAATGGAGTGTCAGTGGTTGACCATTGGAAAGTCATAGTGACGCCATTATATTAGTAGATTACCAAAACTTGTCAAAATCAACAATTATGATATCAATGATAGACCATTCTCTGACACTATTGCAATAGCAGACTTGAGGCTCTGTACCTATAAAAAAAAGATTTATATCTATAAAAGCTGCCTAGTGGATTGACCCGAACTTTGAACTGTAGACTGTAAATGTTAGCGTCTTTTGAAAGGCCCATAAAGCCTAGAAT
The DNA here is from genome assembly GCA_910589285.2 of Mythimna ferrago. Lineage (NCBI taxonomy): Eukaryota > Metazoa > Arthropoda > Insecta > Lepidoptera > Noctuidae > Mythimna > Mythimna ferrago. The sequence continues at coordinate 23,815,458 of OU342691.1, read as the reverse complement.
GAACTTGCACCCCGTCACTTTTATCGCTCGAATGTCAGGCCTCGCCCCGGTTAGAATGCGTCTGAGTTTATGCAGACGGTAAAATTAAACTATTTTATGAAATACTAGCTGTGCCCGCGACTTCGTTCACGTCGACTACAGGATTTTGAATTTATTTTTTCTAAAATAAAAGTAGCCTATGTTACTCCTTATTACATCAGCTACCTGCCAAAAAAAGTCCCGTCAAAATCAGTCCATCCATTTCAGAGATTAGCCAGGACAAACAGACAGATAGACAGACAGACAGACAAAAATTGAAAAAAAAAATATTTTGGTGTATGCATATGCATGTAGTAAAAAGCAGTTATTTCAATATTACAGACACTCCAATTTTATTTATATGTGTAGATAAACTATCTTCCGCCTATTACTTTGATTACTGCTGTGCTCTTGTGAGTCTTACTCACAATCAACATCATCATCATCATTGTTATATCAGTCGAAAGACGTCCACTGTTGGACATAGGCCTCCTCCAAGCGTCGCCACAACGACCGGTCCTGTGCGTCTCGCATCCATCGGATTCCCTAGACCCTGACCACCTTGGTCCATCGGCCCACCTTGTGAGAGGCCTTCCAACGCTGCGTATTCCGCGCGCGCGTACGTCTTGCGTGTACTCGGAACAGATAGATGGTCGATGGGGATGAAAGGTTCTGGAGTTTTAGCATGATGTTATATAATTAATGGGCTATCCAAAACTAAAAGATATTTTAAATTCAAACCGAGGCGCTTGAATAAACAAACTCCTAACCTATAATCGTGAATATATAAATTAATGGGGTATCCAAAATTAAGATTTTTTCAATTCGATCCAGCAGTTTCTGAGACTAGGGCGTTCGAACAAACAATGAATAAGAAAAAATAAATAAAACGGTATTATAAAACATTATTTTTAGTTTAAGTATGCGAAACCTAAATATACTTTGTTCAGAATTAGTAACTGAATGGATTTCAATAGTTTTTACACCATGTTATATTTTTTCCCAAAAACATTTCAAACACTCGTCGAGTCGAGGCTTCAAAGTCTTGAGCATCGACGCAGAGTTGCTAGCCTGTTGGTTTTCTACCGGTTGCATCTTTAAGTCGAGAGTGAATAGGTTTCTTCTAGGTAAGCGTGTTCCATCGTCGAACGCATCGTCGCTTTCCATCAGGTCAGATAGCGGTCAAGCGCGAACCTATCAACAATAAAAAAAAAATTATCCCCTCAGTCGCCCGGATGGCCTAGTGACTATGTTTTTGAGCGGACAACCAGGTAACATAAGCTTATAACTTTGTGATTTTTTATGATACAGTTATGTTTTTTACGTAGATTCTTTATCTAAAAATACTAGATACGTATTTTGCGTTAAAACTTATGTTATATAATATTATTATCTACACTGGAACGTAATTTCCAGTCATTTTCGTAATAAACCGGAATACTCGAATTTGCCTGGAGCCATGGAATCGGTAGGATCAGGGGTAGTTGATTGATTGATTGATACACAAATGTCCAGGTTCTGAATAATTACCTGTAGACTGTTATGGGTAACGGGATCATGATAGTACCGATACAGGAATCCGATACTACCGGAGAATAGGCCTGTTGCCGTAAAAAATGTAATTAGTCCGTCTTTCAGATTTATTTGTAAATTAAACCAAAAATGACAAAGATATAGCCCATTAAAGTTACGTGTAACGTCACGCCGTGCTGCATATTGCGCACGGGGTGACGTCACACGTAACTTTAATGGGCTATAACTTTGTTATTTTCTATTTAATCGAAAAAAGAAAAAAATACGTGTCACAAAAATAATTACGCTTAATTTGTTTGGTAGGAATTTACAATATTAGTATATATGCAAAAACCGAAACACGCGTCTAGTATTTTTATATAAACTATTTTAGGGGTATTAGTTGATGATTAAAAGGCGAATAATGATCTGTGAGGTATATTAAAAATCGCTGCTACTGGTCAAGTTATTATAACTAGAGAGGGTACATAAATAAACTTAAAACTAAGTCATTTTGGTTATAATGACGGTAGACTGTGCCGCTCCTTTCGTCGAGGGAGCGCGATGGTTCGGGTGGCCAGCCGACATTCCTTTCACTCGGTCAGTTTAGTGTGCGCGGGCGCACGATGGCGGCCGGTCGTATGTTCCTCCAAAACGAATGTTTACATACGAAAGTATGAGCCGCTACACTATGTACAAAACTTCATAAGACTATCATGAAAAATCACAAAGTTATAAGCTGTTATGTCAGCAAAAATACAAGGTGACTGGGCCATCCAGGCGACTGACGGGTTGTTTTGAATTCGCACCCAGCTGTTTGATGGCCCAACTTGAGACCTTTATAATTTGCTCCCACATCCAACTGTGCCCTGGCTCCTCATACCCGCTATGACCTGACGTGACCTGTGTTGTACTTAGTGATAGTGGTGTCCAACTTGAGACCTTTATAATTTGCTCCCACATCCAGCTGCGCCCTGGCTCCTAATACCCACTATGACCTGCCGCGACCTGTGTTGTACTTAGTGTTGGTGGTGTCCAACTTGAGACCTTTATAATTTGCCCCCGCGCCCAGCTGTGCCCTGGCGCCTAATGCCCGCTATAACCTGCCGTGACTTGTGTTGTACTTAATGTCACTGTGGTGCCTAATTTGTGACTTTTTTTTAATATTTTTAGAAAAAATATAATATGGTGTTAAAATTATTGCAATCGATTCAGTTACTGATTCTGGAAAAAACTATATTCAGGTTTCACATAAGTATAAGTACTAAAAATGTAATTGTATTTAAATCATCTCATTCATTTATTATTGTGAGTTCTGTATGGTTCCGTATGGTGTCCGGACGTAAAGAATAACACCATCCCATTTCTTCCCATGGGTGTCGTAAGAGGCGACTAAGGAGCATTTTGAGACCGTGCGCACTGTTAAGCACTTGAGGTCATCGCGTGGTGGCGGGTATACCATCAGCAACAGCATTCTCAAGGAGGGTTAGTGTCAGGCAAGTGGCCGACTGTAAAATGTTTGCCAAATCCCTAGCAACATGTTTGGAATTTTATTATCGTGAGTGTAGGGACTATGTGGATTACTTTTTCCTTTTCTGTACTTTAACTAAATACAAATAAATAAATAAATAAACATTTTGTGAACTTTGAACTAACATAGAAATAAGTATTACTAACATACAATGTGGACCAAAAGTTGACTTTTAAATAAATTATTATTATCTCCTTTATTTTTCTATTATACATATAATTTACATTTTTAAATATTTAAAAAAAAAAACATATAAAAAAAGAAAAACATTTAAAAATATAAAAAATAGTGGTCCGCCGGTGTCGGGAGCAGGGTCCACGCTACCGGTGGTTAGGGCTCCAGAGACAGGAACCTCCTCACAATGCGAGCCGTATCGAGGAGTACTGCCTTCTGTATCAGGCCCTTGATCCAACCGCGCAACGACAGCTTCGACAGGTGGTCGTCGAAGCTTTTGGCTATAAGGCCATTGACGGTCACGACAATCGGCACAATGACAGCCGAGTCCACATTCCACATGTCGACAACCTCGTGTGCTAAGTCGAGATATTTTATTTGTTTCTCTTTCTCAGATTATTATTATTATTATTATTTAACATGATAGCAGTTTTGAGTATTTGATGCGGCCTACCCAAATGTCCTTTCTTTGGCATTGTTCGTCAAGTCGTTGAGCTCCTTAGTAGTCCTAAGTTTGAGCTACACGAATACTGGCAAATTCTTGCACTGACTGGACAGGTCCACTCAAATCTGTATGGTTCTTTCATTGAATTATAAAAACCCGGTTCTTTCCTCAAAAGACCATCTGAGACACTAATCTGCATGGTTCTCATATGATTTGACCATTACATGTTCTTTACTGTATGGACTTTAAAAGAGATTTGACCCCTGAGTTTGTTTCGGTGTTTCTTCTCAGGGTAGTCAGCTAGGAAACACCGGCCTCATCTAGTTTAAACTGACTGAAAACAAAATTGACGTGTAAAAGTGTTTATTTTTTTTAAAAACCTATTTGCAAAATAAAGATCATTCATCATTTATCATCAGCACTTATGAAAACTTCATTTTGCTTAAATGTTTCACATTATAAAGAGTAACTACTACCTATTCCATACTTTATTCTATTCTAGTGAGTACTTGAAGTTAAACGTGACATCTTGACCATACCCGTAGTAACTTTACCATAGCTTAGATATTTGATAAAAACTCAAATTTTACCAAAGTAACTGTGACTAGACGTTTTGCAATAATGGTAGTGAATCTTATGATATTTTCTGTCATTGTTTTCCTTCTAAGTGTCCCGCACACGCGCCACAAAAAAAGCCGCCTCAAAAAAAGCTAGAAGCGGCCACAAAAAAAGGCTGAAACGCGCGACAACTTGTGGCCGGAGAAGCTAGGAGCGGCTTTTTTTTTGTGGCCCGTGAAGTGGACACTAAGTGGTAACACAGATAGTTTTCCAATAAGACAACAGTCGTTCGTAGATGGTGAGGCGCACTTTTTAGCAGACGATTTGCAACAGCAAATTATAATTTAATCCGTCCGCTTATAATTTAGGTGTCTTCAAGGCTAAAGTGAATAGACTCTTAGTAAACTAGTGCGCCTCATCATCAATGATTGCATCACTGCTTACCATCGGGCATCATTTTTTTTTTTTTGTGGTGGGAAAAATCATGCATTGACATCCCCCGCCCTTGGGCGGAGCGGGAGATAGTGTCAGACTCTTACTGACTAAAAGACCCACCCCGTTGCTTCTAGCCTTCGTACCGGGGCTCGAACGCCCTTTCGGATAACCCTGGCCCCAGTAGGCTTCGACCCGGCTGGGTCCCTGCTGTTGCTGACAACTCCTTGAGGCGCGCGGGAACAGTGCGCGCCGTCGACGACTTGGGCTTGGTCCGGACAGTTACCGGACGGCCGGACAGTGAGCTACCCATTGCTCACTGTCCGCAAGCCCGCGTCTACGTTGGCCGGAAATCGGGATCAGAATCCCGGCGACGGCGGCGGCGATAACGCCGTTGCCTGATGCGTTCGGCCTCCTTTGCGAGCATTACTGCTTCGCAGAAGTCGGCGACCGCCTGCCACTCCTCCTCGCTCCGGACCATGGCCTCAACCAAGGCCCGGCGCGAGAGGTCTCCGCCGCCGATCGCCCCTACAAGGGCACGGCGATGCTCCGCCCAAGCAAGCAGGGCACACCTCGACTGTGTGCTCCACCGTGTCCTCCGGGCGTTCCGCACAGTGGCGACACCCGGGCGTCACTTCCGCATGAATCTAGTGCAGGAAACTCCCGAACGAACCATGTCCGGTGAGTACCTGCGTCATGCGGAAGGTAAGGACGCCGTGAGGTCTTTCCAGCCACGCCTCAAAGAGGGGACTTACCGCCATGATTGTGGCGTGCCCAGCACTGGGTTGCGATAGTCGTTGACGCCATTTCACCATGAGATCCCGCCGGAGCTCTGTCCGCCATGCCGTGACCTGTCGCGGCAGCGGACTTTCACCCCGGCGTTGCATCTCCACGCGCATGTCGTGCATACCATCGGGCATCAGGTGGGATCATACTCAAGCACTAGTTTATATCAGATAAAAAAAAACAAAGAAAATAATAATATACCTCCCTAAAGTCGACTGGCAGATAATGCCTAAGGCATTATGTCCGCCTTTGTACAGTTTTTTTTGTGCATAAAGCTTTAAAACATAGTGCGCCTCACTATCAACGATTGCATCACTGCTTCTTCCATCAGGTGGGATCGCAGTGAAGCACTAGTTTATATCAATTAAAAAAAAACTATCGTTTTTATGAAGAACCTAAGAACAATATCGCTCAGTCAATGCTGCCAACTTAACAGTATTCTTTTGATAGCTCTAGTGTTGTGCATATTTATCGACTGTATCCAAACTGTGTCGATGAAATAGTGATGTACTCATTATCGATGAACTCGGCTGAACTATGATTTAATTATTTTTTTTCAGAAATAAATTACATAAAATTACCAATCATGGCTATTGGGTATACATTTAATAAAATAGGAAAAAATAATATTAACTAGGCCATGAATGATATTTCTACATAATTTTTCAAATGATAAATGCAAAATATTTTACAAATCTTTATTTTGTTGTTGGGCTTTTTTGATTTTGTCTCCTTCATTAATGTCAGACTTTGCAAAGTCGTTATTTTTCATTTGACATGACTTCCTAATAAACAATTTACTTAAAAAGCTAAGCAAATAATCAGCAACTGCTTTACTATGTGTATTACATTTAAACCATTGCATACTGCAGTGTGTTCTCAGCTGCAAAGTACAAAATTGAGCTATGTGTCTCTGATGCAGTTCAGGCAAAACTTGAGCCATAAACACGTTTTTAGCTTCAGAGACTAGAAAACATAGCTTGATTTTAGGATAAGTTAGAGATGGGCACGCCACAATCATGGCGGTAAGTCCCCTCTTTGAGGCGTGGCTGGAAAGACCTCACGGCGTCCTTACCTTCCGCATGACACAGGTACTCACCGGACATGGTTCGTTCGGGAGATTCCTGCACTCAATTCATGCGGAAGTGACGCCCGGGTGTCGCCACTGTGCGGAACGCCCGGAGGACACGGTGGAACACACAGTCGAGGTGTGCCCTGCTTGGGCGGAGCATCGCCGTGCCCTCGTGGGGGCGATCGGCGGCGGAGACCTCTCGCGCCGGGCCTTGGTTGAGGCCATGGTCCGGAGCGAGGAGGAGTGGCAGGCGGTCGCCGACTTCTGCGAAGCAGTAATGCTCGCAAAGGAGGAGGCCGAACGCATAAGGCAACGGCGTTATCGCCGCCGCCGTCGCCGGGATTCTGATCCCGATTTCCGGCCAACGTAGACGCGGGCTTGCGGACAGTGAGCAATGGGTAGCTCGCTGTCCGGCCGTCCGGTAACTGTCCGGACCAAGCCCAAGTCGTCGACGGCGCGCACTGTTCCCGCGCGCCTCAAGGAGTTGTCAGCAACAGCAGGGACCCAGCCGGGTCGAAGCCTACTGGGGCCAGGGTTATCCGAAAGGGCGCTCGAGCCCCGGTATGAAGGCTAGAAGGAACGGGGTGGGTCTTTTAGTCAGTAAGAGTCTGACACTATCTCCCGCTCCGCCCAAGGGCGGGGGATGTCAATGCATGATTTTTTCCCACCATAAAAAAAAAAAAAAGGATAAGTTAGAGAAACTTTATCTTGCCACCATTCTTTTAAAGATATCCATTTGTACAATGGATTATTCAAATCTATATTGTCCTCTTTTAAATAAAATTTGCAACTATCACAATTAAATATGCTAAGAACTTTGCCAGCTAAGTATCCACTAATATATAGACAGTTGGTTTTTCTTCAAAGTTACAAAAATAATCTTCAATTAACTCATCGAATGCCGTAATTAGAGACACAATAGAAAGACAATTGCTTATGTCGAACTGTGTAACTTAAGACATTCAAAAGGTTAATTCAATTTCATGTTCTTCAGGCAAAGACAGCACTGAGTAATCATTTGTCTGATTATCAGAATTTTGTGAATCCAGTGCTTGCAAAGGAGGTGCTAATACAGATTCCGATGATTTTGTTATTTCACGGTGAAATATGAATAATTTGTTACAATCAATTTCATAATTGGAGCCACGGCTTTGTGGTCCTGATAAACCAGAAATTATGCTAGATTTTAGAGTGGCATTAAAGTGACTGCAAGTTGGATTCCTGTTAGTTGCACTGTGCTGTCTTATGGTCCCAAATAATTTTTTCAAGGAATCTTGGTTAAGTTGGCGTAAATTTAAATACTTGAAGTTAGCTTCCTTTTTTAAAAAATACCAAATATCTTTTAATGATTTTAAAGATATTTAAAAATCGTTTATACATCGTACATTTCATAAGCGTATTAACGAGTCCGACTTCAAAAATTGTATTGAATCAATGTGTTTTAAATTAGTTCCAAGATTCCTGGGCCTCAAGTCTGCTATTACAATAGCGTCAGAATGGTCTATCATTGATTTCATAATTGTAGATTTTGACAAGTTTTGGTAATCTATTAATATAATGGCATCATTATGACTTTCCAATGGTCAACAACTGACACTCCAAAGAAATGGCTTAGAATGCTAATCTTGTACACTATAAATGAATGTCTGACGTATGCGGTAGACTGCTAAAATTTTGACAGTTCCTTTGATCAGTGTCCTACCATTAGAACGTCAATGTGCAGTCAGTGCTTTTAAGAGCTCGATATTGTCATTTTACCACAATTTTATTACGAGACCATTGACTGATCAATGATCGATCATTATGAATTAGCAGATTACGAATTTTTAGCAAAATGACAATGGGATCGTGTTGGAATGACGAATTTATAAAAATAGCAGACTTGGGCCCCTGATGATTCGTTTTTTTTTATACATTTTCCCGTTTTCGAGGTATCACATCTTTTAGTGATGCTGGTCCATTGGTCCAATTAAAAAGTTTTTCCATTTCTTCGACAACGAAAGCTGTATTGTTGCAGTCTTCTGCGTTGCTGTTGCTCGACGCCGCTATCATCTTCAGAACTGCGGTCATCGTGTTGCTTAACGCGTGAGCTGCGAATTTAACGCGCATTTTAGTTTTTTTTTTTTTTTTTTTTTATGGTGGGAAAAAATCATGCATTGACATCCCCCGCCCTTGGGCGGAGCGGGAGATAGTGTCAGACTCTTACTGACTAAAAGACCCACCCCGTTCCTTCTAGCCTTCATACCGGGGCTCGAGCGCCCTTTTGGATAACCCTGGCCCCAGTAGGCTTCGACCCGGCTGGGTCCCTGCTGTTGCTGACAACTCCTTGAGGCGCGCGGGAACAGTGCGCGCCGTCGACGACTTGGGCTTGGTCCGGACAGTTACCGGACGGCCGGACAGTGAGCTACCCATTGCTCACTGTCCGCAAGCCCGCGCCTACGTTGGCCGGAAATCGGGATCAGAATCCCGGCGGCGGCGGCGGCGATAACGCCGTTGCCTGATGCGTTCGGCCTCCTCCTTTGCGAGCATTACTGCTTCGCTAGTTTTGTAAGTGGGATTAACAACTGTTTGGGTGAATTTCGGAAAATTCAAAAAAATCCTATTTTTCTCTTCTGCTTCTTTTAAATGACTCCATTTTGCTTGTTTTCCTTTGTACCTCATAACTCCAGCTTACAAAAAATTATTTCTTATTGATTTAAAAATATGTAGTATATCAAAACTAATATTTACTTTCCTTTTCTCTACAAAGAAATAATTATCTTCTGAAGTAAGGCCATCAACATTTTAAGACAAAAGTTTAGATTTTTATTATTGCTGCCGTGTTTAATATTATAATTGTTAAATTCATAAGTGCTTAATGATAAGGCATTACGAAATATGTGGTAGATGCATGGTAATCAGATTATTTGTACTGTGTTATTTTCATTTATTCGCCACCACTTTTAAATTCTCAGGTTCAGAATCATGACTAATGCAAGCGTTACCAGCATATTATTTCATAAGTGCACATATATTATATAAATAGCAAACAGTTGTTTTTTAAATTTTCATTGCTGTACACAGCGAACAGTCGGATCGTTCCGCAGAGATTATTTTTTCAGTCCTTTTATTCACAGAACTTTAATAAACAGTAAGTATAACACATAATAATCTTACCATCAAAGAGATTTAGTATGTGACAAATACAAATATTTCTTACCTTCTTTTTTTCTTTTGAATGTCAGATGCATGGGAGCCTTTGATGTTGATGGAATTGGTATAAAATCATCACTACCAGATGGCTTATTCACTGTTGCAATCACCTTTTTATCTGAAATTTCAAAGTTATATTAGTAGTTAGCACTATGCTATAATCTGTACAGAATATACTATGCCATCCCTATACTGTGTTAGGTTGGAATAGACGGAACCAATCAATAAATTAAATATGAACTTAAATACCTGATAAATTCAGCGCCTGATCGTCACTCTCTTTAGTGACTTTAGTGATTGTTTGAACTGGAAAAATCTCTGTCTGTCTACGTTTAGAAGATTTACCTGAAAAATTAATTAAAATGTCATTATAATGAAAGTTGACAGAAGATACAACACATACTTTTCGTATTTTGATTTGATAATTATGTACTTTATTATATAAAGTTACACAGTATCTTACCTTTTCAAAGTTTGCATAATAAGATTTGACATGCAAAGGAAACTCAGCGAAAAGGTCATCAGACAGCAATGGCCTATGGAGTCTCAAAGCTGGCTCTCAGTAAACGGTTTCCTTTTGCATTATAGCATTCAGGGGCAAAATAAGATCCACAAACGTATTTCAATTGATGCAACTTCTCAATTGGTACATGTACAAGATCTTCAATTCCTGATGCTTTGACCCATAATCGGCACTTGGAAAATATTCCATTGTTAAAAATTTATTTCATAAGATTAAAAAAATATTTAACACAGAAAACGTAGTGGCTGCTGGCTGTCGCACTTACCGGTCAGGGTGTAAAGGAAAACTTGCAAGAAGTATGCTAGATTTGGACAATTTACGTATGCCACAAATAACACACTTCCTGTAGCGACAATTTTCCATGTTCCTAGTGATTTGAAATTAGTTTTAACAAAAACTGGATCATTATGTAGCTAAGCGCTAGAGAAATTGAAGTTCTTTTCAACTCTCAAGTAAATCACTACATTACATGTAACACGGGCGCTAAAACATAGTTCAAGCGACAATAACACTTTTGCACTTGAATGCGGAATAAATTTATGTGGTTTTTATGTATTTTTTTAGAAACGAATCTATCGTTAACTCAAATTCAAACGAACGAAACAGTCAGAATGTCAGACAGAATGAAAAGGAAGGAATGAATGTCATTCAGTCATTTTTTTACTCCGTTGTACCAAATGAATAGTAAAAATTTTAGTATCTGTCGGTTGGCAATGATTTGGATACAGATCTTGAAATATCTACTCATTCAAATTTAAAACATAAGTTTTAAATTTGAATTGCTTTATGCAATAAAGTAGCTTTTTGTGCAGATTTTCATTATTCAAATTCTGTTTGTTGGCAGTGTTGACCCACTGCTTTTTTTTTATGTTTATGACACTGGTAGTGTTCATCAGCTAGTCATCATGAATGATGATGGACACTACCCGAGTCATGTCTAAGAACTTAAAACTATAGGGAGGTCATTAAATCACGGAAAATCTTAACATCGTGATTCAGAAAAATGACGTCACGCTACAGCGCCATCTAGTGTCGAGTAGCAAAAATAGTGGTGCGGGTAGTTGTAAAAAAAGTTTTGTTACAAGATGAAAAACAGGCTTAGTCTCAAAACAAAACTTTACATTCTATTAGCAACAAAATTTTTACATTCTAGGCCAAAAAAAAAACTCACTCACGCACTGACGTAGGTAAGTTCTGTACAAACTTGTCTTTGTCAATATAGCTCTATTCTCGAATAGAGTTTCAACGATTTTTCCAAATCACAAAAAAAAAAAAATTGTGACGTTACCAAAAACCGCGTACCGGAAGACGCAGCGTTGGTAGGCCTCCCACAAGATGGACCGATGACCTGATGAGGGTTGCAGGAATCCGATAGAAGCGAGACGCATAGGACTGGTCATTATGGCGACCCTTGGGGGAGGCTTATGTCTAACAGTAGACGTCTTTCGGCTGATATTATGATGATGATGATGATGATGAACAACAAATCTGTTTACAGATTTATTTCTATATCTGTGCTATAATTAAACCTTGAAAAAAATAATTCAGGAATCTGGGTCAACGGCATAGAGGGCCATATCTATTTTTTTTTTTCGTTAACAGGTAAAAACATCAAACTACTAAAGTTTGATGTTTTTACAGCTTCGTGTAGTTTCGTGGTTTTCGCGTTCGTGTAGTGGGATCGCAGACTTGAGTATAGGTGCAAAGATTTCAACTCGATATCTCCACACGTTCCCAAGATAAAGGGTCAGATAGACCGACAACAAATTATTTGCAAAATAAATATCATTTCTCATTTGAATGAATGATATAAATATTTATTTGCATGAATATAGGTATTTTACAAGTTCTTAAAATTTAGTGGGTCACACTATATTTCAGCAGTACAAATATTTAGATTTTACACCTTTAGCATGCAGTATGTACACATTTGTCATTAAAAATCCCTAATTTCATCATTTAAATTTAAATAACAATTTAACAACAAATTAAAACTAGACATTAAATAATTAAAAAAATTATATAATAAAAAAAAAAAATTATATATATATATATTATTAATTATATTATTGTTTACAATTTGTGAACGCTCGGACATCGTGATCCGAGAGTTTCAGCCTACTGGGGCCAGGGTTAGTTTCGAAAGACAGCTCGAGCCCCGTTATAAAGGCTAGAAGGAACGGGGTGGGTCTTTTAGTCAGTAAGAGTCTGACACTATCTTCCGCTCCGCCCAAGAGCGGGGGTTATCATTGGATGATTTTTTCACACCATAAAAAAAACCCCAAACGGCTAACGAAATTTCATATTGCACATTTTTTTTGTCTTTTTTATCAAGGAATTTTGTCTAAACCCTATAAGATTTATTTACCCTAACACCGGTTCAGAGTTTATCTTTTGTAAAAAATACACTATTTTATTCTATTACCATCATATCCATCACTACCACACCACATCATACACATCAAAAGAACCAGCACCCAACGCAGTCGGAACGTAAACAAAGATAACTTTGGACTTACATAAGCAGGCGACTGTACTTGACATCTAACGTACATAGTCGACCAACCGGTACAGTCGTGAGCGCAAGTTTTAAGATTAACTTAACTATTTTCTTTTAGAAGATTATAGTAACTTTACTTCTTTTAGAAGAATAAACCGTCTTTCTTGTTCACTGAACACTTTATGTTGATCAAATAAAATAGAATATAACAAACTTTATTATAAACCAAAATAGTAACACAACTTTTACACTAACTTTAATTATATGGGCACAATGGCGGTCTTATGAACGACCAGACAATCTTAGGATGGACTGCGAGAACTTGAAATAAAAAGGGGGTAGTACTGCAAATAATTAAAGTATTAAATACTAGCTGCGCCCGCGACTTCATCTACGAGATAGTAAAAAAGATCCTATGGTCCAGGATATGGTCTATCCGTGTACTAAGTTTCATTGAAATCTGTTCAGTCGTTCAAACGTGAGGAAGTAACAAACAAACACACTCAAACTTCCCTTTTGAAATATTAGTGTGATGTGATTAAAACGTTAATTAAGTATTGAATGAAAAGTACATAGGCACACGAGAGTGCTTCAGAACTTTATTTTGTAATTTTTTCATCTGAAAGCAAGATTTAATTCAATTTTGAATCTTGTGTCTATTCATACAGTCAGTTATGTTTTGGAAAACCGTTCATAAGCTGCGTTCAACTTGAAGAGAAGTTCTAGTAGCACACGATCGCTCCCGACCAGATTTCTGTCCTGCATAATTTAAGCTATACAATGCTAGCAATGCGATGCTTGATGACAATTATAATACAATAATAATATATAATATAATATATTCCACAACTATCACACAGTGCCATCTAGTCCCAAACTAAGCAGAGCTTGTAATATGAATATTAAACAACAGATAAATATACCTACGTGCTCCTTTAGGTCGATATTGTTATTTGTTTCATTTTAGTTAATTAATTAATTAAATTAAAATTCCTTTACTTCGGAAAACAAGTTCATATTCATAGAAAATAAAATTGAAATTCACATTAAAATATTAAATTAAAAATTATACATATACAAAAACTTACATCAATATCATCAATAAAAACACAATAAATTACATTAATGTCATCAATAAAACCACAATAACTTACAATTAGTCAGTAAAAAATAAAATTTAAACGCAAAAAATTATGAAAATAAAACAAAATATACACACTATTTTTGCTTCTGCAGACATGCCCACAATAGCGAGGCAGCTTCATCAGTGCCCTGAAGGCATTATTTATTATTATTTATTTATTTATTATTTTATTGCGATGGATAGTTTTTTTCCAAGAAATTAGTTTATTTTTTGTAGCGGTAATATTAAGGTATTTTCTTTATTTAAGTAATTTAAAACATATGTACACACTATTATAAATTAATTAATTGTCTACACTTACAAGAAATTAGTTAGGTATCCTTTTTTTTTTAATAGTTTATACTATCTCACTGCTGGGCTAAGGCCTCCCTCAACTTCTTCCAGGTATCCTTTTCTTGAGCTAGGTATCCTTATGGTAGGTAAATAATATTGGGCATCGGTCCCCCATATTGGTAGTGCATCGGTATTGGTATCCACACAAAGACGATAGTGACGTAAGATAATCAAGATAATTATTTTTTTCCTACTAATACTATATTGAAAAAAAAGTGAAATCAATATATTTGTACTTATACCACGAAGCACGAAAAAAATATGTGAAGCAATTGCCTATATGGGTAATAAGTTTAAATATATCAATATTCATGATTTTTTTTTCCAAAATATCGAATAACGGAAGTTAGACCAAAAAACTCGTATTTTTTTAATTATTTCTTTTTAAAAGTCTCAAAAAAGATATATAGTAAGTCGAGTTAAATAATTCTTCACAGGAGGCGCAGACATTATAATCGATTCTGAACATAATACGAGAGTATGCAACACAGGAGTATGTGCATTGTACGGGACATATGCGCCTATCATGTTATATGTTGTATAAGATGATGCCTGCAAAGATAAGGCTTGCCAATTGATTCTAGTTAGTAAGAATACTCCAGAATAAAGAAGAACTAGCTGCACAATAGAATCAGTAAGTTCATGATTCATTGCAAAACGTAACACAGAATTATTTAATGGTATAACAACAATTATTTAATTCCGCCAATTGCTTTCAATCTCGCCAAGATTAGCCGCGGGCCATCATTTACGTACAATGATGAACATAGATGGAAGATTATTCTTTAGTGCTTTTTTTTGAGGTAAGGCTGTATCTATTTATTTACGGACCACCAACAAACCATACATAGGAGTGTACTATGCCAAATTGAATGTCAAATAATCGAATATCATTAATTTTTAAACACTTTAAATCGAACATCGAACGTTCATAATATCGAATTGTTAATATATATCGAACACTCAATACGTCGAGTGTTCAAAATATCGAATATTTATTTGATCAAGCGGCCAACGCATAGCATGTTCATTCCATTGAAATATGAATATAGTGAAAAAAAAAATATATGGAATGCAAGAAAAACACAAAATTTACAAATAATTTTAATTATTAGCATTTATAACTCCCGCATGACGCATGTCCTAACTGTCCCCGGTAAGTTTCGGGAGTTCCTGTGCCGGATTCGTGACACGAACCGTTCGCATCGCACGCCTCGCGATGTCTGTAGGCGGCTTGAGAAAAAAAAACACTTGTTTATTTTTGTATGAAAATCTGATGAACTAAAATAAATGTGATAAATTTTTAAAATTCATAGAACAAAAGTTATTGTTTATGATATAATATAATATTCCACTACTATTGCACAACGCCGTCTAGTCTCAAGCTAAGAAGAGTTAGTATATACATATAATATGATATTATCATAGTCATGAGAGGTTGTCAATGTTTTACAAATCATCCTGTATAATAGTTTTATACTTTTAAACACAGATTATTTTGTTTGATGCGGTCTAGCTTCTTCATCGCCAGCAATATTATCGTATAGCCGTTCACATAGTGTACAACACACCCGATCGCATATGAACTTACAAACTCCTCGACTATGATAGAGCTCCAGAAACTCATGCTAGTTAACTTACTAAGCATTAAGCTGAATCAAAACTTCAACCTTAATGGTATATTCTAATGTAAAACGTTATAACTTAATTGACAAGTCATTTTAGACATTTAAGTTTTTCGATTTGGGCTCTTTCGAGCGTTAAAAAAAGTTTTAGTGTTGTGATTAAAGAAATAAGTTTTTAATGGACTTCTTTCTTAGAAATAAAATTTATGAATTTGAAACTTTTATTAAAAATAATTTTATTTTTTAAACTATAATTTATCATCAGGTTGGGTCAGTGTATTCAATTTGATAAATTTGATAGCTAACTTCTTGTGATTTTTTTTTAATTGATATAAACTAGTGCTTGACTGCAATCCCACCTGATAGTAAGCAGTGATGCATTCATTTATTTTAAATGCTGTACGACACATGGCCATAGTAAGTAACTAATATTATAATAAAATAATATTCCACAACTATCATACAACGCCGTCTAGTCTCAAGCTAAGCAGAGTTTGTGTTATGAGTACTAGACAACTGATAAACATACTTATATATTTCTAAGTATATTACATATAATAGATAAATTACACCCAGGTACAGAACAAAATGATCATGCTCATCACACAAACATTTGTCCTGGATGGGAATCGAGCCCACGACCTCCGGCATAGCAGACAGGGCCATATACCACTAGACCAACAGGCCTGTCACATAGTGTGTGTCACGTGGGTGTAACTATTGTTGATTTTCACCCGAAATACTGCCGGTCCATTCTAAATATTATTGTTTTGACAGTTGGTGAAGTGTGCTGTCAAATGTTGTTTGTCTTAAGTTTCTAAATATTATTTGTATAATGTGTGTATGTATGTGTGCCAAATAAAATACTTAATATTATTATGAGCCCGTTGTGTCCCACTGCAAGGCAAGGGCTCCTATATATTTTTTTATAAATAAATAAACAATATTAAAAAAACATAGGTAAGTACTAATGTTTTTTTTTTAATATTGTTTATTTATTATTATCAAACAGTTTTCTTTCGGCTTACGTTTCAAAGTTCACACATTGAAAATAGTTAAAAAGAATTGCCCAAAAGGCTGGCAGAAATAGTATAAATTTTAGTCAAAGAATTCATCAAAATAGCACTACACGATAACTCTTGATCAAGAAACTGCAGTACAAAACAGAAAACTGCACAAATAAAATCTCCTAACACTATCGTACGCGACTGTACAAAACTGCGCGTGAGTGTTTGAAGGTCATCTTGAGCTGTGCAATGCAGCACGATCACGAACCAATCACTGCTCACTCACTAAACGACGTAACTCCACCGCTAACATTTTTACTTTAACCTCAACCTTGAGACTTAGAACTTAAGGTTGAAAATGATGCCTGATTTTTTGAAGATTTAATGATAAGTAATTTAGTGATGATATGGTAGTAATTATGCAACATATGTTTAATGGTGGTTTAATATTATTTGTTTATGGGCAGGTGCTCATCGGCGTTGTATGGGAAATATCTCAGTTTCAGCCAGCAGCGGTTTTATCCACGTAAAGGTGGAAAATTGTCCCACGCGCGCCTCAAGGAGTTGTCAGTAACAGCAAGGGCACAGCCGGGTCGAAGCCGACTGGGGCCAGGGTTATCCGAAAGGGAACTCGAGCCCCGGTATGTAGGCAAGAAGGAACGGGGTGGGCTTTTAGTCAGTAAGAGTCTGACACTATCTCCCGCTCCGCCCAAAAGCGGGGGTTTTCGTTGGATGATTTTTCCCACCATAAAAAAAAGGTCGAAGCCTACTGGGTCCATGGGTGATGCTAAAGAGATCCCCAGGGCCCTGAAACAATGGCAAAGGAGGAACAGGAGTGGTTTTTTAGTCAGTAAAAGTCTGACACGCCCAAGAACGGGAGATATAATTTAGATGAATTTCCAACCTAAAAAAAAAAGTCCTAGGACAAAAAAAGTATTCTGTTTGCTATTTTAGGACATAATCTAGCTGCGTGCGAAATTCTTCCAAATTCGTTTAGCTTATTGTGTGTGATGAAGGAGCTAAGATGCTCACACATACAAACATACATTCGCGTTTATAATAGTACATAAAGCAGCAGCTATTTTGCGTGAAAGTAAAAAAAATCCTCATCATCTTCCTGCGCTAGTCCCGTTTTATTTGGGGTCGGCGCAACACGTTTTTAGGGTTCCGTAGCAAAATGGCAAAAAACGGAACCCTTATAGATTCGTCATGTCTGTCTGTCTGTCTGTCTGTCTGTCTGTCTGTCTGTCTGTCTGTCTGTCTGTCTGTCCGTCCGTATGTCACAGCCACTTTTTTCCGAAACTATAAGAGCTATGCTGTTGAAACTTAGTAGGTAGATGTATTCTGTGAACCGCATTAAGATTTTCACACAAAAATAGAAAAAAAGCAATAAATTTTGGGGGTCCCCATACTTAGAACTGAAACTCAAAAATTTTTTTTTCGTCAAACCCGTACGTATGGGGTATCTGTAGATAGGTCTTCAAAAATGATATTGAGGTTTCTAATATCATTTTTTTCTAAACTGAACAGTTTGCGCGAGAGACACTTCCAAAGTGGTAAAATGTGTTTCCCCCCCCCCTCTAACTTCTAAAATAAGAGAATGATAAAACTAAAAAAAATATATGATGTACATTACTATAAAAACTGCCAACGAAAATTGGTTTGAACGAAATCTAGTAAGTAGTTTTTTTTTAATGCGTCATAAATCGAAAAAAATACAGTATTATTAAAACATCGATCAAAGTTACAACACATTACAAGAACTTTTATATTATGTTACTTGCTGCTACGGAACCCTTCATGGGCGAGTCCGACTCGCACTTGGCCGGTTTTTTTCTTCCATTCTGTCCTGTCACTCGTCACGCTATCACTAACTCCCTTTTCTTTCATATCGCTTCTCACACAATCCATCGATCTTTTCTTTGGCCTCCCTCTTCCCCTCCATCCATACACATGTAAACTCATAACTTTAATATTTAATAAAGTAAAAAAAAATCCTAAGGGAACAATAGTCCCGGAAAAAAATAATGTTCTATGTTCTAATCTAGGACAAAGTCCACCCGTGTGAATTCATGTAGATTCGTTTAGCCGTTTGGGGGTAAAGGAGTAACAAACAATTACACATATACACACTCCATCCATCTTATTATAGTGTGATTATATACCTATAGAATATTGTGATAGATGGGTCTCTAAGTTATGGAAAACTTATGGGTTTGGTGATAATGACGTAATTAAAACGTTTTACTAATGTGTGATTTGAGACAAATATCTATATATACGGGCTTGCGGACAGCGAGCAATGGGTAGCTCGCTGTCCGACCGTCCGGTAACTGTCCGGACCGAGCCCAAGTCGTCGACGGCGCGCACTGTTCCCGCGCGCTTAAAGGAGCTGTCAGCAACAGCAGAGGCCCAACTGGGTCGAAGCCTACTGGGGCCAGGGTTAATTCGAAAGATAGCTCAAGCCCCGGAACAAATGCAGCGAAGGAATCGGGTGGGCTTTTAGTCAGTAAGAGTCTGACACTATCTCCCGCTCCGCCCAAGAGTGGAGGTTGTCATTGGATGATTTTTCCCACCATGAAAAAAGACAAATATCTATATATTCTTAAGATATTCACACGTACATAGTATTTATTACGCTATTAAGTTTTTATAACGTGTTAGTCAGTAGAACTTGAAATCAAATATTACTATTCATATCATCGTGCTTTTCATAGCACGAAGAATCGCCAAACTTAAGTTGCAATGGGCAGGGCACATTTCTCGCAGAACAGATGGCCGTTGGGGCCGAAAGGTTCTGGAATAGCGACCCCCCCCCGCTCTTGGGCGGAGCGGGAGATAGTGTCAGACTCTTACTGACTAAAAACCCACCCCGTTCCTTCGAGCCTTCATACCGGGGCTGAGCTACTCTTTCGAAACTTACCTTGGCTCCAGTAGGCTTCGACCTAGCTAAATAATTCCTTGAGGCGCGCGAGAACAGTGCGCGCCTCAAGGAGGTCCGGACAGTTACCGGATGGTCGGAGAGCGAGCGACCCATTGCTCGCCGTCCGCAAGCCCACGCCTATAGTCGTCGGAAATCGGGATCGGAATCCCGGCGGCGGCGAGAGCGCCGTTGCCTGATGCGGTCGGCCTCCTCCTTTGCTAGCGTTAGTCGCCCATGAGTGAATTCGGTGCTCCCAAGGTTCGTGTTCTTGAAAAATCTTATTGTGGCGACTTCAAATAACGGAACAAGAGTAGGAAGTTAATGATGAAACACTAGTGTAAGAAGTGTATTGTCTGGCCTTGTTTGTCAATTACTTAGATGTAAACTTTATTAACTGTTTGACGATATCCGGAAATGTTAAAGCGCATTTAAACATTATTTTATTCAATTAAATATTACAGTACAGGGCCTAAAATACTCATCAATTTGATCAATTAAATTCCAATATTGAGCCTAAATGTTCAGCCATAGGCCTTGTTATGAAATTCGTGAGTAATTATAATGTATTTCCGTGTATTTTGTGATTGTGAAATCATAATGTTGCATCTAACGAGCATGGTTGAACAGTTTCTGGGTACTGTCAGTCAGTACTTATCATTCTACCGCTGTGTTAAGGCCTCATCCCATCACTTCCAGTTGTTCCAAACGAGAACTATTTTAGAGGTTGCTTTTCCACTCGCCTATCGTTAAAAACGGCCATACTTTAAAAGCTTGTTGCTTCATTTAACGCAATCCAACGCGATGTTTGACGAAAAGGCAACGTGAAATAAATGAGATAACGCCTGAAAACTTTGTTAGCATTCGGTAATTCCGTGATATACTCGAATATTTCTCAAAACTTGTTAAAGGAAATACGTGTTTTTTTGAACTTTTAAAAGTTTTTGAAAAAAAAAAATTGATTGATGTGACAGAATTCGTAAATAAGTGACGACTTTTTAATTACTGTTTTATTTTGTTTTACTGACTTAAAGCATAATTAGTCTTATAATGTAACTTACTGCTGGAATACCTACCTCAAACCAAAACCTCGACTCAAACGGAAGAAGTTACCTGACTTAATATTTATTCCACAGAGCAGAGAAACATGCAGAGAACGTTCATGATAGTCCGCCATCACCAATGGCCTTTACTTCTTGAGCTTTGCTCTTCACCTCACTCCACATTATTTCGTTGCTCGTCACTTCGGTCAATATGATGTGATGCCATTTTCCCCTCTTTGAGGCGTGGCTGGAAAGACCTCACGGCATCCTCACCGTCCGCATGATGCAGGTTCTCACCGGACATGGCAAGTTCGGGAGGTTCCTGCACCGGATTCGTGCGGAAGTGACGCCCGGTTGTCGCCACTATGCGGAACGCCCGGAGGACACCGTGGAGCACACAGTAGAGGTGTGCCCCGCTTGGGCAGAGCATCGCCGTGCCCTCGTGAGGGCGACCGGCGACGGCGATCTCTCGCCCCGGGCCTTGGTACAGGCCATGGTCCGGAGCGAGGAGGAGTGGCAGGCGGTCGCCTCCTTCTGCGAAGCAGTAATGCTAGCAAAAGAAGAGGCCGACCGCATCAGGCAACGGCGGCGCTCACAGTGCCCCAGCTACCGTAGGCGCGGGCTTGCGGACGGCAAGCAATTGGTAGCTCGCTGTCCGATCGTCCGGTAACTGTCCGGACCGAGCCCAAGTCGTCGACGGCGCGCACTGTTCCCGCGCGCCTGAAGGAGCTGTCAGTAAGCAGGGGTCCAGCTGGGTAGAAGCCTACTGGGGCCAGGGTTAATTCGAAAGATAGCTCAAGCTCCACTACCAAAGGCAACAAAGGAACAGGAGTGGGTTTTTAGTCAATAAAAGCCTGACACTATTACCCGCTCCGCCCAAGAGCGGGGGATGTCATAAGATGATTTTCCTACCGCTAAAAAAAAGCTGGTTATCAATAAACAATAAAATTCTCAACATATCGGCCACACATTGGCCACAGATTGCAGCAGAATGTTAAATAAAGCTTAAATTTTACGGAAAACTTAAAAGTGAAATCTGTTTCCATGATATTTCAATAATTTTCCGAACATTCTGATGCTTACATCGAAATTCTGTTAATGATAAAAACAATTTACGCTCGGTGAAATCACTGTTCGATCGCAACACTTTTTAATTTATTTTTAAATAACATCGTGAAAGGTTTTTACGATATTATTATGTCGTATAAAAATATAGCTGCCGCCAGTGACTTCGCTCGCGTCGTCATCATCTCTTTAGCTTTCTTTAATGCTCTAATTCAGTATAAAAAGATGATTTTTCCCTGAAAAATCATTAAAGGACCAGTTTTTCATTTGATAATTTATCAGTGAAAAAAAATGGTACGTAGGTACAGTCAGGGATCAAAAGTACAGTTACACTCTACCAATGTTAAAGTGTCTAAAATTTATTTGTAAAAGAGGGTCAATGGATCATGACTGAATTAATTTTTAGTTGTCCCCATTGAATTTCTAGTACAAAGATTTTTTTACACTGTAGTATTGATAATTATAATATAAAGTGCAAATGCGCTTTTGACCCCTTTACTTAAATTTAAGTAGTTTTCTATATTTTTTTAAGTAAAATTTAAATACAAGTAGCGAACTCATTGATAATGATAAAAAATATACTAATTTTGATATTTTCAAAACTAAATTTATAGACCTCCGAAACATCTGTGGATTGGAGCTGGAATTTCCAGTAATACCAACACATTCGCACAAAATATTTCGGAAATTTAATTTATTTTATTTATAATTTATTTTATTGATTTGGCTCACCAACAATTGACTACACATATACAAAGAAATGAAATAAATCGAATAAACTTATAAACTAGTGTAGCAATTCCTTACAGGTAAGCACAACATGCCTAACTTGAAAAATAGAAATACTATCATTACACCGACAACTTACCTACTCTACAGAGTACCTGCCAAAGTTTGTTTCCCCTTTTTTTACGTTCTTAGGTAGAAAAAGCTAGTAAATAATAAAAAATAGAGACTGCCATTAATCAAAATCTGTAGGTACAATGACGGACATATTACCATCACGACTTGCACGTGACCAACCGAGCGGAAAAAATGGAACAATTCCTATAACCTATGATGATCAGTAATTAAATACCATTTTCGTCATAGCTTCCTCCATTACTCTTTCGACACGTCCGAGCTATCGGAGTAGAAAATTAACTCGTAATTACAGTCATCAGGTTTCAATGCCAGCAATTTACACTGTAATATGTATGTACCTGTAACAACACACTGAAAAAAACTAGGCAAGTGCGAGACGCAATCGCACTCTGAGGGTTCCGTACAAACTTACCTATTTAAATAAGTCTCATTTCATTTAGAATTATTTTTTAGTAATATTTATTTAAACGTAGATAGAACATGAAAAATAAAAACAATTAACTAATTAAAACTATATATACACAATAACTCATACCTAAAATATTGTGTTTAAATAGTTCAATTCCGGAATGGAGTCTCCAAAGATTTTTACGAATTGCAAAAATAAAATATTGTGACGAAACCAAAAATTTACCGCTTTCAGATTTGTTCCTATACTTGCGCTATAAGACATTGCTTCATGCCAAATTTGAGGATTCTGGGTCACCGGGAAGTGCCTTAAAAATTTTAATTTTCTCGAGTGTCGAAATGTAAGTGTTTTGCCACATAAACTGAAGTATCTTTTTTATCATTAACTTACAAGTTTATTTTTTTAATGCTTCAAGAGTCCGAAGGCTTGAGTATCTGGTTAATTTCAACTCGATAACTCCACGTGTTCCCAAGATTCTTTATCTCGACATTTCGACGATTCTTTGTCTTGACAGACAGATAGACGGACGGACGGAGATAAGGGTTCCGTTTTTTCCTTTTGCGGTACGTAACCCTAAAAAATACTATCAAATTTATCAGTATACCTAATAATAGGAACTCTATTTGCAATAAGATTATACATTTAAACCAACAAGAGGATGTCTTCAAGGTTCTGGACTGGAGTGGACATACAGGCATTAATGTCAATGTGAGTATATCACTCACCTTCGGTTTGCCGACGACATAGTAGTCATGGTTGAGACTAAGGAGGAGCTCAGTACAAACCTCAATGACCTTAGTAGAGCTTCCGAAAGAGTGGGACTTAAAATGAACATGGAAAAAAACAAAGTCATGGTAAATAAACATGTAGCACCCATTCCGATCCCGATCGGAGATTACACTCGAAGTTGTAGACGATTGCGTTTACTTGGGACTGACAATCCAGTTGAGTAGGTCTAACTATGAGAAAGAGGTCAATTGTCGAAACCGACTCGGCTGGGCAGCGTTCGGGAAGCAGCGCGGTATCGTCTCGTCCAACATTCCAGTGTCTCAAGACAAAAGTCTATGACCAGTGCATGATACTATTGATAAGATATGAGACTGAAACAAGGGCGCTTGTAATGGGCCTCGTCAGAAGGCTTTCAGTCACCCAAAGGGCAATAGAAAAGCTTATGCTTGGAGTTTCCTCGTGTAATCGCATCAGGAATAAAGATATATCAGAACCAAGGTCGCTGACATAACCTGAAGAATCGCCAAACTAATGTGGCAGTGCAATGTGCCCTGGCCGGTCACTGATGGTCGATGGAGTCGAAAGTACAAAATAGATAGGTAGAGAAAACAATCTTATGTACGTACTTCACTTTTCATACCTACGCTCGGTGGACGCACACTAATGAGCGTCTGAGCCGGAACTGTTCGACGACTGGTCCGGGGTGCTCCGAGATATCGTGTCCGTGAGCGGTGTCTATGTGTGCGTTGCTCGAGCGCGCTTTTTAGGTAGATTTACTTCTGTACCTATCTATTTTGTGCCGACAGGTTCTAGAGTGGCGACCGCGCACCTACAGGAAAACGCAGCGGTGCAAGGCTTCCCACAAGATGGACGTATGACCTGGTGAGAGTCGCGAGAGTGTGGTGGATGCGAGACGCACAGGACCGTTCGTTGTGGCGACACTTAGGGGAGACTTATGTCCAACAGTGGACGTCTTTCAACTGGAGTGATGAATGATGAAATGAAGAGCGAATAGGTTAGCTAAAAAGTTTATTTTTATTTTTACTTCTACTGTAATAAAAGTAAAGCTACCAATACAGTTATAATTTTTATTAGCCGTAAGTTCAGCCGTAGTATCAGACTCGCTGTCCGGGCGTCCGGTAACTGTCCGGACCAAGGCCAAGTCGTCGACGTCGCGCACTGTTCCCGCGCGCCTCAAGAAGTTATCAGCAACAGCAGGGACCCAGTCGGGTCGAAGCCTACTGGGGCCAGGGTTATCCGAAAGGGCGCTCGAGCCCCGCTATGAAGGCTAGAAGGAACGGGGTAGGTCTTTTAGTCAGTAAGCATCTGACACTATCTCCCGCTCCGCCCAAGAGCGGGGGATGTCATTAGATGATTTTTTCCCACCATAAAAAAAAAACCGTAGTATCAGATCTGACGTCAAGATAAGTACACATACGACCTAAACGTCGTAATAACCCATATTGTGTGAACGTGTACATATAAATAATTATAATTACTCTAAGAAGTTAATTTTCAGTGGAATATTTGTCAAGGTCAGTGAAATCTTTACCAATTACCTTTAATACAGAATCTGGTACAGTCAGCATAATAATGTTGATTGCATGAGAGACGTGATGTCAAATCATCATCATCATCATTTCAGCCGAAAGACGTCCAGACATAGGCCTCCCCCAAGCGTCGCCACAACGACCGGTCCTGTGCGTCACGTATCCATCGGATTCCCGTGACCCTGACCAGGTCATCGGTCCATCTTGTTGGAGGCCTTCCAACGCTGCGTCTTCCGGTACGTGGTCGCCACTCCAGAACCTTTCGTCCCCATTGACCATCTGTTCTGCGTGCAATGTGCCCTGCCCATTGCCACTTAAGTTTGGCGATTCTTCGAGCTATGTCGGTAACCGTGGTTCTCCTGCGGATATCTTCATTTCTAATGTGATCACGCCAGGAAACTCCGAGCATAGCCCTTTCCATCGCCCTTTGGAAGATGTCAAACGATCAACAAATACTAATTAGGAAAATCAGTTATGTGGATACAAAGTTTGAAAGGGATACTCGTAATCTTAAAACGCAAAAGGCAACTGAAGGAGCATAGCTGAGATTATAGTCAGTAAAAGTCTGACACTTCCTCCCGCTCCACTTAAGAGCGGTAGAAGATTTCCATGAGATGATTTCCGACATGAAAAAAAACCACGACGAAACAAGAGGTTAATTCCTAGCGTTGAGCAACGCTGTTTTCCTTTTAAATTGAAAACCAGTGCTTGACTGCGATCCCACCTGTAGCCCGATTCACGTAATCAAAACCGTAACGATATCGTAGCGATTAAGTCGTTTAGATCATATCCGTATTCACATCCATCAATCGAGTTTGAACGACACCGATTTTAAGTCATTTGAAATTCGTCGATTTAAAAAAAATCTGTATTACATTATCCCGGTATACTTATTAATGTAACTGGAAATAAGTCGATAGATCGTGAATACCCCTTTGGATAGGACTTCGATCGAACGACTATAAAACTTCAACGATATTTGGCTTGTTTGATTTTACGTGAATCAGGCTACTGATCGGAAGCAGTGATGCAATCGTTGATGGTGAGGCGCACTAGTTTATTAAGGCCCAAGCGCCCGAAAAGTGTCATGAAACAGTGACTTTCTGAAGCCTACTCCTCGTTAACGGCCAGGTTAATAGGTTAGAAAAAAATACATGTTTATAATAGATTCATGAACAATATTATCAACATTTTATTTTTTCGTGCCATCAATACTTTTGTCTAAAAAAAATATTTAGCAATTTCGCAACTTTTCGCAACTTTTCCCTACTCCTTCGAAACGGCGTGGATCTTTAGAAACATTTTTACATATAAAAATTGGTGGTTAAATATTCTTCAAAGTGAACATTGCATATGTAAATAAATCAATATTTCACAAAGGAAATGGATTTAAGGGACAGCCGCGCGCTTTCCGGGCGCTGTTGGCCGCAAATAAATGCACAGATTTGCGTACTGCTGCCTAGGCGGGTGCGAGAGGTGCGTCCACATAATTTTGGCCAGATGGTTCAAGGGACTATAAGCCTTAAGAGCCTATTCACTCTAGCCTTGATGACACCTAAATTATAATCGGATGAGAAGATCGCAGTGGGTGATTTTTTCCAGTCCTTCGATATACACGTTATAAACGCTGAAGAGCAACGCTCAAATTAGATAAGAAAAATAGAATGGAACACATTTATAGTTTTTTAAAACTCATAAACCCTTTCAATGCAGAAAAACTTAGCAAATCCGTCTATCTGTTTTGCTGTCAGTCATTCCAAAATTTATCTGAGCACGCAATCACGTGATCTCGTCTAGCGTTGCATAATGTATCTTAATCGGCACCCTTGACCAGGGTACGGCTGACCCCACCTGAATATTCAGAGACTCTGTACTCGAGAATAAAGTGGCTATAACGCCTTTGTAGCGTGGTGAGGTAAGCAGAGGTAATAAAATAAAAATCCGGCTCGAAGGACCAAAAATGAACGAGGTAACATTTGAATGAAAAATTGATTTTAAGTTTAATTTTGTATATTGTCCAAAAATTATAGAAAATCGATCCAGGGGCGAATGAGTATCTCATCAATGCCATGCAAGTTTTAGTAGTTACTTAAATACATGTTTTTAATCATTCGCTTAAAATTATTACAATGATAAGGTGTGCTCGAACAAAAATATATATATAAATATATATGTATATATATATTATTTTCAGGCATCGAAGCCCATAGTGAGTTAGTACTGACTAATTTACTTAATTAAACAACCAATTTTTTTTATTAACAATTTATATATACACATATACAATAAAAGAACAGAAGACGGAAACAGAAAAATAGGTATAAAAGTGTTACTTATTTCTACAGAAATCTCTTTCAGCGTATCTGCGAAAGGAGAGTTGGAAAAAAAGAGATGTAGACATCTTGTGTACAAGTGATAGGAAAAAAAAGTACATCTATTTTTTAAGTATTTATGTACATTTTGCGCAAGGTAACATAACAAACTTATAACTTTGTGATTTTTCATGGTACAGTTATTTTTGGACATAGATTCTTTACATAAAAATACTAGATAGATATATTTTTTATAGTACATTGTAAAAAAATACAGTAGCTGCTTCAAATTAATTATGATTTAACAGTGGGCAGTATTATCACTAACAGCGAGTTTTTGTAGACAACCTTATTTTATTACCCTAGCCTAACCTAACCTAACCCAATAAAAATAAACACATCTGCTAAAAAATGCAAATTCATCTTAGAATTTTACGTCGGACAGAACATGTTAAAAATATCCGACAATTTTCTCGCCAACGCAAAAAAAAAACATGTCTTTTAAAAATAAGGGCAAAGTTACTGCATTCGGTCAGTGACCAACAAAAATCGATACCCCGAGAAAGCTAAATAATCGGTTGCCATGGCAACTACGGCGTAAACAATTCCTAAGCTATTCGTGCCATGAAAAACTGTAATTGCATAAGGAAAAGCTTGGATATATGTACGACGGAGTTTATAGGGTATAAAATTAAATGAGTTTGGTCATTTTAACGTTGAAAGTTTTTTTAAGAGTTTACCTAATAGGTTTTTGCTTCAAATCTGAATGGATTAGGTCAAAAAAAAACTTGCGTATATCAGCAAAGCTTGAACTATGAGTATAAAGAAAACTGATAGAGATGCTTATATATTTCGATATAAATAAATTACACCCAGAGACAGAACAAAAATGATCGTGCTCGAATCTCTTTAAATATCGCTGCATATGCTAAGTTAGGCGCCTTTTTGACCTTACACACATTTTAACGTTATCTAAAATCCGTTATCACTATCCGTTATCTGTTGTTAAGTTTTTTAATGTATCCTAATTCGGTTTTTTTTTTTAATGTAAATGTATATGTGAGGTACAAATAAACGTTGTTTCTTTCTTCTTTCTTTTCCTTGCTCATCACACAGACATTATTTTGTCTTGGGTGGGAATCGAATCTCCGGCATAGTAGTCAGGACCACTAATCACTAGACCAACAGACCAGTCAGTTTCGAAAATAATGTTTGTTGTTTTTGCTAATCCATCGTATGTATAAAAAAAAAAAACTGATGTAAAATGGGAACCAATTATTTGGATGTCCTTTCTACGTAACTAAACTTAAACCAATTCGATTAATTAGTTCATGATTGAGACACTTTAACGTTTAACATTGAAATTGTATTAATGTGTAATTGGACCAATACACTTTGATCTAACCAATACACTAACACCAATTTGCTCTTTAAAGTCAATCATCATCATCATTTCAGCCGATAGACGTCCACTGTTGGGCCATAAGCCTCCTCAAAATGTCGCACAATGAACGGTTCTGAGGGTCCCGCACCTGTCGGATCCCCGCAAGCTTCACCAGGTCCGTCTACCTGGTGAAGCTTGCGGGAATCCTTAAAGTCAATAAAAATACCTAATTTTCAACTTCACTGCCTAACAAAACAAAATCCGTTTCAAATAAGATGACAGCAGGACGAACATATGCATCTTTCAAAATCAAAATCAAAATCAAAGCATTTATTTCAAATAGACCATTTACAGGCACTTTTGCATAGTCAAATGTCGGTCAGTCCAAGAAAAGTGAAGCTAAATTGCAGAAGCTTTAAGATTAGAGAAAAGTGTAGATAGCTACACTGTAAGAATCCGACCATCCTCCTTTTTAAGTCAATCAAAAATACCCAACTTTCAACTTCAGCTTCACTAAAAACAACATCAAACAAAAATCCGTTTCAAAACGTTATTAACAGATCTCCACAAAAATATTCCATTTAAAATCAAATCAACAAACAAACATTTGACCAAAAAATCAACAATCAAAAATCCGCAAATCAATTTCTGTGAAAAAAATAACAAAACGCGGGTAGTCGAATAATCCTTGTCGCGAAGAGTTGAAATTGAATTAAATGTTTATACTGTGGCCGGCAGCCGCGCGGTCCGGACGTGTTTTATAGGATATTGATGGGATTGCCGGGTAAGCTTCTCATCCAGATCATTTCGAGAAATGGCTATGGAATTATGAATTTAGCTAAACATTCGCTGGTTATTTCGTAGAGGTTGGTATTCTGTAACGTATTGATGATAATAATGGAAAATAAGTCTGATTAAAAAGGTATAATTTAAATGAGCATTTAGGTACAACGAATACAATAATTTTATAGAAAACGACCCATTGGAACCGTGTGCTACTTTCTGATAGTTTATAAGTCCCCATGCAGGCCTATGTAAAATAAAAATATTATGAATTCGAATTCATTTAAGGCAACCAGAGTGCATGTATTGGG
Source organism: Mythimna ferrago (assembly GCA_910589285.2). Classification (NCBI taxonomy): domain Eukaryota; kingdom Metazoa; phylum Arthropoda; class Insecta; order Lepidoptera; family Noctuidae; genus Mythimna; species Mythimna ferrago. The sequence goes on along the minus strand of OU342691.1, from coordinate 23,785,236 downwards.
ATCGGATTCCCGCAACCTTCACCAGGTCATCGGTCCACCTTGTAGGAGGCCGTCCAACGCTGCGTTTTCTAGTACGCGGTCGCCACTCCAGAACCTTTCGGCCCTTTGCGCAATAGTACAGAAGACCAATCTCTGCAAAAATCGCTCACTGTTGTTTACAATGTTTTTCCTAAAAGGGGTCGATATTTAGAAACCTTTCCTGCCATCGAAAGCTGGGACACAGCAACCTAAAACGTTACCTCCCCCTGCCGTCACGTGTGGTGACGGCAACAAATAAGGGTGCGTTTAAATTGAACTGGAACTGAGCAGAGTGGAGCGAAGAAGAGCAGTGAAAAAGTGTTTCTGTTATGTCGCATAGAGCGTGATAGTCAAAGCCAGTCTTCTATGTGACGCTTGCTGCTGTCTCAAAATTCCAGTGTACCGACCTATAAAACATAATTATACTTGTTTCATGAAACCCCAAGCGAACGCCGGCGATCGCTCTCTCACTGACTTTCTATTGTGTCTCTAATTACGGTTTTCGAAAGGTTAATATTACTAACTAGCTTTTGCCCGCCGACTTCGTCCGCGTACATAAAATATAGCCTGAGGATGCCTCATTGAGGAATAAAGCAGCTTTCTATCGGTGTAAAAATTTTAGCAATCGGACTAGAACTTCCAGAGATCCTACAAACAAAAAAACATAAAAATTAACTTTACCTCTTTATTATATTAGTATATATATAGATTATCTTCGTCGTGTGTGAATAATTATACCAAGTTTCATCGTAATCGAACCGGTAGTTTTTGAGTGATGCCTGAACAAACAGACAGACAGATAGACAGACAAAAATTCTTTTAATCACATTTTTGGGTTCAGTGTCGGTCTAGTAACACCCCCTGCCATTTATTTTCAATGTACAGAATTTTCAGTTCTACAGATTTATTATAAGTATAGATTAGTCGACCAGTAAGTGTAAATATGTATTATAACGCTTCAGTATTAATGTAACCTTGACTTAAACGCAATTATTAACTCTGTTAACGTAAAATCATGTGTGTTTATCTAGAGAATAAAGTGCAAGAAACAGTTTTATAATACGACATAGCTTATTCAAACATATAGCTTTAAATAAACTAGGTACCTATACGAGTATATCATTATAATTTTTCTTTTCACTATTTTAAGAATTTGAATGAGTAATAAATGTTGTTAGAAATTTTATTGTAGTACAAAAACCGTACTGTAGGAGCTTCTAGCGGCTATGATACAGATTTATTCTAGTAGAGATATACACCCCTACTTTTTAATTAGTACACAAAAAATGGGGCTGTATCTGTACCCGTTACTGATCATATTTTTGTATTCAAAAGTAGAAAAAACCGAAATCCTAAAATTGACCACGAAAAGGTAAATTCATCATAGATTCAATCATACATAACAATTGCTAGTGGAAAATACTGCGGGCAGTGTTTTTCAATTTTAATCGTCATTTATTCATTCATAATCAATAGCCTGCACAATATTTCCATAAATTGAGAGACATTTTGGGATAAACACAAACGCTAATAACTTTGCTGTTTATGAATATTATTTATTGAGACTTTACTTAAATAATAACAAGGGCTTGTCTAATAAGCCCTTTAAGTATTTGTACTAATTAAAAATTAGTGGTGTATATAGCATAGCCATAATTTGGTTCTTATTTCTAAGATTTTGCGTAACTATTTAACCAAGTTTTAACTCTGAATAAATGTTTTATTACTGAAGCAAAGCGTGATGGTTGGAGTTGAGCTACCTTCCGCTTCGTGCTCTCCACTCAGCACTATAGTCCGCTCGACTCCTTTCTGTGCGACCTAGGACCACGTATTCATTTATTTTTGAAAGTCCGTTTAGTTCCACTTCGCTCCATGATTTCAAGCACTGTAATTGGCCAATACACGGTCCGCTACTCTCGGCTCAGTTCCATGTCAGTGGAAACGCACCTTTACTTGTCATTTTTTACAACACTCGGTAACGCCAGGACTGCGTTTGATCCCGAATTTTACCCTCAGGCAGAGACGAGAAGATTTTGTAACTAAAAGATACAGAAGGTTCATTTGGAAAAATAAAGTGAAGCTGGCACCCTAAACACAAGTTAAATCTTACATTGGGTGCCAGAGTACATCGAAAATGTGATGTTGGTTCAAACTTATGTAATAAATATCTATTTTTTTTATTTAGTAATTTTAGAAGAGTGTGGATAAGTACGTGAGAAGTATAATTAAATGCCTTGGTTTTTTGATGCAGTATCTTTTATCACCTTGTGGGAGGTCTTCTAACGCTGCGTCTTCCGGTGCACGGCCGCCACTCCAGAACCTTTCGTCCCCTTCGACGACTTTGTAGTTATATATTATATTATCGATATTGTATCGAGTTCAGTCTTTAAAGATTATTTATTTATTTATTTATTTAACTATTTATGTACACACATGTAAATACAAGAAAAGAGGAAGGAAACAGAAAAAAATAGTACAAAGGTGATGCTTATTTCTAATGAAATCACTTCCAGCATACCTGCGACAGGAAAGTTGAAGAAAAAAGAGAAGTAGACACCGTGTGTAAAAGTAAAAGGAAAATTAGTACACACAAAATACAAAGTTAAAAATGATATAGTATAAAAAAAATAATAATAATTAAAGATATATACACTGCTATAATTATAAACATACACATAATAAAATAAATATCACACAAATACATACTAAATAATACCTAAAATAAAATAATATATATTAGATTGTGTATGTTTAATAAATAATCTTCACGCAAGGAACCTCCAAGCGTAGCCGTCTTCATTGCTTTTTTGGTGATTTCAAGCATTCCAGTGCGGCTTTCCAATCTTTCCATTTCATATTAGATATTAATTATAATTATTATGAGTTTATTTAATTTATTCTACCTATAGGTATGCAATGCGTAAGAAACACTGTAACGTACTTACTTGATTTATGGATCTAGTATTTTTTAAATCATCATCATTACCAGCCCTTTTAATGTTCCCACTGTTGGGACTCAGGCCTCCTCTCTAGGAGAAGGAATGGGCCGTAATACACCACACGGGCCAAGTGCGTGTTGGTGAATGTCACATGTCTTCGCATTTTTGGTTCTAGGACATGCCAGTTTCCTCACGATGTTTTCCTTCACCGTTTTGAGAGCAGTGGTGATGAAATAAATTACACAAAGTAATGCGCCTGGCTAGGTTCGAACCCGCGACCTACAACTCGTTAATCGGGGCCGTTACCACTCGGCCACCATTGCTGTCATCAAATCTTGCAAATTAAATTTGGCCCACTTCCCAATTACCGATTGAGCTGAAATTTTGCATGCATGCGTAAATCAGATGACAATGCAAAATTATTATAATAAAGAGCTGATCTAATGATGGAACCGGAAGGTGGCCATAGGAACTCGGTAGTTAAACGACACAACCCCATCGAGTTTGGGCTCGTATGATTCGTCTTGACGAGTATTAATTATACAGGTATACTGCGCTTTAAAAGCTTGCTATGAAAAAATGATTTTCATTAAAAACTTGTTTAAATGAGACCTCAAAAATAAAGCAGGGGCTACATTACCACCTTTTTCTCTACTAAACTTCTCATATCCCTGTACAGGATTCAAATCTTTATTGTTAAACGCGCCGGACGTCCGGGCCCTCAGTCGCATTCAGTTGGTTCCGCTCCGAACGATTGTGCCTCCTAATGCGAATCCAGCACTTTCCTTTGAATATTATGTTATTCCGACGTTTCGGCTTTTGTAGCCATGTAAACTTGGAGGTTTTAATGTTTTGTGTGCGGTAATGGTCGTGTTTAATTGCTACAGGCGTTGTAATTGCCGGGGCGTTAAAGTTTACATCGTTTTCAAGGTTGTGATGACTGTTTTATAGATTGCTTACGTTATCAGTCGTAGACCAGCCCCTAGTAGGCTTAAGAGCCGGAAGAGCTTTCTTCGTGGTACACAGGCCATACGTAACCCATCACCTAAAGAAAGAAAAAGTGTTTATTTGCGTCAATTATGGAGCATACCTACCTTTCAATCGTGAGAATTACAGACACAATAGAAAGACAATAGGTGCGCGAACGCCGGCGTTCGCTTGGGGTTTAATGAATTAAAATAAAATAAATAACAATATCGACTAAAGTAGCACGTAAGTAAGATATGCGTCACAGCCGCGCAAAACGGCCAGCGCTCAGCAAAATGCCGGGACTCGTGTAAGACAGAGCCACGGCGCTTTGAAAGCTTTGGGAAGAACTGCACATACCACCATCCGATATCTCGAAACCCCAAGAACATCCCATCTGGATGTGAGTTGCCTTATGGAAAGCAATAAATCGGTAGTGTACCCAGGTAAGCCGCTGCAAATACATTTTGGTGAAATGGGGTTTTATGACCCCTGTTCAAAACATGAGCCAGACATCTAACGTACCCTAAGTACCCTAATACACCATTTCTCCTTGCTCCAGGCCATGGCTTGAATCAGGGCCCAGCGTAAAATGTCGCCGCCTCCACAAAGCGATGATTTGCCTAAGCGGGGTAACAACTCCAACATATGTTTCACCGTGTCCTTAGTTCCAGGAGGGTTAATATCTGTTTTGTTTTTTTATTATTTAGGTATTCCAGTTGATTAAATAAACGGTTTAAACCATATATTTAAAGAGGTACGAATTTAGAACATTAGCACCATCATTATTTCAGCCAAAGGACCTCCACTGCTGGACATAAGACTCCCCAAGTGTCGCCACAACGAGCCTTCCTGTGCGTCTCGTAACTTTCCCACTTCTGTAGACCTTATTTTCGTTATTTATAGACTACTTGAAGAAGTTTGATTATTTACGTTCTTGGATAAAATATAAGAATTTTATCTACGCGCGAACGCCGCTGGCGTTCGCTTGATATTTAACGCAATGGCGCGATATCACGCGCGTAGCCTGCGTTCGCTTGGGTGTCAGGAATTGAGGTAGGTTTTGAATTTGATAGAAAAGGGGAGGGTAAAAAAAATGAATATAATTATATTCCTCGTGAGTTATAAAAACATAATAATGAAAAAGGTTAATAAATAAGCTTTGAACAACCTCGTAGGTTTGCAGGCAAGAAGAGGCCTTTCCACAGTCGGTAGCAAACCCAGTAATAAACAGCAACAAGTTTAAAATCACACTACATCGTCTATTCAGGCTTATTCCTAGGACAGCTGTAAAATGGTCTCCCTTGAGTCTTGTTGGAATGGCAGCACGTCATCACGGCGCTACCGTCTTTCCTGGAATCACACCAGAAGAGATGAGGTAAGTTATAGCGCCTGCCACAATTGAGTTTGCAACACGTACATCGTGTACTGCGTGATATATGAAAATCATAAATTCAGTATGTGGGTGTAACAAGTATTTTTAGGAACTGAAAAGTAATGATGGCCCAGTGGTAACTTACGGGTTATAAGGCACAAGTTCAAACCCAGCCAGGTACTTGTGCTTGGTGTTATTATTTTATCATCACTGCTCTCCAAACAGTGAAAGAAAACATAGTGAGGAAATCGGCATCTACTAATTCGCACTTAGGTCCGCGTGGATTACGGTCAATTTTCTTTCCTAGAGAAAAGGCCTGTTCCTAACATTATAAAGCTGATAATGTCTATGCCTAACTAAACGCCTAGCTACAAAAATATCTAACTTATTCATTTTCACAAGGGGGTAAGCAGTAATCATACGACCATAACTTTTGTCAATTGTTTTTGCTTCCGGTAGCGAGATATACAAGGTGTCGTTTTGAAGCTGCAAAATATTTCAGGAGGTAATTATGTTAGTGATTCTCGACCCGAATCAATAATAAAATAAGTAGGTAATTTTTTTTTTTTTATAACCGCGCTTTTTTTCACACACACAAACACGGAACAATAAAGGGCGTTTTCACACACACTAACTCGCAACGATAGTTTCATAAATAATGTATCATCCAATCATCATCCCGCACGCCACACCCTAGCCACGCCCCCGCGGCCATCGATCAATCGATTTAGTTTAGTGTAATTAAAAAATTAAATAACAAGTATTACTGATTATTGACCAGGTTTCGTATTTTTACATGATTATTTATGAGTTTTATTACAACCTCCTGAAATATTGTGCAGTTTTAAAACTGCACCTTGTATTAATAGGTAATCATTTTATTTCAGGTAACTGTACTAATATCACAAATACCTACCTTGTGAACTAACATACATGCATACATAAGCATTAGGTTAGTAACATTTTACTTTATAGTAATTATATTACCTTGGTGTTGCTGGTATTTACTTGTCTGCAAAGCGACGGAACAGTACTCGATGCGGCCAAAAGCTTTCCTCCATAAGATGGCCCTGATAGAATCCAACGCATAGAAATCAACTCAAAACTATATTTAGAACAATTTTCAAGGCAACCTTACTCAATTAAACCAAAATTCAACCTCCAAACGTCCTTATAAACACTACCAAATAGGTGCCTACATAGTTTAGTACAGTAAACTCAACTTGTGCCCTAAAATGAACCCAAAACTCTCCATTAATCACGATGACACTAGAAAACAAGCTTAGTTTAAACCTCCATCAAGCTTGACGTTTCGACGACGAGTTGGGCGCAGCTCCTACGTGATTCCATATCGTCCTGTTAGATTTGTATTAGGTACTGTTCCGTTGGGAGACGGAATGTGACAGGCGATATTGTTGTATGGAAATGTTGTGGGCGAGCTGTGTTGGTTCTTGGTCGATCAATGTCATGTTTTGTAGAGCCATCCATATATTTATATTGTGGCCAGATCTCGGAATTTATCATTTCAACTTCAACACACAATCTGGCCAGTTTTACTCGGCCATATTATGAAGTGATCAATTTTTAAGATCTGGCCACGACATATATACACCGCTAAATTTTGATCGTTTTAATCCCGTGGAGGGTCGATCCGGTACATGGAACGAATCCAATGACCTGTAGGTAGTTAGTATGCAATGCCGACTACTACCTACAGGTCATTGGACTCGCTCAGCTGACGTTTTCTTAAAGAAACTAATTTCATACATGCGTAAATTAATACGAGTTTCAAAAGAAGGTACTCTATTTTTTAATTTTATCTTTACAAATCGATAGTGTTTCATGTACCGGATCGACCCTCCACGGGATTAAAACAATCAAAATTTAACGGTGTATAAAAGGTAAAAAAGACTTACTGACATATCAAAGCACAGCTAAAACTTTAGGGCCCAGGAGCATGAAATCTTGCATAAGGTTTCCTTTTATGATATAACCAAGCGCTAAGAGAGGGTTTTATAAAATTCAAATTCTAAGGGCGAAGCTGTTGGCAGCTAGTACTTTAATATTCTTAAATAATCACTTTTTAGGGTTCCGTAGCCAAATGGCAAAAAACTGATCCCTTATAGATTCGTCATGTCTGTCTGTCTGTCCGTCCGTACGGCACAACCACTTTTTTCCGAAACTATAAGAGCTATACTGTTGAAACTTAGTAAGTAGATGTATTCTGTAAACCGCATTAAGATTTTCACAGAAAATTAGAAAAAAAAAAACAATAAATTTTGGGAGTCCCCATACTTGGAACTGAAACTCAAAATTTTTTTTCATCAATCCCATGTCCTTGTGGGGGGCCTCCTGTAACATCTAAACTAAGAGAATGGTAAAACTAAAAAAAATATATGATTACCATACAAACCGCCAACGAAAATTGGTTTGAATGAGATCTAGTCATTATTTTTTTGTTTTAATACGTCATAAATCTAAAAAATACACTATTATTAAAACATCGATCAAAGTTACAACGAACTACAAGAGCTTTTATATTATGTTGCTTGCTGCTACGGAACCCTTCATGGGCGAGTCCAACTCGCACTTGGCCGGTTTTTTAAAAGATTAACCATTGAGTTTCTTGCCGGTTCTTCTCCATAGGAAACAGCCAATTTAAACCGTGCACTAGCTTCTTACGTTTTATAAATACCATGGAGATACCCATTGATATCCTAATTCCAACCACAGTTCATAACATTTTTAAGCTATATATATAATATAGCTTCTATCGCGGGCCTTGAGCGTGGAGACCGAATCCAGAAATTCCGTAACGAAAATAACCTAACACCCCCCACTCATTTGTTTTGAGCGTGGTGACCGATAAGAAAACAAATAAGTGATAATATGCAATAGCTTTACCGCGGCAGTCCCCGAGTGCCACACGTCTTTTTTTTTTATTATATAGTCCCAATCGAAATATTATATTAATATATTTTTAGTTCTTAAACTTTAAAGTTTGATAAATTATATTTATGTTGCAAATAGGTTTTCAAAAAACACTTTTACACGTCAATTTTTTTTTGTCAGTTTAAATTAAATGAAGCAGGTGTTTCCTTGCTGACTACCTTGAGTACAAACACCGAAACAAACTCAGGGGTTCAGGGGATCTATTCTCTTTTGAAGTCCATTAAGCAAACATGTAATGGTCAAATCATAATTATGAGAACCACGCAGATCGAAGTCTGATTTCTCGACAACGGCCGACCTGGCAGGTCAATTTAATTCGAAACTCATTCCTTATGCAGTAAGCAACGAGTCTCCAACCAAAACACCATGCTTCCTCAGTCTCTAATAACTCTACTAGGTCATCCACCCATCAGCTTTCTATGTGTATAAACAAACCCTTTTCTCCCCATAACATACCGTCTTATACCCGTCGGGTATGCTATCAGTCCAAAGATTACCTCGAGGCTATTATGGGCATCATTCGGCCCGTGTAATACGAAATACAGGGTGATCTCGTAATACACAATAGGTACAAGGTGATCTCGTACACACAATGTTTGTATCACTCATAACTCATGCAAAAAGGTTGCCGCGGCAGCTGGTAGAAGGGTGGGGACAGATGTGCGATTTTTTTGGATGAGTGCGATTTTTTGTCGCTGTTTTTTATAGTTTTCCAAAAATGGATTTTGGATTCTTCTTCGTCGTATCGATTATTGTTCTATTTACCAACCTATTATGTATTTGTCGCCTACTAAGTAATTACGTAGCAAGTATATAAGTTTAAAGTCGAAATTCCATTGGCGTTTTACGAGCGTTGGCGCTTATCCAATGTTTGCATAATTGCGACGTTAACGTCGCAAGTTTCTAGTGGCAAGCGTTAGATCCAATAAATGCAACGATAACGTCGCACACATGCGGCGATTTTAAGACGAACGCAAGAAACTTGCAACGTTAACGTCGACTCTGCGCAACGTTGACGCATTAGCACTAGAAAGATGCGACGTTAACATCGCGTCTGCGCAACGTTGCCGCTACGTAGACGTTAGAGAAGCGCCAATAAAACGCCAGTGAGATAGCGACAGCGACCTAATGGATGTACTCGTACTTTTGTAATGATTGTTTTCTCTTTCACGCAAAAACTACTGAACTGATTGTGATGAAACTTTACGGTAATAATATAATTTACTAGCACCAGGTAGTTTTATCCGCGAGACAGTAAAAATGAAAAATAATAATATACTCCACAACTATCACACAACGCCGTCTAGTCCCAAGCTAAGCAGAGCTTGTGTTATGGGTACTAGACAACTGATAAACATTTACATATTATAACACTAATATATTTCTAAATGCATACATATTATAGATAAATTACACCCAGACACAGAACAAATGATTATGCTCATCACACAACCATTTGTCCTAGGTGGGAATCGAACCCACGACCTCCGGCATAGCAGTCAGGGTCACTAACCACTAGACCAACAGGCCAGTCAAAAAATTATATCCAGCCTATGTCACTCAGCCATCCCCTTTCTCCTCGAGTCGTATTCCTCATTACGGAGGGTCGTGAAGTTCCCGCTGGATTAGCTTCTTATTGATGGTATCTCGCCATCTGTGACGGTTCTTAGCGTCATGAAGTGCGACGTGCAGTTGAGTGTCCAGTGTGGAGCGGACCTGATCTGCCCATCTTATTGGGCTGCGGCCTCTTGGTCGTTTGCCATCAACAATGCCAGTTAAGATGAGCTGTTCAAGGTTGTGGCCATTTTTCCTGGCAATGTTGCCAAAAACTCCAGTACTCTGCGCATGCAAGTAGTCGACAGTCTGATCTTGATGTTCAGTTCTCGTAAGATAGTCACTCAGCCATAATTTTACTAGTGAAAAAATTATTTAAATCAGTCCAGTAGTTTATGAATATTAATTACAAATTTTAAAACATTTCTATTTAATAGAAATGTTTTTTCTTTATAATTATAACTTTAGTAGGAAGTATAGACATATTATTATTATTATCAAAGCAACAAATCCTAACTAATATTATAAATGTGAAAGTGTGGATGTTTCGATGTTTGTTACTTAATCACGCAAAAACGGCAGAACGGATTTGGATGAAATTTGGCATGCATATAGCCTTTGACATGGAAAAGAACATAGGCTACTTTTTATCCCGGAATAACATCTTATTCCTACGGGAAAACACGTTTAGAGTGTAAAGTCGCGAGTAAAGCTATTGGCTGAAACTATAAAGCAGAATATAAAATGAAGAAAATTATTTTTGTTGGTCAAAAGGGCTATAACTCTTCTTAGACTTCCATGCTAAGACCTATATTATATACAAAAATAAACACAAAGATGACGAAAAAATTCTAAAACGAATACCCAATTCTGTCACGTTGCTGTAAAACCACGAAATATTTACAAAAAATCGCAGGTCTGCAGCCACCCTTACCGTTATGTGACCTAAAGATGCCGTTACGTACTTTAATATGAGTTTTTTATACGCAAATATCTTTTGAATTTCTCCAAATGTGTTCAGTACACAAAAGAAAAGTTTCTTCGAGTGGAAAAGTATAAGGGCTCGGGTTCATTGTTACTTTTTCTTAAAATTTGAGGGCTTTGAGCGATGCGTCTATTGTCGGATGTTTCTTTAGATTAATGTTATTTTCTTTGCTTTGTTTGTACGGGATGTTTTGAATGAGGGTAAATAAAAAAATATGTTTGTGACAATTAGTACTTTTTGCTTTGAGATAGTAGGTATAGATCTATATTTATTAAAATGAATGAGTAAATGACATAAAGTTATATTAAACTTTGTGTTGAAGTTTCAGGAAGATTATGAAAAGAATATTTAAATATAAAATGCACAAGAAACGAAGAATGCGGGAATCTGATGGATGTGTGACGCACAGGATCGGTCATTGTGGGGATGCTTGGGGGACCGTTCGTTGAGTTACCGTGACGGTTTCCCATTACTAAAAGTGATTTTTATTTCAAGATATAACGTAGGTAATAAACAAAACTTGAAATACTGTATATTTTTTGATTCCTACGAATTGGAAAAAATATAATTAAACCGACTTCAATGTAAAAAAACACTGAAAAATGCAAAATAACTTTAATGTCGGAAGTCGGTTTTTCTATTACAGTTTTGTCTCTTCGTTATTTAACACCGACTTCCGAAATTAAAGTTATTTTGTACTTTTCAATGTTTTTTAGGGTTCCGTAGCCAAATGGCAAAAAACGGAACCCTTATAGATTTGTCATGTCCGTCTGTCTGTCTGTCCGTCCATATGTCACCACTTTTTTCCGAAACCATAAGAGCTATACTGTTGAAACTTAGTAAGTAGATATATTCTGTGAACCGCTTTAAGATTTTCACACAAAAATAGAAAAAAAGCAATAAACTTTGGGGGTCCCCATACTTAGAACTGAAACTCAAAATTTTTTTTTCATCAAACCCATACGTTTTTTTTGAAGACTTATCCATAGATACCCCACATCTATGGAAAAGTCTTCAAAAATGATATTGAGGTTCCTAGTATTTTTAAAAAAAATATATGATGTAGGTACATTACCATGTAAACTACCAACGAAAATTTGTTTGAACGAGATCTAGTATTTTTTTTTTAATACGTCATAAATCTAGAAAAAATACACTACTATTAAAACTCGATCGATCAAAGTTACAACGAACTACAAGAACTTTTATATTATGTTACTTTTTTTTATGGTGGTAAAAAATCATCCAATGACAACCCCCGCTCTTGGGCGGAGCGGGAGATAGTGTCAGACTCTTACTAACTAAAAGACCCACCCCGTTCCTTCCAGCCTTCATACCGGGGCTCGAGCGCCCTTTCAGATAACCCTGGCCCCAGTAGGCTTCGACCCGGCTGGGTCCCTGCTGTTGCTGACAACTCCTTGAGGCGCGCGGGAACAGTGCGCGCCGTCCACGACTTGGGCTTGGTCCGGACAGTTACCGGACGGCCAGACAGCGAGCTAGCCATTGCTCACTGTCCGCAAGCCCGCGCCTACGGTGGCCGGAAATCGGGATCAGTATCCCGGCGCCGGCGGCGGTGGCGATAACGCCGTTGCCTGATGCGTTCGGCCTCCTCCTTTGCAAGCATTACTGCTTCGCAGAAGTCGGCGACCACCTGCCACTCCTCCTCGCTCCGGACCATGGCCTCAACCAAGGCGCGGCGCGAGAGTTCTCCGCCGCCGATATATTATGTTACTTGCTGCTACGGAACCCTCCATGGGCGAGTCCGACTCGCACTTGGCCGGTTTTTTATATTGAAGTCGGTTTTGTTTTTTGTAAAAAGTTTTTTTATTTTTCACTTTTTAGTTATGGTACCACCCACCCCTAAAAAGTACCCCATAGCCAAACTTAAATACCTTATAGCCAGAGTACATCTCATAACGATTCTTATTATAATCGTTATGAGATGCACTGCAACACGGTTAGATAACATTAATTTACCTTCCGGCTTCATCACCAGATCGGTTCGATACATCCCCCTTTTCTTTCAGTCAGTCATCGCCGAGCAATTTTACTCGTTACGACAATTCTGCTGTGATTCTATGAGGAGTTCTGTTCCATATCTTCGAATTTTATGATCAGATCTTAACAATATTTCTATGGGAACAACTTAGAACCATGACCTTTCAATCAAAAATATAATTTTCAAAATCGGTCCACAATTGACCGAGATATCGGTGAACATACAAAAAAAAAACATACATTCAGCCGAACATGACATCACCTCCTCCTCCTTTTCGAAGTCGGTTAAAAAAAGACTATTTCAGAAAACATCAATTTGCTTTTAAGTACTGACATAGTATTAAAAGAACTTTATACATAATACCAATTTATTTATTAAATCAAGTAGAGCCAGATCGTAGATTCTTTGGGGAAATTAAAGGTTCCATCGTCTAATCTTTTATTGCGGATTTAGTAAAGACCCAAAGATTTGAATTTATGATTGGCCAAATAAAAGGTAAGATCAATCAGCCTTCTTTTGTTCTTAATCTTTTCTTAGATATGGACACATTTGTATTTATAGATATTTTGATTAAAAGGCTCTTTTATTATGGGATAAAGTTCATTTACGAAGATAAACCCTAAATCTATCTCCTTTCTCTCAGTCCATCCAAAGGTTGTCTGTAAAAGATCGCCCTGTGCGATAAGACCGCCCATTATGCACTTATTCTTTTAAATGTTTGTCCTGTATTTTTGTTTATTTGGTGTACAATAAAGATTATAATAAATAATAATACGAGTAAATAATAATAAGGGTGTTTATTTTTTTTCGTGCATATTATGCGTCCAGTAAAATAACATCAATTTATTCCATAAATATCTATATTCTTTCCAACGGATACCAAATGTAATATAGTTATGCGTGCATGCATGTAATATTTACAGTAGTAATTAGCATAAATAATTAATTATAAATAAAAAACTCTACTTATTCTCATTTCCTTCGGTGTCCTTAATAAATGTATTTTTTTAATCAAATAAATCGGAGTAAATAGAAACAAAATAATTATATTAATTAAGTATATTAAAAAACACAACGTTTACACCTAAATTAAATAATGCTATCTTCTCAATATATTAAAATATGATTAGATGAATATTTATTTTTTATTTTGTCTGATTACCCTCGTTATGAAAAGAAATCCACACTATAGTTTGCGCTTGACCATAAATGCTACTCTACTGCGATGTCAAGCCCCGCGCACATCTCAGTATGCCATTGAACATCGTAACAGGTGCATCCTTGCTTGTGAAAAAAAGATATTTTCGTGTTAAGTGTCGCGGGAGGTGATTATTCTGGAATCGTTCTCTTTCCTATCGTCCGTATTATAACGTGAGTATATATGATTTTCTTAATTACTTAGCTTATTATCAGTTTCAATGATTCCCTTCCAAGTTTGGAATAGGTATTAGGTTTGTAATTTTGATATTTTTGAATAAAAACTGAATAAAGGATTTAAACCTCATTACCTTCTTCCTCATTCCGTTCGTTTACCGTCGTTTCTTTAATTTAACAGCATTGCCTTCTGTTTTTTTTTCATTACCTTCGCACACCTCTTCTTTTATTAAGTCTTATAGTCCCTTGAACCATCTGGCCGAAATTAAATGGATGCAACTCTCGCACCCGCCTAGGCGGCAGTACGCATATCTGTGCATTTATTTGCGGCCAGCAGGGCCCGGAAAGCGCGCGGCTGAACTTTAAATCCATTTTCTTTGCTAAATATTGATTGATTTACATATGCTATGTTCACTTTGAAGAATATTTAACCACCAATTTTTATGTGTAAAAATGTTTCTTAAGATCCAAGCCGTTTCGAAGGAGTAGGGAAAAGTTGCGAAAAGTTGCGAAATTGCTAAATATTTTTTTTAGACAAAAGTATTAATAGCACGAAAAAATCAAATGTCGATAATGTTTTTCATGAATCTATTATAAACATATATTTTTTTCAAACCTATTAACCTGGCCGTTACCGAGGAGTAGGCTTCAGAAAGTCACTGTTTTATGGCACTTTTCGGGCGCTTGGGCCTTAAAGGCTTCAATATCATTTCCTTCCCTATCGTTCTCATTACCGTCTCAGTTCGATTTTAGAAATGTTATCAAATTCAAAGTTACTAATAAAAAGCAAGTAGAAACGACGAAATGTTCAAAGATTATCCATATATTAACGATATTAGTAAGAAAAAACAAAATAATTCGACAATAAATATAAAATGTAGGATTGCTTCGAATTTGCACGAACTACGCGAAACACCCATAAACACCAGTCATCGACTCATATTCTAGTGATAGACAAGCACATTCATAGAAACTTTTAGTCAAAATACTGATTCAAAACAAAAGTTCGCTGTAGTGCTACATTAGCATTATGTCGTCTAACAGAACTATTAAAATATACAGTGCTAAGATAGCTTTTAGAAGATACTTTTTTCGCGATCGAAATGGCACTTACGCATTTCGTTCAACATAGTGTAACGTTCAAGGTATATGAACTACATTACACATGAGTCGACTGAAGTTAGTGTTTGGCACGCCTAATCTAATGCGTAGTACATATATATCAATGACACTAGTCTAGTGCACAAAATATAAGACAGATCCAGGCAAGGTATTTTAGAGACAATTAAAACAAGACAAGTAACTGACTTTTGATCTTCTAAAACAATTGTCGCATAATGACCGGTCCTTCCGAAGAATGAGGCCTCCATCTTTTTTCCTACACTTCGACCTCTCATCAATCTATCATCAGCGAGAGGATGTGTCAAAATGTTACTGACAAAACCTACACTAGCGTTCTAGGATCACGAGTTTCTTTTTCAGAAAATCATTGTGGTCCCAACGGGTATCAGCCCTACTGGATCTCTACGGTTTTGCTGGCATTTCTTTAGAGCGTGCGAGCATACCATGTCTAGTGAGAATTTTTTTTTACTTGATAAAAGCTAGTGCTTGGCTTTTTTTTTATGGTGGGAAAAATCGTCCATTGACAACCCCCGCTCTTGGGCGGAGCGGGAGATAGTGTCAGACTCTTACTGACTAAAAGACTCATCCCGTTCCTTCTAGCCTTCATAACGGGGCTCGAGCTCCCTTTCGGATAACCCTGGCCCCAGTAGGCTTCGACCCGGGACGGCACGCGGGAACAGTGCGCACCGTCGACGACTTAAATTAGGCTTAGTCCGGACCGGAGTAAGCAGTGATGCAATCTCTGATGGTGAGGCACACTAGTTTATGATCCGATTAATTCTGCGCTATTCACTTTCGCCATGTGGACGAAAGTGGTGAGGACGTCATGACACCTCTCCAACTGACTACTGCTACTCCTCAAAGAAGGGTCAGGCCATGATTATGGCGTGCCCAAGCAAGAAGGAAGGTAGGAATAGGTACTCTGTAATAAAAAGATGTATCCTAGCCGTATTTTGATCGCTGTCCGGCCGTCCGGTAACAGTCCGGACCGAGCCCAAGTCGTTGACGGCGCGCACTGTTTGTCAGCAACAGCAAGGACCCAGCTGGGTCGAAGCCTGCTGGGGCCAGGGTTAGATTCGAAAGACAGCTCGAGCCCCGGTATGAAGGCTAGAAGGAACGGGATGGGTCTTTTAGTCAGTAAGAGTCTGACACTATCTTCCGCTCCGCCCAAGAGCGGGGGTTGTCATTGGATGATTTTTTCCCACCATAAAAAAAAAATATTTATTGCAGAACCTTTATTTTTCTTCCTAAATCATGTAAAGGATCACGATACATGTCGATTCAAGACAGCTGCATGTCTTTATTTCTTCAATGACTGTTATTCCACGTTTTTCTGGTACCTACTTTAGTATTTTTTTTTCTTATATAATCTTGTGTTGTCGACGATAAAATTATTATCACTGAAACTCGTGTTTAAGGAATTCATGGCGGCTTTGCCATAAGTAGGTAACCGACGAAACCGCGTTGAAGGTCCATCTGACCGCACAGAGGTCAAGGTCACAAAGGACGACCCTACTCGTCATTACACTGCGCCCGTCACCCGTGACTTCACCCACACTCGTACCATTAACTTAACATTGTTAGTGCTAGAAATAGGTAATTTAACACTTTAGCAGACATATTTTTTTAAGTGTCTCTGATTTGAAATAGTTGCTTTAAGTGGGACATTTTATAAAATTGCTCTATTAAAATTGATTTGCTTGTTTAGCATTTTTTCTTGCTTTAGAGAAATTTGTGAGTAGATATTATTTTTAACAAGCAACCCACCCCATTTTCAAACAGGTGTTAGAAGTATTTGAAATTCTCGGATTTTCTTTTCTTCTTTCAATTTTTTTATTGACTGTTATCTCACCTGATGGAAAGCGACACTGCGACCGACGATGGAACGCGCTTACCTAGAAGTAACCTATTCACTCTTGACTTAAAGATTCCTGGGTTGTAGCCATCAGGGAACAGACTCAAAAAACGTTCTGAGCGTATATGTGAGATGTCCACAGTGTACCGGTGGCGCATCGCCGTATGCCTGCTGGTCCGATGATGGAAAGGGCTAGGCGGTATTAGGCTATGCAATTCTGACGCACACTTCCCGAAATGCAATCGGTAGAAAACCGACAGGCTAGCAACTTGGCGTCGATGCTCAAGACTTTGAAACCTCGACTCAACGAGTGCATCATTATCAATAATCCTCCTGGCTCGCCTCTCAATTGTTTCAAGTGCATCAAGCTGGTATCGGGCAGATCCGTCCCAAGGATGAGACCGGTACCCCATACACGAACGAAATTGATAAAGTTTGAGCAGCTGTTGCAGCGTGAAGTATTGTCTGACCTTTGCGAGGGTTTCCCACTTTTTGCAGCCAGTTGAGCCTTTGCTTCGATGTAAAGCCCAAAGTTGAGAGTTTACGTCAACGTAACACCAAGAAGATAAAGATGGTCAGTTATTCGCACCGTTAGACCCCAGAAAGTTGGCGCATGACTGAATTGGCTCTTTTAGCGCAAAATAAAAGGCGTGTGCCTGGGTTTTAGCAGCATTGGATCTGACCAAATTGACATCACCCTATTCAAGACTGCCTTCAAGGACAAGTTCAAGCGCTCAACCATAGCCTCTCGGAGAGACTGGATCTGTGGCCCACTAGCTCGCGCGCTAGATATGTGATAACTCTAAGCAACAGTGCTGTCATCTGCATACCCAAAAGTACTGGGCTTTAGCAGATCTTTTATGTGCATCAAGAACAATGTTGCCGAGAACACTGACCCCTGAGGGACCCCGGCTTTAATGACTATTTGACCGGACGAGCAGATCTAGAAAAATTATATTCTCATATTCTTTATTATACATAACTTTACAAATTATAAACAGTAAGAAAGCCGATGTACACAGGGGTGCTTAATCCATAATTGGGTTTTCTTACAGCAAACCTTTTAATAAATATCTACAAGAAATTTTATAATAAGAGGTTGCCACAAATATAAATAATTTCAATATCAAAAATGAGTGTTGCAACCTACCAATAAACGATCATTGTAAATGCTACAAATACACTTTCAGTTATTCTTACCTTACTGTTCCACTTTTCATCGATAAAATTACAGTAAGTAATGTAAATTTAGTTCACCGAGCCACCATGCAGGGTGCGGCCGGGCCGGTTGCGGAGCCGCCCGGGCGGCCTGTAAGCCTACAATTTCCTGCAGACCTCCGCCACCGAATAGCTCATTTCCGAGCCGTGCCTCCGATGTGAGTGATCGACTGTAGTGTGACCATGATTTCGAGTGATGTGGAGGTTTTTTTTTTGCAGTCGTATATTTTGATTTTCAAGTCCTGTTACTAAAAAAATTGTTACTGTCTACGGTTATTCTTGTAATATCAATTTCAATCATAACTCTCTAGGTTTTTCCTGTAGGTTATTTTACAGAAACTGCATTGTTTCGGAAATGAAGAGAATAATAATAAAAAAAACATATTGGCCAACGGGTTAATATAATAATTATGAAGTAATTGCAGTGCGCAGTAAGGTTTTACCTTTTACCAAAATACAGATAGGTATAATGACCTCCCTTATAGTGATATGCTGCTCATAATGACATGAGTGTGACGTGTTTACTGCCTCTCTCGATGTCATTAATGTCTGATAACAAAAACCTAGTGGTAAAGACCACTAGGTTGTTAAACCTTGACTTAAAGAAGTCAAGGGTGTGTGGGCTATTTCTGGCAAGCTTGCTTTACTGTCAATCATATTATACCTTAGGCTCATTGTGACCGGTAAAGTGGAAGGGAAAAGGCCTCGCGGGCACAGCCCAATACGTTGGTCCGACCAGATTCGCACCGCTCTTGATTCTACGATATACAATGCCCTTCATAACGCCAGAAACAGAAACAGACGGAGGAATATCATAAAGGTTAAAGTGATGAAGCAGGGAGGTTACGACCCTCAGCATTGAGGAATACGACGCAAGAAGGAGGACATTATACCTTACCATTGGGCACCTCACAATCATGGTGGTAAGTCTCCTCTTTGAGGTGTGGCTGGAAAAACCTCACGGTGTCCTCACTTTTCGCATGACGGAGGTCTTCACCAGATATGGTTCGGGAGGCTACTGCATCGGATTTGTGCGGAAGAACACCCGGGCGTCATCATAGTGTGGACCGCCAGGAATACATGGTAAAAATGCTTATTGTCAGGTGAAATAATAGGCAAACGCGCGAGTCTACCTATGGCAAAAAAAAAAAAAACTAAAAACTCTCCCAATATTTTCAGGAACGTTGGTAACACTAGCCGAACGTCGTCGCCTGATCTCATATTGGGGGACAATAGGCATTTTATTGCTCTGAAAGTAGCGTGTATTTTAGTGGCGGAAAGAGGTTTTCTGCAGGATTATTTTGTTTCTGACTTACTACAGGTTTTCAACTTTCACATTTTTAGGGCGCTTGATTTCAATTTTATTTGTAACAGATGAAGCATATGACAGAAAGAACGAAAGATAAGAAAGAAAAGACATTTATTTGGCACACAGGTACACACAAATGAGATAACAATTATAATATAGAAACTTAAATACTTAAACTTAAAAATACATCAACATTCTGTGTCTCACAACGTTGAGAGCAGTGATGGCTGAGTGGTAATAGCTCAGACTTACGAGTTGTAGGTCACTGGTGCAAACCCTGCCAGGTGCATTACTTTCTGTCATATAATTAATGACCACAGCTCTCAAAACGGTGAAGGAAAACATCGTGAGGAAACCAGCATTTCCTAGAACCATCAATTCGGAGACATGTGACATTCACCGACCCGCACTGGTGGATTACGGCCTATTCCCTCTCCTAGAGAGGAGGCTTGAGCCCCAACAGTGGGAACATTAAAAAGGATGATGATGTGATGTGCGTCTTAGAGCTGCGCCAAATAGGTCCAATTCAGCAAGATGCTAGGCCACTACTTAGCAGTTGCCTGACGCTGGTTTTTAACTAAACTGAAACGAATGATACTGATATTATAAAGGTGAAAGTTTGTGTGTGTAAATTTTCATAACTTCTTCACGGCTCGAACGGCAGAACGGATTTGGATGAAATTCGGCACACGAGTAGATGAGTGGAGGTACTATGTGAGCTCAACAAATAAATGAGCGATTAACGCTAGGGTATTCCTGACAGGTTTGCCTGTACAGTTGAGTTTTATAGGTAAATCGGATCGTGTATGTTGCACAACTGTGCAGGTTCCACACGAGCTTACCTGACAGATATAACTGTGCAAATAAACCTGTCAGGTATACCCTAGCGTGTGGTGCGTCAAGACTGTGCTGTGACTCACTTTATTTCGAATGCACACTTTTGCGGAACGGACGTCTTCACACCCCAGCCGCCAGTAGCCCGATTCACGTAATGAAAACCGTAACGATATCGTAGCGATTTAGTCGTTTAGACTATTTCCGTATTCACATCCATCAATCGAGTTTGAACGACATCGATTTGAAAGTCGTTGAAATTCGTCGATTTAAAAAAAATCTGTGTTACATTATCCTGGTATACCGCTTTTGGATAGGACTTCGATTGAACGACTATAAAACTTCAACGATATTTGGCTTGTTAGATTTTACGTGAATCAGGCTACTGGACCCTTATCCTAACTTCCAGCCACCGTAGGCGTGGGCTTGCGGAGGACGTGCAATGGGAAGCTCGCCTTCCGGCCGTCCGGACGGAGTCGTCGACGGCGCGTAGTATTCCACGTGCACCTCAACGAGACGTCAACAAACCGTAGGGATTCAACAGGACCCAAGCTTACTGGGGCCATGAGTTGACTTCTGAAAGGGAAACCCTTGGTCCTGGAACGCAAAGAGCAACTGAAGGAACATAGATGGGATTTTAGTCAGTAAAAGTTTGACACACCCTCACGCTTCGCCCTAGGGCCGGAGAAGTCTGCTTCTTAAATATCTCTTGTGTAAAAATACTGCGCCTGACGATATTTAGACTTGTATTATTTTTATTACGACCATATACAATTACTTATTCGCAGGCGTTTACCTTAAAATGAAAATCCAAATACGTTTACATTCTCACGATCCCTGGATCCCAGGATTCAAAGCATACCTAGAATAGCACAGAAGGTCAACTTTGTACAACGATTACAAAACTTTTTGAGAACAGGTTTTTTATAATAAAATAATAATAAACATTTACTTCACACAGTTTACTTCTACAGATGAGGTCCATATTTTTGTGATAACAATATTTAAAAACTGACCAAGTGCGGGTTGGACTCGTACATGAGGGGTTTCGTACCTTTCATACCAAAAATTCACGTTGCTTGTGTGAGAGTCCCCTTAAATATTTACTTTATTCTGTTTTTAGTATCCACCACCACCCATCTTGTAGGAGACCTTCCAACGCTGCGTCTGGACAAAACCTAGGTTCTCCTATCAAGATCATGTCATCGATTATGTTTACC
This sequence comes from Mythimna ferrago, assembly GCA_910589285.2. Taxonomy (NCBI): domain Eukaryota; kingdom Metazoa; phylum Arthropoda; class Insecta; order Lepidoptera; family Noctuidae; genus Mythimna; species Mythimna ferrago. The sequence goes on along the minus strand of OU342691.1, from coordinate 23,763,516 downwards.
TCGGATATACCGTCCAGTTAGGTTGATTTAATTTTGAGAAAGACCGTCGAATCCGACTCGACTGGGCAGCATTCTGGAAGCTGCGCGGTATCTTTTCGTCCAACACACCATAGTGTCTCAAGACGAAAATCTATGACTAGTGCGTGTTGCTTGTACCAGTACCACATATGGCTAAGAAACGTGGTCGCTCACAATGGGCCTCATCAGAAGACTTAAAGTCACCAAAAGGGCGATGGAAAGGGCTATTCTCGGAGTTTCATTGCATGATCAAATCACGTATGAAGATATCCGCTGGAAAACCAAGGTTGTAGTAAAGGGTAGAAGGGACAGCCCTCCACAAACTTTAAGGGCTTGCTCAGTAGACGAAACTGAATAACCTCCAACAAAAATTTTTTTCAGGAAACAAAAAAAAAATCGGCCTCTCCATACAAACTGTCCAATCAAGTTTATAATTTTGTATGGTGAGGTGGATTTTTTTTTTCGTTTCCTGAAAAAAAGTGTTGTGTAAGGTTGTTCAGTTTCGTCTACTGAGCAAGCCATTAAAGTTTGTGGAGGGCTGTCCCTTACACTTTGTATATATGTATATATAACACGAAGAATCGCCAAACCTTCTGAGCTATTCTGCCCTAAAACAATCCTGCAATAAAGTGTTAGTGGAAAGCTAACCCCCGTTGCGTGGTATATTAAATTCTCCGGCTGACCCGTCACACCGCGCCGTTTACAATATTGCTCTAGCGAACATGAACAGTACATAAACTTTTAGACCTCGATTTTTTAGGGTTGCGTAACTCAAAAGAAAAAACGAAACCCTTACAGGATCACTTTTTGTCCGTCCGTGTCTCTGTCTGTCTGTCAAGAACTTGGGAACGCGTTGAGGTATCAAGTTGAAATTTTAAACTAGCAAAAAAGTCAGCTCTGCGATCCCTTGAAGCTGTGGACAAATTAAACTTCTAAGTTAATGAAAACGGCCGTATTTTTACGGCCGTTTACGTTGCAAGAAACGAAGGCATATTTCGGCAATCTCAAGGTAATCAAAATTCATAGAGCACTTCACGTTAACGCTTTCGCTGCGGCAGTGATTTTTCTATACTTTCCATTCCTGCGGTACAAGGTCTATACACCTGGTAATAAAACTATAAACTTTTCTTAGCCACACTGTAAACGAGACGAATTCGGTAATTTCGTGATTTACTCGATTATTTCACACAAGTTGTTCCAGAAAATACGTGTTTTTGTTTAAACCATTGAATGTTTTTGAAAAAAAAATTGTCTTCTATTGGATGTATGTACTATAAGTACATACATCCAATAGAAGACAATTTTAATATTTTTAATATATGAGTACATTATGGAAGGCCAAAAGTTCATGTAAAATTTTCAGAGTTCTTTACTATTTAGTCTCATCTGCCTCCTTCTATCTCCTCCATCTACCACCAGGGTGGCTGATGGGAATGAAGGAGTGCCAACCGCCACCCCGGTGGCAAGCTCAGGGTCGGCCGATGGGAATAAACCATTTCTTTCTGGTCCTGTCAGGTTAGGTACCGATCCTTTGGACTATAAAGAATGTACCTACCTATATTTGAGCATGCACTTGTGTGCTCTAACTCTCACTTTGCTTGTTGGTTGACCGAGATTGCATGCTTTGACCATAGGGAAAATATAGTCAACTTATACAGTAACAAATTTTAATCCCCGAAGATTGAAATGGTTGCGTTGTCATCAAACTTACCTCGTCTTTGTTCTATTTGTAACGATGTCGTTCTATGTGTGTGCCTATGCAACGCAGCATATGCTGAGTTAGGCGCTTTCGAGCCCCGGTATGAAGGCTAGAAGAAACGGGGTGGGTCTTTTAGTCAGTAAGAGTCTGACACTATCTCCCGCTCCGCCCAAGGGCGGGGGATGTCAGTGCATGATTTCTTCCCACCATAAAAAAAAGGCCTCGTACTAATTACAACTGTCTTTTACGTTGTTATTTTTTTTTGGTTTATACGATTTTATTTTTTCTGGAACTTTTTTTTTTCTCTTTTGAATTTCTTCCTCTTTACTTTTTTTCTTTACTTCAATGTTATATCTATGTTTAGTCTTATAATTGTATTACCTATATATTCAATTTAAAATTAATGTTTTAATAGTGCAGTCGTTACCTAGCCATGAAGACACCCAAAGTATAATCGGACGAGAAGACCACAGCAGGCAAATTATTCTAGTCCCTCAATGTACGCGGTATAAACGACGAGGCAAAACGCTTGGTTTGGACCGTAGAGGTTTCAACAACGTAAGATTGGATACTTGCCGTTACTCGGATTGTCCGACGGTAGAACTGAGATGGTGGAATCAAGTCATGCAATTCCCGCGCACATTCTCTGAAATGCATCCTGTAAAACACCGAAAGGCTAGCTACCCTACTCCTGTGCTCTAAACTTTGTAAGTTTGTGTAACAATTTATTGTTATCATTGTTTGCACTTGAGTTTATTATCAAAGCGTATAATCAGAGAATTTTTTTTTTGTATTTTAGTAACTTTTGAATAGGTTAACATAGTCGGCCGGTTAACAATGGCCTTATAATTTTCCCACTACTGGAACTCAGGAATCCTCTCTAGGAGAGGGAATGGGCCGCTCGGCTGAAATCTACCACGCAGGCCCAGTGTGGGTCGGTGGATGTCACATGTCTTCTAATTTTTGCGTCTAGGACATGCCGGTTTCCTTACGATGTTTTCCGTCACCGTTTTGAGAGCAGTGGTGATAAAATAAATTACACAAAGTAATGCGCCTGGCTGGGTTTGAACCCGCGACCTACAACTCGTAAGTCGGGGCAGTTACCACCACTGCTCATGCTCGATATTCTGTTGCATATAATCAAAGAAACTTTTTTTTTTGTATTTACTAACAACTTAAACTTTCGGACAGTCACCCGACTTGTTGTATTAAAGTTCGCGTCACGACGTCGCGCCTGTTTTTGGGAACCTTTACCCCAAATTCTACGACTGACAGCCATTCATCATTGCGACAGTTTCCCAAATAAATGAGAATTGCTATCAGTACTTAAGTTGCGGTTTCCAATAATGCTATTTACAAAACGGACAAACGTTTTGTCAGCCTGACAAGTTTAGACTCGCCGATAATTTGTTACGATGTTATCGGGTTCACTTTGCTGAAACTTTAAGAGGGTTGCTTTCTATAGGTACTGTTTTACGTAGGTAACTTTAGGTGTTTTGTGTGTCTAAATAGTCAAACGACTTGGAATCCTAACTAATATTATAAATGTGAAAGTGTGGATGTTTGGATGTTTGTTACTTAATCACGCAAAAACGGCTTAACGGATTTAGATGAAATTTGGCATGCATATAGCCTTTGACATGGAAAAGAACATAGGCTACTTTTTATCCCGGAAAAACAACTTATTCCTACGGGAAAACCAGTTTAGAGTGCGATAACCGAAGTACACGCGGACGAAGTCGCGGGCGGACAGCTAGTATTTTATAATATACATAAAAAAAAATCCAATACTTTTTATAAGATTCTATTAGTAAACAATGACCATCTCTTTGCAACCTTGATAGTTCAATCAGTATTGACTGTATTTTTTTTTTTTTTTTTCGATGGGAAAAATCATCTTATGACAACCCCCGCTCTTGGGCGGAGCGGAAGATAGTGTCAGACTCTTACTGACTAAAAAACCCATTCCGTTCCTTCAAGCCTTCATACCGGGGCTCGAGCGCCCTTTCGGATAACCCTAGCCCCAGTAGGCTTCGACCCGGCTGGGCCCCTGCTGTTGCTGACAACTCCTTGAGGCTCGCGGGAACAGTGCGCGCCGTCGACGACTTGGGCTTGGTCCGGACGGTTACCGGACGGCCGGACAGCGAGCTACCCATTGCTCACTGTCCGCAAGTCCGCGTGTTGACTGCATCAGATTTCATGAATTTGATTAGATTACCCAAGTTGTTTGACTTTTTAGACAGACTCTAGATATATTGGCATCTGTTTTTGGCAATATTTTACTTGAACGTTATATAGGGTGATTGGTAATTAGCGTACGATACTTAAACACGTGATTGTGCTCATGATAACAAACAATTTTTATTATGGGAGCAAAGCCGAAATCGCGAAAAAAATATCAGCTGTTACATTAGGCAAACATAAATGTACTGAACAGCTGATTTTTTTTCGCGATTTCAGGTTTGTTCCCATAGTAAAAGTTCTTGGTTATCATGAGCACAATCACGTGTTTAAGTATCGTACACTAATTACCAGTCACCCTATATATTTATTTTAAACTGTTTTTAGTATTTGTTATTATAGCGGCAACAGAAACTCACATTGCTATTACAGTCTGGTGACGGACAGACAGACAGATGGACGGAGAGCGGTGTCTTAGTAATAGGGAACCGTATTTACCCTTTGGGTACCGAATAGTGAAGTGCCGGTGTAGGCAATATTGTCGTGAAGCGAGAATATTGGTGGGAATATTGCCCGAAGTATGAATATTGGCGGCAATAACGTAATGGCTGTGATGAATGCAGCCAGCAGAGCGAACATCACAATATTCATTTGCGCCATGTGTTGACCAATACCCTTCAAAGTAGCCTCGTTGGTACCCGCTGCGTTTTCAGTTGTAAATATCTCATCTTTTTCGACCGATGAGCGGCACATCTTCGGTAATTATTACGTTAGATATAGTTATTATACTTTAACTTCCAATTTTAACTGCCGAAACCCAAGGACAGCCCAAGGCAAGGTCGCCATGAAGATGTTTATGATCGTAGGGTATATTTTGGTAAAAGAACAACTCTGATTGACTGTCAATAGTGTAATGCACTTTATTAATAAGAAACAAGTAAAAGACTTAAAATGCTAATCATTAACTTGATACCTAATATTAAGGAGCATACATACAAAGTAATGTAAAGGATAGTAGAAGTGTATGCCCATACTTCATTTCCATATTGCCGGCAACGGCACATCTCTAGTACCGAACCCTAAAATTGTACAAAAGTCTTATTACATCAAGTAACAGAACATAAGTAGTCATATTTCTGTCTGTGATATTTTAAGACTGAAATACGACGAAAAGTGATTACACAGGAAAACAAAGTCCGGGTAAGTGAGATTCGGACTCGCGCACTGAAGGTTCCGTGCAAACTAACCTATGAAAATAATTCAGTTCGCGAATTGAGTTACGAAGATTTTTCCGATTCGATTTTTTTTTGTGGGGTAATTATAAACAGGTTTCAGATTTTTTTTATGCTTGTGCTATGAGACCTTTCTTCATGCAAAACTGGGCCCCAAGTCTGCTATTTTCATAAATTCGTCATTCCAACACGATTCAATTGTCATTTTGCTAAAAGTTTGTAATCTGCTAATTCATAATGATCGATCATTGATCGGTCAATGGTCTTGTAATAGATTTGTGGTAGAATAATAATTTCGAGCATATTAAAACCAATAACTGCACAATAACGTTGTAATGGTAAAACACTGATCAAATAAACTGTCAAAGTTTTAGCAGATTACCGCAAACGTCAAATATTCATTTGTCCAATATGTACGAGATTACCATTCTATGCCACTTCTTTCAATGGAGTGTCAGTGGTTGACCATTGGAAAGTCATAATGACGCCATTATATTAGTAGATTACCAAACTTGTCAAAATCGACAATTATGACACCAATGATAGACCATTGTGACACTATTGTAATAGCAGACTTGAGGCCCAGGAATCTAGGTTTAAACCTTCAAATTCACTTCTATGGGTGCATTCAACAAGCTATTTGGATTGTAAAACATCTGTCAAAGAATGAAGGAATAGTACGTCCGTAGGGGTCCAGCAAGGCCAATTGGGGCCATAGGTTGTGCGAAAGAGAAGCCTGACGTCTAAGACCTAGCGCCCACCGCTGGAGGCGCGGCGGAGCGCATATGGTAGAAACGCGCGGGCGGATTCCGCGCCAAGAGCCCTTGAGAGCCCTTGAGCGGACAGACGCGCGGCGGCGCGCAGCTACTCCGAGCGCGCCCATGTCATTTAGTGCTGATCGATACTTTGTACGGACAATTCGCTCTCGTTCGTAATGAATGTGGACTGGGACATGATTATTAATTATATAATATAATAATTACGCTCAACAAACGACCACACTAGTTAATACTCTCCAGGCATCTGACCGCCAGCCAACCGGGCGCGAGGTAGTGCATCGGAGCGCAGAGCAGTACGGCGGCGACTGGAGCAGTCGCGCCCTTGGTCTCATAGTAGCTTAAGGGCACTCCGAGGCTCCGAGCATCACATGCGAATTTATTCTTATATTGATCTTATTGAGGTAGTTAAGGTTTATATTAAATTGGTGTCTTTAATTGCTCTCCGCTGCGCCTCCAGCGGTGTGCGCTGGGCCTAAAGCGGAAGAATATTATTGGGTGATTTCCTACCAAAAAAAAAAAAAAATACGAAAGCCCTCTGTATAACCTAGAATGTGTGTCACAGAGGAATTGAAAAAAGGAGTAATTTAGTACTAGCTTTTGCCCGCGACTTTGCCAACATACATAAAAATAAAGCCTTAGATGTCACTCAGGAACAGCAGAGCAGCTTTCTATCGGTGAGAAAATTTTCGCAATCGAATTAGTACTTTCAAAGATTACTTCCTACGACAAAACAGAAGAATGTTTCATTCCTGTGTTCTGTGCTTCCTACAAACAAAAAACATAAAAACAAATGGCTCTTTATAATATTAGTGTAGATTTCATTTATCAGGCTCCAGTAAGTTGTGTCAAGGTTTTCGAACCAAAATGCTATCCAGCTATTTATCTAAACTCATTTTCTAATGTAACTCATTAAACAAAATGTCATCTATTTCCTACCAACTATTCAAAAAGTACAATACAATTATGTTTTTTTTATTTTTTTGTTAAGTGATTTATTTTCTATAAATTCTTTGTTTTCTTTTGTTTTTTTTTTTTCTGTCAATTACTATTATTTTCTTAATTGATATAAGCTAATACTTGACGGTTACATATTAGAAAATCAAAACTTTCTCGAGCAAATTTCAAAAGAACAATAAACGAAATAACAAAATTTAAATGACCAAATGTTTAATTTAGAAAAATTTTAGAATCCCAATGTATGTAAACATCAAATGAACGACTGATCAAAAGTTGCTAGATGTAATTTTAAAATATCAAATTATTACTAATCATATTACATAATCACAAATGACGACTGAATAATTTTGCTAGATGTAAATATAAGTACTTACCAAATCATAACTAATCAAATTTTAGAATAACAAATGATAAAGTTGATTTTTTCCTATACTTGTGCTACCTGACCTTGCTTTGTGCCAAATTTCAGGATTCTGGGTCAGCGGGAAGTACCCTATGAAATTCGATCTGTGAGAGCATCAAAATTTACGTTTTTTTGCGATATAAACGGCCGTATATCTTTTATTCGTTAACTTAAAAGTTTGATTTTTTTCACAGCTTGACCTGAGAGAGAGCAGACCTGGGCCCCAAATCTGCTATTTTTATAAATTCGTCATTCCAACACGATTCAATTGTCATTTTGCTAAAAGTTTGTAATCTGCTAATTCATAATGATCGATCATTGATCGGTCAATGGTCTTGTAATAGAATTGTGGTAGAATGATAATTTCGAGCATATTAAAACCAATAACTGCACAATAACGTTCTAATGGTAAAACACTGATCAAATAAACTGTCAAAGTTTTAGCAGATTACCGCAAACGTCAAATATTCATTTGTCAATATGTACGAGATTACCATTCCATGTCACTTCTTTCAATGGAGTGTCAGTGGTTGACCATTGGAAAGTCATAATGACGCCATTATATTAGTAGATTACCAAACTTGTCAAAATCGACAATTATGACATCAATGATAGACCATTCTGACACTATTGTAATAGCAGACTTGAGGCCCAGAGTATATGGTTTTAATTTCAACTCGATACGTCCACGCGTCTTGACAAAAAGACAGACAGACGGACAAGAAAGTGATCCTATATGGGTTCCGTTTTTTCCTTTTGAGGTACGGAACCCTAAAAATAAAGTGGTATCAATTGATAAATTATATATTATCATCCCTCCTACAGAAGAGTTAGGTATAAGACATTTTAAAAATGGTGACGTTATTCACGAAGTCAACAAACAGATTTTTTTTTTGATAGTATTTTATTATTGTCTATGGTTCATATTATTGCATCTCGCCGGAACGCCCATACCGATCTGTTCTGACTTTCGGTATCTCGGGTCGCTCGTCCAAGGGGATGGTGAGGTAGACCGGGACGTAACACATCGGATCAACGCAGGATGGATGAAATGGCGACAGGTCGCGGGAACAACTTGTGACCCACGGATGCCCCTCAAGCTGAAGGGTAAAATCTACAAGTCCGTGATAAGGCCTATCATACTGTATGGATCAGAATGTTGGGCTGTGAAAAAGACGGATGAAAAAAGATTGCATGTAGCGGAGATGAGAATGTTAAGATGGATGTGTGGTGTGACGAGAATGGATAAAGTGAGAAATGAGTATATTAGGGGAAGTTTGAAAGTGGCGCCAGTGACTGAAAGGTTGAAAGGAAATCGTTTGTCTTGGTATGGTCATGTAAAGAGGAGAGATGAAAAGCATGTTGCTAAAAGAGTTATGAATTTACATGTGGATGGATGGAGAGGGAGAGGGAGGCCAAAGAAAAGATTGATGGATTGTGTGAGAAGTGATATGAGTGTAAAAGAGAGTTAGTGATAGCGTGACGAGTGACAGGACAGAATGGAAGAAAAAAACGTGTTGCGCCGACCCCAAATAAAATGGGACAAGGGCAGGAAGAAGAAGAAGAAGGTTCATATTATTGCATGTTTATAAATATTTCTCTAACACATTAACAAAAATTCACGCTATTTACCAATGTTATGTATTTAATATTTTTCCAATGTTTGTTTTATCAGTGTTCGTATTTATTTATTTATTATTTTGTTTCGATACCTTTTAGTTTAATTAACATCCGTGAGTGTGACCGTGACATCACCGCGGGCCCTAACAGAATACAAGCGCTGCGTCATTTATCTTTTTAAATGTCGCAACTGTGACTGTTCCAATAAGACCCTAGGCTGATAAAATTTTCACTTTTCCTGATTTTCCCTACATGAAGGTATGAAGGTCGGCTCCCCCCTTAGGGGGGGAGAGGAAGAGCCCCCCCTCCGCTCATCCTTATAGCTTTCAACCAGAGACCTGGACAGCTCCCACCGACAGTAATGGATTTCCAAGGAATATGTCACCTTCTCCCGACTTAGAAAGCTAGGGGATTAGGTGGGGAGTTGAGAAAAACAAAGTCAAAATCAAATAGGGTTGGAAATCCAAGGGATAAGGAAGGATAATCTACTTTTCTTTTGAGTTATGAATATTATGAGATTGAGAGGGCTGCAAAAGGGTATATAACACGTGACGCTTGTATTTGCAAGTTCAATTATTTTAGAAATTACTTTTAATCCGTTTCGCTCGTGCGTGTCCTGACCAATCCTACGGCAAAGGGTTGTGAGGCCTCTGCTATTGGATAAGACACACTTCCTTTAACAATTGACTCCTTATCTACTACTCACGCATTATTAAGACAATACAAAACTTAAACAAGCGTGACGCATCGTCAGTCGGTCGCAGAACTGTTTACAGTCGCCTTGCTAGACGCCGAAGTGGTTTTCAATAAATCGACACTTCTCACTTCCTTACTCTACCCAAAGGTGAGGACATCATAACCTACGTGTCTCCGAGCTACGTCTAGCTGCGGAGTTTCCAGAGATGAGTCCAAATTACGTGTCTCGCTAAATATTATTTTTTTGTATCAGTAAGAGGCCCGAAGACCGGTGTGTTTTAACGAGATACGTTCCCTAGCGTTCCATAGAACGACTATCAATGCAGTTTGGGGTACTCGGTGAAGCCTACCCCCGCTCCCTGGAAGTGTGCGTATAACAAGAGCAATATAAAATATTCTACTGTCAGTCAGTTCTAAGGGGAGGTAGCCATCGCTAACGTTTGGTGGTTTGTGATCTCCGTATAGCTCAAACTAGCCTTAGCATGTAGCGAATGTTTATTCGGTTCAACCTTCAATTGGCAGTGCTTCAGTCATGGTTGCGCCAAGTATGGCTGGAAGTGTCAAGTCCTCTCGAAGGAAAGTCAATGTCATGCTCACTCCAAAGGAAGGCCTTCTCCGACTCCCTAACACCAACCGCAAGCTTAGGTTACCTTGTCATAGGGTAGAATAGGGAAGGATAAAACAGACAACACTCACCCATCCAGTCTTCAACACAGCCGCTGAGATTCACTCGCGTACTTACACACTACTCACTAGATCACAATCCACGCCCATCCATTCGTACTCTGACTCGCACGCACAGTCCTGTACTATAAATATTTGACAAGCCTAAACTGGACTCAGTCCACCTATAATATCTAATACTGTATCACAATACTGGCACTCCTAAGAATTACAACGGGACATTGCCCTACAATATCTACCGAGTCCACTAGCTTTAGCTCTCTGCGGCCCTGACGTTCCGTGTTCCTAGACGTGTGTTCCCTACTCGGCCCTGACGCTAAGTCTCTAGACATGTGTCCCCTCCTAGGGTCTGACGCGAAGTGTCCCTATCCTGCCGAGTCAACCTCGTGCCTCCTCTCGCCTTAAGGCTCAGTATCGCTTGTCAATTCCTTATTATCGCTTTGTTTTTTGTATAGTTTCTAAGAAGGTTTGGGTCGCTTCGTTCTCACGACTTGCTCGCACATGCTGGACCATTGTGCTAAAATATTTCTTTTTTTGTAATTGTTCCTTTCACATTAAAAGGACAATTTATGAGGGTCTAAGTGGCCCATGTCGCCAGACGTGGTGTTCAAAGATAAATATAATATTTTGTTATTAATTTGGAATTAGTGACAGACAGTCACACAACATATGCTGAGTTAGGCGCCTTTTTGGCCTTGCACAGATTCTAAAGTTATCTTTTATTTTTCGTACCTAATTTTACTGTAACGTTTATTCGTACCTCATACAATCGTATAAAAATACATAATGGTACCTCAAGAAGAGCTCGATTTATTAGTGTTTGAAGTTGTGCAAATATGTCATATTCACATTTCAATTAAGGCTTATGTACAAAAAAAAAACTTAGGCGTCGAAGTACTCCTCCGTCGCTGTCATCCGGGGATGTGCCCAGAAGACTGGCAGCATTACCACGATGAATGGCAATGCTAATTCTTTGAGCGAAGAACGAGCCAGCCCTCTGGTCACACAAGGTGTCATCAATCAGTCGGCGAGAAATTTCCTTAAAAAGGAGACGCGCATTTGGACCCCATGACCCAAGCGTTTCGACCCCAAACGGCTCGAAACTGTAATTACCAATAAGGTCACAGTATTTGCGCCGTTTACTCATGGCAAGTATCCACCCTAACGTTGTTGAAACACCTACGGTCCGGACTAAGCGTTTCGCCTCGTCATTTATACCGCGTACGTCAAAGGACTGGAACAGTTTGCCTGCTGCGGTCTTCCCGTCTGATTATAATTTGGGTGTCTTCAAGGCTAGAGTGAATAGGCTCTTAATAAACTAGTGCGCCTGACCATAAACGATTGCATCACTGCTTACCATCAGGTGGGATCGCAATCAAGTACTAGTTTGTAATAGATAAAAAAAATAGGTAAAAAAACTTTTTAAGTTAAACGGTTTTATGTTAAACATACATTGCAATGTTTAAGATGAATGTACTAAAAACCAAAAAATAATAAAATAGATACAGTCGTGGGAATTATAAACATATGCATAGACTAGACTAAAATAAAACCGTGGGGCACGTCAATTGTCTACAATCGTTGATTAAAATGTTTGTTTTGTAATTTTACACTATAATTAGGCAGTTGTTCAACCGACAACGATTTACGTGTGATAAGTAGGGCTAGAATGTGGAAACAAGCTAGCAAACTCGATTATAAGCGAGTTTTAGGGTTTCATAGTGGTGAGCGAGTAGTACTTTTATCATATGTTTTGTCGATTAAAGACAAACTACGAGCGAGCAGTGAAACGATTCCTCGCCAGCCGCCAGCAGTGTGAATGTCCAACGATAAACTAGTTGAAACATCTCTTTTATTTACATGGAGTGTATAACTATTGGAATTTCCATGAGCAAGAAAATAGTAAGTAATTTCCTCACCGTCTGCGGGCCAACTGCCTATTTTAACGACGAATTAAACGATTCTTCTATCGCACATTAAGTCGATAATTTGTAGACAATTGACGTGCCCCACGGTTTTATTTTAGTCTAGTCTATGCATATGTTTATAATTCCCACGACTGTATCTATTTTATTATTTTTTGGTTTTTAGTACATTCATCTTAAACATTGCAATGTATGTTTAACATAAAACCGTTTAACTTAAAAAGTTTTTTTACCTATTTTTATTTTCTAGTTTTTAGTTTTTATTTCGCATTCTGTTTAATTCATTTAGTGCTTCATTATTGCAAGGTTTCTTGCCCGTTAGTTTATTGCAGTCCAACTCCTCTATACGTAGTCCCTGCAAAGATCTTACTCTACTAAGAGCCACGTTTTCACCTTAACTTGGGTGGTGTACCGCTAACGACGTATCATTTTTAGCCACCCTAACGCCACACAGTCCTCAACACGATACAAAATCTTGACTTGGGTGGTGGATTCAGGCTGGATTAATCAGATACCTAAATTACAGATTCAATTTCTAAATTTAAATCTTATTATTATACGCCATTTGGTGGCTGCGCCCATCTTAAATATTGAGGTTGTATAGTGCACTGTATTCTTCTTGTCAAGCCCTTTTATTTGATACCCATATTGGTGGGATTGATAAAAAATTGTTATCAGCCATTTGGTAGCGGCGGCCATCTTAGATTTCAATTTTGCATAGTAAATTGTATTCTACTTGTTGAGACCTTTCATTTGATACCCATGTTGATGGGATTGATAAAACCTAAGTTATCCGCCATTTTGTAGAGGCCGCCATCTTTGATTTTAATTTTATATAGTACATTGTATTATACTGGTTGAGCACTTTCATTTGATACCCATATTGATGGGATCGATAAAACCTACGTTATCCGCCATTTTGTAGCGGCCGCCATCTTGTATTCAATTTTTTATAGTATATTGTATTCTGCTTGTTGAGCCCTTTCATTTGATACCCATATTGATGGGATTGATAAAACCTACGTTATCCGCCATTTTGTAGCGGCCGCCATCTTGGATTTCAATTTTTTATATTATATTGTATTCTGCTTGTTGAGCCCTTTCATTTGATACCCATATTGATGGGATTGATAAAACCTACGTTATCCGCCATTTTGTAGCGGCCGCCATCTTGGATTTCTATTTTTTATAGTATATTGTATTCTGCTTGTTGAGCCCTTTCATTTGATACCCATATTGATGGGATTAATAAAACATAAATTATCCGCCATTTTGTAGCGGCGGCCATCTTGAATTTATAATGATAATGAATAAACATAATTGTATTGTCACCAAAATCCAAAGTGTATACAAAATTTCAGATTAATCGGTTGACAGGAAGAGGGTGAAACTTGAATTACTAAATTTGACCCAAGAATAATAAATAAAACAAACGGGGTGAGCTAAATAAAACCGTTTAAAAAAATAAAGGGTCTCAGCAGCCGCAGCGGCAGCGCCAGCACAGCCCACCGTACATGGAATGTGGGATGGTCTCTTTCCATCTTCACGTACCAAGCCATTTGGTTCTAATACAGCGGGTGCGCCGGCGGTGACAAGAGCTCGACGAATAATATCGTTGATGCTAGCGTGTCGAGCTATGCTGGCCTGCGCTCCTGCAGCAGGACAGGCCATGGTGTCCGAGACTGTCGACAGCTTCGCCGCAGTGGCACCGATGTGGAGCAACACAAGGTGCGCCTAAGCGTAGACAGGTTGCGAGCGGAAACGAAGCGTCATCCATCATAGTGCATATGGTGGATGACGGAAGTGCCTGAAGCCATAAGCCCGACTCCCATTCCCCCACAGCCAACAGACGCGCACGCTCAGCAGTATTTGAACACGTATTAATTAGTTTGTTACGTATGCATAGCGGCACATCCCACCGTCTCTGCGAGGCCAGGTTGTCGGGCAAATCCGTGTTCGGACAAGCCATTTTCCGAGCATTCAACGCATCGGACAAACACGGTACCTCAACATCAACCAGTGAGGAAGGTAAAATATTCCTGGTTAATGTATCAGTACCGTGCACCGAGGAGAGGAATGCTGGTAAACTTATACTTGCAATTTTGCGGACGCCGAGGCCCTTCATTCGGATGGGAAGCGTAGCTTGCTGCCACGTTCGGTCGTCCAAGGCCACATTTAAGATAGAAGAAAGAGTGTTCCTAATAATTTGATCGACTTTTTCCAAAAGTTGTGGGTGCTTCCAAAGATGGGAGGAGCGAAGGTTATATGTAAATAGACCAAAACAACAGTATCCAATAAGTGTAAAAGCCGAATGCATGTTAATTTTGAAAAGTCTATCCGAGACGTCAATAGAAATTTTTAATGACGTCTCGGATAGTTAATTACGATACTGTATATGTGAGGTACAAATAAACGTTTTCTTTAATTAGAATAAGCCATTAGATGATTTATCACCTTAACAGGACTGTTTATATTGTATATTGTTATTGTTTTATTTTTATTTCTGGATTGAAAAGCAGTAAGTGGTTGGGGCTTGTAGGTACCGTTTTTCCAAAATTTTGATCAAACTAAACTAGATCAGAATTTTGCTCATCAGATTATAATGCAACGGAAATGTATAAATATCTGCATACAAAACGACGATTGAGCTTGACTAAGTGGATTAAGTCTATTAGTACGTAAAGGCTGTACTAGACCATGACTATGAGACCATAATTCCAAAAAAGATAGATACAGAAGTCAATCTACATACAAAGCGCTAAGCCAAGCTAAGGTGTAGGTGTAGCTAAGGTGTGCAATAAAGTTATAAATAAATAAATAATAAAGCGAGCTCGAGCAACGAACGCACACCGCTCACGGACACGATATCTCAACCCGCTTGGAACCAGTGCAAGCGCGAGTGTCATCCGTTTGAGACATGCGTCTAAGAACTTTTTTGTGCAACAATGGAGCAACAAAAAATTTGTTATTATATAACTGTTCAGTGGACAGTTGTTTCAATTCAAAATTAATTGGTAAATTATCGTTTTTTAAGCTACCAGCCCCCCTAGCCAAGTTACAACCGTTTCGCTTGTGCCGAACGCTTCGAGTTGGCCGCGCCGCCAATTCTTTTATTCTGACCACGTGACTGAGCGTTGAGATGACGGCATTCCCGTACATTTGAAGCTTTCTGATAGCATTAACGATTGCAGATTAGCAACTTGGCTAGTACCCCTAGCAGTTGTTTCAGAGATGTAATTAGATAATATACAACGCTAAATTGTGATCGTTTTAATCCCATGGAGTCCAATGACCTGTAGGTAGTTTGTACGCAACGCCGTACCGGTTTGTACCTACAGGTCATTGGACTCGCTCAGCTGACGTTTATTATTTATTTATTATGAGCCTGTTGTGTCCCACTGCAGGGCAAAGGCCTCCCTCCCGTTATTCCACTCCCTTCTGTCTTTTTAGCTGACGTTTTCTTGAATAAATTAGTTTCGTACATGCGTAAATTAATACGAGTTTTGAAAAAAAGGTACTTTATTTTTTTATTTTATCTTTACAAATCGATAGTGTTTCATGTACCAGATCGACCCTCCACGGGATTAAAACGATTAAAATTTGGTGTATGCACTTGTATTTTGATGATTTGTTATAACATAACGCAGACTAGTTAGGTAGCGGTAGGTATTCAGTGGCCATCAACCCCACGCCGAGAAAGAAAGCGAAAATGACTTTGTGGCCATGTAATATTTTTACAATTTATTTTAGGTATTTATCACCGCACCTGAGCGCGCTCGGTCGGAGTGACGACAACACTGGCGATGGCGCGACCGTTGAGCGTAGGTATGAAAAGTGAAGTACATTTATTTATTTAAAATTATGTAAATAACACCATTACAGCTAACGCCAATGCGATGTTATTACCAACTATACATATATATGTAATGAAATGACCTCCTTGGAAAAGACATTTCATTAATTTAATTTTTAAGCTGTGAATACGGGGTGACGTATCATTCAATGACAGATGATGTTTAGATTATTTTGTGCATTTTATTGTTATAAAAACTTGTAGAGAGATAATTAAAGGGATATAATTGAGGAGGCGATATTAGTGAACTTTAAATGTCGTTTCTTTGTTTTCAGGTGAGATTAAAGTGTAATTTTAGTTAAACGATAATTGTTATACTGTAAAAGCATGTTGAATAAAACAAATCTTTGTTTTCAGAGAATCAATTTGTGGTTTATTTCGAAAATCCTCAATAAAATCCATTATAAAACGACATTTTTGTTAACTAAAAGAAGATGGACCGGCTGCAATTTGAGTTTACGATGATAGCTTCAAATGATGGCAAATCAAATGTATTAGCCATAACCTCAATATCTACAGAAGAAGGAAAATGTTATGTTTTACCTGATGAGCTGAAGCCGGTGATTCATCATACATATATTGTCAAAATGAATACTTTCTCAAAAATAAAAAATAGTATAAAGAAAAGGCATCAAAGTAGAAAAATATGGATAAAATTGGATGAAGATCTTAAGAAAACATATAGAGATGAGGAAGGTAATATGCAATTTTTAGATCAATATTTAGAAGAAATGAGCACAAAACAACCTATAGACAAAAACGACAATTTGCAACATATCCATGAAAAATTAATAGAAACTACTACAAAGAAAGAAAATCAACATAACCTAAAACATATTTCAGAGAAATTTATTATTGAAAAATTCACAAGCAAGAACCCTAATGCAATGCAATGGATTGAGAATTTTGAAAAGGAGTGTGAGCGCTTTAATATATCAAAAGATGAAACAAAAATATATTGAGATTATTTTTAGAAAAATCTTGTTTGGATTGGTATAGCTCGATGGCCATAAAACTAACAATAAAGGCTGAATGGAATGAATGGAAAGACAAATTTTTAGAAACTTTTAAAAACCGAGGATGGGACATAGTTACATATGACAGTTACAGTCATCTCATCTCTCTCGCTCTTGAGTGTATAAATTTTTGTTCCTGTGTTTTTTAATTTTAAAAATACAAAATGTCTGAAAAAAGTGCCGAAACTGCTATCCGCGAGTTGACGAAAACCGTGCTTTCACTACAGAGCAAAGTTAACTCGATGGAAAAGGTGTTAAGTGAGCAAAATCTGCTAATTAAAAAACTAATTGGTTCAAACAAAGAATCAGTGCATTCGAAACAAAACATCACCGAGGGTACTCCGATTTTGGATACGGCAAACCGACGTGAAGCTCACATTCGGGCCGCATCGGCCATCTCCGCGAACGCTCGGAAGCGGACTGCCAAGCCCGTTCCTACTACCGCTGGTCGTGCGGTGACATCATCAAGAGTAACCCCTACTCCGAGTACGCCATCGACGCCGCAACTCACTGTCATCGAGAGCGCACCCACCAATGCGCCGGCGCCGAGTACAAATGACGACACTGCGGACCAAAATGCTAGCGACTGGATCGAGGTGAGACACCGCCGTAATCGACGTTCGCTCGAGAATGTTATTCGAGGTACAGCCGTTCCTGAGTCATCGTCGCTGCTTGCTGCCGAGCGTAAATCGTACCTGCATTTATATTATGTTAAAGTCGGTACCACGGTTGATCAAGTGACCGCACATCTAAAAACAATATGTGCTGAGGATATCTGTTCTGCTGAGGCTTTGAAACCGCGAGGCGATTATGCTTCTTTTAAGCTAACCGTACCCACCAAGCATGTTGATATGTATATGTCTCCGGAGAACTGGGTGGAGGATGTTTGTATAAAACCATGGCGCAGTGGGTTTCGTAAGCAAATTAACAAAACCCCAGAAACCTAAAATATATAATATTTTTTATCAGAACGTAAGAGGATTACGTTCTAAATTAGATACATGCAAGCTAGCAATATTGAACGAATCAGCTGACATCTTCGCGCTCACGGAAACTTTTTTAATGAGCAGTGTGAACGATGCGGAATTATTTCCTGATGGTTATAATGTTATAAGAAGAGACCGTGCCAATGACACTGGTTGGGGAGGGGTGTTATTGGCAGTGCGTAGCGAGTACACCGTCAAACAAATTGTCGACATTGTTGGTTATACAGATGATATTGAAATGGTTATGGCATTGGTTTGGTTAAAATACAAAAAAATATTGATATGCGTTGTGTACATTCCCCCTAGTTCTAATGCAGTTAATTACCTAAATACGTTTATGGTACTGGAAAATCTAGTTCGAAAGTATCCCGACACTGACATAATAATATTAGGCGATTTTAATATGAATTCTTGCAATCAACACGTCAAGATGGAGTTTGCTCACTTAGTTGCATTCTGTAAATTGACACAATATAATACAATAAAAAATAAGTACGGTAACATGCTAGATCTAGTTCTGAGCAGTCTGGGTGGTGAGTTTTTGCTAGTGAGAGGGGATACGGAGCCGCTAGTGCCGGAGGATGCGCACCACCCGGCGCTCGGTGTGACGCTCAGTGTGCCGCGGCCGGCGGCGCGTGCGCCCGCGGCGCCCGAGCCGCCGGCCTGCGCACCGACGTCGCATGACTTACCACCGCAGTGGAACTTTGGGAAAGCTGACTTTGAACAGCTTTACCAAACAATTGCAGGGTTGACTTGGGATGAGGTTCTAGCAACAAATGACGTTGACGGGGCTGTAGATGTCTTTTATCAAAAAATATATGATTGCTTGCGATGTCACGTTCCAGTGAAAAAACAAAGGAGGCTGAGCTCGAGGTACCAGTACCCAACATGGTACACTCCAGACATAATTAAAAATATACAGGTAAAGTACACCTACCTGAAAAAATCTAAGACAGACGTAACTAACGAATATTATAAATCTATGTTTAAATATTATAGGCAACAGGTTAAAACTTTAATTAAGCTTGCGTATGATAATTACATCAGACGGGCAGAGACGGATATAAGAAGGGATCCGAAGGATTTCTGGTCCTTTGTTAGGGAGCAGCGCTCAACCAGACAAAACTGCCGGGAGTACGAATATGATGGCATGACGGTGACCGGTTTGGAAGCTGTAAATGCTTTCGCAAGTTATTTTAAATCGGTATTTCTAACTGACAAGCCTGTACTATCGCATGAAATCGCTGAGCGCGAGGGGCCCGTTGTGTCATCATACCGTGTCGCTTTAGACGGCATAAGCAGCCATGATTTGTTTCTGGCAGTCAAGCGCTTGAAGCCCCAGTCGTCCATTGGGCCGGACGGTATTCCCCCATTTATTGTGAAGGACTGCATTGAAGTTTTTAAGCTGCCTTTATTATTTATTTTCAATCTTGCTGTTAAAAGCGCTACTTATCCTTCGCTTTGGAAACTTTCTCGTGTGACTCCCATACATAAGGATGGCTCAAAGTCGGATATCACTAATTACAGGCCTATCGCAGTCCTCTCGGCTTTCGGCAAGTTATTCGAATCGATATTGAACCGGCACATATCGAGACAAATTAGTACACAACTTAGCGACTGTCAGCATGGTTTCAGGGCTGGTAGGTCAACGGCAACGAACCTCGTTAATTTTGTAGATTACGCTGTTGCCGAAATGGATAATAATAAGCAGGTAGATGCAGCTTATTTTGATTTTAAAAAAGCTTTTGACCGTGTCCATAATGACGTACTATTACAGAAGTTTTCGGCCTTAGGATTTACGCCCCAACTACTAAAATTATTTTGTAGTTACTTTGATAATCGTAGGCAGTATGTCCAACTTAATGGTTATCGGTCTGAATCTTATGAAACTCAGTCGGGTGTGAGTCAAGGATGCACTTTTGGCCCAACCCAATTCCTGATCATGGTCAATGACTTGCCGGAGGTTATTGAGACGGCGAAGTGTCTGATGTTTGCTGACGATCTGAAGATCTTCATGGGTATAGGGACAGCGGCTGACTGTGATGCGCTTCAGCGAGATATCGATAATGTGGTAGCCTGGGGCAACCGCAACCGCCTAGAATTTAATAAGTCCAAATGTAAGGCTATCACATTCACTCGCTGTCGCTCGCCATACGTGTATACGTACAACGTATCGGACACTCCGCTTGAGCGCGTCACAACAATCCGCGATCTTGGTGTCACGTTGGACACCGAGCTGACCTTCAATGACCACATAACCGGTGTATGCAAGCGAGCGCACCAATCCCTAGGGTTTGTCATGAGACAGTCGGCTCGGTTCACTAGCAAACATGCAATTGTTGCCATTTATTTCGCGTTTGTTCGTAGTAAACTTGAGTTTAATTCGATTGTATGGGATCCACACGAAACAAAGTACAATCTTTTATTAGAGCGAGTACAGCGTAAGTTCTGTCGGTACCTTTACATGAAAATGTACGGGTATTATCCCTACTTGTATCCCTCTCTTTTCGTCTCAGGAATGGTGGGTATTGATACCCTCGAGCTGAGACGTAAATGTGCGCTCCTTGTGCATTACTTTTTACTATTTAACGGTAAAATTGACAATCCTGCGGCTCTGTCACGCTGTGGTCTATCCGCGCCGCCTCAGTACACGCGACTGCGCTCGCGCCCTCTGCTAGCTACGCCCAGGGTTCGGACTCGTACCGCGCAATATGCGGCAACAAATCGGGCAGTGACACTACTCAACACACTGACTGCTCAGCATCCCGATGTAGACATGTTCCACTCTTGTGTACGATTGTTTTTGAAAAAGTGCAAAGAATGCTTTGGAGGTTGATTCGACCTCTTATTATATATATTACTATTGTTATTTATGATTATTTCTTTTTGTATCTTTTTGTTGTTGTGTTGTTTTTATTATTTGTAATTCCTATTGTTTTAAATTGTTTTTTATTTTCATTTTTAAATATTAATTGTTGGACCTTTACTATAATGATAATTTTAATGACGATGATAATGTTAATGATAATGTGATTTATTTTATTCTTATTTTTTTTTTTTTTTAATTGTATTGTAACTTAATAATGACTCTCTGCACGTATTGGTTTCGACTGTTAGTGCAGAGAGTACCTGTAATAGAAATAAATAAATAAATAAATATGCTCTCGCATTTAGATATAAAGAAGGACTACTAATTGATTACGCTATTAGAAAAGAAAGGCTTATGCTAGACATAAACAAATCGATAGACTCCAAAACAATGATAGATCTTATTGCAACAGGTTTACCTGGGTTTATCTTAAATAGGTTAAAAGTGTAATTTTAGTTAAACGATAATTGTTATACTGTAAAAGCATGTTGAATAAAACAAATCTTTGTTTTCAGAGAAACAATTTGTGGTTTATTTCGAAAATCCTCAATAAAATCCATTATATATATTCAAAGAAATAACCAAATAATAATATATTAACTATTAAATTAACAAAAACAACACAACAACAACAGAGTTGATTAATATTATATTGCACGTTTATACAATATAACATTAATCAACTCAAAACGTTTATATTTTCTATACATATATGGGATTGACTTCTGTACCTATCTATTTTGTGCCATAATGGCATATTTCCCACCAATTTCGTGAATCGCACTGCACTGTACACACTCTGCAACATAGATAAAACGATATTTGTTGAGAACGGTGTTAAACTGACTAACCATAACCGTAAGATTTGCTAACATGTGTTTCTGGGATACAAATAATTTATAAGATTAGTTTTAGGTTGTATGTTCAACCTGACAGACTAAACTGAAAAGAAAATTACGAAAAGTCCTGAAAATTAATTTAATGATGATTTTAAAATATTTTTACTTTGTTTGGATTTTTTATTTTCAATACCAAATTATTGGCTGCAAATCGGACAGGGAACGAGTAAGTACTCTTTAAAACCTATTCGTAATCAAAATGTGGCTCTTGAAACCAAGAGATATTTTATGTCCACTATGTTTAACTTTAAACCTTAAATTCTTGAATTCCAACAATTTTGGATTTAAAGATTTTTTTATTGATAGGTAAAGAGCTGGTATTCTTAAAAATATTAACTTTTTAATAAAAATAAATAAAAATAAAATCTTTTTATTTCAGACACTTAGTCCATATTAGGCATTAAATTATCCATTACATTTCCACTATTAATTTATTATTTTAGTATAGATTTCTTTTATTAATTTAGTATAGGTAAGTATATCAATTCATTTTTAAGTATTAGTTAGGTCATCATTACATTACATTGATTAATCATATTATGTTATGTATTAATTTATATTTTCAGTTATAATAAATTTATTATTAATAATTCAAAGTTTTAGATTGTATGTTAATTTATTAATAAAAATTTATTATTAATATTTTTTTTAAAAGAGTTAGGTGAGTTTTTTATTTAATCTAAGGAGGAGAGTTGATTAGAGGCATTTTTCGCCAATCACACACTAAAAAAAAGTTTAAATGCATTTGTAAATTTTTTTTTTTTTATTCGTTGACATTTACACGATAAATAATATAGTGAGTTAAAGCAATTATTGCGGTTTTTTTTGTAATTTTTCTCGTTTTTAAGATTCTGTACCTCAATAGGAAAAAATTGAACCCTTATAGGATAACTTTTTTGTCCCTCTGTCCGTCCGTCTGTCTGTCAAGACCCTTTATCTCGAGAACGCTTGGAGGTATCGAGTTGAAATGAAAACCATATACTCAAGTCCGCGGTATTCAAGCTGTGAAAAATTCTAACTTCTAAATTAACGAATAAAAACGATACGGCCGTTTATGTCACAAAAAAAACATATATTTTTATACTTCCCGTTGACCCAGAATCCTGAAATTTGGCTCAAAGCAAGGTCTGATAGCACAGGTATAGGAATAAATCTGAAAACAGTTTTGTTGTTACATACGTCACAAAAAAAAAATTGCAACTCGGAAAAATCTTCGAGACCATTCGGGAATTGTAGTTTGCACGGAGCCCTCAGTGCGCAAGTCCGACTCGCACTTGACCAGTTTTTTTCAACATTTAAGTTGCTTGAACGTGACAGCTCCAAGTGTCCTAAAAAATGTAATTAGTCTACGAAGATATGAGAACTTATCTCCTCTTATATTAATAATAATAATAATATGAAAGAATCTGACGGTATGTTGGATAGATTATAAGAAGGCCTATGACTCTGTTCCTCATACATAGCCCATACCTTCCTGACGACATGTATAGGGCAGTAAACAGTCCTTCACTATCCGGGATGTCAACAGATTCGGGAGAACAGCATAAGGATTGAGCGTGGAATATTCCAGGGTGACAGTTCGAGTCTACTGCGGTTTTGCCTAGCCTTGAACCCTCTCAGCACACTGCTGGAGGGTTCTGGCTTAAGTTACCGGTTGAAAAGAGGCCATCAGGTCATATCTCACCTTCTTTACATGGATGATCTGAAAATCTTTGCCTCCAACAACTTGAAACTGGTGGAGTTACTTACCTTGTATTGATGTATTCTTTCGGCATATTCAAATGAACGCGGACAGAACTTGACGCCCTGGACAGGAGGGTCCGTACACTACTTACCACAAATCGGATCATTGGTGATGAGACTGTACACTTGGGACGTGGCTCCTTAAATGCTAAGGCTCTACATAACTGCAAGGTATACAGTCTCAGGGAATATTTCCTAGCCACCGACGTGGGTATGCACCAAGATGTGGTAGCGATGGACAAAGGCCTCTCTCCGCTCTCCTTGGCTAATGAGAACTGGCGCAAACCAATAGTACTGGATACTAATGACCGTAGGGAAGTATGGCAGAGCAAGGAGCTTCACGAACGCTTTTACCGGGCCTTACATGGGCCCGATGTAGACCTATTAGCGTCCGTATCTTGGCTGCGTTTCGGTGACCTCTTCGGGAAAACCGAAGGTTTTTTCTTTACAATTATGGACGAAGTTATAATGACGAACAACTACCGGAAATACATTGTGAAGGTTTGACATCTGTCGAGCATGCCACCGGCCCGGGAAATAAATCCGACACATTATTTCTGGGTGTTCTCGTCAGGCTAACAAGTACTTTTTGCATAGACACAACCTCGTAGCCTGGATTATCCACCAGCAACTTGCTCTTAAATACAATCTTGTGGAATCAGAAGTACCGTAGGTACTATAGGTATTTGGAGGTATGCGGAACAGAGAGTAAAGTCCCACATACCTCCGTTGAAAAGGGAGGATCCTCCGACCAGACAGGTGTTATTGTCTGGTGGGCTACTGTCCCTGGTGATTTCGGGCTGTCGTATATGTTCAAATCGCGCGGAGAACTGTGATTGCGCGATGCAGGATTTCGTATTCTCTTCGTAGTTCTTAAGTGGCGCCATAGATGTCGCTACATCACTCCCCTCCGGAGATCGGAGATCGATGGTTCTTGACGCGTGCCAGGCCAGTGTAGGTTGGTTCCAGTGGGTCGGAACCGATGCCACATAGTTCTCGGTGAGTCGGAACTGTCTGCGGTGATGCCCCAGTGAGTCGGGATGATGCCCCAGTGAGTCGGGGTGATGATGTCCCAGTGAGTCGGGATGACGCCCAGTGAGTCGGGGTGGTGCTGTCCCAGTGAGTCGGGATGATGCTGCAGGCTCCAGTGAGTCGGAGTAGTGCTGCTGGCTCCAGTGAGTCGGAGCGGTGCTGTGCGACGTAGGGCTTGACTGCTGGCGTCGACCAGGAGAGGTTCTTCATGGCTCTTCATGTGACTGGCCGAAGGTGCGGTGTGCCAAGCCAAGGTCGCTGATGAGGCTGAAGGTGATGACCAGGTATGACCAGGTAGGCATGCTGGTGGTCAGGATACCCTCTTTAGTCGTGGGTGCTGGCTGTATGGCTCGCTGCTCGAAAGCTTGAGGAAGTGATGATGACGTCACGAAGTAGTAGTTGCACGAAGGCTGCGCTGACGTTCTTTGTCGAGGGTCACCAGTTTGGAGGTATGCGGAACAGAGAGTAAAGTCCCACAGGTATGTGCCCGACCCAGTTTTCTCGACAATGGCAGTATTACGTTATATTGGGATCGATCTATCATCACTGACAGGACTAATGTTCCCAATAAACCTGATATAGTGGTGATAGATCGACTCCATCGATAGAGCGTCGCATATTAGTATAAGATCCGATTGAGAACGACCTTCACCGGTCTGTTTAGTGGATGAAACGTATTTTAAGACTTTAGTATATTAAATAATGTAACACGTGTGGGTTGCCTATTTGTTTCCTGGCATAACTATGGGTTGCCAGGTATAAACAGGTGTGTCAATACTAGTAGTACCTACTTGTTTAATAAATAAATTGTACCAATATCAAAATAAACGCTGTTTCATTACGAATACAATGATATAGGGTTGTCTGCAAAAAATCTGGAAAGCATTTAAAAAAAAAAAAAAATATCTATTTTTTATTAATAACTAGCTTTTACCCGCGACTTCGCCCGCGTACATAAAATATAGTCTATGTCATTCAGGAATAAAGCAGCTTTCTATCGGTGAAAAAATTTTAGCAATCGGACCAGTACTTCCAGAGATTACGAGTACTTCCTACAAACAAAAAAAAAAACTTTACCTCTTTATTATATTAGTGTAGATTATTAATAAAAAATTGAAAATTGTCATTTTTTTGACTAAGAAAATTTACTTGTTTTTTTGTATATTAAATAATATAACCCACCCGCGTTATATTATTTAATATACTAGACTTGTCATAAAATACGTTGTATCTATTAAACAGACCGGTGAAGGTCGTTCTTAATCGTATCCTCTACTATAATATGTATTTACTCTATTTATGTTGTTGTACACTGACAGCCACAAATCTTTTCCTTTCGTTCAGTCCATCCAAAGGTTGTCAGGTAGAAATTGCCTTGTGCAATAAGTCCGCCTATTGTACACTTATTCTTTTTGTAAATGTTTGTCTGTAATAAGCTAGGGAGGAATAAAAATATCATTTATTTTCAAGTAACAATGTAAACAATTAATATAAACAGAAGTCACAATTATTTATATAGGAATAAATAATTAGCATAATAATCAATTTTAAGTCAGCTACATCGCAAGCCTGTCATTTGTGCATAGAACAGTGCATTATGATGCAACAATAAATTAAGCATCTCCGCAAGTACGGCCAGCATGCTATTAGCGCTCTCCCGCACTCGACGTATATAATGTGTCGTGCATATCTGACTGTATTCTTTTCCGTCAAGAAGACTTAGCACATTAATCTTTGGTTTGTCTTCTAATTACTACAATCATTTCTGTCGTAGATATCCTATTTTGATACTGAGCGTCCATCAGTCGATTGGTACGATAGCAAGATCTTCACAACTTTCACTATGACCAGTAAACGATTGAACCGACAGGATCCTAGGCACTTTTTGGATATGCAAATACATATGATGGTCTACGCTTCCAATAATTTTATGGTAAGATTACAGGAGTCACAGGATAGCTCTTTATGAAGTAGCTTGTCAAGGAATTACTACCGTAGATGCATTTTGTCACACTACCACATCTTGCCGCAAACTTAGTACTGGATAGTAGGTAATGACCGTAGAAAAGTATGGCAGAGCTTCACATCTTGCCTGATCGTTGAATTACCAATTATCCTATTGCTAAGCATCAATTGTGATGATATTTCAGGTTGTAATCAATAAAATCAGTAGAATTAATATGAACGAATATATATTAGAAAGCTTTCATTTTGAACAGAAAAACAAGAGAGAAACAAAAAGTGTTACCAACTTAATACAGCTAAGATAACAGTGTAGACAACATCATAAATATTATGACTGCGTTCTCATTTACCAACACTCCCTCTAGAACGCAGACCCATTTTGCTAATACAATATAAATGTTTTGCATGTGTTACACCTTTAGTTAAGTTGTCAGCTACCATGTTACAACCATTTACAAATAAAAATTTAACTTTACATTTTACAATATTTTCTCTGAGAAAATGCAACCTTATATCTATATGTTTAGTCTTAGGTTTATAACAGTCAATTGATGCCAACCTTATTGCACTTTGGTTATCACTATAAATAAGTAACGCACTGTCTAACCCTTGGCCAAGCTCATCTTGCAGCTGTCGAAGCCACAATGCCTCCTGAGCCGCTGAAGCCATCGCCATGTATTCGGCCTCTGCTGTCGATAGCGCCACTGTCTGCTGTTTACAGGAATTCCAAGATATGCAAGCATTCTGGAAAATAAATGCGTAACCGGTGCATGACCTTCTATCCTGTGGGTCACTAGCCCAGTCTGCATCACAATATCCAGTTATTTCTTTGGAATCATCTTTGATATAACATAACTTAAGGTCCTTGGTTCCTTGTAGGTATCTCATGACCCTTTTTACTCCAAGCCAGTGTTGATTACCTGGGTCATTGCAGTACTGACTCAACTTGTTTACTGCATAGGTGATATCAGGTCGTGTAACTTGTGCCAGATATATCAGACAACCCACCGCTTCCCTGTATGGGAAATTGCTGTCTTCATTCTCAGATTTCTTCTCAAATTTCATATTTACCTCTATCGGAGTGCATACTGGTTTGCATTCAGACATGGCAAACCGTTCCAAGACTTGTTTTATATATTTTTCCTGATCCAACATGATCCCACCTGCCTCACGGTCTCTACTAATATTTATGCCAATACACTGCTGTATCACTCCTAAATCCTTCATACAAAATTCCTCTTTCAGTTTTTCTTTGATATTTACTGCTGTTTTATTGTCATTTGTAAAAATCATCAAGTCATCGACCCAAACTGCAATAAAAATCATTTTGGATTTCTGTACATAATAATATATGCATGGATCAATTTTTGATCTTTCTAATCCAATTTTAAGAAGAGCTTTGTTTGGTTTAAGGTTCCACTGGCGACTCGCCTGCTTGAGCCCATAGATTGATTTATGGAGGTGACATACCTGGTCACTCTCTTCATAGCATTCTGGTTGTGACATATATATTTCAGTGTCTATATCACCCTGAAGAAATGCACATATTGCATCCATCTGAATCATTTCTAAGTCATATTTAGCAGCTAGAGCAAACAAGAATCGTACTGAGGTATATCTTACCACCGGAGCATAAACCTCATCATAATCTTTTCCTTTTCTTTGTGCATATCCCTTAACAACTAATCTTGCTTTAAAACGGATAATCTCACCTTCTTGATTCGTCTTACTTTTAAACACCCATTTACATGGCAATGCTTTCTTATCTGATGGCAAGTCCACCAGTGACCAAGTTTTATTCTTCATTAAGGAATCATATTCCTCTTTCATTGCCTTTTTCCACTGATTAGCTTGTGGGGATGAAATTGCTTCATCAACAGTACAGGGATCACTCAAATTAGGAATTGGACAAAAGTAACTCACATCATGGTCATCCCTTTTTGCACGCTGAGCAGCTCTGCGTGGACGTAAGTTTATATTACGTGCTGGTGACGAAAGGTCAACTTCTTCATCAGGTATATAGGATGGATCATTATCATCACCTGACAGGTAATCTTCATTAGAAGATTGATCTGAGCTAATTCGTAATTCTCCTTTACAGGGTTCTTCAGCTGACTGTATTTCAGAATCACTGTTGGACGAACAAGGCAAATACACATTATGCTCAAATCTTTGAACATTTTCCAAAAATACTACATCTCTGCTTTTGATAATTTTATTAGTGTCAGGATCAAGTAGCCGATAACCCTTACTTGATTCACAGTAACCAATGAATAACAATTTTCTTGATTTAGAATCCCATTTTTGACGTTTCTCTTTAGGTATTTGAACCATTACCTCGGAGCCAAAAATTTTCATATTTGATAAATTAGGTTTCTTGCCTGACCACATCTCTATAGGAGTTTTGCCATCAAGTGATCTTGTGGGTGATCTATTAACTATATAAGCCGCTGTTGCTAGTGCTTCTGCCCAAAATTGTTTTGACAAATGAGCATCAAACAACATACACTTGGCCCTTTCTACCAGTGTTCGATTCATCCTTTCTGCAAGACCATTCTGTTGCGGCGAGTATGGGATACTTGTTTGATGTTCAATTCCATGCTTACTCAAAAAAGAATCAAATTCTTTATTGCAATACTCCTTCCCATTGTCTGACCTAACAGACTTAACTTTACTGTCAAGTTCATTTTCAACTTTACTCTTATAATCCTTGAACACTTCTAAAACACTCATTTTGTCTTTCAAAAAATAAACATGAACCTTCCTACTAAAGTCATCTATAAAGGTAATGAAATATTTCATACCTCCCAGTGATGTTTGGTCCATCGGTCCACACAAGTCAGTATGGATAAGTTGCAGTGGCTTTGAGGTTCTGGTTCCAATGTTGTTAAAAGGCAATCTGATTTGTTTACCTTCGAGGCAGGTGGTACATGTGAATGGTCCTTTGCTTTTGTCAGGAAACATATTGGCTCCCTCTGCACATTCCGGTAACTTGTTAACATCTGAAAAATTCAGGTGTCCCATGCGCCTGTGCCACAGAACAACATCATTTAAATGATTGGAGTTAGTAAGGTTTGAAAAGACTTCTCTGTGAGTGTTCAATTGATATAAATTGTTTACTAAAATGGCTGAACAGAGGAATGTATTATTTTTATCAAAAATATCACAACTTTTATCTCTGAAGTTTACTTTACATCCATTTTTAACCATTGCACTAACGGATAAAAGATTTGCAGCAAGTTTAGGTACATATAGAACTTCTCTCACCTGTATTTTATTTTGTTCATTACCATTTATCAATAAATTAACCTTTCCCATATTTTCCACAGATAGCGGTGTCTTACTGGCTACAGTTATGGTCGGTATCGGTGGACTTGTTATGTCATACATCCAGTCACATCTATTAGTCATGTGCATGGAGGCACCTGAGTCCACATACCAAAGGTCCGGATTTGTCTGTGAACATGCTGAAAAAGCTGCAACAAAACCTTTATTATCTTCTACTTTTTCAATATTCTTCTTCTTCGGAGCACGACAATTCTTGGCAAAATGTCCATGCTTATTGCAATTGTAGCATCGGGGCCCTTTCTTCACATGGGTCTTTTCTGTACTCGGATTCCTGTGAGCTGCTGTCTTCTTGGTGAAGAACGCTGCACTTTCTGAACACTGAACCTCTTGTAGAAGTTTTGTTTTTATGGAATCAGCACTGATCTTCATCCCTGAGCTCTCCAATCCCATAATCATTGGCTTATAAGCTTCCGGTAAGCCAGCTAACATTAAGGTTCCAAGCCATTCGTCATCAATGTCGAATTTTATGTTTCTCAGTTTGTGTGCGGTCGACATTTTATTGTTTTTCGAATCGAATAGTTTTACCTCTACGGTAACCTCAATCAAAATTATGGGAGAAATACGCCGTTGCCAGATATTATTCTACTTTTCTTTCAACTTATATTGATTTTTCAGCAACCACGCTCTGCTACCATGATGATATTTCAGGTTGTAATCAATAAAATCAGTAGAATTAATATGAACGAATATATATTAGAAAGCTTTCATTTTGAACAGAAAAACAAGAGAGAAACAAAAAGTGTTACCAACTTAATACAGCTAAGATAACAGTGTAGACAACATCATAAATATTATGACTGCGTTCTCATTTACCAACAAATTGCACTAATCATCGCGGTAAGTAACCTGTTTGAAGAGGGGCTAGATAGATGTCGAGGCGTCCTCAACCTCCACATGAGGCAGGTCCTCACCAGACATAGTAAGTTCGGGAGGTTCCTGCATGTCATTCGTGAGGAAGAAACACCTGAGAGCCACTAATGTCCGAACCAATTAGAGAAAGAAAAAGAAAGAGTCCACCGTAAGCTCCACCGCGTCCAAGGAGGACACGGGACACGATGGAGCATACGGTGGAGGTGTGCCCCGCTTAGGAGGAGCACCTCCGTGTCCTCATAGAGGCGATCGGTGGCAGTGACCTCTTACGCCGGGCCCTGGGGCACACCCTATTGACCGGATCATTCCGAATCGACAAACAATGCGCAGCTCGCCATCCGGCTGCCCGGGAACTGTCCGGATCGGGCCCCAGTCGTTACGGTGCGTAGAGTTCCACGCGCGCCTCAAACAGATGTCAACCAAACGGTAGAGGTCCAGCAGGGCCAAAACCTATTGGGGCCATGGGTTGACTTCCGAAAGGGGAACCCGTGGTCCTTGAACAAAATCAAAATCAAAATCAAAATCACTATCATTTATTTCAAATAGACCATTTGCAGGCACTTTTGAATAGTCAAATGTCGGTCAGTCCAAGAAAAGTGAAGCTAAATTGCACGTTCCAATACGTAGGTCTCTATGGAGAAGAACGTGCAAGAAACTCCATGGACACTCTTTTTAAAATATATTATGAGTTACATAGATCTTGGTTACATATTTCTTGTCGCTTCTAAATGGCATAACACAAAGCCAAAGAAAGAACATAGGGGTAGTATAGTCAGAAAAAGTCTGACACGCCCTAGAGTGAAGACATTGGAAGATTTCCAACCTTAAAATAAACACTAATTGCATGATCCAGTAGACTAAAAGATAAATATTTATCAGACAGACAGAGATATCCACCCATCCAAGAATATTACAATGTCATGATAATTTCGTTAAGTCATCGTCAAGTAGTAAAGTTCATATCATGTTTATTAGGAGCCTATTCACTCTTGCCTTGAAGACACCTAAATTGTAATCGGACGGGAAGACCGCAACAGGCAAATTGTTCTAGTCCCTCGATGTACGTGGTATAAACGACGAGACGAAATGCTTGGTCCGGACCGTAGAGGTTTCAACAATATAAAGATCTACCCTTATGTTGTTGAAACATCTACGGTCTGGTCACCGTTCAATGGCTTGTCCGATGATAGAAGTGAGATGGTGGAATCAAGCCATGTAATTCCTGCGCACACTCTCCAAAATGCATCCTGTAAAACACCAAAAGGCTGGCTACACTTCGCCTGTGCTCAAGACTTTGTAGATTGGACTTAACCAGATCTAGATCGCCAATTAGTCTCTTCGCACGCCTTTCCATCGAGTCCAAAGCTGCTATCAATAATTCAATAAAGAAATAACGTTACAGGTGGACTTCTATTTTTACCAGTTTTTAAGGCTGTACACTACCTCAAAACTGCTTTACCGTTCGCGCTAGAACCTGCATATCATAAATAATATTGAATCAATCGTGTTGAAAAAAATATATAGTATAGTTGAGCATATACTCTGAGTCCCATATGTTGTGAAAACACGATTACTAAAAAAAATCTCGATACAAAAAAATCACAAACTTCCCTCTTAATTTTGTTAATAAACCGCAGTACTCGGTTAATGCTTAACGTATTGTAATGAAAATTTTTATACAAATCTAAACTAATATAATACGTGTACTATATGTTTTCAATTTAAAATAATGTTACTTTTTATTTTGTTAGAAATTTAATACCGAAATATTGCGTGGAAAACTACGCGTCCGCGACGGCCGCTGTACTGATGCAGTCGCGCTCCGGCGCTCAGACGGGGAGCCTGTGTCGCGTCGCGTCGTCACGCGCTCTTACGTATTATTAGTATATTGTTTTATTTCTGAAATAGGAAATGACCGGAATACAAAAAAAAAAGAAGTTGGAGAAAAGAAAATGCTAAAAACATGAATAAAATATGGAAGTAAGTGCCTATCTTTCAGAACCTAATAAGTCATAAATATTACCTTATCAACTACATAATATTTAGTCTAATTATGTTTTGTCGACACGAAAATTCTTAGTTTGTATCTAAATTGGTAGGAAATTAGCTAACTATTTACCTTCTTTACAATAATAAGTAAATCAGATAGGTAAACCGTAATATAATCTTATAATACTTACCTATATACGTTTTGCATTTTCAGAAATAAGAAAATATTACCCAATAGTGACTGCAATAAAGAGAGAACGTATCGGAGACGGAGCCGTGCCCGTGATTATCACATATTATATTTTTTCACAAATTAGATCATTTATATTTTTGTTCTTTGGTACCTCGTAGGTGGGTACTGGGTACGTCTATATTGAATTGCTAGAATAAATATTGTATTGTAATTTTTTATTTCTATTTATTTATTATCATCTTGTCGATTGCATAGAATTACGTAGGTGCAACTACACAGCTACCGTATCTAAATATTAGGGTAGCAGTCCCAGTTGTTTCCACGATCACAATTATTTTTGTAGTACCTACCTACTGAACAAGGTAAGTAAACCTATATTTTGTTACAGAATGCAAATACCAACGGAGCATACGGAACCTAGTAGTTGTAGAAATGCAAACGAATATCGTTTTATGACGTTACAAACTGTAGAAATGTAAGTTTATCTCTCTCTAAAATATTTTTGAATTACATTTATTTGAATGTCCTAATTATGCCAGGAACGAGCTATGTTTACATATTATTGCAAACGTATTGTTACAGGATACCAATGGAACACATGGGTGTAGTACTCCTAAAAATGAAAACAATCTTGATGGTACAAAAGCTGTAGAATTGTGAGTTATCATAAAATATTTTACTATTACTCACCCACATTTTTATAAGATTTGTTTTCACACTAATCACACTATATACATCTATCTTACATTCAGTCAAAAAAGTATCGGGAATGGATGATTTGTTTATGGTTCCAAATTCAAATTTTAGATTTTTTTGTTGTTGCTAGATTGGCACAACTGCTTTCCATTTTGGCGCGGAGTTTGAGTTGCATCTATATACAGTACTGTTTTTAGTTATATCATGTCTAGTGTGTATTGTGAATTTAATTTAATTTATTTATTTTGCATCGCCAATGGAATTTCGTGTTCGGAGTCACTGAAAATGTTACAGAAGGCTTACGGTGAATCGACTTTATCAAACACACATGCTTATGAGTGGTACAAAGCATTCAAAAGCGGTCAAGATGTGATGGAAGACTTGCCTTGCTCTGGTAGGCCATCAACCTCTGCAACTGAAGTTAACATCGCAAAAGTGAAGGAAATAGTGACTGAAAATCCTCATTCAAGTTTGAGAGAGATAGCCGCCGAACTTTCTGTATCTCACGAGTCGATCCGTACCATTTTAATTAATCATTTGTGTATTAAAAAAAGTTCCCGCTCGGGTAGTCCCAAAAGACCTGCATTTTCTCTAAAAACTCAATCGCATGAGAGTCGCTGAGGACATGCTAGAACTAGTCAATTCCGACCTAACACTCATGAAACGCATTGTTACTGGCGACGAGACGTGTGTTTACGAGTTTGACATGCAAACAAGTCAACAAGCGAGAGTGGCGCCTTCCAACTGAACCAAAACCGAAAAAACCACGCCATAGTCAATCAAAAGTCAAAGTCATGTTGACTGTTTTCTTTGACTATCGCGATGTTGTGCACTCGGAATTCTTACCAAAAGGTCAAACGGTAAAAAAAGAATATTATTTGAGCGTTATGCGGCATTTAAGAGAGCAAATTCGACGAAAAAGGCCTGATTTGAGGAAAGAAAATTCTTGGACCACGATAATGCGCCTTCGCACAACGCCTTCATTGTGAACGAATTTTTGACCAAACACTCAACAAATACCATCGAGCAGCCACAATATTCGCCAGATATGGCTCCAGCCGACTTCTATCTTTTTCCTAAACTCAAATTACCACTTCGTGACACCCGTTTTCAATCTGTAGAAGACATAAAGGAGAATTCGTGGCGAGAACTGAACTCAATTTCGGAAACAGCGTTTAAAAAATGTTTTGATGATTAGATTATTCGTTGGCGTAAGTGTATCGTTTCTGAAGGGGCATACTTTGAAGGTGATAAAATAAATTTGGATGAATAACAAAAATTTTGTGTATTATTGATCTTTTCCCGGTACTTTTTTGACAGAGTAGTAAAACCACTATTGTATTGGGTCCAACCTGTAAAGATGGTGTGTGTTTTTTAAGAAAATAAAATAAAAAAACATACATACATACATAAAAATAAAATTGGAGTGTCTGTTTGTAATATTGAAATAACCGATTTTGACTACATGCATATGAATATATATACGGTACATACACCAAAATAACATTTTTAGGGTTCCGTAGTCAACTAGGAACCCTTATAGTTTCGCCATGTCTGTCTGTCCGTCTGTCCGTCCTCGCTTAATCTCTGTGACCTTTAGCACTAGAAAGCTGAAATTTGGTACCAATATGTATATCAATCACGCCGACAAAGTAGTAAAATAAAAATTGGAAAAAAATGTTTTATTAGGGTAGCCCCCCTATATGTAAAGTGAGAAGTGTTTTTTTTTTTAATTTCAACCCTAACGTGTGATATATTGTTGGATAGGTATTTAAAAATGAATAGGGGTTTACTAAAATCATTTTTGATAATGTCAATAATTTCGGAAATAATCGCTCCAAAAGTAAAAAACAATGTGTGTCCCCCTCTAACTTTTGAACCATAAGTTTAGAAAATATGAAAAAAATCTAAAAAGTAGAACTTTATAAGGACTTTCTTGGAAAATTATTTTGAACTTGATGGAAAGAACAGTTTTTGTACAAAAAAGAAAAAAAGGTTGTACAAAATAATTTCTGGACTGTTTGTAGTATAATCGTATATGCAAGCATTTTTTTAAATTCATTAGTGGCTACACTTATTGTGACGGACGGCAAACTACGGAACCCTACACTGAGCGTGGCCCGACACGCTCTTGGCCGGTTTTTTACAATTTTTGTCTGTCTGTTTGTTCCGGCTAATTTTTGAAATGGCTGGACTGATTTTGACGGGACTGTTTTGGCAGGTAGCTGATGTAATAAGGAGTAACTTAGGCTAATTTTATTTTAGAAAAAATAAATTCAAAATCCTGTAGTCCACGCGAACGAAGTCGCGGGCATAGCTAGTAATATTATAAAGGCTAAAGTTTGTGAGTGTGTGGGTCTATGTGTGTATATTTGTTACTTTTTCACGCTCGAACGGCTGAACGAATTTTGATGAAACTTGGAGTACGGGTAGACTATGTCCTGGAACAGCACATAGGGTACTTTATCCCAAAGGTATTTTTCCTTTGGGTAATTTTCTATTTTCACGCGAGCGAAACCACTGGTACAAGTTAGCTTTGTATATTTACTTATTTTTTCCTTTTCTGATTTCCAGAAACATTACCTAGTGACCCTGAGATTATGTCCTTGATAAAAATGCTTGGCTAAATGCCGGTCCTGCTCCACAGCCACAGCCACTTTTGCTTACAAATTAGTTTTATTTTTTATTTTTATTTGTTTGTATTTATAAATATTGGAAGAGATACTATTCCCCTTTTTGTATTTTTGTTTTCGAAGTGTTTCTTTTTTAAATATTTTTTTTTGTTTATTTCAATAGAGTATAAGATAATTTATTACCTTTTGTATTTGAAAACAATAGTATTGTATAATGTGTTATTTTTCAAATTTTGTGAATGTGAAGTACCATGGAGCATTTTTTTTATTAGGTTACAACTTGTTTGACGTTACGAGCATGGCAGTTGAGAGTTTGTCATGTCACATCATGTCATCATTGCACGTGTTTTTGGGTCATTCGGTTCCCTTCAAAATGGTTGAGCTGAGTGGAGCTGATGCACGCGTCATGCACGTGAACGGGTGCCATCGGTTGAGACTGGTCATCTCTTAGCTGCCAGTTAATTACTTTTATTTTTTAAATTATATATTATTATTACTTATCTACATTGTGCTCACATATTAGAAGCAACAAGAAATATGGAGCTCATGATATGATTAAAAAAAAAAAAGATTGTCCATTGAGTTTCTTGCACGTTCTTCTCCATCTACGCTTTGGAACGTCCAATTTAGCTTCACGAGTAATTGGTCTATTTGAAATAAACGTTTTTTGATTTTTGATTATAATTATTATATCAATAATCTCTAATTTTATTTCCATACCCATGCCTATATGGACAGTAAATGTGTGTTTTACCCTACCGTACGCTCGAAAAGACGCGCGACGCGACACCGCGCCGATGTGACTCGGCCGCGCTATGTAAGTACCTACTTCGTGCGAGCGAGATAGTTGCGGCTGTAGCTACGGGCCGGTTGAACGAAATTTTTGATTTGAGCTGGAGTAGTGTGGGCTCTTAACAAATAGATACAAACCCAGCTTCGTGGAAATGCATTTTAAATTTTGTGACATGATGCAGTCTGATACAATTTTCGGTTTAGCAATAGTAAACGCGTACAAAGGAGATCAAACATGCCCTTATCCTCCGGTGAGTACAATAAAATTAAGATTGAAGTGGTAGGAATGTCCCTTATCAAAAAATACAGAAAATTATAAACTTTCCCAATATTCGTTGAAATTGTGACATTAATTTCAGAGCGTTTTACAAAAATGGTAAAAAAGGTTTATATAGTCGGTCTGTCCTATCTAAAAAATCAAATTTCAAATAGTGTAACACCTGTCAGTGAGAAAATTTTCTGCGCAATTTGCAAATAAACTGCTTTTCGGGGTTTTTATTCGACGAGAGTAGAAACGTATTTTAACAAAATTTTCATAGAAGTATGTATAGATGTTGTCTCTGAAGCAGGTATAGGTTTTTAATTGAAATTGGCTTTGGTGAGCCAAAGCGTGTTAGTCTTGCATGTGTGTGTTGATTTACGTTTACTTTTTTTTGTGCACAAGCTTGATGTGCACGATGCCATAGAAAACAGCTTACGTACACCGAAGCAGTGTGCGTGCACGTGAATGAACACACTTTAAAACCAATTCGGCTCAATGAAATATAATCTATCAATAATTTCATTTGGACTGTTCAAGTGTTATTTCTTTCAGGGTATTTATGAATTGAAAAACATGACGATCCCATATGTACCGAAAAACTTCCCGTTTACTAAAGGCCGTATCTACTGCAATGCATCACTTACTGAAGGCGGTGTGACCAGACAGGTTTTTCGAGCTAGCATTGATTTGGAAGTGAAAACATGGTACAAAACTATAAAAACCAGAAAAAATTCTTCTGTAGCTAATTAACATATTTCTACAAAAACAATGTTGAGCATTAAATACTTGTTTTTCATTTTACCCGATAATGACAACTGGAACTGGAGCGGAACGAAACACCTCACATAATTATGATTGAACTTCATAGTTCGTTTAATCATTAAATTATTTTCTATGTACAAAATTCCATTAGATGATTTTTATCAACCAAATAAACTGTTAAATATATCGACCGCGCGGTCGCTACGATGCAGTCCGTCTGATTTCAGCCTAATTACAAAGAGCAAACGCACATTGAGATTGTCAACTTTATTTTAAGGCAATTAAAGATCAAATCATATACTAAGCTCCTGGGCTAGATGCGTGCAGTCATGATATCAACTGCACGCGGTCGGCTGCAGTCGAGTGAAGTCAATAACAACTGCATGCAGTCGTGCCTTCAACTCCGCGCGGTTGGCTACAGTTGTGCAGTGCAGTAATTAGTCAAGTGAAGTCGCGTCGAATGCACATTGGCATTATGCGATCAATGTCATCTTTATTTTGACGTTCTTAAAGATCAAACACTTAGCTCCTGAGCTTGATACGTGGTGTCAACTGAGCAAAGACAGAAACGACTGTAGATAACTGCATGAAGTTGAATATGTCGACTGCGCGCGATTGCTGCAATGCAGTCCGTCTGATGACAGCCTAAAACTACGATCGCGTTTATCCGGAACATAAGAAAAACCAGCCTCAGGCACTGTTTGTCTGGCGTTTACGATGATCTGTCCCTATTTTGATGAAGTCAACAGACTATATTTTATTTTTGTTTATTCCTTTATCTAATTACGTTTGTGGTTACTTGGGTTGTGTATATTTTCTCTCTGTTTATTTCTTTTTTTTTTTAGTTCTATTGCAGACATCAATATATATGTACTACGCACTAAATTAGGCATGCCGAACATCTACTTCATCGACTTAGGTGTAATGTCGTCTGTACACCTTGAACATTACACTATGTTGAACGAAACGTATCAGTGCCACGAAATTCATGGAGCTTAAGACATTTTGGTCGTGAAAAAAGGATCCTCTAAAAGCCATCTCAGCGCTGCATATTTTAATAGTTCTGTTAGACGACATAATGCCAATGTAGCGCTGAAGCAAACTTTGGTTTTAACTTTTCAGTTTTTTGACAAATAGTTTCCATGAAAGGGCTTGTCTATTCTAGAATATAAGTCGATATTTGCAGCGGTTTGTTAACAACTTCGTATTTGGTATGTAGTATTTTTGACTGGCTTCTTAGTCTAGTGATTAGTGGCCCTTACTGCTGTGCTTAAATTTATGCTAAAATGTATTATTAATAAATTTTTTAAAAGAGTTAGGTGAGTTTTTTATTTAATCTAAGGAGGAGAGTTGATTAGAGGCATTTTTCGCCAATCACACACTAAAAAAAAGTTTAAATGCATTTGTATAAGTAGTTAATTTTTTTTTTATTCGTTGACATTTACACGATAAATAATATAGTGAGTTAAAGCAATTATTGCGTTTTTTTTTGTAATTTTTCTCGTTTTTAAGATTCTGTACCTCAATAGGAAAAAATTGAACCCTTATAGGATAACTTTTTTGTCTCTCTGTCCGTCCGTCTGTCTGTCAAGACCCTTTATCTCGAGAACGCTTGGACGTATCGAGTTGAAATGAAAACCACATACTCAAGTCCGCGGTATTCAAGCTGTGAAAAATTCTAATTCTTATTAATTCTTTATTGTACACTATAGCAACAAAAAATAAGTGGATAGCAAAGTTCATGTACATAGGCGAGCTTAACTCAAAGTTGAGTTTTCTTCCAGCAAACCATTGAGCGATAGAGAGAGTTGACATTAGAGGGTAGGGTCCAGTGTACAATTTTTTTTGGAAATATTGTGAATAAACTAATAATACATTAACAAATATACCTACATACATAAATACACACATACTTCTAAATTAACGAATAAAAACGATACGGCCGTTTATGTCACAAAAAAAACATATATTTTTATACTTCCCGTTGACCCAGAATCCTGAAATTTGGCTCAAAGCAAGGTCTGATAGCACAGGTATAGGAATAAATCTGAAAACAGTTTTGTTGTTACTACGTCACAAAAAAAAAAATTGCAACTCGGAAAAATCTTCGAGACCATTCGGGAATTGTAGTTTGCACGGAGCCCTCAGTGCGCAAGTCCGACTCGCACTTGACCAGTTTTTTTCAACATTTAAGTTGCTTGAACGTGACAGCTCCAAGTGTCCTAAAAAATGTAATTAGTCTACGAAGATATGAGAACTTATCTCCTCTTGTATTAATAATAATAATAATATGAAAGAATCTGACGGTATGTTGGATAGATTATAAGAAGGCCTATGACTCTGTTCCTCATACATAGCCCATACCTTCCTGAAGACATGTATAGGGCAGTAAACAGTCCTTCACTATCCGGGATGTCAACAGATTCGGGAGAACAGCATAAGGATTGAGCGTGGAATATTCCAGGGTGACAGTTCGAGTCCACTGCG
Source organism: Mythimna ferrago (assembly GCA_910589285.2). Lineage (NCBI taxonomy): Eukaryota > Metazoa > Arthropoda > Insecta > Lepidoptera > Noctuidae > Mythimna > Mythimna ferrago. The sequence goes on along the minus strand of OU342691.1, from coordinate 23,722,927 downwards.
GTTTTGCCTAGCCTTGAACCCTCTCAGCACACTGCTGGAGGGTTCTGGCTTAAGTTACCGGTTGAAAAGAGGCCATCAGGTCATATCTCACCTTTTTTTACATGGATGATCTGAAAATCTTTGCCTCCAACAACTTGAAACTGGTGGAGTTACTGAAGGTAACTGAAACCTTCAGTAGTACCATCAGTATGGAATTTGGTGTGGACAAATGTGCAGTCATTCATGTGAAGAGAGGTGAGATTATGGAATACGTGGGAATCAACCTTAGACTTAGATCCCTCTGCTCAACTTGACTGCAAAACTTACAAGTATTTGGGTATGTTGGAAGCGTTAGCATCAATACCGATGACGTGAAACAATCGTTGAAAGCGCGCTTCTTTGGCCGCCTGAATAAAGTACTGAATAATCTTTTATCAGGCGGAAACAAGGTGCGCTTTCAACGGTTGAGTCGGCATGACTCAACCGTTGAAAGCGCACCTTGTATTGATGTATTCTTTCGGCATATTCAAATGAACTCGGACAGAACTTGACGCCCTGGACAGGAGGGTCCGTACACTACTTACCACAAATCGGATCATCGGTGATGAGACTGTACACTTGGGGCGTGGCTCCTTAAATGCTAAGGCTCTACATAACTGCAAGGTATACAGTCTCAGGGAATATTTCCTAGCCACCGACGTGGGTATGCACCAAGATGTGGTAGCGATGGACAAAGGCCTCTCTCCGCTCTCCTTGGCTAATGAGAACTGGCGCAAACCAATAGTACTGGATACTAATGACCGTAGGGAAGTATGGCAGAGCAAGGAGCTTCACGAACGCTTTTACCGGGCCTTACATGGGCCCGATGTAGACTAATAAGTCTACATCGGGCCCATGTAAGGCCGTCCGTATCTTGGCTGCGTTTCGGTGACCTCTTCGGGAAAACCGAAGGTTTTTTCTTTACAATTATGGACGAAGTTATAATGACGAACAACTACCGGAAATACATTGTGAAGGTTTGACATCTGTCGAGCATGCCACCGGCCCGGGAAATAAATCCGACACATTATTTCTGGGTGTTCTCGTCAGGCTAACAAGTACTTTTTGCATAGACACAACCTCGTAGCCTGGATTATCCACCAGCAACTTGCTCTTAAATACAATCTTGTGGAATCAGAAGTACCGTAGGTACTATAGGTATTTGGAGGTATGCGGAACAGAGAGTAAAGTCCCACATACCTCCGTTGAAAAGGGAGGATCCTCCGACCAGACAGGTGTTATTGTCTGGTGGGCTACTGTCCCTGGTGATTTCGGGCTGTCGTATATGTTCAAATCGCGCGGAGAACTGTGATTGCGCGATGCAGGATTTCGTATTCTCTTCGTAGTTCTTAAGTGGCGCCATAGATGTCGCTACATCACTCCCCTCCGGAGATCGGAGATCGATGGTTCTTGACGCGTGCCAGGCCAGTGTAGGATGGTTCCAGTGGGTCGGAACCGATGCCGCATAGTTCTCGGTGAGTCGGAACTGTCTGCGGTGATGCCCCAGTGAGTCGGGATGATGCCCCAGTGAGTCGGGGTGATGATGTCCCAGTGAGTCGGGATGACGCCCCAGTGAGTCGGGGTGGTGCTGTCCCAGTGAGTCGGGATGATGCTGCAGGCTCCAGTGAGTCGGAGTAGTGCTGCTGGCTCCAGTGAGTCGGAGCGGTGCTGTGCGACGTAGGGCTTGACTGCTGGCGTCGACCAGGAGAGGTTCTTCATGGCTCTTCATGTGACTGGCCGAAGGTGGGGTGTGCCAAGCCAAGGTCGCTGATGAGGCTGAAGGTGATGACCAGGTATGACCAGGTAGGCATGCTGGTGGTCAGGATACCCTCTATAGCCGTGGGTGCTGGCTGTATGGCTCGCTGCTCGAAAGCTTGAGGAAGTGATGATGACGTCACGAAGTAGTAGCTGCACGAAGGCTGCGCTGACGTTCTTTGTCGAGGGTCACCAGTTTGAAGGTATGCGGAACAGAGAGTAAAGTCCCACAGGTATGTGCCCGACCCAGTTTTCTCGACAATGGCAGTATTACGTTATATTGGGATCGATCTATCATCACTGACAGGACTAATGTTCCCAATAAACCTGATATAGTGGTGATAGATCGACTCCATCGATAGAGCGTCGCATATTAGTATAAGATCCGATTGAGAACGACCTTCACCGGTCTGTTTAGTGGATGAAACGTATTCTATGACTTTAGTATATTAAATAATATAACACGGGTGGGTTGCCTATTTGTTTCCTGGCATAACTATGGGTTGCCAGGTAAAAACAGGTGTATAAATACTAGTAGTACCTACCTACTTGTTTAATAAATAAATTGTACCTATATCAAAATAAACGCCGTTTCATTACGAATACAATGATATAGGGTTGTCTGCATAAAATCTAGAATGCATAACGGTTGTGCATTTTTCCAAAAAAAAAGTAAATTTACAATTTTTTATTAATAACTAGCTTTTACCCATGACTTCGCCCGCGTACATAAAATATAGTCTATGTCATTCAGGAATAAAGCAGCTTTCTATCGGTGAAAAAATGTTAGCAATCGGACCAGTACTTCCAGAGATTACGAGTACTTCCTACAAACAAAAAAAAAACCTTACCTCTTTATTATATTAGTGTAGATTATTAATAAAAAATTGAAAATTGACATTTTTTTGGCTAAGAAAATTTACTTGTTTTTTTGCCTAAGAAATTCCTGGCCAAACTATTATAATAGTTTGGCCAGGAATGGCAACCCACCCGCGTTATATTATTTAATATACTAGACTTGTCATAAAATACGTTGTATCTATTAAACAGACCGGTGAAAGTCGTTCTTAATCGTATCCTCTACTATAACATGTATTTACTCTATTTATGTTGTTGTACACTGACAGCCACAAATCTTTTCCTTTCGTTCAGTCCATCCAAAGGTTGTCAGGTAGAAATTGCCTTGTGCAATAAGACCGCCTATTGTACACTGATTCATTTTGTAAATGTTTGTCCTGTAATAAGCTAGGGAGGAATAAAAATATCATTTATTTTCAAGTAACAATGTAAACAATTAATACAAACAGAAGTCACAATTATTTATAAGAATAAATAATTAGCATAATAATCAATTTTAAGTCGGCTACATCGCATGCCTGTCGTATGTCGAATGGAACAGTGCATTATGATACAACAATTAAGCATCTCCGCAAGTACGGCCAGTACCCCTAGCCAAGTTGCTAATCTGCAATAGTTAACGCTTGTAGAAAGCTTCAAATGTACGGGAATGACGTCGTCTTAATGCTCAGTCACGTGGTCAGAACAAAAGAATTGGCGGCAAGGTCAACTCGAAGCGTTCGGCGCAAGCGAAATGGTTGTATCTTGGCTATGTGGGCAGCATGCTATTAGCGCTCTCCCGCACTCGATGTATATAATGTGTCGTGCATATCTGACTGTATTCTTTTCCGTCAAGTAGACTTAGCACATTAATCTTTGGTTTGTCTTCTAATTACTACAATCATTTCTGTCGTAGATATCCTATTTTGATACTGAGCGTCCATCAGTCGATTGGTACGATAGCAAGATCTTCACAACTTTCACTATGACCAGTAAACGATTGAACCGACAGGATCCTAGGCACTTTTTGGATATGCAAATACATATGATGGTCTACGCTTCCAATAATTTTATGGTAAGATTACAGGAGTCACAGGATAGCTCTTTATGAAGTAGCTTGTCAAGGAATTACTACCGTAGATGCATTTTGTCACACTACCACATCTTGCCGCAAACTTAGTACTGGATAGTAGGTAATGACCGTAGAAAAGTATGGCAGAGCTTCACATCTTGCCTGATCGTTGAATTACCAATTATCCTATTGCTAAGCATCAATTGCACTAATCATCGCGGTAAGTAACCTGTTTGAAGAGGGGCTAGATAGATGTCGAGGCGTCCTCAACCTCCACATGAGGCAGGTCCTCACCAGACATAGTAAGTTCGGGAGGTTCCTGCATGTCATTCGTGAGGAAGAAACACCTGAGAGCCACTAATGTCCGAACCAATTAGAGAAAGAAAAAGAAAGAGTCCACCGTAAGCTCCACCGCGTCCAAGGAGGACACGGGACACGATGGAGCATACGGTGGAGGTGTGCCCCGCTTAGGAGGAGCACCTCCGTGTCCTCATAGAGGCGATCGGTGGCAGTGACCTCTTACGCCGGGCCCTGGGGCACACCCTATTGACCGGATCATTCCGAATCGACAAACAATGCGCAGCTCGCCATCCGGCTGCCCGGGAACTGTCCGGATCGGGCCCCAGTCGTTACGGTGCGTAGAGTTCCACGCGCGCCTCAAACAGATGTCAACCAAACGGTAGAGGTCCAGCAGGGCCAAAACCTATTGGGGCCATGGGTTGACTTCCGAAAGGGGAACCCGTGGTCCTTGAGCAAAATCAAAATCAAAATCAAAATCACTATCATTTATTTCAAATAGACCATTTGCAGGCACTTTTGAATAGTCAAATGTCGGTCAGTCCAAGAAAAGTGAAGCTAAATTGCACGTTCCAATACGTAGGTCTCTATGGAGAAGAACGTGCAAGAAACTCCATGGACACTCTTTTTAAAATATATTATGAGTTACATAGATCTTGGTTACATATTTCTTGTCGCTTCTAAATGGCATAACACAAAGCCAAAGAAAGAACATAGGGGTAGTATAGTCAGAAAAAGTCTGACACGCCCTAGAGTGAAGACATTGGAAGATTTCCAACCTTAAAATAAACACTAATTGCATGATCCAGTAGACTAAAAGATAAATATTTATCAGACAGACAGAGATATCCACCCATCCAAGAATATTACAATGTCATGATAATTTCGTTAAGTCATCGTCAAGTAGTAAAGTTCATATCATGTTTATTAAGAGCCTATTCACTCTTGCCTTGAAGACACCTAAATTGTAATCGGACGGGAAGACCGCAACAGGCAAATTGTTCTAGTCCCTCGATGTACGTGGTATAAACGACGAGACGAAATGCTTGGTCCGGACCGTAGAGGTTTCAACAATATAAAGATCTACCCTTATGTTGTTGAAACATCTACGGTCTGGTCACCGTTCAATGGCTTGTCCGATGATAGAAGTGAGATGGTGGAATCAAGCCATGTAATTCCTGCGCACACTCTCCAAAATGCATCCTGTAAAACACCAAAAGGCTGGCTACACTTCGCCTGTGCTCAAGACTTTGTAGATTGGACTTAACCAGATCTAGATCGCCAATTAGTCTCTTCGCACGCCTTTCCACCGAGTCCAAAGCTGCTATCAATAATTCAATAAAGAAATAACGTTACAGGTGGACTTCTATTTTTACCAGTTTTTAACAAATAGATACAAACCCAGCTTCGTGGAAATGCATTTTAAATTTTGTGACATGATGCAGTCTGATACAATTTTCGGTTCAGCAATGCGAAGCGCGTACAAAGGAGACCAAACATGCCCTTATCCTCCGGTGAGTACAATAAAATTAAGATTGAAGTGGTAGGAATGTCCCTTATCAAAAAATACTGAAAATTATAAACTTTCCCAATGAGCGTTTTACAAAAATGGTAAAAAAGGTTTATATAGTCGGTCTGTCCTATCTAAAAATCAAATTTCAAATAGTGTAACCTGTCAGTGAGAAAATTTTCTGCGCATTTTGCAAATAAACTGCTTTTCGAGGTTTTTATTCGACGAGAGTAGAAACGTATTTTAACAAAATTTTCATAGAAGTATGTATAGATGTTGTCTCTGAAGCAGGCATAGGTTTTTAATTGAAATTGGTTTTGGTGAGCCAAAGCGTGTTAGTCTTGCATGTGTGTGTTGATTTACGTTTACTTTTTTTTGTGCACGTGCACAAGCTTGATGTGCACGATGCCATAGAAAACAGCTTACGTACACCGAAGCAGTGTGCGTGCACGTGAATGAACACACTTTAAAACCAATTCGGCTCAGTGAAATATAATCTATCAATAATTTCATTTGGACTGTTCAAGTGTTATTTCTTTCAGGGTATTTATGAATTGAAAAACATGACGATCCCATATGTACCGAAAAACTTCCCGTTTACTAAAGGCCGTATCTACTGCAATGCATCACTTACTGAAGGCGGTGTGACCAGACAGGTTTTTCGAGCTAGCATTGATTTGGAAGTGAAAACATGGTACAAAACTATAAAAACCAGAAAAAATTCTTCTGTAGCTAATTAACATTTTTTCTACAAAAACAATGTTGAGCATTAAATACTTGTTTTTCATTTTACCCGATAATGACAACTGGAACTGGAACGGAACGAAACACCTCAAATAATTATGATTGAACTTCATAGTTCGTTTAATCATTAAATTATTTTCTATGTACAAAATTCCATTAGATGATTTTTACCAACCAAATAAACTGTTAAATATATCGACCGCGCGGTCGCTACGATGCAGTCCGTCTGATGTCAGCCTAATTACAAAGAGCAAACGCACATTGAGATTGTCAACTTTATTTTAAGGCAGTTAAAGATCAAATCATATACTAAGCTCCTGGGCTAGATGCGTGCAGTCATGATATCAACTGCACGCGGTCGGCTGCAGTCGAGTGAAGTCAATAACAACTGCATGCAGTCGTGCCTTCAACTCCGCGCGGTTGGCTACAGTTGTGCAGTGCAGTAATTAGTCAAGTGAAGTCGCGTCGAATGCACATTGGCATTATGCGATCAATGTCATCTTTATTTTGACGTTCTTAAAGATCAAACACTTAGCTCCTGAGCTTGATACGTGGTGTCAACTGAGCAAAGACAGAAACGACTGTAGATAACTGCATGAAGTTGAATATGTCGACTGCGCGCGATTGCTGCAATGCAGTCCGTCTGATGACAGCCTAAAACTACGATCGCGTTTATCCGGAACATAAGAAAAACCAGCCTCAGGCACTGTTTGTCTGGCGTTTACGATGATCTGTCCCTATTTTGATGAAGTCAACAGACTATATTTTATTTTTGTTTATTCCTTTATCTAATTACGTTTGTGGTTACTTGGGTTGTGTATATTTTCTCTCTGTTTATTTCTTTTTTTTTTAGTTCTATTGCAGACATCAATATATATGTACTACGCACTAAATTAGGCATGCCGAACATTTACTTCATCGACTTAGGTGTAATGTCGTCTGTACACCTTGAACATTACACTATGTTGAACGAAACGTATCAGTGCCACGAAATTCATGGAGCTTAAGACATTTTGGTCGTGAAAAAAGGATCCTCTAAAAGCTATCTCAGCGCTGCATATTTTAATAGTTCTGTTAGACGACATAATGCCAATGTAGCGCTGAAGCAAACTTTTGTTTTAACTTTTCAGTTTTTTGACAAATAGTTTCCATGAAAGGGCTTGTCTATTCTAGAATATAAGTCGATATTTGCAGCGGTTTGTTAACAACTTCGTATTTGGTATGTAGTATTTTTGACTGGCTTCTTAGTCTAGTGATTAGTGGCCCTTACTGCTGTGCTTAAATTTATGCTAAAATGTATTATTAATAAATTTTTTAAAAGAGTTAGGTGAGTTTTTTATTTAATCTAAGGAGGAGAGTTGATTAGAGGCATTTTTCGCCAATCACACACTAAAAAAAAGTTTAAATGCATTTGTATAAGTAGTTAATTTTTTTTTTATTCGTTGACATTTACACGATAAATAATATAGTGAGTTAAAGCAATTATTGCGTTTTTTTTTTTGTAATTTTTCTCGTTTTTAAGATTCTGTACCTCAATAGGAAAAAATTGAACCCTTATAGGATAACTTTTTTGTCTCTCTGTCCGTCCGTCTGTCTGTCAAGACCCTTTATCTCGAGAACGCTTGGACGTATCGAGTTGAAATGAAAACCACATACTCAAGTCCGCGGTATTCAAGCTGTGAAAAATTCTAATTCTTATTAATTCTTTATTGTACATTATAGCAACAAAAAATAAGTGGATAGCAAAGTTCATGTACATAGGCGAGCTTAACTCAAGTTGAGTTTTCTTCCAGCAAACCATTGAGCGATAGAGAGAGTTGACATAAGAGGGTAGGGTCCAGTGTACAATTTTAAAATTGGAAATATTGTGAATAAACTAATAATACATTAACAAATATACCTACATACATAAATACACACATACTTCTAAATTAACGAATAAAAACGATACGGCCGTTTATGTCACAAAAAAAACTTATATTTTTATACTTCCCGTTGACCCAGAATCCTGAAATTTGGCTCAAAGCAAGGTCTGATAGCACAGGTATAGGAATAAATCTGAAAACAGTTTTGTTGTTACTACGTCACAAAAAAAAAAAATGCAACTCGGAAAAATCTTCGAGACCATTCGGGAATTGTAGTTTGCACGGAGCCCTCAGTGCGCAAGTCCGACTCGCACTTGACCAGTTTTTTTCAACATTTAAGTTGCTTGAACGTGACAGCTCCAAGTGTCCAAAAAAATGTAATTAGTCTACGAAGATATGAGAACTTTTCTCCTCTTATATTAATAATAATAATAATATGAAAGAATCTGACGGTATGTTGGATAGATTATAAGAAGGCCTATGACTCTGTTCCTCATACATAGCCCATACCTTCCTGAAGACATGTATAGGGCAGTAAACAGTCCTTCACTATCCGGGATGTCAACAGATTCGGGAGAACAGCATAAGGATTGAGCGTGGAATATTCCAGGGTGACAGTTCGAGTCCACTGCGGTTTTGCCTAGCCTTGAACCCTCTCAGCACACTGCTGGAGGGTTCTGGCTTAAGTTACCGGTTGAAAAGAGGCCATCAGGTCATATCTCACCTTTTTTTACATGGATGATCTGAAAATCTTTGCCTCCAACAACTTGAAACTGGTGGAGTTACTGAAGGTAACTGAAACCTTCAGTAGTACCATCAGTATGGAATTTGGTGTGGACAAATGTGCAGTCATTCATGTGAAGAGAGGTGAGATTATGGAATACGTGGGAATCAACCTTAGACTTAGATCCCTCTGCTCAACTTGACTGCAAAACTTACAAGTATTTGGGTATGTTGGAAGCGTTAGCATCAATACCGATGACGTGAAACAATCGTTGAAAGAGCGCTTCTTTGGCCGCCTGAATAAAGTACTGAATAATCTTTTATCAGGTGGAAACAAGGTGCGCTTTCAACGGTTGAGTCGGCATGACTCAACCGTTGAAAGCACACCTTGTATTGATGTATTCTTTCGGCATATTCAAATGAACTCGGACAGAACTTGACGCCCTGGACAGGAGGGTCCGTACACTACTTACCACAAACCGGATCATCGGTGATGAGACTGTACACTTGGGACGTGGCTCCTTAAATGCTAAGGCTCTACACAACTGCAAGGTATACAGTCTCAGGGAATATTTCCTAGCCACCGACATGGGTATGCACCAAGATGTGGTAGCGATGGACAAAGGCCTCTCTCCGCTCTCCTTGGCTAATGAGAACTGGCGCAAACCAATAGTACTGGATACTAATGACCGTAGGGAAGTATGGCAGAGCAAGGAGCTTCACGAACGCTTTTACCGGGCCTTACATGGGCCCGATGTAGACTAATAAGTCTACATCGGGCCCATGTAAGGCCGTCCGTATCTTGGCTGCGTTTCGGTGACCTCTTCGGGAAAACCGAAGGTTTTTTCTTTACAATTATGGACGAAGTTATAATGACGAACAACTACCGGAAATACATTGTGAAGGTTTGACATCTGTCGAGCATGCCACCGGCCCGGGAAATAAATCCGACACATTATTTCTGGGTGTTCTCGTCAGGCTAACAAGTACTTTTTGCATAGACACAACCTCGTAGCCTGGATTATCCACCAGCAACTTGCTCTTAAATACAATCTTGTGGAATCAGAAGTACCGTAGGTACTATAGGTATTTGGAGGTATGCGGAACAGAGAGTAAAGTCCCACATACCTCCGTTGAAAAGGGAGGATCCTCCGACCAGACAGGTGTTATTGTCTGGTGGGCTACTGTCCCTGGTGATTTCGGGCTGTCGTATATGTTCAAATCGCGAAGAACTGTGATTGCGCGATGCAGGATTTCGTATTCTCTTCGTAGTTCTTAAGTGGCGCCATAGATGTCGCTACATCACTCCCCTCCGGAGATCAGAGATCGATGGTTCTTGACGCGTGCCAGGCCAGTGTAGGTTGGTTCCAGTGGGTCGGAACCGATGCCGCATAGTTCTCGGTGAGTCGGAACTGTCTGCGGTGATGCCCCAGTGAGTCGGGATGATGCCTCAGTGAGTCGGGGTGATGATGTCCCAGTGAGTCGGGATGCTGGCGTCGACCAGGAGAGGTTCTTCATGGCTCTTCATGTGACTGGCCGAAGGTGCGGTGTGCCAAGCCAAGGTCGCTGATGAGGCTGAAGGTGATGACCAGGTATGACCAGGTAGGCATGCTGGTGGTCAGGATACCCTCTATAGCCGTGGGTGCTGGCTGTATGGCTCGCTGCTCGAAAGCTTGAGGAAGTGATGATGACGTCACGAAGTAGTAGCTGCACGAAGGCTGCGCTGACGTTCTTTGTCGAGGGTCACCAGTTTGGAGGTATGCGGAACAGAGAGTAAAGTCCCACAGGTATGTGCCCGACCCAGTTTTCTCGACAATGGCAGTATTACGTTATATTGGGATCGATCTATCATCACTGACAGGACTAATGTTCCCAATAAACCTGATATAGTGGTGATAGATCGACTCCATCGATAGAGCGTCGCATATTAGTAGGTATAAGATCCGATTGAGAACGACCTTTACCGGTCTGTTTAGTGGATGAAACGTATTTTATGACTTTAGTATATTAAATAATATAACACGGGTGGGTTGCGTATTTGTTTCCTGGCATAACTATGGGTTGCCAGGTATAAACAAAGTCAAAGTCAAAGTCAAATCATTTATTTCAAATAGACCATTTACAGGCACTTTTGAATAGTCAAATGTCGGTCAGTCCAAGAAAAGTGAAGCTAAATTGCACGTTCCAAAGAGTAGGTCTCTATGGAGAAGAACGTGCAAGAAACTCCATGGACACTCTTTTAAATCATATTATCTGTTACATATAAAATAAACAGGTGTGTTAATACTAGTAGTACCTACCTACTTGTTTAATAAATAAATTGTTGCTATATCAAAATAAACGCTGTTTCAATACGAATACAATGATATAGGGTTGTCTGCAAAAAATCTGGAATGCATAACGGTTGTGCATTTTCCCAAAAAAAGTAAATTTTCAATTTTTTATTAATAACTACATTTTACCCGCGACCTCGCCCGCGTACATAAAATATAGTCTATGTCATTCAGGAATAAAGCAGCTTTCTATCGGTGAAAAAATTTTAGCAATCGGACCAGTACTTCCAGAGATTACGAGTACTTCCTACAAACAAAAAAACAAATTTTACCTCTTTATTTTTTAAAATAAAGAGGTAAAATTTACAAATTACAAATAAATAAATGTACAAATTTTACCTCTTTATTTTTTAAAATAAAGAGGTAAAATTTGTAGAGGTACAATTTTAATTGTAGATTATTAATAAAAAATTGAAAATTGACATTTTTTTGGCTAAGAAAATTTACTTTTTTTTTGCCTAAGAAGTTATAATAGTTTAGCCAGGAATTTCTTAGGCAACCCACCCGCGTTACATTATTTAATATATTGTCTGTGCGATAAAAGAACCGTCGTGGCGTAAAGTGAAAACAACATTAAAGATTTTAAGTAGCAACACAACCCAGCCTTCCGTCAAATGCCAAACGTCATGTCACGTTGACACCGGTTTGATTATTATGTTATTTTATTGCGATTTTCAATTGAAATCTTCAGAAATGTGATAAAAAATTTCACTGAGCTGCAAGGGAAATAATATTTAATATAATACAGTTTTGCCAAAGATAACAAATGGCAAATCACACCATTATTGATCAAAACAAAGTCACGAACTTGGGAAACATTGATATGCTGTTTTTTTGGTACGTAACACTATTATTTTAATGTTTTTAGACTTCCCAGGTAAACTCCTGTCCCTGTTATCTCCAAATATATATAAATTAAACGGAAATTCATTTAAACATGACGATATTTGTTTATTTTGTTTTGGTCAATATTTTCGATGACTAGTATAAAGAGTATTGATACTTTAAATTTTTATTAATGCGTTTCTTAAATATTTCATATTTAAAACTTAGAATATTTCTTTTTAGGCTTGAGTAAGGATACAATAACTAAAATAAAAAAGGGCCAGTGCGAGTCGGACTCGCGCACTGAGGATTCTGCACAAATTTACCTATGAAATCAATTCCCGAATTCAGTTACGAAGATTTTTCCGAATTGCAAACAATTTTTTTTTTTGTGGCTGATCTACAAATTTTCAATTTTCAGATTTTTCCCTGTACTTGTTCTATGAGACCTTATTTTTATGCCAAATTTCAGGATTCTAGGTCAACGGGATTCACCCTATGAACTTTGATTTCCTTGAGTATCGAAATATACGTTTTTTTGCGACATAAACGGCCGTATCTTTTTTTTTCGCTAACTCAGAAGTCTGATTTTTTCACAACTTCAAAAGACCGCAGACTTGTGTATGGTTTTAATTTTAACTTGATACGTCCAAGCGTTATTGAGTTAAAGGGTCTTAACAGATAAACAGACGGACAACCAAGTGATCCCAAGGATCTTGTATATGAGATGGTGCCTTCCAGGCTAAATAGATTTTTTACGAAGCAACATTACAAATTCTGAAGTGTACTTTATTTTCATAGTCATTAAAGTTCATATTTTTCATTGATTAGCAAAAGGGAAAATGTACTAAGGAAGACAACGAGAAAGTGGTAGTGTGTCCCACTTTTACCTTTATATTAAACTAGGGTAAACATAAACTTGCTGTTAGCTACAATATTCTAGTCAGTGATAATATACCGATCCCAGTCAAAGTGATAGAACCATTTTCGTTGGAACTGGGTAAGTGGTCGTTGGTGGAACCTACCTCGGTAGGCAGTACAGCAGTTTCTTCACGCTATTTTCGTTTACCTATTCGTGTTTGCATTTAAATGTTCATCATTATTACAATCGAAAGACGTCCACTGTTCGACATAGGCCTCCCCCAGGTTTTACCACAATTAACGGTTTGTTACTTATTACGCAAAAACTTATAAACGGATGAATTTAATGATAAACGTTGCAATAATATAGCTTATAACATAACACAACTTAATAACATATTCCACAACTATCACACAAAGTCATCTAGCCTCAAACTAAGCAGAGCTTGTGTTATGAGTACTAGACAACTGATAAACATACTTATATATTTCTAAATATATACATACTATAGATAAATTACAACCAGACACAGAACAAATGATCATGCTCATCACACAAACATTTGTCCTGGGTAGGAATCGAACCCACGACCTCCGGCATAGCAGTCAGGGTCACTAACCACTAGACCAACAGGCCAGTCAAACTCTAACCTATATAACCTATATTTTTGCTAAGTTTCATCACGTGAACAAGTTCAATAAATAGGCTACTAATATTATAAATGCGAAAGTTTGTGAAGATGGATGGAGGTACTCGTATGTATGGATGTATCGCGCAAAAACTAATAGACAAATGAGCTTAATCATAAACATTGCAATAATATAGCACATGAGCTATAACTTTGCAGTTTCATTAGGTGAGCAAATTCAGCCAATAGGATAATTTATATTATAGAGCGAAGCCGCTGGAAGAAGTTACTCTAACATAGTTTCAAAATATCAAGATTTAACAGTCGCACTATAATGACGTCACAATGTTGCTTACATAACAAAAACGATATTTATCTACAGCAGCGCCCTCAAATCCCACGATGGTTTACTTTCCGCACAGACTCTACTGGATTTGTCATAAAATACGTTTCATCTATTAAACAGACCGGTGAAAGTCGTTCTTAATCGTATCCTCTACTATAATATGTATTTACTCTATTTATGTTGTTGTACACTGACAGCCACAAATCTTTTCCTTTCGTTCAGTCCATCCAAAGGTTGTCAGGTAGAAATTGCCTTGTGCAATAAGACCGCCTATTGTACACTGATTCTTTTTGTAAATGTTTGTCCTGTAATAAGCTAGGGAGGAATAAAAATATCATTTATTTTCAAGTAACAATGTAAACAATTAATACAAACAGAAGTCACAATTATTTATAAGAATAAATAATTAGCATAATAATCAATTTTAAGTCGGCTACATCGCATGCCTGTCGTATGTCGAATGGAACAGTGCATTATGATACAACAATTAAGCCTCTCCGCAAGTACGGCCAGTACCCCTAGCCAAGTTGCTAATCTGCAATAGTTAACGCTTGTAGAAAGCTTCAAATGTACGGGAATGACGTCGTCTTAATGCTCAGTCACGTGGTCAGAACAAAAGAATTGGCGGCAAGGTCAACTCGAAGCGTTCGGCGCAAGCGAAATGGTTGTATCTTGGCTATGTGGGCTGCATGCTATTAGCGCTCTCCCGCACTCGATGTATATAATGTGTCGTGCATATCTGACTGTATTCTTTTCCGTCAAGAAGACTTAGCACATTAATCTTTGGTTTGTCTTCTAATTACTACAATCATTTCTGTCGTAGATATCCTATTTTGATACTGAGCGTCCATCAGTCGATTGGTACGATAGCAAGATCTTCACAACTTTCACTATGACCAGTAAACGATTGAACCACAGGATCCTAGGCACTTTTTGGATATGCAAATACATATGATGGTCTACGCTTTCAATAATTTAATGGTAAGATTACAGGAGAGTCACAGGATAGCTCTTTATGAAGTAGCTTGTCAAGGAATTGCTACCGTGGATGCATTTTGTCACACTACCACATCTTGCCGCAAACTTAGTACTGGATAGTAATGACCGTAGAAAAGTATGGCAGAGCTTCACATCTTGCCTGATCGTCGAATTTTCAATTATCTTATTGCTAAGCATCAATGGCACTAATCATCGCGGTAAGTAACCTGTTTGAAGAGGGGCTAGAGAGATTTCAAGGCGTCCCCACCCGCCGCATGACGCAGGTCTTCACCTGGGTGCCACTATTGTGCGAACTACTCAGAGAAAGAAAAAAAACAGCCAAGAGCGTGTCGGGCCACGCTCACTGTAGGGTTCCGTAGTTTCCCGTCCGTCACAATAAGTGTTCCCACTTATGAGTTTAAAAAAAGGCTATTTGTTACGTTGACATACTAAGCACGGAACTCTTATAAATACGGAACCCTAAAAACGGGCCCACAAAGGACGGTGATAACTAAAACAGTATGCAAGTAGTAGAAATTTCAGCGATTGTGCACTCGTAAATATACGAATATATTTAAGAAGCAACGATTTATTACCACGGTAGGTCATGAAAGCACGGAAAATCTTAACATCGACTTTTAAAAAGATGACGTCATTACGCAACGCCATCTATCGAACCATTTGTCAACTGGTTTTTATCTTAACATTTTGATAGATGGCGTTAAAAAAATGAATTTTAGTTTTGTTCTAAATTGCCTTAGCATGTTCCTGATAGAAGTTTTATGTAGTTATAAGATAATACCGCCAATGCCAAGGAGAGACCAACCGAACAATTCGATAATACCCGACCCCATCAACTCAGGAAAAATCCTAACAACGCGAACGCGAAATAGCCCAAAGCCAGCCAGCGCCATCTCTCGGGGAATTGGGTTACTAATTAATACATAGGTACCAGAAGAAGTTTTCGGTGGTAATTTTGGATTGCAAGAACCGATTTTAATAATTCTTTTTTTGTTTGAAAGAAGATACGTTCAGGATAATAAAATATGTAAACAAAGTTACAAAAAATGCTTGCATATACGATTATACTACAAACTTAGTCTAGAAATTATTTTGTAAAACCTTTTTGTCTTTTTTGTACAAAAACTGTTCTTTCCATCAAGTTCAAAATGATTTTCCTAGAAAGTCCTTAAAAAGTTCTACTTTTCAGATTTTTTTCATATTTTCTAAACTTATGGTTCAAAAGTTAGGGGGGGGGACACACATTGTTTTTTGCTTTTGGACATTATAAAAAAATGATTTTAGTATACCCCTATTCATTTTTAAATACCTATCCAACAATATATCACACGTTAGGGTTGAAATTTAAAAAAAAATCTCTTCCCACTTTACATATAGGGGGGCTACCCTAATAAAACATTTTTTTTCCAATTTTTATTGCACCACTTTGTCGGCGTGATTGATATACATATCGGTACCAAATTTCAGCTTTCTAGTGCTAACGGTCACAGAGATTAAGCGAGAATAGACAGACGGACAGACAGACAGACAGACAGACAGACGGACAGACAGACATGGCGACATGGCTAAAAAGGCGGACACGGTGGAGCCTACAGAGGAGGTGTGCCCCACTTGAGCAGAGCACTTACGTGCCCTCGTAGAGGTGATCGGTGGCAATGACCTCTTATGCCAGGCCCTGATGCAAGCCATGATTCGGAGCGATGAGCAATGGGCAGCTCGCCATCCGGCCGTCCAGTAACCGTCCAGACCGAGCTCGAGTCGTCGACGGCGCGTAGTGTTTCATGCGTGCCTCAAAAAGATGTCAGCAAAACCGTAGAGGTCCAGCAGCACCGAAGCATATGCGAGCCATCGCTTGACTTCCAAAAGGAAAACCAAGGGCAAAGAAGGAACATAACTGTGGTTTTAGTCAGAAAAGGTCTGACATGCCTAGCTTTACCCTAGAGTGTGTGAAGACATTGGATGATTTCCAACTATCTTAAAATAAACATTAATTGCATTAAACAGGAAGACTAAAAGATAAATGTTTATCAGACAGACAGAGTGATCCAACAATATTCTACTTCTTCTTTTCGTGTCGATGCTTTCAAACTATACTTCTTTTGACCAATATTTGGCAACCTGTACAGCTCTATTGTTGGCCTCGTATAGATCCTGAAAACTGCAGGTCGTTACGCAGGATGGCCAGCATAGCAGGTGGCGCATGTCTTGTGGAGAGGCTCCACACTGGCACTGTGTTAGTGATGAGTCGAGGAAACCCCAAACTTAAACTCTCCAACAATATTATAGTACAGGATACGATTAAGAACGACCTTCACCGGTTTGTTTAATGGATGAAACGTATTTTATGATAAATTTAGTATATTAAATAATATAACGCCGGTGGGTTGCCTGAGAAATTCCTGGCCAAACATTTTTTTTTTTTTAGAAAAATGCACCATTAAACACACTAACGAATAAATTTAATACTTAAAGCCTTTAGAACATAAAAATGTTGGGTTGCCTATTTGTTTCCTGGCATAACTATGGGTTGCCAGGTATAAACAGGTATGTATAAACAGGTGTGTTTATTTTGATATACAATAAGTTCTATATCAAAATAAACGCTGTTTCATTACGAATACGATGTTATAGTGTTGTCTGCAAAAAAATCTGGTATGAATAACGGCTGTGCATTTTTCTATTCAATTCTTAACTAATAATAGTCTGGCCAGGATTGATGATGGCATTATATTATTTAATACACTAAATTTATCATAAAGTACGTTTCATCTATTAAACAGACCGGTGAAGGTCGTTCTTAACCGGATCTTTGACTTTTACAATGTCATGATAATTTCATTAAGTAGTAAAGTTTATGTTACACATTTCAATAATAAATAAAGAAATAAAATTGATAATTACTAATGAAATTATTAACGTTACAGCTGGACTTCTATTTTTACCAGTTTTTAACAAATAGATACCAACCCAGCTTCGTGGAAATGCATTTTAAATTTTGTGACATGGTGCAGTCTGATACAATTTTCGGTTCAGCGATGAATTTAACATTGCTGAAAGGAGGTCACAAATGTCCTTATCCTCCGGTGACTACAGTAAAATTAAGATTGAAGAGGTAGGAATGTCCCATATCCAAAAATAGCGAAAATTATAAATCTTTTCTATATTCGTAGTTATTGTGACATTATTTTCAAAGCTTTTTAGTAATATGGTAAAAAATATTAAAGACCGTGTTAAGTTTCTGCACCACTCTAAGGTCGACTGGCAGAAAATGTCTAAGGCAATAAGTTCGCCTTTGTACGGTGTTTATGTGCATAAAGTTGTAATAAATAATAAATAAAAGATTTTGTTTGGTCTATCTGTCATATCTAACAAAAAGAATTTCAAATATAATAATATCTTTCGGAGAGCAAATTTAAAAATAGCACGATGAGAATGTTTAGATGTGTGGGTATGACGGAAATAGATAAAGTGAGAAATGACTAAATTAGATGAAGTTTGAAAGTGGTGCCCACTGGCAACGTCACTACGTTGAAGGGAGCTGACAGTAAAAGTTGAAGAGGAATCGTTAGTCTTGGTGTGGTTATGTAAAGGGGAAGGATGTTAATTGAAGAGTTAGTATACATGTGGATGGGTGGAGAGGAAGAGGGAGGCTAAAGAAAAGATGCGATGGATTGTGTGAAGAGTGATATGAAAGAAAAAGAAGTTAATAATAGCATGACGGGTGACAGGATAGAATAGAAGGAAAAAATGTGTTGCGTCAACCCCAAATGATACGAGACAAGGGCAGGAAGATTATGAAGCTTGATGTGCTTGATGTCATTAAAAATAGCTTAATGAACACAAACTAATCCGGCTTTATCTATCAATGATTTCATTTGGACTGTTCAAGTGTTATTTCTTTCAGGGTATTTATGATTTGAAAAACATGACGATCCCATATGTACCGAAAAACTTCCCGTTTACTAAAGGTCGAATCTACTGCAATGCATCACTCACTGAAGGCGGTGTGACCAGACATGTATTACAAGGTAGCATTGATTTGGAGGTGAAAACATGGTACAAAACTATAAAAACTAGAAAAAATACTTCTGTATCTAATTAACATTATTTCTAATAAAACAATGTTGGCCACTAAATACTTGTTTTTCATTTTACCCGATTATGACGAAGCCAAGAAGAGAGTTATGATTTTAACATGTTCAAGATACCCATTATAGCCGGAATCTCTTCCAAAGAACATATTGTATGGGTAACGATTGAGTAGCAAGCACTAAGCAAACTATTCCAGAACAAGCAACTAATATATTGTAATGTAGACTTTAAGCATCCAATTCACAACGAGCCGAGACAAGGTTCTTAGATGAGTGTTGTCTATGCTACTGCCAATAGAGAAAAACGAGACAACGTCTGTCTTTTAGTGTTGCCTCTTGCTGGCCAACCTTGGATATTATCGTCTGTTTAATCGGACTAGACTGTGGCAGTAATAAATTCAAACGTCGGGGTGGGCTTCGGTGGCGAGAGCCGAAGGACGTTGGTTTGTATTTGTGTAAAGAGACCTCATCCATGCGATCGGATTTTTTTTTATGCACGGTCTGCATCTTGATTCTGCCAAAGTGTTGTGACGACATCATCTCTTCATCTCGTTGTATTTGATATTGACTTCGACAACTTATTCTGTGGGACCACCAAGGTAGGATGAGAGTGGCGGAACGAAAGTTGAATGCCAAATATTATACCACCCCAGGAACCAATTGCTTGCTTGGGAAAGCGTAGGTACTGGCCATATAGGCTCAAGAGCCTTTCCCCTAAGTACTATCGGGTCGGAAACTTAATGAAAGACTTTTCTGCAAGAGCAAAAAGTCTTGCTTAAAAATATACGGACAGATCTAAAAAATATTCAACAGCACAATTAAAAAAATACTAAAATAGCACAATTTATAATAACGTTATCTGAGTTCCTACTCAATGAAACTACGGCTGTAATGGACTATGAAAACCACATCCTGAATACCTTTATCACCTATACTCTTTCCATAATGGCTAATTTCCTGGCAATTTTGTAAAAAAATATTGTGGTAAAAGTTAAACTGACTAAACATAATAGATTACCCAGGCATTATTTACTAACGATATCACGTAAATACAAAACTGCGTAAACGCTGGCAAATAAAATTAAAAATGATTATAAAATACTTTTACTTCGGTTGGATTTTCTATTTGCAATTCCAAAATGTTCAGTGTAAATCAAAAATTGAACAAGTAAGTGCTTTTTTTAAGCTTTTTGAATTACAAGATGGAAAAATGAACTTAAATTGACTGCATGTTTAACTTGGTGGAAGATTACTCGCGATTGACAGCAGGGAAAGAGTTAGGGGAGGCCTATGCCATAAGGCAGCGTCTTGGACATTTTATAAACTTCAATTTGTAAAGCAAGCACTGTCCAAGAAAATTATTTATTTATTTATACATAAATAAATAAATCATTTTCTTGGACAGTGCTTGCTTTACTTTACTTTTTAAAGTGTTTGTGTGTACACACACAAACACTTTTCTTATTTTTTTTGGTAAGAGACATCGTTTATTTGAAATTAATTAATTATCTACACATAAAAACAACTTAATAGCTATATAGTTGGAAGTTATATTTTCGAGACTCTCGGATCGTGGGGTTCGAGTGCTCACAAGTTGTTTAAAGATCTGTCGAAACGTCTAGTTGACACTTCGCGTGACCCAAAGGCTGGATTTTACCTTGGACAGAGGATAAGCATTGCCATACAGCGTGGCAATGCCGCCAGTCTTCTGGGCACATTACCAGTCGACAGCGGTATGGAAGAGTTTTTTGACGCCATATTTTAGTTAGTGTATTTTAGCGTTGGGTATAATTATTTTTTTTTTTTTTAATTTACTGTAATTATAGCTATTAATTTGTTGTTGTTGCTTATTTCTAACGGAATTTCTTCCAGCAGACATAATGACATAATATAACATTGACAAATATGTTATAGTTAAGAATTACTATTTAATTTTACAAATTATATGTGCAACATAGTTTCGAAGTATAGGGCTTATTACTATAATCAGAAATATTTCGTTTATAAAAAACGAGTGGCTTTGAAGACAGTAGTAACATTTGAGAGTGTGTGAACTTGCATGAATTCGATTAACTTTTAATATGCCATCAACTTTAAAATACAAATGATTTACTGAGTTTTGACCTGATATTTTTTTTATATTTTATATTTCATAGATGATTATTCAATATTTTGTTTTGTTCGTCTTATAACAACTAAACACAACGTGGCATCCTCTACACTGTCCTAAATAGATGTTATAGTATCAGTCTACGAAGCAAAGAGAAGTTATCACCTCTTACAACGAGTCGTGCAAGCATGGATGTACATTATTTTCCCTTGTCTTTATAGTGGCAAGTCATCTGCCTTATTTAAACTACTTTTTACTAATACTTATACTAATTGCTTTTCCGGCTACAAGACTTAGCACATTTCTCTTTGGTTTGTCTTCGACTTACTCCAATAATTTCTGTCGTAGATATCCTATTTTGATACTGAGCGTCCATCAGTCGATTGGTACGATAGCAAGATCTTCAAAACTTTCACTTTTATCAGCAAACGATTGAACCGAGAGGATCCTAGGCACTTTGCGGAAATGCGAGCAGATTTGATGGTCTACGCTTCCAATAATTTTAAGGTAAGTTAATAGGAGAGTCACAGGATATCTCTTTATGAAAAAGCTTGTCAAGAAATTACTACCGTAGTTGCATATTGACACACTACCACATCTTGCCGGATCGTCGAGTTCCCAATTATCCTTTTGCTATGTATCAATTGCACTAACCATGGCGGTAAGTCCCCTGTTTGAGGAGTGGCTAGATAGATGTCGAGGCGTCCTCAACCTCCACATGACGCAGGTCCTCACCGGACATAGTAAGTTCGGGAGGTTCCTGCATGTCATTCGTGAGGAAGAAACATCTTGGAGCCACTAATGTCCGAACCACTTAGAGAAAGAAAAAGAAAGAGTCCACCGTAAGCTCCACCGCGTCCAAAGAAGGACACGGGACACGGTGAAGCATACGGTGGAGGTGTGTTCCGCTTGGGAGGAGCACCTCCGTGTCTTCATAGAGGCGATCGGTGGCAGTGACTTCTTACGCCGGGCCCTGGGACACACCCTATTGACCTGATCATTCCGAATGGACGAACAATGGGCAGCTCGCCATCTGGCTGCCCGGGAACTGTCCAGATCAAGCCCCAGTCGTTACGGTGCGTAGAGTTACACGCGCGCCTAAAACAGATGTCATCCAAACCGTAGAGATCCAGCAGGGCCAAAACCTATTGGGGCCATGGGTTGACTTCCGAAAGAGGAACCCGTGGTCCTTGAACACAAAGGCAAAGAAAGAACATAGGGGTAGTATAGTCAGATAAAGTCTGACACGCCCTAGAGTGAAGACATTGGATGATTTCCAACCTTAAAATAAACACTAGTTGCATGATCCAGTTGACTAAAAGATAAATATTTATCAGACAGACAGAGATGACCACCTATCCAACCATATTACAATGTCATGATAATTTCGTTAAGTCATCGTCAAGTAGTAAAGTTCATATCATTCAATTTCAATTTTTTTTATTATTAATAAACTAGTGCTTAACTGCGATCCCACCTGATGGTAAACAGTGATGCAATCGTTGATGGTGAGGCACACTAGTTTATTAAGAGCCTATTCACTCTTGCCTTGAAGACACCTAAATTGTCATCGGACGGGAAGACCGCAGCAGGCAAATTGTTCTAGTCCCTCGATGTACGTGGTATAAACGACGAGGCGAAATGCTTGGTCCGGACCGTAGAGGTTTCAACAATATAAAGATCTACCCTTATGTTGTTAAACATCTACGGTCTGGTCACCGTTCAATGGCTTGTCCGATGATAGAAGTGAGATGGTGGAATCAAGCCATGTAATTCCTGCGCACACTCTCCAAAATGCATCCTGTAAAACACCGAAAGGCTGGCTACACTTCGCCTGTGCTCAAGACTTTGTAGCTTGGACTTAACCAGATCTAGATCGCCAATTAGTCTCTTCGCACGCCGTTCCACCGAGTCCAAAGCTGCTATCAATAATTCAATAAAGAAATAAAATTGATAATTACTAATGAAATTATTAACGTTACAGGTGGACTTCTATTTTTACCAGTTTTTAACAAATAGATACAAACCCAGCTTCGTGGAAATGCATTTTAAATTTTGTGACATGGTGCTGTCTGATACAATTTTCAGTTCAGCAATCCTAAATGCGTACAAAGGAAACGAAACATGCCCTTATCCTCCGGTGAGTACAATAAAATTAAGATTGAAGTGGTAGGAATGTCCCTTATCAAAAAATACTGAAAATTATAAACTTTCCCAATCTTCGTTGAAATTGTGACATTATTTTCAGAGCGTTTTACAAAAATGGTAAAAAAGGTTTATATAGTCGGTCTGTCCTATCTAAAAAATCAAATTTCAAATAGTGTAACACCTGTCAGTGAGCAAACCGCGCAATTTGCAAATAAACTGCTTTTTGGGGTTTTTACTCGACGAGAGCAGAAACGTATTTTTTAACAAAATTTTCATAGAAGTATGTGTAGATGTTGTCTCTGAAGCAGGCATAGGTGTTTAGTTGAAATTGGCTTTGGTGAGCCAAAGCGTGTTAGTCTTGCATGTGTGTGTTGATTTACGTTTACTTTTTTTGTTACAAGCTTGATGTGCACGATGCCATAGAAAATAGCTTACGCACACCGAAGCGTGCACGTGAATGAACATACAAATTTAAAACCAATTCGGCTTAGTGAAATATAATCTATCAATGATTTCATTTGGACTGTTCAAATGTTATTTCTTTCAGGGTATTTATGAATTGAAAAACATGACGATCCCATATGTACCGAAAAACTTCCCGTTTACTAAAGGCCGTATCTACTGCAATGCATCATTTACTGAAGGCGGTGTGACCAGGCAGGTTTTCCAAGGTAGCATCGATTTGGAGGTGAAAACATGGTACAAAACTATAAAAACCAGAAAAAATTCTTCTGTAGCTAATTAACATTTTTTCTACAAAAACAATATTGAGCATTAAACACTTGTTTTTTATTTTACCCGATAATGACAACTGGAACTGGAATGGAACGAAACACCTCACATAATTATGATTGAACTTCATGGTTCATTTAATCATTAAATTATTTTCTATGTACAAAGTTCCATTAGATGATTTTTACCAACCAAATAAACTGTTAAATATATCGACCGCGCGGTCGCTGCAATGCAGTTCGTCTGATGTCAGTCTAATTACAAAGAGCAAACGGACATTGACATTGTCTTTATTTTGAGGCAGTTAAAGATCAAATCATATACTAAGCTCCTGGGCTAGATGCGTGCAATCATGATATCAACTGCACGCGGTCGGCTGCAGTCGAGTGAAGTTAATAACAACTGCATGCAGTCGTGCCTTCAACTCCGCGCGGTTGGCTACAGTTGTGCAGTGCAGTAATTAGTCAAGTGAAGTCGCGTCGAATGCACATTGGCATTATGCGATCAATGTCATCTTTATTTTGAGGTTCTTAAAGATCAAACACTTAGCTCCTGGGCTTGATACGTAGTGTCAACTGAGTAAAGGTAGAAACGACTGTAGATAACTGCATGAAGTTGAATATGTCGACTGCGCGCGATTGCTGCAATGCAGTCCGTCTGATGACAGGCTAAAACTACGATCGCGTTTATCCGGAACATAAGAAAAACCAGCCTCAGGCACTGTTTGTCTGGCGTTTACGATGATCTGTCCCTATTTTGATGAAGTCAACAGACTATATTTTATTTTTGTTTATTCCTTTATCTAATTTCGTTTGTTGTTACTTGGGTTGTGTATATTTTCTCTCTGTTTATTTCTGTAAAAAGTAGTGCTTGGCGCTATGGTGACCTAACACTCTTTTCGCGTATTGATAATATAGGATATGGTTTGTGTGGTAAGTTAAAGTCTCGTATTGTAAAGAGAATAACTATATTGCACTAAATCACTACAAAACTAGGTTACAAGCTAGATAAAATGGTAAATATGGTAAAATGGTAATGGTTATGAGTACGTGTAGCTCTAATGAGACCCGAACGCGAACTGGCCCACATTTTGGTGGGCGAGCGAATGTGCATACTTGCATTCGATGCAATTATGTATTTTCGCTTAGTGTTCGATTAAAACTCGAACATATTCCCGAGAGCGAGAAGAAATGCGGGATGATTGCTAAAAACTACACTATGATAAACATTGAGTCTAGTACATAATCTTAACTGGTAAGTACAAAAAATATGTGTAACTAAAGTATAAGCTTACTGGTCTACTTAAATAATTATAAATTATTAATTAAATTAACACAGAATTAAAGTTACACTATAGAGTCTTCTAGAGTTAAATCAATATTTCGATTGCCTGTGTTCGTATTTTTGTCTCGTTTGATTGCACTATTTTTGCGCTAGGCCACCGTTTGGCACAATCGTGTAAACGAAAACTGAATTCACTTTTTTCACTTAAATCTTTGGCACTCAGCACTTCACTAAATGATTCGTGTCTCTTGGCTGGTTTTGGTGTCAGTGAAGCCGCTGCAAACTCCTGTTGGCGGCGCTGGCGTCGTGGTTTTGGAGGCGGTGGGGTCACCGTGGTCTGCTGCTGGTGAGATCCTTTGCCACGGTGTCCAGCTGCGGCCCCTCGGCACAGGCGACATCGCCGGGTTCGCCACAACCAGGCTGCTGCTATGCATATAGCGATCGCCAGCAACACGTAACAAATTACGTATTGGTGGACATCGTGCGACGATATATCGTCTATTTCTGAATCGCTTTTCTTCAGTTTTTCTATCGCCTCCCCCAAACTAGTCATCGATATAGATAGGTTACCGTCTTCAATCTGTCTTTCGTCTGGGATCTTGATGTTAACCAAGTGATTAATTTGATCAAATTCAGGCATATAAATGGTTTGTGAAACGTTCATTTGGTTGGACTGATGACGTATTGAATATAATGAGAAGTCCTTTCCTTTGATGACGCACTCTTGACCTATGCCAATGATCCCGGCTTGGCTCAGCTGACGAACTGTCACATGGTCGCCGCATATTACTTTTATTGTATATGTGTCACAACAAAAGTAAAAGTGCTGAGAAGTCAAATGTAATTCGAGCCACATGTTTGTGCATTTGGTTCGTTTGAATTTACATTCGTTGGTTTCCGTGTTTTTGTCGCAAAAACTATCGTCATTTTGAAGATCTGTGATTGGTTTTAGCAGCTGACACATGAAGGTTGTTCCATGGTGTAGGCATGCCGTGAGCTCCTGTGCGGACATGCTAAAAAAGGAATCTTTCTTTAGGTTGACAGCTACGTATTCGGAGACAGGTATGATTGTGGTCATAATGGTGTTTGTTTGACGCGGTACTGGTATTATCTTGTATAATTTGTAACTTTCTCTGGATACTAGTGGAAAAGTAACTTCGATTATGACAAACTTTTGAGTCGCTCTAGCTTTGACTTTCAGTAGTTTGTAAAGGTACTGAAGATCAGTGTCTAAATTGGTGATTGGTAGTGTGAGTTCGCTTGGCATCTGGCCATATATGATTTGAAGCTCTCGTTTAAGTTGCGTTGGTGGCAGTAAATGTATACTTATTTGACCGTGATAAATGTCTGTCAATGCATCGAGCAACGTGTCTTGAAGTCGTCTCAATCCTTGTAGGAGGTTGTTTCCGGACATCGCTGACAATGCGAAGTCATTGACGTATGAAATATTTTGTATTTCGCGCTGAAGAGTGCTCGCGTTTTCTTGTAAATCCAAAAGCTTCTTGTTTATTAGTTTGTGCTGTTTGTTTACAGTGATTTCCATTCTCTTCATGAGGTTGAACTCTGCTTCGATTATGGAAGTTTGGTTTTTCCATAGATTGGACAGGTGTTTCTCATTGCGATGTATGGTTTCAATGTCCTTTTCATATTGGTCAGCAAAACGCGAGTCCAACACACCGAATACGTCATTCGCTAGATACCCGATACCGTTGATTAGGCCTCGTCGGCGCCGAGGTGTCTTCCCCGCGGCGCGTCGCTGTCTGGCATGGACATCAAAATGTTGTGTTAGCAAAAGTTCATTGTAGTACTCCAGTTCCTGGTAGTTGTGTCGGGCTTGCTGCACGATCGTATTACAGTGGCTTTGTGTTTCAATCGTTGCGCACAAGCGTTCTTGATAGTCTGCTAATTTGTTATACGTGGTTATGCCTGCCCAATAGGGTCCCATGTCGTAGTACATAACTAATGTCCATTGGTCCCTGATTAGTTGTACTTTTGAAATAGGATCAAAATAAAGTGTCTGGTTGTTTGGAAATGGGTTGACGTTGTGTAACCCGTAAGATGGGAAAATCAGCATGAAAAAATACAATAAGACGGTTGCCACAGTAGTGATTTTTGATCTCGGTTTTCTATTTCTTTTTGGCGATTTGGTTGTTGGTTCTATATCTGGTTCTGGTGATGTTACATTATTTTGATTAACGGGCAAAACTGAGAGTTTCACAATAGGTCGTTTCATGACTCCATTTTTGGTTTTTAATGAAACTGCTCTAGTCAGACCGTCATTTCCCGGGTGTGTGTCGACCACCCGTCCAAGAGCCCATTTTCCTGGGGGTAGATTCTCATCATGAATTACCACTAGATCTCCAATTTCGATGTTTTTTCGTGGTTCCATCCATTTGCTTCTTGCTGAAAGTTGTACTAAGTATTCGACTGACTTCAAACAAACCAGAGTTATTAACCGATTTAGAGAGAGAGCAATGTGACCAGTCAACATACGAGTTCAAGCAAAATGACTCTACCAAAACCTTGGGCCTCCGTTGGAGCCCACAGAAAGATAATTTTACCTTCAACTCGAAAATAGAACCTGAATCACCTGCAATTATAACCAAAAGAGCTCTACTTTCCGACGTTTCTAAACTGTTCGATCCACTAGGGTGGTTAACCCCCTTGAGCACTACCATGAAACTCATGTTTCAAAACGTCTGGTTGGCAAACATAAAATGGGATGACGCTCTACCAGAGGAAATAAACTCGGAATGGGCTAAACTAAAACAAGAATTTCCTGAAATAAACAGCATAGAAGTCAACAGATGGTTAGGAATGGGAAAAGACCAAAATATACAACTATACGGGTTCTGCGACGCTTCCAACAAAGCATACGCGTGTGTAATCTACTGCAAGGTCAAGAACGAAGAAAAGACAACCATCACATTAGTTGCAGGGAAGGCCAGGTTAGCACCCATAAGCAAAACCCTATCAATACCGAGGCTAGAGTTAATGGGCGCTCATTTGTTAGCACAACTAATGCAAAAAGTCAGAGGCTGTTTATCAGATTACCCTACGGATGTCTACTGCTGGACTGATTCAACCGCAGTGTTAGGATGGATACAAGGGGACTCCGCCCGATGGAAACCATTCGTAGCAAATCGGGTAACAACAATCACCAAAACCATACCATCAAAACACTGGCAATATGTGAAGACGACAGACAATCCAGCAGACTGCGCAAGCCGAGGTTTGACTATCCGGCTCGAAGGACCATGTAAAAAGTAGTGCTTGGCGCTATGGTGACCTAACACTCTTTTCGCGTATTGATAATATAGGATATGGTTTGTGTGGTAAGTTAAAGTCTCGTATTGTAAAGAGAATAACTATATTGCACTAAATCACTACAAAACTAGGTTACAAGCTAGATAAAATGGTAAATATGGTAAAATGGTAATGGTTATGAGTACGTGTAGCTCTAATGAGACCTGAACGCGAACTGGCCCACATTTTGGTGGGCGAGCGAATGTGCATACTTGCATTCGATGCAATTATGTATTTTCGCTTAGTGTTCGATTAAAACTCGAACAATTTCTTTTCTTTTAGTTCTATTGCAGACATCAAAATATAATGTCTGTAATAAATGTGTGACACAATATAAATGTGTGTAATCAATATGCACTACGCACAATTAGGCATGCCGAACATTCACTTCAGTCGACTTAAGTGTACACCTTGAACATTACACATGTTGAACGAAACGCGTCAGTGCAACGAAATTCATAGCCCATAAGACATTTTGGTCGCGAAAAAGGATCCTCTAAAAGCTATCTCAGCGCTGCATATTTTAATAGTTCTGTTAGACGACTTAATGCCAATGTAGCGCTGCAGCAGATTTTCGTTTCAACTTTTCAATATTTTGACAAATAGTTTCCATGAAGGGCTTGTCTATCTCAAGAATCTAAGTCTATGTTTGCAGCGGTTTGTTAACAACTTCGTATTTGGTATGTAGTAATTTTGACTGGCCTGTTAGTCTAGTAATTAGTGGCCCTTACTGCTATGCTGGCGGTTGAGGAATTAATTCTCACCCAGAACAAATGTTTGTGCGATGAACACGATCTTTTGTTCTGTGTCTGAGTGTAATTTATCTATAACATGTATGCATTTAGAAATATTTAAGTATGTTTATCAGTGGTACTTATAACACAAGCTCTGCTTAGCTTGGAACTAGACGGCGTTGCGTGAATTTTGTCTGTTCCGTGATTTTTATCTATCACAACACTATTCTATCATAAAACAATAATATGTAATACTTTTGTTATTTTTATGGTCCTTTCTCAACCGTAGAACTTATTATATCTTCCTTATTCATTTATTATTTCCTTTATTTGTTTCTTTTACATATCATTTACATTTTTAAATATAAAAAAGTATATATAAAAAACATTTAAAAATTTTAAAAATAGTCGTCCACTGGTGTTGGGAGCAGAGTCCAAGCTACCGGTAATTAGGGCTTCAGAGACAGGAATCTCCTTACAATGCGAGCCGTATCGAGGAGTACTGCCTTCTATCAGGCCTTTGATCCAGCCGCGTAACAACAGCTTCGACAGGTGGTCGTCGAAGCTTTTGGTTAAAAGCCATTAACGGTCACGACAATCGGCACAACAACAGCCGAATCCACATTCCACATGTCGACAATCTCGTGTGCTAAGTCGAGATATTTGATTTGTTTTTCTTTCTCAGCTTTCATGAGATTCTCGTCATGTGGGATGGTGACATCGACTATCGTTGCGCGGCACGCTAATCGGTCTATTACCACTATATCCGACTTATTGGCTACAATAGTCCGATCAATAACGATAAACCGATCCCAGTACAACGTGACATGGTCATTTTCGAGAACTGGGTCGGGCACATACCTGTAATACGGTACCTCTGATTCCATAAGTTTGTATTTGCAAGCAAGTTACTGGTAATTAATCCTGGCCACTTGGTTGTGTCTGTGCAAATACTCGCCGTTAGCGAGACGAGAACAACCAGAGATAATGTGTCTAATGGACTTACCAGGTTGATGGCATGCCTGACACACGTTCACCGTCCCGTCCTTCATAATATATCTTCGGTAGTTATTCGTCAAGATGACTTCATTATAATTGTACAGATAAAATCTTCAGTTTCCCCGAAGAGATTGCTGAAACTTAGCCAGGCGACGGACGCTCCAAAATCTACATCAGGCTCATGAAGAGCCCGATAAAAGAGCCCGTGTAGCTCCTTGCTTTTCCATACTTCCTTACGGTTATCAGTTGGAAGTACCACTGGTTTGCGCCAGTTCTCTTTAGCCATGGACAACGGGGTGAGTCCCTTGTCCACTGCAACCACGTCTCGGTGCATACCCATATCGGCACTGCAATTCCTATGCTTTCACTGCATTTATAATCATTTTACTTGATAATATCAACAGCTTTGAAAAACCTTACAGCCATGGTAACACAACTATGTAATTTAGAAGCTTGCTCCAGAAAATTTGCAAGTCATTTACTGGGGAACACTTGACACTATAATATATATGAGTGAGTCGACAACTGGCTTGTATTCATGAATATAGAATGAGAAGACAGATCTTACAGCTTTTTAACCGACTTCCGAGAAAGGAGATTCTTATATCGACTTATGTTTTAAGCTAGAATTACATTAGACCGATGCACGCGTGAAACACCCCTAGCCCAGTTAATAATCTGCAATCGTTAACGCTAGTATAAAACATGTACGGGAATGACGTCATCTCAACGCTCAGTCACGTGGTCAGAACAAAAGAATTGGGGGCGTGGTCAACTCGATGCGTTCGACGCAAGACGGTTGTAACTTGGCTAGAGGGGCTGATTTGTACGTTCAAAGACGTCGTGTGGCGTCGCGTGGCGTTTTTTTTTTTTTCTAGTTGACATAAACTTGTGCCTCACTGGGATCCCATTTGATGGTAAGCAGTGAAGCAATCGTTGATGGTGAGGCGCACTAGTTTATTAAGAGCCTATTCGCTCTAGCCTTGAAGACACCTAAATTATAATGGGAAGATCGAAAGCAAGCAAATTGTTCTAGTCCCTCGATGTAGGTACGCAGTATAAACGACGAGGCGAAATACTTGGTCCGTACCGTAGAGGTTTTAACAACGTAAGGATGGATACTTACAGTGCGTTGTGTTGTCCGAAAATAGAAATGAGATGGTGGAATCAAGTCATGTAATTCCCGCGCATACTCACCAAAATGCATCTTGTAAAACACCGGGAAATTAGCTACCCAATGCCAGGATCAAGTATAGCTCTACAAGTCTAGTTTCCATATAAAATGTATAGAGACCGACCGACGCGCCCAGATCGGCGTACGTGTCAAACGTGTGCACAGTGTAGTTCTACCTTTATTGTTGTATTTATGATATATCTTCACCTAAAATGTAAACCGATTTTGAGGATTCTTAGGGCTGCCCGTCCGATAAATCGGTGACCGATTTTTTGTAGGAGAAAAATAGATCATGCTGATAGCAATAGTGCGACGCACACGTCCTACAAAAAGTTGGTCAGAAATATACAGAACAATGTAACGCTGCCCGCTCAAGTCAGACTTTTTGTAGGACAAATAATCGGGCCGATTTTGTATATTTGTAACATTGTTCTGTTTTCTGACCGACTTTTTGTAGGACGTGTGCGTTGCACTATTACTATCAGTGTGTCCTTTTTTTCGCCTACAAAAAGTCGGTCACCGATTATTGGACGTGGGCGGGCAGCCTTACAAATATACAAAATTGGCCCGATTATCTGTCTTACAAAAAGTCTGACGTAGACGGTCAGTCTAATAGTTATACGGTAGAATCATCAAAATCGGTTGGGCCACCCAAAGGGTAAACGGGACTCTATTATCTGTCTGTCACCAAGCTGTATCTCGTAAACCGTGATAGCTAGACTAGATATATGGAATTTAGACAGATAATGTATTTCTGTTGCCATTATAACAACAAATAGTAAAAAGAGAATAAAATAAATACTTAAGTGGACCTTCAATGCAACAATCGTGATTTTATTGCCGTTTATATTATTCATCCATTACATTATTTATTGTACACGGATATCTATGATTATACAGCACATAAACAAAAGTACTGGGGCCCAAGTCTGCTATTTTTATAAATTTGTCATTCCAACACGATCCCATTGTCATTTTGCTAAAAGTTCGTAATCTGCTGATTTATAATGATCGATCATTGATCGGTCAATGGTATCGTAACAGAGTTGTGATAGAATGATAATATCGAGCATATTAAAACCAATAACTGCACAATAACGTTCTAATGGTAGAACACTGATCAAATAAACTGTCAAAGTTTTAGCAGATTACCGCATACGTCATATTATTATATTCATTTTTCAATATGTACGAGATTACTATTTTATGCCACTTCTTTCAGTGTAGTGTCAGTGGTAGATTACCAAACTTGTCAAAATCGACAATTATGACATCAATGATAGACCATTCTGAGACTATTGTAATAGCAGACTTGAGGCCCTGGACAAATATTTTTTTAAATAAATGTACAATGGGCGGTCTTATCACACAGGGCAAATTTTGCAGACAACCTTTGGATGGTCTGAAAAAAAAGAGAACTATTATGACCAATTTATAATTTGACCTAAAAACGTTACTCATTTAATTTGAATGTATACCATGACAATTTGATTTAATTATTATCTTAAAAGATAAAAAAATAATTAAAAAATTAAATAATAAAATATTAAATTTAATTAAATTAAATTAATTTTTATTTAATATTAATTTTTATTAAATTAATAATTAAATATTTAAAAATAATTTCGTATGTCTCAATGGCGGGACATATTAGAACCTGTAACTAAAACAACATTTTATGAACCTGTGATCCGCAAAACAATATTTGAATTTAAGCTTGACCAATCCCTGCATCACCATAACCGCCATCTTTATCCACTAAAATTTAGTCAGCTACTATTTATCGACGCCCTTTAAACGTAAACAAATAATAACAAAACAAAGAGTAAGAAAGATGGCGCTGTGTGACAACCCTATATTTATTACCAACGCGTCGAGAAATGATAAGTGGTTGCTATTTCTTTGGATAGACACCACCAACTTCAATTTACACTTCGAAAACTCCAAATTGAACCTTATTTTTAGTTTCAAAAGGCGATAGGAAAACTTTAGGGGTACATGTCTTAAGTTGTGTTGCAAGTTTTGAGGCGCAGTAATTCTCGAAGGCACGGGAATATTTCTTGCTGATGCCTTCGATCTTAGACCACCTTCACACTAGCTTTTGTCCAGCGTAGGCGCCGCGACAACGAGGCGCAGACGTTGCGTTGTTGCGGCGTTTCTACTGGAGTCATTTGAACGCTGCTTTAACGCGGCGCAGGCGTCGCGTTGTTGTGGCGTTTCCTCTGGAGTCAATTGAACGCCTACGCTGGAAAAACGCTAGTGTGAAGGCGCTCTTAGGCCCCTTACGCACGACGACTTTTTGTAGCGATGTAGTAGCGATGTTGTCGCGCGTTTATATCGATACAGTTGCGATGCAGCCACTAGCTGTTTTGCCTCGCCCACATCACGATTCTCAGTCGCGATGGAAACACAATTCAGTAACAAAAATGAAGTTGTTGTATCTAAAATGTTTCACTCCTCACGTTTTCTCTCTGATGTCGTCCGTCACAGTCGCGCATTTGCTTATGCTGTAGTGCGTTGGTATCACTTCGATAGCGCGTTGCAAATGCGACTAACGCGCGTTAGTAGGTAGCACGTCAGACTTTTTGCAGGACAGATATCGGGCCGATTTTGTATATTTGTAACATTGTTCTGTATTTTAGACTGACTTTTTTGTAGACGTGTGCGTTTCACTATTGCTATCAGTGTGTTCTATTTTTCTCCTACAAAAAATCGGTCACCGATTATTATCGGACGTGGGCGGGCAGCCTTATGCTGTAGCGCGTTTACAAAACCCGCGACTGCATCGCTACAAAACATCGCGAGATTTTGATCTGGGCTGGTTTGAAATTATGAGTTTGTATTTTTTCATTTGCTAAATACAAATTAGTTTTGCCGAAAGTACTCAAGTCATATTATGTAGCGCTGTTTTCATTATGCAAATTATTTAACTGATATAAAGTTACAATATTGCAGATTATTGTCTCTTATCCTGGAAATTACACATTTCCTAGGCTTAGACTACATATTATATACTAAATATTTATATTTTTGTATGAGGATCTGATGAACAAAATCATACATGATGATTTAAAAAAAATCATAAAACAAAAGTTGTTGTTATGATGTTATTAACATAGTTTTGAGAGGATCTTTTACAAATAATCCTGCATATTCTGCTAATGATATATTTTGTGCCTATATATCTTGGGTCATCACAGTAGAACCTTAGGTACCGTATTCTTAGGGATTAGTTTTCGTGTGAGATGACAAGCGGTCCACATTGTGAAGCTGAAAGGTGTTGTGCCAATGTCACGAGTGTCAGTTAGAGATACGACATGGTATACATGTCGTATCTCTTAAAGACAGGGGCTGACAACTGTTGGTGGTAATCATTCTGATTTAACTATAATGGTGGAGTATTTGTTTTATTTATTGATAGGCTTCACTTGATCGAACTTCAATGTGATCGTGTAGTACGTCTTAAAGACGTACTCACTAAAATATATACAAACAAAAATCATATTAGTACATAAAGATGTATTTATACTCTATGTCATCAGTAGATTCTATCAACTCTATCGGTTTGTTCTTCGTTCGGCCCACTGAGTTTTGTCCCACATAAAAAATTCCTGGTTTGTCCCAAACTACATGCTTCTTTCGTCCCAAAATCTTATTTTAATTATTTTGTTCTCGATTCGTCCCATTTAATATCCCTTGTTCGGCCCATATTTTTTTTTGTATAGGCGATTTTTACATTTTTGTACACTCAGCAACAAAAACGTATTACTATTTTGTGAGTACAAACTATATACTAGCTTCTTAGCGACTTCGCTCGTGTGATAATAGAAAATATTTACCTGTGTCACTTTATGTAATGAGGTAGGATTTTTCTGGTGAAATTATTATTAACAAAAAATATAAATCTTTCCTCTTTATAATTTTTGTATAGAAGAAAAGACTAATAACAGTAAACTATTCAAAACAATCGCTCCTCTCTGCTTTCTCTTTGAGAGAAAATTTACACGTATTGTTTTGTCAAGAGCTGACATCACGGGAATCTGTTTAGAAGATTAGGTAAAAAAGTAATATTTTTATAATACGTCCTTTATCTGTTTGCTTGTATTGATTAATTTTGGCCAATAGTATTATTTTCCGTAATCAGTAAAATAATAACAATAATAAATAATAACAAAAACTCTAAACTAATTAAAACTAACTATAAACAAACTAAAATATGATGAATAACAAATATTAGTTAGTTTTAAGTGCGCTCTTGTCATCGTTGGTGTTCCAGCCGTATTGGAAACCCTGGTACGCGACGATGGCAAAAGACCGGCTGGCATGTCGTTATCCTCATGGAAGATGGGTAGGCCTTTAGTATGGGATGTTATTTGTGTCGATACTCTTGCGCCATCCAATCTTACTAACTCGTCGTGTTGTGCTAGTGCTGCCGCTTCGTCTTCGGAGAAGCTTAAGCAGCGGAAACATAATAACCTTGTTGGAAGTTATATTTTCGAATCGTTTGGGGTTGATTCTCTCCGATCATGGGGTGTGCTCACAAGTTGTAGTATATAGATCTGTCGAAACACTTCGCGTGACCCAAAAGCTGGCTTTACGTCGGAAAGAGGATAAGTATTACTATACAGCGTGGCAATGCCGTCAGTCTTTTGGGCACATTACCAGTCGACAGCCATGTAGAATAGATTTTTTCTCACCATATTTTAGTTGTAATTAGTGTAGTGTTTTTATTATTATTATTTTATTTTACTGTAATAGTCAGCTAAGTATTTTTTAAATATGTGATTAATTAGCAAATAAAAAATATTCTTACTTTTAATTAGTTAAGAAGTTTTTGTTTTTTTTTTGTTATTAGAAGTTTGTATATTATATTTTTTAAATATTATTCAAAATTTTCAAATAAGCACTTACATTATTTTTGTTGACTGTACTTTTAAAGTACTTGTAACTTGGGACGAAACAGAACTTCAATAGTGATGTGGGACGAACAAATAATTTTTTGGAATGTGGGACAAAACTTCGGGACGAACGAAGAACAAACCACTCTATCCCATCTCAACTAACTACTACCACCACCACTACACCACTACACACTTTACTATCTTATCTTATCTCTATTCTGTTTCTATTATGAGTTGATGATGTAGTTATAGGAGCTATGAGTTAACATTTAAAACTAATCTATTTAACTCGTCTATCTTTTTACACTTATAAAGAGGTAACAGTTTTTTTTGCTTGTAGGAAGTAATCTTTGAAAGTACTGTGTCCGATTACTTTTAAAAAGTTACTTTATTCCTGAGTGACATAGGCTTTAAGTATGTGGGCGAAGCCGCGAGCAATAGCTAGTGTGAAATAAAAACAGTTTTTAATTTATTTACTAATCGATAACAGTTTAGTTTTTTAAGTGATTAAGAATTGTGCATTTTATGCAATCTAAAATAAAAATTGCTTCATAATTCCATGGTTGTACGGAAAAGTAATTAAAATTATGTAAGTTATGCCTAACGCCTATATTAAATTGTTTCGGTTTGAAACGTATGAGCCATCAAATGGTACTTCTTATGCCTTGTTCACACGTACCGAGTAAACGGGCGAGACAGTGCTCTCGGCCGAATACTTGGTAGGTACGTATAAACAAAGCACCAAGTGTTCGGCCGAGCACTTTTCCCTACAACTCGCTTACATCACTGTCTCGGCCAAGCAAGATTTTACTGTCTCGCCCTTTTACTCGGTACATATGATCAAGGCATTTGATCTGATGGACTGTAAAGTAAGATTTAATTCAGCGTCACATTCGTTAAAATGTTTCTCAACATCAACCAACGGTTGTCAACGCCAGGTCGCGACACGATTCACGGTACGATGAGTCCAAATAATGAGCCAGTAACATATAGGTAACGTAGACACCTACGCCGTGTCTACAGACACACAGACAATGGATGAGTTGTCTTGTGTTCACAGAAATATATGCCGTTGTTATATGTAAAGACGATGATGCTAAGACACGTTTTCGAGATGTTTTTGTGGGAAATACTGTATTCTGTTTCTTATTTTTGGTGTTATTCCAGTAACTCGGGGTTGTACGAACTTTAGGGTGAGTTGCACCATTTTAACTATAACGATAACAAAGCCGTTAACAGTTGTCAAATCGTCGAATTGACCAATAGGCGGCCGTTTCACGGCTGGTTATGGTTTGTTTATCGTCATAGTTAAATGGTGCAACTCACCCTTAGTGTAATACATCTCCCGCCCTTTTTGTGTCAGACTTTCTGGCTAAAACCCACTCCTACTTCCTGCGTCGCTTTGCATCCAAGGGTCGGGTTTTCCTTTCAGAAGCGAAGCGTGGCCCCAGTAGGCTTCGACCCTAAGGTATTTATTTTAATTATTATTGATAGGCTTGCATTGGACAACGACGATGGAGCACGCTTGCCTATAAGTAACCTATTCACTTTTGACTTAAAGACCCCTATGTTGTAACCATAAGGAAACACAGACTCCGGCAGCGAATTCTAAGGAGTGGAAATTTAGTTCTTTTTTTTATATAATGGATAGGCTCGCGTTTGACCACTACCTCACCTGATGGTAAGCGATGATGTGGCCGACGATGGAACACGTTGGCCTAGAAGCAATCTATTCACTCTTGACTTCTGAGTCTGTGTTTCCTGATAGCTAAACCCTAGGGGTCTTTACCCCTAGGGTTTAGCTATCAGGAAACACAGACTCCAGAAGCGAATTCCACTCCTTCTGTACGCACAATGAATGTGTTCCCATAACGCTTTGTAGGAATGGGTGGGATGTCCACCATGCACCGATAGAGCAACGCCGTCCGTTTATTGGTCTGATGATAGAACGGACTTGGTGGAATTAAATTATGCAATTCCAACGCACACTCTCCAAAATGTAAACGATAGAAAACCAACATGCCAGCAACTCGGCGTCGATGCTCAAGACTTTGAAGTTTTGATTCAACAAGAAGTGCATTATTACCGATGATCTTCTTGGCTCAATCAACTCCAGGGCAACAAGCTGGTATTTGGCAGACTCATCCCAAAGATGAGAGCAGTATCTACTCCATAATTATACGATCGAACTTGCGCTTGATAAAGGTTGAGCAGCTATTCCGGCATCAAGTACCGTCTCACCTTAGCTAAGATCTCTAATTTCTTGGCAGCCTGCTGACCTTTTGTCTCGATGAAAGAGCCGAAGTATTTTAGTGTGAAGAGTTTTTTAAGGTACTCAAGAAAACATCCAATGACTTCTTCCTCTCTAGGGTGGAGCGAAATAACGTGTCAGACTTTTACTGACTAAAATCACACCTAAGCTTTATCTACCCTTGTGTTTCAGGAAAACTCGCTTTGGAAATGTGGTGCTGGAGAAAAATGCTCGGGATCTCTTGGACCGAGTTTCGAACAAACGCTTCCATTCTCGAAGAACTGCGTGTAAAGGAACGCTTGTCTACGCTGGTGCGCAGTCGTATTTTTAAACACTTTGGCCATATTTGTCTTCGTGGAGGTGACTGCATCGAACGCCTTGTTATACAAGGAAAGTTGGACGGAACGAGGCCGCGTGGCAGATCACCGATGCGATGGACTGACCAAATAAAAACGGCACTTGGCGGCCCATTGAACGAGTGCATCTGGATGACTGCCAGCAGGCAAAAGTGGCGGAAAGTCGCGCGGCGTACCCTGACGGCTTCCGGAGAGCTACCTTCGTGATAACCACGACCACTCTGGCAAGAGTGAAACGACCAAGAAGTAGAAGTGTTTCAGGACCAGCGGTTTCCCTTTTGTACACAACGTTTTTATGGTGACTAGGACAGATTTGGTGTGACGCAGTGTCGGTGTCGAATGCATTGAGCATCCCTTTGCCGATCTCAACAAGACCGAGAAGCAACTGGAACAGATGGATTGGCTGCGCCCACTCAGGTAGTATTTGTAAATATTTAGGGCCACACCACGTAATTGCATATGCTCCATTTTGGCTATTATTATTATTTAGAAGATAAGGGGCTATGCATCACCCATAGTGTAGGGGATGTAGTCACTGCGACCTAAAAGATCTATTGTGACTCGCCACCTTGTTAGAGTAACTCTTTTAGCCCGGAGGCTTCCAAGAAATTTAGAATACTCCTAGCTTTTAGAGTTTTAATCTCCTCCGGGCGAATAATGTGTCGGCGCAGATGGACACTGCGTTTATGGACAAGGGGCCCGCATTCACACAAGAGGTGCTTAGGCGTCTCCCTCTCCTGATTGCAGTACCGGCAAACATCAGTGTCACTCAGTTTCATGTGAAATTGGTGCCTGTTTAGTTTGCAGTGGCCGGTTAAGGCGCGGGCTATCGCACAGATGTTCGTCCTGCTAAGCTCAAGAAGCTCGGCAGTTCGTTTTTGTGAGTAGCCTTCTATGAGAGATTTGGCGTGTAGCAGACCTGGTTGTACCAACCAGTGCTTTTTTGAATCGCCAAATAAGTTGCCCTTAAGGGTCTGCATGGCCTGGTTCTTTGAGATACCACAGAAGGGTTCTGGACCTATCTGATGACCTTGAGCCCCAGCCCGTGCAAGTTCATCGGCTTTTTCGTTGCCGTTGATTCCAGAATGACCTGGTACCCATCTCAGAATAACTTTATTCCTTTGCCCCAGGTCATTCAGTTTGTTAACGCAGTCTTTTACCAGTTTCGAATTTAAAGTATTCGAGTTCAAGGCGTTAAGAGCTGCCTGGCTGTCTGAGTAAATCAGAATTAATTGATTTATGTAGTTTCGTTGACGGTTGGCCTCCACACATTCTATAATGGCGTATACCTCCGCTTGGAATATGGTAGCATGTTTACCCAGATTCAAGCTTTTGCTGAATTTCGGGCTAATGCCAAATATTCCACATCCTACATTCTCACCCATTTTGGACCCGTCTGTAAACCAGATCAGGCTTCCAGCCTTGCAAGTGATGAGGTTGTTTGACCAATCCTCTCTGCTCGGCAGTTCCACTGTGTAATTCCTTGTGAAATTACACTGTGGAAGCATGACGTCTGTTGTCATAGCTAGTTGATCGTGTTCAAGTACTGATTCGTGTAGCGATCTCAGTGCTTGAGAGCGCCAGTTTGCTTTGCCAGTGCTGTTTGTTCTGTACATGCTTGCCTTCGCCTCCTTCGCAATGAATAGATGAAGTGGCGGTAGGTTAAGCAGGGCATTTAGAGCAGCTCCTGGGGTTGTGGACATGGCCCCTGTTGATATGAGGCATGCAAGTCTCTGCAAACCATTAAGTTTGTTAATGACTGTCACTTGAGTTGTTTTCCTCCACCATACTACGCAGGCATACGTTATTATCGGCCTGACTATGGCGGTGTACAACCACAGGGCGATTTTAGGGTTTAAGCCCCATTTCTTCCCTGCTAAGCGACAGCATATTCCTAAAGCTATTTTAGCCTTTTGGATCACATTGTTAATGTGAGTGTTCCAGGTCAGTCTCTGGTCGATAGTTACGCCCAGGTACTTGACTTCGCTGGAGAATGGTATGAGAGTCCCCTTTACAGTGGGCGTTACAAGTTTGTCCAACTTACGCTTCCTAGTAAAGGGGACTATTGTTGTTTTACTCGGGTTAACCGATAAATTGTTTTCTGTGCACCATGTGTTAATAATGTTCAGAGATCTTTGTAGTATAGATGATACCGTGCTGTGACAGGGGCCGACAACACAAGTCACCACATCGTCAGCATAGCTATGTACATCTAAGTCTCTTGTAGAGGCTTCAACCAGCAATTGGTCAACAACGAGTAGCCATAGAAGTGGCGATAAAACGCCTCCTTGTGGGCACCCTTTAGTTGTTTTGAAGCTCTTTGTAGTTCCGTGTAAGGTAACACTGATAGTTCTGTTGAGGAGCATGAATTTGATCCAACGAGTAGTTGTTTCGTCAATCCCTTTCGCTTTCATTCCCTTGGAAAGGGCGTCTATGGTGACGTTGTCGAAAGCTCCTTCAATATCAAGGAAAGCACATAGGGCTATCTGTTTATCTTCCAAAGCCCTTTCGATCCTGTCTGTTAGTTCTAACAGAGCAGTTTCTGTAGATTTTCCTTTTTGGTAAGCATGTTGCTTCGGATGCAGAGGGTTATCCCTTAATGGTCCATCCCTGATGCATTCGTCAATAACCTTTTCCATACTCTTGAGTAGGAAGGAGGTAAGGCTTATTGGTCTGAAGGACTTTGGTTGAGAGTAGTCCTTCTTACCGGCCTTTGGGATAAAACAGACTTTAACCATAGTCCATTTCTCTGGTATGTATCCCCAGGCAAAGCTTGCTCTGAAGATTTTGATTAAAATAGGGATGAGTATAGTCTTCCCTTGCTGCAGAAGAGCTAGGAAGAAATCGTCATCCCCTGCAGATTTAATTGGCTTGAATGAGTCTATAGCCCATTCTACCTTGTTCGGTCTAAAATACCTCGCCGCTCTTCTCCAGTCTTCATTTGAAGGCCTGGTGAGGCGGATATGAGGAGTATTTTGTACGATGTTATCTGGTGCCATCACCGAGCCAGGGAAGTGTGTAGACGCCAGAAGTTTCAGGGTTTCTTCCGCTGATGCAGTGAAGGTCTGGTTTCTTTAAGAATCCCAGTTGATTTGTAGGCGATTTGGATAAGACCTTGTGGATTCTGGCTCCTTGAGGGACTTT
The DNA here is from genome assembly GCA_910589285.2 of Mythimna ferrago. Taxonomy (NCBI): domain Eukaryota; kingdom Metazoa; phylum Arthropoda; class Insecta; order Lepidoptera; family Noctuidae; genus Mythimna; species Mythimna ferrago. The sequence goes on along the minus strand of OU342691.1, from coordinate 23,680,883 downwards.
AGTAATCTCCTCGCAGAACTTCCTCCATGACAGTCTTTTCGCCTTTCGGATTTCTTTATTATAGGTAGTTAAAGCTTTCCGATACCGATCTCAGTCGTCAGTCGATTTAGCCTTATTAAACAACCTACGTGATTCTTCCCTTAAAACATGGAGCTTTTTGTTCCACCACGTCACTTTTCTATCCCTCACAGTTCTTAGAGGGCAGCTCTCTTCGTAAGAGGCTGTAATGGCTTCCGTAACTTGAGCAACAGCATAATCCAATGTTTCAGGAGAGCGTATGGTTTTAGGGAAGTCTTGGAGTCTATCCTGGAGCTTTATTCTGTACAAGTCCCAGTCCGTGGCTTTTGCATCCCTAAAAGTGATGGTTTCGCAAATGTTGGATGTATTCAGTGCGAATTTAATTAGTCGATGATCAGACATAGATGGTTCATCACTGACATGCCAATTGGTTATCAGCCTGGCAGTGTGAATACTACTACTCCCCCTTGGCCACGCATCCCTCGGCTCGGTACGTATGACACCTTGGATTGGGTTTTGCTGATTATTCGCCACCACTGTAAGTGATTCCCCTACCTATGCCATAAGTAATGACACACGTAAGAGAGCCACCTACAGTGGCGCCCAGGATGCACCGTCCCCCCCACTGTTCTTCCCAGCGAATGCCTACATACAGCCGCATATAAAATGCAGATGCATACATGCATGAACTGGGACGAACAGCAAGAGAGCACACGTGGAGGTTATCTAGCACGCACCCCTTTTGGCTAAGAGTCTTCGTCAAATCTAAAAATACATCATGGCTCTTGAGGTGATTGTCCAATCTGTTGACCAATGTGGTTGTGTCACCACCTTACCAGTGTAACTGCTGTCACCAACTTAAAATACATTAGTTACTAAGTAACATGTGTGAAAAGTGCTGTTTTCTCTTTTTACAAATACATTTTAACTATATAATTTACTTAATAAGAGGGGCGACCGGGGAACATAATTTAAAAAATGTGGGTCTGCAAACACCACATAACACAATCTGTTTTTTATTTTTGTTCAATAAATTAATAGTCAATAAACGATGTATAAGTTTTTAATGTGTATGTTAAAAGAGGCGATGTAGTCTACTTAACATTTCTCTTTTATGTTACAGTTTAGAATAAGCTCTTAAGTTTACTTTTTGTTATACCTATGTTAATAAAGACCTTTAAAAATCAATCAAAATCAATGTGTTTGTGAAATCAGGGAGAGCGTCCTGTGTAGACACTTCTGACCAAAAACCATATTGGTCGTATGCGATAAGCTAATTTTTAAACAGAAACTTTGTTAGACTGCTGTTGAGACTTCTTTCAAGTATTTTAGATAAAAAAGTCAGTACTGAGATTGGAAGATAGTTGGACACATCGTCTTTAGGTCCACTATAGTGCACTGGATTGATTGCACGTTCAAAAGATTTAGGGAAAATTCCGGAGGTCATGGAGTAGTTACATATATGGGTTCTGCCAGCGGCTTAGCCCATTTTACCCCTTTAGGGGGGGAGTTTCGTAAATTCCGTCCGAGATTTAGTTTTCATCACAACATGGTCCAGACAATTATTAAATCTAGTCTGAAGAGTGAGGGCCGGCAATAAGCTATGTGTCGACGCTCACAATAACTATTTTTTTATAGGTTTCATACAATTTCTAAATCAGAAATTAATTAAATATGCAAAAATACTTCAGACTTCTCTGCAGCTCTTTAAATTTGACGCGAATGGCGCTTAAAACTAGGCATAAAATATTAGCTGTCAAACGTATAGAACAGCTTGTCCAGTGGTAATACATAGAAATCAAAGGTATGATATTAAAAACACTCCTAATGGTGTGACGTCATCATCGCTTTGTCTCGCTGCATTTTTTTTTGGCTGTAATGGTCCACGAACACCTCAATATGAATACATGCATATTACCTACTTTTAATCCGTAATAGCTAATTTCCTGCCTATTTTGTGAAAAAAAAACTATTAACTAAAAAACTATCATGATAGAACTTGTTTGTTAGCAAAATTGATGTCGGTGTTATTTATAAAACTAGTTGATATAGCCTCGAAAAAGCAACTTCTAGCATCGTTTGTGAGATCTTCGAGGCAGCAGTAATGTGACGATGCAGGACTACGACGCACATCTCAGTACCAATGATAAAAGCAAGCGAGCAACGTAAGAGATGGTAAATTCTCTTTTAGACTATCTTAGTCTAAATAGTAGTTTATGTGACTAGGGGATAAAGCAGTGTCTTTAAGTCGCGGGCGGCATGTTGAATTCCGAACGAAACGAAGGTTGAAGATTTTAATCCCGAACGATAGTGAGGGATTTATAAAATTAACTCCCGAGCATTGCGAGGGAGTTAATAAAGAAACCTGAGTGAAGTGAGGAATTTAAGCCGCCCAAGACAAAGACAGCTTTATCCCCGTGTTGCATACTCTACTTTTTACACCATTTGTGAGATAATTAAAAGACAATTTGGTCGACCAAATTGTCAAAATCATATATTAGAGAAATATAAGTATTATATTTACAAGTTCATCAAACAAACACAATTCACTACTCCGAGATTCTATAGTTTCAATTTTCTATAATGCTCCCGTGTCGTCAGTACGCACGTTATATTCTATTTTCTTTTTTTTGTTAGTGGCCAGTTTGAATCATAGTGATTACATACTCTTTGGTTTGAATTTCGAGTCAACTTGTTCGATGCGCCTACATTTTAATTCACAATGTTGACGATTCTTGATGCTCCAAATTCAAATCTCATTATTCCCTAGGGATCGGCCATACTGCATTATCTCCCTAGGCATAATATAATGACTTGCTTTAAGTGAGGTTTATATGACGTGTAAAACGACATTATCGAGCAGGTGGTGTAAAAAGAGAATTTACCATCTCCGACGTGTCGTGCCAAATTGACTATTTTATACTACTTGTTGTTTCCTCATCAAGAGGACTACGTTAATGTTTTGTGTGTGTTATTATTATTATAATAGTTATGTTGTAGATCACCTATCTCGACACTGAGCGTCCTGTGATCAACTGGTTTGACAAGACATTACTGAAAAAGTTTTTTATGACCAGTAATCGGTTGAAACGACAGGTTCCTAGGCACTTTGTAAATCTAAGAATAGATTTGCTGACCACCGCTTCTAATAACGTCAAGGTAACTTTGAGGGAAACTTTAAAAAGCTCGTCGAGAGTATATCTAAAACTTTGTTCCAAAATTAAAGGGTATACATTATTTTTAGTTCAGAATCAGTAACTGAATGGATTCCAATAGTTTGTACACAAAGTTATATTTTTCCCAAAAATATTTGAAAAGGTCACGAGTTGGACACCACCGACATTAAGTACACAGGTCGCAGCATGTGGGCTCATTTAGATGTCAATGCATACACTTCTATAATAAACTTCCTAGTCATATTCAACAACTCAGCTTTAATAAATTCAAATCATTTGTAAAGCGAAAACTTTGCCAAAAGGCTTTTTACACTGTAAAAGACTATGTTGAGGACGAAAAGGCTTGGGATTAACTTGCTTCAGTACGCTCTAATTTAAATATTATTATAATAAATAAATTATTTTTATTTGACAATAGGCCATTTTTTATTTATTTAGTTAGTATTTCTTTATTATTATTAATTTTTGACATAAATATTTACTTTGATAAGTATTACAATTTATAAACTGTATATTTCCTTTTATTATTGTGAATTAAAATAGTAATATTGTTTTTTATTTTATTTTTTTATTACTTATAAATATTTGATTAGTAAATCAGTAATCAACATAGTCTTCACATTCACATTAATAAAAATAAATTATAGTTTACAAAATGTAAAACATCGCAAAAAAAAAATATAAGTAAACAAAAAAATTTAGGTATTTAGTCTTGTAGTATATGTCATGACAATGCATTCGTGTTGGCTCTTGTTATTTGTTACTCGCCGCAGTTCACATAGATCTAACAGTGGATGTATAATTTGCAACAATAATTTATCACAAAACGGTAGTGTAGCAGAGATTGTGTTTTATTTTTATAGTCTTTTTTTTATTATTGATAGGCTCGCGTTTGACCACCATCTCACCTGATGGTACTTAAGCGATGATGTGGTCGACGATGGAGCACGCTTGCCTAGAAGTAACCTATTCACTCTTGACTTAAAAATCCCTAAGTTGTAGCTATCAGCAAACACAGACTCCGGCAGGGAATTCCACTCATTGGCTGTACCCACAATAAATGTGTTTCCAAAACGCTTTGTTCGTATGGGTGGGATGTCCACCATGTACGGGTGGCGCAACGCCGCACGTCGTGTGGTCCGATGATGGAACGGACTTGGCGGAATTAGATTGTGCAATTCCAGTGCATACTCCCCGAAATGTAAACGATAGAAAACCGACAGACTAGCAACTCGGTGGCGATGCTCAAGGCTTTGTAGCTTCGACTCTACAAGTGCATCATTGCCGATGCATGTTGGCTCGCCTCTCAATCGACTCCAGCTTATCAAGCTGATATTTGGCAGATCCATCCCAAAGATGAGAACAGTACTCCATACACGAGTACATAAACATTCATCATCATCATTTGAGCCGAAAGACGTCCACTGTTGGACATAAGCCTCTCCAAGCGTCGCCACAATGGTCCTCGAGATCTTCGAGGACTTCCAGCGCTGCGTTTCGCTGTACATATTGGTTCGCGATTTCGATAGTGAAACAAAGTAATGAAACTGATATTACTGACATGTGTATAAATGTTACAGTTGGACTTCTACTTCTACCAATTTTTAACAAATAGATACAAGCCCAGCTTCGTGGAAATTCATTTCGAATTATGTGACATGATGCAGCCAGATACAATATTCGGTCGGCCATTTTTAAATGCAATGGGAGGCAAAAAATGTCCCTATCCTCCGGTGAGTATAATAAAAATGGCTTCAAACATTCCCGTACCCTAAAAGCTGAATATCTCTCTTATCTCTGTTGTCATTCTCGCGTCGGGCACAGTGCAATAGGAGGCAAAACATGTCCCTATCCTCCGGTGAGTATAATAAAAATGGGGTTCAAACCATCGACTTACACTCTAGTAATAGACAAGCACGTTCGTTCAAAACGCACCTACGTGCGTGAGTGCGTAAAAAACCTGCACGATGATGCAAATCTGCACTCGCGCAAGTACGTGCGTAGGTGCGTTTTCACGCGCTACGCTGTGTGATGCGTGTCAACATAATAACCGCCTTACACTATGTTTTTTAGTTATTAAATATCCTTTATTATGTTGCCCTTTGCGTTCTGGACCTCAGGTTTCCTTTCTACGGTTTTGCTGACATTTCTAAGGTATACAAGGACCACTACGCGCTCTCGACTACTCAAAATCGGTAGGACGTGCGTCGTGGAGAAGGTGACGATGCCGTAGCGTCTCTCCCGCCATTTCTTAAAGAATTAACTTATGCTGCGATTGTTGATTGCGACAGTCGCTATCTCCATACCGCCATGAGATCCAGTGTTCCATCTCCATACGTAAATGGTGCTTCTTTGCCAGGACTGTTGCCTCCGGATTCCACAGTGGTTGGCTGCTAAGGAGGCTCGCCGCTTTGTCAGAGACCATGCGGTATCTTCACATCATCCTTACAGCCATAAACCGTAAGGGTCCAGCAGGGTCAAAGTGTACTGGGGCCATGGACTCACTTCTGAAAGGAAAACCAGGGACCCTAGAACGCAAGATAAAAAAGGAACACAGGAGTGGGTTTTAGTCAGTAAAAGTCTGGCACGCCCTCCTGCTCCGAACAAGAGCAGAAGAAGTCCATGAAGGATTTTTCACCCCCAAAATAAATCCGTATGGCCATGACCCTTCAGCAGGAGGTGTCTGGACAAACAATATGCAAGTGAAGGTACGCATGTACACATCTAAAACCAACCCTTCTTAGTGACTACTGGGGCCAGAGTTAGCTCCAAAAAAAAACCCCGTCTTAGTCAAATAAATAGAATCTGTAAATATAACCTATATAGAGTTATATGTTAAACACTAACATCCTTGCAAAACTGTATTACTAACATCATAAACAACAACATTATTTCTATGACTTTTTGTAAAACATAATTCATTTACCAAAAACGTCTGTATGACTCGACGCAAGCTCATCAAGCACCCCCTCTCCGCCGATGAACTAAAATATCATCAATCATAGAATAAAAGTATTGTTGATTATGATGTTAGTAACATACCCCTGAAAGGTTGCTAGTGTCTTACAAATAACCCTGTAAATGATTTGATTGGCACAGCTAACTTGTTATTTTTCAGGGTATTTATGTTATGACGAACTTGACGATCTTCTATGTACCAAAAAACTTCCCGTTTCCTAAAGGTCGTATCTACTGCAACATATCTTTTACTGAAGACGGTGTGACCAGACTTGGAGTGAGAGCTCACATTGATTTTGAGTTGAAAACATGGCACAAAATTCTCAAAACCTCAACAAATACACCTGTATAAAAATAACAATACTTCTAGAAAAATAATGTTGAGAATTATATATGTTTTTTTTATTTTACCCGATTACGAGTACAATGAAGTCAAAAGGTAAGTTATTACTTGATTGCATCACTGCTTACCATCAGTAGCCCGATTCACCTAATCAAAACCGTAACGATATCGTAGCGATTTAGTCGTTTAGACCATTTCCGTATTCATATCCATCAATCGAGTTTGAACGACACCGATTTTAAAGTCGTTTGGTCTGTTGTGGTTTATTTGGTTGTAATGGACCATGAAATCCTTCTACCTGAACACTTTCATATTATCTACTTTTAAACCGTAATAGCTAGTTTCCTGCCAATTTTGTGAAAAGAATATTAAACTGGCTCATCATAATATAACCTGTTTGTTAATAACATAATTATTGGTGTCGGTGTTATTTATAAAATTAGTTTTAGACGCAAACTGGTCGATCAAACTATTTCACGTGAATTGAAAACGGAAATAAAATTAAAATGATTTTAAAATACTTTTATTTTGGTTGGATTTTATATTTACAATTCGAAATTATTTACTGCAAATCAGAAACTGAACGAGTAAGTGACTTTTATAAATCTTTTTAACTATAAGATATTTCATGAAAAACGAATGGCTTTAGAAGACAGTGGTAATATTTCAGAGGGTGGGGAACACGCAATGACACGCATGTACCTAATCCAACAAGTTTAAATATGACCTCAACTCTATACTTTTAAATAATTTAAGAAATAAAATATTCGGTTGGTATAAAAATCAACCAACTCGACAATTTTTTTTTTCAAATTTCATCGTTTTGTTCGTTCTTATAACATTTAGGTACTTATCTTAAGAAAATTTTAAATTAAGATTCAGTTAAATATCTCCTGAATAAACGTGACATATTTTAAATAACAAAAATGAGTCTAATAGTCATAACTTTATTGAAGCAAAACATAGGGACCAAAGAAATTATAGAGACGTTGAGATAGCCTCGAAAAAGCAGTTATGGATGAACAAACTGTATGCTTTCGTCTCAGGGATTTAAACTTCTGGCATCGTCTGTGAGATCTTCGAGGCAGCAGTAATGCGACGATGCAGGACTACAACGCACAGCTCAGTACCAATACCAATGATAAAAGCAAGCGAGCAAGATAGTCTAAAAGAGAATTTGCCATCTCTTACGTGTCGTGCCAAATTGGCTATTTTATACTGCTTGTTGTTTCCTCATCAAGAGGACTACGTTAATGTTTTGTGTGTGTTATTATTATTATAATAGTTATGTTGTAGATCACCTATCTCGACACTGAGCGTCCTTTGATCAACTGGTTTGACAAGACTTTCCTGAACAATTTTACTATGACCAGTAAACGATTGAACCGACAGGATCCTAGGCACTTTGTAAATCTAAGAATAGATACGCTGGCGACCGCTTCTAATAACGTCACGGTAAGTTTAAGGGAAACTTTAAAAGCTCATCAAGAGAACTATTACTATATCTAAAACTTTGTTCCAAAAGTTAACCCTCGGTCCGTCGCGCATTTTTAATAACGTGGTTCGTCGCGTGGGGTCCCTCAAGACCCCAACAGTATGATACCTTTGAAATCCTTTATAACTTGTATTTTTCGAACTATTTTAGCAATTTCTTATTTTTTTATTTAATGTCAATAAAACGACAACAAATTAATCAAAAATATTCATATATTTACTATCTGAACTTATAAACTAAAATTAGGATCACAATTTTCACTCTTTGAGATCATTTCACAGTTATTTTTGTTTTAATACTACTAAATCAATCAAATTTAAGTTATATTATATCTGTATGATATCACACTAGACTAATTAATAATTTACAACAAAAAAATATACAACTTTTATCAAATGAAATCCGACAATTTTTTTTTGCTTTATTCACAGACTGGTACATACCGCTTTGGTATGTGTTTTTTTTTTTATTCTCTTGAAAAGGGCATTTGTTGTTGTTTGGGCACATATTTTGAAAATATGGACCTTCTAGTTGCTTACCGACATATATTTCCAACTTTTTTGGGTAGAATGTAACGGCATCCATCAGAGAAAAGTACTTGATCCAGTATTTTGCCGATGTACAGGGCATGAGCATGTATTGGCGAAATCGACACTATCCTCTAAAACTCTTACCATCCATGGACCATTTCTGACTCTTCTTGATGTATAAAAGTTCTGTGATGAAATGTTTATCAAGGGCTTTTCATCATCATCTATATGAACTTCCCAACTTCATGTACTCTTCATCCAACGATTCTAAAACCTGATCTGTTCCCTTCAAAGATTCCTGATGTTGTTCTGTAGGTACCAAATCATCACATTTTTGTTCCGAATCCGTGTTATGTTCACTTTTTTCGTCCAGGTATGAAGTGATTCCATTTTCATCCTCATCATCATAACATCATCAGATTCATTTTCTCACCAACTCATTATACGTTATTGTTATCATTCACATATTTTAGTAGTCAATTACAACTTAATTTTAACCTTAAACAGTAAAAAAATAATAAAAACCCATATTACACAAGAAATCTACCATACATTTTTACTTACGTCGTTCGTCGCGTGGGGTCTTTCACAGCCCGCGCGCACAAAACACGTCTATATCTCACTTCGCTGGTGTGAGAACTTTAATTAGCGGCGATGCATGTGAACTATAATCCAATTTCAGCGGGTACCTTACCATAACTTGTGGATAGTTTTAAATGTGTTAATTTTACATAATTCTAACACCTAGGCTTTCAAAGACCCCACGCGACGGACCGAGGGTTAAAGGGTATTTATACAACAATATTTTTAGTTTTACGAAATTTGGATATAGTTTCTTCAGAATCAGTAACTGAAAGGATTCCAATAGTTTTTACACCATGTTATATTTTTTCCAAAAGTATTTAAAAAGGTCACAAGTAGGACACCACCGACAGTAAGTACAACACGGGTTTCGGCAAGTCATAGTGGGTATTAGGCTCCAGCAAACAGTTGTGCAAAACAACTCAGTCGCCCGGATGGCCCGATGACTTGTAGTTCTGCTGACATAACAAGCTTATAACTTTGTGGTTTTTCATGATATAGTTATGAAATTTTGTACATAGATTCTTTACATAAAAATAATAGACACGTGTTTCGGATTTCGCGTATATTAAATCTAATGTTGTAGATATTTACTGTACTGAAGGTATTTAGTCTTGTAGATGTCATGACAATGCATTCGTGTTGGCTCTTGTAAAGGGTTATTTGTTACTCGCCGCAGTTCACATAGATCTAACAGCGGACGCATAATTTGCAATAATAATTTCACAAAACGGTACTGTACCACAATGGTCCTCCAATTCCAAGGGTCGCGGGAATCCGGATCTAATCGAGGTCTTCGAGGACTTCTAACGCTGCGTCTCTCTGTACATAGTGGTTCGCGATTTCGATAGTGAAACAAAGTAATGAAACTGATATTACTGACATGTGTATAAATGTTACAGTTGGACTTCTACTTCTACCAATTTTTAACAAATAGATACAAGCCCAGCTTCGTGGAAATGCATTTCAAATTATGTGACCTGATGCAGCCAGATACAATATTCGGTGGACCATTGTTAAATGCAATGGGAGGCAAAAAATGTCCCTATCCTGCGGTGAGTATAATAAATATAGGCCCCAAAAAAATCCGTATGGCCAAGACCTTTCAGCAGGAGGCGTCTGTACAAACAATATGCAAGTGAAGGTACGTATGTAAACTAGCCCGACTTAGTGACTACTGGGGCCAGGGTTAGCTCCAAAAGGTAGCTCGGCCCCGGTATGAAAGGCAAGAAGGAACGGTGTGGGTTTTTTAGTTAGTAAGTGTCTGACACTATCTCCCGGTCCACCCAAGGGCGGAGGATGTCATTTGGATGATTTTTACCCCCAAAAAACCCGTCTTAGTCAAATAAATAGAATCTGTAAATATAACCTATATAGAGTTATATGTTAAACACTAACAACCTTGCAAAACTGTATTACTAACATCATAAACAACAACATTATTTCTATGACTTTTTGTAAAACATAATTCATTTACCAAAAACGTCTGTATGACTCGACGCAAGCTCATCAAGCACCCCCTCTCCGCCGATGAACTAAAATATCATCAATCATAGAATAAAAGTTGTTGATTATGATGTTAGTAACATACCCCTGAAAGGTTGCTAGTGTCTTACAAATAACCCTGTAAATGATTTGATTGGCACAGCTAACTTGTTATTTTTCAGGGTATTTATGTTATGACGAACTTGACGATCTTCTATGTACCAAAAAACTTCCCGTTTCCTAAAGGTCGTATCTACGCCAACATATCACTTACTGAAGACGGTGTGACCAGACTTGTAATGAGAGGTCACATTGATTTTGAGATAAAAACATGGCACAAAATTCTCAAAACCTCAACAAGTACACCTGTATAAAAGTAACATTACTTCTAGTAAAATAATGTTGAGAACTAAATACGTTTTTTGATTTAACCCGATTACGAGTATAATGAAGTCAAAAGGAAAATTATTTGATTGCATCACTGCTTACCATCAGTAGCCCGATTCACGTAATCAAAACCGTAACGATATCGTAGCGATTTAGTCGTTTAGACCATTTCCGTATTCATATCCATCAATCGAGTTTGAACGACACCGATTTTAAAGTCGTTTGGTCGAAGAGTCGATTTAAAAAAAACTGTATTACATTATCTTGGTAGAATACTTGCCAGTTGAGTTGTCGTTCTATTCAATCCCGATTAAGGAAAACGTGTATACCGCTTTTGAATAGGACTTCGATCGAACGACTATAAAACTTCAACGATATTTGGCTTGTTTGATTTTACGTGAATCAGGCTAATCGTTACGCCACCTCTTTCTAGGGCGGCCTCGACGGTGCTTTTCCTCGGTAGGAACCAACTACATGACGACACTTGCCCAGAGGTCACTGCACAAGTTTATATCGCTTAAAAAGAAAGTTATGAATTTAAAATGTATTCCCTCATACCTTCTGAAACTCGATGCGTTTATTTTTACATCTGATTATAATTGAAACGTCTACTTGTAATATTAATATAGGTAATATGAAAGCAAACGACCTACAAATACAAAATACACAACCACGGACCACCACCGAAGATAATGTTTGCATATTCAAAAGTAAATTGTTCAAATAAACAAGACGATAAGAGGTATTTTCGCTTTTTTTGAAGATTTTTTTATTAAAAAATATCACATTACCAGCCCTTTAATTCCTTTATTATTTTTAATTAAACACTATTAATTTTTAATTAGTACAAATATATAAAGGGCTTATAGAAAAGGTCTTGATATTATTTAAGTAGTCTTAATAAAAATATTCATATACAGCAAAGTTATTAGCGTTTGTTATTTGTCACTCAATTCATGGAAATATTAGGTATACAGGCTATTTATTGATTATGAATGTATAAATGGAGATCAAAATAGAAAAATAGTGCGCGTAGTATTTTTTAGCAGCAAATGTTAAGAATACTCAATACTCAATACTTTATTACATTCCATATTGTATACATAGGTGGTATAACATATTTTGAAGATCAATATGGACCCTGTCGGGCACAGTAAAGTTAGGAGAGAGGATGAAGGCTAAATTACAATGCATGGAATTTATTATTATTGACAGATCTAATTGATGTAGTTATGTATGTATATGGTGTAATGTTATAAATTATGTTTATTTTTTGAATGATTGATTCAAGTATGAATTTATGAATTATGGCTAGTGGTCAATTTTGGGATTTCGCATTTTTTTGCTTTTTAACTATACAAATATGATCGGGATTCCGATCCCGATTTCCGACAACGCAGGCGCCGGCTTGCGGACGGTGAGCGATAGGTAACTCGCTATCCAATCGTCCGGTAACCGTCGAGACCGACCCCAAGCCGTCGATGGCGCGTAGTGCTCCACGCGCGCCTCAAGAAGATGTCAGCAACAGCACGGCCCCCGCAAGGCCCAAGCTTATTGGAGCCATGGGGGATGTGAAAGAGAACCCCAGGGCCCTGGGACGAAAGTAAAGAAGGAACAGGAGGAGGTTTTGTCAGTAAAAATCTGACACGAAAGGGTGGGACATATCACTGGATGATTTCCCACCTTAAAATAAAGAGCTAAATAATTTAAATGAAAAAAAAGGAGCCATATATTATAGAACACAGTTATTTTGATCTTTAACGGTAAGCTTCTGAAAGCTGTCATTTGATGTAGAAAAAAAAAACAGGTTCGGTTTTGAGTTCAAAAGTACAAAACTGACTGTAAACAAAATTCCCCACCAACTGTGTTCCCACGTTGTCGTCGTGGTGGGGCTTGCGTGTCTCAGTGACCTCAAGGGCTATGCCGGTAGAGCTGCTCATGCCGGAAGGCCTCAAGCGAGAGACCAGACCAAGAGGAACATACGGCGGAGTCCAGTCGGACCGCCCGGAGGGTGCGCTGTCCAGAAGCGCTGGCACAACAGCTGTTGGCGCCTTCTGGATAGCGATGTCGGGGAGATAGGGTTCGCCTCCGGACGTGTCTGTTCAGCAGACATGACCAGGATGGCGAACGTGCAATGGGGACCCCACCCCATTTAAAACAAAAAGCACCATTATGAGCGCGAATGACCAAAAAACTACTACCCCAGGAGGGTACCTGCTTGCAGGAGAATCCCTCCCCGAGCAGAGCTCGGGCTGCCCCTCGTATTCTGGGGGGGGCAATCATCGCCTCGGGTCTTCGGACCCTGTTCCGTCCTCCGTGGACGCACAGAGCCAGGGTGGCTCACACTTCGGCAGCGCGGAGTCCCTGGGACCAGTTCCCAGCACGTCCGCGATGCCGGTGGAGGCCGGCCGTAGGTTTGGCCTCAGGGAGGTGAGTGAAGACGCGGCGTCGGATTCAGATGCCGCGTCTTCACTCACTTCAGACGGGAAGGAGGTGGAGGAGGAGGTGCGGGAGCCCCTCCTTTTGATGGAAGTGGAAGAATCCGCATCCAACAGAAGGAGGGCGTTCATGCGCGCCATGCGCTCCGCATCCGACGACGAGACGGGACCTGCCCGGAAAATCTCGTCGTCGGGGCGGGGTACGGCCCGAAAATCGGGCAAAGGGAGAGGGAGCGCTGAAGAAGCGTCCCGGCGACCCCCGCAGGTCGCGAAAGAGCAGGCCAGCGTCTTGGTGCCGAAATTCCCTGACGAGTTGCCAGAAGGGATGGAGGAGGCGCTGGCAAGGTTTCGGGAGGTCGTGGCAGCCGCTATCACCAGCGTTGCCAATAAGAGGGAGAGGGTGGCCAAAAAACGGTCCGCCGAGCTGGCCAACGCTTCGATTGAGGGGGCACTAGGGCTCGTCTTCGAGCCCTACGAGCGTACCCTCGGCGGGAGGTTTGGCCGGCTCGAGGCAGCCGTGGCCACTCTCCAGGGCTCTCCTCCCGAAGGGGGGAGCAGGCAGGAGCAGGGCCGATCCCGGCCTTCGCCCCAGGCGGATAGTGAGGAGGTGGTGTCTCTGCTGCGGCAGGAGCTGGCTGCCTTTAGGGAGCAGCAACAGCAGCAGCAGCAGCAGTTCCAGGGGCACATCCAGCGCCAGCTCTCCATCCTGGAGGGCCGGTCCCGGCGGCCAGGCAGCGGCAGCGGCAGGGGAAGCCTGCCCCTCCCCCGAAGGGTAGGGTGGCGGCTGCCACCAAACCGGCGGGGCCTCCCGCCGCGGCGGCGACTAGGTCGCGCCTGCCGCCTCCTACGCCCGAAGACCCCTCGGCTGGCGCCGAGTGGACGGTCATCGGTGCCAAAAAGAAGGCGAGCAAGGCGGCAAGGGCGGCCAAGAAAAGAAGGCGGCGACAAGACCGCAAAAAGCGGGCCATGGCTGCTCGACTTCGCGCCCCGACTTCCGCAGCTGTAGTGATCACACTACAGCCAGCTGCGGAAAAGAAGGGCGTCAATTACGATGCAGTCATGGCAAAAGCCAAGCAGGCGGTGATTGGCCACCTTGGCGAGTTCGGAGCCTCAGAGGGCTTCCGGATGAGGCGCACCGCTACCGGTGCCCGAATGCTGGAGGTCCCTGGGGCAGACAGCGGAGAGCTCGCCGACGCCCTGGCCGAAAGGATCAGGGCGTCCCTGGACGTCGAGGAGGCCCGAGTGTCCAGACCCACCAAAAGCATGGACATGCGCATAATGGGTCTGGACGACTCTGTCAGGGTGGAATAGGTGGTGGCCGCCATCGTCGGGGCGGGAGGGTGCACGACCGATCAGGTCCGGGCGGGCACCATCCGTGCTGACGGTACGGGCATGCGAGCCGTCACGGTGAGCTGCCCCGTGTCGGCGGCCAAGGCCATCACGGCCGAGGGCCGAAGGCTGTTGGTGGGCTGGGTTTCGGCCCAGGTAAAGCTGCTGGAGCCCAGACCTCTGCGGTGCTACCGCTGTCACGTGGGGCACCACGTGGGGGCCTATTGCGCCGCAGAGGACCGCAGTGACCGCTGCCACCAGTGCGGACAGCCCGGGCACAAGGCCGTTGAATGCCGTGCAAAGCCGCACTGCTACGCATGTGCGGCTGCAGGCAAGCCGGCCGACCACCGGGCTGGGGACAGGTCCAGCGACCCCCCCGCCAAGGCCAAGGGCAAAGTCAGGCCCATCCACCCTGACACCCTCACCGCAGCAGCCACCGTCTTGGCTGCCGCCGCTGTCGCCGCAGCTCCCGCAGGGGGCTCGGGAGGAGACTGTAATGGAATGTCAATAAGGACACCATTACGTCTCCTCCAGGCGAACATCAACCACTGCGCCCCCGCTCAGGATCTGTTGCTCCAGAGCATGGCGCAGTGGTCGATCAATGTCGCCATCGTCTCCGAGCCGTACTACGTCCATCCCCGCTGGGTTCAGGACCTAGACGGCTCGGTGACGCTAATTTCGTCGGCCGCCGCCGGTACCCCGCCCCTCGAGGCTGTTGCGAGGGGACGGGGTTGCGTGGCAGCACGGGTCGGGGACATTGCAGTGGTAGGCGTCTACCTGTCCCCGACCAGAACTCCTGACGAACTCCATGTCTCCCTTATGGAGCTAAGTGCCGTCGTCGCTGGGTTTGGTACCCTCCCCGTGGTCGTTTGCGGGGACTTCAACGCCTGGAATACGGCTTGGGGTTCCCGGCGCACGAACACACGGGGTCGGTTGGTCGAGGACTGGGCCTTGGAGCTGGGCCAGGTCGTCCTGAACCGGGGTTCTGTCCCCACGTTGGTGCGGAGGCGGGGTGAATCAGTGGTGGACCTTTCGTTCGCCAGCCCCGCTCTGTCGCCGCGTGTCGTCGACTGGCGCGTTATGGAGGAGGTGGAGACGTACTCCGACCACCGGTATATCCGGTTGGACGTCTCCGCCGAAACCTCGGCCGCGCCGGTCCGACAGAGCCCTTGCGGTCCGCGGTGGGCGCTTAAGCAGATGGACCGGGAGCTCCTCCTGGAAGCCGCGACGGTACAGGCCTGGGTGCAAGCACCGGACAGGCCTGTCGACATCGACGTCGAGGCGGAGTGGTTCCGGGAGGCCATGTCGCAAATTTGCGATGCGGCAATGCCCCGAGTCCGTCCAGGACGTGATAAGCGCCAGGTGTACTGGTGGTCGCCGGAAATCGCTGCACTGCGCAACACGTGCAATCACGCGCAACGCCGGTACGCCAGATACTGCAGGCGCCGCATCCGCCCGCCGGATGCGGAGGCCAGAGAGGCGGAGCTGTACGAAGGTTACAGAGAGGCAAAACACACCCTCCGAGCGGAAATTAAGCGGGCCAAACTCGAGGCCCGCGACGTGTGGCTGGGGTCTCTGAACGCGGACCCGTGGGGGCGCCCGTACAAATTGATACGGGAGAAACTGCGCCCCTGGGCTCCCCCGCTGACTCAGAGTCTCCGGCCCCAACTCGTGGAGGGTGTGGTGAGCGCTCTGTTCCCTGCGCGAGGGGAACACTCCCCCCCGCCCATGGCTCTGCCTCCGCCAGCGGTGTCTGACGCGGACCGCAATAGCGACGACGACGATAATGCTCCAGAGGTGACCGAGGCAGAGATGAGAGTGGCGGTGCAAAGGCTGAGTGCCAAGAACGCCCCAGGACCCGATGGCTTGCCTGGGAAAGCCTGGGTCCTGGCCATGGAGGCTCTCGGGCCTCGACTGAGAGGGCTCTTCAGCGCATGCTTGGAGAGGGGCCAGTTCCCACTTCGCTGGAAGACGGGGAAACTGGTCCTCATCGCGAAGCCAGGGCGCCCTGCGGACTCTCCGTCCGCGTATCGGCCCATTGTGCTGCTCGACGAGGTGGGCAAGCTCTTTGAAAGAGTGATTGCGAGCCGCCTCGTCGCGCGCCTTTCACGGGTGGGGCCGGACCTTTCGGACGGACAGTTCGGCATTCGCAGGATGCGCTCGACGGTGGACGCCATCATGCGCGTGCGAGCCCTCACGACGGGGGATGCGGTGTCCCAGGGTAGGTGTGTCGTGGCAGTGTCCTTGGACATTGCCAACGCTTTCAATTCCCTGCCCTGGAGTACGATCCGGAGGGCACTCCGGTACCACCGGGTGCCCGAATACCTCTGTCGAGTAGTCGAGGCCTACCTGTCGGACAGGTATATTGTCTACCCCGGTCACCAGGGAGACTGGAAACGTCGGGAGATGTCGTGCGGTGTTCCGCAGGGGTCGGTACTAGGGCCACCCTTGTGGAACATCGGGTACAATTACGTGCTGCGGGGCGACCTCCCTGACGGGGTCAGCGTGGTCTGCTACGCAGACGACACGCTGGTTCTAGCGCAGGGAGAGTCGTACCGGGCGGCGGCCGCTTTAGCGACACGCGGGGTTGCGATAGTCGTTGGTAGGATCCAGGAGTTGGGACTCGAGGTGGCGCTGCGCAAATCCGAGGCCATGTGTTTTCACGGTCGCGGCCGTCGGAACGCGCCACCGTCGGGTTCCCAACTAACGGTAGGAGGAGTTCGCATCGGCGTCGGGACATCGATGAGGTACCTGGGACTCATCCTCGACAGCCGATGGAATTTCGAGGAGCATTTCCGACGTCTGGCTCCCAAACTCAACCGGACTGGGGCCGCTCTCAAGCGGCTCCTGCCCAACCTTGGGGGTCCAGACGCCTCCTGCCGGAGGCTCTACGCGGGGATCGTTCGGTCCATGGCCCTCTACGGGGCGCCGGTGTGGGCGCTGTCGCTGCGAAAGCGACCGGCGGCCATTCTGAACGCCTGCCAGAGGCTCATGGCAATTCGGATGGTGCGGGGATACCGCACGATTTCCTGCGAAGCGGCGAGCCTTCTGGCTGGCCTACCACCGTGGGATCTGGAGGCAACAGTCCTTGCACACATGCACGACATGCGCGTGGAGATGCAACGCCGGGGTGAAAGTCCTCTGCCGCGACAGGTCACGGCATGGCGGACAGAGCTCCGGCGGGATCTCATGGTGGAATGGCGTCAGCGACTATCGCAACCCCGTCATGGGCACGCCACAATTATGGCGATAAGTTCCCTCTTTGAGGCGTGGCCGGAAAGACCTCACGGCGTCCTTACCTTCCGCATGACACAGGTCCTCACCGGAAATGGCAAGTTCGGGAGGTTCCTGTTCCGAATCAAAGCGGAAGTGACGCCCGGGTGTCGCCACTGTGCGGAACGCCCGGAGGACACGGTGGAGCACACAATCGTGGTGTGCCCTGCTTGGGCGGAGCATCGCCGTGCCCTCGTGGGGGTGATCGGCGGCGGAGACCTCTCGCGCCGGGCCTTTGTCGAGGCCATGGTCCGGAGCGAGGAGGAGTGGCAGGCGGTCGCCGACTTCTGCGAAGCAGTAATGCTCGCTAAGGAGGAGGCCGACCGCATCAGGCAACGGCGCTCTCGCCGCCGCCGCCGGGATTCCGATCCCGATTTCCAGCCACCGTAGGCGCGGGCTTGCGGACAGTGAGCAATGGGTAGCTCGCTGTCCGGCCGTCCGGTAACCGTCCGCACCAAGCCCAAGTCGTCGACGGCGCGCGCTGCTCCCGCGCGCCTCAAGGAGTTGTCAGTAACAGCAGGGGCCCAGCCGGGTCGAAGCCTACTGGGGCCAGGGTAATCCGAAAGGGCGCTCGAGCCCCGGTATGAAGGCTTGAAGGAACGGGATGGGTTTTTTAGTCAGTAAGAGTCTGACACTATCTCCCGCTCCGCCCAAGGGCGGGGGTTGTCATAAGATGATTTTTCCCACCGAAAAAAAAAAAAAAAAAAAACTGTAAACAAAATTGACGTAGAAACGTGTTTTTTAAAAACCTATTTGCAAAATAAATATCATTCATTATCATTTGTAAATACTAATACACTATACCACACTAGTACCAAATCTTACTTTTTTTAATTTCATGCTATTTTGCTATTTTGTATTTAAATATTTTTTTTTTTTAACTTGTACCTCCTTGCATCGTATTCCTTAATGCTGAGGGTCGTGACCTGCTTCATCACTTTAACTTTAATGATATTCCTCTTTCTGTCTCTGTCTTTGGCGGTGTGAGGGGCACGATATACAATCGTAGAGTCAAGAGCAGTGCGGATCAAGTCAGACCAACGTATTGGGCTGGGCTCGCGAGATTTTTTCCCGCCTACTTTACCGGTCACAATGAGCCTTTTGAAGTTGCACCGTCTTTCTTTGCAATGTGACCGAAGTATTGCAGAATCTTGCGAAGACACTCGGATGACAGCCGTGAGATTTTGAGTCCTAGCAAAATGGATATATTTGTCCGAAATACTGTCCAAGGGATATGGAGTAGGGCACGCCATAATTATGGCGGTAAGTCCCCTCTTTCAGGCTTGGCTGGAAAGACCTCATGGCGTCCTCACCTTCCGCATGACACAGCTCCTCACCGGACAGGTCGATTCAGGAGGTTCGTGCACAGAATTCGTGTGGAAGTGACGCCCGGGTGTCACCATTGTGAGGATCGCCTTGAGGACGGAGCATATGGCAGAGGTGTGCCTAGCCTGGGTACAGCACCGCCGTGTCCTCTTGGGGGCGTTTGGCGGCATCAATCTCTCGTGTCGGGCCTTGGTACAAGCCGTGGTCCGCAGCGAGGAGGAGTGGCAGGGGCTTAACTCCTTCTGCGAAGCAGTCATCATTTCAGACAATAGACGTCCACTGTTGGACATAGGCCTCCCTCAAGTGTCGCCACAATGAACAACCCTGAGCATCCCGCATCCATCGGATTCCCACAACCTTCACCCGGTCATCGGTCCACCTTGTAAGAGGCCTTTCAACGCTGCGTTTTCCGGTCCGCGGTCACCACTCCAGAACCTTTCGGCCCCAACGGTCATCTGTTCTGCGAGCAATGTGACTTGTCCATTGCCACTGCGAAACAAAGGAGGCGGACACGAACACGCGCAAGGGAACGGCCCTCATGCCCCAGCCGTCGGGATCCCGATCCCAATTTTCGGTCACAAAAGGCTCGCGGATGGTGAGCAATGGGTAGCTCACCGTCCGACCGTCCGGCAACCAACTGGACTGAAAAATGAAATTTGGTATTAATCATCATATCAATCACGCCGACAAAGTGGTAAAATAAAAAGTGGAAAAAAAAATGTTTTATTAGGGTGACCAGGGGGGGTCACGTGAAGCGTTTTTTACATTGAGATCGGTTTATTTTTTTTTGTAAAAAGTTTTTTTGATTTTCAGATGCGACAGCACAACTACTAGTTTTACAGTTGTATAATTCAAGTGAGTTATTAATGATTACCATCCTCGGTTTACGTAAGATCCGCTTTTGGCTCGGATCTATACTGCCTGAGTGGTAATCACTAACATCACTCACTTATAATTATGATATAAGTGTGTAATGTATTATTACACAACCATAACTTTTTTACATCAGTTTTTGTTAATATTAGGAGTTACCGGTGTTATGTGTTACATTGTATACCTAATGGGTTTTATACAAGTGCAATTACAATAGTGTGGTACGTTTAGTTTGTGTTTTTCGAATTACGTGTAATTTAAAATAGACCAACGTTTCATTTTGACACTGATCTCTACTAGTATCAATATTTTTAATATGTAACGGATCGGATAGTGTTCAAGTAAAATAAAACACGCCGATTTGAATAGTGATCTTAACCTTTTGAATACCGTAATTAGAGTCACAATAGAAAGACAATCAGAGAGCGAACACACACAATGAGAGAGAATAGAATAGAATAGAATAGAAAAGAATAGAAATAGACACAGCACAACGGTTACATACACAAAGTGAGAGAGCGAGACAGTGCCATTAATTCAAATGCATTTCGGACAAATATATCCATTTTGTTAGAATTCAAAATCTCCTCACAGCTGTCGTCCGAGTGTCTTCGCAAGATTCTGCAATACTTCGGTCACATTGCAAAGAAAGATGGTGGCAACGTTTTTTTTTCGTTGGGGAAAATCATCCAATGACAACTGCTCTTGGGTGGAGCGGGAGATAGTGTCAGACTCTTACTGACTAAAAAACTTCGACAGGCTCATTGTGACTGGTAATGTGGATGGGAAAAAATTTCGAGAGCGCAGCCCAATACGTTATTCTGACTTGATCCACACCGCTCCTGACCCTACGATATACAATGTCTTCACACCGCCAGAGAAAGAGACAGATAGAGGATCATTAAAGTTAACCTTTGAATACCGCAATTAGACTCAATAGAAAGACAGTGAGAGAGCGAACGCCCGCGTTTGCTTGGGGTTTAATGAATGAGGGTGATGAAACAGGTTGCGACCCTCAGCATTAAGGAATACGATGCAAGGAGGTACAAGTAATTATGGCGTGCCCTACTCTATATCCCTTGGACAGTATTTCGGACAAATATGCTCTTGACTCTACGATTGTATATCGTGCCCCTCACACCGCCAGAGACAGAGACAGAAAGAGGAATATCATTAAAGTTAAAGTGATGAAGCAGGTCACGACCCTCAACATTAAGGAATACGATGCAAGGAGGTACAAGTTAAAAAAATATTTATTTAAATACAAAATAGCATGAAATAAAAAAGTAAGATTAGTGACTAGTGTACTGTAGTGTTTTAAATGATAATTAACGATATTTATTTTGCAAATAGGTTTTTAAAAAACACGTTTCTACGTCAATTTTGTTTAGGTACAGTCAGTTTTTATACTTTTGAACTCAAAACCGAACCTGTTTTTTTTTCTACATCAAATGACAGCTTTCAAAAGCTTACCGTTAAAGATCAAAATATCTGTGTTCTATAATGTTTGGCTGCCTTTTTTTTTCATTTAAATTATTTAGCTCTTTCTTTTAAGGTGGAAAATCATCCAATGATATGTCCCGCCCTTTCGTGTCAGACTGTTAGAGTCTTGCGGAAAGTAAACCGTCGTGGGATTTGAGGGCGCTGCTGTAGATAAATATCGTTTTTGTTATGTAAGCAACATTCTGACGTCATTATAGTGCGACTGTTAAATCTTGATATTTTGAAACTATGTTAGACTAGCTTCTTCCAGCGGCTTCACCCTATAATAAAAAATATCCTATTGGCTGAATTTCCTCACCTAATGAAACTGCAAAGTTATAGCATATGTGCTATATTATTGCAATGTTTATGATTAAGTTCTGTCTAGTAGTTTTTGCGCGACACATCCATACATACGACTACCTCCATCCATCTTCACAAACTTTCGCATTTATAATATTAGTAGCCTATTTATTGAACTTGCTCACGTGATGAAACTTAGCAAAAATATAGGTTATAAGCTATATTATTGCAACGTTTATCATTAAATTCATCTGTTTATAAGTTTTTGCGTAATGAGTAACAAACCGTTAATTGTGGCGACACCTGGGGGAGGCCTATGTCGAACAGTGGACGTCTTTCGATTGTAATGATGATGAACATTTAAATGCAAACACGAACCGGTAAAGGAAAATAGCGTGAAGAAACTGCTGTACTGCCTATCTAGGTAGGTTCCACCAGCGACCACTTACCCAGTGCCAACGAAAATGGTTCTATCACTTTGACTGGGATCGGTCTATTATCACTGACTGGAATATTGTAGCTAACAGCAAGTTTATGTTTACCCTAGTTAAATATAAAGGTAAAAATGGAACACACCACCGCTTTCTCGTTGTCTTCCTCAGTACATTTTTCCCTTTTGCTAATCTATGAAAAATATGAACTTAATGTCTATGAAAATAAAGTACACTTCAGAATTTGTAATGTTGCTTCGTAAAAAATCACGACGGTTCTTTTATCGCACAGACAATACTGACAAAACCTCCTCCTGTTCCTTCTTTGCTTTCGTTCGAGGGCCCCGGGTTCTCTTTCACATCCCCCATGGCTCCAATAAGCTTGAGCCTTGCTGGGGCCGTACTGTTGCTGACATCTCCTTGAAGTGCGCGTGGAGCACTACGCGAAGTCGATGGCTTGGGCTCAGTCTCGATGGTTACCGGAAGATTGGACAGTGAATTACTTATCCCAGGAGTAGCAGGCGCTCGGCGTCGCGTCCACGCCTGCGGTTGCCGGAAATCGTGATCAGAATCGCCCGGCGGCGGCTGGGGCGTGAGCGCCGTTGCCTAATCTGGTCAGCCTCCTCCTTTGCTAGCATTACTGCTTCGCAGAAAGAGGCGACCGTCTGCTACTCCACCTCGCTCCGGGCCATGGCCTGTACCAACGCCGGCGTGAGAGATCGCTGCTACGAAGCGCCGCCGCGAGGACACGGCGGTGCTCTGCCCAAGCAGGGCACACCTCTACCGTATGCTTCACCGTGTCCGTCTTATATTACTTTTTGTTGTCAAGTGGGTCACGTCTATGATTCCTCTGTCTGTACCGGTCAAAAGTAACTTACCCACCTTTATTTTTTAATTACAAAAAAAATGGAGCTCCATCCGCACCCGTTACTATATAAACGTTACATAGAAATTAAAGTAAGTTTCTCCCTACAAACTGCTAACCCCCATTTTACCCTTTTAGAGGAGGAGTTTCGTAAAATCCGTCCATAATTTATTTTTCATCTTACCATGGTCCAGACAATTATTAAATCTAGTCAGAAGAGTTTGGGCCAGCAATAAACCATGTGTCGCCGCTTGCCATAGCAAATTTTTATAGGTTTTATACAATTCCTGAAGCAAAAATTCGAACAAAGTTAATTAAAAATGTAAAAATACTGCAGCCCTTTAAATTTGACGCTAAAATTTCTGTGGACGCTCGCGGGTGGCGCTTCAAATAGGCACAAAATATTAGCTGTCAAACATATAAGACAGCCTGTCCAGTGGTAGTACATAGAAACCAGTGATATGATATTAAAAACACTCTTAGTGGTGTGACGTCATCATCGCTTTGTCTCGCTGCATTTTTTTTTTTTTGGCTGTAATGGACCATGAACACCACAACATGAATGCATGCATATTACCTACTTTTAATCCGTAATAGCTAGTTTCCTGGCTATTTTGTGAAAAAAAAAAAACTATTATTATCATGATAGAACCTGTTTGTTAGCAAAATTGGTGTCGGTGTTATTTATAAAACTAGTTTTAGATGCAAACTGGTCGATTGAACAATTTCACGTGAATAAAAACCGGAAATAAAATTTAAAATGATTTTAAAATACTTTTATTTTGGTTGCATTTTATATTTGCAATTCAAAATTATTCACTGCAAATCAGAAACTGAACGAGTAAGTGACCTTTATAGTCTTTTTAACTATAAGATATTTCGTGAAAAACGAATGGCTTTTGAAGACAGTGGTAATATTTCAGAGGGTGGGGAACACGCAATGACACGCATGTACCTAATCCAACAAGTTTAAATATGACCTCAACTCTATACTTTTAAATAATTAAGAAATAAAATATTCGGTTGGTATAAAATTTGTCGAATTGGTTAATTCGACAATTTTTTTTCAAATTTTTTAGTTCAAACATAAACTGTGTTTCGTTTTATTCATTCTTATAACATTTAGGTACTTATCTTAAGAAAATTTTTAATCAAGATTCAGTTAAAAATTATTTTGAAACTATTTATAAATATCTTCTGAATAAACGTGACATATTTTAAATAAACAAAAATGAGTTTAATAGTCGTAACTTTATTGAAGCAAAACATAGGGACCAAGGAAATTATAGAGACGTTGAGATAGCCTCGAAAAAGCAGTTATGGATGAAAAAACTGTATGCTTTCGTCTCAGGGATTTAAACTTCTGGCATCGTCTGTGAGATCTTCGAGGCAGCAGTAATGCGACGATGCAGGACTACAACGCACAGCTCAGTACCAATACCAATGATAAAAGCAAGCAAGCAAGATAGTCTAAAAGAGAATTTACCATCTCTTACGTGCCGTGCCAAATTGGCTATTTTATAATACTTGTTGTTTCCTCATCAAGAAGACTACGTTAATGTTTTGTGTTGTGTGTGTTATTATTATTATAATAGTTATGTTGTAGATCACCTATCTCGACGCTGAGCGTCCTTTGGTCAACTGGTTTGACAAGACTTTCCTGAACAATTTTACTATGACCAGTAAACGATTGAACCGACAGGATCCTAGGCACTTTGTAAATCTGAGAATAGATTTGCTGGTCACCGCTTCTAATAACGTCAAGGTAAGTTTAAGGGAAACTTTAAAAGCTCATCAAGAGAACTATTACTATATCTAAAACTTTGTTCCAAAAGTTAAAGGGTACATATTTTTAGTACTTAATACGAAATCTGGATATACTTTGTTCAGCATCAGTAACTGAAAGGATTCCAATAGTTTTTACACAATGTTATATTTTTTCCAAAAGTATTTAAAAAGGTCACAAGTAGGACACCACCGACACTTAGTACAACACATGTTACGGCAGGTCATAGTGGGTATTAGGATCCAGCAAACAGCTGTGCAAAACAACTCCTCAGTCGCCCGGATGGCCCGATGACTTGTAGTTCTGCTGACATAACAAGCTTATAACTTTGTGGTTTTTCATGATATAGTTATGAAATTTTGTACATAGATTCTTTACATAAAAATAATACACGATTTCGTGTATATTAAATCTAATGTTGTAGATATTTACTGTACTGAAGGTATTTAGTCTTGTAGATGTCATGACAATGCATTCGTGTTGGCTCTTGTAAAGGGTTATTTGTTACTCGCCGCAGTTCACATAGATCTAACAGCGGACGCATAATTTGCAATAATAATTTCACAAAACGGTACTGTACCACAATGGTCCTCCAATTCAAAGGGTCGCGGGAATCCGGATCTAATCGAGGTCTTCGAGGACTTCTAACGCTGCGTCTCTCTGTACATAGTGGTTCGCGATTTCGATAGTGAAACAAAGTAATGAAACTGATATTACTGACATGTTTATAAATGTTACAGTTGGACTTCTACTTCTACCAATTTTTAACAAATAGATACAAGCCCAGCTTCGTGGAAATGCATTTCGAATTATGTGACATGATGCAGCCAGATACAATATTCGGTAGACCATTGTTAAATGCAATGGGAGGCAAAAAATGTCCCTATCCTCCGGTGAGTATAATAAAAATGGGCTTCAAACATTCCCGTACCCTAAAAGCTGAAAATCTCTCTTATCTCTGTTGTCTGTCATTCTCGCGTCGGGCCTTGGTACAGGCCATGGTCCGGAGCGAGGAGGAGTGGTAGGTGGTCGTCTTCTTCGGCGAAGCGGTAATGCTAGCAAAGGAGGAGGCGCGGGCAACGGCCCTCACGCCCCAGCCGCCGCCAGGATTCCGATCTCGGTTTCCGGTCACCGTAAGCGCAGGCTTGCGGACGGCGAGCAACGGGCAGCTCGCTGTCCGACTGTTCGGTAACTGTCCGGACCGAGCCCAAGACGTCGACGGCATATATATTGTTCCACGCCAGGTTCCCCAAGGAGTTGTCAGCAAACCGCCCTACGGTCCCAGCAGGGTTGAAGCCTCCTGAGGCCAAGGATTTGTTTCTGAAAGGAAGATTTGGCCCCGGTACGATAAGCAACGAAGTAACAGAAGTGGGTTTTTAGTCAATAACAGTCTGACACTATCTCCCGCTTTGCCTATAAGCGTTGGATGATTCACCCACACCTAAAAAAAAAACTTTGTTGTCATTGCGACATTATTTTCAGGGTTCTTTACAAAAATAGTAAAAATCAAGGTCTATCTATCACAGCTAGAGTCTGTATAAAAAGTCAAATTACTGTGGTAATAATCAGATGTAGTCAACAATAGGTGGAAAATTAGAGGTCTTGATCATTGTTTATTAATATAAGTTTTTTTTTCTAACCTTTCAACCGTGGTAATTAGAGACACAATAGTAAGACAATAGGTGCACGAACGGTTAAAGTATTTTTTATAGAAAAAAATAAATAATTTATAGTAAATTAGTATTGTAAAACAATTTTGAAATAAGTGAAATAATAAATTAAGTGTAAGTAATTTTAAGCCGGCGTTTGCTAGGGGTTTAATGAAGTAATTATTTAATTATATTATTAAGGGACTTTTTAACAAGAAAACAATGCAAAAGATTTTCGCTTAGAATATTTTTTTGTGTCTTTAATAATAGTATCTAATAATAATAATAAATCGTTTATTCAATCATATATACATCTTGGCCCATAGATAAATACCTTACAGACTTATATATATATATATAAAGTAAATTAAACACAATTTATTGTTAGTAAATAAAACTTATGACTATGTTAGTATTACTTCACACTGCACCTCACTTTGTGCTGTTTACCACCGAATAAAAAAAAATCTGGCCGCGCATATGAAAACAGATTTTTACCGCCACAGAAGTTTACTAGATTTATAGTTATTTTCTTCACAAGTGTATTGAAAAACGTATGATACACGTGAGTAATTAATGATTACCGTTCTCGGCTCTCTTAAGACCTTCGCCACGGCTCGGGTCTAAATACCGCTTCGTCGATAATTGTCGGTACAAAATTAGGATACATTTGCAAAGATATAATAGTGTCATAAGTAAGTATGAAGTAATAACCTAAACAAGGAATCGTAACAGAAATCTGATTATGAATATCCCACTCCGCTTATTCATTCATCATCACTAGCTATATAAAGATCAATATCTTTTGTAGAACTATCATCATCTCAAGAGACAAGTGAATGACAACTTAAATTCGCGTTGCCAGTAACAGATTTTTTATTTCATTAAAAAAATCCCAAGTCGTTTGACTTTTTAGACAGACTTAAACTAAGTAAAACTTTCACATGGAATGTTGAAAATTTTATATTGCCCTTTGCGTTCTGGACCCCAGGGGGCCTGGACAAGAGGCATTCGCTCCGTGTCGAAGTCACTTCGAAGTTCGATTTCGCTGTAGCGATGTCGACTTTATAATGGTAGACAACGTCACATCGACCAACATATCGCTAAGTCGAAGTCGGAATGAACGGTCGGAACGTCGGTTTGACGTGAATAAACACTTTTTCTTTCTTTCTTTTTCTTTCTTTCAAGTGTTGATTCGAAAAAACGCTACGTGATCATGAACTTGATACAATTCATATCACTTGAATATGCTCAATGTAAACAATGACGTGATCCTTGCGTCTAGCGAAAATCAAGGGCGATTGAAATTTCAGCGTCCTGCGTCAGTAGCGTGAGTTGGTAACAATATTAAACTGAATTGGTTAATAAAACGTTAGAAAAATGGAAAAGGTAGCAATTGAACAGCCATGTATGTTAATCATTATTATTCCTTAACTTTTCAACTATTGCTTAATTTTCAAAATTTCCATTTTTGATAGGTAACATCAAATCTACTTACTACACGTATACTTTGAAAACATTTGCTGTACCTATGTTGTGTTGAAGTGCGAACACACAAATCGTTACAAAGCCGGCAAAGGCTCTTGTTCAATCGAAAATTCTCCTTGAATAATATCTCTGCCATATTTTCCACTCTTTCCATTTTTTGCCAGTAATTGTATATTTTCTGATAGAAAGCCGCCCGTAGTAATTGCAATGTATGCATTTACAATAGAAAACAACAACAAAAGACAAGAAACAAGCACACTTGATACAAATAACACCACCAGCTGACTAAAAGCGGCCATGTTGATTTGCTTTTCTACAGGGTCCAAGACTTCGCTTAGCTGTCGAAAGAGAATATCGAAATCTCAGAGAATTCGAATATCGAAATTGCCACTTGTCTAAGCATTGTATGAGAATATCGTTTATGTTGATCGAAGTTCGTTGTCGTTTCGTAACGCAGTGTGACATTGTCTAGCAATTAGCGATCGATCACGTGACAGTTCGAAAGCTTATGTCAGTTTCATACATTTCGGAGATATCGAATTTCGTTATCGTTGATGAAAATGTAACGTTGTCTAGGCCCCCAGGTTCACTTATCATAAATTCCCCGTGGCCTCAGCGGGTACCGGCGGGTTTATTAGGTTACACCTTATTTTTATTTTTTTGACATTACGATCATGGCAGTTGAGAGTTTGTTATGCTCACTCAAATGTCTCGCTGTTGGTGGCACGTGTTATTGGGTCATTCAGTTCCCTTCAAAATGGTTGAGCTGAGTGGGGCTGATGCACGCGTCGTACTTGTGAACGGGTGCCGTCAGATGAGACTGGTCGTCTCTTAGCTGCAGAGGCGGGAGATAGTGTCAGACTCTTACTGACTAAAAGACCCACCCCGTTCCTTCTAGCCTTCATACCGGGGCTCGAGCGCCTTTTCGGATAACCCTGGCCCCAGTAGGCTTCGACCTGGCTTTTTTTTTTCTGATGGGAAAAATCATCCCATGACAACCCCCGCTCTTGGGCGGAGCGGGAGATAGTGTCAGACTCTTACTGACTAAAAAACCCATCCCGTTCCTTCAAGCCTTCATACCGGGGCTCGAGCGCCCTTTCGGATAACCCTGGCCCCAGTAGGCTTCGACCAGGCTGGGTCCCTGCTGTTGCTGACAACTCCTTGAGGCGCGCGGGAACAGCGTGCGCCGTCGACGACTTGGGCTTGGTCCGGACAGTTACCGGACGGCCGGACAGTGAGCTACCCATTGCTCACTGTCCGCAAGCCCGCGCCTACGGTGGCCAGAAATCGGGATCAGAATCCCGGCGGCGGCGGCGGCGGCGATAACGCCGTTGCCTGATGCGTTTGGCTTCCTCCTTTGCGAGCATAGCTGCTTCGCAGAAGTCGGCGACCGCCTGCCACTCCTCCTCGCTCCGGACCATGGCCTCAACCAAGGCCCGGCGCGACAGGTCTTCGCCACCGATCGCCCCCACGAGGGCACGGCGATGCTCCGCCCAAGCAGGGCACACCTCGACTGTGTGCTCCACCGTGTCCTCCGGGCGTTCCGCACAGTGGCGACACCCGGGCGTCACTTCCGCATGAATCCGGTGCAGGAAACTCCCGAACGAACCATGTCCGGTGAGGACCTGCGTCATGCGGAAGGTAAGGACGCCGTGAGGTCTTTCCAGCCACGCCTCAAAGAGGGGACTTACCGGACTTTATCGACCCTGCCGGGCTCCTACCGTTTTGATGACATCTCTTTAAAGCATGCGAGGACCACTACACGCTCTCGACTACTCAAAATCGGTAGGACGTGCGTCGTGGAGAAGGTGAGGATGCCGTAGCGTCTCTCCCGCCATTTCTTAAAGAATAAACTTATGCTGCGATTTTTGATTGCAACAGTCGCTGTCTCCATATCGCCATGGAATCCAGTGTTGCATCTCCATACGTAAATGGTGCTTGTTTGCAAGGACTGTTGCCTCTGGATTCCACAGTGGATGACTGGTAAGGAAGCTCACCGCTTTGTGAGCGACCATGCGGTATCTTCGCACCATCCTTACGGTCATAAAGCGTAAGGGCCCAACAGGGTCAAAGCGTATTGGGGCCAAGGGCTCGCTTTTGAAAGGAAAACCCGGGAACCTACAACGCAAGACAAAAAAAGAACACAGGAGTGAGTTTTAGTCAGTAAAAGTCTGGCATGCCCTCCTGCTCCGTCCAAGAGCAGGAGAAGTAGTTGGAGAATTTCTCACCCCCAAAAAAATCCGTATGGCCATGACCTTTCAGCAGGAGGCGTCTGTACAAACAATATGCAAGTGAAGGTACGTATGTAAACTAGCCCGTCTTAGTGACTACTGGGGCCAGGGTTAGCTCCGAAAGGTAGCTCGGCCCCGGTATGAAAGGCAAGAAGGAACGGTGTGGGTTTTTTAGTTAGTAAGTGTCTGACACTATCTCCCGGTCCGTCCAAGGGCGGAGGATGTCATTTGGATGATTTTTACCCCCCAAAAAAAACCCCGTCTTAGTCAAATAAATAGAATCTGTAAATATAACCTATATATAGTTATTTGTTAAACACTAACAACCTTGCAAAACTGTATTACTAACATCATAAACAACAACATTATTTCTATGACTTTTTGTAAAACATAATTCATTTACCAAAAACGTCTGTATGACTTGACGCAAGCTCATCAAGCACCCCCTCTCCGCCGATGAACTAAAATATCATCAGTCATAGAATAAAAGTTGTTGATTATGATGTTAGTAACATACCCCTGAAAGGTTGCTAGTGTCTTACAAATAACCCTGTAAATGATTTGATTGGCACAGCTAACTTGTTATTTTTCAGGGTATTTATGTTATGACGAACTTGACGATCCCTTATGTACCAAAAAACTTCCCGTTTCCTAAAGGTCGTATCTACTGCAACATATCTTTTACTGAAGATGGTGTGACCAGACTTATAGTGAGAGTTCACATTGATTTTGAGTTGAAAACATGGCACAAAATTCTCAAAACCTCAACAAATACACCTGTATAAAAATAACAATACTTTTAGTAAAATAATGTTGAGAACTAAATACGTTTTTTAATTTTACCCGATTACGAGTACAATGAAGTCAAAAGGTAAGTTATTATTTAATTGCATCACTGCTTACCATCAGTAGCCCGATTCACCTAATCAAAACCGTAACGATAAAGTAGCGATTTAGTCGTTTAGACCATTTCCGTATTCATATCCATCAATCGAGTTTGAACGACACCGATTTTAAAGTCGTTTGGTCTGTTGTGGTTTATTTGGTTGTAATGGACCATGAAATCCTTCTACCTGAACACTTTCATATTATCTACTTTTAAACCGTAATAGCTAGTTTCCTGCCAATTTTGTGAAAAGAATATTAAACTGGTTCATCATAATATAACCTGTTTGTTAATAACATAATTATTGGTGTCGGTGTTATTTATAAAATTAGTTTTAGACGCAAACTGGTCGATCAAACTATTTCACGTGAATTGAAAACGGAAATAAAATTAAAATGATTTTGAAATACTTTTATTTTGGTTGGATTTTATATTTACAATTCGAAATTATTTACTGCAAATCAGAAACTGAACGAGTAAGTGACTTTTATAAATCTTTTTAACTATAAGATATTTCATGAAAAACGAATGGCTTTTGAAGACAGTGGTAATATTTCAGAGGATGGGGAACACGCAATGACACGCATGTACCTAATCCAACAAGTTTAAATATGACCTCAACTATATACTTTTAAATAATTTAAGAAATAAAATATTCGGTTGGTATAAAAATCAACCAATTCGACAATTTTTTTTTTCAAATTTCATCGTTTTGTTCGTTCTTATAACATTTAGGTACTTATCTTAAGAAAATTTTAAATTAAGATTCAGTTAAATATCTCCTGAATAAACGTGACATATTTTAAATAACAAAAATGAGTCTAATAGTCATAACTTTATTGAAGCAAAACATAGGGACCAAAGAAATTATAGAGACGTTGAGATAGCCTCGAAAAAGCAGTTATGGATGAACAAACTGTATGCTTTCGTCTCAGGGATTTAAACTTCTGGCATCGTCTGTGAGATCTTCGAGGCAGCAGTAATGCGACGATGCAGGACTACAACGCACAGCTCAGTACCAATACCAATGATAAAAGCAAGCGAGCAAGATAGTCTAAAAGAGAATTTACCATCTCTTACGTGTCGTGCCAATTTAGCTATTTTATACTGCTTGTTGTTTCCTCATCAAGAGGACTACGTTAATGTTTTGTGTGTGTTATTATTATTATAATAGTTATGTTGTAGATCACCTATCTCGACACTGAGCGTCCTTTGATCAACTGGTTTGACAAGACTTTCCTGAACAATTTTACTATGACCAGTAAACGATTGAACCGACAGGATCCTAGGCACTTTGTAAATCTAAGAATAGATACGCTGGCGACCGCTTCTAATAACGTCACGGTAAGTTTAAGGGAAACTTTAAAAGCTCATCAAGAGAACTATTACTATATCTAAAACTTTGTTCCAAAAGTTAACCCTCGGTCCGTCGCGCATTTTTAATAACGTGGTTCGTCGCGTGGGGTCCCTCAAGACCCCAACAGTATGATACCTTTGAAATCCTTTATAACTTGTATTTTTCGAACTATTTTAGCAATTTCTTATTTTTTTATTTAATGTCAATAAAACTACAACAAATTAATCAAAAATATTCATATATTTACTATCTGAACTTATAAACTAAAATTAGGATCACAATTTTCACTCTTTGAGATCATTTCACAGTTATTTTTGTTTTAATACTACTAAATCAATCAAATTTAAGTTATATTATATCTGTATGATATCACACTAGACTAATTAATAATTTACAACAAAAAAATATACAACTTTTATCAAATGAAATCCGACAATTTTTTTTTGCTTTATTCACAGACTGGTACATACCGCTTTGGTATGTGTTTTTTTTTTATTCTCTTGAAAAGGGCATTTGTTGTTGTTTGGGCACATATTTTGAAAATATGGACCTTCTAGTTGCTTACCGACATATATTTCCAACTTTTTTGGGTAGAATGTAACGGCATCCATCAGAGAAAAGTACTTGATCCAGTATTTTGCCGATGTACAGGGCATGAGCATGTATTGGCGAAATCGACACTATCCTCTAAAACTCTTACCATCCATGGACCATTTCTGACTCTTCTTGATGTATAAAAGTTCTGTGATGAAATGTTTATCAAGGGCTTTTCATCATCATCTATATGAACTTCCCAACTTCATGTACTCTTCATCCAACGATTCTAAAACCTGATCTGTTTCCTTCAAAGATTCCTGATGTTGTTCTGTAGGTACCAAATCATCACATTTTTGTTCCGAATCCGTGTTATGTTCACTTTTTTCGTCCAGGTATGAAGTGATTCCATTTTCATCCTCATCATCATAACATCATCAGATTCATTTTCTCACCAACTCATTATACGTTGTTGTTATCATTCACATATTTTAGTAGTCAATTACAACTTAATTTTAACCTTAAACAGTAAAAAAATAATAAAAACCCATATTACACAAGAAATCTACCATACATTTTTACTTACGTCGTTCGTCGCGTGGGGTCTTTCACAGCCCGCGCGCACAAAACACGTCTATATCTCACTTCGCTGGTGTGAGAACTTAAATTAGCGGCGATGCATGTGAACTATAATCCAATTTCAGCGGGTACCTTACCATAACTTGTGGATAGTTTTAAATGTGTTAATTTTACATAATTCTAACACCTAGGCTTTCAAATACCCCACGCGACGGACCGAGGGTTAAAGGGTATTTATACAACAATATTTTTAGTTTTACGAAATTTGGATATAGTTTCTTCAGAATCAGTAACTGAAAGGATTCCAATAGTTTTTACACCATGTTATATTTTTTCCAAAAGTATTTAAAAAGGTCACAAGTAGGACACCACCGACAGTAAGTACAACACGGGTTTCGGCAAGTCATAGTGGGTATTAGGCTCCAGCAAACAGTTGTGCAAAACAACTCAGTCGCCCGGATGGCCCGATGACTTGTAGTTCTGCTGACATAACAAGCTTATAACTTTGTGGTTTTTCATGATATAGTTATGAAATTTTGTACATAGATTCTTTACATAAAAATAATAGACACGTGTTTCGGATTTCGCGTATATTAAATCTAATGTTGTAGATATTTACTGTAC
Organism: Mythimna ferrago; assembly: GCA_910589285.2. NCBI lineage: Eukaryota > Metazoa > Arthropoda > Insecta > Lepidoptera > Noctuidae > Mythimna > Mythimna ferrago. The sequence continues at coordinate 23,646,455 of OU342691.1, read as the reverse complement.
TGAAGGTATTTAGTCTTGTAGATGTCATGACAATGCATTCGTGTTGGCTCTTGTAAAGGGTTATTTGTTACTCGCCGCAGTTCACATAGATCTAACAGCGGACGCATAATTTGCAATAATAATTTCACAAAACGGTACTGTACCACAATGGTCCTCCAATTCCAAGGGTCGCGGGAATCCGGATCTAACCGAGGTCTTCGAGGACTTCTAACGCTGCGTCTCTCTGTACATAGTGGTTCGCGATTTCGATAGTGAAACCAAGTAATGAAACTGATATTACTGACATGTGTATAAATGTTACAGCTGGACTACTACTTCTACCAATTTTTAACAAATAGATACAAGCCCAGCTTCGTGGAAATGCATTTCAAATTATGTGACCTGATGCAGCCAGATACAATATTCGGTGGACCATTGTTAAATGCAATGGGAGGCAAAAAATGTCCCTAGCGGTGAGTATAATAAATATAGGCCCCAAAAAAATCCGTATGGCCATGACCTTTCAGCAGGAGGCGTCTGTACAAACAATATGCAAGTGAAGGTACGTATGTAAACTAGCCCGTCTTAGTGACTACTGGGGCCAGGGTTAGCTCCGAAAGGTAGCTCGGCCCCGGTATGAAAGGCAAGAAGGAACGGTGTGGGTTTTTTAGTTAGTAAGTGTCTGACACTATCTCCCGGTCCGCCCAAGGGCGTAGGATGTTATTTGGATGATTTTTACCCCCAAAAAAAACCCCGTCTTAGTCAAATAAATAGAATCTGTAAATATAACCTATATAGAGTTATATGTTAAACACTAACAACCTTGCAAAACTGTATTACTAACATCATAAACAACAACATTATTTCTATGACTTTTTGTAAAACATAATTCATTTACCAAAAACGTCTGTATGACTCGACGCAAGCTCATCAAGCACCCCCTCTCCGCCGATGAACTAAAATATCATCAATCATAGAATAAAAGTTGTTGATTATGATGTTAGTAACATACCCCTGAAAGGTTGCTAGTGTCTTACAAATAACCCTGTAAATGATTTGATTGGCACAGCTAACTTGTTATTTTTCAGGGTATTTATGAAATGACGAACTTGACGATCTTCTATGTACCAAAAAACTTCCCGTTTCCTAAAGGTCGTATCTACTGCAACATATCACTTACTGAAGACGGTGTGACCAGACTTGTAATGAGAGGTCACATTGATTTTGAGATAAAAACATGGCACAAAATTCTCAAAACCTCAAGAAATACACCTGTATAAAAATAACATTACTTCTAGTAAAATAATGTTGAGAACTAAATACGTTTTTTGATTTAACCCGATTACGAGTATAATGAAGTCAAAAGGAAAGTTATTATTTGATTGCATCACTGCTTACCATCAGTAGCCCGATTCACGTAATCAAAACCGTAACGATATCGTAGCGATTTAGTCGTTTAGACCATTTCCGTATTCATATCCATCAATCGAGTTTGAACGACACCGATTTTAAAGTCGTTTGGTCGAAGAGTCGATTTAAAAAAAACTGTATTACATTATCCTGGTAGAATACTTGCCAGTTGAGTTGTCGTTCTATTCAATCCCGATTAAGGAAAACGTGTATACCGCTTTTGGATAGGACTTCGATCGAACGACTATAAAACTTCAACGATATTTGGCTTGTTTGATTTTACGTGAATCAAGCTAATCGTTACGCCACCTCTTTCTAGGGCGGCCTCGACGGTGCTTTTCCTCGGTAGGAACCGACTACATGACGACACTTGCCCAGAGGTCACTGCACAAGTTTATATCGCTTAAAAAGAAAGTTATGAATTTAAAATTTATTCCCTCATACCTTCTCAAACTCGATGCGTTTATTTTTACATCTGATTATAATTGAAACGTCTACTTGTAATATTAATATAGGTAATATGAAAGCAAACGAACTACAAATACAAAATACACAACCACGGACCACCACCGAAGATAATGTTTGCATATTCAAAAGTAAATTGTTCAAATAAACAAGACGATAAGACGTATTTTCGCTTTTTTTGAAGATTTTTTCATTAAAAAATATCACATTACCAGCCCTTTAATTCCTTTATTATTTTTAATTAAACACTATTAATTTTAAATTAGTACAAATATATAAAGGGCTTATTAGAAAAGGTCTTGATATTATTTAAGTAGACTTGATAAAAATATTCATATACAGCAAAGTTATTAGCGTTTGTTAATATCCCAAATTGTCAATCAATTCATGGAAATATTACGTATACAGGCTATTTAATGATTATGAATGTATAAATGGAGATCAAAATAGAAAAATAGTGCGCGTAGTATTTTTTAGCAGCAAATGTTAAGAATGATTGATTCAAGTATGAATTTATGAATTATGGCTAGTGGTCAATTTTGGGATTTCGCATTTTTTTGCTTTTTAACTATTCAAATATGATCGGGATTCCGATCCCGATTTCCGACAACGCAGGCGCCGGCTTGCGGACGGTGAGCGATAGGTAACTCGCTATCCAATCGTCCGGTAACCGTCGAGACCGAGCCCAAGCCGTCGATGGCGCGTAGTGCTCCACGCGCGACTCAAGAAGATGTCAGCAACAGTACGGCCCCCGCAAGGCCCAAGCTTATTGGAGCAATGGGGGATGTGAAAGAGAACCCCAGGGCCCTGGGACGAAAGTAAAGAAGGAACAGGAGGAGGTTTTGTCAGTAAAAATCTGACACGAAAGGGTGGGACATATCACTGGATGATTTCCCACCTTAAAATAAAGAGCTAAATAATTTAAATGAAAGGAGCCATATATTATAGAACACAGTTATTTCAGCCTTGAACAGTAGACACTCGCTCTTCCTGGCATTATATCTAAGACCCTGGGCCTCCGCATATCGCTCACAAACCGACACCAATATTCTGAGAGCGCTGATCGATGGGGCCAACAGCACCATGTCATCGGCGTAACTTATGTTGTTGACAAATGTTCCGTCAATTGAACAACCTACCATAGCGCTGCTGAGCTCACGAATCAACCGATCTATATACAGACAGAAGAGTTTCGGTGAGGTCAGACCTCCCTGCCTGACCCCACACTCCAGTCTGTACGGATCAGATAGCGAGCCTGCCCACTTCACCATATTGGTTTGATGACCGTACCAATATTTAAACAACTCAACCAACTCACCTGGAAGCGTTGTCTCGTCATATAGCTTCTTCCATAAAACACTATAGGCCACCATATCGAAGGCTTTCGACATATCAAGAAAACATGCATATACAGGGGTTTTCCTGTCCGTGTAGTATCGAACAGTGTGCTTGAGACAAAGAACAGCGTGTTCAGTAGACAAACCAGTTCTGAAGCCAAACTGAGCGTCGTGAAGCGACATATGTTTATTTAACTGTTTGTCAAGCACACTGTCCAACACTTTTGAAATTACCGTAGCCAACGATATCGGCCTATAGTTATTTATGTCAGAAGCATCCCCGGTGCGATTTTTTATGATGGGCACCACCAAGGTCTTCATTAAATCGTGAGGCAAATATGTGTGTGGGAAGCAGAGATTAAATAATAATGCCAGCACTCTGGGCATATGGACACCAGCATTTTGTAAATGCTCGATGCTCAGAGAATCGTGCCTAGGTGATTTTCCGCGCTTCATGCCACAGCCACAGCCGCTATCTCCCTAGACGAAACCCTCACTAATGTGCTCATTGAAGGCTCCCTTGCTGCCAAGGCCTCTCCCATAGCACCTAGAGGGGACTTCACCGCAAAATGATTTTTAAATAAGTTGGCAATGGATACAGGCTCCCTAACACCCTCAACACTCGCAGGAAGGCTCGACCTGCCCTTCAGCTGGTTAGTATGCTTCCAAAACTTACCAAAATCCTTCTTTTCATGACAGGATGCTATTATGTCCATTTTAATTTGCTCTCTGTTCTCCTGACACCATTTAAGTTTACTTTTAAAAACTCACAAACAAATGTTTCCTTCATGATTTTTATTTCATTTTGAATGGTCAAGATTTCTTTTAGCGTCCTTGTTGCGTCAATATGATCGAAAGTCACTGGTGGGAGTTTGTGCAGATCTTTTGGGCTTATGTTTAACTTACCACCAGATATAGTAACATATAAAAGACAAAAATAGTAAATGATCACCAAAATTAAACCTACATTTTAATGTAAAATTATAACCAAAGTTTTAACATCTCGCTATCCTATTTAAGCAAAATGAATCCAAATAAAGCATCGGCAGAACCCCATGGTTACGGAGATATCAGTAGTTAAAATTTTGAGGTTAGGTTAACTACCTGCCAAGACAGCTCGGCGGAGCCCCGCTACGCGGGGCTCCTACTTCTGGGTGGTTTAAAAAAAAATAACCTCGAAGAAGGTGACGGGGTCTGTGTTCGCTCGCTTCGCTCGTTCACTACGACCCCACCACCTTCTTCTAACCTAAATCTATCCGACCCGGGGTGCCCTAAAATTCCACTAAGATAGATTGTTGATTAGACAAAGTATCATACTGCTCTACGGGGCTAAAAAGAGCGCATTAATTTGCTCGCTAAGATTTGGTTATCATTTACTACATTTGGTGTTCGAATACAATTTAAAGTACAGTCGTAACTAAAATACTATTGTAACTTTAGGATTTCATTTTTTTGGTGTCATTTTTGACAAAAGAACTAAGGGTACCAAAGCGTTTTATGGTGGTCATTATATTTAATCCCAATCTTTTGCTACAAATATTGGTACAAACTCAGGATCAGTTTGCTTGAATAGTGCTATCATGTCATAGATATTTCGCTGCGATTTACCACTTTTCTTCCGAGATATTTTCCGTTGCTGCGTTGAGACCGATGCAGAAAAATCATGCATTGACATCCCCCGCCCTTGGGCGGAGCAGGAGATAGTGTCAGACTCTTACTAACTAAAAGACCCACCCCGTTCCTTCTAGCCTTCATACCGGGGCTCGAGCGCCCTTTCGGATAACCCTGGCCCCAATAGGCTTCGACCCGGCTGGGTCCCTGCTGTTGCTGACAACTCCTTGAGGCGCGCGGGAACAGTGCGCGCCGTCGACGACTTGGGCTTGGTCCGGACAGTTACCGGACGGCCGGACAGTGAGCTACCCATTGCTCACTGTCCGCAAGCCCGCGCCTACGTTGGCCGGAAATCGGGATCAGAATCCCGGCGGCGGCGGCGGCGATAACGCCGTTGCCTGATGCGTTCGGCCTCCTCCTTTGCGAGCATTACTGCTTCGCAGAAGTCGGCGACCGCCTGCCACTCCTCCTCGCTCCGGACCATGGCCTCAACCAAGGCCCGGCGCGAGAGGTCTCCGCCGCCGATCGCCCCCACGAGGGCACGGCGATGCTCCGCCCAAGCAGGTCACACCTCGACTGTGTGCTCCACCGTGTCCTCCGGGCGTTCCGCACAGTGGCGACACCCGGGCGTCACTTGTCTGACTTGATCCGCACTGCTCTTGACTCTACGATTGTATATCGTGCCCCTCACACCGCCAGAGACAGAGACAGAAAGAGGAATATCATTAAAGTTAAAGTGATGAAGCAGGTCACGACCCTCAGCATTAAGGAATACGATGCAAGGAGGTACAAGTTAAAAAAAAAAAATATTTAAATACAAAATAGCATGAAATTAAAAAAAGTAAGATTTGGTACTTTTTTTTTTATTATTATTAATGATAGGCTTGCGTTTGACCACTATCTCACCTGATGGTAAGCGATGATGTGGTCGACGATGAAGCACGCTTGCCTAGAAGAAACCTATTCACTCTCGACTTATGGTCTCCGTTTGACCCTACCCTCTTGGATCACAGTCTTCTTGGCGAGATATGAATTTTAGGGGTGATGAGTCGCTGAATGCTTATACAGACACATTACTTCAAACGACTCATAATCCGTTTGGCTTCTCGGCATCACTTTGGTGCAAATATTATACACCTACACACCTCTTCTCATATTTTGAGTGCATTGTTTTCCTAATTTTAACACACTTTCTTAATTTATTTCACGGTAGAGGGATATTTCTTGCGTTCAGGGAGTTTTGCTGTTGCCAGGTCGTATTATTGAGTGAGTCATCATGTCACCTCCCCATAATGTGGTGCAATTCACTGCCTGTTGTATCTACCATCGTTACAGAAAAATGATAGCTGCAAGAATAACAATTGTATTTAGGATAAGTTCGTATGTATATTTTATGAAAGTAATAATTATCGTATACCTATTGTGTAATAATTAATTGTTAAAATTTAATTTTGTTATAATTTTTGTAGTGTTGTTCTTTAATTAATAATAATGTATAATAATTTATGTATGATGACAGAAATCGAAATGCTCAAGTAAAAGTATGTGTATATGTACTAACCTGCTTATGTTGCTCTCGGAAGGGACGCCAAAATTGTCACTCGAACGGTGGTTGCTGAAAACCAGCACCGTAGATGTCTGGATTATTCCAGCGTCACGGTATATGCTGAGCAACGGCCTATTTTTGCTTAGATGCGACGCACAACTTAGAATCTTAGATTGTGTTAATATGATTATATTGTATTTCTTTTATTTTTAGTTATTTTTAGATTTTTTAGGTTATTTTTGTTTATGTTGTACTCTGTTTAAGGCCAGCGTCAAAATCACAGAGCATCTAAATAGTCAAAATGCCACAGATACAATAACTGTTTACATGCTCTGTGCAGGTTACAAGGGCAATAGTGTTATGCCCGTTACACACATGGCCTGATAGGGATACTGGCTGTTATATTTTTTTTTTTATATATAATATTGCGTTGATTTGTGCGTCTATTTAGGCGGAATAAACGTGTTTTCTTTCTTTTCTTTCTTACTTAAAGACTCCTAAGTTGTAGCTATCAGGAAACACAGATTCCGGCAGGGAATTCTACTCCTTGGCTGTACGCACAATAAATGTGTTCGCAAAACGTTTTGTGCGTATGGGTGGGATGTCTACCATGTACCGGTGGCGCAACGCTGTACGTCGTGTGGTCCGATGATGGAACGGACTTGGCGGAATTAGATTGTGCAATTCCAGTGCACACTCCCCGAAATGTAAACGATAGAAAACCGACAGACTAGCAACTCGGCGGCGATGCACAAGGCTTTGGAGCTTCGACTCTACAAGTGCATCATTGCCGATGATTCTCTTGGCTCGCCTCTCAATCGACTCCAGCGCATCAAGCTGGTATTTGGCAGATCCATCCCAAAGATGAGAACAGTACTCCATACACGATCGAACTTGGGCTTGGTAAAGATTGACTAGTGTGGTATAGTGTATTAGTATTTACAAATGATATTTATTTTGCAAATAGGTTTTTAAAAAACACGTTTTTACATCAATTTTGTTTACAGTCAGTTTTATACTTTTGAACTCAAAACCGAACCTGTTTTTTTTTTCTACATGAAATGACAGCTTTTAAAAGCTTACCGTTAAAGATCAAAATAACTGTGTTCTATAATATATGGCTCCTTTTTTTTCATTTAAATTATTTAGCTCTTTATTTTAAGGTGGGAAATCATCCAGTGATATGTCCCGCCCTTTCTTGTCAGACTTTTAATGACAAAACCTCCTCCTGTTCCTTCTTTGCTTTCGTCCCAGGGCCCTGGGGTTCTCTTTCACATCCCCCATGGCTCCAATAAGCTTGGGCCTTGCTAGAGCCGTGCTGTTGCTGACATCTTCTTGAGGCGCGCGTGGAGCACTACGTGCCATCGATGGCTTGGGCTCGGTCTCGACGGTTACCGGACGATTGGATAGCGAGTTACCTATCGCTCACCGTTCGCAAGCCGGCGCCTGCGTTGTCGGAAATCGGGATCGGAATCCCGATCATATTTGTATAGTTAAAAAGCAAAAAAATGCGAAATCCCAAAATTGACCACTAGCCATAATTCATAAATTCATACTTGAATCAATCATTCTTAACATTTGCTGCTAAAAAATACTACGCGCACTATTTTTCTATTTTGATCTCCATTTATACATTCATAATCAATAGCCTGTATAGGTACATAATATTTCCATAAATTGAGTGTCATTTTGGGATATTAACAAACGCTAATAACTTTGCTGTATATGAATATTTTTATTAAGACTACTTAAATAATATCAAGACCTTTTCTAATAAGCCCTTTATATATTTGTACTAATTAAAAATTAATAGTGTTTAATTAAAAATAATAAAGGAATTAAAGGGCTGGTAATGTGATATTTTTTAATAAAAAAATCTTCAAAAAAAGCGAAAATACGTCTTATCGTCTTGTCTATTTGAACAATTTACTTTTGAATATGTAAACATTATCTTCGGTGGTGGTACGTGGCTGTGTGTTTTCTATTTGTAGATCGTTTGATTTCATATTACCCATATGCATATAGTAAATGTTATATTGATATTACAAGTAGACGTTTCAATTATAATCAGATGTAAAAATAAACGCATCGAGTTTGAGAAGATATGAGGGAATACATTTTAAATTCATAACTTTCTTTTTAAGCGATATAAACTTGTGCAGTGACCTCTGGGCCCAAAGTCTGCTATTTTTATAAATTCGTCATTCCAACACGATCCCATTGTCATTTTGCTAAAAGTTTGTAATCTGCTAATTCATAATGATCGATCATTGATCGGTCAGTGGTCTTTTAATAGAATTGTAGTAGAATGATAATTTCGAGAATATTAAAACCAATAACTGAACAATAACGTTCTAATGGTCAAACACTGATCAAATAAACTGTCAAAGTTTTAGCAGATTACCGCATACGTCAAATATTCATTTGTCAATATGTACGAGATTACCATTTTAAGCCACTTCTTTCAATGGAGTGTCAGTGGTTGACCATTGGAAAGTCATAATGACGCTATTATATTAGTAGATAACCAAACTTGTCAAAATCGACAATTATGACATCAATGATAGACCATTCTGATACTATTGTAATAGCAGACTTGAGGCCCTGGGCAAGTGTCGTCATTTAGTTGATTCCTACCGAGGAAAAGCACCGTCGAGGCCGCCCTAGAAAGAGGTGGCGTAACGATTAGCCTGATTCGCGTAAAATCAAACAAGCCAAATATCGTTGAAGTTTTATAGTCGTTCGATCGAAGTCCTATCCAAAAGCGGTATTCACGTTTTCCTTAATCGGGATTGGATAGAACGACAACTCAACTGGCTCGAAACTAAACGATCTATCGACGACTTATTTCCAGTTACATAAATAAGTATTCTGCCAGGATAATGTATTACAGTTTTTTTTAAATCGACTCTTCGACCAAACGACTTTAAAATCGGTGTCGTTCAAACTTGATTGATGGATATGGATACGGAAATAATCTAAACGACTAAATCGCTACGATATCGTTACGGTTTTGATTACGTGAATCGGGCTACTGATGGTAAGCAGTGATGCAATCAAATAATAACTTTCCTTTTGACTTCATTATACTCGTAATCGGGTTAAATCAAAAAACGTATTTAGTTCTCAACATTATTTTACTAGAAGTAATGTTATTTTTATACAGGTGTATTTCTTGAGGTTTTGAGAATTTTGTGCCATGTTTTTATCTCAAAATCAATGTGACCTCTCGCTACAAGTCTGGTCACACCGTCTTCAGTAAGTGATATGTTGCCGTAGATACGACCTTTAGGAAACGGGAAGTTTTTTGGTACATACGGGATCGTCATGTTCGTCATATCATAAATACCCTGAAAATAACAAGTTAGCTGTGCCAATCAAATCATTTACAGGGTTATTTGTAAGACACTAGCAACCTTTCAGGGGTATGTTACTAACATCATAATCAACAACTTTTATTCTATGATTGATGATATTTTATTTCATCGGCGGAGAGGGGGTGCTTGATGAGCTTGCGTCGAGTCATACAGACGTTTTTGGTAAATGAATTATGTTTTACAAAAAGTCATAGAAATAATGATGTTGTTTATGATGTTAGTAATACAGTTTTGCAAGGTTGTTAGTGTTTAAAAAATAACTCTATAGAGGTTATATTTACAGATTCTATTTATTTGACTAAGGCGGGGTTTTTTTTGGGGGGTAAAAATCATCCAAACGACATCCACCGCCCTTGGGCGGACCGGGAGATAGTGTCAAACACTTACTAACTAAAAAACCCACACCGTTCCTTCTTGCCTTTCATACCGGGGCCGAGCTACCTTTCGGAGCTAACCCTGGCCCCAGTAGTCACTAAGACGGGCTAGTTTACATACATACCTTCACTTGCATATTGTTTGTACACCTCCTGCTGAAAGGTCATGGCCATAGGTACAGATTTTTTTGGGGGTGAGAAATTCTCCAACTACTTCTCCTGCTCTTGGACGGAGCAGGAGGGTATGCCAGACTTTTACTGACTAAAACTCACTCCTGTGTTCTTTTTTTGCCTTGCGTTGTAGGTTCCCGGGTTTTCCTTTCAAAAGCGAGCCCTTGGCCCCAATACGCTTTGACCCTGCTGGGCCCTTACGCTTTATGACCGTAAGGATGGTGCGAAGATACCGCACGGTTGCTCACAAAGCGGTGAGCTTCCTTACCAGTCATCCACTGTGGAATCCAGAGGCAAAAGTCCTTGCAAACAAGCACCATTTACGTATGGAGATGCAACACTGGATTCCATGGCGATATGGAGACAGCGACTGTTGCAATCAACAATCGCAGCATAAGTTTATTATTTAAGAAATGGCGGGAGAGACGCTACGGCGTCCTCACCTTCTCCACGACGCACGTCCTACCGATTTTGAGTAGTCGAGAGCGCGTAGTGGTCCTCGCATGCTTTAAAGAGATGTCATCAAAACAGTAGGAGCCCGGCAGGGTCGATAAAGTCCGGTAAGTCCCCTCTTTGAGGCGTGGCTGGAAAGACCTCACGGCGTCCTTACCTTCCGCATGACGCAGGTGCTCACCGGACATGGTTCGTTCGGGAGTTTCCTGCACCGGATTCATGCGGAAGTGACGCCCGAGTGTCGCCACTATGCGGAACGCCCGGAGGACACGGTGGAGCACACAGTCGAGGTGTGCCCTGCTTGGGCGGAGCATCGCCGTGCCCTCGTGGGGGCGATCGGCGGCGAAGACCTCTCGCGCCGGGCCTTGGTTGAGGCCATGGTCCGGAGCGAGGAGGAGTGGCAGGCGGTCGCCGACTTCTGCGAAGCAGTAATGCTCGCAAAGGGGGAGGCCGAACGCATCAGGCAACGGCATTATCGCCGCCGCCGCCGCCGCCGGGATTCTGATCCCGATTTCCGGCCACCGTAGGCTTGCGGACAGTGAGCAATGGGTAGCTCACTGTCCGGCCGTCCGGTAACTGTCCGGCCCAAGTCGTCGACGGCGCGCACTGTTCCAGCGCGCCTCAAGGAGTTGTCAGCAACAGCAGAGACCCAGCCGGGTCGAAGCCTACTGGGGCCAGGGTTATCCGGAAGGGCGCTCGAGCCCCGGTATGAAGGCTAGAAGAAACGGGGTGGGTCTTTTAGTCAGTAAGAGTCTGACACTATCTCCCGCCTCTGCAGCTAAGAGACGACCAGTCTCATCTGACGGCACCCGTTCACGAGTACGACGCGTGCATCAGCCCCACTCAGCTCAACCATTTTGAAGGGAACCGAATGACCCAATAACACGTGCCACCAACAGCGAGACATTTGAGTGAGCATGACAAACTCTCAACTGGCATGATCGTAATGTCAAAAAAATAAAAATAAGTTGTAACCTAATAAACCCGCCGGGTACCCGCTGAGGCCACGGGGAATTTATGACAAGTGAACCTGGGGTCCAGAACGCAAAGCGCAATATAAAATTTTCAACATTCCATGTGAAAGTTTTACTTAGTTGAGTCTGTCTAAAAAGTCAAACGACTTGGGATTTTTTTAATGAAATAAAAAATCTGTTACTGGCAACGCGAATTTAAGTTGTCATTCACTTGTCTCTTGAGATGATGATAGTTCTACAAAAGATATTGATCTTTATATAGCTAGTGATGATGAATTCAATAAGCGGAGTGGGATATTCAGAATCAGATTTCTGTTACGATTCCTTGTTTAGGTTATTACTTCATACTTACTTATGACAATATTATATCTTTGCAAATGTATCCTAATTTTGTACCGACGATTACCGACGAAGCGGTATTTAGACCCGAGCCGTGGCGAGGGTCTTAAGAGAGCCGAGAACGGTAATCATTAATTACTCACGTGTATCATACGTTTTTCAATACACTTGTGAAGAAAATAACTATAAAACTAGTAAACTTCTGTAGCGGTAAAAATCTGTTTTCAAATGCGCGGCCAGATTTTTTTTTATTCGGTGGTAAACAGTACAAAGTGAGGTGCAGTGTGAAGTAATACTAACACAGTCATAAGTTTTATTTACTAACAATAAATTGTGTTTAATTTACTATATATATATATATATATTAGTCTGTAAGGTATGTATCTATGGGCCAAGATGTATATATGATTGAATAAACGATTTATTATTATTATTAGATACTATTATTAAAGACACAAAAAAATATTCTAAGCGAAAATCTTTTGCATTGTTTTCTTGTTAAAAAGTCCCCTAATAATATTATTAAATAATTAATTCATTAAGCCCCTAGCAAACGACGGCTTATAATTACTTACACTTAATTTATTATTTCACTTATTTCAAAATTGTTTAACAATACTAATTAACTATAAATTATTTAATTTTTTCTATAAAAAATACTTTAACCGTTCGTGCACCTATTGTCTTACTATTGTGTCTCTAATTACCACGATTAAAAGGTTAGAAAAAAAACTTATAATATTAAACAATGATCAAGACCTCTAATTTTCCACCTATTGTTGACTACATCTGATTATTACCACAGTAGTTTGACTTTTTATACAGACTCTAGCTGTAATAGATAGACCTTGATTTTTACTATTTTTGTAAAGAACCCTGAAAATAATGTCGCAATGACAACAAAGTTTTTTTTTTAGGTGTGGGTGAATCATCCAATGCTTTTGGGCAGAGCGGGAGATAGTGTCAGACTGTTATTGACTAAAAACCCACTTCTGTTACTTCGTTGCCCTTCGTACCGGGGCCAAATCTTCCTTTCAGAAACAAATCCTTGGCCTCAGGAGGCTTCAACCCTGCTGGGACCGTAGGGCGGTTTGCTGACAACTCCTTGGGGAACCTGGCGTGGAACAATATATGCCGTCGACGTCTTGGGCTCGGTCCGGACAGTTACCGAACAGTCGGACAGCGAGCTGCCCGTTGCTCGCCGTTCGCAAGCCTGCGCATACGGTGACCGGAAATCGAGATCGGAATCCTGGCGGCGGCTGGGGCGTGAGGGCCGTTGCCTAACGGGCGCGGCCTCCTCCTTTGCTAGCATTGCCGCTTCGCCGAAGAAGACGACCGCCTACCACTCCTCCTCGCTCCGGACCATGGCCTGTACCAAGGCCCGACGCGAGAATGACAACAGAGATAAGAGAGATTTTCAGCTTTTAGGGTACGGGAATTTTTGAAGCCTATTTTTATTATACTCACCGGAGGATAGGGACATGTTTTGCCTCCCATTGCATTTAACAATGGTCTACCGAATATTGTATCTGGCTGCATCATGTCACATAATTTGAAATGCATTTCCACGAAGCTGGGCTTGTATCTATTTGTTAAAAATTGGTAGAAGTAGTAGTCCAGCTGTAACATTTATACACATGTCAGTAATATCAGTTTCATTACTTGGTTTCACTATCGAAATCGCGAACCACTATGTACAGAGAGACGCAGCGTTAGAAGTCCTCGAAGACCTCGATTAGATCCGGATTCCCGCGACCCTTGGAATTGGAGGACCATTGTGGTACAGTACCGTTTTGTGAAATTATTATTGCAAATTATGCGTCCGCTGTTAGATCTATGTGAACTGCGGCGAGTAACAAATAACCCTTTACAAGAGCCAACACGAATGCATTGTCATGACATCTACAAGACTAAATACCTTCAGTACAGTAAATATCTACAACATTAGATTTAATATACACGAAATCGTCTATTATTTTTATGTAAAGAGTATATGTACAAAATTTCATAACTATATCATGAAACATCACAAGTTATAAGCTTGTTATGTCAGTAAAAATACAAGTCATCGGGCCATCCGGGCGACTGAGGAGTTGTTTTGCACAACTGTTTGCTGGAGCCTAATACCCACTATGCCTTGCCGTAACCCGTATTGTACTTAGTGTCGATGGTGTCCTATTTGTGACCTTTTTAAATACTTTTGGAAAAAATATAACATGGTGTAAAAACTATTGGAATCCTTTCAGTTACTGATTCTGAAGAAACTATATCCAAATTTCGTAAAACTAAAAATATTGTTGTATAATACCCTTTAACTTTTGGAACAAAGTTTTAGATATAGTAATAGTTCTCTTGATGAGCTTTTAAAGTTTCCTTTAAACTTACCTTGATGTTATTAGAAGCGGTGACCAGCATATCTATTCTTAGATTTACAAAGTGCCTAGGATCCTGTCGGTTCAACCGTTTACTGATCATAGTAAAATTGTTAAAGACTGTCTTGTCAAACCAGTTGATCAAAGGACGCTCAGTGTCGAGATAGGTGATCTACAACATAACTATTATAATAATAATAACACACACACAAAACATTAACGTAGTCCTCTTGATGAGGAAACAACAAGTAGTACAAAATAGCCAATTTGGCACGACACGTAAGAGATTCCGGAGGGCACTCCGGTACCACCGGGTGCCCGAATACCTCTGTCGAGTGGTCGAGGCCTATCTGTCGGATACCTATCCGGGGTAGACTATGAACCTTCATAGTCTACCCCGGTCACCAGGGAGACTGGAAACGTCGAGAGATGTCGTGCGGTGTTCCGCAGGGGTCGGTACTAGGGCCACCCTTGTGGAACATCGGGTACGACTACGTGCTGCGCGGCGACTTCTCTGACGGAGTCAGCGTGGTTTGCTACGCAGACGACACGCTGATTGTAGCGCAGGGAGAGTCGTACCAGGCGGCGGTCGCTCTAACGACACGCGGGGTTGCGATGGTCGTTGATAGGATCCAGGAGTTGGGACTCGAGGTGGCGCTTCACAAATCCGAGGCTATGTGTTTCCACGATCGCCGCTCTCGGAACGCGCCGCCATTGAGTTCCCAACTAACGGTAGGAGTAGTTCACATCGGTGTCGGGTCGACGATGAAGTACCTGGGACTCGTCCTCGACAGCCGGTGGAATTTCGTGGAGCATTTCCGACGTCTGGCTCCCAAACTCAACCGGGCTGGGGCTGCGTTCAAGCGGCTCCTGCCCAACCTTGGGGGTTCAGATGCCTCCTGCCGGAGGCTCTACGCGGGGATCATTCGGTCAATGGCCCTCTACGGGGTGCCGGTGTGGGCGCCGTCACTGAAAAAGCAACCGGCGACCATGCTGAACGCCTGCCAGAGGGTCATGGCAATAAGGATGGCGCGGGGATACCGCACGGTCTCCCGTGAAGCGGCGAGCTTTCTGGCTGGCCTACCACCGTGGGATCTGGAGGTAACAGTCCTTGCACACATGCACGATATGCGCGTGGAAATGCAATGCCGGGGTGAAAGTCCGCTGCCGCGACAGGTCACGGCATGGCGGACAGAGCTCCGGCGGGATCTCATGGTGAAATGGCGTCAACGACTATCGCAACCCAGTGCTGGGCACGCCACAATCATGGCGATAAGTCCCCTCTTTGAGGCGTGGTTGGAAAGACCTCACGGCGTCCTTACCTTCCGCATGACGCAGGTCCTCACCGGACATGATTCGTTCGGGAGTTTCCTGCACTGGATTCGTGCGGAAGTGACGCCCGGGTGTCGCCACTGTGCGGTATGCCCGGAGGACACGGTGGAGCACACAGTCGAGGTGTGCCCTGCTTGGGCGGAGCATCGCCGTGCCCTCGTGGGTCGGCGGCGGAGACCTCTCGCGCCGAGCCTTGGTTGAGGCCATGGTCCGGAGCGAGGAGGAGTGGCAGGCGGTCGCCGACTTTTGCGAAACAGTAATGCTCGCAAAGGAGGAGGCCGAACGCATCAGGCAACGGCATTATCGCCGCCGCCGCCGCCGCACTATGGAAAATGGTAGAACAAGCGCATATCAAAAATGCTTTTTACGAATATCATAATTTGGATAATATGGCTATTTTATTAGGTTCTCTAATAGTTAAATTATAATATTCATTAGGATTTTTTCACTTAATACGCGAAATTATTATTTTTTTCATACACACACATAGAAGACAGAAGTGCCAAACTCAAGTCTTTGCCTAAACATGTTTCAATACCATATTGTGAAAAAATACTTGGTAAAGATATGCAGTATTTTACATTTTTAGAAAGGTTATTTTATGCTTTTTGCGATACAGCTTAATGATTTTAAAAGTAAAGAAAAATATTTCAGTAATTACTTAAAAAGTGACATACCTTATTTTTCACTTATTTTTTTTTTTCGTCGAAGGTTTTCAATGTTACCCACGTTTGCCCAACCGAACCACGTCTAACTATTCATAAATAGAATGCAAAAAAATCAGCTGCGGATATTTGCGGTTTTAGAAGATATGAGAAAAAAACTGATAAAAGTCAGTACCCGAAAATTGGTATCTTTTGCGGTTTACCACTGACACCATTCACATGAACAATATGGAACTTTTTGGATATTTTCTTCATTATTTCGTGATAACAAAGGGACCTTATCAAATTTGCACTCGGTTTGCGTGGGAAATTACAAGATAATTATAATGCACGTACCAATTCGATATTGTAAAATGAGTATATAAAGGGAAGCAAAAACTATTCGAACCATCTACATCAGTGTAACTTCAAGTGAAGCAAATCTCATCTACGCCTATTATTTCTGCAGATTGTGAAGTGTTAAAATGTCTTCCTTCAGCTGTACCAAACGAGACTTCATAATCCCCTATATCGAGGGTGGCAAGACCATGGAATCATTATCCAAAGTTTTAGTGGAAAAGCTCAGTGTTTCTGAAAACAACTTGTGTTTTATAATTAGTGACATACAAAGGCACATTCTTCCTATTTTCAACAAGCGCTGGGCCCTGGCATCTCTGAAAAAAGAAACATTTTTACAGAAGAATTGTACTTGGTTGGACTCAACGTATTCGTTAAATTTACCGGATTCTGAACAATATTCTACGCCATCAACATCTGGCCAACGAGGAAGAGCATGCGTGGCTTATGGAGACTCCTCAGAATCTACCTAGAAGAGGAAAAACACTCTTCTACTCCAAGAATATGGCTTCGAGCATATAAAAAACGCCTATGTGCAGGGACTACGGGCTTTACGTGAGTACACAGAAGCTCATCTTGTCGAAGAATTAAGAACCGCTGACACTCAAAAGAAATTAGATATCTCAAGTAAGTGGAACGACTTAGAACAGATGAAGATTCTTTCCGATACGGAAGCATTGAGTGCTTTTATAGATTTGGATCTAACAAAAGCACAATATATGTACCTGAAAAACTTAACCAACGAACGAAAGTGTTGTATATTCCCGCCTTACTACAAAATACAAGAAATAAAAAGATCCTGTTATCCACCATCTTCTACAATCGAAATCACGAATACTTATGCTAAAGTGATTAATATCCAAGATTTATTGGATCATACTGCTGCTAGAATTTTAAAAATCGATTCTGTTTTCCAAGAACAATATAGAACATTGATCCTTTATTGTAAATGGGGATGTGATGGTTCATCTGGTCAAAGCCAATACAAGCAAATACTTGCAGAATAGTCGGAAACAATTTCAGATGCCAATTTGTTCATCACTTCATTAGTCCCCATCAGATTATTTGATGTGCAATCGGGATCCGTTGTTTGGCAAAATCCGGTACCTTCATCTGTCCGTTTTTGCAGACCAATTTCTATTGAGTTTTGTAAGGAAACTCCAGAAAAAACCAAGGCAGTTGTCGATGATA
Source organism: Mythimna ferrago (assembly GCA_910589285.2). NCBI lineage: Eukaryota > Metazoa > Arthropoda > Insecta > Lepidoptera > Noctuidae > Mythimna > Mythimna ferrago. Next base: position 23,628,523 of record OU342691.1, on the reverse strand, counting down.
TTAAAAATCAAATTAGGGCTGCACAAGCATCACTTATAAACAAAGATGGTATTGCAGTAAATGTGAAGCATGAACAAATAGTTCATGCTGTTAGTTCTAACGATGATTGATGGAAAGGTGGCTCAGGTCCTTACAGATACTCCATCTGGTTCCACATGCACGATATGTGGGGCTACTCCACGGCTAATAAATGACCTATCGAAAGTAACTGCCAGACCTGAAAACGAAAACGCCTACCAATACGGATTGTCCACCTTACACGCCTGGATTCGCTGCATGGAAATGAAATTGCATATTTCCTATAATCTTTCGTTTAAGACTTGGGCTGCTTCAACTGAGGAAAATAAGAGATTAAAAAAAGAAAAGAAAGAACTTGTTCAAAAACGTTTCAGGGAGGAGTTGGGATTAATCGTCGACAAACCTCGGCAAGTTAGCGGGAATACGAACGATGGCAATACCGCATGAAGATTCTTCTATAATAGCACTAGCTCATCGGAAATAACAGGTGTAGATGAAGCATTGATTAAACATTATCTTGCAAGTTCTTTCTTCTGGAATGATGATCGACCCTGAAAAATTTGGGTAATATGCAATAGAAACTGCAAGAATCTATGTAAGTAGTTACGATTGGTATTATATGCCATCCTCCGTTCATAAAATACTCATACACGGAGAAAACGTTATCAAACATTTTGCGGTGCTTCCTATTGGACAGCTATCGGAAGACGCACAAGAGTCTCGCAACAAAGACTACAGAAACATACGACTTCATCATGCCAGAAAATGTTCCCGATCTGCTACAAATGAAGATGTCTTTAAGACGCTTTTATATACGTCAGATCCATATATAACAAGTTTGAGAAAACCGTACGTAAGAAATGTGAAAGAACTTGAAGAAGAGGCACTAAGTCTTCTAAACATGGCACCTGAAAGTGAACCCACATTTACTGACCCTGATCCTGAAGTGGTATAAGTTAAAAATAATATTTATATTTTGTTATTACTTATATTTGTACCTAGCTACATCATTTCCTGAAGCCAGAGTATAGGATGTACCTATTAGTAATATGATTTTAATTTAGTAAATTGTTTTCATATATATATATATATAATGGGTTTTATTGAGGATTTTCGAAATAAACCACAAATTGTTTCTCTGAAAACAAAGATTTGTTTTATTCAACATGCTTTTACAGTAGGTATAACAATTATCGTTTAACTAAAATTACACTTTTATCTCACCTGAAAACAAAGAAACGACATTTAAAGTTTAATAATATCGCCTCCTCAATTATATCCCTTTAATTATCTCTCTACAAGTTTTTATAACAATAAAATGCACAAAATAATCTAAACATCATCTGTCATTGAATGATATGTCACCCCGTATCCACAGCTTAAAAATTAAAAAAATGAAATGTCATTTCCAAGGAGGTCATTTCATTACATCTCCCCCCCATAGGAACGAAAATTCTAAATAATATAATACAAACAATGCACCTGCAAGCTATCTTTATACCTATTCGTTTTCTTCTACTTCATCTTCTGCCGTAACAGGTTGTAATTTTGTTATGTGGAATAAAGTTGATTCTGTTTTTCTGTTGCCAGTGTCAATCTTATAAATGGAGTTCGATATTTTCTCTATTATCTTGAAAGGGCCTATTTTTAATTCGTCTAATTTTTTCCTGTTCAGTCTATTTCCATTTTCTACATATACACTGTCTCCTATCTCGAACTCTTGTATTTTCCTATTTCTATCAAATATTTTCTTGTTGTACTTGTGAGATTTTATTGTATTCTCTAATGCTAATCTTCTATCAGCAATCCACTTGTCTTCCTTTTCTATTGTTTTAATTTCATTTGGTAAAATACTGACATTTGTACCATCCAGTAAATATTTTGGTGCAAAACCTGTAACAGAATGGTCTGTTTCATTATATTTCTGTACACATTCTCTTGCTACTGTTGTCCATGTTCTCTTATTATTTTTCTCATTTATTTTACATCTTATTTTATTTACTATTGTTTGGTTTAATCTTTCGTTCAAGCCGTTTGAAAATGGCGTATTCACAGCTGTAAATATTAGTTTGATGTTATTCTCCTGCAAATACTGTTTAAATTCTTTTGAATTGATGCCTGGATATTGGTCTGTTAGAATTATTCCAATCTCATCTGTCTCGAGTACTTTCTTTGTTAGTTTTATAAAGTCACTTGCGTTCTGTGTTTTTGAAGTCACAATAAACGCATATCTTGTGTAGTGGTCTACTAAAAGGTGTAAGTATTTTTTTGTTGACCTAGATCCTCCAAAGCCACCTATAGTATCGTTTCTGGTCCCAGTTGTGACATTAACCCAAATTTTCCTTGACATCTTGATTTATTTTTTATGCATATTTCGCATGTTTTACAAATATTTATGATATTTTTTGTTAGGTTTTTAGCTGTATATAGTGGACTTATTTTTTTCTGTAATTGTCTGATTCCAATATGGCATAAATCTTCATGCACCTTTTTTATAATTTTTTTACTAAATTCTTCTGAGAGTATAATTTTTTCAAGTTTCTTTATTTTTTTATAATAGATTTTATTTTTATGTAGTAGATTTTGTTTCTTTTCTTTTATTGTTTCATTTTTTTCTTGGTCTTCAACTATATCTTTTATTTGTATTAAATTAACTATTTTTAATAGTTCTTCCTTGTTATCTTCTGATTCTAATACAGGGTTTCGGCTCAAAAAGTCTGCTTCTATATTTTCTTTACCAGGTATATATTTTACTGTAAAGTCATATTGAGATAGGTAATATGTGAGGTCACCCAATTCTTCATCTGTCCTGCATTTAATATTCATGTTCTCTAGAGGTTTGTGGTCTGAGTAAATAGTGAAATGTTTTCCAATTAGCCAGTGTTGCCAGTATTTAACTGCTTCTTTCATAGCAATACATTCCAAATATATGGCCTTTTTTCGTTTTTGAGATACGTTTAGTTTTTTTGAAAAATATGCCACCGGTTTGTCTTTACCGTCTAGTTGAGTCTGTTTTAATATTGCCCCGATACCCTCTAAAGACGCATCTGTAAAGATTTTTATTGGTAAGTCTTTGTCGAATATTTCCAACACAGGTTGAGAACATAAATATCTTTTTATTTGATTAAATGATTCTTCATACTTCTCTGACCACACAAACTTTTCATTTTTTCTTAATAAATTATGTAATGGGTCTAAAATAATTGCACTTCTTGGTATGTATTCATGGTAGAAGTTAATTTTTCCCAAAAATTGTCTGATATTCTTTTGTGTCTTAGGAGTTGGAAAATGTCTTATCGAGATCAAATTGTCTTTTAGTGGTCTTACCGAATTGTTCTGAATTACATGGCCGAGGTACTTTACTGAGTCTGAAGCAAAGTTACATTTCGTAAACTTCAATCTAAAGCCTTCTTGTATTATTGCCTCTAATACATTTCTTATGTGTTTTATATGTTCTTCAAAGGTGTTCGAGTATATCAGAATATCATCAATATAGTTTACGGAGTATCCTGTGAGATTGTGCTTTCTTAGAATATTGCTTAAAATTCTCTGGAAAATTGCTGGTGATGTTTTCAAGCCAAAGGGAAGGCAGGTCCACTGGAAGTGGCCATCTTGTGTGACAAATCCTGTTTTATATCTATCTTCCACCCGTAATGGTATCGCCCAGAATGCTGAATTTATATCCAGTGTAGTAAAATACTTACAATTTCTAGTTTTAACAATCAAATCATCTATTAACGGAAAAGGTTGAGCTTGTGGAACAACAATTTTATTTAGTTCCCTGAAATCTATACACAAGCGGGATTTCCTATTTTCACCCTTTTTAAATGCCAATGTCACTGGAGCAGCAAAAGGACTGTAGGATTCTTCTATTAAATTATTCTTCAGTAACATGGATATTTGCTTTTCAATTTCTAATTTATCTTCTATTGTACATCTGTATGGTCTTTTACTACAGTATCTATTTACTAGTAAATCTATGTGAGCTTCATAATCTCTAACTGTTCCTATATCATACTTGTCCTTTGCAAAAATTGTTTTATATTCCTTTATTATTTTCTCGATCTCAATTTTCTTTTCATTATCTAAATGGTCTGTCATACTTACAAACTCTTCTGTTTCTATATGTTCATTAAAATTTATTGCTAATGTTTTTATATTCTTTTCTTCATTTCTGTTTTCTTTAGACATTTCATCTATTTTATTTGTTCTTATCTTTTGTTCTATCCGCAAGTCCTCGTTTTGGGTTAGTTTGAATTTCTTTATCATATCCAATCCGATTATAAAATCATCAAAATATTCATTTTCTACTATGTATACATCCACCTCTTCTTCTAAATCAAATATTTTTATTTTTATTGTTATCAAGCCATCTGTTTTTTTCACACCATTAACCGTTTTCATATATGCTATATTCTCATTGTCCTTTTTTTCTTTTCTTTTAATCAGTCTTGAATTTATTAAAGAGATCTGTGAGCCTGAATCATAAATGCTCACTTCTAGTTTATTTTCTAATAAGAGCTTGATTTTGATTAATGGTGTACTTACTCGTTTTTTTTCTCAGTATTTATATCTACTTCAATAATGGAGTTGTTATTTACATTTCTGGGTTTAAAAACTTTTTCAGATTCTTTTTTATTTTTCTTGAACCAACATGACTCTTCCGGATGATATCTTATTCCTTTGTTCAAAGATTCACAAGTGTTACATGGCTTCTTCTCATTAGTTTTATTTTTATAAAGGAATGTACAACTCTTTATTGTACTTGAGTTTTTCTTGTACATCATACCTTCATATTTTCTTATCTCATTGAACAAATCAGTAGTGTCATTGAGTTCATCTCTGTTTAACCTATTTAAGATAAACCCAGGTAAACCTGTTGCAATAAGATCTATCATTGTTTTGGAGTCTATCGATTTGTTTATGTCTAGCATAAGCCTTTCTTTTCTAATAGCGTAATCAATTAGTAGTCCTTCTTTATATCTAAATGCGAGAGCATATGTAACTATGTCCCATCCTCGGTTTTTAAAAGTTTCTAAAAATTTGTCTTTCCATTCATTCCATTCAGCCTTTATTGTTAGTTTTATGGCCATCGAGCTATACCAATCCAAACAAGATTTTTCTAAAAATAATCTCAATATATCTATTTTTGTTTCATCTTTTGATATATTAAAGCGCTCACACTCCTTTTCAAAATTCTCAATCCATTGCATTGCATTAGGGTTCTTGCTTGTGAATTTCTCAATAATAAATTTCTCTGAAATATGTTTTAGGTTATGTTGATTTTCTTTCTTTGTAGTAGTTTCTATTAATTTTTCCAAGATATGTTGCAAATTGTCGTTTTTGTCTATTGGTTGTTTTGTGCTTATTTCTTCTAAATATTGATCTAAAAATTGCATATTACCTTCCTCATCTCTATATGTTTTCTTAAGATCTTCATCCAATTTTATCCATATTTTTCTACTTTGATACCTTTTCTTTATACTATTTTTTATTTTTGAGAAAGTATTCATTTTGACAATATATGTATGATGAATCACCGGCTTCAGCTCATCAGGTAAAACATAACATTTTCCTTCTTCTGTAGATATTGAGGTTATGGCTAATACATTTGATTTGCCATCATTTGAAGCTATCATCGTAAACTCAAATTGCAGCCGGTCCATCTTCTTTTAGTTAACAAAAATGTCGTTTTATAATGGGTTTTATTGAGGATTTTCGAAATAAACCACAAATTGTTTCTCTGAAAACAAAGATTTGTTTTATTCAACATGCTTTTACAGTAGGTATAACAATTATCGTTTAACTAAAATTACACTTTTATCTCACCTGAAAACAAAGAAACGACATTTAAAGTTTAATAATATCGCCTCCTCAATCATATCCCTTTAATTATCTCTCTACAAGTTTTTATAACAATAAAATGCACAAAATAATCTAAACATCATCTGTCATTGAATGATACGTCACCCCGTATCCACAGCTTAAAAATTAAAAAAATGAAATGTCATTTCCAAGGAGGTCATTTCATTACATATATATATATATATTTTACTTTGCTTGTTGTAATTAACCATGGTTTAATCTTTTTAGTCATTATAAACTTGTATTCTACTTTAAATAAATTTTTAACTATTTTTTTTCGTGATTTTTTCCCATTTCTTTCATTCTATGCAAAAAAACATACATCGATATACAAGAAAACACTATAAACTACACATCATTCGAATCTCCAAACCTTACATTGCATATTCGTGCCAAATTTCATCACGATACGACAAAAATTCATGAAGTTACAGATTTTTGATCCGATACCGACCTATATTTTCCATAGTGCGCCGCCGGGATTCTGATCCCGATTTCCGGCCACTGTAGGCGCGGGCTTGCGGACAGTGAGCAATGGATAGCTCACTGTCCGGCCTTCCGGTAACTGTCCGGACCAAGCCTAAGTCGTCGACGGCGCGCACTGTTCCCGCGCGCCTCAAGGAGTTGTCAGCAACAGCAGGGACCCAGCCGGGTCGAAGCCTACTGGAGCCAGGGTTATCCGAAAGGGCGCTCGAGCTCCGGTATGAAGGCTAGAAGGAACGGGGTGGATCTTTTAGTCAGTAAGAGTCTGACACTATCTCCCGCTCCGCCCAAGAGCGAGGGATGTCAAAGCATGATTTTTTTCCACCATAAAAAAAAAAAAAAAAAACGTAAGAGATGGTAAATTCTCTTTTAGACTATCTTGCTCGCTTGCTTTTATCATTGGTATTGGTACTGAGCTGTGCGTTGTAGTCCTGCATCGTCGCATTACTGCTGCCTCGAAGATCTCACAGACGATGCCAGAAGTTTAAATCCCTGAGACGAAAGCATACAGTTTGTTCATCCAAAACTGCTTTTTCGAGGCTCTCTCAACGTCTCTATAATTTCTTTGGTCCCTATGTTTTGCTTCAATAAAGTTATGACTATTAGATTAATTTTTGTTTATTTAAAATATGTCACGTTTATTCAGGAGATATTTAACTGAAACTCAATTTAAAATTTTCTTAAGATAAGTACCAAAATGTTATAAGAATAAACAAAACGATGAAATTTGAAAAAAAAAATATCGAATTGGTAAATTTTTATAACAATCGCATATTTAATTTCTTAAATTATTTAAAAGTATAGAGTTGAGGTCATATTTAAACTTGTTGGATCAGGTACATGCGTGTCATTGCGTGTTCCCCATCCTCTGAAATATTACCACTGTCTTTAAAAGCCATTCGTTTTTCATGAAATATCTTATAGTTAAAAGACTTATAAAAGTCACTTACTCGTTCAGTTTCTGATTTGCAGTAAATAATTTCGAATTGTAAATATAAAATCCAACCAAAATAAAAGTATTTCAAAATCATTTTAATTTTATTTCCGTTTTCAATTCACGTGAAATAGTTTGATCGACCAGTTTGCGTCTAAAACTAATTTTATAAATAACACCGACACCAATAATTATGTTATTAACAAACAGGTTATATTATGATGAACCAGTTTAATATTCTTTTCACAAAATAGGCAGGAAACTAGCTATTACGGTTTAAAAGTAGATAATATGAAAGTGTTCAGGTAGAAGGATTTCATGGTCCATTACAACCAAATAATCCACAACAGACCAAACGACTTTAAAATCGGTGTCGTTCAAACTCGATTGATGGATATGAATACGGAAATGGTCTAAACGACTAAATCGCTACGATATTGTTACGGTTTTGATTACGTGAATCGGGCTACTGATGGTAAGCAGTGATGCAATCAAATAATAACTTACCTTTTGACTTCATTGTACTCGTAATCGGGAAAAATTAAAAAAAACGTATTTAGTCCTCAACATTATTTTACTAGAAGTATTGTTATTTTTATACAGGTGTATTTGTTGAGGTTTTGAGAATTTTGTGCCATGTTTTTATCTCAAAATCAATGTGAGCTCTCGCTACAAGTCTGGTCACACCGTCTTCAGTAAGTGATATGTTGCAGTAGATACGACCTTTAGGAAACGGGAAGTTTTTTGGTACATACGGGATCGTCATGTTCGTCATATCATAAATACCCTGAAAAATAACAAGTTAGCTGTGCCAATCAAATCATTTACAGGGTTATTTGTAAGACACTAGCAACCTTTCAGGGGTATGTTACTAACATCATAATCAACAACTTTTATTCTATGATTGATGATATTTTAGTTCATCGGCGGAGAGGGGTTGCTTGATGAGCTTGCGTCAAGTCATACAGACGTTTTTGGTAAATGAATTATGTTTTACAAAAAGTCATAGAAATAATGTTGTTGTTTATGATGTTAGTAATACAGTTTTGCTGGGTTGTTAGTGTTTAACAAATAACTCTATATAGGTTATATTTACAGATTCTATTTATTTGACTAAGACGGGGTTTTTTTTGGGGGGTAAAAATCATCCAAATGACATCCTCCGCCCTTGGGCGGACTGGGAAATAGTGTAAGACACTTACTAACTAAAAAACCCACACCGTTCCTTCTTGCCTTTCATACCGGGGCCGAGCTACCTTTCGGAGCTAACCCTGGCCCCAGTAGTCACTAAGACGGGCTAGTTTACATACGTACCTTCACTTGCATATTGTTTGTACAGACGCCTCCTGCTGAAAGGTCAAGGCCATACGGATTTTTTTGAGGGTGAGAAATTCTCCAACTACTTCTCTTGCTCTTGGACGGAGCAGGGGGGCATGCCAGACTTTTACTGACTAAAACTCACTCCTGTGTTCTTTTTTTGCCTTGCGTTGTAGGTTCCCGGGTTTTCCTTTCAAAAGCGAGCCCTTGGCCCCAATACGCTTTGACCCTGCTGGGCCCTTACGCTTTATGACCGTAAGGATGGTGCGAAGATACCGCATGGTCGCTCACAAAGCGGTGAGCTTCCTTACCAGTCATCCACTGTGGAATCCAGAGGCAACAGTCCTTGCAAACAAGCACCATTTACGTATGGAGATGCAACACTGGATTCCATGGCGATATGGAGACAGCGACTGTTGCAATCAACAATCGCAGCATAAGTTTATTCTTTAAGAAATGGCGGGAGAGACGCTACGGCGTCCTCACCTTCTCCACGACGCACGTCCTACCGATTTTGAGTAGTCGAGAGCGCGTAGTGGTCCTCGCATGCTTTAAAGAGATGTCATCAAAACGGTAGGAGCCCGGCAGGGTCGATAAAGTCCGGTAAGTCCCCTCTTTGAGGCGTGGCTGGAAAGACCTCACGGCGTCCTTACCTTCCGCATGACGCAGGTCCTCACCGGACATGGTTCGTTCGGGAGTTTCCTGCAACGGCGTTATCGCCGCCGCCGCCGGCGCCGGGTTACTGATCTCGATTTCCGGCCACCGTAGGCGCGGGCTTGCGGACAATAAGCAATGGGTAGCTCGCTGTCCGGCCGTCCGGTAACTGTCCGGACCAAGCCCAAGTCGTCGACGGCGCGCGCTGTTCCCGCGCGCCTCAAGGAGTTGTCAGCAACAGCAGGGGCCCAGCCGGGTCGAAGCCTACTGGGGCCAGGGTTATCCGAAAGGGCGCTCGAGCCCCGGTATGAAGGCTTGAAGGAACGGGATGGGTTTTTTAGTCAGTAAGAGTCTGACACTATCTCCCGCTCCGCCCAAGAGCGGGGGTTGTCATGGGATGATTTTTCCCATCGGAAAAAAAAAAGCCGGGTCGAAGCCTACTGGGGCCAGGGTTATCCGAAAAGGCGCTCGAGCCCCGGTATGAAGGCTAGAAGGAACGGGGTGGGTCTTTTAGTCAGTAAGAGTCTGACACTATCTCCCGCCTCTGCAGCTAAGAGACGACCAGTCTCATCTGACGGCACCCATTCACGAGTACGACGCGTGCATCAGCCCCACTCAGCTCAACCATTTTGAAGGGAACTGAATGACCCAATAACACGTGCCACCAACAGCGAGACATTTGAGTGAGCATGACAAACTCTCAACTGCCATGATCGTAATGTCAAAAAAATAAAAATAAGGTGTAACCTAATAAACCCGCCGGTACCCGCTGAGGCCACGGGGAATTTATGATAAGTGAACCTGGGGGCCTAGACAACGTTACATTTTCATCAACGATAACGAAATTCGATATCTCCGAAATGTATGAAACTAACATAAGCTTTCGAACTGTCACGTGATCGATCGCTAATTGCTAGACAATGTCACACTGCGTTACGAAACGACAACGAACTTCGATCAACATAAACGATATTCTCATACAATGCTTAGACAAGTGGCAATTTCGATATTCGAATTCGCTGAGATTTCGAAATTCTCTTTCGACAGCTAAGCGAAGTCTTGGACCCTGTAGAAAAGCAAATCAACATGGCCGCTTTTAGTCAGCTGGTGGTGTTATTTGTATCAAGTGTGCTTGTTTCTTGTCTTTTGTTGTTGTTTTCTATTGTAAATGCATACATTGCAATTACTACGGGCGACTTTCTATCAGAAAAGATACAATTACTGGCAAAAAATGGAAAGAGTGGAAAATATGGCAGAGATATTATTCAAGGAGAATTTTCGATTGAACAAGAGCCTTTGCCAGCTTTGTAACGATTTGTGTGTTCGCACTTCAACACAACATAGGTTCAACAAATGTTTTCAAAGTATACGTGTAGTAAGTAGATTTGATGTTACCTATCGAAAATGGAAATTTTGAAAATTAAGCAATAGTTGAAAAGTTAAGGAATAATAATGATTAACATACATGACTGTTCAATTGCTACCTTTTCCATTTTTCTAACGTTTTATTAACCGATCCAGTTTAATATTGTTACCAACTCACGCTACTGACGCAGGACGCTGAAATTTCAATCGCCCTTGAGGTCCGCTAGACGCAAGGATCACGTCATTGTTTACATTGAGCATATTCAAGTGATATGAATTGTATCAAGTTCATGATCACGTAGCGTTTTTTCGAATCAACACTTCGTTCCGACTTCGACTTAGCGATATGTTGGTCGATGTGACGTTGTCTACCATTTTATAGTCGACATCGCTACAGCGAAATCGAACTTCGAAGTGACTTCGACACGGAGCGAATGCCTCTTATCTAGGCCCCCTGGGGTCCAGAACGCAAAGGGCAATATAAAATTTTCAACATTCCATGTGAAAGTTTTACTTAGTTGAGTCTGTCTAAAAAGTCAAACGACTTGGGATTTTTTTAATGAAATAAAAAATCTGTTACTGGCAACGCGAATTTAAGTTGTCATTCACTTGTCTCTTGAGATGATGATAGTTCTACAAAAGATATTGATCTTTATATAGCTAGTGATGATGAATCAATAAGCTGAGTGGAATATTCAGAATCAGATTTCTGTTACGATTCCTTGTTTAGGTACTACTTATGACACTATTATACTTACTCACTATTTTACTTCATACTTACTTATGACACTATTATATCTTTGCAAATGTATCCTAATTTTGTACCGACGATTACCGACGAAGCGGTATTTAGACCCGAGCCGTGGCGAGGGTCTTAAGAGACCCGAGAACGGTAATCATTAATTACTCACGTGTATCATACGTTTTTCAATACACTTGTGAAGAAAATAACTATAAATCTAGTAAACTTCTGTGGCGGTAAAAATCTGTTTTCATATGCGCGGCCAGATTTTTTTTTATTCGGTGGTAAACAGCACAAAGTGAGGTGCAGTGTGAAGTAATACTAACATAGTCATAAGTTTTATTTACTAACAATAAATTGTGTTTAATTTACTTTATATATATATATATTAGAATAAATAAATTATATTTGTATCGGTAAATATCCTCCAACGGCGCTTCGCACTAAAAAATACACTGTTAAGTTCCGACATCCACGCGAACGAAGTCGCGGGCACAGCTAGTATATATTTATATTAGTCTGTAAGGTATTTATCTATGGGCCAAGATGTATGTATGATTGAATAAACGATTTATTATTATTATTAGATACTATTATTAAAGACACAAAAAATATTCTAAGCGAAAATCTTTTGCATTGTTTTCTTGTTAAAAAGTCCCCTAATAATATTATTAAATAATTAATTCATTAAACCCCTAGCAAACGCCGGCTTAAAATTACTTACACTTAATTTATTATTTCACTTATTTCAAAATTGTTTTACAATACTAATTTACTATAAATTATTTCATTTTTTCTATAAAAAATACTTCAACCGTTCGCGCACCTATTGTCTTACTATTGTGTCTCTGACCACGATTGAAAGGTTAGAAAAAAAAACCTTATATTAATAAACAATGATCAAGACCTCTAATTTTCCACCTATTGTTGACTACATCTGATTATTACCACAGTAGTTTGACTTTTTATACAGACTCTAGCTGTAATAGATAGACCTTGATTTTTACTATTTTTGTAAAGAACCCTGAAAATAATGTCGCAATGACAACAAAGTTTTTTTTAGGTGTGGGTGAATCATCCAACGCTTTTGGGCAGAGCGGGAGATAGTGTCAGACTGTTATTGACTAAAAACCCACTTCTGTTACTTCGTTGCCTTTCGTACCGGGGCCAAATCTTCCTTTCAGAAACAAATCCTTGGCCTCAGGAGGCTTCAACCCTGCTGGGACCGTAGGGCAGTTTGCTGACAACTCCTTGGGGAACCTGGCGTGGAACAATATATGCCGTCGACGTCTTGGGCTCGGTCCGGACAGTTACCGAACAGTCGGACAGCGAGCTGCCCGTTGCTCGCCGTCCGCAAGCCTGCGCATACGGTGACCGGAAATCGAGATCGGAATCCTGGCGGCGGCTGGGGCGTGAGGGCCGTGCCGCGCCTCACGGGCGCGGCCTCCTCCTTTGCTAGCATTGCCGCTTCGCCGAAGAAGACGACCGCCTACCACTCCTCCTCGCTCCGGACCATTGCCTGTACCAAGGCCCGACGCGAGAATGACAACAGAGATAAGAGAGATTTTCAGCTTTTAGGGTACGGGAATGTTTGAAGCCTATTTTATTATACTCACCGGAGGATAGGGACATGTTTTGCCTCCCATTGCCTTTAACAATGGTCCACCGTAATATTGTATCTGGCTGCATCATGTCACATAATTTGAAATGCATTTCCACGAAGCTGGGTTGGTATCTATTTGTTAAAAACTGGTAGAAGTAGAAGTCCAACTGTAACATATACACATGTCAGTAATATCAGTTTCATTACTTTGTTTCACTATCGAAATCGCGAACCACTATGTACAGAAGTCCTCGAAGACCTCGATTAGATCCGGATTCCCGCGACCCTTGGAATTGGAGGACCATTGTGGCACAGTACCGTTTTGTGAAATTATTATTGCAAATTATGCGTCCGCTGTTAGATCTATGTGAACTGCGGCGAGTAACAAATAACCCTTTACAAGAGCCAACACGAATGCATTGTCATGACATCTACAAGACTAAATACCTTCAGTACAGTAAATATCTACAACATTAGATTTAATATACACGAAATCGTCTATTATTTTTATGTAAAGAGTCTATGTAAAAAATTTCATAACTATATCATGAAAAACCACAAAGTTATAAGCGAGTTATGTCAGCAGAACTACAAGTCATCGGGCCATCCGGGCGACTGAGTTGTTTTGCACAAATGTTTGCTGGAGCCTAATACCCACTATGACCTGCTGTAACATGTGTTGTACTAAGTGTCGGTGGTGTCCTACTTGTGACCTTTTTAAATACTTTTGGAAAAAATATAACATTGTGTAAAAACTATTGGAATCCTTTCAGTTACTGATGTTGAACAAAGTATATCCAGATTTCGTATAACTAAAAATATTGTTGTATAAATACCCTTTAACTTTTGGAACAAAGTTTTAGATATAGTAATAGTTCTCTTGATGAGCTTTTAAAGTTTCCCTTAAACTTACCTTGACGTTATTAGAAGCGGTGACCAGCATATCTATTCTTAGATTTACAAAGTGCCTAGGATCCTGTCGGTTCAATCGTTTACTGGTCATAGTAAAATTGTTCAGGGCTGTCTTGTCAATCCAGTTGACCAAAGGATGCTCAGCGTCGAGATAGGTGATCTACAACATAACTATTATATTAATAATAACACACACCACACAAAACATTAACGTAGTCTTCATGATGAGGAAACAACAAGTAGTATAAAATAGCCAATTTGGCACGACACGTAAGAGATGGTAAATTCTCTTTTAGACTATCTTGCTTGCTTGCTTTTATCATTGGTATTGGTACTGAGCTGTGCGTTGTAGTCCTGCATCGTCGCATTACTGCTGCCTCGAAGATCTCACAGACGATGCCAGAAGTTTAAATCTCTGAGACGAAAGCATACAGTTTGTTCATCCATAACTGCTTTTTCGAAGCTATCTCAACGTCTCTATAATTTCCTTGGTCCCTATGATTTTCTTCAATAAAGTTACGACTATTAGACTCATTTTTGTTTATTTAAAATATGTCACGTTTATTCAGGAGATATTTATAAATAGTTTCAAAATAATTTTTAACTGAATCTTGATTAAAAATTTTCTTAAGATAAGTACCTAAATGTTATAAGAATGAACAAAACGAAACACAGTTTATGTTTGAACTAAAATATTTGAAAAAAATTGTCGAATTAACCAATTCGACAAATTTTATACCAACCGAATATTTTATTTCTTAAATTATTTAAAAGTATAGAGTTGAGGTCATATTTAAACTTGTTGGATTAGGTACATGCGTGTCGTTGCGTGTTCCCCACCCTCTGAAATATTACCGCTGTCTTCAAAAGCCATTCGTTTTTCACGAAATATCTTATAGTTAAAAAGACTATAAAGGTCACTTACTCGTTCAATTTCTGATTTGCAGTGAATAATTTTGAATTGCAAATATAAAATGCAACCAAAATAAAAGTATTTTAAAATCATTTTTAATTTTTTTTCCGTTTTTTATTCACGTGAAATTGTTCAATCGACCAGTTTGCATCTAAAACTAGTTTTATAAATAACACAGACACCAATTTTGCTAACAAACAGGTTCTATCATGATAATAATATTTTTTTTTTTCAGAAAATAGCCAGGAAACTAGCTGTTACGGATTAAAAGTAGGTAATATGCATGCATTCATGTTGTGGTGTTCGTGGTCCATTACAGCCAAAAAAAAAAAATGCAGCGAGACAAAGCGATGATGACGTCACACCACTAAGAGTGTTTCTAATATCATATCACTGGTTTTTATGTACTACCACTGGACAGGCTATCTTATATGTTTGACAGCTAATATTTTGTGCCTATTTGAAGCGCCACCCGCGAACGTCCACAGAAATTTTAGCGTCAAATTTAAAGGGCTGCAGAGAAGTCTGAAGTATTTTTACATTTTTAATTAACTTTGTTCGAATTTTTGCTTCAGGAATTGTATAAAACCTATAAAAAAAAAAAAACTACTGAGGTGTCAAGGGACACCCGGATGGAACGAAGTTCCGTTCTGGCTTGCTTTCTATAAGAGAGAGAGAGAGAGAGAGACAGACAGAGAAACATGCGCACGCCGCACGGCTTACAATAGCTTACTATAGCAAAAAGTATCGTTATAACTATTCGTGAGAATTTTTTCCGTCTAGCCAATACAAGATAACTAAAAAATACTATCCTATTTTATGTACATTTTGACAGCACTATTTCAACATCTTCGAAACCATGAAAACGACACTCATGACGAAAAATTTGATAATTTCTGACAGCCGCCATCTTAGATTTGCATTTTGACAGCACTATCGGCTTCAACAACCTCGAAAACCATGAAAAAGACACCCATATCGAAAAAGTTGATAATTTATTGCAGCCGCCATCTTAGATTTACATTTTGACAGTACAATCGGTTTCAACACCCTCGAAAACCATGAAAACGACACCCATGACGGAAAATTTGATAATTTCTTGCAGCCGCCATCTTGGATTTATATTTTGACAGTACTATCGGTTTCAACACCCTCGAAAACCATGAAAACGACACCCATGACGAAAATTTTTTTTTTTTTGCAGCCGCCATCTTGGATTTATATTTTGACAGTACTATCGGTTTCAACACCCTCGAAAACCATGAAAACGACACCCATGACGGAAAAGTTAATAATTTCTTGCAGCCGCCATCTTGGATTTATATTTTGACAGTACTATCGGTTTCAACACCCTCGAAAACCATGAAAACGACACCCATGACGAAAAATTATTTTGTTTTGCAGCCGCCATCTTGGATTTATATTTTGACAGTACTATCGGTTTCAACACCCTCGAAAACCATAAAAACGACACCCATGACGAAAAAGTTGATAATTTCTTGCAGCCGCCATCTTGGATTTACATTTTGACAATACTATCGGTTTCAACACCCTCGAAAATCATGAAAACGACACCCATGACGAAAAAGTTGATAATTTCTTGCAGCCGCCATCTTGGATTTACATTTTGACAGTACCATCGGTTTCAACACCCTCGAAAATCATGAAAACGACACCCATGACGAAAAATTTGATAATTTCTTGCAGCCGCCATCTTGGATTTATATTTTGACAGTAGTATCGGTTTCAACACCCCCGAAAACCATGAAAACGACACCCATGACGGAAAATTTGATAATTTCTTGCAGCCGCCATCTTGGATTTATATTTTGACAGTACTATCGGTTTCAACACCCTCGAAAACCATGAAAACGACACCCATGACGAAAAATTTTTTTTTTTTGCAGCCGCCATCTTGGATTTATATTTTGACAGTACTATCGGTTTCAACACCCTCGAAAACCATGAAAACGACACCCATGACGGAAAAGTTAATAATTTCTTGCAGCCGCCATCTTGGATTTATATTTTGACAGTACTATCGGTTTCAACACCCTCGAAAACCATGAAAACGACACCCATGACGGAAAAGTTAACAATTTCTTGCAGCCGCCATCTTGGATTTACATTTTGACAGTACCATCGGTTTCAACACCCTCGAAAACCATGAAAACGACACCCATGACGAAAAAGTTAATAATTTCTTGCAGCCGCCATCTTGGATTTACATTTTGACAGTACTATCGGTTTCAACACCCTCGAAAACCATGAAAACGACACCCATGACGAAAAATTTTATAATTTCTTGCAGCCGCCATCTTGGATTTATATTTTGACAGTACCATCGGTTTCAACACCCTCGAAAACCATGAAAACGGCACCCATGACGGAAAATTTGATAATTTCTTGCAGCCGCCATTTTGGATTTATATTTTGACAGTACCATCGGTTTCAACACCCTCGAAAACCATGAAAACGACACCCATGACGAAAAAGTTGATAATTTCTTGCAGCCGCCATCTTGGATTTATATTTTAACAGTAAAAGTGTCGGTACAATTTTTCGTGAGAATTTTTTCCGTCTAGCCCCCTTTCACAACGCGCGATAAGGAACTTCGTTCCAAAAATAGCTATTGCAAGCGGCGACACATGGTTTATTGCTGACCCAAACTCTTCTGACTAGATTTAATAATTGTCTGGACCATGTTAAGATGAAAAATAAATTATGGACGGATTTTACGAAACTCCTCCCCTAAAAGGGTAAAATGGGTGTTAGCAGTTTGTAGAGAGAAACATAATTTAATTTCTAGTTACCCATATATGTAACTGCTCCATGACCTCCGGAATTTTTCCTAAATCTTTTGAATGTGAAATCATCCAGTGTACTAAAGTGGACCTAAAGACGATGTGTCCAACTGTCTGCCAATCTCAGTACTGACTTCTTTATCTAAAATACTTGAAAGAATTCTCAACACCAGTCTAACAAAGTTTCTGTTTAAAAATAAGCTTATCGCATACAACCAGTACGGTTTTTGCTCAGGAGTGTCCGTCCATAGAGGACGCTGTCTCTGATTTCACAAATACATTGGTCAATAGATTGGACAATCACCTTAAGAGCTATGATGTATTTTTAGATTTGACGAAGGCCTTTGATACTGTGTCCATTTCGAGACTATTAGCCAAAATGGAGCATATAAAATTACGTGGTCTTTTTTTTATGGTGGGAAAAATCATGCATTGACATCCCCCGCCCTTGGGCGGAGCAGGAGATAGTGTCAGACTCTTACTGACTAAAAGACCCACCCCGTTCCTTCTAGCCTTCATACCGGGGCTCGAGCGCCCTTTCGGATAACCCTGGCCCCAGTAGGCTTCGACCCGGGCCGGTCCCTGCTGTTGCTGACAACTCCTTGAGGCGCGCGGGAACAGTGCGCGCCGTCGACGACTTGGGCTTGGTCCGGACAGTTACCGGATGGCCGGACAGTGAGCTACCCATTGCTCACTGTCCGCAAGCCCGCGCCTATAGTGGCCGGAAATCGGGATCAGAATCCCGGCCCGGCGCGAGAGGTCTCCACTGCCGATCGCCCCCACGAGGGCACGGCGATGCTCCGCCAAAGTAAGGACACCTCGACTGTGTGCTCCACCGTGTCCTCCGGGCGTTCCGCACAGTGGCAACACCCGGGCGTCACTTCCGCATGAATCGAGTGCAGGAAACTCCCGAACGAACCATTTCCGGTGAGTACCTGCGTCATGCGGAAGGTAAGGACGCCGTGAGGTCTTTCCAGCCACGCCTCAAAGAGGGGACTTACCGCCATGATTGTGGCGTGCCCAGCGATGCCAGCCCCTTCGTTCGATGTTGCGACGTTTGGGGGAGGCTTATGTCCAACAGTGGACGTGTATCGGCTGAAATGATGATGATGATTATAGATTCATGAACAACATTATCAACTATTGATTTTTTCGTGCGATTAATACTTTTACCTAAAAAAAAATTATTTAGCAATTTCACAAATTTTCTCTGCTCTTTCAAAACGGCTTGGATCTTTAGAAACATTTTACACAAACAAATTGGTAGTAAAATATTCTTCAAAATGTACATAGCATAATTGTTTAAATCAATCAATACTTCCCAAAAAAAAATGGATTTAAAGGTCAGCCGGGCTTTAGCTGGCCGCACTTAAATGCACAGATACTCGTACTGCCGCCTAGGTGGGTACGAGTATGTTTCCATTTAATTCCAGCCAGATGTTTTAGGGACTAAGTCTTAATTGAGGAAGCTAATTTAAAAGTCACTTACGCTTTCAATATTTGTTTTGCAATAAATAATTTGGTAGAAAATCCAACCGAAGTAAAAATATTTTATAATCATTTTCAGTTTTATTTGGCAATTTCTTGGTCGTTTGATCAGTCAAGTTGTACATAAAACTAATCCTATAAATGTGGAGTACCATCAACACTCATATTGTTAGCAAATACGTTCCGGGTAATTAATTTAGTTAGTTTAATTAACTCAACCTCAACAAATATAATTTCATTTAAGTTCGTACGCATTATTTACCGGATTTGTCAGGAAATTACCCGTTATGGTTTGATAGTAGGTAATAGATACCCATGAAGGTATTTAGGATATGGTGTTCATGGTCCATTACAGGCTTTGAGTAGCATAAACGTGACATGATATGAGAGGAAATGGGCCGTAATCCACAACGCGGACCCAGTTGGTGAATGTCATATCTTCGAATTTTCGGTTCTAGGACATGCCGGTTTCCTTACAGATCGTAAGGAAACCGGCATGTCCTAGAACCGAAAACGTTTTGAGAGCAGTGGTGAAGAAATAAATTACCTACCACACTCTATAGTCTGTCTAATAAGTCAACCGACTTGGGAATTTTGTATAATATTTAATCAGTTAAAAAATACTTACATTCGGTACTTTTTATAAGGTTCTTCTGTTAGTAAACAATGATGTCTATCTCTTAATCAACCTTGATTATTGAACCCGTGTTGACTACATCAGATTTCATTAAATCCGAATAATTACCCAAGTCGTTTAACTTATTAGACAGACTCTACTTTTGAGTAGGTGCAGTCAAAATACGATAAATTATATGTCACATATCTTCGAGTTTTCGGTTCTAGGACATGCCAGTTTCCATAAGATGTTTTCCTTCACCGTTTTGAGAGCAGTGGTGAAGAAATAAATTACACAAAGTAATACACCTATCTGGGTTTGAACCCGTGGCCTAGAGCTTGTAAATCAGGGTCATTATCGCTCGGCCACCACTGCCCACCTACCACACTCTACTTTTGAGTAGGTACAGTCAAAATACGATAAATTATAAATCCGAGTTCTTGTATACATACTAGCTGTGCCTGCGACTTTGTTCGCGTAGACTACAGGATTTTGAATTTATTTTTTCTAAAATAAAAGTAGCCTATGTTTCACCTTATTACATCAGCTACCTGCCAAAAAAGTCCCGTCAAAATCGGTCCAGCCATTTCAGAGATTAGCCTGGACAAACAGACAGACAGACAAAAATTATAAAAAATGTCATATGCATGTAGTAAAAAGCAGTTATTTCAATATTACAAACAGACACTCCAATTTTATTTATATATTTAGATGCATAGATAATACATAGATTACGGCCTGTTCCCTCCTCAACAGCAGAGGCCTGAGTCCTAGGAGTGGGAACATGATAAGGCTGATTACGCTATGCTACTCATACGGGAAGAAACCTTGCACACTGTTATGTAACCCTACGACATATGAACCCTTAATATAGTGGAGTGCGTTGAGGTCAGCCTAAAGCAGAAGAAACGCCTGGGTGTCACCATCGTGTGCACCATCCGTAGGACATGGTGGAGCATACAGTAGAGGTGTGCTTCACCAGGGCCGAGCACCGCCGTGTCCTCGTGGGGGCAATCGGCGGCAGCGATCTCTCGCACCGAGCCTTGGTGCAGGCCATGGGTCCGGAGCGAGGAAGTGTAGCAGGTGGTCGCCTCCTTCTGCGAAGCAGTAATACCAGCAAACGAGGCCACCGCACGTGTGACGGAACGCCCCTCACGCCCCAGCCACTGGGATTCCGATCCCGATTTCCAGCCACCGTAGGCGCGGGCTTGCGGACGGCGAGCAATGGGTAGCTCGCCGACCGACCGTCCGGTAACCGTCCGGACCGAGCATAAGTCATCGACGGCGCGTAGTGCGCCTCAAGGAGGTGTCAGCAAACCGTAGGGGCCCAGCAGGGTCGAAGCCTACTGGGGCCATGGGTGATGCGAAAGAGAACCCCGGGGCTCTGCTGGAACGAAAGCAAAGAAGGAACAGTAGCGAGTTTAAGTCAGTAAAAGTCTAACACGCCCTCGCACCCCGCCATTATATGATGGTCAAAAATTTTGGTAAGCATTAATTAACATAAAAAACCGCATTGGGTACTAGTTTGTATTTTGGCTGTAGACTAGTGTAATTCCTATAATTATGCTAATAAAAACCCCCATCTTGGGTATTACCGAAGCTATATGCCAACATTTCATTCACCGCCTCCCACAAAGATACTCTCACACATTAATAAGGTCATTAACCTGTAATTACATTCTACAATTAATACTACGTACACACATGTAATTAATGAATATTACGTACATACATATAATTAAATGGAATATTTTGAAACACTGATGAATGAGGAAAATAATAATTGGAGTAATGTGTTAGAGAATAAACCAGTGAATGTGTGGTTAGTGAAAATGGTTAGTATAGATGAAGTTAGAATAGCAGTAAATGGAATGAAGAATGGTAAAGCCATTTGTCTAGATGGAAAACCAGTTGAAGTGTGGAAGTTATTAGGAGGATGGTTGGACGTGGTTAGCTTTGTTCTTCAATAAGTTGTTGCGGGAAGAAGCCATACCTGGTGAGTGGTGCAACAGCTCTTTGATGCCTATTTTTAAAAACAAAAGGTGATGTGCTTAATTCTACAATTAATTATAGAAGAATAAAGCTAATGTCCCATACTATGAAAACCTGGGAGAAAGTTATTGAAAGGAGGCTGAGGGAACAGAGTGAAATTTCACAGAACTAATTCAGTCGGGGTACAACGAATGCCATTTTTGCTACACGCCAGCTGTGCGAGAAATATAGAGGTGTGCATAAAAATGTGCACATGGTATTCGTTGAGCCCGAAAAGGCTGGAATACGACTGGGAGGTTAGTTTCTGAGTTAGGAGGGTAATTCGTGAGGTTCTGTGGTGGGTCCTTAAGGAGCAAGATGTTCCTGGGAAGTATGTGCAGTTGATCCAAGCGATCTACAGTCGATGCAGTGCCCAAGTCCGGCTTACAGTGGACACCACTGGCAGATTCAATGGGGCTGTCGGCTTACATCAAGGGTCGGCTCTTAACCCTTACCTCTTCCGGATGATAATGGACGCTCTGACATTGGACATTCAGGAAGAGATTCCCTGGCGTATGTTTTCCTAAGACATTGTGCTGGTTGCCGACAGGGGCCTAGAGGTCCAGAGCAAATTGGAGGTGTGGTGGCACAGACTGGAGAGCGTTGGCATGAAATTGAGTTGAACCAAAATGGAGTACTTAGCAGCTTGACAGGTCACGGAAACAACTTGTGACCCACGGATGCCCCTCAAGTTTAAGGGTAAAAAAAAGCCTGTCACACTGTATGGATCAGAATGTTGTGCTGTGAAATAGACGGATGATAAAATATTGCACGTAGCAGAAATGAGAATGTTAAGATGGATGTGTGGTATGACTAGAATGGATAAATTAAGAAATAATATTAGTAGAAGTTGGAAAGAGGCGCCAGGGACTGAAAAGTTGAAAGGATCGTTGGTCTTGGTATGATGACCATACCATTCTCGTGAAGAAGAGGGATGAAATACATATTACTAAAAGAGTTATGAGTTTATAAATATATAAATTATTTTTCTTTCTTTTTTTCTTTTTATACGTGGATGGATGGAGAGGGAGAGCGAGGCCAAAGAAAAGACGGATGGACTGTGTGAAAAGTGATATGAAAGAAAAGGGAGTTAGTGATAGCGTGACGAGTGACAGGTCAGAATGGAACAACGCCCGGAGGACACGGTGGAGCACACAGTCGAGGTGTGCCCTGCTCGGGCGGAGCATCGCCGTGCCCTCGTGGGGGCGATCGGCGGCGGAGACCTCTCGCGCCGGGCCTTGGTTGAGGCCATGGTCCGGAGCGAGGAGGAGTGGCAGGCGGCCACCGACTTCTGCGAAGCAGTAATGCTCGCAACGGCGTTATCGCCGCCGCCGCCGCCGCCGGGATTCTGATCCCGATTTCCGGCCAACGTAGGCGCGGGCTTGCGGACAGTGAGCAATGGGTAGCTCACTGTCCGGCCGTCCGGTAACTGTCCGGACCAAGCCCAAGCCGTCGACGGCGCACACTGTTCCCGCGCGCCTCAAGTTGTCAGCAACAGCAAGGACCCAGCCGGGTCGAAGCCTACTGGGGCCAGGGTTATCCGAAAGGGCGCTCGAGCCCCGGTATGAAGGCTAGAAGGAACGGGGTGGGTATTTTAGTCAGTAAGAGTCTGACATTATCTCCCGCTCCGCCCAAGGGCGGGGGATGTCAATGCATGATTTTTTCAAGGACAGAATGGAACACAAAAACGTGTTGCGCCTACACCAAATAAAACGGGACAAGGGCAGGAAGATGATGACATACATACATATAATAAATTATAATAATAATAATTATCTTTTTAATATTGTCAGGTAGAACGCAATTTTGTAACTTAACCTCTAGTTTAAGCCCTTATTGTAGAAATATTTATGTAAATCAAACAATTCAGTAAACATTATTATTATTAGTATTTTATTAATTAATAAAATAATTATATGTATAATAAAAATAATCAATTTATTTCAGGCAACATGTACCCTTATCATAAATACCTTATCACTAACATACATAATTACTCATATTAAATCATGATCATGTATATACGTTGTGTATGTATATGTGCAACAAGTAGATAATTAAAATCATCCTTTGTGCATAGCGAAAGTGGAATACTCTGTTCTCGTTGAAATATGCAAATAAATTAGTGTTCGCTGCATTTCAATGTTCAATAAGATTACATTTAATTTTAATGCACGACCGACGCCTGCGCCCCCTAGCCAAGCTACAAACGTTTCGCTTGCGTCGAACGCTTCGAGTTGACCTTGCCGCCAATTCTTTTGTTCTGACCACGTGACTGAGCGTTGAGGCGACGTCATTCCCGTACATTTGAAGCTTTCTACAAGCGTTAACTATTGCAGATTAGCAACTTGGCTAGGGGTACTGGGGTTGAATTAAGTACAGTCAGACACCGAACACATGTAGCAAGTCAATGGAAAAGAAATAATAATGGAAGAATAAAGGCAATTATTTTATTAATTGAATTTAGGTAATTTTCAATTGGGAGTTTATTTTAAAGTTCGTGGAACATAAATATTTCGTAAATTAAATGTTTGCCTGATAACCTCCATAATTTGTTGTGTCTGAATCTAGTTTATCAATAATATGTAGGTATGTATTTAGAGATAATAAGTAAGTAAGTTTATCAGTTGTCTAGTTCTAATATTTTAGTTAGTTTTATTCTGGCCTACTTGCTTGCGACGGGCGCGGCGCGCTGTCTGGATTTGTGTCTTCGCTCCCTTTCCACATTGAAACATTCTGCAAAATTAAATGGAAAATTAGACAATTCACCACAGATTTTAGTGACATCATTATTTTGAATTATTATGATTATACCAATTTGCGCTTACCTTCAGTACTTGTCGACCTAATTTATATGCAAAATACTTTATCACAACTCTGCATCAAATTTTTTTTATTATTTTTTTATTATATGTATGTTTTTTATTGCACCTTCAAAGCAACTCGCAGCGAGAATAATTCAGCTAAGAAACCTTGTTCACAATCGCTCCATCGCGCACAGTTGCACACAACGCACTGGTGTGGGTGAGTAAGTGAATACACAGATAGCATCCTCCTAACTCGCTCGTGATTTACCTACCCACATTTTTAATTATTTGGTGCATTTTTTCCACTGTTTTCTATATTTTTATTTTTCTCTATCTTGTTACATTTTTGTTTTAATATTATCTATTATTTATTTTCAAACTTTAAACAAACACTATCTTACACAATTTCGCTTAAACCCTATTTTTATGATTTATATATAAACATACCTTATATATATTATTTAAATACCCACCACTCATATTATATTATTATATTGCACTCCAAAACCGGTTTTGCGTCCGTTGCGTCACAACCACAGGTTCAGTTGAAAACCAGCGTCAGGCACTAGTTGTCTGGCATTTATGCTGAACAGGGGCCGTATTATGACCTCTTAAAACCATCATGTTTTCGGTGTGAAAAAGAGACGGAGCTATACACGCTATCCTTTTCTCACACAGAAAACATGATGGTTTTAAAATGTCATAATACGGCCGCTGGACCTATTTTGGTGCAGCCATGAGGCAGACATTGATGTTAAATAAATTTTAATTTTTTTGCTTCTTTTATTTTTGATGTGTTTATTGTATAGTATTTGTGTTTAGGCCTTGTGATGTACCAAATAAATTATTTTTCTTTCTTTCTTTCTTTCTAATAGCACACGTTCTGCGTAGTTTGGGACAAGACGGCGTTGTGTGCAATTCGTCGTGAATATTATTATTACTATTGCTATTCAACGTGATTTTTAACCAAATTCGTTTTTAAGCTCCAATAAAAGTTTAAGTTTAAGCTTAAATTAAGTAGGTAAGTACACAAATTTTTAAATTAACAAAAACTGTTCGTGATAAAGAGGAGTCTGAAATAAATTTCATAATCTGACCAAATAAGTACCTATCTTCCAATATTTATGATTACAATGTCTCGTCGTCGTGTAAGTCGAGAGGGAATAGGTTGCTTCTAGGCAAGCGTGGTTCCTTGTCGAACACATCATCGCTTACCATCAGGTGAGATAGTGGTCAAACGCAAGCCTATCTAAACATCTATACATATTTTATAAATAAAATTGGAGTGTCTGTTTGTAATATTAAAATAACTGCTTTTTACTACATGTATGTATATGAATATAATTATATACGTTACATACATCAAAATAACATTTTTTACAATTTTTGTCTGTCTGTCTGTCTGTTTGTCCGGCCTAATCTCTGAAATGGCTGGACCGATTTTGACGGGACTTTTTTGGCAGGTAGCTGATGTAATAAGGAGTAACATAGGCTAATTTATTTAGAAAAAATAAATTCAAAATCCTGTAGTCCACGCGAACGAAGTCGCGGGCACAGCTAGTCAATAATAAAATAAGGGACCGCAGACCTGAATTTTAATTTCAATTCGATACCTCCACACGTTCTCGAGATAAAAGATCTTGACATATAGACAGACTGACAAGAAAGTGATCCTATAAGGGTTCGGAACCCTAATAAAAAAACACCTATGTCATATTGAACAGGCCTAAAATCAAAACTAAGGTTTAGTCTACTAAAAAATGATCTCAAATATAAGTATTCCACCAAATCTTAAATTAACCGTAGTACCGTAAATGCTTGATTACCTGGATGAATGCTTGATTATCTGGATCCGAAATCTCAATATCAAAATACGAACATCATTGTCAGTATATTTTTTTTCCTAGCCATTACTGTCCCACTGTTGGGCAAAGGCCTCCCAAGTCCTTCCAGACATTCTTTTTCCGAACCGTCTGGAACCAGCCCTCGTGGTACGCGTCCAAATCATCTCGCTACCTCTTTCTAGGCTGGCCTCGACGGTGCTTTCCCTTTGTAGTGCGTTCAAAAATAACCAGAGTTGAGTGGAGTTGCAACCCAGGGTCGTTCATAAATAACTCAGCTACTCGAGTTAACCCAACTAACCCTAACTTTGAGCAGGGTAGGTTGAAGTAAGCGGATATGCTTGACATTGACAGTTGAACTCCGTTCGCGTTCAAAGATGCCAGGGTAGAGTAATTACCCAATGACGTCAATAGAGTTAACTCTAAACTCAAATTTGAACGCAGCCCGGCAGGAACCCACAGCATGGTGACTCTTACCCAGCGGTCCCTGTTCATGCAGCCTACGTGACCCGCCCAATCCCATTTAACCCTGGCAGCCTTTTTGCTCACGTCTATTACACCCATTTTGAAACTGGGTCTTTTTTTTATAATGGATAAGCTTGCGTTTGACCCAATCTGACCTGATGGACCCCTAGGTTATAGCTATCAGGAAACACAGACTCCGGCAGGGAATTCCATTCCTTAGCTGTACGCATAATGAATGTACTCCCAAAATGTCTGTTGGTCTGTTCTTTTTACACCAATATAATTATACCGATCTAAAATAGCCCAACAATTATTTTAAGTTTGTATCGTTGACTGTACCAGATAGTTTTCAATAGAAAATTGAACCAGACCTGAAGCTGTCTGCTAGGCTAGGGTTGCCATCGCTCAGGGAATATAAAATTAATTAAAACTGATCGGCGGATATATTAAAGACGGTTTTAATTAATTTTTTCATACGACTACGCTGTAAGGCTATTCAGGGCAGTACGTAATTTTTTTGTGAGTTCAGCTGAAATGTGCTGAAAAACTGTGTGATTGTTTTTGTTTGAACTGACGCTAGTAAGGTAAAATTTTATGTGATGTTTAGGTTCAGTTATACAGGTTATTACAATTATCTTAAAAGAAAAAACGGAACCGTTCTGTGATCAATTTGTTGTCCGTCTCTCTGTTGGTCAAGACCCTTCATATCAGGAACGCGTAGAGGTATCGAGTTGAAATCAAAATCATATTATACTCTGATTGGCGATCCCTTGAAGCTATAAAAAAAAAAACAGGAGCTTTTGGGGACATAAAACAAAAAAAAACGTATATTTTGACACTTTCAAGGGAATCAAAATTCATACCGTTACCGTTGACCCAGAATTCTGAAATTTGGCATAAAGTAAGGTAAGCACGATAAGGGCGCCTTGGCGGCACTTGACGGCTAATTTGAAAGTGCCCTTATGGTACAGGTACAGGAATAAACCAGAAAATAGTTTTGTCACCAAAAACCTGATTCGAAAAATCTTCAAGACTCCATTCGTGAAGTGAATTATTTACATCAGGTAAGTTTGTACGATACCCTCAATGCGCGAGTCCGACTCAGACTTGCCCAATTTTTTATTTTATTTTAAGTTATTTATAGATCAGTTAGGAGAGCAGTGGTGGCCGAGTGGTAATGGCTCCGACTTACGAGTAGTAGGTCGCGTGTTCAAATCCAGCCCGGCACATTACTTTGTGTAATTTACTTCAGTACCACTGCTCTGAAAACGGTGAAAGAAACCGGCATGTCTTAGAACCAAAAATTCGAAGACATGTGACATTTACCAACCCGCACTGGGCCCGCGTGGTGGATTACGGCCCTTTCCCTCACCTAGAAAGTAGGTCTGAGTACCAGCAGTGGGAACATTAAAAAAAGGCTGATGATGATGATAGATGATGATCTATTTTGATTTTATTGTTGTTTGTCCTGTGCAAGTCACTAATATTTTTTTCTTTTTTCGTTTTCTTTCCCATTTTCCATCCTTTTGTACCAAACATCAAACCCTATTACATCACAAGGCTACAGGCAGCCCTACACCTCAGATGTCGGCAAACACTGTCCCTTTGATACCGCTATTACAAATCTGAATAACAAAGTCTGGAAATTTGGCGGCGAGACCCGGAGCAATGTCTTGACGAGACCCACTCTCTGGCCATGTTTTATACATTATGTAACTGTTATGTGATAAAACCATGAAAGCTTAGTGAGTCATTTTCGTCGGATATTTATCCTTAGGTCAGTCATTCATTTCATTTTCAATCACGAATTGTAGGTCGCGGGTTCAAACCCAGCCAGGCGCATTACTTTGTGTGATTTATTTCATCGTCACTGCTCTCAAAACAGTAAAAGAAAACATCGTGAGGTATCTGGCATGTCCTGGAACCAAAAATTCGAAGACGTGACATCGACCAACCCGCACTGGGCCCGCGTGGTGGATTACGGCCCATTCCCTATCGCAGAGAGGGGTCTGAGTCCTAACAGTAGGAACATTATGCTATGCAGTCATTCAGTATCGAGAAATGTCCGTGCTTCGGAAAGCACAGGTCCCGGTTCTCTAACCTGAACATTAAGTCTAAAAATACAAGGTGCAGGTTTGAAGCTGCTAGAAATTTCAGGAGGTAATTATGTTAGTGATTCTCGACCCGAATCAATAATAAAATGAGTAGGTAATTTTTTTTATTTTTTTTCTTATTTATGGAAATCGGTATGTGTGAACTACCTTTGTTAAAACGCAGCCAGTCTGATACCTGCCTTATAACCGCGCTTTCACACACACAGACACGCAATGATAGTTTCATAATAAAGCACCTATCATCGGTCCCGTACGGCACACCCTAGCCACGCCCCCGCGGCCATCGATCAATCGATTTACTTTAGTATAATTGTTGTCACCGGCATGTGCATACGCGTGCACTTTTCGCTCTCAGGTTCGCCTTCGGTTAACGGTTACGTACGCGGTGTCTAGTGCTAAAAAATGACGGACCAATACTCAAATGTAGAATTGACGGAGATGGTCCGCTTGTATGCTATCAGTGGAGACAGCGTATCTCGAGCTATCGAGATGTTCGTAGAACTGTTTCCCAATAGCCAACGTCCATCTTAAAATAAGACTAGTGTACGGAGAGGAAATCACCAGTGTTACACAATTACGTGAAAAGGTGATCAGTGCTTTCGAAACTTTGAAAACAAATGTGTTTGTGCTACGTAAATTAAAAGAAAATCAACAACGTCGTGCTAGACTCTGCCTGGATTGTGAAGGTGGACACTTTGAACAATACCTCCAGGTAACATAAGTAGGTACTTAGGCAATTTATTTATTTTATTTGTGAATGTGTGAGTGAACATAAAAAAATCATTTGTAAATAAGTTATTAGCCAAATCAATTTGATTAACGTAAATCAGTTGATTTAAAATTTTTAACTATGCCAAAAATCAAGCAAGATAAATCATTAAAAACCCTATCTACCTACTTAACTAGCACAAATTATCTTGAGGTATTTTTATCGGTCCTCAGCCCGTTAAAAAGTAGGAAGGGAAATTTTACATCAACCAATTTAGTCCACAAATAAAAACGAAATTATTACGGAAAACTGACCTTGATAATGAATTACAACGCGCCGACTGCGATTGCAGGTAGGTATGTATCTACCTACTAGACGCCGTCGTCCGTTTTGTTTAGTGCCTAAATCCCGCGTGCGCGCGTTCGCTTTCATCATACCGAGAGGGTATGTCAACATCTTGTAGGTACAACATACTAACATTATGCGTCTCAGTCACGGTATCAGTAATAAAGCAAAACTAAGGCTAACATAAATAAACATAATTTTGGCTAAGCTATGTTCCGTCTAACTTGCAATCATAGTTTCAAAGTTATGCAGCAGGGACACGAATATTGCTTACGTGATATGTAATTGGTGCCTTTACACGTCGAACCAGCTTCGGTCAATCGCCATCCCTAGCCATTGTGTAAATGGGGTCTTGGTCATGAAATGGCATGAATGGCGTAAGCTGTATACCGTTTACACAATGGCTAGGGATTTTTTTTTTCGGTGGGAAATTCATCTAATGGCATCCCCCGCTCTTGGGCGGAGCGGGAGATAGTGTTAGACTTTTACTGACTAAAAACCCACTCTTGTTCCTTCTTGCCTTGCGGGAACAGTGCGCGCCGTCGACTACTTGGGCTCGGTCCGGACAGTTACCGGACTGTCGGATAGCGAGCTACCCATTGCTCGCCGTCCGCAAGCCCGCGCCAACCGTGGCCGGAAATCGGGATCGGAATCCCGGCGGCGGGGCTGGGGCGCTGTGAGTGCCGCCGTTGCCTGATGCGGTCGGCATTCTCCTTTGCTAGCATTACACAATGGCTAGGGATGGCGGTTGGCCGAGGCTGGGCCCACGTGTAAACGCACCATAAGGTTTATTGACCTCGGCCTAACCTCTTATTCATCAGCTGATAGGTAAATAACTAACGACGCAACGTCAACTTGTACTTTTAAAAGATTTTCGCATTGTAATGATGCTTAAAAATTAGTTAATTAACGAAATTACATTATGATCATCGAAATTGAACTAGGTAGGTACATCTAAGGCTAAATTATTCATTTCGTAGAATAAGTGGGCGGAGCCTCGTACAGGTTGACGCCCTCACACACACAGAGACATGACGTACGATAAATCGAATCGCAACGGGTGATTCTGTTTTTTTAAGAAGTGTATTTAGAGAGTTATTCTGAAAAACGGTTAAAATTAAAAAAATAAAATAGCAAGTATTACTGATTATTGACCAGGTTTCGTATTTTTACATGATTATTTATGAGTTTTATTACAACCTCCTGAAATATTGTGCAGTTTTAAAACTGCACCTTGTATATAACGTGGAAGACTTTCTATAAACATGGCCTTTCACAACAAAACAGACAAAATATTGTGTTGAGACTAAAAAATAATTAAAATAATTTTTTAAGCTATTGCATAGCTTCTATCGCGGGCCTTGAGCGTGGAGACCGAATCCAGAAATTCCGTAACGAAAATAACCTAACACCCCCCACTCATTTGTTTTTTGAGCGTGGTGACAGATAAGAAAACAAATGAGTGAACAATCAATCAAAATTCAATTCAATGTGTGAAAGTGTAACTTCAATTAATATCTAAGAAAAGAAAACAAAGGAAAAAAAATACTGCATAAATAAAATAAATAAATAATTATAATTGCATAAGTTGATAAAAATGTTATGCAATAGCTTTACCGCGGCAGTCCCCGAGTGCCACACGTCTTTTTTTTATTATATTTTTAGTCCAGACACAAAGAGAAATGATATGACATAAAAGGGAATTGTCATAGCGTGACGGGTGACAGGACAGAGGAAGAAAAAAAACGTATTGCGCCGATCCCAAATAAAACGGGACAAGGGCATGAAAATGATGAAATTTTTAGCGTAATATTGGATGGATTGTGTGAGAAGTGATATGGAAGGAAAGGAAGTTGGTGATAGCGTGATGGGTAACAGGAAAGAATAAATGAAAAATACGTGTTGAACGACCCCAGGAATCATGAGACAAGGGCAGGATGATGATGACTCAACACAATACTAGGTTTCTTTTTCATAATTATGTATTTACTGGGTGGGACTAGCCATATAAAAACTCCTGATGTCCACAATCCAGGGGTCTTTAAGTCTGGACAAGCCACTACTGTGATGGTAAGGAGTAGGGAGGTCTTTAAAGAGTGGCTACAGAAGCGCCAGGGCATCCTCATTGTCCACTTGATGCAGATCTTCACCGAACAAAGTTGTTTAGATTCTTGTGTTGGATTTGGCGTGAAGAAACACCCGAGTGTCACTTTTATGTGGATGGCTCGAAGGGCACAATTAAGCATATATAATAATAACTGATAAACATAATTATATAGATAAATTACACCCAGGCACAAAACAAATGATCATGTTCATCACATAAACATTTGTCCTAGGTTGGAATTGAACCCACGGCCTCCGGCATAGCAATCAGGGTCACTAGACCAACAGCCCAAATGGTAGAGGTTTACCCCACTTGGATGGAGCACCAATGTATCTTTTTGGAGACGATCTCATGTTAAGGAGTCATCACCATTTCAGCAGAAAGACATCCACTATTAAATGTAGGCTCATTGTGGCGCCACATGCCGTTCCCCGCACGTCTGGCGCTGTGCATCACGCCTTCATTAGACTCCTGAGACCCTCAAGTCTCCAAGTCATCGTTCCGCTTTGTAGGAGTTCTACCAACGCTGTGTCTTCCAGTACGCGGTTGTACAGAGTTATTTGTAAAAACACTAACTACCTTGTAAGACTGTATTACTAACATCATAAACAACAACTTACGTTCTATGACTTTTTACAAAACATAATTCATCTACCAAAAACAAACCTTCAATATTTCGTTGTTCTATCTAACACATTTTAACTCGGTATTTTGCAATACCTACCTATGTCTGTACGACACGACGCAAGCGCATCAAGCAACCCCGCCGCCCGATCTTCGCTCCCCTCCGCTATTGTACTAACGCTTACTTCACATAGACTTCGTAATATTTAGAACATACAATTCAAATATTTTTATTTTTGTATGAAAATCAAAAATATATATAGGTATTAGATTTTCATACCACAGTGTCTCAAGACGAAAGTCTTTGACCAGTGCGTGTTGCCAGTGGCTCACAATGGGCCTCATCAGAAGGCTTAAAGTCACCCTAAGGGCAATGGGAAGAGCTATGCTTGTAGTTTCATTGCGTGATCGAATCAGAAATGAAGATATCCGCAGGAGAACCACGGTTGCCGACATAGCACGAAGAATCGCCAAACTTAATTGGCAATAGGCAGGGCATATTGCTCGCAGAACGGATAGCCGTTGGGGCCGAAAGGTTCTGGAGTGGCGACCGCGTACCGGAAGACGCAGCAGCGGAAGGCCTCCTACAAGGTGGACCAATGACCTGGTGAAGGTTGTGGGAATCCGATGGATGCGAGACGCACAGGATCCTGCATTGTAGCGACACTTGGGGGAGGCCAATGTCCAACAGTGGACGTCTATCGTCTGAAATGATGATGAAAATCTAATGAACTAAAATACGGTAAATTTTTAAAAGTCAAAGAACAAAAGTTTTTGTTTATGATGTTATTAATATAAGCCTAAGAGGTTGCTAGCGTATTACAAATAACGCTATGTAACAGGCCTGTAGATTGCTGTTAGCCGGGTACAAATTCAGAATCCAGGTTGCTAATAATGTATTCTTGATGTTAGAATCAAATAACACCAAGACAAAGCCGTTTTTGAAAGATATTTTCTCATTAAGAACTTGTGATAGCTTTTAGAAATCCTGAAATACGTTTTTAATTAGGTATCTGTTTCAAGGAAATGTTTCAGAGCTCTAACTTATTAAAAAACTTAGGGAACACGAGTTTCCAATACCGTTTATATACCGTAGGCGCGGACTTGCGGACTTGCGGACGGCGAGCAATGGATAGCTCGCCGTCCGACCGTCCGGTAACCTTCCGGACCGATCCCAAGTCGTCGACGGCGCGTAGTGTACAACGCGCGTCTCAAGGAGATGTCAGTAACCGTATGAGCCCAGCAGGATCGAAGGAACGAAAGCAAAGAAGGAATATGAGTGGGTTTTTAGTCAGTAAAAGTCTGACACGCCCAATCGCTCTGTCCAAGGGCGGGAAAATAAGATGATATTTATTCTACTAAGATATTATATCTATATATAAAAATGGATCCCTATTTCTCATGATCACGCTATATCTTAAAACGGATGGACCAATTTTTTTTTTTTTTTTTTCTATTCACCATTACACAGGGAAAGTTTAAAAGCAAAAAAAATCTTTTATATATTTATAGTCGTAAATATTTACGTTAATTTAAATTAGATGAGGCCGGTGATTCCTAGCTAATTATTCTGAGAAGAAACACCGAAACAAACTCAGGTGTCAAAGTCTCTTTTAAAGGCCATATAGCAAACATGTAATGGTCAAATCATATGCCCATGAGGATTGGTGACTGAGATGTTTGTAGCGGCATCTATAGCGTTACATAGGAACTAAAACTGTTTCGCGCAATTAAAGTTCTCCTCGCGATTTGAACATATAGAACAGCCTGAAATCATCTACCGGGCAGTTGCCCACCAGACATAACATCCGTATGATCGATCCTCCCTTTCCAACGGAGGTATGTTGGACTATGCCCCCTCTCTGTTCCGCATGCCTTCAAATGTTCTTTTGAAGAAAGTACCACACAGATTTAAGTGGACGTATCCAGTCAGTGCAAGCATTTGGCAGTATTTGTGTAGTTCAACTCGGGATTAGTAAAGAGCTTAACAACTAGACGAACAACACCAAAGATAGGACATTCGGGTAGGCCGCATATAGTAGTCAAAACTGTCAGACCTTATGTTGAAATTAAAAAAAAAAGGAAAAATAAATAATTCTCACATAGTCCTCACGTTAACAATAATAAAATAAAATTTACAAAAATTTACTTTACAGAGTAAATATTGCAAATTGTTAAAAAAAGTAATAATCAATGTCAAATAGGTAGTAAAATAAAAATAATCGTCACCAGCCTTTTTATTGTTCCCACTGTTGGGATTCAAGCCTTCTCTCTAGGAGAAGGAATGGGCCGTAATCCACCACGCGGGCCCAGTGCGTGCTGGTGAATGTCACATGTCTTCGAATTTTTGGTTCTAGGACATGCCGGTTTCCTCACGATGTTTTCCTTCACCGTTTTGAGAGCAGTGGCGATGAAATAAATTACACAAAGTAATGCGCCTGGCTGGGTTCGAACTCGCGACCTACAACTCGTAAGTCGGGGCCGTTACCACTCGACCACCACTGTTCTCACCGGGGGCCTTGTGCGTGTGAAGCACGCGTAATATTTACAATGGCAATATAAAAAATGAAATGACAACAATTATACTAAGTACTGGAGCAGGTCAATTCCAGGTCGTTTTTGCCTCAAAATACTCATTTACAGCATAGAATACTTTCTGACAAAGTGTTATATTAAGGGCCAAGCGCCCGAAAAGTGCCATAAAACAGTGATTTTCTGAGGCCTACTCCTCCGTAACGGCTAGGTCAATTGGTTTGAAAAAAATATATGTTTATTATAGATTCATGAACAATAATATCAACATTAAATTTTTTCGTGCAATTAATACTTTTGTCAAAAAAAAAATATTTAGCAATTTCGCAACTTTTCGCAACTTTTCCCTACTCCTTCGAAACGGCTTGGACCTTTAGAAACATTTTTACACATAAAAATTGGTGGGTAAATATTCTTCAAAGTGAACATTGCATATGTAAATCAATCAATATCTCGCAGAGAAAATGGATTTAAAGCGCTTTCCGGGCGCTGCTAGCCGCAAATAAATGCGCAGATTTGCGTACTGCCGCCTAGGCGAATGCGAGAGTTCCGTTCACATAATTTCGGTCAGATGGTGCACGGGACTATACGCCTTTAGCGGGAACTACATTAGCTCGGGACACACGTGAGTATCACCTGCTTTGTACGTAGTAGCGCGTCGCGTGGCGTTGCATGGCGTCGCGTGGCGTGGATCTAGTGTAGCTCTACAAGTCTAGTTGCCATATAAAATGTATGGAGACCAACACGCCCACGTGTGCCCAATGTACCTTTAATGTTCGTTCTAAAATTAAATATTTACTAATTAATGTTTATTATACATAGACTAACGCAATATCTAATTAGGTATTTAAATTTTTAACTTAAGTTTAAGTAATCCCAGTTTTTACGGCGAAGCAACAAATTAAATTGGGGAAGCAATTAATTAGACGGTTTTATAGTAGGTAATTAATTGTTACTAAGTTTCTGGTCGGGACAGCGCAGGATAATTTGTTTGTACCTATTAAGATTTTCATCTTTCATTATTATCTTAGAAGTCGTAAATTGTAAGTGTTCCTGAAATTTTAGGTCTTTTCCGACAACTGGCAAATTGATATTGACATTTATGAAAGTATCTTCTGGACTCATTTCTTTTTTGTTCTTTATTTAAAGAGCTTTTTTTTATTAATGCCAATATAACACTGTAGGTATACAAAACAGAAATTAAATTAAAATACTCGTGTTTGCTTAACAATAAAATAAAAACTTACGTTCTAGGTTGGTTGGGGTGTTTGAATTTCATCACGCATGCGGGATTGCTCCGCATGCGTACCCCCGCAAATGTCCTTTTTACGCGGATTACATTACGCATGCGGAACGATTCCGCATGCGTAATGTAATCCGCACGTTAATAAAAACACCCTTAAACGTATTTCACGTCCGTTTTTTAGTTTATGGCATTACAAAAGTAAACAGTTATTTTAAAATATAAACTAATGTAAAAAAAACTTAAACATGTAAAAAAAATGTTAAACAGGCTACATTGCCTGTTTTAATAATTCAAATAATTATCGTTTATCGACTTCTCATTAAACAAGAAGATTGTATTGTGGACGGTTTGCAGACCCGCATTTTTATATTTATTTTCCCCAGCCCTCCCATTTTTTCGACTAATTTAAAAATAAAATAAAATAAAAATAGTTGTATTTTCCTTCTACATTTTTTTTTCTTACTTTACTATTGAAGTTTTGAGTATATTTCAATTATCTGTTATTTTTCTTTCTTGTTTTTTAATAGGTAAATTATATATTTGGTTTGTACAAGAGCCGCTAGATAGCGGTAAAAGCCTCCTCCAGTCATTTCCAACTTGGTCTTTCTTGGGCTACTATGCTCCTTGTTTTTCCTGTTGTTTTTATAATCTCGTCACTCCATCTCTTTTGTAGTCTGCCTTGTCTGCGCTTGTTGCCCATAGGGTACCAGTTAGTGGTGCTTTTGGTCCACCTTTCGTCTGATGCTCGTTGGATGTGTCCGGCCTAGAAATGTGCCGTCGCTGGCAATATTGCCGAGAAGTGGAAATATTGGTGGCAATATTGCCAGCATAATTCCCACTTCGGGTAATATTGCCCGCAACGCCACATCTCTAGTTGCTACTCCAGAACCTTTCAGCTCCATCGACCATCTGTTTTACGAGCAATGTGCCCAGTCTACTGCTAAGAAGTTGAAAAAGACAAAAAAAAAAACAAAATAAAAAGGAAAAAGTCTGATAAGTTGGCCTGAAATGGAAATGGGCCGGATTCCGGCCATTTCAGGCCAAGCAATTTCTTGACCACATCCTTTGCCTTGGTTTGACTTCGTATAGTAGCGTTCTTAATGTTGTCCTTCAGTCTGTAGTTCATGTAACTCCTTTCTATTCATCTTTGGCACTCATTTGTATAATTTTATTGTTTTTATAATTATTGTTTTATGAATCAAAATATATAATTATTTAGGGATGTTTGCGGACGCATGTGTTGACGGGTTCACCGCGATCATGCGGAAGCGATGCGCTTCTATGTTGGCGCGCCTGCGCTCTTCCTCCAATAGCATCCTGAATGTGTTTTCAGATAGGTGGGAGTCCCCCTGTTACGAAGGTGGATAAGTGTCCAAACTCATTTTAATAACTAATGAATCATTGAACTGCTCGTGCAATGGTTCATTGGTTGTTTATTTTTATTATTATTTAATTTAATACTAACATTAGGCTAAGTTTGTACTACTACTAACACATAGGGATAATTATCTGAAATAAATATTTGAATTGAATTGAATTGAAAATTTATATAGTTATCAAATAGTATTGAAAATTCGATATAGTTAATATTGAATTATATAGAAAATTTGGGATCTCAAGCGATTTTTTTTTATTGTATATTGTGCTTGACTGCGATCCTACCTGATGGTAAGCCGTGATTTATTCGATGATGGTGAATCGCACTAGTTCATTATAAGCCTATTCCCTCAAAACTTGAATATATCTAAATTATAATCGGATGGGAAGATCGCTGCAGCAAAAAGAAGAATTAACAACAAAAAAAGTTAAAAAAATAAAAACTAGCTTTTACCCGCGGCTTCGCCCGCGTATATAAAAAGCCCATGAAGCCTATGTCACTCAGGAATTAAGCAGCTTTCTATCGGTTTAAAAATTTTAGCAATCGGACCAGTACTTTCAGAGATTACCTTCTACATATATACAAAAAACAAAATTTACCTCTAGTATACATAGATTTAAACTTATAATTTACAAGCCTATAATAAAACTGTCAAACAAATGTTCCTGAAGTGCAATATATTGTAAACTCATATCTTACATATTTTATGAGTAAGTTCAAAGTGTAATAATGTCTTTGTACAGAGTCTGAAACTCAATCTTCACGTGTCTGACGCCGGAGGGCAGGTACAAATAGATGACACTGGGGCTTATATGAACGTCACAGGTAAAACTTTATATTAAATTGAAGCATTATTAAAAATATGCAAAGGAATTTTTTGCGTAAATGATATTAAAATATATCTTTGAAGAAATTTAAAGATATTTTATCGGTATACTAACTTTTGCTTGAGGCTT
Organism: Mythimna ferrago; assembly: GCA_910589285.2. Taxonomy (NCBI): domain Eukaryota; kingdom Metazoa; phylum Arthropoda; class Insecta; order Lepidoptera; family Noctuidae; genus Mythimna; species Mythimna ferrago. Next base: position 23,589,654 of record OU342691.1, on the reverse strand, counting down.
CGCCCGCGTATATAAAATATAGCCTGTGTCACTCAAGAATAAAGCAGCTTTCTCTTGGTGGAAAAAAAATAGCAATTGGATCAGCACTGCCAGAGATTATTTCGTACGAACAAAAAAAATCAATAAAACAAACTTTAATTCTTTATAATATTAGTGTAACTAATTAAAAAGATTAATTTAGTATTTTCTGGACTGCGAACCTACCTGATGGTAAGCAGTGATGCAATCGTTGATGGTGAGGCGCATTAGTTTATTAGGAGCATATTTACTCTAACCTTGAAGATATCTAAATTGTAATCAGATGGGAAGACCAAAGCAGGTAAATTGTTCCAGTTCTTCGATGAATGTGGTATAAACGACGAGGCAAAACGCTTAGTCCGGATCGTAGAGGTGTTAACAACGTAAGGGCACTCGCAGTACGTCGAGTTGTCCGATGGCAGAATCAAGTCATGTAATTTCCCACGCTTACTCTCCAAAACATATTCAGTAGAATACTGAAAACCTGGCTACCCTATGCTCCTGTTTTGACTATAATTTTCCTTTTACTTGTGTAAAAGTAAAATTCGGCGTCTACTTCTCTTTTTTCTTCAACTTTCCTGTCGCAGGTATGCTGGAAGTGATTCCATTAGAAATAAGCATCACCTTTGTACTATTTTGCCGTTTCCTTCCTCTTTTCTTGTATTTCCATGTGTGTACATAAACAGTTAAATAAATAAATAATATATACTTAATGTAATATTCTGTTTATGACTTGTAAGAATGCCTACTATGAGTAACTTAATTTAGAATTTTGTCTGAAAAAATACCGGAAAATTCTAGAAGCTTTGTGCCCGTTATTTGTTTCTATCTTGAAATATCTTTGGAAGATATTTGTCTTCATCAATAACCAGATCAAAGACACACTAGGGACAACTAATAGCTTGAACACTACGAGCAGCCATACATTGAGGTAAGCCAAGAATCGGCACTGTACACGTATACAAGGTGCAGTTTTAAAACTGCACAATATTTCAGGAGGTTGTAATAAAACTCATAAATAATCATGTAAAAAAACGATACCTGGTCAATAATCAGTAATACTTGTTATTTAATTTTTTAATTACACTAAACTAAATCGATTGATCGATGGCCGCGGGGGCGTGGCTAGGGTGTGGCGTGCGGGATGATGATTGGATGATACATTATTTATGAAACTATCGTTGCGAGTTAGTGTGTGTGAAAACGCCCTTTATTGTTCCGTGTTTGTGTGTGTGAAAAAAAGCGCGGTTATAAAAAAAAAAAAAATTACCTACTTATTTTATTATTGATTCGGGTCGAGAATCACTAACATAATTACCTCCTGAAATATTTTGCAGCTTCAAAACGACACCTTGTATAAGGTGACTGGTAATTAGTGTACGATACTTAAACACGTGATTGTGCTCATGATAACAAACATTTTTTGTTATGGGAGCAAAGCCGAAATCGCGAAAAAAAAATCAGGTGTTCAGTACATTTACGTTTGCCTAATGTCGTTTTTCACTCTCTAAGGCCGCCCGAACAAGGTATTTAAGCTGTTTATAGGACTTAATATGATGTGATGCACTAAACAGCTGATATTTTTTTTGCGATTTCGGCTTTGCTCCCATAATAAAAATTGTTTGTTATCATGAGCACAATCACGTGTTTAAGTATCGTACACTAATTGCCAGTCACCCTATATAAGTATTTGCATTAATTTTTAATTAGTGCTATTAGAAAAGGTCTCGTTATTATTTAATTAAAGTCTCAAAAAAAAAATATATTCGCAAACAGTAAAATTATTAGCGTTTGCTTATATCCCAAAATGTCACTCAATTTATGGAAATATTGTTGAGGCTATTTTGATTTTGAATGAAAAACACTGCGCGTATTATTTTCTAGTAGCAATTGTTATGAATGATTGATTCTATTATGAATTTACCAATTACCTATGATTTTTCATGGACAATTCTGGGATTTTTTTTTTTACTTTTGACTACACAAATATGATCAGTAACGGGTTCGGATAGAACCCCATTTTTTGTACTAATTAAAAAATAGGGGTGTACATAAAGAACTTTAATAAACAGTAATCCGTACTAATATTATGAATAAGTATCTGTTTGCATTTTTATTTGACTGTGACGTGACGTCTGACCTGGTATGGATAAAACCAGGGTAAGTAGTTAGACTATGTCCTATGGCCTTGACGGCGAGCAATGGGTAGCTCGTGGTCCGAACGTCCGGTAATCGTCTGGTCCAAGCCTAAGTCGTCGACGATGTGTGCCCAAGTGATGAGATGTCAGTAACCGTACGGGCTCAGCAGTGTTGAAGCCTTCTGGGGCCATGGGTGATGCGAAAGAGAACCTTGGGACCCTGGCAAAGAAGGAACAGGAGTGGGTTTTATTAGTCAGTAAATGTCTGATAAAAGAGCGGAAGATGTCATTGGATGATTTCCCATCTTAAAAAAATTTCTTAGGGTCTTAACATAATGTGTTAAAATATCAGTTTTGCGAGCAAGAAAGAGAGAAGAAGCTATGTACCCTATATTGCTCATCTCTTTAGCAATTCAGTTTATGTCGTAAAATGGATCGCGTTACGAGCTCGTGGTAGGGCTTAAGGCTTCTAAACTAAGACATTGAACAATTTTTTAACCTGAGAGCATGTTTCCTTGGAAAAAAAACTCGCTTTTTAGGCGGAGCGATGTTCGAAATCAGTAAAGAAATAAAGCCGTCAAGAGTGATCCTAAATATTACAAGCTTTTATTTAGTTTCACCCGTCCTGATGTTTGTTTGTCTGTAATCAAATCTTGCAAATTAAAATTTGATCCATTTTCTGGCTACCAATTGAGCTGACATTTTGCATGCATGTTTTTTTTTTTTTTTTCCTTATTATTAAGAATAAATTTCTTAATAATTGATTACAATCTAGCCTAAAAGACTAATAAGTAATTTAACTCTAACTTATTTTTATACGGTTTTGCTTAAACTAAGAATAGCGTCCTTTAGCACTTATAGAAGTCCATAGCACTTTCTTAGAGTCTGATATTGATAAAAACACTTTGTTCATGTGTAATATGCATAGCACAGCATTGATCACTATTATACACTAACTTTAAACACTACACTAACTCAAAAGGTTTAGTTCTCTTTAGTCTACGCACTAGGTCCGTATTGTCTAACAGCTGTATAGCCTCAACATTTACGTGTCGGTGAAGTCTGTGTTCGTGGGCTTCAGCAAATTTTTGAATGATGGTGGTGAGGAGTTCCATTTTGAGGTCACGGTAGAGGTCGTCATTTCTGATGTACCAAGGTGCTTTTACAGCATCCCTGAGTACTTTATTTTGGAACTGTTGTATTATTTTTATGTTGCTCCGTTTAGTACAGCCCCAGAGTTGGATACCATACGTCCAAATTGGCATCAAAATATGCTTGTAAATAGTTATCTTATTGTGTATTGATAAACAGGATTTCTTTCCGAGTAACCAATACATGCTTTTATAGCGTATGTCGAGTTCCTGTCTTTTCTTTTTGACATGAGCTTTACATCGCAGCTTGGCGTCGAGAGTTATGCCAAGATATTTGGCTGTTACCGTTTATGTAGATTGGGTGGTAGTTGTACCGTTTGTTTGTGAAGTCAACGTGAATTTATTTTGACTCATTTAGCTTGATCTTCCATTTTTGTGTCCAGTCATAAATTTTGTTCACTGCTAATTGAACTTTTTCTACTGCTTCTTTATGATTTGATCCTGTAGCCATAATAGCAGTGTCATCAGCAAAAGTCGCAATAGTGTTGTTTTCTTTTGGGCCTAGCACACTTCCTTGGGGTACCCCAGCTTTTATAGTTTTAAGCTCGGAATATGCATCTTCTTGCCTTATTCTAAACATTCTATTAGTTAAATATGACTCCAGAATATCTGCAAATTCTGGGGGTAACATACATCTGAGTTTGAATATTAGGCCCTCATGCCAAACTTTGTCAAAAGCTTGCGCGACATCCAAGAACACGGTGGCGCAGACTTCCCTATTTTCCAGCGTTTTTTCAATAATATTTGTTATTCTATGTACCTGGTCTATTGTAGAGTGATTTTCTCTGAAACCAAATTGATGATTTGGGATAAGGTCTTTTTCTTCTATAATTGGCTTTAGCCGTTTCAGTAATAGTTTTTCAAATAGTTTTGATAACACTGGCAACAAGGAAATAGGTCTATATGATGACGCTTCATGGGGTGGTTTCCCAGGCTTCGCAATCATAATTACTTCAGCCACCTTCCACAGCTCAGGTACGTGTTTTAGAATAAACGCAGCATTGATTATTTTGGTCAGCTTTACTATGGCTTTTCGCGTGAGGTGTTTAAGAACTTCACCTGTTATGAGATCGTAGCCCGGTGACTTTTTTGAGCTGATATTATTTTGAATTGCTCTCATAACTTCTTTAGGAGTCACAAGCTTAATTTCTTGGTTTTGAACAATTTTTTCACACTCAAGTATATCTGTACAGTTATCATTGGGTTGAAAAGTATTTTGTAAGTGCTGAGCAAACCTCAGCGCTTTTTGGTTATTACTTATAGCCCATTTTCCGTCGGTATCTCTAATAGGTGGTATTTGTTTAATTGGCCTTTTTAAGTTTCTTGTCGCTTTCCAAAGAGAGTAATCCGTTGATATGTCATTGGTTAACTGCAGAAGGTTGGTATTTAGACATTCATCCTCGAATTGTAGAATTTTTCTCTTTAATCGCTTAGTTAGATTATTTAATAATGTTTTTTCCCGCGGGCACTTGCATGTATGTGTAAATCATATGACAATGCAAAATTATTATGACGTGAAACTGATCTGATGATGGATCTAGAAGATGGCCATAGGAACTGAGATAATCCTATTGTGTTTGAGCTTTTTGAAATAGTCTTGATGAGTGTATACATTATAGATAGGTATACCGCGCTATAAAAGCTTGCTATGAGAAAGTGATTTTCATTGAAAACTTTTTTTTTTCTTGTAAAACAACCGCAATTTTATTTTTCACGTTACTACGAAGACATTCAGGAACAATGGCCGTTTTCACCTTGCTATAACGGAACTACTATAATATGGACCCATTATTAGACCCGGTATCAAAACCCGCGGTACCACGAGAAAAAGGGTAATTCTCCTCCAATTTAGTGCGGTTCAGCATGATTTTATTGCACCTATAAAACGGTTACCGTACCGTAAATATTTATATTGAATTGACTATGAAGATAGGTTAGGTGCAGGACAGAGAATACAGATATAAAGTTGTCAAAAAATAATAGGCTCGTTTTGACATTTGTATTTTGCCTACCTAGCGGCTAGTCCAGTTTAGTGTCATCATCATCATTTCAGCCGAAACACGTCCACTGTTGGACATAGGCCTCCCCCAAGTGTCGCCATAGTGACCGGTCCTGTGCGTCTTGCAACATCGGATACCCGCTACACTCGCCAGGCTTTCCATTGCCCTTTGAGTGAGTTTAAGCCTTCTTATGAGGCCCATATTGTAAGCAACCACGTTTCGGATCCATAAGGCATCACTGGCAACACTTACTGGTCATAGATTGTGGCCAGTGTAGTTTAGCTACTACTAAAATAGCTACTATTATACCCGACCCCTAATTTATTATTTAATTGTTTCTTTCAGCTTCATTCCAAGTTACATTCTAGGGTCTTTCTCAAATGTCAAAACGGGCCTTTAATTTTGAACGAGTTTAGTTTAATTATTTCAAATTAATTAACTACAGACAAAAAATCCCTATGATTGAAAAAAGGTGGAAATCACGTATTAGTAAGCCTATCTTATTGCACAGTCTTCCGGCACAGTGCTCGGACAAACGGCAGCGCAGTGTAGGATGCGGCGGGGGTGTGGGAACGCGCGCTTATTGGTTGACCAGACTGATAGCGCGCTGCGCTGCGGGAGTAGTGGTTGCTATCGCATGGCTCGAACCACAGGCTCGAACTAGTTTGAGATCCCCGCTCCCACGCAGATTCCGCTCGTTGCCCGGGCACTCACTGTGGCCATTTGTATGAACGAACTATGGCGTGAGTTACCCTCGTGCAACCCGTGTTTAAAATCCGCTTCCCGCGCCCGCGTACCAGCTATGGACACTCAAATGAAGTTCTTATATTTGAGGTTGCCACGCCGCGCCCATCCCGCCCTCACTCTTCAGGTCTGATCAAACACTTACTTAAGGGCCAAGCGCCCGAAAAGTGCCATAAAACAGTGATTTTCTGAGGCCTACTCCTCCGTAACGGTTAGGTCAATTGGTTTGAAAAAAATATATGTTTATTATAGATTCATGAACAATAATATCAACATTTGATTTTTTCGTGCAATTAATACTTTTGTCAAAAAAAAAATTTAGCAATTTCGCAACTTTTCGCATTTTTTCCCTACTCCTTCGAAACGGCTTGGACCTTTATAAACATTTTTACACATAAAAATTGGTGGTTAAATATTCTTCAAAGTGAACATTGCATATGTAAATCAATCAATATCTCTCAGAGAAAATGGATTTAAAGCGCTTTCCGGGCGCTGCTGGCCGCAAATAAATGCACAGATTTGCGTACTGCCGCCTAGGCGAATGCGAGAGTTGCGTTCACATAATTTCGGTCAGATGGTTCAAGGGACTATACGCCTTAAACTCTTCGAAATGTAACCGGTAGAAAACCGTGAACGGTAGAAAAAAAATTAACCAATATTGGTTAATTTTTTCAATGGACTGAAGTGCATCAAGCTGGCTGCCACACGAAACAAAACCAGTCATACGAAACAAAAGTATGATTTTTTTTAAAAAAAGGTGTAACAGAATAAAACAGTATCTTATATTGTCTGCTTCTGAACTCTAAAGCTAATCTATGATAAAAGGATAGGCATCGGTCCCCCGCCACGGTATTTTTATCACCCACGATAATGCGGTGTGAAAATTTATATTGTGAGCGACTTGCGGACCGGATTGCGGCCCCGACCGGCCCGTATCGGCACGCAAGGACCCGGACAGGTTATTTTATTATACAGCCAGTTTAATACTTACGGATCACCCAAATTATATAGAATTTAAAGCTCTCGGGGATTTGGTCTGAAGAGAAATTGGCCATTCGGGATTTGAATAGAAACTACCTTTAACTCTAGGGTCGTAGGGTCCGACTGAAGCTACAAAAAGGGTGCTGTTTTGGAGTTTTGATCAGATCCCGTTAACGAGATAACGTCTCTATTAGAAACAGACGAATTTACTAGAAAAATATGGATACCACGCCCGCAAAAACCGTTCAAGTTATTGCCTTGCCCAAAATAGGCTATAATCAAAATGAAGTCGCTCGACAGCAAAATTTTAGCTGCTTCCCTATTCGTCTGGTATACCAGAGGTTTTGAGAGACCCGTGGGTATAATCGGCGTCCAGAATCTGGCCGGTGGCGCATAGGATCAGAGCGTGATTATCGCTTTTCTGTAACAAATACTTTGAGAAATCGGCTACTGAACGCGATTGAACTGACACAAAAGCTCGCAATGAAGTAAGAAGTTCGCAATGGCAGTATAAATCAGTGGACAATTAGGAAAAGACTGGGTAAAGCAGGCCTGACTACACATCACTCAGCAAATAGTACTAAATTGACCACAGCTCACCGACAAGCCCGGCAATAATTTGCCACGAAACACTTAAATTGGATGTATGCCTAATGAGAGGCTGTTGTGTTTTCTGATAAGTGCAGAATGACTAAGATGACCATGATAGATGCTGTAGGGTCTACAAAAGGTTATCAGGACAATTTTAACAATGCTGCACAGGCGAACAAGTGGGTTTTGGCGGCGTTTTGGGGTAGCATAATGTTGGATACTAAAACTGACATTGTATTCATCACTGAAGGATTTATCGCTGGGGATTTCCGGAATGAATCAACTATCATTGTGCGGCGCGCTAATCAGTTTATTACCACTACATCCGGGTATATATCTATACTTATAATAAAACTGTAAAGAGATAAATTCTGTACACTGAATATATATTCAAAATTAATATTAAAGGATGATTGGAGATCGATACTGATGCCAAAAATGCAATCAGCAAATTTTTTGTCTGTCTGTCTGTCTGTCTGTGTGTATGTGCACGCATGGGTCAAAAACTACTAAAGAGATTTTAACCAAACTTGGTATAATTGTGGTCCATACTCCTGGGCAGGTTATAGGCTATATAACATAACGCTAAGATACATAAGAGCTGAGCTGTGACGATAAATTTGAAGCAAGTCGGATGAAAATGCGCATTCGAGCTCTTATCCTCGCATTCGTTGATCATACACCAAAATTTTGTACAACAAAGATGATGGTCTTTTATAGATCTACAAAAAAGTCCTTTTTAGTATATATCTATCTTTTATAAATTAGCCACAATAACGTGTTTAATCGATAGGCATTTCTTCAAAGTGTATTAATTATATATATAAATATATTTTATTTCATATAAATATATCTTTATTAAACTCCCATAACCAAAAAGTACACTTTAATATCTATTTTATAAAAAAAAAAATAGAAATCGGTTTTTAAACACACAAGATATAGATGAAATAAAACTTCCAAATCGCGCTGCGCCAATATGTGTATAGCTATACGGTTGATTTTTGTTTAACGCGTGAAACGGCCATCCGCTGCATCTATAAAAAGGCGGGGAGCGTTCATGCGCCAACTTCACTCACATTGTCACTGTTAATGCGAACGGAAGTGGTTCTTATTGACTCTTTGGAATAAGCGCGCTTTAGATTTAAAAAATACATAGATACGTAGTTTTTAGATATAAATGTAAAGTAGATATTAGATAATAATAATAATAATTTAATTTGTTTGTTTAGTGTTTTTGTTTGTTTCTCCTTCTTTTCTTTATATTAGTATGTCGTTGTAAAGTTAAGTATAAATTTCAATTAAGTAGGTATAATTTTTTTTTAGTGTATTTATATTATTGGGTTCTTTTTATTCCGAAGATATATGTTTTTCTTTTCGTGTATTTATCTTATTAGTTTCTTTTTATTCCATAGTTAAGATTGGGTTATTCGATTAGCGTCTTTTTGAATCATACATATAATAAAACTGTAGAAAAGTGGTTGAAAAAAAAATTAAAAAAAATAGCTAGGGTGTTAAAGAACAACCAATAGAACCCATTTCCAGCATTTTTCGAATTTTTGTCTGTTTGTCTGTTTATTTGTATGGGCATCACGTAAAATGTACGAAGGCAATGTAGATAACTTTTATACACAAGGATTGAGCGTAACTTGAAGTAACATTTAGTTTTTGTGTCATTGCAATCGAGTTTTCCAGAAGTATAATTAGGGTTGTGTGCACTTGGTCTCATTACTTCACGTAACTTTTGTACATAACAGTAAATTATGCGTAAATTGTAGTAATATTAAGTTTTTTGTTTCATCGTAATCAGTTGATACCTATAATAAAAAAAACGTAAACTATTAAAATTATAAGTCTTTGCGAAGTAAAATATTGAAACAGCGCCATCTATCAGACTTAGACTGGACTATACCTAGAGATCAACTGCGTGCAGTATTGAATATAGATATTCGATAGACGGCGTTGGCGTGTGACGTCATTCTTTGAATCGCGGTGTTGGTAAAGATTTTCCTTGAAAGAATGACCTTCACCCATGTCTGCTAGCATTTTTGAGATTTGTAGGTGTCTTTGCAGTTCTGTCTTTGAAAAGGTTTGCCCATTAAAAGTCTTGACTTGATAACATCGTAAATCGTTCGTTTAATCGTATTACTAGATTACTAGATACAGTAGGCACAACGGATCTTGAGCGCTCGGCGTCAGAGTGGGGATTGCTTTGCGCATTCCATACATTGGCGAGCCAATAGTTTTCATTGTTAGATACATGCAGCAACGTAGGGAACGAATGAGGAGTGACGTCTATGACGCGATGGCGAGCCAATCACTGACACTCCCCGCCCCCGCATCTCACTTCGCACCACTAAAGAGACCGAATATTTGACTTCTGCGCAACCGCTCAAGATCCGTTGTGCCTACTGTAAAAAAGTTTTTGGTTGGATTCGGTCTAATTATTGAAGTGCGAAGTAAATTGTAGGTATCTTGCAATTTGAGTCGATTTATTTACTTTTCTTAGTTTGATATTTTGTTGGTTTTCAACATGTCTTCAACTTCATCCTCATTTTAAAAGTTGTGTTGTCGTAAATTGTTGAATTATTTGGTTCAATATTTTATTAGTTTGGTACAGTTTTTTTTAAAGCCTTCTAGAAAACAAAACAAACCTTTCGCAGCGTAACCGAGATGCGAAAAGGGTGAGACTAAGTAGGTCCCAAGAATCAGAAGAAGATCGTGAAGTGAGGCTAACAGCAATTCGAGCAAGGCAAGTCAGAACTCTTGCGTCAGAAACGCCCTACCCAACGTGAGTCTCGACTTAGAGCGTTCTCTTACGGCAGTTTCTCGATCACAGGAGAGTTTGGAGGAACGCGAAGCGCTTTTATCGACTGACCGAGAGCGCGACGCCCTCTCACGTGAGTCTGAGACTTTCGCCGAAAGGGAGTCGCGTTTAAGTTCGCAAAGAATTCTGACCGCGACTTTGCGCTCTCAAGAAAGCAGAGAGGACCGCGAAGCGCGTTTATCGGCTGACCGAGAGCGCCACACTTTCTCACGCGAGTGCGAGTCTCTCTCAGAGACATACCCCGTACAAGAACATGGAAAAGTTATTTTGGTTGATAATCTCTGTTCTTGCGTTACATCATAACAGGAGCTAATTTCTTCTGTGTACGGAGATTGCACAAACATGGGAAATACAGCCGGTTCTTGGCTATGTCAGCGTGCTATTTTGACTCCCCTCAATGACCAAGCTGCGGCAATTAATTTAAAAATATTGACTTATGTGTCTGGGAATAGTAGAGAATACACCTCTATAAAAATACAGTTATGGAAGAAGATGACGCCACGCACTACCCGGTAGAATTTTTGGATTCCCTCAACACACCCGGACTTCCAGCCCACAAATTAGTTTTAAAAATCGGTGTACCAATAATTCTCCTCAGAAATGTATGTCCTCCCAAACTTTATAACGGCACTCGGCTCAAAATTATGAATCTACAGCAAAACATAATCGAAGCTGAAAAATTAACTGGTTGCGGCGCCGATGATATTAATTTTATTCCAAGAATACCTATAATTCCTATCAACTTTCCTTTCTCTTTCAAACGAGTGCAATTCCCAGTCAGTCTCTGTTATGCTATGACGATTAATATTACTCAGGGCCAGACATTATCCGTTGCGGGGGTGGACCATGCTTTTCCTATGGTCAACTATACGTAGTTCTTTCACGCGTAAACAACCCCAATAATCTTTTTGTGTACGCTCCAGATGGTTCCACAGCTACCTAATGTTGTTATAAAGAAGCACTAGAATAAATAAATTGTATTTGTATCGGTAAGTATCCTCCAACGGTGCTTCGCACTAATAAATACATTGTTAGTTCCGACACCCACGCGAACGAAGTCGCGGGCACAGCTAGTTGTAAATATTATGATAATATTATACTGTTTCCACTAATCATATCTTACAATATTTTAGTGATAACTTGACATTGACTGACTGCAGTCTGTTAAAAGTGTTGAATAAAGTGCACGAGTGCATTAAAGGCTTGAATTATTGATTTCAAATAATATATTTTTTAATATTTTATAATCAATTAAAGCATTGCAAGCAGGTAAGTTGTATTACCGTAATTTCTTGATATTATAACGTTTGTTTTTATTTATTAAAGAAAATGTATCAAGTACAAGAGCCAAAAATATCGAGAATAAAATAATTTCGAAGCATTAAGGCGTATAGTCCCTTGAACCATCTGACCGAAATTATGTGAACGCAACTCTCGCACTCGCTTAGGCGGCAGTGCGCAAATCTGTGCATTTATTTGCGGCGCCAGCAGCGCCCGGAAAGCGCTTTAAATCCATTTTCTCTGCGAGATATTGATTGATTTACATATGCAATGTTCACTTTGAAGAATATTTAACCACCAATTTTTATGTGTTTCTAAAGGTCCAAGCCGTTTCGAAGGAGTAGGGAAAAGTTGCGAAAAGTTGCGAAATTGCTAAATATTATTTTTTGACAAAAGTATTAATTACACGAAAAAATCAAATGTTGATATTATTGTTCATGAATCTATAATAAACATATATTTTTTTCAAACCAATTGACCTAGCCGTTACGGAGGAGTAGGCCTCAGAAAATCACTGTTTTATGGCACTTTTCGGGCGCTTGGCCCTTAATACTTTTTTTTATGGTGGGAATAAATCATCCAATATCATCCCCCGCTCTTGGGCGGAGCGGGAGATAGAGTCAGACTCTTACTGACTAAAAGACCCATCCCGTTCCTTCTAGCCTTCATACCGGGGCTCGAGCGCCGTTTCGGATAACCCTGGCCCCAGTAGGCTTCGACCCGGCTGGGTCCCTGCTGTTGCTGACCACTCCTTGAGGCGCACGGGAACAGTGCGCGCCGTCGACGACTTGGGCTTGGTCCGGACAGTTACCGGACGGCCGGACAGCGAGCTACCCATTGCTCACTGTCCGCAAGCCCGCGCCTACGGTGGCCGGAAATCGGGATCAGAATCCCGGCGGCGGCGGCGGCAGCGAAAACGCCGTTGCCTGATGCGTTCGGTCTCCTCCTTTGCGAGCATTACTGCTTCGCAGAAGTCAGCGGCCGCCTGCCACTCCTCCTCGCTCCGGACCATGGCCTCAACCAAGGCCCGGCGCGAGAGGTCTCCGCCGCCGATCGCCCCCACGAGGGCACGGCGATGCTCCGCCCAAGCAGGGCACACCTCGACTGTGTGCTCCACCGTGTCCTCCGGGCATTCTGCACAGTGGCGACACCCGGGCGTCACTTCCGCACGAATCCGGTGCAGGAACCTTCCGAACGAACCATGTCCGGTGAGAACCTGCGTCATACGGAAGGTAAGGACGCCGTAAGGTCTTTCCAGCGACGCCTCAAAGAGGGGACTTACCGGAAGCATTAATACTGAGACTGGCCTGATGGTCTAGTGGTTAGTGGCCCTGACTGAAATGCCAGAGATCGTGGTTTCGATTTCCACCCAGTCCATTATGTTTGTGTGATGTGCACGATCATTTTTTCTGTGTGTGGGTGTATATTTATCTGTAATATGTTTATAATTAGAATTATATAAAAATGTTTATCTTTTGTCTCGTACCCATAAGCTCTGCTTAGTATCGGACTAGACGGCTTTGTGTGATAGTTGTAGAATATTATTGTTTTAATAATTTATTATTAATAGAAATAGGGAACTACTTCAGAAAAAAAACGTATGATAGTATTTATTATTTAGAAAAAAAAAATCATAATGTGACTCATCGAACCCTTTTTTTCGGGGTGGGATATCACTAAATAACTTTTTCTGCTCTGTGTCGAGTGAGAGGGTCAGTCAAACTTGTTCCTTCAGTTACCTTTTGAAAGAAAGAAAGAAAAACATTTTTTTAACTTTTTTTCCGTTTGAATGTCGTAATATTATGCAAACCGTGTGTCCGACCACATCTACTCTAGCTGTTTTTATATTTTTAGGGTTCCGTACCTCAAAAGGAAAAAACGGGACCCTTTTAGGATCACTTTCTTGTCCCTCCGTCTGTCTGTCAAGACCCTTTATCTCAAGAACGCGTAAAGGTATCGAGTTGAAATTAAAACCATATACTCAAGTCTAAAGTCCCTTCAAGCTGTAAAAAAATTAAACTTCTAAGTTAACGAATAAAAAAGATAGATAGATAGATATAGCATTTATTTGATGCACACAGAAAAATATACAGAAAGTATATCAAAGCACTATAAAAATACAAACATGGGTTCAGTCATGTTAAACAACCAAAAAAATAAGTACACACAGTACACACAGTAGACGCAGTCGTTTATGTCGCAAAAAAATGTTTTGATACTCTCAAAGATCGAAATTCATGGGGTACTTCCCGTTGACCCAAAATCCTGGAATTTGGCACAAAGCAAAGTCTTATGGCACAACTAAGAAAAAATCTGAAACCATTAAATTTGTAGTTACCTACGTCACAAAAAATATTGCAATTCGGAAAAATCTTCGAGACTCCATTCGGGAATTGTAGTTTGCACGGAACCCTCAGTGCGCGAGTCCGACTCGCATTCGCCCTGTTTTTTTAGGGTTCCGTAGCCAAATGGCAAAAAACGGAACCCTTATAGATTCGTCATGTCTGTCTGTCTGTCTGTCTGTCTGTCTGTCTGTCTGTCTGTCTGTCTGTCTGTCTGTCTGTCTGTCTGTCCGTCCGTATGTCACAGCCACTTTTTTCCGAAACTATAAGAGCTATACTGTTGAAACTTTGTAAGTAGATGTATTCTGTGAACCGCATTAAGATTTTCACACAAAAATAGAAAAAAAGCAATAAATTTTCGGGGTCCCCATACTTAGAACTGAAACTCAAAAATTTTTTTTTCATCAAACCCATACGTGTGGGGTATCTATGGATAGGTCTTCAAAAATGATACTGAGGTTTCTAAGATCATTTTTTTCTAAACTGAATAGTTTGCGCGAGAGACACTTCCAAAGTGGTAAAATGTGTGTCCCCCCCCTCTAACTTCTAAAATAAGAGAATGATAAAACTAAAAAAAATATATGATGTACATTACTATAAAAACTGCCAACGAAAATTGGTTTGAATGAAATCTAGTAAGTAGTTTTTTTTTAATGCGTCATAAATCGAAAAAAATACACTATTATTAAAACATCGATCAAAGTTACAACACATTACAAGAACTTTTATATTATGTTACTTGTTTTTGTTTGTAGAAGGTCATTTCTGAGAGTACTGGTCTGATTGCTAAAATTTTTCACTGATGAATAGCTGCTTTATTCCTGAGTGACATAGGCATATTTCATGTACGCGGGTGAAGTTGTGGGCAAAAACTAGTTAGTCAATAATTTGGAACGCTAATGAGTTGTATAACAGTTAATCGGATATCTTGCCACGTATTACTACCATGGTTATTCTTGTGAAATAGTTTTTCCGGTTACATTAAACCGATTCCATCGTGGTTGAGAAAACTAGGCTAGGCAGATTTCTACTTTGGTATACAACTAGGCTAGGAAGATTTCTACTTTGGTATACAACTAGGCTAGGCAGATTTCTACTTTGGTATACAACTAGGCTAGGAAGATTTCTACTTTGGTATACAACTAGGCTAGGCAGATTTCTACTTTGGTATACAACTAGGCTAGGCAGATTTCTACTTTGGTATACAACTAGGCTAGGAAGATTTCTACTTTGGTATACAACTAGGCTAGGCAGGTTTCTACTTTGGTATACAACTAGGCTAGGATTTCTACTTTGGTATACAACTAGGCTAGGCAGGTTTCTACTTTGGTATACAACTAGGCTAGGATTTCTACTTTGGTATACAACTAGGCTAGGCAGATTTCTACTTTGGCATACAACATTAGTTTTAGTTTATGCGAAACTCAAAACACTTACATTTCGTAAACTGTTTCATGAAAAATCACAAAGTTTATAATCTTGTTATATTACCTCGTTGACCGCACAACTACATTGTCATCACGTGTATAATATTATCGGTCACTAATTACCAATTTTGATTGGCAATTAATGTACGATACTTAAACACGTGATTGTGCTCATGATAACAAACAATTTTTATTGTTTGTTATCATTTTAATAAAATAACATATTTAATAAAATAACTCAATACAAATAAAACTATTGTTTTGTTTTTATTTTACAAGTCCAATGGCGTCAACCAGCTCATCACTAAACTTGGACACTTTAGCTGACAGATTCGGTGCTATCACTACCAATGGTAAGTTCACGTTTATTTTCCTCATACTTACATTAATTTCAAATACACCATTAGCATAGCATAGATGGCCTCATTGGGACTTGACCCTGTTGGGACTCAGGCCTCCTCTCTAAGAGAGATTGAATAAACTTTATTGTATACCAAAATAGTAACAATTTCATAGAAAATTAAATATATGAGTACAATGGCGATTTTATAGTTGAAATTTTTTTTTAAGGTTGGAAATCATCCAATGACTTTTCCCACTCTGGGTGGAGCGAGACGGTGCGTCAGACTTTTACTGACTAAAACCACACCTGTGTCCTTCAGTTGCCCTTGCGTTCTGGGACTACGGGTTTCCTTTTCAGAAATTACGCCGCGGTCCTAGCTAGCGGGCATCGGCCTTGCCAGGCCCCTACAGTTTGCTGACATCTCTTTGAGGAGCGCGTGGGTCACTACGCTCTGTTGACGACTGAGCTCGGTCCGGTTTACTACCGGACGGCCAGACGGCGGGCTACCTATTGCTTGACATCCGCAAGCCCGCGTCTACCGTGGTTGGCAGTCGGGGTCGGAATTTCGACGGCTGGGACGTGAGGACCTTCGTTCCCTCACGCGTGTCGCCTTCCTTCGCTAACATTACTGCTTCGCAAAAGCAGGCGACCGCCTGCCATTCCTCCTCGCTCCGGACCAGACAACTTGGGACCTTGGTTTTGGATTGGATCTGTGTGCAGTATTTCGGTTGCGCACCCAGGTAGGCCAGTGCAAACACAACTTGACGAAAGGGAGTTTTATAGAAACGCCGGACATTCAATGTGAGTGCGGTGCCACAGTTCAAAACATGAGCCACATGTTAAGATGCCTCAAGTGCCCATACACCTTAATCGGGATCCTAGAACGCTAGGCAAAGAAAGAACATAGGTGTGGTTTTAGTCAGTAAAAGTCTGTCACACCCACCCGCTCCACTTTAGAGCGGGAGAAGTCATTGGATGACTCACTTTAAAAAAAAAAGGCAGTAAGGATGAATAAAAATTTAATATTTTACAGAAGATGGACCGACCAAAATAATTGTGATTTTTCATCTGGATACGACTCATCTAAACTCCAAAGAAGCCGAAATATGTCAGGTAGGTTGTTGCGATTTCGAGTATTTTGTTTGTTTTTAGTTGTGGACTTAAGAGTTGTCTTTTTTTACAGATTGCAGCCCAATACAAGAAACATAAATTTCAAGAATGTTTGATGCCTAATGGAAATGAAATACATCCTGAAGCTACTGAAGAGCATGGATTCATACTTGACCGCAGTAGACGATTGATTCAAAATGGACTGCAAGTGAATGCGGTTTCTCCTGAAGATGGTTTCAAAAACTTCTTGAAATTTTTGAGCATGCTAACTGGAAATACTCGCGCAGTTTTATTAGCTGCCAACAATTGTTTTTCGTACGTATTTTTACAAACATAATCATAGAGTTTCAATTTCACGCGCAAAATGAAACGATATTAATACTACATAGTACTGAATTATTTAAAAAATAATAATATAACAGAAATAATATTATAGAGAGGATAGATTTGATTGTTTGCTTGTATGCTACGAAAACTAGAACGGACTGCAGTCTTAAAGGGTGCCTCTATGTAGGGATCGTTCGGTCCATGGCCCTTTACGGAGCGCCGGTGTGGGCGCTTGCACTGTCGCTGCGAAAACGACCAGTGACCAAGCTGATCTGAACGCAACAGTCCTTGCACGCATGCACCATTTGCGCATGAAGATGCAACGCCGGGGCAAAACTTCACTGCCGCAACAGATTGCGGAAAAAGTTCCAGCGGTATCTCATGGTGACATGGCAATAGTGACTGTTGCAACCTAGTACTGGCCACAGCCAGATGACATCTGCCGCCCTTGGGCAGAGCGGAAAATAGTATCAGATTCTTACTGACTAAAACACCCACCCTGTTCCTCCGTTGCCTTTCATACAGGGGCCGAGCCTCCCTTCCTGAAACAGACCCTTGGCCCCGGTAGGCTTCCCGTCGACGACTTGGGCTTGATTTGGACAGTTACTGGATGGTCGGACAGCATGCTACCTATTGCTCATTGTCCGCAAGCCCGTGCCTACGGTGGCTGGAAATCGGGATCGGTCGGCCTCTTCCTTTGCGAGCATTACTGCTTCGCAGTAGTCGGCGACCGCCTGCCACTCCTCCTCGCTCTTGAGCATGGCCTCAACCAAGGCCCGGCGCGAGAGGTCTCCGCCGCCGATCGCTCCCACGAGGGCAAGGCGATGGTCCGCCCAAGCAGGGCACACCTCGACTGTGTGCTCCACCGTGTCCTCCGGGCGTTCCGCACAGTGGCGACACCCGGGCGTCTCTTCCGCTTAAATCCGGAACAGGAACCTTCCGAACTTGCCATGTCCAGTGAGGACCTGCGTTATACGGAAGGTAAGGACGCCGTGAGGTCTTTCCAGCCACGCCTCAAAGAGGGGACTTACCGCCATGATTGTGGCGTGCCCTGCACTGGGTTGCGATAGTCGCTGACGCCATTCCACCATGAGATCCCGCCGGAGCTCTGTCTGCCATGCCGTGACCTGTCGCGGCAGAGGACTTTCACCCCGGCGTTGCTTTTTTTTGGCTTTGCGTTCTCCACGCGCATATCGTGCATGTGTGCAAGAACTGTTACCTCCAGATCCCACGGTGTTAGGCCAGCCAGAAGGCTCGCCGATTCGCGAGAAATTGTGCGGTATCACCGCACCACCCGAATTGCCATGACCCTCTGGCAGGCGTTCAGAATGGCCGCCGGTCGCTTTTGCAGCGACGGCCCCCACACCGGCGCCCCGTAAAGGGCCATGGACCGAACGATCCCCGTGTAAAGGTTGGGCAGGAGCCACTTGAGAGCGGCCCCAGTCCGGTTCAGTTTGAGAGCCAGACGTTGGAAATGTTTCACGAAATTCCACCGGCTGTCGAGAATGAGTCCCAGGTACCTCATCGACGACCCGACGCCGATGCGAACTTTTCCTACTGTTAGTTGGGAACCCGATGGCGGTGCGTTCCGAGGGCCGCGGCCGTGAAAACACATGGCCTTGGATTTGCGCAGCGCCACCTCGAGTCCCAACTCCTGGATCCTACCAACGACTATCGCAACCCCGCGTGTCGCTAGAGCGGCCGCCGCCCGGTACTACTCTCCCTGCGCTAGAACCAGCGTATCGTCTGCCTAGCAAACCACGCTGACCCCGTCAGGGAGGTCGCCTCGCAGCACGTACTCGTACCCGATGTTCCACAAGGGTGGTCCTAGTACCGACCCCTGCGGAACACCGCACGACTTCTCTCGACGTTTCCAGTCTCCCTGGTGACCGGGGTAGACAATATACCTGTGCGACAGGTAGGCCTCGACCACTCGACAGAGGTATTCGGGCACCCGGTGGTACCGGAGTGCCCTTCGGATCGTACTCCAGGGCAGAGAATTGAAAGCGTTGGCAATGTCCAAGGACACTGCCACGACACACCTACCCTGGGACACCGTATCCCCGGTCGTGAGGGCTCGCACGCGCATGATGGCCACCGTAGAGGTCATCCTGCGAAAGCCGTACTGTCCGTCCGAAAGGTCTGGCCTCACCCGTGTTAGGCGCGCGACGAGGCGGCTCGCAATGACTCTTTCAAAGAGTTTGCCCACCTCATCGAGCAGCACAATGGGCCGGTACGCGGACGGAGAGTCCGCAGGGTGCCCTGGCTTTGCAATGAGGACCATCGGTTACGTGTATATTGGGTATAATCCATAGTATAGCATAGAATAGTAAAGCGTCTTTCATTAAAATTTGACATTTACACCCATTGTACCTAAACCCTGACTGTGTGCTGCCTATACTGTTGTAATGAAAAGCTTTTTCAATCACTACTGTTTGCACTTCAGCCTTGAGTGAAATAAATACTTTAAAAGTTTATTTTCTTTTGTTTAGGTTTCATCGCCATATAATTGTACGCCTCATGAAAAAATATAATCTGCTTGATACTTTTAAATCACTTGTTCTGGGATTCATTGATACTATGGATGTCTTCAAAAAAATATTACCAGATGAGGAATCGTACGCGCTGAAAGAATTAGCAAAAAAACACTTTAATGATTACAACATTCCTGATCGAACACACGCAGTTATATACCTTGACGTCTTAGTGTCATTAATTCAAATTAAAAACTGTAGCGACGAAGTTATGGAGCAATTTGCCGAGGATCTTGACGAATTAATGCAATATATTGATTTCAAAGAAAATTTTAAACAAACATCGGATAAAATACTTTGGAAAATTACAAAGGCTGGAATTACAACCGACATGTTGAAAAATGCTTATAGAGGAAATCAGAATGATGGTATTTCAAAGTTACTTCTAGCTCGAGTCAATGTGAGTAATAATACAATCAAGAATATAAATGATCGTGTGAAAATACTATGTAATGAAGATGATACTTCTTCAAATTGAACAGCTTTACACTTTTCAGATAAGATAAATCTTTATTTGCCTTAACCTTTCAATCGTGGTAATTAGAGACACCTATTGTCTTTCTATTGTGTCTGTAATTTCCACGATTGACAAGTTAATGAATTAAACATGATATTATGCTGTTAGTCTTATTTAAATACAATGTCCACATGTTTAGCTACACAGAATAAGTGTCAATTGCATGCAAAAAAAATTAGGCCAAAACAACAGTAAGTATCTAGTTAATTCAGATAAATAGATGGATACAATATTATAATTTTATGTCAAAGAAATCATTAATGTCATAGAAATTATGTCCATTCAGCCAAATTCATTAAACCCCAAGCGAACGCCGGCGTTCGCGCACGTCTTTAAATTGTGTCTGTAATTTCCACGATTGAAAGGTTAAATACAATTAGTTTTTAAATGAATTTGCATTATTTATACATTTTAATTCTTTAGGGATTTTGTTGTAAATACGTACACACATCACAAAGCAGCTTTTAGCATACTTGGCTGATTTAGGATTATCATCTGTTACAAGTCTGTGTGGATCCCTTGGACGAAAGATAACTTCATAAGCTTTCTTGAACAATCCCTTATTACTATACACAAAGTTACAGATTGCATATATTATGACCGACAGGATTCGTCAGGCCGAAGTCCGTATATGGCCCCGACGCACTTCTTTTGTGCAATGAATGCTCTGTCTTTATCCGTACTGTTCCTTCAAATAACAAGGCCGTAACTTAAGATCGATTCGACATATGCATGGTATGTAGTAATTGCCGTTTTACGTTTGTTACGTTCTTTACTTGTCTAAGTAAATTTATTAATCCTATTGCATAAATCATCTAAATGTCCTTTCCAGTTTAAGTCTTGATCTATGAGCACACCCAAGAATTTGGTTTGTGCTACTTATTTAAGTCTGTCCACATTAAGTTTAAAATTGTATTTGGCATGCTGATTTATTAAATTGAATATAATTTGATTTATCTAAATTGATTTTTAATTTATTACTCTGTAGCCATTGTAAAATTTTGTCAATTGTATTACTAATATCTAATTCATGGTCAGAAATCTATTTTTATCAGATGTCACGATAATTGAAATGTCATCTGCAAATAATACTCGTATAATTTTATGATTAGACACCAGTGGCATGTCATTTACATATAATAAAAACAATATGGGACCTACTACACCTCTTTGAGGGACGCCACAATTATTTATCCAAGAGTCAAAGCAGTGGGAAATTAGTAAGTCTTCATTTACATTGTCTATAACAACGTTTGATTTCGATCACTTCAATCATGACATTAATATAGACGATGAAACCCTATGTCTTGTAATAGAGTAAGATCCCAGGACCGCCAGACATCACGTATTTTCTGACGAACGCAATGTGGACGATTGAGTACTATTAGTATGTACTGAGAACGCATGCCTACCTGCTAGCTTGCTTAGACGGCCAATTTTCAGGTATCAGGTAATCAAGGTACATAAAATTATTACTTACCTCATGTAAATTCCCAAAGCTGATTTTACGTATTTTGTAGGCAATATCTTTAAAATCAAGTCGCCAATACTCCCAGACACATTCCGTCGGCCGTATTGCTTAACAGACGCTTTAAAGCTCCCCAAAAAATTACATAACTTCACTTAAATTCTCATGCTTGAGCATTAAAGCGTCTGTTAAGCAATATGGCCGATGGAATGTGTCTGGTAGTATTGGCGACTTGATTGTAAAGATTTTGTCTACAAAATACGTAAAAATCAGCTTTGAGAATATGCATGAAGTTACATCATTTTTTTGGAAGCTTTAAAGCGTCTGTTAATCAATATGGCCGACAGAATGTGTCTGGGAGTATTGACGACTTGATTTTAAAGATATTGCCTATAAAATACGTAAAATCAGCTTTGAGAATTTACGTGACTTAAGTAATAATTTTATGTACCTTGATTACCTGATACCTGAAAATTGGCCGTCTAAGCAAGCTAGCAGGTAGGCATGCGTTCTTAGTACATACTAATAGTACTCAATCGTCCACATTTCGTTCGTCAGAAAATACGTGACGTCTGACGGCCTTAGGATCTTGGACTATAAAGTATCCCAAAAAGTAAAAAAAATATAAGGTATGGATACCAAAATTATAATTAATTAATATTTAAGTAACCATTCTAATCATTATTTCTCTATAATAAATAATACTTGTTTTTGAAGCAAATTTTATTTTAACCTTTCAATCGTGTCAATTAGAGACACAATAGAAAGACAATGACAGCGCGAACACCGGCGTTCGCTTGGGATTTAATATATAATATAAAAATGAATCGCAAAATGTGTTGGTAAGCGCATAACTCAACAACGCCTGGACCGATTTCGCTAATTTTTTTTTGTTGTGTTCGTTATTATGAGGAGAAGGTTCTTATGAAAAAAAAATGAAAATTAGGGTAGTGTAGGGTAGAGTAGGGTAGTGTAGGGTAGTGTAGGGTACAAAATATATTAAAAAAAATATACATATATTCATAAATAATAATAAAAAAAAAAACAAAAAAAAAAAAAACAAAAAAAAAGAGTCTGAGGTGGACTCGCGTAGTTTTTAAGCTTAGTTTTTAAGTAAATATTTGTCCAAGATGAGGGCACGACAATGTAAAATAATCTGTAAACAAAAGAAAAAATTTAAACAATTGCGCCGACTACCATGTCTGCGGTAAAATATGTACGAAAAAAATAATAAAAAAAAGTGTAGGTTAGAGTAAGGTAGAGGAGGGTAGAGTAGGGTAGAGTAGAGTAGGGTAGAGTAGGGTAGAGTAGGGTAGAG
Organism: Mythimna ferrago; assembly: GCA_910589285.2. Lineage (NCBI taxonomy): Eukaryota > Metazoa > Arthropoda > Insecta > Lepidoptera > Noctuidae > Mythimna > Mythimna ferrago. Next base: position 23,566,537 of record OU342691.1, on the reverse strand, counting down.
TAGGGTAGAGTAGGGTAGAGTAGGGTAGAGTAGGGTAGAGTAGAGTAGAGTAGTGTAGGGTACAAAATATAAAAAAAAATATACATATATTCATAAATAATAATAAAAAAAAAAAAAACAAAAAAAAAAAACAAAAAAAAAGAGTCTGAGGTGGACTCGCGTAGTTTTTAAGCTTAGTTTTTAAGTAAATATTTGTCCAAGATGAGGGCACGACAATGTAAAATAATCTGTAAACAAAAGAAAAAATTTAAACAATTGCGCCGACTACCATGTCTGCGGTAAAATATGTACGAAAAAAATAATAAAAAAAAGTGTAGGTTAGAGTAAGGTAGAGTAGGGTATAGTAGGGTAGAGTAGGGTATAGTAGGCTGAAGTAGGGAAGAGCGGGAGCGAAGCCGCGCGGGCAAAAGCTAGTTAATTAAATAATTGTAAGCTTATCTATTTTGAATCCGATTTCTTAGATTAATCTTTGAAGTAAAATTAACACTCAGACATCTGATTTACTTGGTAAAACTGATATAAGAGGTAAACTCTGAAAGTGCTGGTCCGATTGCTAAAATTTTTACACCAATAGAAAGCTGCTTTATTCCTGAGTGACATAGGCTACATTTTATGTAAGCGGGTAAAGCCACGGGCAAATGCTAGATATTTCCAGACAAATCCACAAGCAACAAACTATTTTAACATTAATAACAAAGTATACTACATCATTTTTAGTATATGCAAAACCTGAATATAGTTAAAAAATAATAATATAGATACAAAATGGACTCCAATAGTTTTTATACCATGTTATATTTTTTCCCAAAAATATTTTAAAAAGGTCATAAGTTGGACACCGCCGACACTAAGTACAACGCAGGTTACGGCAGGTCATAGCGGGTATTAAGAGCCAGCAAACAGCTGGGTGCAAGGGCAAAACCACCCTTCAGTCACTTGGATGGCCCGGTGACTACATAGTCACTATTTGTTGGCATGTCTCAAGCTTATAACTTTGTGATTTTTCATGATACAGTTAAGAAATTTTGTACATAGATTCTTTACATAGAAATTCAAGACACGAGTTTCAGGTTTCGTATTTAATACTAAAATTAATGTTGTATCTTTCCAGACAAAATCCACAAGCGACCTGTGTTCTCATATTTTAATATTAATAACAAAATATATACGAGTATGTTAAAATTAGGCAAATTATTTGACTAGCGTCTCCGTCTTGGGAATTTCGCCTGGAACTGAATATGAAAGTCGTCAGCTTTTGTATATAGAGAGAAAGACTAATAGAAATTAGCTTGAAAGCTTTGTAGATATTGCGGGATTAAAGTTTTAGGTAAGCATGCTTTGTAATCAAGAAGTCATTGTACTGAGGTATTGAAAGATATTTGAGAGCAGTGGTGGCCGAGTGGTAATGGCCCCGACTTACGAGTTCGAACCCAGCCAGGCTCTCAAAACGGTGAAGGAAAACATCTTGAGGAAGCCGGCATGTCCTTTTTTTTTTGTTTTCGTGGGGAAACCTTCAAAAGGCGCCCGGACTTTGGGGATAAGTCCGGGGAATGTGGGATTTTTACCTCACTAAAACCACCCCGGTGATCACCATCAGCACATAGAAGGGGCCCCGTTACCTCTCAAAAGACCATTCCGGAACCCCCTCAGTGCAACGCCTGTTACGACACATACCTGAGGAGACTTTATAACGGTCTCCCCTGACCCTCTTTATGCACGGCAGTACGTGATCACTGTGCTACCGTCTTCCCTGGAATCCCTCGATGAGCGAGCAGAGTCCCCACTCTGCGCGCCCATGGTTCCAAAGTCCCACCTACATTCAATGCAAGCGGGGTTTCGGCATGTTAGGCATCAAGGCGGTTGCCTCCCCGACGTCTTCATCTCCGAGCGGGATCGGCCCTTTCACGATCTCGCTCAGCGGCCTCCTTCTGAACCATCACGGTCTCACAGAAGGAAGCAACTTCCCTCCAGTTTTCTGGCTCCGCCAACATAGCCCTCACTACTGCTGGCAGAGACAGATCTCGCCCGATCCTGCCGACCAGGACTCGTCGCTCTGTGGCCCACGCTGGACACTCTTCTAGCGTGTGTTGTGCTGAATCCAGGTTGCCCCCGCAATGGTGGCAATTAGCCGTGGCCTCTCGCCCAGGTTCTGTTCAGGTACTCACCGAAGCAGCCGTGCCCGGTCAGCACCTAAGTCAGTCTGTAGGAGATGCGCTCCTTTCTTGCCAGCCAGGTTTCGAAGTGCGGTAGAACGGCTTCGACAACGCGCTTGCACGAGAATTGCGGCTGCTGTAGCCGCTCGCGCCACCTCTCGAGCGCGTGTCGCCGTTCCTGCCGCCTCAGCCTTACTACAGCAATTCCCGGCACGCTATTGCCACTTTGGCGCATATCACGAATCCGATTATAGACTCTTGCGTCCATATCCGCCAGAGTGTCCAGTGGCGGAAAGCGTGCCAGGAGAGTTGCCGCCTCGAAGGATACCGTTCGGTATCCACGAGCGATGCGGATGGCCATTTTCCGCTGCAAACTATTAATTTTAGTCCTGCAGCGACGGACACCTGAGAGTCTATTTGACCACACAGGTGCCCCGTAAAGGACCATCGATCGCACGACCCCCGCGTAAAGACGACGAACTTCTTCCCGAGGACCCCCGAGGTTGGGCAGCACTCTGTGCAAAGCACCCACTGCTTTCCCAACGCGGGGAACCAGGCGCTCGAAGTGCTCTTCGAAGCCCCACCGACCGTCCAGAGTTAGGCCAAGGTACTTAATATTCGGCCCACCTGAACTTGCGTATCTCCAACTATGAGGGATGAGCTTGGTGGCTCTTTGGTCCTCGGCAGTTTGTGAAACCAGAGCGCCTCGGTTTTATGAGGCGCTATCTCCAAACCCAACTCGCGGATCGAAGCCACGACTCTTGCCACACCTAGCTCAGAAAGCTGGATGGTCTCGTCGTAGGTGTTCCCACCGGCCAATATTAGGGTGTCGTCTGCATAACAAATAATATTTACACCTAAAGGGAGGTCGACGCGCAGGACAACATCGTATGCAAGATCCCACAAGAGAGGGCCTAAAACTGACCCCTGTGGAACCCCGCACGTTATCTCCCTCCTATGAACGCTACCGTCCCGACTCACATAACGGATGTGCCGGTCGCGTAGGTAATCCCAGATGATGCGCTGCAGGTAAGGCGGCACTCTGTGGTATACTAATGCCACCCTAATCGCATTCCAGGGCAGGGAGTTAAAAGCATTGACGATATCTATGCTTACTGCCAACGCCACTCCACCCTGGGACACTACCTGCTCCGACAGTGTGCGAACGCGTAAAATCGCATCGACAGTAGAGCGCTGCTGTCGGAATCCATACTGGCTATCGGCTAGGTCCGGACCAACACGCGACAGGTGCTTGATGAGCCTCTCGGCAATTATTCTTTCGAATAATTTGGAGACCTCATCGAGCAAGCAAATGGGAAGATATGCAGAGGGAGACTCTGAATCCCTACCTTCCTTCCTCAACAAGACCAATCCAGCCTCTTTCCAGTCAGAGGGGAACACGTCCGAACAGAAGCAGCTATTAAATAACTGTCTTAGGCGGTTCCCTAGAGCATCCATAGCCAGAACCCACGCGCGGCCGGGAATACCATCCGGGCCTGGTGCGGTATTGCGAAGCGCCATGCGTCTTACAGCTCGGTCCAACTCACCTTCAGTAACCCCCAACTCGTCGGACCAATCCGAAGGTGGCAGGAGAGATGAAGGACTGTCCTTTACTACTGGAAAGCCGGCATGTCCTAGAACGAAAAATCCGAAGACATCTGACATTCACCAACCCACACTGGTCCCGCGTGGTGGATTATGGCCCATTCCCTCTCCTAGAGAGGCCTGAGTGCCAGCAGCGGGAACATTAAAAAGGCTGGTGATGATGATGATTGAAGGATAATTAATATTAATGTCAAAACTGCCTGGAGATTTGTTGATATTAATAGGTAGTACGGCTTAACGGTATAAATAACGGTAGAAATCGCCCGCCATTGACCTGGGGTGGTGTAAAATCGAAAGAGACCTCATGTGGCAATTGGTAATTGCCAGAGACGACGAGCCAGAAAAGAATATCCTGGCACCAATAAATTTGGAGACCCGACCACAAATATTAATAACAATTCTTATACTTATACTGGTAACATCTTATTACACTGGTTAGTTGAAAAAGTGAGTCAAGATTCTCAAACTGAGCACTGCCCGTATCTTGGGTAGTCGATGGCCCATCGTTTTAGTAGTGCAGTTACAGAACATGCTTTAAATAATGGGAACAGGTGAGGAGAAAAAAGAAGAAGAGGTAAATACTGCTTAATTTTCGTGGGCTTTTTAAGGAGTATCATTTTACCCAGTAATTGGTATATCTGCATTTTTTCAATATAAAATACTACTATACATGTTTAAAGAAATGGTGAAGGACAAGAAGGTAAAAATGAATAAAGCACTCTATTTTTTTTCTCCTTTCTCAATTATATAATAATTTGATAATCGTTAGAATAATATTAGCTTTTGACATTGGTTTCGCCTGCGAAAAAAATTTTGCAATCAGACCAGTACTTACCGAAATTAACCTCATACAAACAAACAAGAACAGAAAAACAAAGTTTACTTCTTTATAATATTAGGTTAGATTGTATGTTTGTATTTTTTTGTCCTATTAGTAATATTTTCGATGTTTATATACAGACAGGCCTGAATATACCATTTAGTTTTCGTTTAGTCGATCCAACGGTTACCCTGTGCAATAGGATCGCTCATTCATAGTACACTTGTTTTTATGTTTACGCTGTATTTTTTTTTTCATGATAATAGTGATTTTACAACATCTGATTTGACTGGAAGTCAATTCCAAAATATTGTTTGGTGGTTTGGAAATTGATTTTCTGGGACTCTTCATCTATGTATCGTAACCATACGTGTAGTTTTAACATTGATAGAATAAATTTGAAACAATATTTTTGTCTTTAATTTTCAACCTTTTAGCATAGTTAATATATCTGCGTAGTAAGGTACTGTGGCGTTTATAGAGGTCACATGCTGTTAACTTGCAAACTTGCAAGATAGTTATACTTTTTAAGGTTTATGGTTTAAAATAACATAGGTGTTCATATTTTAATTAGCAATAAAAAGGAGATTGTTTTAAGAATGCTAAATAAGTAAAAAGACTAAGCAAATGAATGTTTTATAAAGGTTATGCAACAGTATGCTTTGATGTATGCGAAACCTGAATATGCACCGCTAAATTTTGATCACACGAAACACTATCGATTTGTAAAGATAAAATTAAAAAATAAAGTACCTTTTCTTCAAAACTCGTATTAATTTACGCATGTACGAAATTGATTTATTTAAGAAAACGTCGGCTGAGCGAGTTCAATGGCCTGTAGGTAGTAGTCGGCGTTGCGCACAAACTAACTACAGGTCATTGGAATCGCTTAGCTGACGTTTATGCAATGATGCATCTCAAACTCCGCGCCAAAATGGAAAACAGTTGTGCCAATCTAGCAACAACAAAAAAATCTAAAATTTTGAATTTGGAACCATAAACAAATCATCCATTCCTGATACTTTTTTGACTGAATGGCACAGCTTGTCAGGTAAGTTTATGTGGAAACCTGCACAGCTGTGCAATATATACGCTCCGGTTTACCTGTACTCACCTGTACAGGTAAACCTGTCAGGTATACTCTAGCGTGTATAGCTACACCTAACCCCTCTATATTTCCCACAAATATTTAAATAAGTCACAAATTGGACATTACCGCCACTAAGTACAACACAGGTCACGCCATGTCATAGTGGGCATTAGGAGCCAGCGCACAGCTGGATGCGGGAGCAAAACCACCTGTCAGTTACTGTTGACGTTCGTGTTTTGTGTGTTACTGTGGAGCGGGCTCGATGGCGGGATGTCGACTGGAGAGTGTTCGGTGGTAGCAGGAGGAGCAAATAATAACACTTTTCTTCAGAGTTTTCTTCTATTTATTTTCTTGCTGCTTTCTTCTTACACTGCTGGATTTGGAATGCCTGACCACAGAAAATGCCCCTTTTTTATAACCAATTTTGACCAATCAGGGCCCTACAATTTTGCACACGGCACCAATTTTCCTTCTATTGACCAATCAGAGCGCAGGTGGACTTTGTATGGAAAACTTAACTTTGCTGTTTTTCTGTGGTAAAACACCCCTTACAATATTTTCTTATGTCTCTAATCTTAGGACGGTCTTATTTTAATTATTTACATAGAAATCAGTCTTAAAATCCTTAATTTACACCGAAATCTTAATTTTTACCAGAAAAACTGAAAACGGCTCTCGTTAAGGTAAAGTTTTCCTAGTACCGAAGCTTACATAACTAATATGGTACAAGTGGCGCCTCTAGTGGCGGGAATGCAAAACACTTAACGTAAATTCATAGAAAGAAAATACATACCTTGAAAAATAAACTAATTAGACATTGAAACTGTTAAACAATTATTAACAAATGGTCGCTAACACTTACAATCTTATTAGAAAAAATACCACTATGAGAGACAGATCAAACAAACTAATTAGAAATTATAACATTTAAATACTTAATTACATATCGTCGCTAACAGTTACCCTGATGGCCCGGTTACAATGTATTTTTGCGGACAACCCGGTAACATTACATTTTTGGGGACCGAGTCACCCGCGTCCGTAGGAGAATACCCAAAGTAAGACCCTACACGTAGTCCCCGGGTGGTGCTAATCAGGTGACACTAACTGGTGGTAGGTTTCGACCGTTGGCTTGCGACCACCCACTGAGCAAAGACGTACCGCCAAGCGGCCTGGCCGTGTTCCAGTATGATGCTCAGTGTAGCCAGTCTAGAGGAGTTGGGTCGAAATGGCTGTTCTAACGCAAGCAGACCAACCTGGCTTGTACTGATATGGATGTATCGGGGGACTGGTCGCGGAGGGTAGCGGGATCCGAGGCACGGTGCACCGCTGGCCGACCGCAGATAGTTGGGGGCCCAAGTAATGTGCTAGCCACACATGAAAGGCTGCCCCGCCATCTGTCGAAAAATCCCGGAATGCGCCATCGTGCTGGTTGGCGACCAGATGAGAGGGCCCGATGGACATTCTCGGGGGGGCTCGGGCGTCCCCGCAGTCTCCAGACTAGTCCCCTAATGATGTCGTCCTTTCAGTGCGTGCCTGAAGGTTAGCAGCGTGGCTCCCCATTTCACTTCCTTCTCCTCTCCTCCATTCACTCTCAAATTATGAAAAGGAATAGAAAGAGTAAAGTGAAACAGCGGCTGCACTCCCTCTCTCACAAAGTGCACCTCTCAAATATACGAGGTCTGCACTCTAATCTCGTTGCAGTCCATCACCACCTGGAGACTGAGAAACCAGCTCTACTATTCCTTACGGAGACGCAGATCAAAGGTCCGTCCGACGTGTCGTATCTTTCATACCCAGGGTTTACCTTGGAGCACAACTTCAAACCACACGCGGGCATATGTATGTATGCCCGGGACGACATCTGCTATCGGCGTCTCCGCAATCTTGAAGACTCCAGGTTCTCAACGCTTTGGGCTTTGGTCGACACAGGCCTAGATAAAATAATCTACGCTTGTGTTTACCGCGCGCATAGTGGAGATCAGGAGACGTCCGGGCTTACACAGCATCTGAGTGAGGCGGCAGATGCGGCTCAGCAGCGGTACCCTTTCGCCCAATTGGTGTTACTGGGGGACTTTAATGCGCACCACCAAGAGTGGCTTTTCCCATACCAGTGCACAGATCATGCTGGTCGTGAGATGCGGAAGCTAGCGCTGGAATTGAATCTCACCCAGCTGGTCCAGGGGGCAACAAGGGTACCTGATGTGGATTCGCACACAGCCAATTGCTTGGACCTTCTGCTGACCACAGATCCAGACCGCTACTCAGTGTCGATATCTTCGCCTTTAGGCAGTTCTGACCACTGTCTGGTTAAATCTGTGTCAATCTACTCCCCGCCCGATCCTAGTCCTAGAGGCACTCGGCGGGTTTGGCGATACAGGTCAGCAGACTGGGATGGTATGCGGTCTTTCTTCGCATGCTATCCTTGGCAGCCCACTTGCTTTTCTTCGAAGGATGCATCGTCGTGCGCTGATGCCGTAACGGATGTGTTGCGACGGGGAATGGAGTATAACATCCCATTCTCTGACGTAGCAATGTCGGATCGAGCTCGACCTTGGTTTGGCGCCGAGTGTTCTCGCGCCGACGCGAAAAAACATGCGGCATACCAAGCTTGGGCCGATGCTCGTATGCGCAAGGCCAGCGACGTGACTCTTAAGAAGAAGGCCTTTAACAGGGTTGCCAAGTCCTGCAAAAAGGTGTTGAGAAAGTCTCGGTTCGACCACATTAGCCGAATAGGGAACAAACTTGCTTCATACCCCGCTGGTAGTAAAGCGTTTTGGTCCCTGGCAAAGTCGGTTGAATCGAACTTCTGCCGTCCCTCACTTCCGCCACTGCTGAGACCCGATGGGACACTGGCCCACACCGCTGAGGAGAAAGCAAACCTATTTGCTTCTCTTTTTGCGGAATCTTCGCGTCTGGACTCCGGTGACGCGCGACCCCCTGTTTCTCCTGATGGGTGCGTGACGAATATGTCGGATATTAGTATCCATCAGAAAGACGTTCGTAGGGTCTTGAGTAACCTTGACGTGAATAAAGCCAGTGGCCCCGACGGGATACCAGCGGTCGTTCTAAAAACTTGTGAGCCTGAATTGTCTCCGATCTTGACTCGCCTATTTCGCCTCTCATATGAGACTGGAAAAGTGCCGATGGCTTGGAAGCAAGCCAACGTGCAGCCTGTGCCCAAGAAGGGCAGTAGAGCTGACCCGGCAAACTACCGACCCATCTCTGTTACGTCCATCCTCTGTAAGAGTATGGAACGGGTAATTAACAGGAAACTTCTGGCATACCTGGAAGCTAACGACATCCTCAGCGACCAGCAATACGGCTTTCGTCAAAATCGGTCTACTGGGGACCTTCTTGCGTATGCCATTCACATCTGGAGCGAGGCCATTGAGAAGCATGGGGAAGCGCTTGCCGTGTCCCTTGACATCTCGAAGGCCTTCGATTGGGTCTGGCACGAAAGCCTTCTTGCTAAGCTTCCTTCCTTCGGTCTACCCACTGGTCTGTGTGATTGGATCGCAGACTTCTTGAGGGATCGATCCATCCGAGTGGTAATTGATGGATGCTCGTCCGGTCAAATGAATATTAATGCCGGAGTCCCTCAGGGGTCGGTACTCTCGGCAACACTGTTTTTGCTGCACATAAATGACCTACTTAAACCCGGAACCTTTGGGTATGCAGACGACAGCACTGTTGCTGAGAGATATGTGTCTAACGCACGAGCTAGTGGGTCACAGATCCAGTCATTTCGAGAGTCTATGGTTGAACGCTTGAACTCGTCCTTAGCGGCAGTCTCAGAATGGGGCGATGCCAATCTGGTCAAGTTCAATGCGACGAAAACCCAGGCGTGTCTTTTCTCCGCTAAACGGAGCCAATTCCACCCGGCTCCATCTTTCCGGGGTGTAACCGTGCCAATTACCGACCACCTTGAACTTCTTGGGGTAACGCTATCGTCTACCCTTAATTTCGGTTCCTACATCGAGGCAAAAGCCCAACTAGCTGCCAAAAAATTGGGGATCTTAGCAAAGGTGAGACGGTATTTCTCGCCGGAACAGCTGCTCAACCTCTATCAAGCGCAAGTTCGATCGTGTATGGAGTACTGCTCTCATCTTTGGGATGGGTCAGCCAAATACCAGCTAGATGCACTAGAGTCTATTGAAAAGCGTGCCAAGAAGATCATAGGCAATGATGCTCTTGTGAAGTCAAAACTCCAAAGTCTTGAGCATCGACGCCGAGTTGCTAGCCTGTCTGTTTTCTATCGTTTACACTTCGGGGAGTGTGCTCTAGAGTTACACAATTTAATTCCGCCAAGTCTGTTCCATCATCGGACCACAAGACGTACGGCGTTGCGCCACCGGTACATGGTGGACATCCCACCTATACGTACAAAGCGTTTTGCGAGTACATTCATTATGCGTACAGCTAAGGAATGGAATTCCCTGCCGGAGTCTGTGTTTCCTGATAGCTATAACCTAGGGGTCTTTAAGTCAAGAGTGAATAGATTGCTTCTAGGCAAGCGTGCTCCATCGTCGGCCACATCATCGCTTACCATCAGGTGAGATTGTGGTCAAACGCGAGCCTAGCATTAGCTTATAACTTTGTGATTTTTCATGATACAGTTATGATCTATTGTAATAGATTCTTTACATAAAAAATATAACACACATGTTTCGGATTTCGTATATAGGTACTAGAACTAATGTTGTATGAGTAAAGTTTCTAACAATATAATATAACTAGTATAGTAGTTATCGGCACGAATATTGAGCGCTAGCTTTAAGTTGTGCAGAAGTCAAATATTTGGTCTCTTTAGTGGTGCAACATGAGACGCGGGGGCGGGGAATGTCAGTGATTGGCTCGCCGCGCCATCGTGTCATAGACGTCACTCGTGATTCGTTCCCTGCTCTTGCTGCATGTATCTAACAACGACGACGATTGGCACTCTGACGCCGAGCGCTCAATATTCGTGCCGATAACTATAAATTGAACTAGAAGCGTTTCATTGCGCCTGTGCTCCAGACAAAACCTAAAACTTATTTAATCTTTGTATTATAAATTATAGAAACTTATTTATCTCTGCCTGTTCTAAGCTGGATTGTCGTCTCCTCAAATTGAATCCTCAAAATATTATTTTCAAAAAAGTTCAAAATACTTTCTCTGATGCAAATTCTTTGGAGGAGGGTACTTTGAGAGTGAATCAAGCGGGGATTGAGACGTTTGCTCCCAAAGTTTCAAAAGCGGTTACAATTTACTTTGGGATTAACGCATTCGGACTTGGAAAGGTTATGATTGAAATGAAGGTTGTTTTAGCATGAAATGAGGTGATTTTCTATAGTCATTAAAGATATTGAAGTTAAAATATATTTGGAAACGATTCATTAGAAAGAGCTTTTAAGTAAAGGGGTTTTTTCTTATAAAATGTATCAGGCATCCTTTTGGTTTTATAAATGTTTGCAAAAACAGCAGTTATCATCATTTCACATAGGCCTCCCCCAAGTGTCGCCATAATGATTGGTCCTGTGCGTCACGCATCCATCGGATTTCCACAACCCTTACTTAGTCATCGGTCCAACTTGTAGGAGGCCTTCCAGCGCTAAGTCTTCCGTGTCTTCATATAAACAGCAGTAACTGAATGGGTTCCAATAGTATTTACACCATGTTATATTTTTACCCAAAAATATTTATAAAGGTCACAAGTTTGACACCACCGACACTAAGTACGATACAGGTCATAGTGGGTATCAGGCGCCAGCAAACAGCTGGGCGCAAGTGCAAAATATCCCTTCGGTCGCTAGGATGGCCCGGTGACGATGTATTTTTGCTGACATAACAAGCTTGTGATTTTTCATGATACAGTTTTTTTTTTATTATATGAAATTTTGTAAATCGATAAAACTAATATTGTATACATCTTTACGTATACTGAAACTAACGTTTGTTCTTAAATAGCTGATTAAAATCGATAACTATAGCAACAGCAAACCTTATCTTTGTCCCTTTTTTTTTTATCTCAATCAATGTAACTCTATCAATTGTTAATATTGTTTGCAGAGTGCTTCTCAATTGATATCGAGCGTCTGTCGGTCGTCTGTTTGTTGAGGCGATGACCGCGGTAGAATACTGTGCTAATATTAGATGAGGGACCCTATTGGGATCATGACGAGAATAGATTCGGGGATCAATGAGTGCGGTGCTGCGATCTTGTCTGGTTTTGGGGGTTATGAGGTGTATTTATTTATTAATATTGTTGTCTTTGGTTTTAGATAAAGTGATATTTTATCAGTGTCATCGATTGTTGATACGGTGGAAGGGGGATTATCTATTGGATAATAAATGATATTTATTTTGCAAATAGGTTTAAAAACACTTATACACGTCAAATTTTTTTTTCGTCAGTTTAAGCAAGATGAGGCCGGTGTTTCCTGGCTGACTACCCTGAGAAGAAACACCGAAACAAACGCAGGGGTCAAAATCTCTTTTAAGGTCCATACAGTAAATATGTAATGGTCAAATCACATGAGAACCGTGAAGATTATTAGTCTGAGATGGTCTTTTCCACCTACTTTTTCTTTTGACAGTCGATGGAACTTACCATAGACTACTAATTTCCACAGATTAGCTTTAGACTCCACAGTTTAGTAAGAGATACACTCTAATATTCGTGAACCGCTGGCCGCGCCGGCTGCGGCGCCCTGCAGTGCGCCCGTGCGCTTGCGTTCCTCCGTTTGTCTATGATTTTGACAAATGATTTTGGAGCGCAAGTCGTCGGGCGTCTGTATCTGGTTCATTATTTATTGCATTTTTCTTATATTTTCTTATATCTAACACATGACACGTGTTAACATAAATTCACCCTATTTACAAATGTTATATATTTATTATTTTTCCAATGGTTGTTTTATCAATGTTCGTATTTAATTATTTATTATTTTTTTGTTTCGATACCAATTAATTTATTGAACCTCCGTGAATGTGACCGTGGCATCACCGCGGGCCCTAACAGAATACAAGCGCTGCGTTATTTATCTTTTTAAATATCGCAGCATATGCTGAGTTAGGCGCCCTTTTGGCCTTGCACAGATTTTAAAGTTTTTTTTTTTAATTTTTATTTTATTATCGAATTCTGCTGCTTTCTTTCTTTTTGACATCTAAATGAGCCCCCTATTTTTTTGAGCCTGGTTGCAGGAACTACAAATTTGTGTTTATTCCTAGTATTCAATTAATAAATTGCACAGACAAAATTAAATGTATCTCCTGGCAGAGTGATTGTGGTCATCGATCGTCAGATAGTTTCATTGCGGCTTTTGTGAGACTTCTCCATCTCTATCTATTATCTAGAAATATTGTGCAGGCTATTGATTAATGAATGAATAAGTGACAATTATTAAGGAAAAACACTGCCCGCAGTATTTTCTACTAGCAATTGTTATGTTTGATTGATTCTATGATGAATTTACCTTTTCGTGGTCAATTTTCGGATTTCGGTTTTTTCTACTTTTGACTACAAAAATATGATCAGTGACGGGTACAGATAGAGCCCCATTTTTTGTGTACTAATTAAAAAATAGGGGTGTATAGAAAAACACTTTATTTTTTATTATTTTTTTTTTACGCAATTTTTACAAATTTTCGCTGAAACCCTATTTTTTATGGCTTATGTGCCTAAACCATATATATATATATGTATGTGTATTATTTCAGTACCTATCCATCACTAATAATACATTATATTGAACCCCAAAACCAGTTTTGCGTCCGTTGCGTCACAAGGTTCAGTTGAAAACCAGCGTCAGGCACTAGTTGTCTGGCATTCATGCTGAACTGGACCTATTTTGGTGCAGCCATGAGGCACACAACAAATGTATTTTTTTATTTTATTTTATTGCTCTTTTTGATTCTTTTACTTTTGATACGTGTTTTTTTGTTTATTATTGTGTTTGGGCCTTGTGCTGTACCAAATAAATTATTTTTCTTTCTTTCTTTCTTAAAAAAAAGTGTTGCGCCGACCCCAAATAATATGGGATAAGGGCAGGAAGAAGAAGGAGACCTTAATCTGTTCTAGTGCACGTGTCAAATTTTTAAAGCCACTAAAAGTCTTTTGCGTTCAAAGATCACGGTATCTCTTTCGAAAACTCCTGCGGCGATGCCATATCAGTTATTAATATTCTCATAAAAATATAAACATTGTAAAATTCTACCTAATTTTGTGTGCAACGCGGACATCTAAAGGATACTACAAAGTGAAAGTGTTATACAAGCCCGCTTTGGCCGTTATTTGTAAAAATAATAAAATAAAAACAAAAGACTCAGTACACTTTAATCAAGAACTGAACAATTATTAGTGCTCGAAACACCAAATGTCTTTATAAATTTAGTTAAATAAAGATAAAAAACGCAAGAAAAGTGATAAAATAGTGGCAAAATAATTAAAAAACTTTACAATAATAAATGCAAAAATTTGTTGAATGTGTGACAAATGAGTCAGTATTTTCTAACATTCTATGATACCCGTTTTTCTAATCATTGTAACCCAATATACTGGGCATACAGTGCCAAACTTCGACATAGTAAATTATCGATCAAGTGGCGCATTGGTACAGGCAGCGGTACTGGTAGTTCAGATCGCTGGGTGTCTCGAGTTCAATCCCAGCTTCCAAACTTCAGTTTTTGTTAATTTGTGGATTTAAAAAAATACGACTTTTGAATAAAATAATGGATACTCCTAACAATGTTACTATGCGAAATAAACCAAGAAGAGTCTCAGACGAATCAATTAATCATTCGTTCCTGACAACACATTCGGACCACAGAGCTAGGAGTTTACCCGACTTATCGACGGAGTTTAATGACAACGACGAGCTGTACCAAGAAATAAGTAATCTAAGAACCCAATTAGCAAGTGCCCACAATGAAATTGATGTACTATTAAATCTTAATAACTCACTAGAAAAAACACTTGAAAAGAAAGATAGTACAATAAAATACTTGAAAACAATATGTTTTAATGCTACGAGTGTGGGAAAACATCAAAAAAGCATGCAGAAAAGACAACGAACACGAAACTTATTCAACGACAGCGTTATTGACCTATCACTCGCTGAAGAAAGGACTTCTGATCTACCAAGAGAATCTCAAGACTCATCTTCAAATATATATAAAAAAGAAACCAGCAACAATACTCACTCTATTGAGCCGGAAAATAATCCTGATATCCAACACCAGAGTCAAAACTTACAGAATGAAAAAATATCAAAATTACATATTATTGGAACTCAGCAATGTTCGGATTTGGCATCAAATTTAATAAAATACAGACAAGATACAAGATAAAAAAACTATACAATTACAGGGACTATAAAACCTTTTGCAAATACGGAACAAACTCTTAAAAATTGTTTCACCCTTACAAACTCGGAATTCGATCAAGTTGTACTGTGTTCTGGTGAAAACGACTCAAACCCAATAAAAGTATTATATGAACTATCGGCGGCATTGAAACATTTGGAAAAATATAATGTAATCGTCTTCTTCTTCCTGCCCTTGTCCCATTTTATTTGGGGTCGGCGCAACACGTTTTTTTCTTCCATTCTGTCCTGTCACTCGTCACGCTATCACTAACTCCCTTTTCTTTCATATCACTTCTCACACAATCCATCCATCTTTTCTTTGGCCTCCCTCTCCCTCTCCATCCATCCACATGTAAATTCATAACTCTTTTAGCAACATGCTTTTCATCTCTCCTCTTTACATGACCATACCAAGACAAACGATTTCCTTTCAACCTTTCAGTCACTGGCGCCACTTTCAAACTTCCCCTAATATACTCATTTCTCACTTTATCCATTCTCGTCACACCACACATCCATCTTAACATTCTCATCTCCGCTACATGCAATCTTTTTTCATCCGTCTTTTTCACAGCCCAACATTCTGATCCATACAGTATGACAGGCCTTATCACGGACTTGTAGATTTTACCCTTCAACTTAAGGGGCATCCGTGGGTCACAAGTTGTTCCCGTGACCTGTCGCCATTTCATCCATCCTGCGTTGATCCGATGTGTTACGTCCCGGTCTACCTCACCATCCCCTTGGACGAGCGACCCGAGGTACCGAAAGTCGGAACAGATCGGTATGGGCGTTCCGGCGAGAGCTAAGGGCACTGGATTGGAGAGACCGCCGAAATCGCAGAACAAGTACTCCGTTTTGGTTCTACTCAATTTCAGGCCAACACTCTCCAACCTGTGCCACCACACCTCCAATCTGTTCTGGACCTCTAGGCCACTCTCGGCAACCAGCACAATGTCATCGGCAAACAACATACACCAGGGAGCCTCTTCCTGAATGTCCGACGTCAGAGCGTCCATTATCATCAGGAAGAGGTAAGGGCTGAGGGCCGACCCTTGGTGTAAGCCGACAGCCACATTGAAGCTTCCAGTAGTGCCCACTAAAGAACGGACTTGGGTACTGCATCGACTGTACATCGCTCGGATCAACTGCACATACTTCCCAGGCACACCTTTCTCCTTAAGGGCCCACCACAGAACCTCACGAGGTACCCGGTCATATGCCTTTTCGAGGTCAATGAATACCATGTGCAAGTTTTTATGCGCACCTCTGTATTTCTCGCACAGCTGGCGTATAGCAAAAATGGCATCCGTCGTACCCCGACCAGGCATAAAACCGAATTGGTTCTGTGAAATTTCACTCTCTTCTCTCAGTCGCCTTTCAATAACTTTCTCCCAGGCTTTCATAGTATGTGACATTAGCTTTATTCCTCTATAATTGTTGCACTCAAGCACATCACCTTTGTTCTTAAAAACGGGCACCAAAGAACTGGCACCAAAGAAATATAATGTAATCGTACTAGGTGTTTATAAAAACAATTATCTCAATGTTTCAAAACTCAATAATGAAATTGCAAACATCTGTAGACTAAATCCTAAATGTGATTTTATACCTATGAACACCATTTATGCTTCTCATACTCATTATTTGCATGATATGTGTAAAAAGATAAGCAAAATTATAGATTACAGGTACTATAAATTAAACTTTATTAATAAAATATGTACGCATAAATCCACAGCCTTGAAAAGTGAAATTAAAAAAAAAAAGGGAAATTAAAACGAAATCTTTGGTCCAAACAACTATTTATAGCTATCTAAACAGGCCCACTAACAAGTCACACACTAAAAAAAATACAAAAAAAATTAAACACCTTAGACAAAAATCCATATCTGAATATTTTCCACTTATAGTTTCACAAAATATGGCCGAAAAACCTACACTTCCATGTACATTACCAGTCGAAAACAAAACGCTTTTTCGAGTCGGATAAAGATATAACGTTTACGATATTCCATCAAAATATCGCAGGACTATTAAATAAATTAGAAAATCTGGAGCTATGTATAAATCATTTCCAAATTAATAAAAATATATATGTTGATGCCTTGTGCCTCTCGGAAACGTTCATCAAAATAGGCAACGAGAGCAATATTTTGCTTAAAGACTTCAAACTAGTTGCATCATTTTCTCGACTTAAAGAAAAACGAGGGGGTGTATGTATGCTGTTGAGAAAAAATATTGAATTTAAAGAGTTACCCATTTGTAAAGACTTATCGTGTGAAAAGTCGTTCGAATGTTGCGGTATCTACCTACCCTCATATCGGTTTTCTATCATATGTTTATATCGAATTCCAAACAGTGACACTAAAATATTCTTTGACAAACTTGACTTATTACTATATAACTTATCAAAAAAACAAAACAATAAAATTATTATAACCGGTGACCTAAATATTGACACATTAAAAAATAACAATTTATCTAGACAATTGCATGACATTACTAGTAATTATAATCTCACACTACACATAACGCAGCCAACACGGCAAAGCTCTTGCATAGATCATATTATAAGCAACATTCCAGATGCTAAGGGACAAGTGCATGATCTTTACCTTTCTGATCATAATACTGGTCAAACTATAGCAATACCAGTAGCGGATAAGCATTTGAGACTTAAACATTGGTTCGTTACCTCTAGAAATTATAGTGCAGAAAATATTTCAAAATTCAGAGAATACATTTCCTGTATTGGGTGGCAAAATATTATTAATAAGGAAGATATCAATACAGCATTTAATAATTTTCACAGAGAATTCACATTGATTTATAATCTTTGTTTCCCTCTGGAACGGAAAAAAGTACAAGCTAACATCTCAGCTCCGAGATGGATAACCAAAGGTGTAAGAATATCATGTCAAAAAAAACGCAAACTAAGGTATGAATGCTTAAAACTAAAAAAAAATGACAAATTATACAGCAAAGTTAAAAAATATAGCTCAATACTTAAAAAATGTATACTTACTTCACAGAAAATTTATAACCAAAAGCATGTTCACAATGCCAAAAACAAGTGCAAGGCCGCCTGGCAAGTAATAAAACACAACGCTGACTCTGTCAGAACTTACAACACCATAAACGAAGTTGAACAACAAGGTAATCGTTTAAAAAATCCTGAAGATATCGTAGAAGCATTTAGCGATTTTTTTATTGATGTCACTAAGAATGCCCACCATAGCACGAATATTCTCACACAAAAAAATGAATTACCAACATTTAATCACAGTATGTTCCTTCGCCCTTGTAGCTCTGAAGAAGTATTTAAAACCATATTATCATTAAATAATACCGCATCTGTGGGCTTTGATGGTGTATGTACTCGTGTCCTCAAAATATGTGCAGAAATATTGGCTCCTGTTCTACAAGAGCTTATTAACCTATCTTTTGAACAAGGTGTGTTTCCGGATCTTCTCAAAAAGTCCATTGTCCGCCCTCTGCATAAAAAAAATGATAAACTACTATTAGACAACTATCGACCCATTACGCTGATATCAATTTTTTCCAAAATTTTTGAGAAAGTGATGCAGAAACGACTAAACGACTACTTTATTAAGTTTAAAATAATTCGGGAAGAACAATTCGGATTTCAGAAAAGTAAATCGACAACGCTAGCAGCCTATGGACTAGTGAGTAAAGTTTTGGCAAAAATTGACAAACGCATACCGGTATCAGTAATTTTCTTTGACATGTCAAAAGCATTTGACTTCGTGGACCACAATCGCCTTCTTAATAAATGTGAAAAAGCAGGTATTCGGGGACCAGCTTTAAATTGGCTAAATAGCTATTTGACTAATCGGACTCAATGTGTTGAGATAAACTCCATAGATGACATGAATTATTTAAAAACTTACAATTCAACATATAAAACTAATAGCTCTGGTGTGCCCCAAGGCAGTATATTGGGTCCACCTTTATTTTTACTGTACATAAATGACTTACCTTCCGCAATAAATCATCAATGCATTCTTTTTGCGGATGATGTTTCAGTGATTGTTACACACGAAGAAAAAGCCACAACCATTACTCATAATGATTTGCTAAATACTGCCGCAAATTCTGTCCTGGAGTGGCTTAACAACAATAAACTGTGTGCCAATATATCAAAAACCAAATACATGACTTTTAGGTTGTATAACTCAAAAGAAATGGTATGTGACGTCAAAGCCGATGGACAGCCTATTGAGCTGACAGATCAATATAAATTCCTTGGCTTATTGATTGATCAGCACTGTAACTGGAAAAGTCACATAGATCTTGTATGTAATAAAATTAATAGATTTGTATTTGCATTAAGGAAACTAAGGCAAATTGCTAGCGAAAAAGCAGCACTGACAGCATATCACGGATATGTTGCCTCCGTTCTCAGATATGGTCTTTTGATTTGGGGAAATTCAACAAATATAAATAAAGCGTTTCTTGTTCAGAAAAAGTGTGTAAGGGCAATTTGTGGTGTAGGCCCTTTAGAATCGTGTCGTCCACTTTTTAAAAGGCTTGGCTTGCTGACCATCACTAGTCTTTATATAATGCAAATTGGTGTATTTGTAAAAGAACATCCAGAATTATTCGAAACTTTTGGAAAAAGAAAATTGTACCCTAGCAGGGATCCGACGATACTTAGAAGCACTTGCTGTAAAAGTTCTTTGTATCAGAAAAACTGTAGCATGATGGCAATACGGGTCTTTAATAAATTACCAAAATCTATCAGAGAATTGCAATTAATAAGATTATTTAAAATGAGATTACGCGAATGGCTGTTGGACAAATGCTATTATAACTTAAGCGATTTTTTTAATGACAAGAATGACGTAGAAAGAAAATATAAGTGACATAATATTATTATTTTATCTAATTGAGACATGTTAAAAATGCAAAATAATATTTTATTCAATTGTGGTCTTTTTTTTAATGTTGTAGGATGTTTACATAATGTTTAATAATTTAATGATGTTTAAATAATGTTCAATTAATGTTTAATAATTTTAAATGACAATTTTATTATATTAACTAATATTTGTATACCAATCATTGGTGAAACATGTAGAACTTATGTACTGAATTCAACATCCTCATTACCATGTTTCTGGCAAATAAAGTACTTTGACTTTTGACTTTGACTTTGACTTTGATCTTACCAAAATTTTGAACTTTTCTTTAAAAAAAAAAACTATTTTACTGACAATTTTACATAAACTTGTAAAAGTTCCGACTTCCCCTGTATCACATAGATAAGCCTTTTAAAATATTGTAGCGGTCTTTACCACTTAAGTGGCAATGGGCAGGGCATATTGCTCGGAGAACAGATGCCCGTTGGGGCCGAAAGGTTCTGGAGTGGCGACCGCGTACCGGAAGACGCAGCGTCGGAAGGCCTCCTACAAGATGGACCGATGACCTGGTGAAGGTTGCGGGAATCCGATGGATGCGGGACGCACAGGATCGATCATTGTGGCGACACTTGGTGGAGGGCTATGTCCAACAGTTGACGTCTATCGGCTGAAATGATGATGATGATTACCACGACATACGAACTAAACACTTGACGTCACATAAATTCTACAACGTGATTTCCCAAAGCAACAGCTATCGGGCAGTGGCCCGTACCAGATACTTCACTGTCATCACCCGTCTAGTTGAAAGACCATCCCTTTTCAATGAATGTTTGCGGGACTTTACACTCTGTATATCTCTCATGTTTGTCATCATTTAATTTTTTCATTAGTTAGAACATAAAGAGACAAAATTACGCATTCTATTTTATTTAGTTTATTGATGAACTCACGTAGAAGTCAATTTGTATAGTTTATGTATCTACGTAAAATACACATGTTAGTACATTTTCAATTCAGGCCGTCAACAAACTAACGGACTGGTAATTGTTCGAAAAATATCTGCAACGAACTATTGTGCGGCGCTAGTCAAATATTCACCGCAATTACTGGTATTACGTGTGTGAATGGCGATGGACATTGGTCATATGATCAATATACATTCAGTCAAAAAAGTATCGCGAATGGATGATTTGTTTATGGTTCCAAATTCAAATTTTAGATTTTTTTGTTGTTGCTAGATTGGCACAACTGTTTTCCATTTTGGCGCGGAGTTTGACTTCCATGTGCTAATTATATTAAGTACAGTGCTGGTTTTAGTTATATCATATCTAGTGTGTATTGCGAATTTCATAATGGACAAAAACATCGAACAAAGAGTTTGTTTTAAATTTTGTATCGCCAATGGAATTTCGTATTCGGAGTCACTGAAAATGTTACAGAAGACTTATGGTGAATCGACTTTATCAAAAACACGTGCTTATGAGTGGTACAAAGCATTCAAAAGCGGTCGAGATGTGATGGAAGATTTGCCTCGCTCTGGTAGGCCATCAACCTCTGCAACTGAAGTTAACATCGCAAAAATGAAGAAAATAGTGACTGAAAATCCTCATTCTAGGACTGTATCTCACGAGTCGATCCGTACCATTTTAACTAATCATTTGGGTATGAAACATGTTGCCGCTCGGCTAGTCCCAAAAGACCTGAATTTTCTCCAAAAACTCAATCGCATGAGAGTCGCTGAGGACATGCTAGAACGAGTCAATTCCGACCCAAAATTCATAAAACGCTACGTTACTGGCGACGAGACGTGGGTTTACGAGTTTGACATGCAAACAAGTCAACGAGCTTCGGAGTGGCGCCTTCCAACTGAACCAAAACCGAAAAAACCACGCCAAAGTCGACCAAAGTCAAAGTCATGTTGACTGTTTACTTTGACTATCGTGGTGTTGTGCACTCGGAATTCTTACCGGAAGGTCAAACGGTAAATAAAAAATATTATTTGAGCGTTATGCGGCATTTAAGAGAGCAAATTCGACGAAAAAGGCCAGATTTGTGGAAAGAAAATTCTTGGATTTTGCACCACGATAATGCGCCTTCGCATAAGGCCATCATTGTGAACGAATTTTTACCAAACACTCAACAAATACCATCGAGCAGGCACCATATTCGCCAGATATGGCTCCAGCCGAATTCTATCTTTTTCTTAAACTCAAATTACCATTTCGTGGCACCCGTTTTCAATCTGTAGAAGACATAAAGGAGAATTCGTGGCGAGAACTGAACTCAATTTCGGAAACAGCGTTTAAAAAATGTTTTGATGATTGGATTTATTCGTTGGCGTAAGTGTATCGTTTCTGAAGGGGCATATACATACACATCATCGCTTACCATCAGGTGAGATAATGGTCAAACGCAAGCCTATCATTAATAAAAAAAAAAATAAAAAAAAATACTTTGAAGTTGATAAAATAAATTTGAATGAATAACAAAAATTTTGTGTGTTATTGATCTTTTCCCGGTACTGTCTTGACAGAGTAGTATATACCCTTGCTAACGGGAAAAATCTAAATAAAAATAGTTTAGTATCTGGCAAAATATAACACACGCAATCGAACACTATTCCAATGGACGGTGACCACGTGACCGTTTGATGTCAAGCCGTGTGCACTGATTCGTTGGCACATCTACCTATAGGTGCACATGTCCTGGGCACAAAATAGATAGGTACAGAAGTCAATCTACATACAAAACGCGTTCGAGCAACGCACACATAGACACCGCTCACGGACACGATATCTCGGCTCAATCGCCCGGTTGCACTCGTACAGTTCGGCGCAACGTGCTGACGCTAGCGCGATCGCCTAGCGTAGGTATAAAAAGTGAAGAACATTTTTTTGAAATCGTTGCGCCAAACTAGGAATTTCTTCCTTTATCGTGGCTGCGGTTAGAAACATAGAAACTCACAAACATAAACACCCACACCCGGAACAACTTACTTGCAGATCTTACAAATATTTGTTCCGTGCGAGGATCGAACCCGCGATACGCTGCGCAGCAGTCAATCACTCAGCCATTACGCCAATTGTGTCGTCATGCAGACAGTGCGTTTCACTTAAGAAGTTCCTTCGCCGTTATGTCGGCTCCCCTGTCTGTCACAGAAAAAAGAAAAGAGTTGCCTACCCTACAAAACTTTTTCCACGAAATGTGAAACGAAATCGATTTTAACGGTAGTTGCATCACTATAGAGATTTATTCGGGGAATGGGATTTTATTAAAAAAAAGCAGGTCTAAAACGAAATAGTTAAATGGAGATATACGATATTGTAGCGTGGCGTTTTCGGTATTTGAAAGAATTGCTGGACAATCGAAATGGAGCCCAGCGTCCTATATTTTATTCAAAAACTAGTTTTTAGAGATTCCAAAAGAAAAAAAAAAACAATATTATAAGACAATTGTTAAAAGTAACGAAATATCAGTTATATTAAGTAATTTCATTGCTCAAAATATAGCAACACTGTTTTTCCGTATGGCCAACAATACGGCGAAGGAAATTCTTAAGTCAAACGCAATGTACATGAGATTGACTTCTGTACCTATCTACTTAGTGTTTTGGGCTAGTAAATTATTATCAATTCTACACATAAATGAGGGAGAATGGATGACGTGTGGTTTGCAGTATTGACTGATATGACTGTAATAATTTGTACCTTTGTTTAAGCAATGTAGTTGTTCATGCAGATATGCTATGGGTCCACTGACTGAATGCATACTAATAATAGAAAGAGGTATTCTTTTTTTGTTTTTGTTTGTAGGAGTTAATCTCCGAAAGTACTGTACCCTTAGCCAAGTTGCTAATCTGCAATAGTTAACGCTTGTAGAATGCTTCAAATGTACGGGAATGACGTCGTCTTAACGCTCAGTCACGTGGTCAGAACAAAAGAATTGGCGGCAAGGTCAACTCGAAGCGTTCGACGTAAGCGAAACGGTTGTAACTTGGCTAGGGGGGCAGGTTTGATTGCTAAAATTACACCGTTAGAAAGCTGCTTTATTTCTGAGTGATATAGGTTATATCACGCAGGAATAAGCGCGGGCAAAAGCTGCATGGTTGGTTAAAAAGTTTTAATTGTGTTGATTTGTGTAATAGTAGATTATATGACTAAAGGAAAGCAGTATATAAAGTCGCCTTGGGCAAATTTTCATGTTCCAATTCCCTGTAGTTTTGGCTGTGCGTCGATACATCAGTCAGTCAATAACTCCATTTATTTTATAGATGACTAGCTTTTGCCCGCGCGGCTTCGCTCCTGCTCTTCCCTACTTCAGCCTACTATACCCTACTTTACCCTACTATACCCTACTCTACCCTACCCTACCCTACCCTACTCTACCCTACCCTACTCTACTTTACCCTACTCTACCCTACTCTACCCTACTCTACCCTACTCTACTCTACTCTACCCTACTCTACCCTACTCTACCCTACTCTACCCTACTCTACCCTACCCTACTCTACCCTACTCTACCCTACTCTACCCTACTCTACCCTACTCTACCCTACTCTACCCTACTCTACCCTACTCTACCCTACTCTACTCTAATAAACCTCACGGAGCCCGAGACCTTTCCAACGAATGCAAAACCGTGGAAATCGGTTCGTGCGTTCTGGAGTTATAGCGTCAGGAAGGAAAACCCGACTTATTTTTATATAGTAGATAAAGCTTGAAATAAAATCTCAAATACCATCATCCACTTTTCCAATAACTACGTTCAAGTTAATACATAAAAGCCACATTGAACCACACAACTATAAGACCGACTGCACTCCTAAGCTTTATAAGCCACTTTTTACGAGCATGCAATATCCGTTCCGCGCCAATTACAGTTGCTCGAGCTCAATGAGCGCGTTGCAGCTCACTCAGGATATTAAGCGTTTGACATGTGACAAATGAACGTTATCCAGCTTGTTTGATGCTTTTGTGGAAGAGTTTGGAATTGGAAGCGAGACACGTTTGTTTGGCAATAACGGCAGTTCATTAACTGCATTATTGTATAATCATCTATTAACTGCTTTACCATTGTTTAGTAGGTACATGTCGGCGCATGATCGCTATCGGAGTTGACGTCGCACAAAATACAGTCACAGTATATTAATTTACAATACATTGCTTCAGTTCAAGTTCTTTATTCCATGGTCGGTCAAAAAGTGCCTTTCTATTCACATTACAACGGTTTTTATATTCAGAAATTGACAAGCATGAAAATTCACTATGAAGGTAGAAAAATATTTTAAATAAATTAATAAAACGAAATTTTTCACAGTAAATTCCTATTTTAAATATGCTCTGATATTTTTAAAGAAATAAAAAGGAAGTGGTCAAGTGAAATCCTCACAAATTCGACCGGATGTTGTAATATTTTCTAGAAAGGAAGTTGTCATTTAATTTTTTATAAATTCAACAATATTTTAAAATAAATTGAAAGGAAGTTATCAAATGAAATCCTTTTATAAATTCAACAGGATGTCGTAATATTTTAAAATAATTCGAAAGGTAGTTGTCAAATGAAATCCTTTTATAAATTAAACAGGATGTCGTAATATTTTAAAATAATTCGAAAGGAACTTATCAAATGAAATCCTTCTATAAATTCAACAGGATGTTGCAATATTTAAACGAAATAAGCAGGAAGTGATCGAATCAAATCCTCATTAAAATATTCAAATAATGGTTTTGCGCCCACATACACGAGTGAATTTACCACTCAACTTTACCACTCAATTTTACGACTTAATTTTACCACTCAAAACCGCCCAATTTTACCGCTCAATTTTACCACTTAATTTTAATTAGTACAAATACTTAAAGGACTTACTAGAAAATGTTTTGTTGTTATTTAAGTAAAATCCTTTAAAGGAGCTTGTTGAAGATTAAAAGGCGAATAAAATTATCTGTACGGTTTATTAGAAATCGCTGCTTATATACAGTACTAGAGAGGGTACATTAATAAACTAAGACAATTTGGTTCTAATGACGGTAGGCTGTGCCGGGCTCCTTTCGACGAGCGAGCGCGATGGTACAGGTACTGGCAGGAATCTTGAGCGCTCGGCGTCAGAGTAGGGATCGCTTTGCGCATTCCATACATTGGCGAGCCAATCGTCGTCGTTGTTAGATACATGCATCAAGCGCAGGGAACGAATCACGAGTGATGTCTATGACAAGATGGCGCGGGAACCAATCACTGACGCCCCCGCGTCTCATTTCGTACCACTAACGAGACCGAATATTTGACTTCTGCTCAACTTGAAGCCAGCGCTCAAGATTCGTGCCGGTATTTGTACGGGTGACCAGCCCACGCTTTTACTCAGTCAGTTTAATGTGCGCGGGCGCCCGGTGGCGGCTGACCGTACATACCTTCAAAACGAATGTTTACATACGTAAGTATGAGCTGCTACAATCCCAATAAATAATATTCATAAACAGCAAAGTTACTAGCTTTTCTATATATCTCAAAATGTCATGATTGTGAATGAATAAATGACGATCAAAACGGAAAAACACTGCGTATAATTTTCTAGTAGTAATTTGTTTTGAATGATTGAACCCAAAATTGGGATTCATAATTGAATCAAGACAATTTTGGGATTTCGTTTTTTTTTTTACTTTCGACCACAAAAATATGATCAGTAACGGGTACGGATAGAGACCCATGTTTTTTTGTATTAATTAAAAAATAGGGGTTAATATATTAGTTTAATAAACTAGTACATAACACCACATAGGCAAGTCTGAAATTGTTTTCTGATTCAGTCTAAGACAAAAAGTTTGTTTCAATAAGAGGATTAAAAAGCAATTATAAATCTATTTATCCCAACGCAAAGATAGTTTCGTATTGAGAATAATAGCTATCAATATCCAAAATTACTTTTAACCCGTTAACCGCCTCTATCATCGGATATAATCGGATATGATCGGATATGATCGGATATGATTGGATATGATCGGATATGATCGGATATCCGACAAACACTCTCGCATTTATTCCGCCAGGGTCGCACATCCACGACCAAATACTCCATTTCGTTAGCTCTTTTGTCACCTATTGAAGAGCTAAGTGCTCGGAGTTTCCTTGCGTGATCACATCAGAAATGAAGATATCCGCAGGAGAACCAAGGTTACCGACATAACTCGAAGAATCGCCAAACTTAAGTGGCAATCGGCAGGGCACATTGCACGCAGAACAGATGGTCGATGGTGACGAAAGGTTCTGGAGTGGTAATCACGTACCGGAAGACGCAGCGTTGGAAGGCCTCCAACAAGGTGGACCGATGACCTGGTCAGGGTCGCGGGAATCCGATGGATGCCTGACGCACAGGACCGGTCGTTGTGGCGACGCTTGGGGGAGGCCCATGTCTGTTGGACGTGTACGACTTTTGGCTGATAAAGGGAGAAAGGTTAAAAAAACTGTTTTACATTAAAATAATTTTATAACAACGTTTTTATACTTTACCAAATACTAACTCGTATTTGAAGTTACCCTAAAACGTTATTTTTACTTAAGCTACGCAGAAGTGTAGCACGGCTACGCCGTAGCATTTTCGTAGCAACCCGCGTAGACCGAGTAAGCAGACTCGCAAAATTCTTGTGATTCTCGAAAATGTCCTAATATCATCATTAATTCGATGTATGATAGAGACGGAACTACACAGAATGAATAGCACTATCTCTTCCTCACACCACAACAGTAAAATCAAAGAAATATAATTGTGAAATCAATAATTTTTCTAAAGAGTAACTAGAGAGTAAAGAGTTTTTTACAGGTTCTTCTCCACAGGAAACCACTAATTCGAACCGTGCACCGTGCACCTCTGCGTGCGTCTCTGACGTTTTAAAAGTGTAAATGAAAATATTAAATTGAATTTGAACACCGACATTGGATATTTTAGAAAAAATCGGTACTGTCCCTTTAAAAATCTAAAACAAAGCCACGATTTCTTCTAAACAGTAGGTACTATCGTTCCCATTAAGCTGTCTAAAGCGATTATATGCAGGAATTATCCTTATTCTCGGAGTTGGACGAACGTCTCCAACTCTCTAGCAGCGCTCATCTGCATTTAAATTATGGATTTAAATAAAACCGCCAGTAAAAACGACGGCTGGATAAAGAAGTGGTCAAGATTAGTGTGAAGAGGGTAATAATGGTTCCGTAGTTTAAAAAGCTGGAAGATTTGACGGTGACAGGTTTTTTTTTAACGAAGTTACAGCTTTTTTTTAGTGCGTAATCATCCAATGACTTCTCCCGCTCTATGCCAGTGCGTGACGGCGTGTCAGACTTTTACTGACTAAAACCAATTCCTATGTACCATCTTTGCCCAGCGTTCCAGGACCTGGTTTGCTTTCGATTGCTGACATCTCTTTGAGGAGCGCGTGCCCGTAACCTTCAAAGCGAAGAACTGCTACTTTATCTTATGGCAGTTAATTACTCTAAGAAGGTTCTATTCAAAGAATAGGCTAATTGCCGTAAAAACTGTAATTAGTCCATCTTTTATATTATTCAAAAATAAGGACACGTATTTTTTTATTTGTAAATTAAACCAAAAATTACAAAGATATAGCCCGTGCTGCATTTTTTTCGCGCGGGGTGACGTCACACGTAATTTTAATGGGCTATATATTATCTTTGTTATTTTTTGTTTAATCGAAAAAAGAAAAAATACGTGTCCAATATTTTTTATAATCTAAATTACGGACTAAATAAAATGTGATTATTTTGACCTCGGAAACTACCCTATTGTCTATTCCGAGCCGATTTTACATTTTCTTATAAGCTCTAATAATATAATACTTAGCTTGGGACTAGATGATTTTTTATGATAGTTGTGGAATGTCATTATACTACTAGCTTCGGCCAGTGGCTCCACCCGTGTGGTAGTAGCTTTCTCCATAAAAATTCCAACCCCCTTTTAACCTCATAGATTTGGAGTTTCGTAAAATACGTTCTTGGCAGTTGTTTAAACCCTATAAGAAACCTACCTGCTAAATAAGTTTGTAGGTGTTATAGTTTCTGAGATTTTGTGATTAATCAGTGAGTGGTATTTTTTATTTTATTCCACAACTATCACACAACGCCATTTAGTCTCCAGCTAAGCAGAGCTTGTGTTATGAGTACTAGACAACGTATAAACATACTTATATATTTCTAAATACCTACATAATATAGATAAATTACACCCAGACACAGAACAAATGATCGTGCTCATCACACGAAGATTGGTCCTGGGTGGGAATCGAACCCACGACCTCCGGCATAGCAGTCACGGTCATTAACCACTAGACCAACAGGCCTGTCATAAAAAAAATCACTTTTATATATACAGATATATTATAATATGGACACTTATAAAACGTCGAAAGCTATTTCAAATTAGATTTGTCACCTATGGAAAAGAACTAGCAAGAAATTTCACGGTCTCATTATAAAGTTTCTGGCGTGTACTTTCTTAGATTTTTGGCACTGAACCCTAAAAGTGTGTATAAAGTTAGCGCGGAGTGCTTCAATCCTGTTTATGGCGCAGTAACCGGAATCCCACGTGGTCTTCATACAAATATACGTAATTATATAAACGAATACTTTATTTATTGTTTACTTTTACTGATCCTTGTGTATTGCCGATTGGAGCAAAGTATTTCCACTTTTATGTTCCTTTCCAGTTGGATATTTGTTTAATGTCTATTTATTGTCAGATTTGGGGAGGCTTTGTGTTGCTTAAGGCTGATTTAGATTGGAAAGTAATCTGTTTAGGATGGAAATGTATAAATGTAGATACGTACATATCTCGTAAAAGCGTTTTGTTAACCTACTTTAATTTATCTCATCATTTCAGCCAAAAAACGTCCACTGTTGGACATAGATCTCCTCATAGAAGTCACTCCACAACGCACGGCTATGCGCCTCGTATACATCGGATTCCAGAGACTGTGTCCACGTCATCGGTCCGCCTTGGATTACACGCGGCGTCTTCCAGTGCAAGATCATCATTACAGAACCTTTCGGCTCCAACGACTTATCTGTTCTGGGAGCAACGAGCCTTGCCCACTACCAATTAAGTAAGTTTGGCGTTTCTCGAGCTATGTGACCAACCTTGATACTTCTGCGGATATCTGCATTCCTGGTGCGATCAAGCAAGGAAACACAGAGCGTAGCCCTACCTAAACAAATGGATGCTGCTATTTTGTAGTTTTTTTGGTGCAAAATGTGCAACATTGCTGTTCATAATCGTAGTACGTCTTTTATTTGTGATTTGTTGTGTAAGTTAAGTTACTACATTGTTTTACTTACCTATGGCCTTGTACGCCTTTGTTGTCAAATAAAATTTGCGGCATCTCAATGATAATTTCCTGTTGCTAAGATGATGATCTACTCAATTTGGCTTGTAGTGAGCAGCGCGTTGCGTATGGTTGCGGTGGCGAGCGAGATGCATCGTTAAGTTAATGCGGCCGTAACGGCGGAAGCTGCGCATAGCGTTAGCGAGACCCTTTATCCCTATATACTAAGGTCTGCGGTCCCTTCAAGCTGTGAAAAAATAGTATATTATTAAAAATAAATTATATTAATAATAAAAATTAAAAAAAATATAATAAAATTAAATATTAATAAAGACAAAACCGTTTCGACTCCTCAAAAATTTCATTGGTCAAAACAATACATACTTCACTGTTCGGTTTCCTACCAACCAAGAACTCAATATCTACCATTTTCCATGACTTTTCGTTTCTGATACATAAGGCTAACTTATTATAAGATGAGCGTAGAGATTAGAACATAATAGATGTAGTTTAATTAGCTTCAGACAAGCTCCTACATCCATTGTCGAGCCCACTATCATTACAATCTATTCTGCGGACTCGCTTTCTTTTATCACAGATGTATCATGAATGGAAGTGCTATCGTTAATTAAACTAGACATTTGTCAAACAAGACATAGATGTTATTTTTTGTACAAGTTGTTTTTATTGTAAGTAAACTATCATTTTTCCCTTAACGTTGAATTGTTTTCTTTATTTATGTTATCTACATTATCTACACTAATATTATAAGGGGATAGTTTTTTTTTTGTGTTTAGGAGGTCTGATTGCTAAAATTTGTTCACCGATAGAAAGTTGCTTTATTCCTGAGTGACATGGGCTATATTTTATGTACGAGGGCGGACCCGCGGGCAAAAGCTAGTATTATTACAAAAGAGGTATAGTTTGCTTTTTGGTTTTTATGTTTGTAGGAGGTAATCTCTGGAAGTACTGGTCCGATTGCTAAATTTTTTTCACCAATAGAAAGCTGCTTTACTCCTGAGTGATATAGGCTATAATTTTTGTACGCAGGCGAAGCTGCGGGCAAAAGCTAGTCCTAAATATGATGGCCAAGGCAGTTCAGCGCAACGATGGAAAAAAATCTTGGTCGAAAAACTTTGTTAGAGGATTTGAATCCCGAATGATGCTTAGATGTTTCACCTCACCTCTTAGATCCTTAGTATTGGATACACGAAACAAAAAGCTGATAAGAATACTATGATTTCTGTTCAAAAGGAAAAAAAAAAGGCGAGTGCTTTGCTACGCTAGGACTATTTTTTTCTTCAAACTCACGCCTTTTTTTTAGCAGAAACAACAGAAAACCATGTACAATGATCATACCTTTTTTACAAATTTTTATATCCTAGCCATTACTGTCTCACTACTCCCGCAAGACCTTCCAGGTATTCTTCTCCCGCGCCGTCTCGAACCAGTCCTCGTGACACGCGTCCAGATCATCTCGCCACTTTTTTCTAGGATGGCCTTGACGTCGCTTTTTCTCTGAAGAAACCTACTGCGTGGCGACACTTACCCCGCGGTCACTGTTCATGCGGCTCACATGACCCACCCAATCCCATTTGATATGATCCCAATCATTGAAGAAACGATTCTCGGCTCATACACTGGTACACTTACTCCAAATCTACATCCATGTACAATCGTCCATACAATACGCAATTCAATAGAACAGATCGCGGCCCATAAATAAAGCGATGGACACATCCAATTTTACCGCGAGGACGCTTGCCCACTCGTCTTGCGGAATGGCGTCGCCGCTTGCTGAAATACAGCCTTATTGCTGGCCCTTTCTGTCCTCCATTGAAACGAACACTATTGTTTGTTTCTTGAAGATTTTTCAGAGAGCTTTTTTCGCTTTTATTTGGATTGGAGAGATTTATTTTGGTAAAGGTAACTGTTTTTAGGGCTACCGGAATGAAGGAATGAGTTTGCCAAAAAAATTAAGGTTTCGATAATGATTTGTTGATTAATGGAATATGGGGCTTATTGTGAGTATCTCAAATATATGTTCTTCCTTATTTAGCAATTTAGTAATGTAGTATTATTTAGCAATGTAGTATTAATTGAATATAGGTAGAACAAGAAAAATAAAAATACTTAAAAAATTAAAACTACATATATGTACACAATAACTTCCACCTAAAATATGTCTTAAATAGCATATTCTTCTTAATTTTAAAAATATTTATTAAGTTATCTGAGAAAGAAAGAGAAAAGTACATAATCTTGTTTAGTTAATCACACACTAAAACCTTCAAGGAGTCAATGGGTTTTAAAATAACTTGATGGATAATATGTTTTCGTTTCGAAACTTTAATCTATGACAAACTCGTCAGCGGGCGCAAAGCGCTACAAACTACAAATTGATTTTGATGAAACAAAGGCCAAACGAACAGAATAACGTACATATAAATATTCGAACTACGTAAAACAAATGTTTTATTGTACCAATTCGTACGGCTTTGCTTTGAATGCAAATAGATATATTTATTTGAAAAAAAAAAAATCTTAATTTGTTCTGTTGTTTTTTTTTTTAGGTAGGAAATCATGCAATGTCTTTTTTCAACTCTAGGGCGGAACGTAAGGGTTTTTTTTTTTGGTGGGTAAAATTATCCGATGGCAACCCCCGCTCTTGGGCGGAGAGGAAGATAGGGTCACAATCTTACTGACTAAAAAACCCACCCCTTTCCTTCAAGCCTTCATATCGGGGCTCGAGTTCCCTTTCGGATAACCCTAGCCCCAGTAGGCTTCGACCCGTTGGGTCCCTACTGTTGCTGATAACTCCTTGAGGCACGCGGGAACAGTGCGCGCCGTCGACGACTTGGGCTTAGTCCGGACAGTTACCGGACGGCCGGACAGCGAGCTACCCATTGCTCACTGTCAGCAAGCCCGCGCCTACGGTGGCTGGAACTCGGGATCGGAATCCCGGCGGCGGCGAGAGCGCCGTTGCCTGATGTAGTCGGCCTCCTCCTTTGCGAGCATTACTGCTTCGCATAAGTCGGCGACCGCCTGCCACTCCTCCTCGCTCCGGACCATGGCCTCAACCCAGGCCCAGCGCGAGAGGTCTCCGCCACCGATCGCCCCCACGAGGGCACAGCGATGCTCCGCCCAAGCAGGGCACACCTCCACTGGGTGCTCCACCATGTCCTCCGGGTGTTCCGCACAGTGGCGACACCCGGGGAACGTAAGGGTGTGTCAGACTTTTACAGACTATAACCCGATCCTACCTATGTTCCTTCTTTGCCTGTCTTTCCAAGACCACTTTGGTCTATAGATATATTTAGACTATCTGCTGCAAGCGCCTTCACCCGCGTTTTAGTAGAAAATTTTCCTAACGAAACATACTCCCGGGATAAAAAATATCCTAGGAGCTATTCCATGATATAGTCTACCCGTGTACCAAGTTTCATCGAAATCCATTCAGTAGTTTTTGCGTGAAAGAGTAACAAAAATTCACCTAGATACATGATATCGAAAGGAGATCGCATGAGTTGTTTTTTTTTATGTAGCCAACGAACTGGCTTGTAAAATATACTTCGAAGGATTATGCTGTTCTAGAATAGGTTTGAAATTTTGTAGAAAAAAGAATGTGTGTTATTTTTTCAGTGTTGGAGTGATTTTTGTAAGCAGTGCTTGTGCGTTCAAATAAGTAAAAAATACAGCAGTGCGCCGCCGGCCCGTGTTTCATTGTATAGAAAAATCCCTATACGAGCCTACAAACGAGCTGAACTACGTTACAATACACATACAAACCTTTGTGTTTATGATATTAATCTACATACATACACTTATATAATAAAGAGGTAAATTTTGTTTTTTTGTATGTAGGAGGTAATCTCTGAAAGTATTGCTAAAAAGTCCGATTGCACCGTTAGATAACGGTGGAGAAATTTTAGCAATCAGACCTATCTAGCTGCTTTATTCTTAAGTGACATAGGCTATATTTTATGTACGCAGGTGAAACCGCAGGCAAAAACTAATCCTAACTAATATTATAAATTTGAAAGTGTGGATGTTTGGATGTTTGTTACTTAATCACGCAAAAACGGCTGAACGGATTTGGATGAAATTTGGCATGCATATAGCCTTTGATATGGAAAAGAACATCTAATGCCACGCGAGCGAAGCCGCGGGCAAAAGCTAGTATAATTATAAATGTCATGATCAGGAACCATGATATCTTAAAATAATCATGACCATTTTGAATCGAAAAAAGAGAGCCTGCTATATGGCTTACATAGCTCCATCTTCTCTCTTTGAATCAAATGAATCGTTTTCAAACTTGGAATAAATGCCTACGTAAGATCGAATCAATTTACATTGTTTTGTGTACGAACAGGAAAATGACAAGGGCCCGAATTATTACCGCTTAAGACGATTTTTTTTTTTCAGAATTATCTATGCGTATGATAACATCTGTAGAAGATTTTAGTTGTGCGCTAACGTTAAATACGCGATATCAATGTAGAAAACTTTTATATTAAAATTGTGTGTAACTTGTGTAAAATTGTGTATTACTTAGGCTTTGTTTCATCGTGGAGAGCAGTGGTGGTCGAATGGTAACGGTCCTTAACTTATGAGTTGTAGGTCGCGGGTTCAAACCCAGCCAGGCGCATTACTTTATGTAATTTATTTCATCACCACTGCTCTCAAAACGGTGAAAAAATACATCATGAGGAAACCGGCATGTCCTAGAACCGAAAAATTCGAAAACATGTGACATCCACCAACCCGCATCGGGCCCGCGTGGTGGATTACGGCCCATTCCCTCTCCTAGAGAGGAGGCGGGAGTCCCAACAATGGGAACATTATAAGGCCAACTATGCTATGCTTGTTTCATCGCTATCAGTTGACTATATTGAATGATATTCTAACTATACATTCATTGAATGTTAGGCGCGGTGCGAGGTTCGCTGGGTCAGCTAGTCTGACATAGGTGTCTATTCCATATTTTAGATATTGATTTAAATGTTGATTCTAGACATAACTATTTTTGTGTTATAATCATCAACATTTTTTCAGTCGAAACACGGCCACCCCCAAGTGTCGCCACAACTTACTGTCCTGTGTAATTGTAATTTCAGATACAACTTATTATTAATCTATGACTATGACTATCCGTGTGCCAAATTCCTTCTAAATCCGTCTTAACGTGAAGAAGTCACTAACGTAAAAACAAACTCAAAAATTTTCGCCATTATAATATTAGTATGATTAGGTTAATAGTCCTAAATAAACGTTTTATTAATAACCAAATTGAAACAATTGAATTGATCGTTGTTGAAACTTCTACGGTCCGGACTAAGCAATTCGCTTCATCGTGTATACCACGTACATCGAAAACTAGAATAATTTACCTGCTGCGGTCTTCCCGTCCAATAATTTAGGTATCTTCAAGGCTAGAGTGAATAGGCTCTTAATAAACTAGTGAGCCTCACCATCAACGATTGCATCACTGCTTACCATCAGGTGGGATCACAATCAAGCACAAGTTTACATAAATGAAAAAAAAAATTAACAGACAGAACAAAATCTTTCAAAGACACCGAACCAAACAATTTAATTTTAGAACAAATTAAAAAATCTTTGTGCCTAAAAATAGCTCAACCTAATCGATCATAAACTAATCTGTCAAAAAAAGAACTCTCCTCACGAAGATTTGAATATTTTTTTCGAACACAAAAAAAAGAAAAAAAATCTAATCTGTCTCAATCGACAGCAGTTGTTTCAATACCGATTTCCGAAGAGCTTGCCCGAGGTGGAATACGATTTACATTGAAATGCGGGCTCTCGGCCGATGCTCTCATAAAATTTGCTTCACCCTAAGAAATCGAGACTGAGACATTTGAAGGCTTTTTCAATCAGAATTCAAAGTTCACTTTAACAATACCGAGGATTTTGAGAGATTTTCAATATGAAGGCCTTTTTGTATTATGTTGAGCCGAGAGAAAGGATACGAGCATAATTTGTAATTTAAGTGGCGTTTGGTGTATCTTGAGATAAAATAATTGTAGAAATTAAAATAGAATGTAACAAATAAGAAACCATTTTTTTAACAATTAAAATCTGCCATCAATCTTCGTGAACTATAACCAGATGTATGCTGGGATCAATGTCTTCTAGAGTGCTTCCTCCAGAGAAGACATTTACATACCACCGCAAGGAAGGATCCAGCAGAAAATCAGCGTCAGGTACATTTGCCTGACAGATGCTGAGCTGGTCTCCCATTTGGTGCATCACTGACATGCACACCGCACTATGGCTCTAAACTTTGTATTTTTTTTTTCTCTAAGTACCTATGTGTTTAAAATATTTTCTTTATTGATGTTGTTCGTATTTGTATCTAGGTGCTTAGTTTTTATAATTTATTTGTGCTTTCGTGTATATGTCTTGTGTTACAACAAATAAATGTTTTAACTATGTACTTTTCTGTATAGGATTGATCGACTCTTCCGGAATATAAAGTTTTCAAAGATACTCAGCAAGTGTGTATAGGTAGTTTTCTACAGTGCAAAAATAGTTTTTTTAATTATTTCAATAGTTCTATAAGCTTTCATCGTACAAACAAACAACTGATTTGAATTATACTACTATATTTTCCTGGAAGAAATGATAACGTATTTGGAACACAATAGACTTGCTTCGGCGAATTTCGAACAACAGTTCACAAAACAGAAGCATTAGACAATTGATATTTTATCAACGACAGCGTCACGATAGTAATAATTGACAAAAAGTCGAAATATAGACGTGGCATTGCCAAGCCCTATCAAAATGTCATGGAGGCAATCTTTTACTATGGCATTTCGTAAATCGATATCTACACTATAAAAAAAATGTTATAAAATACAGGAAAACTTTGTATTTTTGTTTGTAGGAGGTAATTTCTGAAAGTACTGGTCCGATTGCTGAAATTTTTTCATCAATAGAAATCTGCTTTATGCCTAAGTGACATTGACTATATTTCATGTATGCAGGCCAAGCTGCGGGCAAGCGCTAGTCATTTCGACAATCAATATCGCTGATAAAATTACACATTGTCTATAGTCTCAGGTATACCTTCTTAGGGTTCCGTAGTCAACTAGGAACCCTTAAGGTATGAGCTATTATATTGTCGAATAACTTTTTTTGTAGTTGGAAGATTCCAATAGATATACCTAACTCTTTCTTTAGTTATCACCGTCCTTTCTGGGCTCGTATTTAGGTTCCGTACTTAGTATGTAAACTGAATGAAACAAATAGCCCACTTTTTAAACTCTTAATTGGGGACACTTATTGTGACGGACGGGAAACTACGGAACCCTACACTGAGCGTGGCCCGACAAGTTGGCCGGTTTTAATGATAAGCACGTGCTTGACTACTTTCTCATCAGATAATATGATAAATGGTCATGTGGCTAATAATCTTTTTGTTTTAGGTGGAAAATCATCCAATGATACCCGCTCTAGGGCAGATCGAGTGTCTGACTTTTACTATCTAAAACTCACTTCTGTGTTATTTCTTTGCCTGCGTTCCAGGACCCCGAGGTTCTCTTTCGCACAACCCATGACACCAGTAGGCTGCGACTGGCTGCGACTCTGCTCGGTCCCTACGACTATTTTTACAAGCTACTCATTGCTCGCCGTCCGCACCTACAGGCGCCTACGGTGACTGGAAATCGGAGGCGGGATCCCGGCAGCTGAGACGTGAGAAAGTCGAAGTATTACTGCTTCGCAGCCTTAGGCAGTCGCTTGCCATTCCTCGTTGCTCCGAACTATGACCTGTACCAGGGCCCAGCGCGAGAGGTCGTTGCCGGCGATCGCCCCCACGAAGACACGGCGCTGCTCCATTCAAGAGAAACACAACTTCACCGTATGCTCTACCGTGTCCTCTGGTGACTCCCGGGCATTTCTTCCGCACATATGATCAATAATTCAATTCAATTCAATTCAATTTATTTCCACAAATTAACAACAACCTTAATCATGTTTACATAACTATTGCTTACTTATTTATTAAAATATACATACCTTAAATAAAAAAAATCGTAAGTACACTTGCTTTGGTTGTTGCGAAACCGATTCACCCTGACCCCCGTACTAGTTTGAACTGTATTACGGTGGGACAGTATTCCTCGCTCGCAGTACACTACTTTAGTTACACACACAGCCTGAATTAGACAAAAATAACATTATAACTACAATACAAATGCACTTGACTTATACTTGTGAAACTGTGGGTCATTGTATAAAACATTTGAATCTTGTGGTACCTACTTGATTTTAACTTTGAAGGTAGAAACATAACTCACATAGTATAAGCAAAGTTTTCAAATGATCAATTTGTTATCATAATTATGAAATTGTTTGTATGTTTTTATTTAATAAAATGAGTGTATAGGTACATTTTTTTTTTTTTGCTTATGATATAAAATTATAGATATCAAGAAATTATTTTAGCAAATCATAACTACATCAAATTACAAAACAAATTTCAGACAAAATTTTATCCGTGCCATTATTAAATTTCCCTCATGCCATTGTGTGTTGTATATATGTATAATGTGTTTGTATTTGTGTAGTGTTTGTGTACATGTATTATATAATCATTATATTATATCAAAATTATTACGTATTTATATTAAATTATTTTGGAATTGTATTTTTTTATATACTAATTTATTAACATTATATTATATTATACTATATTATATTACACTATACTATATTATATTATATCATATTATATTATGTTATATCAGACCATATTATAATATATTACCTATATTAAATATATTATCTATTTATTATCGTGATCTAAAATATATAACTATTATTATTATTTTTATCTCAGAATATTTTCCACCTCGTAGTAATCTAATTCATTAAGAAACTCACCAATAATCTTTTTGCATTCGCGACAGCTAAGATCTCTTAATTTAAGTTTTCTACTAATTTTATTATACATACTGGGGCCAAGATAATTTTTAAAGGTTTAAGCGAATCCAGTCCTACATTTGGGAACGTTGTAAACTATGTCCATCCTTCGCCTAGACCCGAAGTCAGGTTTAATTTTGTGCTGTGAGATAATTAACAGCTGGATGTAAAGTTTGCGTACAGAAAGTACCTTATTTTCTTTATATAAGAGATCCGTAGGATATCTGTAATCTTTAAAAGACATAACTTTAAGTAGTGCACGTTGGGCCCTTTCAACTATCAACATCGTAGTTTTTGATGTACCACCCCATACAGTTAAGCAGTAACTTATAATAGACTGACAAAGTGAATTAATATACAGTCATTCGCAA
Organism: Mythimna ferrago; assembly: GCA_910589285.2. Taxonomy (NCBI): domain Eukaryota; kingdom Metazoa; phylum Arthropoda; class Insecta; order Lepidoptera; family Noctuidae; genus Mythimna; species Mythimna ferrago. The sequence continues at coordinate 23,526,991 of OU342691.1, read as the reverse complement.
TTGCACTGAACAAACATTTCTGAGCATTTTAAAGATGTATATTAATTTTCGAACTCGGGCACTTAGTTTTTTGGAGCACGCTGCAGTAATCTTTACGCCAAGGTTGAAGCTATCAGGAAATGCAGACTCTGGTAAGAAATTATATAAACGCCATCAATGTGTTCCTAGAACATTTTGTACGCCTGTAACGGTGGCGCATAGCCACCTATCTACACTATTTACTTTTTTTTTTTTGTTTTTATGTTTTTTATTTGTAGGAGGTAATCTCTGAAAGTACTGGTCCGATTGCTAAAATTTTTTCACCGTCAGAAAGCTACTTTATTCCTGTTGACATAGGCTGTATTTTATGTATGTGGGTGAAGCCGCGGGCAAAAGCTAGTATTAAATATAGTATTCTAAAGTAAATCAACTACAGTCTTATAGACAAAAACATACAAATAAAACACTTATTACCTTACCATTTAGAAAACTCTCACCAACACAAATTCACGTATAGGTCACATAATTATTCCGTGATTGTTCCCAAAAACTAATTAAAGCTGAACTTTGGTTCAATTACGTCGGACACCGGGAGGGCCGGACGCTGTCCGGTCACACGGTACCGGTCCGATATTTGAACGGTCTGCCAGCTGCCTCGTCGAGTTACCGTCATTTATTAAGGTTGCTAGACTGCCATTTTGTTTATATTAAGTTCACTAGAATATAAGTTAATGGCTGTAAGCCACTATTTCAAAAATTTCTACTTTTATTATTGAAATATATGTGTTTTGTCAAGAAAAACTATAATTTATTCGAGACGAACACTGACAGGCCAAATAGCCGAACACGGCATAAAGACAGACTTCGACTGCCACCAATAAGGCTAAAATTATTTAAAAAAAATGTATATTGCATGTCGATTGTTATTAACAATCATTTAACAAATAGTTTACAAGATTTACCACCATCGATATATATCGACAGTGGAAAGGTAAAATTACTTAAACGCCACTTTGGTCGAAAATAAGTTATCAAACTTATTACACTTAAAATAGGGTATAAAACTTGTTTCCGACCAAAGTGGCGCTTAAGCAATTTTACCTTTCCACTGTCGATATGTACTACGCACTAGATTAGGCGTGCTGAACACTCACTTCAATCGAATCCGTTGCACTGAATTCTAGGCAAATTGACATTGATGACTTTAGTGCAATTTTGATGTTCATACAGTATGAGAGCGGCACTTATAAATTCAAAAGAAAGTGAATTTGGGATGTAAATAATAATTCAGTAGTCATGAAAGTAAAATAATTGATAATTCAAGCTATTTAATAGCTTCAAATATCGTAATAGTATGTTAAAAATTATATTATTTTATTTAAAAGCTTTTCCATTTTACAATAATAGACTAAAACATGCAGATGTTCCCCCCACAAAAACCGGGTTTTTACCTACAACTGCTTTAGTGAACACGAACTTTGCATGATGTTTTATTCCGTTTGTTTTTTTTTTATATTTTATTTAACATTTTTTCTTTTTTGTATAAATAATAGGTACCAATGAATTCCATCAAATTTAACAATTATGAATACGTCTATTTTTCGATACCTACTATAAAAACTCAGCAAGAAATGCCAGCAAATCATTGGGTATCAGTTTTCATCGCTAAGTTTTGTGGTTAATAAAAGCATTCTGTCATTTGCAAGCACTGAGGTATTACGTACCTACCTAGATATTATGTTTACATAGATTAGTATTCAAATATAAATTAGGTTCAGTTGAATTTGTAGTCATATGTGTAATATAAGTAGTACATCACTAAGTGAGCATTACTGTTATTGAGATTTCGTCCTACATAAATTATATTTCAAGTTTGTTCACTCTGGTCAACTGAAAAGAGAAAAATTGATAAAATATCTTCAAGAGGATAGACGTCAAAACACGTGACTTCCTACAAAATATCCGTTTATCTGCTCTGCACACTTTCAAACTGATGATACTAAAGCTGGAAAACGTTTTCTAATGAGTCGGCTATTCCTTCAGAATGTGCCTTCAAACAGCTATATTGATGAAACTTAGTATTCTGTAAACCGCATTAAAATTTTCATACAAAAATAGAAAAAGAAAACAATAAATTTTGGGGGTCCCCATACATAGAACTGAAACTCAAAATTTTTTTTTCATTTAACCCATACGTGTGGGGTATCTATGGATAGGTCTTCAAAAATTATATTGAGGTTTCTAATATAATTTTTTTCTAAACTGAAATGTGTCCCCCCCACCCCTGTAACTTCTAAATAAGAGAATGATAAAACTAAAAAAATATATGATGTACATTACCATGCAAACCGCCAACGAAAATTGGTTTGAACGAGATCTAGTAAGTAATTTTTTTTTAATACGTCATAAATCTAAAAAAATAAACTATTATTAAAACATCCATCAAAGTTACAACGAACTACAAGAACTTTTATATTATGTTACTTGCTGCTACGGAACCCTACGTTTTTACCCTTTGGGTACGAAACCCTAAAAAGGAAATTGTTTATTTTCTACAAAATGTTTTGTATGACGTGTCGTCCACATACTATTTGTTATTTGTATTTTCCTTCGATGTCATAATAAACGGATTCCATTGTATTTCTTTCTTGTTGTATGCAGCATAATTGCTAACTAAATTCGTTAAATTACATAATTCAGAAAGAACTTTACCACCTAGTAAAGTAATATACGGTAAAAGTATTTAAATATCGGAAAATCTCAGAAACCAACGGCATAAACAATATAGTAAATTTTGTTACATTTGGAGAAAGTTTTTTTTTTTATCTGTTATAAACTAGTACGTACTTGACTGCGATCCCACCTGATGGTAAGCAGTGATGCAATCGTTGATGGTGAGGCGCACTAGTTTATTAAGAGCCTATTCACTCTAGCCTTGAAGACACCTAAATTATAATCGGACGGGAAGACCGCAGCAGGCAAATTGTTCCAGTCCTTCGATGTACGCGGTATAAGTGACGAAGCGAAACGCTTAGTCCGGACCGTAGAGGTTTCAACTACGTAAAGGTGGATACTCGCCGTACGTCGGTTTGTCCGATGGTAGAAATGATATGGCGGAATCAAGTCATGGAATTCCTGCGGACGCTCTCCAAAATGCAACCTGTAATTCCTGTAAAACACCGAAAGGCTGGCCACCCTACGCCTGTGCTCAAGGCTTTGAAGATTGGACTTAATCAAATCTGGATCACCAAGTTCATCCAATCATCCAAGTTTCCAAGCTGCAGACGAGCGTGTTATAGAGCCGAGTACTGCAGTGACAAATTATCAAGTGTATGAAACGACGGTTTTCAATACACTTACGATAAATATTTAAACGGGGGTTCACCGGCAATTCGTAGTGGTCGCTTAGCACCCAGCTTGATACTATAAATACAATCAATCAATTGAGTCGGGGGCGAGCTCGTGCACTTTTCCGAACTAGCGTGAAAAACTAAACTGCGTGCCTAAAAGTAGTAGGGATAAGAGCGAGTTCTTGAATGAGCGTGTTGAAAAAAGAAAGACGTGTGGCACTCGGGGACTGCCGCGGTAAAGCTATTGCATAGCATTTTTATCAACTTATGCAATTATAATTATTTATTTATTTTATTTATGCAGTGTTTTTTTTTCCTTTGTTTTTTTTTCTTTGATATTAATTGAAGTTACACTTTCACACATTGAATTGAATTTTGATTGATTGTTCACTCATTTGTTTTCTTATCGGTCACCACGCTCAAAAAACAAATGAGTGGGTGGTGTTAGGTTATTTTCGTTACGGAATTTCCGGATTCGGTCTCCACGCTCAAGGCCCGCGATAGAAGCTATGCAATAGCTTAAAAAAAATATAGTTAGTACATGAAAAACACTAGTTGTTACATAAACTAAAAATATTTGTAAGATACGAATAGCGGAACAGCAAGCACCTATCTTCAACAATTAAACTAAAAATAATATTGTCCGTCATTAAATTTATACTGTGGCAAGACCAAACCACAAAATAGATAGGTACAGAAGTCAATTTCATGTATGTACTTCACTTTTCATACCTACGCTCAGCAATCGCGCCAGGGTCGGCGCTGCCCTGTCCGAGCGCGCTCGGGCGCCTTTACATGATCACAAAGTCATGTACTTATCTACCTACCTAACTGTTCTGCATTACATAAAAACAAACTAACAAAGTACAAGCAAATAGCTTACTTAATTGCGTCTTAAAACTGGTAGCTTAAAAACGATAATTCAGCAATTAATGTTGAATTTAAAGACTGTCCACTAAACAGTTATAACTTTTTTTTTTGCTGCATTATTTCACAAAAGAGTCAGAGACGCGTGTCTCAAGCGAATGCATACGCGCTCGCATTGGGCTGAAATAAGTCGAGATATCGTGTCCGTGAGCGGTGTCTATGTGTGCGTTGCTCGAGCGCACTTTTTAGGCTTCCGTGGCCAAATGGCAAAAAAGGGAATCCTTATGGATTCATGTCTGTCTGTCTGTCTGTCCGTCCGTATGTCACAGCCACTCTTTTCCAAAACTATAAGAACTATACTGTTTAAACTTGATAAGTAGATGTATTCTGTGAACCGCATTGAGATTTTCACACAAAAATAGAAACAAAACAATGAATTTTAGGGTTTCCCATACTTAGAACTGACACTGAAAAAAAATTGATGCACTGATGAAAAAAATTTTTTTTTCATCAAACGGGTGGGGTAAGGGTAAGGTTTCTATTACCAACTTTTTTCTAAACTGAATAGTTTGCGCGAGAGACACTTCCAAAGTTGTAAAATGTGCCTCCCCCCCTGTAACTTCTAAAATAAGAAAATGATAAAACTAAAAAAAAATATATGATGTAAATTACCATGCAAAATTGGTTTGCCTCCACCGAAAATTGGTTTGAATGAGTCTAGTAAGTAGTTTTTTTTAATACGTAATAAATCTAAAAAATTTCACTAATATTAAAACATCGATCTAAGTTACAACGAACTACAAGAACTTTTAGATTATGTTGCTTCTACGGAACCTTCATGGGCGAGTCCGACTCGCACTTAGCCGCTTTGTATGTAGATTGACTTCTGTACCTAACTATTTAGTGACCAAACTGTAATTGACAACCATTATACTGTACAATGTCCGTTATTCCAAGTTACAAACGAACAATAACAGCGTGGCTTGTCGTAGAAAATGAAACGTTATTTTGTGTGCAAAACATTATTTTCTTTTCCTTAAAATTAAACAGTTGCGGAACAAAACACAAAACGTACAATTTTACTATTAGGGTTGGGTCACATAAGCGGGTTACTCACTGCAAATACAATAATTGAAATAATAATAATAAAAAATAGTAATAATAGTAATTGAAATTTAATTTTATACAATTATTTCATTTTATTTTGATTTTTAATGCAATTCTTTTAATATTTGACTGCTTGACTATATAATTATAAAATGAATTTAATTTAATGATTAATCATCGGATCAATGCAAAATAATGATAATGCAATCATTTAGATTGCTGATAAAATAATCTAATACAATTTAAATTAATTTAATTTTGTTATTGACCTTTCAATTTTATGTAATTTTATAATACCTGTGTATACGTATGATTTTGTAACTGAAATGAGTCTTTGGTACTTGAAATAAATAAATAAATACAAATACAATTACAAAAACTTTTAATTTACATTTGGCTGTATCTACATTTCCCAAATACCGATATTTATTTTTGTACAAAATGAGTTTGCCTTCATTTTTAACTTGTCCCCACTGCCCGGGTTCTTCTCGCGTTTTCTCTGCGCACGGGCTGAAGGTGCACATCGGGCGCATGCACAAACATGCCCGGCATTCAAGTGCTATGTCGCAGGTTCCGACAGCCGCCACAGTTAACACCTTTTCGTCGGTACAAGTGGCCCCGGCGCATTCGCCGACCCAGAGTCCCTTAGATGGGCTAGCTGCTTGCAAGGCAAGTATTCCCGTTCTTCGACACATACCCAAGGGTGCCCGGAATCAGGCGGCAGGGAAACTTTGCGACCTCATAGATTCTTGTGTTGCTAGTAATGGGGTGGAGGAGTGGAGTGCTCTTCTTTCTTTTGCTTATACATCTTTAAGAGTCCCAGCAAAAGAGTTGCCTGGTAATGTGACATCTAAAGTCAAAGCAAATATAATGTCACCTCTACACTGTCATGGCGGTGAAGTGGACGCGGGGAGGAGGTCGGGTTCCCGTTCTATTAAAAATAGTATCGAGACAAAGGTTTTCGAGGGCGACTTAAGAGGCGCGGTGCGGCTAATGATGTCCGACGACTCGTTCGCTCGGGGGGATGCCGACACCCTTGCTTCGTTGAAACTTAAGCACCCTGATCCTTCACGTCCTCTCAGTTTTCCACCAGACCCTGACCCTTCATTTACAGCATTGTCGGTCACTGTGGAGGACGTGATATCGGCGCTTGGTTCTTTTTATTCTGGATCAGCAGCAGGCTTGGACGGGATCCGTCCGGGGCACCTCAAGGAGTTGATTTCTGTGTCGGCAGGAGAAAATGGAAGACGCCTTGTGGGGAGTCTGACTAGGCTGGTAAACTTCTTACTAAGTGGTCAGTTGAACCCATGCGTTTGTCCGTTCATGTACGGGGCATCACTCTTTGCACTGAAAAAGAAAGATGGTGGAGTGAGACCAATTGCGGTCGGTAGTGTCTTTCGCCGTCTTACTGCTAAATTAGCTTGCCGTGCAGTCAAAGAGGATATGGCCCGTTACTTGCAGCCACATCAGATGGGTTTTGGCACGCGTCTGGGTTGCGAGGCTGCCATCCACGCCACGCGAGCATTTGTGATGGACCCGGAGAACGAAGACTCGATACTGCTGAAGCTCGACATTCGCAACGCGTTCAATACTTTGGAAAGAGACGTTCTGTTGAGTGAGGTAAAGGAAAAAATCCCTTCTTTATATCCCTTCCTTCATCAGGTTTATAGGCTGCCTTCTAATCTTTTCTCTGATAATAGTCTTATTCCTTCAAAAGTGGGAGCCCAGCAGGGGGACCCGCTCGGGCCACTCGTTTTCAGTTTGGCCATTCATAAGACGATTGTCGAGCTGAAATCCAGTCTAAACGTATGGTACCTTGACGACGGCACTATCGGGGGCAGACCTGAAGATGTTTTTCAGGACTTAGAAACTCTGGTCCCTCGACTCAGAGACCTGGGTCTGGAGGTGAATCCTTCGAAGTGCGAATTCTTCCCCTGTAGTACAGAAGCTCGTACACACTTTTCTCGTTTTGACTCCTTTCTTCCTGGCCTCAGAGAACTTTCACGCTCCGACTTCAATCTCTTAGGATCACCTATTTTTCTTAGTGCAGTTCCTGAGGCCATACTTCTCGAACTCAGCTTCTCCTTTCTGCTCACGAGCGTCTTAAAGATCTTTCCGCGCACGTTGCGATTGTCTTGTTGCGTATGTGCTTCGCTCTCCCAAAAATCGCATATCTGTTGCGGACCACCCCTACTTGGCTCTGTCCTGAGGAAGTTTCCTCGTTTGACAACGCCTTGAAATCGGTGGTAGAGTCTGTTCTCAATGTTTCCCTAGATGGGCCCCAGTGGAGGCAGGCGGCTCTACCAATCCGATGTGGTGGTCTGGGGGTGCGGTGTGCACGGGATGTGGGTCTGCCGGCTTTCTTGGCGTCTGCGCATGGGGTTGCCAACCTAGTCACTGTATTACTCAATACTAATGGTGACGGGGGAAGCATACCCTTTGCGTCGGATGCTGTGTCAGCTTGGTGGACCCTCAACCCGGGTGCAACAATCCCCGAATCAGAACATGTTCAGCGGGCGTGGGATGACGGTGGGGTGATACTGCTCCAGGAGCAATTGTTAGAGGGTGCGTTGGGAGTCGATAGGGCCAGACTACGAGCTGTGTCGCAACCCGAGTCCGGGGCGTGGTTACAGGCGATTCCTTCGCCTCATCTGGGCACTTTGCTCGACGATGACTCTTTGCGTGTGGCGGTGGCTCTCCGCCTGGGCTGTAAGGTGTGCGAACCACATACATGCACCTGCGGTTCCATGGTGGAGGCCGATGGCCATCACGCACTGAACTGTCGGCGCTGCACAGGGAGGTTCCCACGTCACCATGCCCTGAACGACATAGTCCGTAGAACCCTTATATCGGCAAACATCCCCTGCGTGCTTGAGCCTTCAGGTCTTAGCAGGTCTGATGGTAAGAGGCCGGATGGGCTGACTCTGGTACCATGGAAGAACGGGAAGTGCCTGATCTGGGACGCAACTTGCGTCAGCACTGTCGCCGCCAGTCACCTGAGTCGCACCATGCACACTGCTTCTGCCGCCGCTGAAGACGCCTGCTCTAAAAAAAGGCTGAAGTACGCTGCCTTGGAGCAGCTTTACCATTTTGTGCCGGTTGCTGTGGAGACTCTGGGCAGTTGGAGTACGGAGGCGAGGTCTTTTGTGCGGGATTTGGGCCGTAGGCTCGGTGAGGCAACGGGTGACTCCCGGTCCAGGTCGTTCTTGGTGCAAAGAATGGCCATTGCTATTCAGCGAGGTAATGCGGCAAGTGTTATGGGCACCTTTGCACCGGGAACGATCAGGGGCGGGTTATTTATTGACATTTGACGTTTCCTTTGTGTAATGTTGTTTTTTTTTTTATTTATTGTTTAATATGTAATTTTATATTTATTTATTAATAGAATATAATAATAATAATAATAATAATAAATTTATTGCAAATAACGTTTACAAAAAAGGTACATTAAGCCAACAGTAATAAGGATATTCATACAGTTCAGTGCCTAAAAATATACTAAAACTAAAATATTATTAAAGGTGCAAATAATCGGGGTTCGGATGTGCCATGTTTGTTAGTGGACCGCCCGAACTAGGTTAATTTTAACCTGTGTTTCAGGCCATCACTTTACATTTCAGTTTCAAAGCGACAGTAAAATTTAAAATTAGAGTAAAACTATTACAAAAATAATATATTCTATTTATAACTACGAAAATAAGCTTATGGTACAATAATACCTAAAAACTATGAATATGAGTGTATACAAAAATAAACATTAACGAGGGGATTAGATAAGCATTATGCCAAAATTTCTAGAAGTTGTTCTGTGTCTATGTAATTGAGTATCATTAAATATTCTGACAAAATCTTACTACATTTTTTATACCTTACACTATAGAAACTTAGTACTTTGTTAAGCCTATTATACAGAAAAGGTCCTAAAAACACGTAAAAACGCTTAGCAAAGGCATGTCTGGTTTGAGGCTTTATGCAAACCAAGTCCTTCCTTCTCTTGTCGGATGGTAAAGGGTCAAAACAAAGTGCAGTATGCTGAAGTAGTACTATGTTTAAAATAAATAATTGTCGCACTGTAAGCACTTTACACGCTATGTAAAGCTGATGCGTAGGAAAACTAAAAGGGCGAAAGGTTGCAACCTTGAGAATTGCTCTTTGAGCACGCTCTAACGGGAGTAAAATTGTTTTAGCTGCACCACCCCAAGAAGTTATGCAATATGTAAGAATGGATTGACACAAAGCCAAATAGACCTGTTTAATTAATTTGTAATCGGCTATGTTCCGTAAATTTTTAAAAACATATATTAATTTGCGCACTCTCGTACACAATAACTCGATATGTTTACGGAAATTTAGATTTGTGTCAGTCGTGACACCTAGATATTTTAAATGGTCAGCTCTGGCTAATGTGGGGCAAGAGCATGCAGAGTCAGCATATGTGCAGTTAATATGTGCGTGAATGTTTAAGTTATTAAGCGGTATGTTAGCATTTCTCATTGTAAATAAAATGTAATTTGTTTTATCTGCGTTTAGTGTTAGGAGATTATTCTGGAGCCATTTAGACACAATGTTAAAACCATTTTGAGCATATTCATACACCTCAACCTTTGACTTACCTGAAAACAATAGAGCGGTGTCATCCGCATATGAAATTGTAACACCATTCTGGAGCGATAAGCTACATAGCTCATTTATGTAGATTAAAAATAATGTGGGCCCCAAAATACTACCTTGTGGAATGCCAAAACAGCTATTTTTAAGATCCGTACTGGTATATTGACCTATTTTTACACATTGATGACGATCGGTGAGATAGTCAGAAAACAGTAGTAGTTGTTCACCTCTTATCCCAAGTTTTTCAAGCTTGTGCAAAAGTAAAGAACAAGAAATAGTGTCGAAGGCTTTGGCCAGGTCTAGAAAAATCCCGATTGTGTGCATACCATTATCAAGGTTAGTTGTAATATAGTTAGTCAAATTATGAACTGCTTGGTTAGTTGATCTTTTAGCCCTAAAACCAAATTGACTATCAGATAGTAGTCTGTTTTCTTCTAAATATTTTATCAATCTATTGTTAATAATTTTTTCCAAAATTTTAGAGATGCCTGTTAAAACTGAGATGGGTCTGTAATTATTATTATTGTTTAATAAGAACATTTAACTATAGACTAAATTTTGATTAAATTATTTTTAAATATTTTTTTAGTATAATCTGTAATTTATTATTGTATGCCTAATTGGCAGGACATATTACAAAAACTAAATGACATTATTTTTATTTTATAGATAATTTGTAGTTTCAAAAATTTATTGATATGTAACAATACGGGTTGGGCCAGCGTGGCGAATTATGGCCCTTTAGTAAACGGACTCCGGTAGCCTCTCTAGGATAGTGGTCCTAGAGAGGAGACCCGAGTCTTAGCATCGGAAACACTATAAGGCTGATTATGCTTATGCTTGTGGTTGTAGTTTCTAGTGGGGGATAGGTGACTGAATTATATCATATGAACAGTTCGATCTATAAAACTAAGCAATGCTTACCAAGGTCGGTTCATGGATTACATAATACCCGGATATTTATTTATTATATTTTATAGAAAAATCTAGATTGGGTTAAAAGTACAATCTTGCTATTTATAACATTTGCCGTCTTTTACAATGACATCATTCAATAACGTCAATTGAATTTGATATCAATAAAAATAATAGCAGTGCTTAGACAGCACGGCTATTGTGCTTAGGCGAATTCGAGCGGAGATAAGTAAACTTAAATAATTGAGACGTTTTCTAATTTTTTTAAGTTTACTTCATTCGTGCCAGACTTTGAAAAAAATAATTTAACGTAATTAAAAAAAAATAACGAACAACAAAATACGTAGTAAAACTGATTGTTTGAATTTTTCTCTATAGGTAGTAAAATACTCAGCAACAAACATCTCACTCACATCACTGCTTTAAAATGTTTTTCAAAAAATCCTCGGTCTGTCCTAAGCCTTACTTCCTACGCGTCGCGTTCTTCAGTCTCATAATAGTCAACTAATTTGAAAATTAAGGCGGGCCCTCACTGCTTGATATTGTCTCTTGGCACTTATATTAACTTGGTACAATTTTATAAAGGCATCTATTAAAATATTTGAAGTTGTTTTTATGGGTTTCTTTATTTATTTATTATTATAAGGAACACCAACGACGTAATCAACCAGATCTTCTGTGTGACATTAAATTCTATGTAAATATGTCAATTAAAGGCGTCCACAGCTTAGTGACCGGCACACGGGCCATAAAAAAAAGCCGCTTCAAGCTACTTTTTGAGGCGGCGTTTTTTTGTGGCGCGCTTCAGCTTTTTTTTGTGGCGGCGTGTGGGCACTTATACAATTTGACAATATATATTCTCGTAAGTATTCATATTGTCTTTCAACTTTATAGAGAATAGACATATAGGAAGGTTATGAAAAACCGGGCAAGTGCGAGTCAAACTTTCGCGCTGAGGGTTCAGTACAAACTTATCTATGAAAACATTTCAGTTTCCGAATTGAGTTACGAAAATTTTTCCGATTCACAAATAAGTTATTTTTATAAATTTATAAACTAAGCCAACTAATCCTTAATTTAAAATTCATAGTTCACTCATTTTTATTTACATTATTACTAAGAATATTTTACTATTACACATGTACTTATTGTATCTAAGTAATATATTATTACCATTAAAACAAAAAGCAAAGAACACAATTATTACAAGAAAACGTCTGTTACCTTTAAAATGGTTTCATTAAGGATATAATTAGAAGTCAAAATGGTTCAGCGTCCTTTTAATTTAGCTCCGAGAGTTCCAAAGGGGACAATGGGCGCAGAAAATAAACAATTTTCTCATAAAAAATATACAATATCTTTTTTAGGGTTCCGTAGGCATTTAAATCGGCAAAAACGGAATCCTTATACAACATTATTTTAAGTATATGCGAACGAAACCTGAAAATAGCTTGTTCAGAATCAGTTACTGAATTGATTCCAATACTGCCCCTGATAGTTAAAAAGACGTATCTAACAAAAAGTAAAAACGGAGAAAAAGATGTTTTAATGAATGAAACGGGAAATTATTTGCTGTCTTTGAGTTAATTTAAATACTTACATATTAAAAGTTGAAAATAAAGCCGAATATAATGAGCTTTAACTTGGTTTAATAATAATACGAAACTCAAATCAAATCTGGAAAAAATGTTAGATGCGTCTTTTTTACTAACGGGGGCAGAATGGTTTTTACACCATGTTATATTTCTTTCCAAAAATATTCTTATTTATTGCACTTTTTTTTTTTTTTTTTTTTTTTTTATGGTGGGAAAAAATCATGCATTGACATCCCCCGCCCTTGGGCGGAGCGGGAGATAGTGTCAGACTCTTACTGACTAAAAGACCCACCCCGTTCCTTCTAGCCTTCATACCGGGGCTCGAGCGCCCTTTCGGATAACCCTGGCCCCAGTAGGCTTCGACCCGGCTGGGTCCCTACTGTTGCTGACAACTCCTTGAGGCGCGCGGGAACAGTGCGCGCCGTCGACGACTTGGGCTTGGTCCGGACAGTTACCGGACGGCCAGACAGTGAGCTACCCATTGCTCACTGTCCACAAGCCCGCGCCTACGTTGGCCGGAAATCGGGATCAGAATCCCGGCGGCGGCGGCGGCGATGACGGCGATAACGCCGTTGCCTGATGCGTTCGGCCTCCTCCTTTGCGAGCATTACTGCTTCGCAGAAATCAGCGACCGCCTGCCACTCCTCCTCGCTCCGGACCATGGCCTCAACCAAGGCCCGGCGCGAGAGGTCTCCGCCTATTGCACGTTACCCATATAGAGGGCTGGCTGAACCATCCTGACGATTATTATACAATTAAACCTTCCTCCTGTGTTCGTTAGGAATTCCAAGGAATTTCATTAGTCAGTTTTTAAGCTTATCGCGTACAAACAGACTGACAGACGCGGTGGAGAACATCGTTTTATAATACCTATTTGATGTAAAAATGAGAATTAATATGGTTAAAACTAGATAATGCGTCCCATGTATGAATCTATTATCACGGAACCGAGTATTTGGTGAAATTTCTTCCAGTGAAGTTCAGGGGCTGTTTTCAGTGGCGTAACTATAGGGTGGCAAGGCTGGCAAAATGCCACGGGCCCCGAGTCTGATGGAGCCCCCGGTCTTAGAGACCGCAAGCTCAGAAGAAGTAATAGTCTAAGATCCGATTAAGAACGACCTTCACCGGTCTGTTTAATGGATGAAACGTATGTTATGATAAATTTAGTGTATTAAATAATATAACGCGGGTGGGTTGCCTAAGAAATTTCCTGGCCAGACTATTATTAATTAATAATTGAAAATTTACTTAATTTTTAGAAAAATGCACAAGCGTTATTCATACCAGATTTTTTTGCAGACAACACTATAACATCGCATTCATAATGAAACAGCGTTTATTTTGATATAGAATTTGTTGTCTAACAAAATAAACACACCTGTTTATACATACCTGTTTATACCTGGCAACCCATAGTTATGCCAGGAAACAAATAGGCAACCCAACATTTTTATGTTCTAAAGGCTTCACTCTTTCGGTTAGAATTAAATTTATTCGTTAAACACACCGGTGCATTTTTCAAAAGAAAAAAAAATTGTTTGGCCAGGAATTTCTCAGGCAACCCACCCGCGTTATATTATTTGATATACTAAATTTATCATAAAATACGTTTCATCCATTAAACAAACCGGTGAAGGTCGTTCTTAACCGTATCCTCTACTATAACCCAAAATATATATAAAATTTTATTAAAATGAAATCACAACGTAACGCGATTTATCGGGGGCCCCATCTAATGAATTTGCCACGGGCCTCAGATGATATAGTTACGCCACTGGCTGTTTTATTATTTATTTATTATAATCTTTATTGTACACCACATTAACAAAAATACAGGACAAACATTTAAAAGAATAAGTGCACAATGGGCAGTCTTATCGCACAGTGCAATCTCTTACAAACAACCTTTGGATGGTTACTTTTTAAGTATTCGCAAACTGATTTCTAGTGGATATTGAGTCTGATACTATCTCCCGCTCCGCCCAAGAGCGGGGGTTGTCATAGGATGATTTTTCCCATCGAAAAAAAAAATGTTGTAAAATAGGTTTAACTTTGTATCTTAAGTATTTTTGCAATCGGCATATATGGAATAATTGAAACAGACACGATCTCAGTAAAATGAAGCTGTGAATTTGATTATAGCGTTAACTACCTTAGCGAAGTTTGCCGAAAAGATTGACTTCATCGATTTAAATGTAATGCATATTGACTTGATGTACATTTTGCTGCCAAATACTACAAAAACATTAGAATTATGCATCCATATTCTCATGGTAAACAAACTAACTATTCATAATTCATACGAAGGACTCAGTATCCAAGCCATTATTTATACACACACATTAAAATTCTGAATTCAAATAAATGAATATGAATATTACATTAACAATAAAAAATTCGCAAATGTCATAATTTTTTAATGTCAATCGAGAAATTAACAATATTCTGATGTGGGATGTGGAGTTTTCTTACAGATAAAAGTTAATTCTTTTATAAAATTATGAACTAAATAATTATTTTCTTTCATTAAATAATATAAATAATTATTTCATTACAAAAAAATGTTTCAAGTTGAACTAAATTACAATTACCGCTACAATTTGTTATTTATATGTAGGTGTATTAAAATCGCTCTCTGATAATTACTTTTGCTTTTACTTTTTAGTGAGTAGGTATTAATTAAATTATTAATTAGACAGGTAGTCTTTGGTAGGTAGTAATGTTCTTAGTAAGTTTTATTTAGAGTAATTTTATAACTTTTTAATAATTTTATGTAAGTACGTATTGTGTATTGTGTAAATGTTTATTCGAAAACAAACAACGTGACCATGAACTTGATTCAATTAAATTGATAAAGCATTTTCGATCGCTACCGAATACGCTTGATCACATGATGGTACGAGTGAAGTCTTATGTCTGTTCCATGCATTTCGGAGCTATCGAATTCCGTTAACGTTAATGAAAATGTGTCATGTGACGTTGTCTAGGCCCCCTTGAATGGACTGATGGTCAAATTATCTGGCGTCTGACTACCAATAACGACTGTCAAAGATCCACTAATGACCACTAGGGCCAACGGCATTACGTGCTTTTCGAGGCACCACGTGTCAGTAACGTCCTAGATAAACATAAAAAAGTATCTACATAATTTATAGAAGAAAAAAAACCATACTGGTAGTTGCCCGGTTTTGAACAGGTTTTATGCATGACTGGCGAATATCTTAACCACTGGGCTATTACGACACACAAGTAAGCAATTCACTCTTGACTTAAAAACCTCTCTGTTGCGGCTATTAAGAAACACAGACTTTGGCAGAAATTCTTCTCCCTAGCTCTACACACAATGAATGACTACTTTGATACTTTCCTTACTACTTACTACTATCTAGGTGCAGCTGCCATGCAACTGTTTATGTGTACCAAACATATAGAAATCAAAAACCTTTACAAACTATAAAAATTATTCCAATTTTGGTTCCAATTTCGGTTCCAATTTTGGTTCCGATTTTGATTCCAATTTTGGTTCCAAAAATATTCTTATTTATTGCATGTTACCCATGTAGAGGGCTGGCTGAACCATCCTGACGATTATTTTACAATTAAACCTTCTTCATGTGTTTGTTAGGAATTCCAAGGAACAATTATCGCGTACAAACAGACTGACAGACGCGGTGGAGGACAACGTTTTATAATACCTATTTGATGTAAAGATGAGAATTAATATGGTTAAAACTAGATAATGCGTCCCACGTATGATTCTATTATCACGGAACCGAGTATTTTTTGAAATTTCAAAATGGCATGGCAAGGCTGGCAAAATGCCACGGGCCCCGAGTCTGATGGGGCCCCCGGTCTTAGAGGCCGCGAGCTTAGAAGAAGTAACCCAAAATATATATAAAATTATATTAAAATGAAATCACAACGTAACGCGATTTATCGGGGCCCCATCTAATGAATTTGCCACGGGCCTCAGATGATATAGTTACGCCACTGACTGTTTTATTATTTATTTATTATAATCTTTATTGTACACTACATAAGCAAAAATACAGGACAAACATTTAAAAAAATAAGTGCACAATGGGCAGTCTTATCGCACAGGGCGATCTCTTACAAACAACCTTTGGATGGACTACTTTTTAATTATTCGCAAACTGATTTCTAGTGGATATTGAGTCTGACACTATCTCCTGCTCCACCCAAGAGCGGGAGTTGTCATAGGACGATTTTCCCCATCGAAAAAAAAAATGTTGTAAAATATCTTAAGTATTTTTGCAATCGGACAATATATGGAATAATTGAAACAGACACGATCTCAATAAAATGAAGCTGTGAATTTTATTATAGCGTTAACCACCTTAGCGAAGTTTGCCGAAAAGATTGACTTCAGCGATTTAAATGTACTGCATAATGACTTGATTGTACATTTTGAAAAAAATACAAATACTACAAAAACGTTACAATTATGCATCCATATTCTCATGGTAAACATACTAACTATTCATAATTCACACATTAAAATTCTGAATTCAAATAAATGAATATGAATATTACATTAACAATAAAAAATTCGCAAATGTCGTAGAGTGAATAGGCTCTTAATAAACTAGTGCGCCTCACCATCAACGATTGCATCACTGCTTACCATCAGGCGGGATCGCAGTCAAGTACTAGATCATAACAGATTTAAAAAAAAAAAATCTTTCATTAAATAATATTTATATTTATTTCATTAGAAAAAATGTTTCAAGTTGAACTAAATTACAATTGCCGCTACAATTTGTTATTTATATGTAGGTGTATTAAAATCGCTCTCTGATAATTACTTTTGCTTATTACTTTTTAGTGAGTAGGTATTAATTAAATTATTAATTAGACAGTTAGTCTTTGGTAGGTAGTAATGTTCTTAGTAAGTTTTATTTAGAGTAATTTTATTACTTTTTAATAATTTTATGTAAGTACCTATTGTGTAATTAAATATTTGCACACCACATGTAATTGTAGAATGTAAACGTACTACATTTATGTAAAAATCATTCTTTTTACACCTATATTCTGGCAAATAAATAAATTATTATGATTATTAGGATTGTGCATATTTAAGTTAAAGGTATCTTCGGTAACTTTGTAGTTTTCTAGTAGGAGTCATTATCATCTTCCTGCCTTTGGGACCATGTCCTGAAATACAGATTTCCCAACTTACTTGAGGTTCCAGTCGAACTGGGTGCGGCTGAATACCCCTGTTTTACATGGACTGACTGCCTATCAAACCTCCACAAGCCATTAACTGGGCAACACGATACTCCTGAGGCTGACTTCATCATCATGATGAAGTCATCATCTTCCTGCCCTAGTCCCGTTTTATTTGGGGTCGGCACAAAACGTTTTTTTCTTCCATTCTGTCCTGTCACTCGTCACGTTATCATTAACTCCCTTTTCTTTCATATCGCTTCTCACACAATCCATCCATCTTTTCTTTGGCCTCCGTCTTCCCCTCCATCCATCCACATGTAAACTCATAACTTTTTTTAGCAATATGCGTTTCATCCCTCCTTTTCACATGACCGTACCAAGACAAACGATTCCCTTTCAACTTTTCAGTCACTGGCGCCACTTTCAAACTCCTGAGGCGGACTGATGGTCTAATATTCTGGCGTCTGACTACCTGTAACGACTGTCAAATATCTACGAATAACAACTAGGGCCAACGGTAACGGCCGAACCCATCAGATCTCCACAATCCAGTTACTGGGTCCTAGCCAAGAGACATTCGCTCCGCTCGATTTCGCTTCAAAGTTCGATTTCGCCATTGCAATGTCGACTATAACCTGGTAGACAAAGTCACATCGACCAACATAACGCTATGTCAAAATAAAATCGAAATGTTCATTCGAAAAAAAAACTACGTGACCATGAACTTGATTCAATTAAATTAGTACCGCTTGATCACGTGACGGTTTGAAGGCTTAGGTATGTCAGTTCCATACATTTCGGAGCTATCGAATTCCGTTAAAGTTAATGAAAATGTGACATGTGACGTTCTCTAGGCCCCCTTGAATGGACTGATGGTCAAATTATCTGGCGTCTGACTACCAATAACGACTGTCAAAGATCTACCAATGACAACTAGGGGCCAACGGATTTACGTGCTTTCCGAGGCACGGGGTGTCAGTAACGTCCTAAATAAACTGAGAAAAGTACATAATGAATAAAAAAATCACACCGGTAGTTGCCCGGTTTTGAACCAGGTTCATGCATGACTGGTCTTAACCACTGGGCTATTACGACACACAAGTAAGCAATTCAGTCCTGACTTAAAAACCTCTAAGTTGCGGCTATCAGGAAACACAGACTTCGCCAGAAATTCTTTTCCCTAGCTCTACACACAATGAATGACTACTTTGATACTTTACTTACTACTACTACTATCAAGGTGCAGCTGCCATGCAACTGTTTATGCGTATCAAACATATAGAAATCAAAAACCTTTACAAACTATAACAATTATTCCAATTTTGGTTCCAATTTCGGTTCCAATTTTGGTTCCGATTTTGATTCCAATTTTGGTTCCAATTTCGGTTCCAATTTTGGTTCCGATTTTGATTCCAATTTTGGTTCCAATTTTGGTTCCAATTTTGGTTCCAATTTTGGTTCCAATGTTGGTTCCAATTTTGGTCCAAACTAGGCTTAAACTAGGCTTACCTAGTAGCCCAAACAATTAATAACAAAAACCCTTTTAAAAACTTTCCGTCCATGTCCCAGTGGTCTACGAAGAAAGCAGCGAAGACTTAAAACATAAACTTGGTTTATTGCAAAAGATACGCGACGCACAATGATTAGCATAGATAAGTGTCCGTCCCTAAAGTTTTTGTCAAATAAGTATAACTTCTTATGAATATTTTAAGTTTATGATCGAAACGGGGGTGAAATGCCATAGTTACGAACATGAAATAGACTCAACCTTCTTTTTTTTGTTAATGTTTTTAGATACTAAGTCCTTTAAGCCATGACTTCTTAAGAATTCTTATTTTTTTAACCATTAGAATATGGATACACACACACATTATAATGTTTTTGTAGTATTTGGCAGCAAATGTATCGAGTCAACTTTCTTGGCAAACTTCACTGAGGTAATTAACACTACAAATAATATTCTCAGCTCCATATTATCGAGACCGCGCCTGTTTCAATAATAATAATATAATAATATTCCACAACTATCACACAACGCTATCTAGTCTCAAGCTAAGCAGAGCTTGTGTTATGAGTACTAGACAACTGATAAACATACTTAAATATTTCTAAACACATACATATCTACACTAATTTAATAAAGAGGTAAAGTTTGTTTTTTTTTTGTTTGTAGGAGGTAATCTCTGGAAGTACTGGTCCGATTGTTAAAATTTTTTCACCGATAGAAAGCTGCTTTATTCCTGAGTGACATAGGCTATATTTTGTGTACGCGGGCGAAGCTGCGGGCAAAAGCTAGTTATAGATTAAATTACACCCAGACACAGAACAAATGATCATGCTCATCACACAAACATTGGTCCTTTTTTTATGTTGGGAAAAAATCATCCAATGACATCCCCCGCTCTTGGGCGGAGCGGGAGATAGTGTCAGACTCTTACTGACTAAAAGACCCACCCCGTTCCTTCAAGCCTTCATTCCGGGGCTCGAGCGCCCTTTCGGATTACCCTGGCCCCAGTAGGCTTCGACCCGGCTGGGTCCCTGCTGTTGCTGACAACTCCTTGAGGCGCGCGGGAACAGTGCGCGCCGTCGACGACTTGGGCTTGGTCCGGACAGTTACCGGACGACCGGACAGTGAGCTAACAAACATTGGTCCTGGGTGGGAACTGAACCCACGACCTCCGGCATAGCAGTCAGGGCCACTAACCACTAGACCGACAGGTCAGTCAATGATTATACATATTGTCCGGTTGCGCAGACACTTTAGATATTAAACCACCTAGATCATTTTTGCATCACAATATCCTCTAGAATCAATTTGCGAATAAAAAACTTTTTCCAAAAAAAAAAAAAAAAACCTACTTCAATGTTAAAAAACACTGAAAAGTATAAAATAACTTTAATATCGGAAGTTGGTGTTTCTATAATAGTTTTGTCTCTTCGTTATTTAACACCGACTTCCGAAATTAAAGTTATTTTATACTTTTCAATGTTTTTTTTTAACATTGAAGTCGGTTGTATTTTTTTGTAAAAAGTTTTTTATTTTACACTTTTTAGTTATGGTACCACCACTAAAAAGTACCTCTCATAGCCACAGTGCATCTCATAACGATTCTAATAATCTCAAACACGGTTAGATTACATTAATTTTTTTTCCTTCGGGCTTCATCATCAGTTCAGTTGAATACATCCCCCTCCCCCCTTTTCTGACAGTCAGTCATCGACTACACGTATAAACAAAGCAACTTTACTTGTAACCACAGTTCTGCTGTGATTCTATGAGGAGTTCTGTTCCATATCTTCGAAGTTCATGATCAGATCATAACAATACTTCTATGGGACCAACTTGGAAGTATAAACCTTTCAATCAAAAAATGAATTTTCAGAATCGGTCCACAAATGACCGAGATATCGGTGAACATACATTGAAAGAAAAACATACATTCAGCCGAACATAGAACCTCCTCCTTTTCGAAGGCGGTTAAAAATGAAAACAGTCGCTGAACTTCACTCGAACAAATTCTGCCAAGAGACCACTTTTGCATTTTGGAAAGTGCAGAAATAAGATGATTTAATCTAGTCATCATCTCATATCTACCATCGGACAACCCGACGAATGGCGAGTTTCCATCCTTACGTTGTTGAAACCTCCACGGTCCGGACCAAGCGTTTCGCATCGTTTTTTATACCGCGTGCGTTGAAGAACTTTAAAGAATTTATAAGAATTAAACTAGTGCGCCTCACTATCAACGATTGCATCACTGCTTACGATCAGGTGGGATCGCAGTCAAGCACCAGTAAGTAGGTATCACGAATTTGACAGACAAAAGAGAACTAATTTCCTGCATTAACAAAACCATCATGAGATTGTAAACAATTTTCAAATAAACTTATTGAAAAGCGCCACAAGTTGCAACTTACGATATAAAACATTAATTGCATCCTTGAAAAGAATAACTAATTGCTGTCCGGACAAAAGGGGTGAACTCGTTAAAAGTTCCGTAAATTCGCCCTCCGCCCTCCGCCCTCAGCCCTCAACCCTCTGCGCAGGGCTGTCGCTAGACGAATATTTCATTTAATATGTTAGATCATTAAGTTATTATGAAACAGCGACAAAATTTGTCGATTATAAAAAGTTTGAACTCTTTTTATAATGAACATCAGTTTTTTTTATTGTTGTTGAATGAATAATTTGAGTACTTAAGATTTAAAGGCGAAAGATAGTGTGTATGTGTGTAGGTATATTTAATTCTTACGCTCGAACGGCTAAACAGACTCCGATGAAACTGTGAACACGACTAGACCATGTTATGAGCAAAAACCGGCCAAGAGCGTGTCGGGCCACGCTCAGTGTAGGGTTCCGTAGTTTCCCGTCCGTCACAATAAGTGTACCCACTTATGAGTTTAAAAAAATGCTTGCATATACGATTATACTACAAACTTAGTCCAGAAATTATTTTGTAGAAGCTTTTTGTCTTTTTGTACAAAAAATGTTCTTTCCATCAAGTTCAAAATAATTTTCCTAGAAAGTCCTTATAAAGTTCTACTTTTCAGATTTTTTTCATATTTTCTAAACTTATGGTTCAAAAGTTAGAGGGGGGGACACATTGTTTTTTACTTTTGGAGCGATTATTTCAGAAATTATTGACATTATCAAAAAATGATTTTAGTAAACCCCTATTCATTTTTAAATACCTATCCAACGATATATCACACGTTAGGGTTGAAATTAAAAAAAAAATCACTTCCCACTTTACATATAGGGGGGCTACCCTAATAAAACATTTTTTTCTAATTTTTATTTTACCACTTTGTCGGCGTGATTGATATACATATTGGTACTAAATTTCAGTTTTCTAGTGCTAACGGTCACAGAGATTAAGCGAGGACGGACAGACGGACAGACAGACAGACAGACAGACAGACAGACAGACAGACAGACAGACATGGCGAAACTATAAGGGTTCCTAGTTGACTACGGAACCCTAATAAAAAATAAGAATATAGGCACAAATAGACTTTTTAACATTGACTCATGTACTTACACAGCAGAAAAAAACAAACTAAAAAAATACTAGCTTTAGTACAATCACCACCACAGAATAGATGAAAGAGATTAGAATGGCCATGTGGGCGGGGCAGGCATGCCACGAAGTAGGACATGGCTCATAGTTCAACTACCAATAGCAAACTTGCGATCGAAGTGTGCGTGGTCTGTTATTTGCCTATTGCGCGTTCGTATTGGTCTATTGCGTGTATTTATTTTTTATCTATTTAACAATTTATGTACACACAATAATAAAAGAACAGAAGAAGGAAACAGAAGAATAGTAGAAAGGTGATGCTGTAGTGGGTGTGAGACAAGCGGTGACACTCATTGTAGTACAAAGCAGAAAGTATTTAGAAGAAAGAAAGAAAGAAAAGAAAGAAAACATGTTTATTCTGCCCGTATAGACACACAATTATTTACAAAAAAGAAAAACAAAATAAAAATTAGTTGCCTTAACGTCAAGTGTAGACCAGGCCTAACTGACTTGAACCATAGACTGCGACTGATCAAGCTACTGCGATTTCTAACCTCTTTAGTCTTTGCTGCTGTGGTCACCACTAAATCACGAATCATCCGACATTATTCGACCAAAACTAAACAAAAATTATAGAATAGACCAGACATGTCAAAATAAATCCTGATGGATGGCAACCCTACTCTCGTCTATCTTACGTGGTGAAATACAGCGTCTCAAGGACCCCTTAAAAGTAAGCAAGACGGAGATATAAGTTATGCTAAAGTTAGAAAGGGACAGAATATCGTTTTGTTAATTTCAACGTGTCAACATTAAGTTAAATTATCACTTATAGGTGTTAAACATCTTTAATGGAGACTAGTATTATTTTAATTAACAGTTTTCTTGGAATTTAATGTAAATAAGTTTAAATGTTAGTGACAATTTCAGTTTCTTCTAGTTTGTTGCTTCATTTCAAAGGTAATAGAAGGTGGAGGTTAAAACTTATTAGTGTGTTAGCTAATGCGGAATTTACAATTTCAAAGAAAAAATACAATCATTTAAATTTCAGAGAAAAAGAAAAGTTTTGTTTTATCATCATCATCATTTCAATAGAAAGACGTCCACTGTTGGACATAGACCATCCCCAAGTGTCGCCACAACGATCGATCCTGTGCGTCTCACATTCCCGCAACTCTCTCCAGTAGCCCGATTCACGTAAAATCAAAAAAGTCAAATATCGTTGAAGTTTTATAGTCGTTCGATCGAAGTCCTATCCAAAAGCGGTATTCACGATCTATCGACTTATTTCCAGTTACATTAATAATTATTCTACCAGGATAATGTAATACAGACTTTTTTTCAAACGACTATAAAATCATTGTCGTTCAATCTCGACTTATGGATGAATACGGAAATGATCTAAACGACTAAATCGCTACGATATCGTTACGGTTTTCATTAGGTGAATCGGGCTACAGGTCGTCAGTCCAACTTGTGGGAGGCCCTCCATCACTGCGTTTTCCGGTGCGAGTCGCCACTTTAGAACCTTTTTCGATCATCCGTTCTACGAGCAATATGCCTTGCCCACTGCCACTTAAGTTTTTCGGTTCTTTGGGCTATGCCGGCGATCTTGGTTCTCCTGCGAATATCTTCATTCCTGATGCGATCACGCAAGGAAACTCCGAGTTTTGTTTAATTGTCGGAAACCCGTAAAATAATCATGGTCAGATAGGCAGGCGTTTCATGTAAAGTCTCTAAATTACAAACATTAAGCACTAAGTGCTAAGGTATTTTTTACTTAGTATGAGTAGGATATGAGGACGAAAATATGCATATAACCCTCAAACCCCAAGCGAACGCTGGCGTTCGCGCGTGATTTCGCGCCATTCGGTTGAACACTAAGATTATTAAAAATCCGCGTAGATTATTAAAATTTTGAGTGTTTTATTTATTGGTTATGTATCTAAGAATGTAAATAAGAAATTCTTCATAAAATAGTCTGTAAATTTCGAAAATAAGCAACCTTTCCATTTTTTCCGTATTTATACCTATTTAAATGCTTGGGGTCTCAGGGGTTAAGTGGACAAAGGTGTTATCTGACAAAATCAAAAAATCCAAATTTTTTGCATGAACATGGGTTTTAACTGGTGGTAAATCGATCCATGGATTTAAAACACCCAAATTCTAATTCGTTACATAGTTACAGATGCTAGCAAAGGTTTTAACTGTCAATCAAGTGTTATCTATATGTGTTATCTTTAGAGAAAGATTGACTAAGAAAGTTATTTAGTGTACCTACGAGGTTTGTTATCAGGTTATTTAAATAAAATGACCAAAACGGGTACCACACCCTTTTACTTTTGCTTTGGCAGCACACACACATTAAATTACACAAAAACAGTAGGAATAAATAAATTATATACTAGCACTTACTGAGATGTTGCTTGCTCCGAAAACTAAAACGAAAAAAAGGGTCATGACGGCGCGCCGTTTCTTTTTATAAACTCTTGTAACTGTCAAAAGCACCGCGCCGTCAAGTCGCAGTCCGTTCGAGTTGTCAGTGCAAAAAATACATTTAATGTTGCTAATACAGAAAATAATCATAGTGTATGAACATTATCATAAGAATCGCTAACACAAGTATATATTTCAGATTTGAAATGCGCCAACAGCAGAATTACCAGAGAATCGTAATAGTAGTTAACACCTTTGTCCACTTACCCCCTCAATAGGCTAGTTTCCGTAAAAACTGTAATTAGTGCGTCTTTTAGATTTTTCAAAAATAATTTAATTATTTGTAAATTAAACCAAAAATGACAAAGATATAGCCCATTATAGTTACGTGTAACGTCACGCCGTGCTGCATTTTTTCGCACATGGTGACGTCACACGTAACTTTAATGGGCTATATCTTTGTTGTTTTTTGTTTAATCGAGAAACGAAAAAATACGTGTCCAATATTTTTTTATAATCTAAAATACTAAATAAAGTGTATTATTTTGACCCTGGAAACTACCCTATTGTAGTGTAGGCACTATGTCTTTATACATAGTGCCTACACTACAATTAAAGTACTACAGTTTACTCCTCGATAAGCCGTTTTCTGCTCATCTTGTCTATACCCACTTAAATGTATGATATTATTTTATTTTTATTCTTGTATCCTTTTTACTAACACTAAAATTATAAGGTACTTTACTAACAAAATCGACCATAATATTGTCTTTTAAAATAAAATTATAAATTTATTTTGATTACTAGATAACCCTGCGAAATTTGTACCGCCTAACAGTCAATTGCGTGTGGCGTGATATTTTACTTGAACACTTTAAATACATATATCCTTCGATAGAATCAACCGATGTTGATAAAACAAAATTAAATAATTTATCAAGTTATACTCGTACACAATTTTAATGTATAAAAGTTATTTACATCGATTTTGTACATTTTACGCGAGGCGTGCACAACAAACAAACAAACTTCTACAGATTTATTATATGTACAGAGTACTCGTATCTAACAACAAGATGACTGTGACGATAATTTATGTTTTTAATCGGTAACCAAACGTTAAAACTTACTTACTTCTTAATTATTACCCACACCCCCAACACCAACCCTCCTATCCCCTCCACTTCTTACCTCATTTTAATTTTAATTTCATATATTCCATTCTAAAGTAGTCTGGTAGTGGTACGATTTTTATTATTTTGGTGCACAATAAAGTATTTTTTATTATTATTATTGATAGGTTCACGATTGATCAATACTTCACCTGATGATAAGAGATGACGAAACCGACGATGGAGCACGCTTGCCTAGAAGTAATCTATTATCTTAAGACTAATTAAAAATAAACTTGATCTCAAAAAAGCAAGACATCAAAAACACAGAGCTTTCAAATTAAACTTAATTTCAGCAGCATCGGTCAGAAAAGTATTTCGAAAGCTAATTATCAAAAGACAGATGCCTCAAAACCTGATCAAACAATTGATCAATTTCGATTTTCCCGTCTCACCTCAAAAACGCAGATGTTTCCAATCCAATGGTTCAATACTAATTGAATACTAACGAAAATCAGCATTAATTCGCAATTTTAGCAGAACTTGGGCCATAAAACTGCGGGAGAGTAATCTTGGGGTTGGTTCTGCCCATTCTACCCTAAAAACACAGAATAGATAGAAACAGAAGTCCTATCAACACCATCATTTATCGAAGGGATTCGAAGCTATAATACGAGTATTTATTCGTTAGTAGTACAAATACCGGCACGGATCTTGAGCGCTAACTTGAAATTGATATCGCGCAGACTTGAATGAGAAGTGAAGTATTGGGTCTCTTTAGTGGTATGAAGTGAGACACGGGAGCTAGGAGTACATCTTTGTAGTTACAGTGATTGGCTCGACGATGTGTACGATGCGCAAATTGATCCTGACTCTTTCGACGAGCGCTCAAGATTCGTGCCGGTATTTGTATACGCGAAACCTGAATCACCTGTCTAGTATTTAATTATAAGCCAGTTATGGTACCTGGTTCGCGACATAAATATATACATGGTCACAGGGCCACCCAGGCGACTGAGAGGTTGTTTTTCTTCCACACCCAACTGTGCGCTGGGCCGCTGGCACCTAATTCCCGCTATGATCTGCCGAGACCTGTTTTGTACTTAGTGTCGGTGGTGTCCAACTTGTGACCTTTATTAAATACTGCCTTTTGCCCGCGGCTTCGCCCGCGTACATAAAATATAGCCTAGTCACTCGGGAATAAAGCACCTTTCTATCACCTTTCTTTTTTGGCGCAAACGTGAGACATACAATGTTTCTTTTTATTTTATTTTTTTGTGTTTGTCTTAAGTTTTTGTTGTTTACAATGTTTTGTACGCCAAAATAAATACTTTTCTTTCTTTCTTTCAGTGAAAAAATTTTAGCAATCGGACCAGTACTTTCAGAGATTACCTCGTACAATCATAAATAATAATAAAAAAAACACAAACTTTACCTCTTTATGATATTAGTGTAGATTTTTGGGAAAAAATATAACATGGTATAAAAATTGTTTCTCTGATTTTGAACATACTATATTCAGGTATTCATTTACGAAAAATAATGTTGTAGGTATATGATGCTGACCTTCTGTGCCTATCTACTCCGTGGCAGTGGGGTCGTTTGTACCCCAGTGGGGTGGCTAATTATAACTGGATGGAATGTTAATTCTGCTAATTAATGTCGTCTTACGGTTGATGGATGTGATAACTTGGCAAATTTGCTTGGATATGACAATTGCTGAAGATCTCATGATTTGTGGCAACCATTTGCTTGTTTGGACATTATTCGTCTAGTAGCTGAGAAGCTTGCGTGATCGAGTCAGAAATGAAGATATCCGCAGGAAAACCAAGGTTGCCGACATAGCACTAAGAATCGCCAAACTTAAGTGGCAACGGTCTGGGCACATTGCTCGCAGAACAGATGGCCGTTGGGGCTAAAAGGTTCTGGAGTGGCGTCTGCGTACCGGAAAACGCAGCTAGGAAGCTACCTACAAGTTGGACCGATAACCTGGTGAAGGTTGCGGGAATCCAATGGATGCGGGACGCACAGGATTGTTCATTGTGGCGACACTTCGAGGTTTATCGGCTGAAATAATGAGATAAGTAGTCAGGGCTAAATATAAAGACATAAGTTCTTTTTTTTTATGTTTGATCAAATAAATATAAATGTACTTTTAACCACCTTTTCTGGGGGTAAGAACAAGTTTTCGAGATATTAAAAATTAATTTCGCACTCGGTATGATAAGATCCAACCATCCAAGATCTATCTATGACGTTACATATGAACTAAAACTTCAATATCTTGTATCATAATTATACTAAACCCTAACAGCAAATATCGAGCAGTTGCCTGGATCAGACATAAAATCCGTCTGGTCGGAGGATCCTCTCTTTTCAAAGAAGGTTTGCGGGATTTTACTCTCTGTTCCACATACCTCTAAAGATATTATATGATATATTATAATCTACAAGTATAGATAAACTTTTTACCAACGTAGATATTAATTTAACTAAGCTAAGATAGTTTCCAAATTGCTACAAATCTAAGTTAATGAAGATTGCAATTAATTAGTACGTAAATCAATTTAATATAATCAAGCTATCACACTGCGAGATATATGGAGAGCTCTTAAGATCTCCATCAATAGATACAGGTATATTAACAAACAATCATTGGAGGAAGTTAGAAAAAGTACATAGGTAGGTACACACAGTAAGTTATAAGTTAACGATGTTAAAAACTTCAGAGGACAATTTTTTAACGTTATTGACTCATATTCACCTGAATTACAAGCTAAAAAATAACGTACAATAAATTAATTGAATAAATCTCTAAAAAAATATTTGTAATAACATAACAAAATATATACATAAGAAACTTATACAATTTAATACATTTGTACATAAAAAAAAACTTAAATACTAACTAAACTATTTATACCAAAACATAATTATGTACATAGTTAGGTTTTAGTACATAAATATAATACAAAATGACAAAGTACGGTCAGGCGTCAAAGTACTCCTCCACATCGCTGTCATCCGAAAGAATTAACATTGCCACGTTAAATAGCAATGCTAATTCTTTGGGCGAAGAACGAGCCAGCCCTCTGGTCACGTAGTGTCGATCAGTCGGCGTGAAATTTCCTTGAAAAGGAGACGGCACTCGGACCCCATGAACCAAGCGTTTCGACCCCAAACGACTCAAAACTGTAATTACCAGCGCCGTTTAATAAATCTTAATTATTTCATCTAATCTATGAGATCAGAACTCTAGGCTGCAAAATTTAAAACAAGTCTACAATACAGTTAGAGTAGTTACATTCATGTGTGTCACTTTTTAACAGCTCAATATTCTGATGCACACAGTATCTATTATAGATTTTATCCTTCAACTTGAGGGGCATTCGTAGGTCATAAGTTTTTCCAGTGACCTACTGCTGATCAAATCATCAATCTGATTTGATCCGATGCGTTACGTCTTGGTCTACCTCACTATCTCATTGGACAAGCAAGCCGAGTTATCAATAGTTGGAACAGTATTGGTAATTTGGTGGGGACACACGAATAGAATAGAATAGAAAAGAATAGAATAGAATAGAATAGAATAGAATAGAATAGAATAGAATAGAATAGAATAGAATAGAATAGAATAGAATAGAATAGAATAGAATAGAAAGGAATAGAATAGAATAGAATAGAATAGAACAGAACAGAACAGAACAGAACAGAATAGAATAGAATAGAATAGAATAGAATAGAATGCCTTGTGTTGGGCCAAATATTTTTTCTGTATTTATTTATGCTATGTGATACCTAAGTAGCACGCCAATTTCTTTTAAACGGGTACTACCATATTGAAAAAATAGAATTCAGACTGCGAGTGACGAAAACCCTAAGAAGTGAAGTGTTATGAGGTTTTCCTAAGGAAAAGCCTCATAACACTTTACCTTGGAAACAAAGCTAATGTCTTATGAGATAAAACAAAGTAGTCAAGGTAAAATATGAAAATTGAGGAAGTAAAGTGAACGAAGCCAAAGCAATATCAAAGTAATGAATACTGACTCTTGTTGTATGATAGGAAACATGGGACGGAACTAAACTTATACATAAGTATTAGTTAATTTTAGAACATCATCACTAAAGACATCAAAGGGAAAGCGCGTCTGCGATGAGAACAAGGAGAGATCTATGTTTTATACTGGATACGGTTCGAAATTATAATTATTTTAGCTATTCCAGCGGGAACTTCACGACCCTCAGTAATGAGGAATACGATTCGAGGAGGAGAGGATTACCATTTCATCCATCAACAAGCGAGCCGAGTTATCAATAGTTGGAGCAGCATTGATAGATTTGGTGGTGACGCACGAATAGAATAGAATAGAATAGAATAGAATAGAATAGAATAGAATAGAATAGAATAGAATAGAATAGAATAGAATAGAATAGAATAGAATAGAATAGAATATAATAGAATAGAATAGAATAGAATAGAATAGAATAGAATAGAATAGAATAGAATAGAATAGAATAGCATAGAATAGAATAGAATAGAATAGAATAAAATAGACTAGAACCGAGCAGAATAGAATAGAATTTTGCAACTATTGGTAATACAAAATAGTTCTTAAGAAAAAAAAAATTGTACATATAATGTACAGTTAATTTTAGAACATCATCAACGAAAGTCAATTAATGCAACTAAAACATTTATTGTACTAAGATTTGAATGAATAAAAATTATTATTATAGTAATTCTTTCGGATAATCTCGCAGCCATGGCATTTTATAATTACCTACTAAGTCACTTCTAGTCACCAAACATCTCAATGTTCACGTTTTCCGCGTAACTTTTCCAATAATAATGTTCAGGCAGTGAAACTTCGCTTGTGCCCTGTCTTCTCTTAATCGACGATTATTATAGTTTAAACCACGGTTAAAACAAGTTAATCTCCAGTTTATATGTATGTGAAGCTTTAACTTGGCTCGTTAAAGTTTAGACTGTTTCCTTTTATTACCTACATATGTTATGTTATGACGAAATAAAGTCTACATTTTGGAACTATGAGGCTGAGTGCCCTAAGTCCTATGATAATTGTAAAAAGTCCATTAACGTTTTGTGATTTGATGTACAATTAGCATTTTTAGTGAAAAATAAGATTTTTTATGCACACTTAAAAATATCACAATATGATATTAAAAAAGGTAAAAGTTTTTTTTTGTTTTTATGTTTTTTTTTGTCTATAGGCGGTAATCTCTGAAAGTACTGGTCCCATTGCAAAAATTTTTTCACCGATAGAAGGTTACTTTATTCCTGAGTGACATAGGCTATATTTTATGTAAGCGGGTGAAGCCGCGGGCAAGAGCTGGTCCTTTATATCAGGAAGAGTATCTGATCTTTTTTATACTAAGAAGTAAAGGGAGGCCTTTACTTCTTTTGATTTTTTTTCGACCATATTGTAACTTGTAATAATTATTATCTATATCTATACATCTATACATAGAAATAAAATTGGAGTGTCTGTTTGTAATATTAAAATATTACTACATGCATATGGTATATATACGGTAAATACACCAAAATATTTTTTCTTACAATTTTTATGTCTGTCTGTCTGTTTGTTCCGGCTAATCTCTGAAATGGCTGGTCCGATTTTGACGGGACTTTTTTTGGCAGGTAGTTGATGTAAAAAGGAGTAACTTAGGCTACTCCACGCGAACGAAGTCGCGGGCACAGCCAGTTAAAAAATAATTATGTACTAGTATGATATCTTTAAGGCATATTTAAACCAAAATTGAATCCTTGTCTTAATTGAACAGTAGTTTTAGGCTCAATAAGATCATTGAAACAGCTGTTCTTCCTTGACGAAAAGCAGTGCTTGCGACCTGAGCATACAGTCTGCGAGGCCTCTAGGATAAGACCGTGACGGCCGAACATCGCCACGCACAGTTTGGAACTCCTGCCTTATATGTTTTAATTGTAGAATTTTTTGCAATCACATAATTTCTTCTGACTAAGACCGAAAGCTCATTATCGGCATCGGTAAGGAAAAAGATCCTTTGCCAATCGTGCATGCATGCCAAGGCATAGTTTCCGACAGTGTGCGCTTGCACGTAGGAATGCCGAAGGATATTTTTGCTTGCCAATGCCGATAATATAATGAATGGGCGCAGGCCCTAAGAGGCTGTTTTTCCACTCACCTATAGTCAACATCGAGTATGGTTTAAAAGCTTGTTACTTCATCTATCGCAATCCAACGCGATGTTTAACAAAAAGGCAACGCGAAAAAAGAAATATAACGCCTGAAAACTCTGTTTTCATTGGGTAATTTCGTGATTTACTCGAATATTTTACAACTTGTTCCAGAAATTACGCGTTTATTTTTAACCCTTAAAAGTTTTTGAAAAAATTTGATAAAATTTGCAAGACTTCAATTGTTATACTTTTTAAATTTTTGAGTAAATTATGAAGTGTCAGAGAGTTAGTGTTCATGCAAAATAGCAGATTTTCAGAGTTCTTTACTGGATTAGTTTTATAAATTGATTTCAATAGAAGCCTAGATAATATCCACAAGATGCTGTGTTTCCAAAATATCTAATGAAAAATGTGTAATAACGTCGTAATCGCGTAAGAGCGGTTGTATGATAAACAGTGAAACTGTATGTCGAGTTGCATCCCAAAACCAGTTTTGCGTCCGTTGCGTCACAAGGTTCAGTTGAAAACCAGCGTCAGGCACTAGTTGTCTGGCATTCATGCTGAACTGGACCTATTTTGGTGCAGCCATGAGGCACACAACAACTGTATTTTTTATTTTATTTTATTACTCTTTTTGATTCTTTTACTTTTGATACGTGTTTTTTTGTTTATTATTGTGTTTGGGCCTTGTGCTGTACCAAATAAATTATTTTTTTTTTCTTTCTTTTTTCTTTTCTTTCCTTAAGGCTTATAGTCCCTTGAACCATCTGGCCAAAATTATGTGGACGCACCTCTCGCACCCGCCTAGGCGGCAGTACGCAAATCTGTGCATTTATTTGCGGCCAACAGCGCCCGGAAAGCGCGCGGCTGAACTTTAAATCCATTTTCTTTGCGAAATATTGATTGATTTACATATGCAATGTTCACTTTGAAGAATATTTAACCACTAATTTTTATGTGTAAAAATGTTTCTAAAGATCCAAGCCGTTTCGAAGGAGTAGGGAAAAGTTGCGAAAAGTTGCAAAATTGCTAAATTATTTTTTTAGACAAAAGTATTAATAGCACGAAAAAATCAAATGCTGATAATGTTGTTCATGAATCTATAATAAACATATATTTTTTTCAAACCTATTAACCTGGCCGTTACCGAGGAGTAGGCTTCAGAAAGTCACTGATTTATGGCACTTTTCGGGCGCTTGGGCCTTAAACGCACCCAACAGGGCTGGGTTTGTTCCTTCAGTTACCTCTTGTGTTCTTGGGCCACGGTGACTGTTTTAAATGATCCTGTACCCTTTGTGTAGATTTCATTTTAGTGTATATTTTAAAAATTAACCAGCATGTAAAAATCTGTTCCCACACTTTAGAGATTAACACAAAACTGTCCACGTAACTAAAGTCGTTAAACCAACCACTTACGGCAGTTATATTTTATTCCTCTACCCAAAAGTTCTGAACCAGTACACACATTAAAAGGGACAAACATACAAGCCAACAAACATTATTTTTATGTGCTATTTAATAAGACAGCCACTTTAAATTCTAATCGTGTCATTACACCCTTCTCGTATTCCGCCGTTGAAGTTTTTACTATCGTTCGATAGTATCACGTAAGCATAACATACTATGTTGTGCTCATAAAAATGTAGTTATCTAAAGATTTTACCCCCTTTTTTTTTCGATGGGAAAAATCATCTTATGACAACCCCCGCTCTTGGGCGGAGCGGGAGATAGTGTCAGACTCTTACTGACTAAAAAACCCATCCCATTCCTTCAATCCTTCATACCGGGGCTCGAGCGCTCTTTTGGATAACCCTGGCCCCAGTAGGCTTCGACCCGGCTGGGCCCCTGCTGTTGCTAACAACTCCTTGAGGCGCGCGGGAACAGCGCGCGCCGTCGACGACTTGGGTTGGTCCGGACAGTTACCGGACGGCCGGACAGCGAACTACCCATTGCTCACTGTCCGCAAGCCCGCACCTACGGTGGCTGGAAATCGGGATCGGAATCCCGGCGGCGGCGAGAGCGCCGTTGCATGATGCGGTCGGCCTCCTCGTTAGCGAGCATTAATGCTTCGCAGAAGTCAAGATTTTACCCCTCAAAAGTCATAAAACTTATTAAGTCTAATATAAAAACCGGCCAAGTGCGAGTCGGACTCCCCCAGGAAGGGTTCCGTAGCAGCAAGTAACATAATATAAAAGTTCTTGTAATGTGTTGTAACTTTGATCGATGTTTTAATAATACTGTATTTTTTTCGATTTAAGACGCATTAAAAAAAAAACTACTTACTAGATTTCGTTCAAACCAATTTTCGTTGGCAGTTTTTATAGTAATGTACATCATATATTTTTTTTTAGTTTTATCATTCTCTTATTTTAGAAGTTAGAGGGGGGGGGGGGACACATTTTACCACTTTGGAAGTGTCTCTCGCGCAAACTATTCAGTTTAGAAAAAAATGATATTGGAAACCTCAGTATCATTTTTGAAGACCTATCCATAGATACCCCACACGTATGGGTTTGATGAAAAAAAAGAATTTGAGTTTCAGTTCTAAGTATGGGGACCCCCAAAATTTATTGCTTTTTTTCTATTTTTGTGTGAAAATCTTAATGCGGTTCACAGAATACATCTACTTACAAAGTTTCAACAGAATAGCTCTTATAGTTTCGGAAAAAAGTGGCTGTGACATACGGACGGACAGACAGACAGACAGACAGACAGACAGACAGACAGACAGACAGACAGACAGACAGACATGACGAATCTATAAGGGTTCCGTTTTTTGCCATTTGGCTACGGAACCCTAAAAAGCAAAAGCCTTTTATAAATCATTAACTTTTGCCCGCGGCTTCGCCTGCGTACATAAAATGTAGTTTAAGTCACTCAGGAAAGAAACAGCTTTCTATCGGTGAAAAAATTTTAACAATCGGTCCAGTACTTTCAGAGATTACCTCCTACAAACAAAAAAACTTTACTTCTTTATAATATTAGTGTAAATTATGGCTTTTAACTTAACCTAATTCAAATGATTCAGTGATATTAGAAGGGGATCTAGCGCTCGGAGGCCACTGACGCGGCATGCTCGCTTCGCTCGTTCGTCTTTGCGTTTTTATGGTCACTGTCCTAACCTAAAGGTGATCCCTCACCGGGAGCATCCGCGTGTAATGTAACATTATAGATTCGACTATGAGCATTAGTGTGCGGCAATAATAATTCGACATTGTTATTAACGTAAAAAAAAACGATATTAGTGTCATGAATTAATTGGATATTTTAGAAAGAATCAACCGACCCATAACTTGTATGTTACAAGTGGTATCAAGATATTACACACTATATCATTATCAGTAGATAATGTAATGCTCATATCTGTAACGTTACATTACACGCGAATGCCTCCGGTGAGGGAGCACCTTAACCTAATGATGATGACCACATGATCGCTTCGTTTGCCCACCATCGCGTTTTAATGGTAACTATTCTAATCTGACCAAATTTAGGCGCGAGGATCCTCAGCCGCTTTATATTACAATAAAGTTTTCCAATAAGACATGCCAACTTGAAATACTAACGGTATCTCAAACGACCGCATCGTCGCTTTCCATCAGGTAAGATGGCGGTCAAGCGCTAAAATACCAACAATAAAAAAAACAATACAACTGCGACAAATTATATATTTTACAATTATTTAAACGATAGACCTAATGACTTTCTACGAAATAAACTTTATATCCAATAACGTTATACGAAATAATTTTTAGTCTATATAAATTTTACACAGAAATAAATTATATCAACACTTAGTATATCCAACGTTTATACATCGTTAAATTTTAATCGTTTTAATCCCGTGGAGGGTCGATCCGGTACATGAAACACTATCGATTTGTAAAGATAAAATTAAAAAACCTTTTTTTTCAAAACTCGTTTTAATTTACATATGTACGAAATTAATTTCTCTATGAAAATGCGTCAGCTGAGCGAGTCCAATGACCCGTAGGTAGTAGTCGGCGTTGCTTACAAACTACCTACAGGTCATTGGACTCGCTCAGCTGACTTTTTCTTAAAGAAATTAATTTCGTACATGCGTTAATTAATACGAGTTTTGAAAAAAAGTACTTTATTTTTTAATTTTATCTTTACAAATCGATAGTGTTTCATGTACCCGATCGACCCTCCACGGGATTAAAACGATTAAAATTTAACGGTGTATATCCAATGTACCTGTAGGTATCTTGTGAATGTTATTGAAATGAAAATATACCAAATAACTTTATGTGACGCACCCAGTCGAAATAGTACCTTTAAATAACATTAATTTGAAATCATACACGTGCCTCGATCACATTCCGTCATTTAAGTTTTCATTTGGTGCTTACGCACTTATCTCTCTAAGTGAGTACTTACATAAGTTATCATATCTAAGGCCCGTATAAATAAACTTCTACACATTTGAAAGTAACTCTGTTTAGCTTTTACTGTAATTTGAAAGTAAATGTGTTTAGCTTTTACTGTAATTTGATTACTTACACGCACTGACATACCTATGTTAATGTTTCATCTCGCAAAAACTCGAGCAATCTCAAATAATTGAGCAACTGTAAACTTTTATAATATAATTGTTAATGTATTTCGCCTAATACAATATTCGGGCACTGACACTACTTTTTACTCAACTGAGCGAAATAAGGGAAGGTGTTTATATATGTATGTATATGCGCCTATGTATTTACGTATGAGTGTGTTGCGGTCTAGATAACAAACGCGCGAGTCGTATTGATGATATTTACATCAATCGATTCGTCTTAATAATGTAAGTGTCATTAAAAATATGACAGTACTCAAAATAACTTTGGTAACACTCAGACGCCATATTGTAAAATTCAAAATAATAAAGTTGCCAAACCGGCATTGAATAGGTTTTTGAAAATCATAGCTATTGATTTCTCAAATATTATTGTTTTACATTTTGAATAACTATTTAAGATTATAAAGGATTTCAAAATGGGTATCAAATAAGGGGTTGGAACAAACGATTCCAAAAATAACACGTCTAAAATGTGGATAATAAAGAAATTAAAAATTTACAAATCTGTGATCAAACTAAAATAAATGCCACCAACTGCATCAGCCTGCTTGAAGTTTGTAGTTTTTTCTTGACTGACTTTGAAAACATTTTCAGTGGTGTTAGTTAAGTGCTAGTAACTTCAATTATTAAAAAATTTACACTCCGAAAACTTTGTTTCGATACTGTTACTGTGACGCTTATAACATCGAACACAGTCTTTCTTATTTCACTAGATTGTTTCAAAGAGTTCAGGGTTAAGAGTGCAGTTGAAGGAATACTGGGTTTGAGTCAGTAATAGTCTGACCCTCCTTTTTGCTCCACCCAGAGCGGGAGAAGTCATTTGATGATTTTCTATATAAAAATATAAAAAAATCTCATATCTAATAAAATGCATAGTTTCTTTAGTTTCTACACAACACAATTGTTGTATTGTTTTTCAGGCTTTTTTTTATGGTGGGAAAAATCATCCAATGATAACCCCCGCTCTTGGGCAGAGCGGGAGATAGTGT
Organism: Mythimna ferrago; assembly: GCA_910589285.2. Taxonomy (NCBI): domain Eukaryota; kingdom Metazoa; phylum Arthropoda; class Insecta; order Lepidoptera; family Noctuidae; genus Mythimna; species Mythimna ferrago. The sequence continues at coordinate 23,489,053 of OU342691.1, read as the reverse complement.
CTTACTGACTAAAAGCCCACCCCGTTCCTTCGTGCCTTTCGTACCGGGACCGAGCTTCCCCGAGCCCGAGCCCCAGTAGGCTTCGACCCAGCTGGGCCCCTGCTGTTGCTGACAGCTCATTGAGGCGCGCGAGAACAGTGCGCGCCGTCGACGACTTGGGCTCGATCCGGACATTTACCGGACGGTCAGACAGCAAACTACCCATTGCTCGTCTTCCGCAAGCCCGCGCCTACAGTGGCCGGAAAGCGATATCGGAATCCCGGCGGCGACTGGGGTGCTGTGAGCGCCGCCGTCACTCCTCCTCGCTCCGGACCATGGCCTATACCAAGGCTCGGCGCGAGAGATCGCCGCCGCCGATCACCCTCATGAGGGCACGGCGATGCTCTGCCCAATTGGGGCACACCTCTACTGTGTGCTCCACCGTGTCCTCCGAGCGTTCCGCATAGTGGCGACACCCGGGCGTTGTATTTCAGGCTGGTGTACGCAACTCCACAACTAAAGTGCGTCAGTAGTTTCTACGTAGCAATTGTACAATTTAATACAACTTAAAATAAAATATAGAGAATAATAATATTGTCCTCAAATAAACACAATATTTTCACAACAAAACATAAATAAAGTACCAAGAGTTCATATCACGCGGGCGGTCGCCAACCACAATGGAAACAAATTGCCCAACTATTGGCCACATTAGACCTCCTCACACCTCTGCGCTCCTGGTGGAATATCGTGAAATATTGAGGAAAACCTGATATAGGACAATAAGTTGGCTGTCGATGTGTGCCACCGAGTAATATTTATTGCGAACAATGTTTGTTGTGTTGATATTTTATAGTTTTTTCAGTCTTTAGGGGTAAGCAAACAATCGCGGTAATACGACAACGGTGTGACAGGACTTTTTCTCTTTGTCGAGCAATTTAGATAAAATATTAACAGTTGCAGGGGTTGATCTCGAAGATAAAGTAATGCTTGCTGAGGTTGCATACCGAGATTCCTTCGGACATTGGAAAATATGCAAAGCCGCGGTTGGTCCCGTATGTTATGAGTGTCCATGGAGTTTCTTGCACGTTCTTCTCCATAGAGATCTACGCTTGGAAATGTGCAACTTAGCTTCACTTTTTTACCTTTGCCTGTAAATGGTTTATTTTAAAATATATGTTTTTGATTGATTGGATTAATTGAACTGACCTAAAAAAAAAAAACAATTATTTTATCTATCAAGTTTAAAACTTAATCTTTTAAAATTAAAGTCTAACCAGCCCGTAAGTTAATAAGAGCAATTTTTCATGTGATCTCAATCAATATCACAAAAATATAAAGGTCATAGTTTAAAATAAACTAATTAGGACTACGTAATTGCTACGGCGTAGGCGTTGATTGCTACGATGCCTACAATTTTGTAGCAACCCAATACTGAGAACTAATTTGAATAATAGTCGTAGGTAGTTTACGCTTCTATAACGGTACAATTATGAAAGTAACAAGACATCAATAAGGTCTATTAATCGTAATTTTAATTGGAACTTATTAAAATAAATAGACGTTAAATTACATATGTTAAAAAAAAATTGTAATTAATTACAGTCCAAATAATTATTCATGCATGTCAAAGTTTATATCATCTTTTTGTCAAAAGAATAAAAACTTGCTCGATAAAAAAAAAAAACAATGCAGCATTAGGGGCGCTTACAGACCAACGAAACTCGATTGACGACGAGCGCTGCGCCATCGTCGCCTAGCGGCAGCGACGTAATCGCCTAGTTATGGCGTGTTTAGTAGTTGTCAAATAGTCTCGGAGTCCAAACGTATTCTAGCCTTTTTTTAAACATTACTGCGCTTTAATATGTTTTTAATTGAAGAAATTAATAAATCGACACTAATTTCGTCGTCACTCATTTTATTCGTAATTTACGAGCGTGTTCTAGACTATTTGTTGCCGACTGCACGGACTTACTGCAACGACATAACTGGGCGACGTCGCCGCCGCTAGGCGATGACGTCGTCGTCCACGGTCGTCAGCAAGGCGACTACGCCGCAGTACTCTTTGTTGATCAAGTGTCGTAGGTCTGTAAGCGCCCTAAGAAACATTGCTCCCCTGATATATTTAGTTGCAAAAAAGTAGACAGTCCAGGACCGTTGTCGGTAGTGCACGCGAGCCTGAAAGAGATTTCAGCAAAACCGTAAGGGCTCAGGTCCTGCCATTGTCCGCTAGAGTCACTGAGAATTGCTGCAAAAGAAACCCATGGTCCTTGAACGCAAAAGGCAACTGAAGGACACAGGTTTGGTTTTAGTCAGTGAAAGTCTGACACGCCCTCGCGCCCCACCCTAGAGTGGGAGAAGTCAATGAATGTTTTCCCATAGATAGTAGCGCCATATCAAGTTCTGAAAATTACTGTCCCTTCCAGGCAACCTGACGTGGAATTTGATAAGCTGCCCATTGTATGTGTTTCGGATCTAAGTTATTCTTTATTATATTTCTTGTTGTAAGTACCTACAATAAAGTATATCTACACTTATATATAATATAATAAAGAGGTAAAGTTTTCTTTGTTTTTTTTGTTTGTAGGAAATAATCTCTGAAAGTACCGGTCCGATTGCTAAAATTTTTTTTGAATATATATATTTTATAATAGAATGCTGCTTTATTCCTGTGTGACATAGGCTATAATTTATGTATGCGGGCGAAGCCGCGGGTAAAAGCTAGTAATAAATAAATAAAACGTTTATAAATCAATTAATTTCCTAATTTAAAAGGGAGTAACTTTTCCAGTATCTATAACAGCAATAATTCACCCTCTACCCCTGAACTTTAATGCTACAGATTAACTACAAACTATTCCCGGACAATAGATTTACATTAACCGACAATTCACTGAAATTGAGATAAGACCCACTAAACGGGGGATTACTGGGTTTATAGCGATATGAATATAATATACGAGTATTACAATATATCTTATTTGTATTCCGGCTACCTTGAGCAAGGTAGCCGGAAGGTGCATTTCAATTTTAGTTTACCTTGAATATTTCATGAAATAGTAAAGGACAATTTTGTGATTTTAGAAAGTGTTTTAATAGCATAGTTTCGTGTGGACTTCATGTCTACGTCATACAATTTTATAAGTAACTTATTTTTATTACATACTAGCTGTCAGCCCGCGACTCGTCCGCGTGTACTTCGGTTATCGCACTCTAAACGTGTTTTCCCGTAGGAATAAGATGTTTTTCCGCGATAAAAAGTAGCCTATGTTCTTTTCCATGTCAAAGGCTATATGCATGCATCCAAATCCGTTCAGCCGTTTTTGCGTGATTAAGTAACAAACATCCAAACATCCACACTTTCACATTTATAATATTAGTTAGGATTATAACATATTACTTTTTTAAATAAAAGATATCCGCAAGAGAACCAAGGTTATGGACATAGCTCGAAGAATCGAGAAACTTAAGTGGCAATGGGCACGGCAGCATTGCACGCAGATCAGATAGTCGATGGGGACGAAAGTTTCTGGAGTGGTGACCGCGTACCGGAAGACGCCGAGTTGAAAGGCCTCCTACAAGGTGGATCGATGACCTGGTCAGGGTCGCGGGAATCCGATGGATACGAGACATTCAAGACCGATCGTTGTGGCGACGCTTGGGGGAGGCCTATGTCCAAGATTGGACGTCTTCCAGCTGAAGTGATGATGATTACTTTTTTACAAAACAAAACAGAAAAACCTGTGAAATTGTTGAAGGTTTGTTTTGATTTTTTTTTATTATTAAATATTCTTTATTGCACACCACTTAAACAAAAATGATTTATGATTTTATTTTTTAAGTTCCGTACCAGAAATGGAAAAAACGGAACCCTTATAGCACCACTTTATTGTCCGTGTCTATCTGTCATCCAAAATGACATCTCCCTTGGGCGGAGCAGGAGATAGTGTCAGAATCATACTGACTAAAAACCCACCCCGTACCTTCTTGCCTTTCATACCGGGGCCGAGCTACCTTTCAGAGCTAACCCTGGCCCCAGTAGGCTTCGACCCAGCTGAGCCCCTAGTGGTGCTGACAACTCCTTGAGGCGCGCGGGAACAGTGCGCGCTGGTCCTTTGAACCTGTGAAAAAAATCAAATTTCTGAATTAATGAAAAAAAAAACGGCCGTTTATATCGCAAAAACGTATATTTTGAGACTCTCAAGAGAATAAAATTTCATAGAGTACTTCCCGTTGACCTAGAATCCTGAAATTTGGCGTGAAGCAAGGTCTCATAGCACAAGTATTGGAAAAAATCTGAAAACTGATCTGTACTTACGTCACGAGAGAAAAAAAACTTGACGGAATTGAACTGTTTTCATAGGTAAGTTTGTACGGAACCTTCAGCGCGCGAAATCGGGATCAGAATTCCAGCGGCGGCGGCGGCAGCGAGAACGCCGTTGCCTGATGCGGTCGGCCTCCTCCTTGGCGAGCATTACTGCTTCGCAGAAGTCGGCGACCGCCTGCCACTCCTCCTCGCTCCGGACCATGGCCTCAACCAAGGCCCGTCACGAGAGGTCTCCGCCACCGATCGCCCCCACGAGGGCACGCCGATACATCGCCCAAGCAGGGCACACCTCGACTGTGTGCTCCACCGTGTCCTCCGGGCGTTCCACACAGTGGCGACACCCGGGTGTCTCTTCCGCCTGAATCCGGAACAGGTAGCTCCCGAACGTGCCATGTCCGGTGAGGACCTGCGTCATGCGGAAGGTAAGGACGCCGTGAGGTCTTTCTAGCCACGCCTCAAAGAGGGGACTTACCGACCACTATCTCACTTGGAGCACGCTTAGATGGAGCACGCTTGCCTAGAAGTATTGAAGTAACTCTTGACTTAAAGAAGGGAAATCCACTCCTTAGCTGTACGCACAATGAATGTGTTTCGACGTTTTGTGCGTATAGGTGGAATGTCCACCACTTTATTGTTTATTACCATAGTTATCTCCAGCTCATCCTAAAAGTATCTCTATTTATAGATAGACTAGACGTACGGCGTTGCGCCATTGGTACATGGTGGATATCTCACCCATTCGTACAAAGCGTTTTGAAAACATATTCATTATGCGTACAGCTAAGGAGTGGAATTCCCTGCCGGAGGGGCCCTCTTTAAGTCAAGAGTGAATAGGTTACTTCTGGGCAAGCGTGCTTCATCGTCGGCCACATCATCACTTACCATCAGGTGAGATAGTGGTCAAACGCGAGCCTATCAATAATAAAAAATTAGATAATCTAGCTTAATGGTGTGTCCAGACCTGGTGAAAGTGCAGCTCGCAAGCCGTTCGCGAGCTGCTCGCGAGCCACTGGTGAATGGTTTGTACTCGGCCCCTGCGTCGCGCGCTCTTCGTACTAATATGAAATGCACGCGCGCAGTTGGCAAGCGACTCGCGAGCAACGCATTCATCAGATCTGGCTGCACCATATCAATTGATCGTCATCAGGTCTCGGTGCTGACCTGATAACGATCGATTTGTGACTAGACAATTTCCGGTGCCAATTCGCATGTCTCAATTATGCGATTTCCGGTGTGTTGTTATTTACTGGTCTATAGTGGAGTTTTACCTATATGAAATTATACAATATTTGGGGGTAAGGAATGTTTGATATAATCCCAAAATTTCTAATATTTAATAGATATAACAACAGGTTCTATAATTTTATTTAATACTGTCTGACCCGGTGAATTTCGTACCGCCTAATGATCAATGAATGTAGTATATCTTTCAATATAGCCAGCCGTTTAATTCAAGACGCACAGGACCGGTCATAGTGGCGACACTTGGGGGAGGCCTATGTCCAACAGTGGACGTCTATCGGCTGAAATGATGATGGTGATGATGACTGATATCTTGGTAGATATCAGGAGGAAAAGCAAAATTGCTATCGTGCGTCTTCGATAATCGCTGTTTCTTTACTACTTCTTGGTGTTAAAATAGCACACATTATTTTTAAGATTCCTATTAATTTACACAGCTACGGAACGCCTATGGTATTTGAATTGATTACGAGAAGCATTAAATTGATTTGTGTATTTCGAATTTTTGGTTTTAGGACATGCCGGTTTTTTTTATGGTGGGAAAATAATCAATGACAACCCCCACTCTTAGGCGGAGCGAGAGATAGTGTCAGACTCTTACTGACTAAAAACCCACCCCGTTCCTTCAAGCCTTCATACCGGGGCTCGAGCTATCTTTCAAAACTAACCCTGGCCCAGTTAGGTCGAAGCCTACCCCTTCGACCTAACTGAGCCCCTGCTGTTGCTGATAACTCCTTGCGCGCTGTCGATGACTTGGGTTCGTTCCGTACAGTTACTGAACGTTCGGGCAGTGAGCTACCCATAGCTCGCTGTCCGCAAGCTCGTGCCTACGGTGGCCGGAAATCGGGATCGGAATCCCGGCGGCGGCTGGGGCGCTGTAAGCGCAGCCGTTCAGGCCTCTCTGGCAGGCGTTCAGAATGGCTGCCATTCGCTTTTGCAGCGACGGCGCCTACACCGATGCCCCGTAAAGGGCCATGGGCCGATCGATCCCCGCGTAGAGCCTCCGGCAGGAGGCGTCTGGACTTCAAGGTTGGGCAGAAGCCGCTTGAGAGCAGCCGTAGTCCGGTTCAGTTTGGCAGTCAGACGTCGGAAATACTCCACGAAATTCCACCGGCTGTCGAGGACGAGTCAGTTCATGCCGGTTCCCTCACGATATTTTCCTTCACCGTTTTGAGAGCAGTGGTAATGAAATAAATTACACAAAGTAATGTGCCTGGCTGGGTTCGAACCCGTGTTGTAACTCGTAAGTTAGGGCCATTATCACTCGGCCACCACTGCTCCATTTAGATAAACTGCACAAAATAATATAATTATCTATGTATAATGGAAAATCCATTAAAAAATTTCTATTTTTAGATACATAATTATATTAATAATTCTTTAATCTACCTCCAACGCATAATTTTGATTGCAATTGCTATAAAATTAGAATGTTTACAAACCATATAATAACATTACAATCAACAATATAATGGAGGCAATATAAAAAAAACTGGATGACATTTGCATTAAATATTTTGTTAAGTTTTATCGAAGCGCACGGTTCATTAGACTATGGCTGACCAGATTATTGTAGTTTATTTCTTTATATTATCTTTATTTTACTTCAATTGCGTTTCTGAAAAGGTGAGTGATAAGGTTTTAATATCCAGGTTACAGGTTCCTTAATTTCCTTAAAACTGTTGCAGCGTAAATAAGAAACTACTTATTTATTTATTTATTATAGTTATACTTTTTTGTACACCATTATACATTCAAAAAAAAAGGAAACTAAAACACAGACATACAATGGGCAGCCTTATCGCATTCAGCGATCTCTTCCAGGCAACCTGGAATGGACAGTAAATTGCCTGGACAAGAAATGGGGCTGTCATTGGTGTTACAAAACTAATATTAAACACATATATTACAGAATAAAATAGAAAAAAAAAAACAAAAAGAAAATAAAAAAATACACAGATTACAAGGTGTAAGAGACAACCCTCCGCAAATTTTAAGGGATTGCTTAGTAGACGAAACTGAACAATTACTTTCCACAAAACATTTTTTCAGGAAACGAAAACAAAAAATCGACCTCTCCATACAAAATGTGCAAATGAAATCCAATCAGATTTATAATTTTGTATGGTGAGGCGGACTTTTTTCGTTTTCTGAAAAAAAAATTTTGTGGAAGGTTGTTCAGTTTCATCTACTGAGCAAACCTTTAAAGTTTGCGGAGGGCTGTCCTTTACACCTTGTACATATGCTATATAATAGATACATACATAATGCTATATAATAGATAGGTACATACATATTTATTGAAAACTAAAAACATAGCGGCAGGCTAGTTATTCGTGTTCTTGCCTCACTAACTAAGGGATCGTGGCGAAGTCCCGAACAAAATTTTGCTGGCATATTTATTTAGCGTCAACTGATGAAAAATATACAAATTAAATTTCTAAACAATTTTTTCTCAGACATTACTATTAAAAGAATCCTTATTTTAAAGATATTCCAGTTTAAAGTTAATGAGATTACGCTTATTATGTCAATATTCTACATACCTCCTTTTGAATTAAAAAATAAAAGCATTTTTGAACGAACGACAAGTTGTCATGTCATAATGTCATGTTTTCTTTTTCTAAAAGTAATTAAGCTAGCGGCATTTGAAATGTCTAATGCTTTTTTCTGATGATGCGAATCTCGATATTATATTTATTTTAATGACAATGTCACATTGTGTCTTTTTAGCCACTATATTCTAATTACAAACAGTTATTTTTATTTTTATGTTTATTATCTAATGCGGAAATGTATTTCCTAAGTATTTCTTATCAATACATAATGCTCTCAATTCAATTTATACATAATCTAGTCAATTCAGTTTCGAATTAGGACGATTTCTTTGAATTGCCTTAACTGGCTATTAGCATGATTTGAAAATACGTAGTAAATTATCTCGCAACTATATATCATGGTGATTTATGGGTTCTTTAAATCAATGATGTAGATGCTTAATAAGTTCCCTTTTCCTTAAAAATATTCGATTAAATAAGATTATGCCAAGTGTGTTATAGCAAATAAATTTCGGAGTATCAAGATTCTGCTAAATAGAAGGAACCCACACACAATAAAATTATAGTTGGTAATCCCTTGTTCTAGGTTACGTACATCAGTGTAGAACACCCTAGACTGACGTACTTCAACCCAAAGTTCTTAGCATACGCGAACCTGACGTCGGTGCGGTACGGCCGTGCAAACCCTATCTACTATGTCGGACTCAACCTCGAACTGATCGTACCTTTCGACAGTAGTATTTATGTAAGTACAAAAAACCTATTCTTTGTTTAATTCATTAAACCCCAAGCGAACGCGCCGTTCGCGCACCTATTGTCTTTCTATTGTGTCTGTAATTTCCACGATTGAAAGGTGAGGATCAAATATTTCGACTTACTGCAGTCCAGTAGGTTTTTATATTTATATTTTACAGTTTTAGACCATGAAAAAAAACTATAGCGCACATGATTGCATACTCGTATCCTGCAAGTATGATGGAAACATTGACAGATGGAACTACTTGTATTCCTTTACGATTAAAACAATGTTGTTACCTGGTTTTTTCCTTTTCTGAAAACTACCATAAATAGGGTCGTTTCCAAAATACCCTGACAAAAGACTAGTTTTCCATTTATCAAATCTTGAGCACTAAGAACACTTAGAGCTATATTTCACCGGGAACCAGTCCGGCCGCCAGTCACGCCCATGGTGAGCGTGACTGGCGGCCGGACTGGCGTCCGAGATGGTCGCGCCACTAAATTGGTTGCACTACCACACAGACACCAGGGAAACATTTTGTTGATGGCAGCTACTGGTCGCACCACCATAGTGTCCCGGTGAAATATGGCCTTTGAAGTATCTGAAGGAATTGTTAGAACTATCGCTCCCTCTTTAGGATCAAAAACCTAGTCATTCATAGTAGTTTATTGATAAGGGATTCTTACAAGTCATATACAGATATTTCAAATTACATAATAGTTAACAAATGAGTGGGTGGGTGTTATAAACCCTGTCTCAGTAGTGCTGTTAACAATGGATTACAAGCTAAGGTTTTTTTAAACTTTTTATAATATTATCTGTTATTTTTTATTGAGATTATTTTTTTTTTTTTTCGATGGGAAAAATCATCTTATGACAACCCCCGCTCTTGGGCGGAGCGGGATATAGTGTCAGACTCTTACTGACTAAAAAACCCATCCCGTTCCTTCAAGCCTTCATACCGGGGCTCGAGCGCCCTTTCGAATAACCCTGGCCCCAGTAAGCTTCGACCCGGCTGGGCCCCTGCTGTTGCTGACAGCACCTTGAGGCGCGCGGGAACAGTGCGCGCCGTCGACGACTTGGGCTCGGTCCGGACAGTTACCGGATGGTCGGACAGCGAGTTATCCATTGCTCGCCGTCCGCAAGCCCGCGCCTACGGTGGCCGGAAATCAGGATCAGAATACCGACGGCGGCGGTTTTTTTTTTTTTTTTCCGATGGGAAAAATCATCCTATGACAACCCCCGCTCTTGGGCGGAGCGGGAGATAGTGTCAGACTCTTACTGACTAAAAAACCCATCCCGTTCCTTCAAGCCTTCATACCGGGGCTCGAGCGCCCTTTCGGATAACCCTGGCCCCAGTAGGCTTCGACCCGGCTGGGTCCCTGTACCGGACGGCCGGACAGTGAGCTACCCATTGCTTACTGTCCGCAAGCCCGCGCCTACGGTGGCCGGAAATCGGGATCAGTATCCCGGCGCCGGCGGCGGCGGCGATAACGCCGTTGCCTGATGCGTTCGGCCTCCTCCTTTGCGAGCATTACTGCTTCGCAGAAGTCGGCGACCGCCTGCCACTCCTCCTCGCTCCGGACCATGGCCTCGACCAAGGCCCGGCGCGAGAGGTCTCCGCCGCCGATCGCCCCCACGAGGGCACGGCGATGCTCCGCCCAAGCGGGGCACACCTCGACTGTGTGCTCCACCGTGTCCTCCGGGCATTCCGCACAATGGCGACACCCGGGCGTCACTTCCGCTTTAATTTGGAACAGGATCCTCCCGAACGAACCATGTCCGGTGAGGACCTGCGTCATGCGGAAGGTAAGGACGCCGTGAGGTCTTTCCAGCCACGCCTCAAAGAGGGGACTTACCGCCATGATTATGGCGTGCCCAGCACTGGGTTGCGATAGTCGTTGACGCCATTTCACCATGAGATCCCGCCGGAGCTCTGTCCGCCATGCGACGGTGGCGGTGGCGGCGAGAACGCTGCACACTGGGACCCGTCCATACAACGTCATGCTCAAAACTCGATTTTCAAAATGAGGGTTTTTCAAAAAGTAAACTATGTAAGGGTGGACTTAAGAATGTGTTACATCATTTCTACAAATACTAAATCAGTAACTGCTATCTGCTGTCCAGTGCATCAGCTCAAAGTTTACTTTGTTCCCATATCATTAATTATCCGATAGCGTTCGTGAGTTTGTAGAGAATATTAAAACATTTATTTTTGCAAGTAATCGTCATATTTAATTGAAGTGCATCATGACTGCAACTAAGCAATGTGTGGTTATTCTAATATTGTTTTTATGAACCTTAACGATTAGTACTTTTGGTTTAATGACTAATTATATGTGACAGTATGATTTTTTATGTAATGAATCAAAAAAAAAAATTTTTTCCTTTTTGCGCAAAGTTCTATTTTTGAAATATTTTTTATAATATCTGCGAGGTGTTGAAAAGTAATGAACTGAAGAGATTAGCAATAGAACTTTGCGCATTTTCCAGATAATAAAAGTTTTCTTGTGCAAAAATTTTGGTTAGGAATTATGATGTTACTATAAAACCAAAGTATTCAGTCCCTAGCAATTAATTTTAATAACTAAGATATATTTTGAAGAAAACAGTTACAGTTACAATCATGTCTGTTGCACCTACTTTTGATATTTTTTTTGATGTAGACAACTTTATTTCGTTACATTTCAGAAGAAAGTTCATCATCATACTTAAACCTTGATAACTGCAAACTTATGTGAGATTATGTTCCAAAGTAGCTTTAAATCTGTGGAAAAGAAGTTCATAGACCTAGAAACCTACCTTAGACATCATACCAATCTGTCCAGATTCTTGTTCGGTTGGTAAAGTAACATCATTATAACGCCTAACAAAAATTTGTGCACAAGAAAACTTTTATTATCTGAAAAATGCGCAAAATTCTATTACTAAACTCTTCAGTTCATTACTTATCAACACCTCGTAGACATTATAAAAAATATTTCAAAAATAGAACTTTGCGAAAAAAGGAAAAAAATAAAACTGTTTGATTCAGTACAGAAAAAATCATACTGTCACATATAATTAGTCATTAAACAAAAAGTACTGATCGTCAAGGTTCATAAAAACAATATTAGAATAACCATACCTTGCTTAGTTACAGTCATGATGCAATTCAGTTACGCACTTCAATAACGATTACTTGCAAAAATAAATGTTTTAATATTCTCTACAAACTCACGAACGCTATCGGATATATATGGGTATAAAATAAGCTTTGAGCTGAGGCACTGGATAGCAGATAGCAGTTACTGATTTAATTTTTGTAGAAATGATGTAACACATTCTTAAGTCCACCCTTACATAGTTTTTTTTTTTTAATATTCTCATTTTGAAAATCGAGTTTTGAGCATTGCGTTGTATGGACGGGTCCCAGTGTGCGCCGTTGCCTGATGCGGTCGGCCTCCTCCTTAGCGAGCATTACTGCTTTGCAGAATTCGGCGACCGCCTGCCTCGCTCCGGACCATAGCCTCAACCAAGGCCCGGCGCGAGTGGTATTTAAAAGCAACAATAGATGGTTTATTTATCTCATTTACAGATAGACGTATACTTTTTCGAACTCTTAACCAACCAGTACAAGCGTAGCTTTATCGAGATGCACTTCAATTGGTGCTACCTGACCGAGAAAGACATGTTCTTCGGAGCCGCCATGAGGGCAGGCGGCCTGAACTCGACCTGTCCTCATAAACCGGTAATTATTATATTAAAATTTATTGACTTACAAGTTGTTGGTTGCGGGCTCAAACTCAGCCAAGCGCATTACTTTGTGTAATTTATCTCAACACCACTGTTTTCAAAATGATGAAGGAAAACATCGAGAGGAAACCGACTTGTCCTAGAACCAAAAATTCGAAGACATGTGAAATTCACCAACCCGTACTACTAGGCCCGTGGGGTGAATTACGGCCCATTCCCTCTCCTAGAGAGGAGGCCTGAGTCCCAGCAGTGGGAACATTAAAAAGGCTGATGATGATGATTATGAATCCAAAGACCAATCTCAGGATTCTCGGCATAACTGTGCTGTCAAAAAGTCTAAAGTATGATTTTTTGAAGCCGAGAAAGTGTCTTATTCATTTGGCTTAGTTTTTTTTTTGATATTTTTATTTGCATATTAAAATTAGTTTTGACAGGCCTGTTGGTCTAGTGGTTAGTGACGCTGACTGTTATGCCGGAGGTCGTGGGTTCGATTCCCACCCAGGACAAATGTTTGTGTGATGAGCACGATCATTTGTTCTGTGCCTGGTTGTAATTTATCTATAATATGTATTTATTTAGAAATATATAAGTATGTTTATCAGTTGTCTAGTACCCATAACACAAGCTCTGCTTAGCTTGGGACTAGACGGCGCTGTGTGATAGTTGTGGAATATTATAAAAAAAAAGTTTTCCCCGATCACTAAACGAAACACGCCCAGTGGCTTACGGCACAAAATAAATAGGTACGAAAATAATTATCGATTTGATGTGTATTGTTATACTATTACTATAATTGGCATGTCCTAGAACTAAAAGTTCTAGAACATGCCAGTTTCCTCACGATGTTTTCCTTCGCCGTTTTGAGAGCAGTGGTGATGAAATAAATTACACAGAGTAAGGCGCGTGCCTGGATTCAAACCCGCGACCTACATCTCGTAAGACTATTCATATGCCTAACAATAAATTATCATGTTTTCAGGGGGCATACAATATGGTGAACATGACAATCAACCCATCCGTTATTCCTAAAGGCTTTCCATTCACCCGAGGCAGGATATACGCCAACTTTACTCAACCAAAGACAAAAGCAAGAGTGGGCGACGGGTACATAGACATGAGGATGGCGACCATAGAGACGAAGAACACTAAATCATTGTTTTCATAGTTGTTATACTCTAAACCAAATCTATACCCAAATCTGTCCGTTATTTTAAATAATGACAGGAAAATCAAATTCATAAGTTAATAATTAAGAGTCTTAACAGACGGACTGCATTTCAACTGCAATCCAACTGCAAATTGCAGTTTGAATGCAGTTGACACGACTGCAATAGAACTACAAACACGACTGCAATAGGACTGCAAACAAAACGTGCGGTCCGATTGCACCACGCACCACGCGCGGGAGGGCGGAGCGTGCGGGCGGGTGGGTATGATGCAGTTCGGATTGCAGTCGTGTCAATTGCATTCAAACTGCATTTATACTGCAATTTGCAGTTGGATTGCATTTGAAATGCAGTCCGTCTGTTTAGACCCTAAGACTCGGTGTCAACGGGGTTTGGTCTAAGAGACATGGTTCATGGTGTATGGCTCTCAGTAATTTCAGTTTATGAGGTCCTATAGGTTATTATTAAGTATTTTGGTGCAGCCATGAGGCACAACAGAGACACAACAACTATTTTTTTTGCTTCTTTTATTTCGGATCCGTGCTAATTTTTGTGTTTGGGCCTTATGCTGTGCCAAATAAATTATTTTTGTTTCTTTCTTTCTTATTATTGACAAATAATCAAGTAAACTTTCACCACTGTCGTTTTTCTCGATCATAATTATTTTGTCATTGAATTTAGTGTATTGTTTTTTTTTTGTTCTTTTATTTATTAATTTAAAAATTATTAAAATTGGTAAAACAAAAAACTGATTCTAAACTCATTATCTGAATGAAAGTCTTCTGGAAAAAGAGATTGAACACACATAAAAATTTCTAACTTAGTTTTGATTTTACATCAAAAGTGGCTGAGGTTTTATGGTTATTAAGTAACCATCTCAAACGTACAGCTGTTGGAGAAATACCACGGAAGCTCGATCGACCTCCAGATCAAGTGTCGTAGTGGGTTGGTCACACGCATAGAAGGCATTCCGATCACATTACTAAACAGGCGTTGGACTGGAATCCCCAAGGGAAAAGAAAGCGTGGCTGTCCTCGGCAAACCTAGCGACGTAACGTGTTGGCAAAAGCATCAGCACGACCATCGGATTGACATGGAGTGAGGTGAAGCCTAAAGCTCAAGACCGATCGCGATGGGTGACTACTGTCGACGCCATCTGCTCCAGCTAGGAGACATAGGATCTTAAGTCAGTAAGTCATGTAACTGTTCCTCAATTTATTCTTCTTTCCTACTATAAAGTATGTTTTTGTTTCACCAAAAATACTCACTAAATTCTGCCATCATTTTCTAACCTAACCCGTTCGAGTCATGGTAGCCCAATTTCTGCAAGAGTTTTATAAAGTCCATCAATATTTGGTGTACCTACACTTAGCATTTTTAGTGAAGAGTAAGACTGTTGATCACAGTCAAAATTTAAAAAAAAAATGTAATGTAAGTAGAGATATAAATTGAAATGCCTACTTTGATATTTATTTCAAAATATCTTATTCTACACACAAAAAGGGGTTTCTTTGAAAGAAACGAAAGGAATATGTTCAGCGCTCCATCGCGCCATCTTAACGGTCGTTATGTCATGATAATGATATTTATTTGTACCCTGTTGCTTAAACTTTACTGGAAAGGAATATAATTAAGTTAAGAGAATTTTATTTACTTTGTTATGCATACAATGTTGTAAGCAGAGGTCGGAATTAGCTATTCATGTACTTGCATCAAAATGTTGATATGAATATGGTCTACGGTCCGGACTAAGCGTTTCGCCTCGTCATTTATACCACGTACATCGAAGGACTGGAACAATTTGCCTTTTTTTTTTTTTTTTTTTTTTTTTTTATGGTGGGAAAAAATCATGCATTGACATCCCCTGCCCTTGGGTGGAGCGGGAGATAGTGTCAGACTCTTACTGACTAAAAGACCCACCCCGTTCCTTCTAGCCTTCATACCGGGGCTCGAGCGCCCTTTCGGATAACCCTGGCCCCAGTAGGCTTCGACCCGGCTGGGTCCCTGCTGTTGCTGACAACTCCTTGAGGCGCGCGGGAACAGTGCGCGCCGTCGACGCCTTGGGCTTGGTCCGGACAGTTACCGGACGGCCGGACAGCGAGCTACCCATTGCTCACTGTCCGCAAGCCCGCGCCTACGGTGGCCGGAAATCGGGATCAGAATCCCGGCGGCGGCGGCGGCGGCGATAACGCCGTTGCCTGATGCGTTCGGCCTCCTCCTTTGCGAGCATTACTGCTTCGCAGAAGTCGGCGACCGCCTGCCACTCCTCCTCGCTCCGGACCATGGCCTCAACCAAGGCCCGGCGCGAGAGGTCTCCGCCGCCGATCGCCCCCACGAGGGCACGGCGATGCTCCGCCCAAGCAGGGCACACCTCGACTGTGTGCTCCACCGTGTCCTCCGGGCATTCCACACAGTGGCGACACCCGGGCGTCACTTCCGCACGAATCCGGTGCAGGAAACTCCCGAACGAACCATGTCCGGTGAGTACCTGCGTCATGCGGAAGGTAAGGACGCCGTGAGGTCTTTCCAGCCACGCCTCAAAGAGGGGACTTACCGCCAACAATTTGCCTGCTGCGGTCTTCCCGTCTGATTATGGTGTCTTCAAGGCTAGAGTGAATAGGCTCTTAATAAACTAGTGCGCCTCACCATCAACGATTGCATCACTGCTTACCATCAGGTGGGATCGGAATCAAGTACTAGTTTATAACAGATAAAAAAAAATGGCTCATCCCGGAATTTTTAATGAAAAATCCCGAACCATATTACAAATTAAAACTTTTCGGCTTGGCCTACATCTAACCAGGTTTTTCCATGCAAACTTTTGAACCTCGTTTCGTCCTTTTAGGGGGTGATTTTCAAAGGAGGAGCCCGAACGCATCAGGCAACGGCGTTATCGCCGCCGCCGCCGCCGGGATTCTGATCCCGATTTCCGGCCACCGTAGGCGCGGGCTTGCGGACTGTGAGCAATGGGTAGCTCACTGTCCGGCCGTCCGGTAACTGTCCGGACCAAGCCCAAGTCGTCGACGGCACGCACTGTTCCCGCGCGCCTCAAGGAGTTGTCAGCAACAGCAGGGACCCAGCCGGGTCGAAGCCTACTGGGGCCAGGGTTATCCGAAAGGGCGCTCGAGCCCCGGTATGAAGGCTAGAAGGAACGGGGTGGGTCTTTTAGTCAGTAAGAGTCTGACACTATCTCCCGCTCCGCCCAAGGGCGGGGGATGTCAACGCACGATTTTTCCCACCATAAAAAAAAAGGGGGTGATTTTGAAAAGTCCTTACTTTGTGCTCGTCTGTATCACTAAAGCAAACCTTGTGCAAAATTTCACGCTACTAGTGCCAGTAGTTTTGGTTGTGCATTGATATGTCAGTCAGTCAGTCAGTTTCTCCTTTTGTATATAGATAACATTAAGGCCCAAGTGCCCGAAAAGTGCCATAAAATAGTGACTTTCTGAAGCCTACTCCTCGGTAACGGCCAGGTTAACAGGTTTGCAAAAAAAAAAAATGTTTATTATAAATTCATGAACAACATTATCAACATTTGATTTTTTCGTGCGATTAATATTTTTGTCTAAAAAAAATATTTTTTAGCAATTTCGCAACTTTTCCCTACTCCTTCGAAACGGCTTGAATCTTTAGAAACATTTTAAAACAAAAAAAATGGTGGTTAAATATTCTTCAAAGTGAACATAGCATATGTAAATCCATCAATATTTCGCAAGGGAAATGGATTTAAAGGTCAGCCGCGCACTATCCGGGCGCAGCTAGCCGCAATTAAATGCACAGATACGCGTCCGCCGCCGGGATTCTGATCCCGATTTCCGGCCACCGTAGGCGTGGGCTTGCGGACAGCGAGCAATGGGTAGCTCGCTGTCCGGCCGTCCGGTAACTGTCCGGACCAAGCCCAAGTCGTCGACGGCGAGCACTGTTCTCGCGCGCCTCAAGGAGTTGTCAGCAACAGCAGGGACCCAGCCGCGTCGAAGCCTACTGGGGCCAGGGTTATCCGAAAGGGCACTCGAGCCCCGGTATGAAGGCTAGAAGGAATGGGGTGAGTATTTTAGTCAGTAAGAGTCTGACACTATCTCCCGCTCCGCCCAAGAGCGGGGGATGTCATTGGACGATTTTCTCACACCATAAAAAAAAGATGGTTCAAGGGACTATAAGCCTTAAACGTTTTTCAAATTAAAGTTTATTCTCACAACTTATACCCTGATAATCACAGATCGCCCTCAGAGAACATTATATCTCTTCCATCAATCCTAGGTCTATGTAAAATATTCTTTTCGCTATTCAACGACAACGGTAAACTGTCGTTTTTTTTGCTGTAAATTAATAAAGTATACAATAAATCTTATTTAGATGAAAATAAAGTTACTTTTCTTAAGTTTTTATTTTACAGTGCTGAATTTGGTGAATGTTTGGAGGATAAAGCAAAAAAAGTTCCGACATTCGTGCTATTTTTAGAGTTTAGTATGGAAGTTTTAGAACCATTTTCGACTCTTGTGAAAGAGTTTATAAGCGACTTTAATTGTTCATAGTAATCATGTTCGTATTTTCAGTATTTAGTGGTGGTGGTGTCTTGTGATGGCATAGTGTTGAAGGCAATCGGATTCTAAATCGGGTAAGTACCAATGTGAAATTTTTCAATTTATATATTACTAGCTGTGCCCGCGACTTCGTTTACGTGGACTACAGGATTTTGAATTTATTTTTTCTAAAATAAAAGTAGCCTTTGTTACTCCTTATTACATCAGCTACCTGCCAAAAAAAGTCCCGTCAAAATCGGTCCAGCCATTTTAGAGATTAGCCCGGACAAACAGACAGACCAATTTTATTTATATGTGTAGTGTAATGTGTAAAGATAAAGATGTAAAGACTAGCTTTTGCCCGCATCTTCGCCCGTGTACATAAAATATAGGATTATTAATATTAATAATAATAATAATAATAAAATATTTATTTCGGACGAGGTCCATATGTTGTTAGTAACAATATCTTAAAAACTAGTGTTAGTAGGTTTTACAAAACAATTACACACACAACTACACTACGACATGAAGGCGCATCCATCTTTGCAGCATGGGGGACTCCCACCTATCTACAAAAACGCTCAGTATAGTGTTGGTGCTGCCACGAACGCGAGCGAGTAGGGAGGCGCATCTCTTCCTGATTATGGCGGCAAAGCCAGCCAGGTGGCATTTGCGCCTCAGCAAACATCCCTGACGCACTGCAACGCCACGGCAGCCCCAACAGTACCCTGAGTGCATTGTTATATTGGACACGCAGGTCGCTGTATGCCCGCTGCGAATACCCGACCCACAGGCTGCAGGTGTAAAAAGATTGACAAAATGCTTTAAAAAGCGTGATCTTTACTGATTTCGTACACCGTGCAAACCTGCGGGCCAGCATGTTACAACGAACAGCCAGCGACCTGCGTTCCCTATCAATATCCAAATTATCACTTAAATCTTCGGTGACCCAATGACCCAAATATTTAAATTTAGAGACCCTAAGCAGTGGTGTGCCACAAAGTAACACATCCGGAAATTCTGGGTAAGAGAAACCACTTGCTTTAAAGAGCATTAGTTCACTCTTTGAAACATTATATTTGAGCCCATGGGCCACCGCATACGATTCACAAGTAGACACGAGTATCCTCATGGCACTGACTGATGGGCTCAGCAACACCATGTCATCTGCATAACTAAGGTTATTGGTACACACTCCGTCAATATGACAACCGACCTTGGTGCTGCTGAGCTCAACTATCAGCTGGTTCATGTAGAGGTTGAACAGGCGAGGTGAGCTTAATCCCCCCTGCCTCACTCCGCATTCCAACCGGTACATGCCCGAAAAGGAACCGTTCCACCTCACACAATTGCGTTGATTGCTATACCAATATTTAAATATTGATATAACTTCAACCGGTAAAGATGTTTCAGTTGACAACTTATTCCACAGCACGTCATAATTGACAAGATCGAATGCCTTCGATAGGTCCAAAAAACAAGCAAATACAGGTGTTTTTCTTGTCTTGTAATACTGCACCGTCTGCTTTAAGCACAATATAGCGCTTTCAGTGGACAGCCCCGGCCTAAAGCCAAACTGAGCGTCATGCAGTTTAAGATGATTGGCTAATTGTGCGTCAAGCAGACGATCCAGCACCTTGGCTGAAACAGTTGCCAGGGATATAGGCCTGTAATTGGAGACATCGGAGGCATCCCCAGTTTTATTTTTAATAATAGGCACCACAACAGTAAACATGAGGCTATTTGGTAAATAGCAGTGACTAACACACATATTATACAGCATGGCAAGTACGCGTGGCAAGTGCACCCCGGCGTATTTGAGATGCTCGATGCTGAGCCCATCGTGACCTGGAGACTTCCCTCCTTTCATTGTTTTTACCACCGACGCAACTTCCTTTGGGGTAAACCGAACATTAATGTCCCCACAAATGGCCTCAGCATCGACAACCCGCGCCGAGCCTGCAAGTGGTGACTCAGCTTTAAAATGCTGCTTAAATAAGTTTGCTATTTCAGTTGGCTCGTGCACGCCCGCCACGCTCACAGGAAAGCTCGAACGTGGATTTAATTTATTAGTTGCCTTCCAGAAAGCACCAAATTGCTTGTCAACCTGGTTTTTAGCTATAATATCCATTTTAATTTGTTGCTCATTATCTTGGCAATATTTCAGCCTGTCTTTAAAAACCTTCCTGGATTTACACATATTGGTATAAAAATACCCTGAAGTGGGTTTATTATGTAGCAACCACGTCTGATAATGCATGCGAGCCTCCCTGTGAGCATCCCGTACATGCACATTCCAACCAACAACATGTCTCCTTTTACAGCGCAGGTTATCAGAACCTACGTACGTTAAAGATGCACCATCTTTCAAAATACCTATAACTGTATCGTACATCTCATCTAATAGTCTGTGGTGGCTAGTATCAGAGCACATTCCATGCGAGCAATTACAAAATTCCGTAGGAAAATCCACTAACCTTAACTTTGAATGACAAAAGTTTGAATAATCCTCTATTTGTTTAACAGTTCTTTCTCCCCAAATTACTTTATTACAAGAGTGGGTTTTGCTCACTAACTTAGGTATTATTAAATTTATATTACACTCAATAATCAAAGGAATGTGGTCCGATGGGTAAACATCATACAAAACAGCTGCTTTCATTACTAATTGTCTCGCTGCACTACTCACCACGCAGTGGTCAAGCCAGCGCAACGCACCGTTCGCTGTGCTCTTGAACGTAAAAGTATCAGTGGGTAATAACTCCATGTCCACACATGACCACGACTGTTCCGCACACACTGTTGACAGTTCACTGGCAAAACGTTCACCCGGGTGAGCGTTAAAGTCTCCTAATATACACACCGTTTCCGTGTCACTGTTTTCAGTAATCGCAATAATCTCACTTAAACAAGAAGTAAATTCTATTATGTTATCACTCGAGTCCGTCGGCATATAAACCGAGAAAACTAATATAGAACGATCAATGTGTTCAATTTTAATAGCAACTAAACGATTACTATCACACGTCACAACTGACACCTTTGAGAAAGCCGACTTCCTCCACAATAGGGCAATTCCTCCGAAAGGCCTCCCTATGAGTACTCCGGCAGACGTATCGACAGCAGATTTTCCCGTATACGCGAAGTCATCATGTATTGTTCCTAAGTAGGCCAAATCATGAGGTAACAGCCAAGTTTCCTGCAGCGCGATGACGTCAGCCAATCCACATAATCTTCTCACACAATCAGCTGATCGAGTGATATTTTTACAGTTAAACGTTGCTAGGTATGTGTTCTTTATCTTCGTACCCATTTTTTTGAGATGCATTTCCATTCAAAATCCTAACGTCTGTTCTACTTTTAAAATGTATAAATCGCCTGAAAGTAATACCCTCCGGCCACAGGTTGTCATCTAAAAACGTATTTATTTTGTGCTTAGGAACAAATAACTTGAATGCATTATATTGTCTGTCAGCCTTCATATTAATCTTTTCTAAAGTCACCACTTCGTTAACCTTACTTCGGATATAGTCACATATATCTTTTTCTGTGGTTTCTTTATTTACATATGATATAAATAAAGGTATTTTCATATCTGCAGCACGAAACTTTATTGGTACATTTGACACAGCCTTCCCCGTCAAACCAGTGAAACGATTCCTTAATTTAGATTTCTGTACCAAAGTCCAGTCATCCTCTCTTTTGTTTTCCTTCCACCTGCCCTTTCTTACAATCTCTGCCATTGTCAACTGTTTTTCGGCGGTTGCAAGACTGACCGAGCGCTGTGGAGTGGGCAAGACAGGTACATTGTACTTCTCACTCGCTGTGCTAGCAAGTGGTCTAGTACTCAAATGTTCATGACTCATACAACTTTGACTCGGTTGAGTCTGTGACAAAACAAAGTTTGCACTTTGAGACACATCCAATAACTCTGAATTATTGTCTTCAATATACCCTCTTTTTTCGAAGTTCACATTTAAACTAGGTAACGGCGTCGGCGCCGGCGTCGCATTGCTTGTATTCAATTTTATGTTTTCCAGCTCATCTTTGGTTACATAATCACTTTTAATTGTATTTACTTCTGATCGTAGAACCAATAAATCTTTCAACAGTTTTGTTACGTCGACGTGATCAAAACAAATATTATAACTATCGGAGAAAAAAATTTAGCAATCGGACCACTACTTTCAGAGATTACCTCCTACAAACAAAAAAACAAACTTTACTTCTTTTTTAAATTAGTATTGATGTACTTTTCCAAGTAAATCAAAAACAATACTGATACTCGGTACCTCGGAAAGCACGTAAAGCCGTTGGTCCACAAAATATATAGGTACAGAAGTCAATCTACACACAAAGACACCGCTCACAAACACGATGTCTCGGTTGCGTCTCGGATCACTCGTCGAACAGTTCCGGCTCAAACGCTCATTAGTGTGCGTCCACCGAGCGTAGGTAAAAAAAGTGAAGTACATACATGAGATTGTCCTCTGTGCCTATCTATTTTGTGGTTGGTTGCAGTAGTCATTCGTACATTTTTGATAGTCGTTGCCAGTAGTTAGACGTCAGAAAGTCCGACCATCATCATTCTATTCAAGGAGTTTCAATAAACAATTAATATATTATTTGTAATATTTACATTTTATGTATGGTACATAACATAAATATTAACAATTTATACTAAAACCTAACTATGTACATAAATATAATACAAAATGACAAAGTACACATAGGCATTAAAGTACTCCTCCAAATCGCTGTCATCTGGAAATGTGCCCAGAAGACTGGCAGCATTGCCACGTTGAATGGCAATGCTAATTCTTTGGGCGAATAACGAGCCAGCTCTCGATCACGCAAAGTATCACGGTCACGATCAGTCGGCGTGAAATTTCCTTGAAAATGAGACGCGCACTCGGACCAAATGAACCAAGCGTTTTGATCCCAAACGGCTCAAAACTGTAAATAACCATATAGTAGTAGTATTTGCGGCGTTTACGAATCTCAGCAGCAGCAGCGGCAGCGCCAGCACAGCCCTCCGTACTTGGAATATGGGATGGCGCAAGGGTGTCAACACAGGTTGCGTCCCACGCCAGAGGCGTAGCCCACCTTCCACGGTACCAACGTCATATCATCTGGAGGAGTTTCATGTTGCCCCTAGATTGTAGAGATCAGATAGGTAGTCGCTCCATTTAAAGCTCGTGGGTATTCATCCGCATCTGGTTAAGCTGGATGCCGATCTCCAGCTAGTTGGGAAAAAGCTAGGGAGTAGTGGCTCAAAACCGGGAACATTGGAATGAATAGAAAGAGGTCTTTGCCCAGCAGTGAGACAGTATGGGCTAGATATAATAATAATAACAGACCACACAACAAAAAAAAACATATAAATATTGGTTTGAAATTGTTTTTTTGAAAAATAAAAAGAAAAGAAAAAACAAAAAAAGAAAAAAAAAAGAAGAAAAAGAAAAAAAAGAAGAAGAAGATGAAAAAAAAGAAAAAGAAAAAGAGAAAAAAAAGAAAAAGAAAAAGAAAAAGAAAAAGAAAAAGAAAAAGAAAAAGAAAAAGAAAAAGAAAAAGAAAAAGAAAAAGAAAAAGAAAAAGAAAAAGAAAAAGAAAAAGAAAAAGAAAAAGAAAAAGAAAAAGAAAAAGAAAAAGAAAAAGAAAAAGAAAAAGAAAAAGAAAAAGAAAAAGAAAAAGAAAAAGAAAAAGAAAAAGAAAAAGAAAAAGAAAAAGAAATGTTTACACTGCTCGAAAAAAAAAAAAAAATTCTGCTCGAATAGACGCGCAGTAAATTACAAGATATTACTTTTCAACCGCTTTGCCACCCGCTTTAGTTTGACGATTCTTCGGCCAATGTCGGACCACGATTACCTAGCAGTAGCAGTAGCTCTATGGAAATACAGACACTGGCAGGGGATTCAACTTCTTAACAAAACATACAATGAATGTGTTCACAAAACTTTTTGTGTGTATGGGTGGATTATCCACCACTCTTCTGTTTCTCCAACTCATCGTTGCTGTATCTCTCATCATCATCATCATCATCATTTCAGCCGAAAGACTTCCACTGTTGGACACAGACCTCCCCCAAGTGTCGCCACAACGACCGATCCTGTGCGTCTCGCATCCACCGCATTCCCGTGACTCTCATCAGGTCCTCGGTCCACCTTGTGGGAAGTCTTCTAACGCTGCGTCTTCCGGTGAACTCTAGAACCTTTCGGCTCCATCGACCATCCGTTTTAGGGCAATGGAAAGGGCTATGCTCGGAGTTTCCTTGAGTGATCGAATCAGAAATGAAGATATCCGCAGGAGAACCAAGTTTGCCGACATAGCACGAAGAATCACTAAACTCAAGTAGCAGGGCACATTGCTCGCAGAACAGATGACCGTTGGTGCCGAAAGGTTCTGGAGTGGCGACCGCGTACCGGACGACGCAGCGTCGGATGGCCACCTACAAGATGGACCGATGACCCGGTGAAGGTTGCGGGAATCCGATGGATGCGAGACGCACAGGATCGATCATTGTGGCGACGCTTGGGGGAGGCCTATGTCCAACTGTGGACGTCTATCGGATGAAATGATGATGATGATGACCATCCGTTTTACGAGCAATGTGCTCTGACCACTGCCACTTTAGATTTTTTTTCCTTTTTTTTTTTATTACGGATAGGCTCGCGTTTGACCACTATCTCACCTGACGTTAAACGATGATGTGGCTGACGATGGAACACGCTTGCCTAGAAGCAATCTATTCACTCTTAACTTAAATACCCCTATAGTTATAGCTATCGGGAAACACAGACTCCGGCAGGGAATTCCACTCCTTAGCTGTACGCATAATGAATATGTGTGTGTTTGTTTGGCGATTCTTCAGTCTATGCTGGCGATTTAACAGTAGTGGTATACTGAGTAGTGTGCAGTACCTCTCATCATCATCATCATCATCATCATCATTTCAGCCGATAGACGTCCACTGTTGGACATAGACCTCCCCCAAGCGTCGCCACAACGAACGATAATGTGCGTTCCGCATCCATCGGATTCCCGCTACCTTCACCAGGTCATCGGTCCACCTTGTAGGAGGCCTTCCAATGCTGCGTTTTCCGGTACGCGGTCGCCACTCCAGAACCTTTCGGCCCCAACGGCCATCTGTTCTGCGAGCAATGTCTGCCCATTGCCACTTAAGTTTGGCGATTCTTTGTGCTATGTCGGCAACCTTGGTTCTCCTGCGGATATCTTCATTTCTGATTCGATCACGCAAGGAAACTCCGAGCATAGCCTTTGGGTGACTTTAAGCCTTCTGATGAGGCCCATTATGAGCGACCACGTTTCGGATCCATATGTCATCACACAGTACCTCTACCTACATATATTCTGGCCTAAAATGATTACGTAAAATGAGCGGACATGATAAAGATCAAAAATTTGTGACTAGACAATTTCCGCTGCCAATTTACATAAATGTCTTAATAATGCGATTTCCGGTATGTTGGTCTTTTTTTTTATGGTGGGAAAAATCATGCATTGACATCCCCCGCCCTTGGGCGGAGCGGGAGATAGTGTCAGACTCTTACTGACTAAAAGACCCATCCCGTTCCTTCTAGCCTTCATACCGGAGCTCGAGCGCCCTTTCGGATAACCCTGGCCCCAGTAGGCTTCGACCCGGCTGGGTCCCTGCTGTTGCTGACAACTCCTTGAGGCGCGCGGGAACAGTGCGCGCCGTCGACGACTTGGGCTTGGTCCGGACAGTTACTGGACGGCCGGACAGTGAGCTACTCATTGCTCACTGTCCGCAAGCCCGCGCCGGTATGTTGGTCTCGAAACTTGGATGTTCTGTTAACGGATCTACCCCTCAAACCCCAAGCGAACGCCGCGAGCGTTCGCGCGTGATTTCGCGCCATTTAGTTGAACACTAATACTATTAAAAGTCCACGTAAATTATAAATTATCAAAATTTTGAGGGTTTATTTATTGTTTATGTATCTAAGAATGTAAATAAGAAATTCTTCATAAAGTAGTGTGTAAATTTCGAAAATAAGCAACCTTTTCTATTTATCTGTATTTATACCTATTTAAATACTTGGGGTCTCAGGGGTTAATGGACTATTGACAATATGTTTACGAGTATACCTATTATTGTCACATAATATACTTGGTATAAAATTGACGTTTTTTAACCGACTTCGAAAAGGAAGAGGTTCTATATTCAGCTGAATGTATGTTTTTTTTTTATGTGTGTTTACCAATATCTCGGTCAATTGTGGACCGATTTTGAATTATTTTTTTTTTTTTTGATTGATAGATTATGCTTCCAAGTTGGTCCCATAGAAATATTGTTATAACCTGATTTTAAACTTCGAAGATATGGAACAGAATTCCTCATCAACACAGCAGAATTGTCGTAACAAGTAAAATTGCTTTGTTTATACGTGTACTTGATGACAGGCTGAAAGAAAAGCGGGAGGGGATGTATCGAACTGATCTGGTGATGAAGCCGGAAGGTAAATTAAAATACCTAACCGTGTTTGGGATTATCAGAAACGTTATGAGATACATTCTGGTTAGAAGGTATTTAAGTTTGGCTGAGAGGTACTTTTTAGTGGCGGTACCATAACTAAAAACTGAAAAATAAAAAACTTTTTCAAAAAAAAATTTAACCGACTTCAATGTAAAAAAAAAAAACACTCTAAATTACAAAATAACATTAATTTCGGAAGTCGGTGTTATTTTGTACTTTTCAGTGTTTTTTTACATTGAAGTCGGTTTAATTATATTTTTTTAAGTTTTTTTGGTACAGTTCCAAAAAAACTCTCTTTGTTGTGGCATATAGGTAAAGTTCTTAGTATGTACAATAGGAATACATTTCATTTTCATTTTCGAGTTCTTGGGATCCTTCGTAATAAATTGTATAAATTACAATGAGTCACGAAAAATTGTTTTTAAAATGATAAGTGGGAAAAATAGATTAGTTAAGCTGGCGACATATTAAGCACGCCCCCAACCACGCGCCAAATTATCGTACGAGCAGTCTATCATAAAAAATCTAGTCAATTTCATTTCGAATTATGACAATATTTTTGCACTACCTAAACTGGGTATTAGCGTGATTTGATAATACTTAGTAAATTATCTTGCCACTATATATCATGGTGATATATGGGTTCTATAAATCAATGATGTAGATACTTAATAATTTCATCAACAATTTCCTCGCCGTTGTTCTTTTTGTGCTTTCAAAATTAAGATCCGTGATGGTGGGCAATCCAGTGTCAGCCATACGCGTTATGGAAATGTATCTCAGATTGAGCTCTCTTAACTAGAAATATGACAAGGTTCGAGGCACTGGTTACGGTTAAAGTATAGCTCACCCATATGACGCACTAAATTGCTTTTGTGCAACAAAACATTTAGATAAAACTTGCACAAAACAACAGCAGCATTTTTGCAGAAAATCTTGATATGTTAATAATTTTTTAACCCTACTAACTACAATTTTGATCACAATCACAATCAAATTAGAATGTTTAAAAACCATAAAATAACTTTTCAATCAACGATACAGAATAAAGGTAATATAAAGACTGGATAATATTTGCGTTAAATATTTTATTAAATTTTATCGAAGCGCACGGTGCATTAGACTATGGCTGATCAGATAAGTGTAGTTTTTTTCTTTATATTGCCTTTGTTTTACTTCAATTGCGTTTCTGAAAAGGTGAGTGATAAGGTTACATTTTAATATCTAGATATATATACGTTACACACGTTCCTTAATTTCTACTATCTTTACTATTACCATACAAGTTCTTAACAATTATTTATTTATTCTACTGTGAATTACGTGAGACTCAGTGAGACGAGTTGGTGTAGTATAGTCTGTCTAAAAAGTCAAAAGACTTGGAAATTTTGTATAATATTTAATCATTTAAAAAATACTTATATTCGATACTTTTTATAAGGTTCTTCTATTAGTAAACAATGATCAAGATCTCTTTATCGTCATCATCATCATAACAGATGTACGTACATGCCCCAATCAAATTCACAAATAAGTATGTATAAACATTTTTTTATTATGAGTCAGTATTTCATCCTACGGCCTTGTTAAAAGGTTGGTTAAAGGTTGAAATAATCTGCAAGAGGACAAGGTGTCTTCCCAAAAAAAAAACATACGATCATCTTGTATTATTTTCCAAAATATTCATCATAAATGATATGGTGCAGAGCTGAATTTCTTAACCTCAGAAGACATTTTTTTTTAAATGTCAAAATCGGTTAAAGAGAAAAATTGAAAAGACTCGGGTCGCCACTCTTCATTCTGGCTCTCAGTTTTTTTTTTATTTGTCCCTTATCCATATACAGTACACAAAATTAAAATCAAGCCAAATGAAAAATTACAAAAATAGACATTAAAATTACATACAGAATGTTAAATACAATTAAATTAAATACACAATGTCATACATACAAATAAAATTAAATACATAATCATACATATTATTAAATTAAATATAAATGAAATAATACACATTAACATACCAAATTAGACAAACACAATAATAAATACACACAGTCAAAAACAATAAGATCAAACAATACGAGGAGAAGCGCTAATAAGAAGCTGCATCCACCTTTGAAACAAGAACAGTTCGCACCGCTCGGACAACACCCTCAGGAGACCCGCTATCTCACCTGATGGAAAGCGACGATGTGGTTGACGATGGAGCGCACTTACCTGGAAGTAACCCATTCACTCTTGACTTAAGGCCCAAGCACCCGAAAAGTGCCATAAAACAGTGACTTTCTGAAGCCTAATCCTCGGTAACGACCAGGTTAATAGGTTTGAAAAAAATATATGTTTATTACAAATTCATGAACAACATTATCAACCACCTATTGTTTTTTTCGTGCGATTAATAGTATTGTCTAAAAAAAATATTTAGCAATTTCGCAACTTTTCCTACGCAACTACTCCTTCGAAACGGCTTTGATCTTTATAAACATTTTTACACATAAAAATTGGTGGTTAAATATTCTTTAAAGTGAACATAGCATATGTAAATCAATTAACATTGCGCAAAAAAAATGGATTTAAAGGTCAGCCGCGCACTGTCCGGGCGCAGCTAGCTGCAGTTAAATGCACAGATATGCGTACTGCCGCCTACGCGGGTACGAGAGTTGTGTCCATTTAATTTCGTCCAGACAGTTCAAGGGACTATAAGCCTTAAAGATTCCCGGGTTGTAGCCATCTGCCCGTGCCTCAGCAAACTTAGTTATAGTTGGTAGCAATGATATGGCGAATTTTACACTCTGGAACTCCTTGTTCTAGGTTACTTACATCAGTGTAGAGCACCCTAGAGTGTCGTACTACAACCCCAAGTTCTTAGCATACGCGAACCTGACGTCGGTGCGGTACGGCCGTGCAAACCCTATCTACTATGTCGGACTCAACTTCGAACCCATCGTGCCTTTTGACACTAGCATTTATGTAAGTACAAAAAACCTGTTCTGTTTCTGGAAGAATTATTGCAATCCTGTAGTTTTAGACGTTGTCACTAAGCTTTTTCCTTTTCTGAAAAGGTGCCAATGTGCCAAAATAATAACTCTCCACACATTTTGAACTGAATTTAGATGAAATTTAAATCTTGTGTTAAAAGCACATTAAGGTAAGTATATTGAAAGTTGTGGTTTTATAAATACAGGGTTAATTGTGAAACAACGGCAACCTTTCAAGACTATGGTACTAACATCATAAACATCAACTTTTGTTCTATGACTTTTAAAAATTTATCATATTTTAGTTCATCAGACTTTAATACAAAAATAAAAATATTTAAATTGAACGTTCTAAATATTACGAAGTCTATGCGAAGCAAGCGATAGTATAATAGCGAAAGGGTCGGGCGCTGAGGTTGCTTGATGCGCCTGCGTCGCTTCATATTAACGTAGGTAGGTATAGCAAAATACAGAGTTGAAATGTGTTAGATAGAACAACGAAATCTTGAAGATTTGTTTTTGATTGTTTTGTAAAAAATTATGGAACAAAAGTTGTTTTTATTATGTCCTGCAAGGTGGTTAGTGTTATACAAATAACCCTTTATATTGAAGCTAAAAATGCTTCACTTCATACTAGTTCAGTTCCACAGCCACTAAGGCAGTCAAAAGAATTGGTTACTGTGACATATCCCAAATCAAAGCCAAACATATTTGAGAGTGGACAGGGCATATTGCTCGCAGAACAGATGGTTGATGGAGCCAATAAGTTTGGAGTGGTCACCACGTACGAGAAGACGCAGCATTGAAAAGTCAAGGTCTTAAGCTCCCATTTACTGGAAATACAATTATATGAGTCATATTGTAAAATGAGTTCTGTCAGTTGTTGGGATTGGTCGTCTCTCTCTATGGTTATTTTATACTCTTTTAACGTGCATATCTTTGTCCATGATTCTAATTTTAACGAATTTTAACGATGGTAGAGTAACTATAATTTTAAAAATATTCCTTGATTGAATAGAATGTGGAGTTTCTTGCACGATTTTCTCCATAATGATCTACGCTCTATCTACTACGATTCGGATTCATCTTTTTTTTAAATATGATTGACTGATTTTGACAACACAATTTAGTGGCTATAAATGGTTTATTTGAAATAAATGCCATAAGTTCGAGTTTTATTCGCTGTTGTTATTATTATTTTATCTACCTACTGCACCCTCATCTACAGGTAGACATATACTTCTACGAGCTCTTGACCAACCAGTACAAGCGCAGCTTCATCGAGATGCACTTCAACTGGTGCTACCTGACCGAGAAGGACATGTTCTTCGGATCTGCTATGAGGGCAGGCGGCCTGAACAAGCCTTGTCCTCATCAACCGGTAATTATCATTAACAGTTTATTGAATAAAATCTTAATTTATAGGCTGTAAAAATTCAGCAGCATATCAATATGTGCAAAATTTTAATAACCAGTCGCAGACGTGATAATGAGTACTCAGACGTCTGTCAAAAACTTAGTATCAATATTTGATGAGATGTCTAGAGAAAACGACATTCTATCAACTAAAGGGGAATTCCCTAGTTTCTTACTTAAGAAATTTTCAATAATTCCTCTTGCTATGGGTAAAGCGAGAAAGAAGGTTTTTCCGAATAAAACCATCTTTAAGATGTCGGTAACAATTTTAGTCATTTCCGAAGGCGAAAGGGACCCTAAGACGAAGTTAAATTCTGTCCGAAAAAGGGGTCTTGAATTTTCAAAATGATATACAGGGTTATTTGTAAAACACTGGCAACCTCTCAGGGGCCCAAGTCTGCTATTTTTATAAATTCGTCATTCCAACACGATCACATTGTCATTTTGCTAAAAGTTTGTAATCTGCTAATTCATAATGATCGATCATTCATCATTGATCGGACAATGGTCTTGTAACATAATTGTGGTAGAATGACAATATCGAGCTTATTAGAAGCACTAATTGCGCAATGACGTCGTAATGATAAGTCACTGATCAAAGGAACTGTCAAAATTTTTGCAGATTACCGCATACGTCAGATATTCATTTGTCATTATGTACGAGATTACCATTCTATGCCATTTCTTTCAATGGAGTGTCAGTGGTTGACCATCGGAAAGTCATAATGACGCCATTATATTAGTAGATTACCAAAACTTGTCAAAATCAACAATTATGAAATCAATGATAGACCATTCTGACACTATTGTAATAGCAGACTTGAGGCCCAGGTCTCTGTTAAGAACACTTTAAACAACAACTTTTACTCTATGACTTTTAAAAATTTATCATGCATTGGTTCATCAGATTTTCGTACAAAAATAAAAATATTTACATTGAACGTTCTAAATGTTACGAAGTCTATGCGAAGCTAGCTATAGTACAATAGCAGAGGGCAGCGGGCACCGTGCGCGGGAGGCGTAGGTGGGTACAGCAAAATACGAAGTTATAATGATTCAGACAGAACAAAGAAAACTTGAAGGTTTGTTTTTGGTAAATGTATTGTTTTGCAAAAACTCATAAGATAAAAGTTGTTGTTTATGATTTTAGTAACAGTCCTGCAAGTGTATTAGTATTTTACAAAAAACCCTGTATATTGAGCATCTTCACAATGAGTATCACGGTTAATCCCCTATACAGAGCATGCATAGAGTCAGAGGAAACTGAACACGAACCGTCAGTGAAATAAGAACACGAAACTTGGGAGCATCAAATTCACATATAGTCATTCACTTCTGGAGAACGGTGGCCTGGTTGGAGTAAGGTGATTATCACACTGCCACGCATCACGCTGCATGTTGCGTGTCAATGCACCTACGCGCGTACTTGTGGGAATGCAGATCTGCATCATTGTGCTGTTTTTTGCGCACTCACGCGCGTAAGTGCTTTTTGTAAATTTACGCAAGTTCTGACTCATTTCATATAAAATCACGCACGGCGCTACGAGACTCAGTGTGCCATACCTTACGTATCAACCCCGCAGACATGTTTTGCATGAACGCGCGTGGATGCATTTTCGGTGTGTTGGACTATGCGTGTTTTTTATACAAACGGAGATACTTACAAGCAACGTTAAAACACACATTCACACACTACGCTGCGTGGTGCATGGCAGTGTGATATTCGCCTTAAGGCCGTGATTGCTTAAGAAAAATGGTCCAACAAGGACTAAGTGAGGAAACCAGACCACAAATTTAAGAAGATAAGAGCATAATTATATCATTTTAGTAGCACTTCTTAACCCAAAACACATTGGACTTTTTGGCCATAGTTATATTGAGAATCCAGATTTATAAGTAACAATAAATTTTCATGTTTTCAGGGGCCATACAATCTACTGAACATGACAATCAATCCATCGGTAATTCCTAAAGGCTTTCCATTCACCCGAGGCAGGATATACGCAAACTTTACGCAACCAAAGACAAAATCTAGAGTGGCCGACGGATATATAGACATGCGGCTGGCGACTATAGATGTGAAGAACCCTAAATTATTGTTTTCATAGTTGTTATATTTTGAGTTAAACCTACAGCCAAATCTGCTTGTTATCTTAAATGACGATAGGAAAGTAAAATAAGGTGATGATTAAGACTCAGCGTCATGGGGGTTTGGTCTCAGAGATAAGGCACATTTTAGTTTGAAGATAAAGTAATAGGGTAGTTTTCAAGGTCAAAATAATTACATTTTATTTAATCCATATTTTAGATTATAAAAAAAAATATTGGACACATATTTTTTCTTTTTTCGATTAAACAAAAAATAACAAAGATATAGCCCATTAAAGTTACGCGTGACGTCACCCCGCGCGAAAAATTGTAACACGGCGTGACGTTACACGTAACTTTAATGGGCTATATCTTTGTCATTTCTGGTTTAATTTACAAATAAAAAAATACGTGTCACAAATAAAAAAAAATTTGAATAATCTAAAAGACGGACTAATTACATTTTTTACGGCCACTAGCCTATTACGCTCTTAATAGCCAGAGTTTATGAGTTTCTCTATGTTATTGATAAGGAATCATGAAACTGATGAAATGCAACCACCGCTATTTTTCTCGTTTGGATTTATTTGTCTTTGGATTTATTGTGTTGTTTTTTGGAGTTTTATTCTTAAAGCTGTTACTTTAGCATTAAATAATGATTAGATAGTATTTGTCATGGATTTCTAAAAACTTGATTCTTATCATTATTCGACTGGAAGTCTTCTGGGAAAAGAATTTGAGCATAGTGCCTGAGGGTTTTTGGATACTACGAGTATTTTATTGTTCCTCAATTTATTTCTGTTTTCTACTACAAAATAATTAAAAATTCAAATTCAAAATTCGAAATCATTTATTTCAAATAGACCATTTGCAGGCACTTTTGAATAGTCAAATGTCGGTCAGTCCAAGAAAAGTGAAGCTAAATTGCACCTTTAATTATATACCTTTATTCATGATGCACTTCAATGAAATAAGACGATTACTTGCAGAAATAAATGTTTTAATATTCTTTACAAACTCACGAACGCTATCGGATAATTAATGATATGGGTATAAAGTAAACTTTGAGCTGATGGACTGGACAACAGATAGCAGTTACTGATTTAGTATTTGTAGAAATGATGTAATACATTCTTAAGTCTACCCTTAAATTGTTTATTTTTTGAAATGCCCTCATTTTTAAAAATCGAATTTTGAGTTTTTTCAGTTTCAAACTAAATAAAAATGTTTGTGATCGTGATGCTGCTGTGTCAAATGTAAAAAGGTTTCTTGATTGAACCCCGATAAGTTTTTTTTCGCGTATTTTATCAATTTTCACACTATCGACACCACGGTCGAACGAAACCAAAACGAACGGAAAAATAAAATCTATTTTGCCCCCGCAGCGTCTGAAAAAACGGTGCACAGATTTTTTTACGTGAATGTATCCATGTTGCGAATAGCAATGTTTTTACTAGTTTTTCCAGAGGTTTTAAAATTATCAATAAAATGAATGTTTTGACTTTCAGAAAGAACCTTTGATTTAATTTTTGTTACAAGCTTTTATTTACTTTCACCTGTCCCGATGTTTTTCTGTAATCAAATCTTGCTTTTGAACAGTGTTCACACTTCAGCACTTTAAAACCTATGTTAATCGAAGGGCACATCCATCTCATCATTTTATTGTATGACAGCAAAACTGGAATGTCTATCTGAAAACAGTTATATCGATATGAAGAAACCAGATTAATTCATTCCTTTTGGTCTCCTAGAATATCTATTCTGTTATTGTCTTCTTTCTTCTAGGACCCTACTCTGATTGATTGATTGATGATTGATCCACTTCCCGGTTACCATTTGCATGCACGTGTAAATCAGATGACAATACAAAATTATTGTGACATGGAGCTGATTTGATGATGGAACCGGAAGGTGGCTATAGGAGCTTGATAGTTAAACGACACGACCCCATCGAGTTTGGGCTCGAATGATTCGTCTTGACGAGTATTAATTATTTAAGTGTGTTATAAAAGCTTGCTATGAAAATAATATTTTCATTAAAAACTTGTTCAGGATTGGAATTCCCTGCGGAGACAGTGTTTAATGATAGATATAACTTAGGGGTCTCCATCGTCGGCCACATTATCGCTTACCATCAGGTGAGATAGTGGTCAAACGCGAGCCTATTCATAATAATAAAAAAGACATATTGTGTCTTTACCCGACTACAGCAAAGCCAAAGGTGGGTTATGATTCTACATCCTTTGATACCTTGGATTAGCAATGTAAGAGGGCTTTTTTATAATAATAATAATAATAATAATCCTTTATTTTCAGGCAACTAAGGCCCATAGATAAAATACACAAATAATCTTACAAAATAATGAACTAATACATAAAAGATTCTATAACTAATTATTAAATTAAACTACTGTACACGAAGTGACGGCGACGTGTTCCGCTGCGAGGTCGGTATCCTTCCGCGAAATCTTCGATACACGACACCCTTCGGCCAAAACTCTCCTTTGAGGAAGGTGTCCAAATGATGAGTCGGCACCCGCACCACAAACGACTTGAAATTAGTGTTATGGCGCGGCTCCAACTGTTCAACTCTCAAAGTCCAGTTCGTCTTGACTCGAACATACTCCACGATCTCCTCAACCTTCGTGGAGTGATGTAGCCTCGAAACGTACAGCTGTGTCGTGGGTATTGCTGGACGCAGCAGCATGTTTGGTCCTGCCAGCGCGGTACCGCACTGGTTCTGACAAGTAGGCTTCTTCTTCTTCTTCTTCTCTACCTTGGTGGTAAAACCATCCAATGACAACCCCCACTCTTGGGCGGAGCGGGAGATAATGTCAGACTCTTACTGACTAAAAACCCACCCCGTTCCTTCGTACCTTCGTACCGGGGCTGAACTATCTTTCGAAACTAACCCTGGCCCCAGTAGGCTTCAACCCAGCTAGGCCCCTGCTGTTGCTGACAACTCCTTGAGGTGCGCGGGATCAGTGCGTTCCGTCGACGACTTAGGCTCGGTCCGGACAGTTACCGGACAGTCGGACCCATCTGGGTCCGAAGCCTACTGGGTCTAGGGTTATACAAAAGGGAAGCTCGGCCCCGGTACGAAAGGCAAGAAGTGTGGTGTGGGTGTTTTAGTCAGGAAGAGCACAAAATAGATAGGTACAGAAGACAATCTCATGTATGTACTTCACTTTTTATACTTACGCTCGGTGGACGCACACTAATGAGCGTTTGAGCCGGAACTGTTCGACGAGCGGGCCGAGGCGCTCCGAGATATCGTGTCCGTGAGCGGTGTCTATGTGTGCGTTGTAAGAGCGCGGTTTGTATGTAGATTGACTTTTGTACCTATCTATTCTGTGGTAAGAGTCTGACACAATCTTCCGCCTACTAAAAAAAAAGATATCAAAGTACCTATGTAGCTCTAAATTGAGTTTAAACAATGTAACCTATACCCCAGGTATGCCCCAGGGAAATTCACTAGGTCCACATAAAACCAAACATAACAGAAAATATTTCAATACAGTTGCACAAACAAATGCGCCCACCTGTGTTCTAGGATATTTTGTTAACGTATATTCAATTCAGTTTTAGATTAATATTTTTTTTTGTGTTTACATTTATCTGTACCCCAAGCAAGTAAATTAGTGGATATCCCACCTACACGCACAATACGTTTTGGGAACACATTCATTGTGCGTTCAGCTAAGGAGTGGAATTCCTTGCCAGAGTCTGTGTTTTCTGATAGCTACATCCCGGGAATCTTTCAGTTGAAAGTGAATACTTTTTTTCAAGGTAAACGCGTTCTATCGTCGACCGCATCGTCGCTTTCCATCTGGGCCTCAAGTCTGCTATTACAATAGTGTCAGAATGGTCTATCATTGATGTCGTAATTGTCGATTTTGACAAGTTTGGTAATCTACTAATATAATGGCGTCATTATGACTTTTCAATGGTCAACCACTGACACTCCATTGAAAGAAGTGGCATAGAATGGTAATCTCGTACATATTGACAAATGAATATTTGACGTTTGCGGTAATCTGCTAAAACTTTGACAGTTTATTTGATCAGTGTTTTACCATTACAACGTTATCGTGCAGTTATTGGTTTAAAAATGCTCGAAATTATAATTCTATAACAATTATATTACAAGAACATTGACCGATCAATGATCGATCATTATGAATTAGCAGATTACAAACTTTTAGCAAAATGACAATGGGATCGTGTTGGAATGACGAATTTATAAAAATAGCAGACTTGGGGCCCTGGTGATATAGAGGTCAAGCTAGAACCTATTAACAATTTAAAAAAAAGAATTATTCCGGGCCCTGGTTCAGGTCATGGTTGGAAGCAAAAGGAAATACGATGCAGTTGCAGCAGACCACCACCTTACTGTTACTGTTAAACAATAATCAAAAATGCTAGCGAAGGAGGCGGCCGTATGTATATATCTGTTAATTTTCAAAACTACCGTCGAGATACGGGGGTTAAAGTTTTTATGAAAATATTTTCGCGAACGGAATTGCGGGCAAAGTACTAGTTTCAAATATATTTCGAACTGTGCCTTGTCCATGTGAACATCGAAAAATATCTCAAAGAAACATACAGCCAGAGTAAAAAATTTATGTCAAATTCCAGGACATGGTCAATAGACCATGTCACTAAGCTTTATCCAAATCCAATCAAGAAAGAGTTAACCAACAGATTTTATTTATTTATTTGTCAAATGTTTAATGCACACCAAAGTACAGAGGCGGACTATATTCTACCAGTCAACCTTTAGAGTTACTTTTGCATGATAATATTAGTACGGTTAAATTGTATGTGAATTTAGAATCGATATATACTACGTATTACTGTACTACGCACTAGTTTCTATATAGTAGTGGCACTCGAGGTAAATATTGTACAAACTAATGGCTGAACACTACCCCCCTTTTTTTTTTTTTTTTTTTTTTCGATAGGGAAAAATCATCTTATGACAACCCCCGCTCTTCTCCGAATTGCCATGACCTTCTGGCAGGCGTTCAGAATGGCCGCCGGTCGCTTTTTCAGCGACGGCGCCCACACCGGCGCCCCGTAGAGGGCCATGGACCGAACGATCCCCGCGTAGAGCCTCCGGCAGGAGGCGTCTGGACCCCCAAGGTTGGGCAGGAGCCGCTTGAGAGCGGCTCCAGTCCGGTTGAGTTTGGGAGCCAGACGTCGGAAATGCTCCTCGAAATTCCATCGGCTGTGGAGGATGAGTCCCAGGTACCTCATCGATGTCCCGACGCCGATGCGAACTCCTCCTACCGTTGTTGGGAACCCGACGGTGGCGCGTTCCGACGGCCGCGACCGTGAAAACACATGGCCTCGGATTTGCGCAGCGCCACCTCGAGTCCCAACTCCTGGATCCTACCAACGACTATCGCAACCCCGCGTGTCGCTAAAGCGGCCGCCGCCCGGTACGACTCTCCCTGCGCTAGAACCAGCGTGTCGTCTGCGTAGCAAACCACGCTGACCCCGTCAGGGAGGCCGCCCCGCAGCACGTAATCGTACCCGATGTTCCACAAGGGTGGCCCTAGTACCGACCCCTGCGGAACACCGCACGACATCTCCCGACGTTTCCAGTCTCCCTGGTGACCGGGGTAGACAATATACCTGTCCGACAGGTAGGCCTCGACTACTCGACAGAGGTATTCGGGCACCCGGTGGTACCGGAGTGCCCTCCGGATCGTACTCCAGGGCAGGGAATTGAAAGCGTTGGCAATGTCCAAGGACACTGCCACGACACACCTACCCTGGGACACCGCATCCCCCGTCGTGAGGGCTCGCACGCGCATGATGGCGTCCACCGTCGAGCGCATCCTGCGAAAGCCGAACTGTCCGTCCGAAAGGTCCGGCCCCACCCGTGAAAGGCGCGCGACGAGGCGGCTCGCAATCACTCTTTCAAAGAGCTTGCCCACCTCGTCGAGCAGCACAATGGGCCGGTACGCGGACGGAGAGTCCGCAGGGCGCCCTGGCTTCGCGACCAGTTTCCCCGTCTTCCAGCGAAGTGGGAACTGGCCCCTCTCCAAACATGCGCTGAAGAGCCCTCTCAGTCGAGGCCCGAGAGCCTCCATGGCCAGGACCCAGGCTTTCCCAGGCAAGCCATCGGGTCCTGGGGCGGCGTTCTTGGCACTCAGCCTTTGCACCGCCACTCTCATCTCTGCCTCGGTCACCTCTGGAGCATTATCGTCGTCGTCGCTATTGCGGTCCGCGTCAGACACCGCTGGCGGAGGCGGAGCCATGGGCGGGGGGGAGTGTTCCCCTCGCGCAGGGAACAGAGCGCTTACCACACCCTCCACGAGTTGGGGCCGGAGACTCTGAGTCAGCGGGGGAGCCCAGGGGCGCAGTTTCTCCCGTACCAACTTGTACGGGCGCCCCCACGGGTCCGCGTTCAGAGACCCCAGCCACACGTCGCGGGCCTCGAGTTTGGCCCGCTTAATCTCCGCTCGGAGGGTGTGTTTTGCCTCTCTGTAACCTTCATACAGCTCCGCCTCTCTGGCCTCCGCATCCGGCGGGCGGATGCGGCGCCTGCAGTATCTGGCGTACCGGCGTCGCGCGTGATTGCACGTGTTGCGCAGTGCAGCGATTTCCGACGACCACCAGTACACCTGGTGCTTAGCACGTCCTGGACGGACTCGGGGCATTGCCGCATCGCCAATTTGCGACATGGCCTCCCGGAACCACTCCGCCTCGACGTCGATGTCGACAGGCCTGTCCAGTGCTTGCACCCAGGCCTATACCGTCGCGGCTTCCAGGAGGAGCTCCCGGTCCATCTGCTTAAGCGCCCACCGCGGACCGCAAGGGCTCTGTCGGACCGGCGC
Source organism: Mythimna ferrago (assembly GCA_910589285.2). Classification (NCBI taxonomy): domain Eukaryota; kingdom Metazoa; phylum Arthropoda; class Insecta; order Lepidoptera; family Noctuidae; genus Mythimna; species Mythimna ferrago. Next base: position 23,448,939 of record OU342691.1, on the reverse strand, counting down.
GGCCGAGGTTTCGGCGGAGACGTCCAACCGGATATACCGGTGGTCGGAGTACGTCTCCACCTCCTCCATAACGCGCCAGTCGACGACACGCGGCGACAGAGCGGGGCTGGCGAACGACAGGTCCACCACTGATTCACCCCGCCTCCGCACCAACGTGGGGACAGAACCCCGGTTCAGAACGACCAGGCCCAGCTCCAAGGCCCAGTCCTCCACCAACCGACCCCGTGTGTTCGTGCGCCGGGAACCCCAAGCCGTATTCCAGGCGTTGAAGTCCCCGCAAACGACCACGGGGAGGGTACCAAACCCAGCGACGACGGCACTTAGCTCCATAAGGGAGACATGGAGTTCGTCGGGAGTTCTGGTCGGGGACAGGTAGACGCCTACCACTGCAATGTCCCCGACCCGTGCTGCCACGCAACCCCGTCCCCTCGCAACAGCCTCGAGGGGCGGGGTACCGGCGGCGGCCGACGAAATTAGCGTCACCGAGCCGTCTAGGTCCTGAACACAGCGGGGATGGACGTAGTACGGCTCGGAGACGACGGCGACATTGATCGACCACTGCGCCATGCTCCGGAGCAACAGATCCTGAGCGGGGGCGCAGTGGTTGATGTTCGCCTGGAGGAGACGTAATGGTGTCGTTATTGACATTCCATTACAGTCTCCTCCTGAGCCCCCTGTGAGGGCACTGCCGCGGCGGGAGCGGCGGCGACAGCGGCGGCAGCCAAGGTGGTGGCTGCGGCGGTGAGGACGTCAGGGTGGATGGGCCTGACTTTGCCCTTGGCCTTGGCGGGGGGGTCACAGGACCTGCCCCCAGCCCGGTGGTCGGCCGGCTTGCCTGCAGCCGCACATGCGTAGCAGTGCGGCTTTGCACGGCATTCAACGGCCTTGTGCCCGGGCTGTCCGCACTGGTGGCAGCGGTCACTGCGGTCCTCTGCGGCGCAATAGGCCCCCACGTGGTGCCCCACGTGACAGCGGTAGCACCGCAGAGGTCTGGGCTCCAGCAGCTTTACCTGGGCCGAAACCCAGCCCACCAACAGCCTTCGGCCCTCGGCCGTGATGGCCTTGGCCGCCGACACGGGGCAGCTCACCGTGACGGCTCGCATGCCCGTGCTGTCAGCGCGGATGGTGCCCGCCCGGACCTGATCGGTCGTGCACCCTCCCGCCCTGACGATGGCGGCCACCACCTCTTCCACCCTGACAGAGTCGTCCAGACCCATTATGCGCATGTCCATGCTTTTGGTGGGTCTGGACACTCGGGCCTCCTCGACGTCCAGGGACGCCCTGATCCTTTCGGCCAGGGCGTCGGCGAGCTCTCCGCTGTCTGCCCCAGGGACCTCCAACATTCGGGCCCCGGTCGCGGTACGCCTCATTCGGAAGCCCCCGGAGGCTCTGAACTCATCGAGGTGGCCCACCACCGCCTGTTTCGCCTTCGCCATGACTACATCGTAGTTCACGCCCTTCTTTTCCGCAGCTGGCTGTAGTGTGATCACTACAGCTGCGGAAGTCGGGGCGCGAAGACGAGCAGCCATGGCCCGCTTCTTGCGCTCCTGTCGCCGCCTGCGCTTTTTGGCCGCCCTTGCCGCCTTGCTCGCCTTCTTCTTGGCGCCGACGACCGTCCACTCGGCGCCAGCCGAGGGGTCTTCGGGCGGAGAAGGCGGCAGGCGCGACCTAGTCGCCGCCGCGGCGAGAGGTCCCGCCGATTTGGTGGCAGCCGCCACCCTGCCCTTCGGTGGAGGGGCAGGCTTCCCCTGCCGCTGCTGTTGCTTGGCCGCCGGGGCCGCCCTTGCAGGCTCCGACGCCGCGGCCACGCGCCTGGATTGCCCCGACGGGCCTGCCTTAGGTGCTGCAGTCGTCGTGGCCGCGGCGACAGCGGCATACGACGCCGTCTTCTTCTGGCCGAAGGTCGCGAGAGGGGGGCGCAGAACAATGCCCTCCAGGACGGAGAGCTGGCGCTGAATGTGCCCCTGGAACTGCTGCTGCTGCTGCTGCTGCTGCTCCCTGAAGGCAGCCAGCTCTTGCCGCAGCAGAGACACAACCTCGCCTTCCACCTGGGGCGAGGGCCGGGATCGGCCCCGCTCCTGCCTGCTCCCCTCCTCGGGACGAGAACCCTGGAGAGCGGCTACAGCCACCTCGAGCCGGCCAAACCTCCCGCTGAGGGTTGCGCTCGTAGGGCTCAAAAACGATCCCCAGCGCCTCCTCAATCGAGGTGTTGGCCAGCTCAATAGACCGCTTTTTGGCCACCCTCTCCCTCTTGTTGGCCACGCTCGTTATTGCGGCTGCCACAACCTCCCGAAACTTAGCCAGCGCCTCCACCATCCCTTCTGGCAAATCCTGAGGGATCTTCGGCACTAAGGCGCTGGCCTGGCGTCCCTCGCTGGCAATCTCGGTGGGGAGCCCTCTTCCTATGCCCGTTTTTCGGGCTGCGCCCCGCCCCGAGGACGAGATTTTCCGGGCAGGTCCCGTCTCGTCGTCGGACACGGAGCGCATGAACGCCCTCCTCTTATTGGACGTGGACTCCTCCACCTCCATCAAATGAAGGGGCTCCCGCACCTCCTCCACCTCCTTCCCGTCTGAGTTGAGTGAAGACGCGGCATCTGAGTCCGATGCCGCGTCTTCACTCACCTCCCTGAGGCCAAACCTACGGCCGGCCTCCACCGGCATCGCGGACGTGCTGGGAACTGGTCCCAGGGACTCCGCGCTGCCGAAGTGTGAGCCACCCTGGCTCGTTGCGTCCACGAAGGACGGTACAGGGTCCGGAGACCCGAGGCGGTAGGTGCCCCCCCCAGAATACGAGGGGCAGCCCGAGCTCTGCTCGGGGAGGGATTCTCCAGCAAGCTGGTACCCTCCTGGGGTAGTATTTTTTTTTCTACTCGCACTCATATTTTTGCTGAACACAGCTTTGCCTTTTTTAATGGGGTGGGGTCCCCATTGCACGTTCGCCATCCTGGTCATGTCTGCTGAACAGACACGTACCGGAGGCGAACCCAATCTCTTCTAAATCGCTATCCAGAAGGCGCCAACAGCTGTTGGTGCCAGCGCTCCTGGACAGCGCACCCTCCGGGCGGTCCGACTGGACTCCGCCGTATGTTCCTCTTGGTCTGGTCTCTCGCTTGAGGCCTTCCGGCATGAGTAGCTCTGCCGGCATAGCCCTCAAGGTCACTGAGACACGCAAGCCCCACCACGACGACAACGTGGGAACACAGTTGGTGGGGGAACACTACCCCCTGAGATACAGGTTACCACCTAGTTCAGGGGATAGGATCTAAACTGTTTGAGACATATCACAGCCACCACGTTTTATACTGCAGTTCTATTAAACTGCACAAAATTGTATGCTTTGTATCGAGTACTTTTAAATTAAGTTCCTTTATATTATAAACCTTTTTAGTGGTGAGAAATAAACAATTATTATTATTTCGTTTATTCATTAAAGTACATATAAATTATATTTTTAAATATTCAATAAAAAATAAAAAACATTTAAAAATATAAAAAATAGTAGCCCACCGGTATCGGGAACAGGGTCCAAGCTACCGGCGGTCAGGGCCCCAGAGAAAGGAACCTCCTGACTATACGAGCCGTGTCCAGCAATACTGCTTTCTGAATCAAGCCCTTGATCCAGTCGCCTAACGAGAGCCTCCTAAGGTGTTGGTCGAGGCTCTTGGCTATTAAGCCATTGGCTGACACAACTATCGGTACAATGATCGCTGAATCCACTTCCCACATGTCGACAACCTCGCGAGCCAAGTCAATATACTTGATTTGTTTATCTTTCTCGGCTTTCACGAGGTTCTCGTCATGCGGAACGGATATGTCAACAATCATTGCACGCCTCTCGCTTCGGTCCACCACCACTATATCAGGCTTATTGGCCACAATAGTCCTGTCAGTGATGATGGGCCGATCCCAGTACAAAGTGATGTGACCATTATCAAGAACTGGGTCGGGCTCATACCTATAGTATGGCACTTCCGATTCCACAAGAGAGTATTTCAGAGCAAGTTGCTGATGGATAATCCTGGCTACAAGGTTGTGCCTATGCAAGTACTCTCCGTTAGCAAGACGAGAACAACCAGAGATAATGTGACGGATTGATTCTCCCGGACGGTGACATGCCCGACAGATGTCAACCGTGCCGTCCTTCACAATAAATCTCCGGTAGTTATTCGTCATGATAACTTCGTCCATAATTGCACAGACAAAACCTTCGGTTTCCCCAAAGAGGTCACCGAAACGTAGCCAGGCTACGGACGCCAATTGGTCTACATCGGGCCCATGAAGGGCCCGGAAAAAGCGTCCGTGAAGCTCCTTGCTCTGCCATACTTCCCTGCGATCGTCAGTGTCAAGCGCTATCGGTTTGCGCCAGTTCTCGTTAGCCAGGGAGAGCGGGGTGAGTCCCTTGTCCAGTGCCACTACATCCCGATGCATACCCACGTCGGCAGCTAGGAAATATTCCCTGAGACTGCATACCTCGCGGTTGTGTAGGGTCTTAGCATTGTCTTTTATTATTATTATTATTAGTTTAGGCGTGCCGAACATTCACTTTAGTCGACTCAGGTGTAATGTCGTCTGTACACCTTGCACATATGTTGAACGAAACGCGTAAAAGCCACGAAATTCATGGCGTTAAGACATTTTGGTCGCGAAAAAATTATCCTCTAAAGGCTATCTTAGCGCTCCATGATTTAATAGTTCTGTTAGACAACTTAGCGTAAATGTAGCGAACTATCTATCACCAGAATATAAGTCGATGGAATTTAGGTAATATCCTAATCTTCTTATGTCGTTTATAATGGAAAAATAAACTTTTTAAAAGCTTTGTTCTTGTCTGTTATTTGATATATCTAGTTAATAATAATAACAATGAGCGATCGTCGGGAAGAAGGAAGAGAAATTGAATTATTTCAGGAGATTGGATCCTCGGTGTATTTTCGAAAGATGATGTCGTTATATGCTCCAAAGACAACTGGAAAATGGTATTCGCGAATTCCGTTAAATTCATTAACCTACTTATGTATTTTTGATGGAGAACTTTGTTGGTGAACATAAAACTGTGTATATTATGAATTTTGAATTTGAGATATTTATAAAATTTTGGATAAATTGTTTATTTAGACTAAAACATAAGACGCAATAGATATATTATAATATAATATATAATATAATAACCACAACTATCACACAACGCCGTCTAGTCCCAAGCTAACCAGAACTTGTGTTATGGATACTAGACAACTGATAAACATACTTATATATTTCTAAATACATACATATTATAGATAAATTACACCCAGACACAGAACAAATGATTATGCTTATCACACAAACATTTGTCCTGGGTGGGAATCGAACCCACGACCTCCGGCATAGTAGTCAGGGCCACTAACCACTAGACCAACAGGCCAGTCAATATTCCTTATGTCGGCTTTATAGTCTCTCCGGGTAGAGCTGAGTACCACTATTTTAAATAAAGAAGGTACTGGTTACTGGTACTGGTTCTCCGACTTTGACGAATTAGTAGATACCTATATGGGTAACACGAAACCCCTTGGCAGACTGGTGATAGGTCAAGGAGGAGTAGCAGGCGGTCGCCTCCTTCTGCGAAGCAGAAATGCTAGAAAAGGAGGTGGCACGCGCGAGGCAATGGCCCTCGCGCTCCAGCCGTCGGGATTTCGATCCTGATTTCACCACCGTGGGCGCGGGCTTGCGGACGATGAACAATAGGTAGCTCGCTGTCCGACCGTCCAGTATCTAACCGTTCGAACCGACCCCAACCCGTCGACGGCACAGAGTGTTCCACGCGCGCCTCAGGGAGTTTTCAGCAACCGCGGGGGCCCAGCAGGGTGGAAGCCTACTGGGGCCATAGAGAAAAAGATCCCCGGGGGCCTAGAACAATGGCAAAGAAGGAACAGAAGTGGGTTTTTAGTCAGTAAAAGTGACACGCCCTCCCGCTCCGCCCAAGAGCGGGAGATGTCATTGGATGATTTACCCACCTAAAAAAAACTGGTGTGAGGTTCTCTGGTTTCTGACCACATCACCGTGACGACTATATAAGAATTAAAATTAAGAAATTAAAATATGAATTTAAAAAAAACACATTATTATTAGCTAGGTTTTAACCCCAAACCGGTCGTTCCTAACATATAATAATAGTATAATAAGCCTTTCAATGTTCCCACAGCTGGGACTCAGGCCTCTAGGAGAAAGAATGGGCCGTAAGTAATCCACCACGCAGGCCCAGTGCGGGTTGGTGAGTGTCACATGTCTTCGAATTTTTGGTTCTACGAAATCAAAATCAAAATCAAAAGTTTTTTATTTCACTTAAGAAAGAAACTCCATAGTAACTCTTTTAAAAAAATAGCTGTTCTTACAATATTTCCATATTACAGTATTAATAGATATTATGTAAGAATACACTGTTCTTCCGTTCACCGGTCTATATTGTACTCAAAAGCACAATAAAAATAATCAGATTAAAAAAGTGAGACAAAATATGAAGTAATCTAAGAATTCGCGGAATCTAGTGTTCTTCCATTTAGGCCACAAAAAAAGCTAGAAAAAAAAAATTACAACTGTCAACAATTGTGGCGATAACAAAAAAAAACTAACGAATTTAGGGAGGTTGGAGTCGGATAATAAAGGTAAATGAGGCGCAGGTAAACGAGGTTAGCTATAAGGTACACTTTTCCTTTCACAGTCTCAAATCCCTTCAAATGTTTTCCTTCACCATTTTGAGAGCAGTGGTGATGAAATAAATTACACAAAGTAATACTTCTGGCTGGGTTTGAACCCGCGACCCACAACTCGTAAGTCGAGGCCGTTACCACTCGGCCACCACTGCTTACCAAGCTTCCTAACAACTATCGTGTGTGGAGTACTGCAGCCACTTATGCGCTGGTGCTGCAAAGTGCCACCTGGCAGCTTTGGACTCGATGGAAAGGCGTGCGAAGAGGCTGATTGGTGATCCAGATTTAGTCAAGTCCAATCTTCAAAACCTTGAGCACAGGCGTAGGGTAGCCAGCCTTTCGGTGTTTTACAGATTGCATTTTGGAGAGTGTGCGCAGGAATTGCATGACTTGATTCCGCCATCTCAATTCTACCATCGGACAAACCGACGCACGGCAAATATCCACCCTTACGTTGTTGTAACACCTACGGTCCGGACTAAGCGTTTCGCCTTGTCATTTATACCGCGTACATCAAAAGACTGGAACAGTTTGCCTGCTGCGGTCTTCCCGTCTGATTATAATTTGGGTGTCTTCAAGGCTAGAGTGAATAGGCTCTTAATAAACTAGTGCGCCTCACCATCAACGATTGCATCACTGTTTACCATCAGGCGGGATTCCAGTCAAGTACTAGTGTATAACAGATAAAAAAAAAAAAAAAACTAACATTCATTAATTTAACTTCCAAGGGTCGTCTAAAAGATAACTCTTCAGGAAAAGAGAGCACCTGGTACTCAAGGCAGAGAAGGAACATACGAATAGATTTTAGTCAGTAAAAGTCTGACACGCCCACCGCTCCGTCCTAGAACGGGAGAAGGCCTTGGATTATTTTCCACTTAAAAAATGAACCAGTGTTTAACCTCTAAATTTACAACTTCAATCTTACAAAAAACATTTCAGTTTGCATTACTTTCTTGAAAGTCTAACAAAGGAAGCTCGATTACCGATTATTATCGCCGGGATTCCGATCCCGATTTCCGGCCTAAGCGCGGGCTTGCGGACGGCGAGCAATAGGTAGCTCGCTGTCCAACCGTCCGATAACTGTCCCGACCGAACCTAAGTCGTCGACAGCTGTCAGCAATAGCACGAGCCCAGCTGGGTCGAAGCCTACTGGGGCCAGGGTAAGCTCCGAAAGGTAGCTCGGCCCGAGTATGAAAGGCAAGAAGGAACAGGGTGGGTTTTTTAGTCAGTAAGAGTCTAACACTACCTCCCGCTCCGCCCAAGGGCGGCGAATGTCATTTGGACGATTTTTACCCACCAAAATAAAAAGCTCGACTAATTAGAAGTCTAATAGCGACAAAAATAATTGAAAAGATTAGTGGAAGTGGTCGTAAACAATGGTGGTAGTTACTTTAATGGAGGCGCGAGGTGTCCAGGAGCATAGAAAATTAGACAAGCTCTCAGCACAAAATAGATAAGTACAGAAGACAATCTCATGTATGTACTTCACTTTTTATACCTACGCTCGGTGGACGCACACTAATGAGCGTTTGAGCCGGAACTGTTCGACGAGCGGGCCGAGGCGCTCCGAGATATCGTGTCCGTGAGTGGTGTCTATGTGTGCGTTGTGCAAGCGCGCTTTGCATGTAGATTGACTTCTATAACTATATATTTTATGTTTTTTATAGGTTTGTTGTGAAACGACAATAGAGAAAAAACTAAAGGCGAATTTTGTGTAACCTGCTATCACATAATAAAAAACCGGCCAATTACGAATCGGACTCGCCCATGAAGGGTTCCGTAGCAGCAAGTAACATGATATAAAAAGTTCTTGTAGTTTGTTGTAACTTTGATCGATGTTTTAATAATAGTGGTTTTTTTTAGATTTATGACGTATTAAAAAAACTACTTACTAGATCTCGTTCCAATCAATTTTCGTTGACGGTCTGCGTGGTAATGTACATCATGTATTTTTTTTAGTTTTATCATTCTCTTATTTTAGAAGCTACGGGGGGGGGGCACATTTTACCACTTTGGAAGTGTCTCTCGCGAAAACTATTCAGTTTAGAAAAAAATTATATTAAAAACGTCAATATCATTTTGAAGACGTATCCATAGATATCCCACACGTATGGGTTTGATGAAAAAAATTTTTTGAGTTTTAGTTGTAAGTAAACCCCCAAAATTTATTGTTTTTTTTTTTCTATTTTTGTGTGAAAATCTTAATGCGGTTCATAAAATACATCTACTTACAAAGTTTCAACAGTATAGCTCTTATAGTTTCGGAAAAAAGAGGCTGAGACATACGGACGGACAGACAGACAGACATGACGAATCCATAAGGGTTCCATTTTTTGCCATTTGGCTACAGAACCATAAAAATGAGACAAAATATGAGCATGCTAAACTACAAAATAATTATAATAGTAATAATTATAATAGCTATGAGCTAAAACCAGCGTCAGGCAACTTCTACGTAGTTGTCTGGCATTATGTTGCTTCGTGTAATTTATTTCATCACCACTGCTCTCAAAACGGTGAAGGAAAACATCGTGAGGAAACCGGCATATCCTAAAACCCTAAGTCTCAGCAGTGGGAACATTAAAAAGGCTGATAATGATGATGATGATGAAATAAATAAACATTTATGTTTTTGTGTAGGCACTTCTTCAAAGCTTTCAATAGTAATTAGCTGTTAGTGCATTGTTAACATTTTTCTGTTAAAGAACCTTCTCCTGCTTTTCGTAGCTCTGTGCGAGGCCGCTCTTCTTTGGGTCGCTGTAATAAAAACTTAATCCCTTATTTCCTTAAACGGTACCTCGGAATATGTTATTAATGTTTCAAGTGTTTTATGAACAGAATATTAACGCCGTCAGTCGTCGTTGTTTATGTATGCTGTTTTTTTTTATTCCTTGACATACCTTATGATTTAATTTTTACTTTGACATATATCAAATAAATCAACTTTGTTTTTATTTTCTTTTTTATTTCTTTTTATTACTTGACATAGTTATCTAATGATTTAATTTTTTCTTTGACTAATGACTATTATTATTATTATTCTTTGATTTGATTGCATTTTTTTCATATTTGATTAATTTTAATTTATCTGATTTATTTTATGTCAATTATAATAAGTAAATTTTAAAGTTATTTACGATTGTCTGTCAATATTGTTAACGACCTCATTAACGTTGGCTCACGTAATTATTGTTCCATCCAATCATTGCACCTACAATCTATGCAAATAAATTTTTACTTACTTACTTTCACCACTTTGAATAAATTACCGATTACTAAAATAAGTAAAAAAGTTGTAGTTAAGGTGTGCCATTAAGTGGATATATTAATAAAATAAACAAATCATCATCATCATCATCATCGGCCACTGTTGGAGATAAGTCTCCCCCAAGTGTTGTTACAATGAATGGTCATGCGTCTCGTATCCATCGAATTTCCGAGACCCTCACCCAGTCATTGGTCTACTTCGGCCTTCCAATGCTGCGTCTTTTGATACGCGGTCGCCACTCCAGAACCTCTCGCCCCATCGATCATCTGTTTTACGAACATCACTCATCTTTTAATCGGTTTACTTTCATTTCATTGATTGGATAAATTACATTTATTTTGTAATTAAGTTTAGAAAAAACCCTTTTCAACGTGTCTATTTTTTCGTTAAATTAAACCAGTTGAGACCGGTACCCTGAGAAGAAATACCGGAACAAACTCAGAGATCAAAGTCTTTTTACTCATAAAGTTTATACAGCAAACCTGAACGGTCAAATCATGAAGCAGGTCTTCACCGGACATGGCAATTTCGGGAGGTTCCAGTTCCGGATTAAAGCGGAAGTGACGCCCGGATGTCGCCACTGTGCGGAACGCCCGGAGGACACGGTGGAGCACACAGTCGATGCTTGGGCGGAGCATCGCCGTGCCCTCATGGGGACGATCGGCGGTGGATACCTCTCGCGCCGGGCCTTAGGTTGAGGCCTTAGTCCGGAGCGAGAAGGAGTGGCAGGCGGTCGCCGATTTCTGCGAAACAGTAATGCTCACAAAGGAAGAGGCTGGCCGCCGGGATTCCGGTCCCGATTTTCAGCCACCGTAAGTGCGGGCTTGCGGACAGTGAGCAATGGGTAGCTCGCTGTCCGACCGTCCGGTAACTGTCCGGACCAAGCCCAAGTCGACGGCGCGCACTGTTCCCGCGCGCCTCAAGAAATTGTCAGCAACAGCAGGGGCTCAGCCGGGTCGAAGCCTACTGGGGCCAGGATTATCCGAAAGGGAACTCGAGCCCCGGTATGAAGGCTTGAAGGAACGGGGTGGGTTTTTTAGTCAGTAAGAGTCTGACACTATCTCCCGCTCCGCCCAAGAGCGGGGTTTGTCATTGGATAATTTTCCCCACCAAAAATAAAAAAAAAACGGTCAAATCATAATCACCATCACACCTGATGGTAAGCAACGACGATATACACCCGCACCGATTCTGGCAACTAACTTATACGTTTTTCGCTCTAGAGCGGAGTAAGAGGTCTTGTCAGACTTTTACTGACTTCGGAACTCTGTTGACGACTTGAAACTTGTCTGGTAGTGTTGAAACTGGCATGTATAGTAGCATGTAAGTTCGGGAGGTTCCTGCACCAGATTCATGCGGAAGTGACGCCCGGGTGTCGCCACTGTGCGGAACGCCCTGTGGACACGGTGGAGCATACAGTGGAGGTGTGCCCCGCTTGGGCAGAGCATCGTCGTGCCTTCGTGGGGGTGATCGACGGCGGCAATCTTTCGCGCCGGGCCTTGGTACAGGCAATGATCCGGAGCGAGGAGGAGTGGCAGGCGGTCGCCTTCTTTTGCGAAGCAGTAATGCGAGCAAATGAGGAGGCTGACCGCATCAGGCAACGGCACTCACAGCGCCGCAGCCGCCGCCAAGATTCCGATCCCGATTTCGGGGCACCGTAGGCGCGGGCTTGCGGACGGCGAGTAATGGGTAGTTCACTGTCCGACCGTCCGTTAACTATCCGGACCGAAAGGTAGCTCGGCCCTGGTATGAGAGGTAAGAAGGAACGGGGTGGGTTTTTTAGTCAGTAAGAGTCTGAGACTTGGACGGAGTTGGAGATACCCACTCCGTCTAAGGGCGAGGGATGTCATTTGGATAATTTTTACCCACTAAAATAAAATACATCCCGTAACATCCCGTGCGGATGTGGCTTAGTGTGCAGTTTTTCACTATCCTATCAAAACTTAAGTTCAAACAAAAAGATACTTGCAACAACATCAAGGCATTACGTGAACTAATCCGTCCCATCTTGCTGGTACATAACTAAACTAAAAATTCGTCGCAGTGTTGGTATTAGGTAAACAATGAGCGACTTACTATGGGTTTGGTTCGGAACACGACTAGTTAAGAGACAAGGGGTTATAGTTTCAAGATGTGGCAAACGCGGCAAGAAAAGTAAAGAGGTGTGGCAATCAATCATCGCAGGCCGTCACAATTCAGAGGCAACACGATACTCCTTGGATAGCCTGATGATCAGACTGGCAGACGCCTGTCAAAGATCTACGAATGATCATTATTGCAAAACGAGATTTTATCTTTTGTTAGGTTATGATAAGTAATCAGATTATTTACACTGCTTTTGTGACCAAGAATATTGTTATAGATATTTTATATTCGATTAATTCATTGCAATAGACTAATTGTGCTGGCAAAACCGAAACGTATTTGTGATCATCTGTGAAAAGTGGGGGGTGTAGCGTAATGGCGGGAGCAGTTTTTGGTTCGACAGCCGTTGAGGTAAGACGCACGATTTGTCTCTTGCATTATTATAGCGTTAAGAAAATAATTTATTGTAATAACATAATTTTAAAAGAATAAGAATGACTGGCCTGTTGGTCTAGTGGTTAGTGGTCCTGACTGCTATGCCGGAGGTCGTGGGTTCGATTCCCACCCAGGACAAATGTATATGTGATGAGCATGATCATTTGTTCTGTGTTTGGGTGTAATTTATCTATAATATGTATGTATTTAGAAATATATAAGTAGGTTTATCAGTTGTCTAGTAACCATAACACAAGCTCTGCTTAGCTTGGGACTAGTCGGCGTTGTGTGGTAGTTGTGGAATATTATTATTATTATATATTATTAAGAATTATGTTTATTGTTCATTGTTACAATAAAAGAAAAATACCTTAAAACTATTACGTAATCCTTAATATTGTCTGTAACTAATTAGGAATTATACGTACATTTAGATGTATAGTGTCTATGTAGTTCCTTGCACATTCTTCTCCATGAGATCTACGCTTTGGAACGTGCAACCAGCATCACTTTTCTGACTGACTGACTTCTAGACAATCCAAATTATTGAGTAACTTTTGGAGGTATGCGGAACAGAGAGTAAAGTCCCGTAAACCTCCGTTGAAAAGGGAGGATCCTCCGACCAGACAGGTGTTATGGTCTGGTAGGCGACTGCCCGATAGATGATTTCGGGCTGTCGTATGCAACTTTGATTGCGGGATACAGGATTTCGTACTTTCTTCGTAGTTCTTATGTGGCGCCATAGATGTCGCTACAAACTAATAAATTATATTATCTTATACTGAAGTGGTGGCCGAGTAGAGAGAAGTGGTGGCCGAGTGGTAATGACTCCGACTTACGAGTTGTAGGTCGCGGGTTCAAACCCTGTCAGGCGCATTACTTTGTATAATTTAATTCATTACCACTGCTCTCAAAACGGTGAAGGACAACATCGTGAATTCGTAAGGAAACCGGCATATCCTAGAACCAAAAATTCGTAGACATGTGACATCCACCAACCCGCATTGGGCCCGCGTGGTGGATTACGGCCCATTCCCTCTCCTAGAGAGGAGACCTGAGTCCCAGCAGTGGGAACATTAAAAAAGGCTGATATGATGATATACTGAAGTGAGCAATTTTATTTCACTTTCAATATTTTGTGTTTTAGTTTGTGTATAAGTCACATTGAGTGAGTTTAATAAAGTTTCTATTCTATTTTTTTTTTCTTTGTCTTTTCATCTCTGTCTTATCCAGTGATTGCTGGTTCCTTGTTTAAGTCATTTGTTTAGGACGGGACAAGTTTTTGACTGCTCCCACATTATTAAAAGGTCGTTTAACGGAGTTTGTTTGTCCACACCGGCAACAGCTGCCCACTAGAGCCCGCACCGATTGAGTTCGTTGAGAGCTTAAAAGAATGTTTGTAATTAACAGGTGTAAAAAGACGAAGAGGGGCTTTATTTCAGACTAGCGACCCACCCCGGTTTCCCGCGGGTGCAAGGTTTATGGCACCGCAACCGCTTTAAATCTACACTAATATAATTAAAAAGAGCTAGTTTTTTTTTATTTAATTTTTTTAGGTGGATTCGGTATCTCCATAAGTACTGGTCCGATTGCTAAAATTTTTTCACCGATTGAAAGCTGCTGTATTCCTGAGTGACATGGGCTATGGTCAAAAGCTAGTAATAAATAAATAAAACATTTATAAACCAATTAATTTCCTGATTTAAAAGGGAGCAGGCTTTCCAGTAAAGTTTAAGTAAAGTTTGTTTTTTGTTTGTAGGGGTACAAACAAAAAAACAAACTTTACCTCTTTATTATTTATTATTTATTTATTACAATCTTTATTGTACACCAAATAAACAAAAATACAGGACAAACATTTAAAATAATAAGTCATAAGAAAAGTTCATCAAGTTAGTCATAGTTTATATTATAAGTGTAGATATACTATATTACAGGTACTTATAACTAGAAATATAACAAAGCACGCAGGTCCTTGTACTCTTTTAACTTTATGTGTTCTTTTCGATTTTAATTGTTTGTGTGTTCATAAAGAATAACTTCTAATTATCTAAAACACATATTATGGGCAGCCTTATTCCGCGATCTTTTCAAAGCAACCTCGAATGGACCGTAATTTTCAGAAGATGATATGGGGTTGTATACATAATTATCTACATATGCTATTATGGCATACTTATGCTATATTACAGTTTTATGAGGAGATATGTCAATTGGTTGTAATGCAAGTACACCAAGTAGCATTAAAAAGCTAGAAGAAAAAACGGATGTTAAAAGCGCTTAATGAAGTTGATAGTCGTTTGATATTATTCGGGAAAAGTTATTTGGTACCTAATATGCAAACTACAAAAAAAATAATTTAGACTACTATTGCTGCGTAGCCGTATCTCATCCATCTTTGTTGCAGTAGTGGCTAGCCACTCATCAAAATAAACCTTGAGCTAATTAGGAGGTCTTAATTAGTACATTAACTAATTATCTAATTACGGCCTCGCCCATTGAGTTGTATCGAGCCTATATTAACCTATATCACATAATAGATAGGTACAGAAGACAATCTATATACAAAGCACGCTCACATAGACACCGCTCACGGACACGATATCTCGGTATACGTACAGTTTTTTTTTTTTTTTTTTATTGTTGATAGGTTCGCGCTTGACCGCTATCTCACCTGATGGAAAGCGACGATGCGGTCGACGATGGAACGCGCTTACCTAAAAGAAACCTATTCACTCTCGACTTAAAGATTCCCGGGTTGTAGCTTTAGTAGTAGTTTAGCTAGCCGTTCGTAGCAACGCGCGATCGTAGGTATAAAAAGTGAAGTCCATACATGAGATTGACTTCTGTACCTATGTACAGGATGTCCGCCAGCAAATTTTATACTTAAAAAAAACAAAATAAAACAAAAATATAAAGAAAGACAAAGTTATTTATTTATCATCTTACAAAATTATAATGCGGATTTTAGGTTTTAAAAATTACTCCACTCAAATGGCGTCCTTCTAGCCGTTCATGTTGGCGAAAACTCTCTTGCAAAGTTCTGGACTGATAGCCGCAATCTCGCGTCGGATATTTTCTTGCAGGGCCTTTATTGTTGATGGCGAATTGCTGTAGACACGAGATTTCAGGTATCCCCACAAGAAAAAGTCGCAAAGGGTTAGATCAGGTGATCTAGGGGGCCAGGCTATGTCGCCAAATCGACTTATCAATTTTCCAGGAAAAAGTGGTCTGAGTTTAGTCATTGAGCCCCTGGAGGTGTGTGCCGTCACCCCATCCTGCTGAAAGTAGGTTCTGTTATTGTAGCTAGCATGACGGTGCAGCTCCGGTATAAAAAAGTTGTCCAGCATCGCACAGTATCTTTGTGCGTTAACGTAGATCATGGATTTCTTTTGGATTGCTCGCACTCCAATAACGCATATTCTGTTTATTAACGTACCCACCAATTTGAAAATGCGCCTCGTCACTGAAAAAGATGGTACATAACCGTGTAGGCGTAGAAAATCGTTCCAAAACGACTCTAGCATAATTCTGCCTTTTTATGAAGTCATCTTTCTTTCAATTGTTGAATGATTTGGAGCTTGTATGGATGGAACTTCAATTTTTTTTTAATAATTTTGGGAACTGATGTCTTTTTTAAACCCGTTGATGCTGCAATCTTTCGGACAGACTTACGCGGATTTGTCATAATTTCCCTTCTCACAAGTTCCGCGTTTTCAGGAGTAGTAACAGACGTTGAAGGTCCAGACCGAGACTCATTTCTGACTGATCCAGTTCCTCTAAACTTCTGTACCCACGTCCATATCAATTGGTTTGACGGACCATCCTTTACTCGTCGGATATCAAAGTGAGAACAAAACCGACGCCTCGCCAAATTGATCGAATTATTGTTCGCGAAATACGCCTCAACCGCAAAAGCGCGGTGCGCCCCCGTCCACTGACTCATGGCTACTAAACAACCCGCAACACTCCCGCGCCGAATGATACCCCGCTCCCCTCGCTGACGCTTTGCTAGTCGCTGTGAGCTTGGTTCAAAGTGTAAAATCTGCCGGCGGACTCCCTGTATTTTGTGCCTATATGCACACCTTAACAATCAATAATGAATAAGTGCGCAATAAACTATACAGGATTATTTGTAAAACACTTACAGCTTTGCAGGACTGTATTACTAACATCATAAACCACAACTTTTGTTCTATGACTTTTTACAAAACATAATACATTTACCAAAAACAAACCTTCAAGTTTTAGTTTTTCTATCTAACACATTTCAATTCTGTATTTTTCTGTACCTACTCACCTGCGCCTCCCACGCACGATCCCCCTCCGCTATTGTACTATCGCTTGCTTCGCATAGACTTTGTAAAACTTAGAACATATTTTTATTTTTGTATGAAAATCTGATGAACTAACATATGATAAATTTTTAAAATTCATTGAACAAAAGTTGATGTTTATGATTTTCTTAACACAGTCCTGATAGGTTGCCAGTGTTTTACAAATAACCCTATATAATAATAATAATTAACATCGATTCCTGACATCATCTTCCTGTCTTTGCCAAGTATTATTTGCGATCGATGCAATATCTTTTTTTTTCTTCCATTCCGTCATGCCATCACTAACTCGCATTTCTTTCATATAATTTCATCTTTTCTTTGGCCTCCATTTGCCTCTTTATTCATCCACATGTATACTCATAACTCTTTTATTAGCATGTGTTTCATCTCTCCTCTTCACATGACCATACCAAGACAAACGGTTCCCCTTCAACATTTCAGTCACTGGCGCCACTTTCAAATTTCCTCTTATATACTTATTTCTCAATTTATCCATTCTCATCACACCTGACATCTATCTCAACATTCTCATCTCCGCTGTGTGCAATCTTTTTTCATCCTTCTTTTTCACAGCCGACATTCTGCAACATCGTTTAATGACGTTGTTGGTAAATTACTACTGGTACGATAATAATTAATTTTGGTTACAAAATGCCGTTGAAATGACTCTGCTGTATTAGACCACCCATTGTGGCACCCTATTAATTTTATGTTTCTTATGTAACTGCTTTATTTTTGGTGTGCAATAAAGAATTTATCTATCTATCTGCTATCGCCCATTACAGGTATCGTTGCTGAAAGTAATTTCTATTCTTTGCGTTGAGATAAGTATACTAGAATATATTTTTCAATACACTTACCCATTTTTATCCCACTGCGTTAAGGCACGCAGTGGACTGTTTCCCACACTATAGTATAGAAAAGTGCGCGTGCTCGCCTCCGCCATAATATTATTGCAATAAAATTGTCATTCGTATCATCATATCGGGCTGGGCGCGCGTCGACCCCCACCAGGCGCGGGTCAAACCCCACGAGTCGTCAGTGTATTGAAAAACGACGTTCGACTGCAACCCTCGGCTCCATGACACACTCGCCTACGACTCGTGCAAATTCCGCCTCGGGCGCGATTTTGCCACTTTCTGCACTTGTATCAATATGTAGGAAATGAAAAAAAAAAACTCTCAGATTTTAAAGCAGAACGAGACAAAAACAAAATTAAGGAAAATACTAACGTTATACAAAAAAAAATGTGTTTGATAAGTCGGATCAGTATAAGGGGACGAAGCTGCAAAAATTAATAACTAAAAGAAAAAGTAACCTTATTTATATTCAAAACGTCCAAAGTGGTTGTCTACGCAACCACTTTGGGCACTAAGGCAGTGAATTCCATTAATTCCCTGCCAGTCTGTGTTGCCTGATAGCTACGACCACTATCCTACCTGATGGCAAGCTACGATGGAGAACGCTTACCTAGAAGTAACATATTGAATCTTGACTTAAAGACTTCTAGATGGTAGCTATCAGGAAACACAAGGCTCCGGCAGAGAATTCCACTCCTTAGTTAGATGCACAATGAATGTGTTCCCAAAACGTTTCATAAAATCAGGTGGGATATCCACTATGTGTCTAGTATTCCGATGATGGAACGCGCATGGCCGAATTAAAAATAAACTGTGCAATTCCGATGCACTGTCCACGAAATGTAAACGATAGAAAACCGACAGGCTAGCAACTCATCACTTTCAAGACTTTTGATGCATCGGCATTCTTGGCACGTTTACATTAAGATATTCTTAATGATATTTTTCTTCCCATACACAACGCAGAAGGATTCTAGCACAAGTAACATCCGGTTTGTTTTGGTAGCAATTCAATATTTTCTAAAAAAATAATACCATACAAATACCTATATTAGCGCCATCTAGTATACTACGTTGCAAGTATATCGACCACGGGAGCTGTGTTTTGATCTCTATTCTGTCTATTGAAGAATTATAGTTCACTCACAATGATTTAGAACTATGGAATCTAGATCCGAAGTCCCCAAGTAGTTTCAAATAATACCGTCAGATGGCGTTTACTGACACAAAATCACTCAATGTTCACTCTCTCAAAAAATAATGTTCACTCCACCAATATAAACTACATACAACTACACGTTATGAAAGGTAAGCAGAGCATAAATAAATCGTCTGGAGATTATATAGGTAGGTCAAGCTTTTTATCTAGGTAGGATCAAAGTGCAAACAGTTTTTGCACATTTGTAGTACTATATACCCTACTAGCACTTTGCCCATGACTTGGTTTTGCATGAAATTTGAATCGTTTATTTATTTATGTAAGTATTCATGTCAAGTTTAATAACACACTATTTTATAACAAATTGACACTCCCCAAACCGTTTGTTTTAATCTTCGTTTACTCTATTTACAGCGTCGATTGTCTGCTGAGGATGAAAAGACAAATATATTTGCAAATTGTCATCATAAAGGTGGAACTTAGTGTTGAGCAGGCAGTTGGTGATGTCAGCACTGTACTGAATGAAAAGAAGAGGGCTTAGAATTGATCCCTGAGGCACACTCACGCACTTACGACTAGAGTAGAGGTCTCAATGGTTACATCATTATACTTGTACCTGGACAAACTGAGAACGGTGAGTCAAGTAGCTTTCAAACCACTGAACCGTCTCAGGCTGACATCCGTAGTAAGAAAGCTTAGAAAGGAAAAGTGACGTATTAATTCAGTAAACCCCAAGCAAACGCCGGCGTTCGCTCACTCATTTTCTTTCTATTGTGTCTCTATAATTACGGTATTCGAAAAGCTAATTGAGTTAAAAGCGCGTGAGAACTTCAGTAAGACCAGCATGGCACCGATATTCCCGACCACATCATGTAGGGCCGTGGCTGTACTATATAAGACTCGCCTACGGCAGACATTATAAAACACATTGAGTTGAAGACTCGGGAGGTAGTAAAATTAGAAAAGTTGTCGCTTCGTAAGCAGACGGATTATGATGGGTACAAGTTTTTTATACCTGAAGCCAAAGTACCCATATTTTTTGGATGAAAACATCTGGCCGCAGAATAAAATTTTCAGACGTTTTGTGCACTACAGTCAAAGACGTAAAGAAGACAATGCGCTTAAAGTCGGCACGGTAAACTATAAACATGAATAATAATATGTTATTACGACTCGCCAGCTTTAAATGTAAAAGTATTAAGCGTTCTATTGAGGATGTGAGGGCGCTTTGCACAAGTTGTGATGTAATAGCGCTTCAGGAGTGCTGGTTGCTGCCAGAAGAGCTACCGTTCCTGAGCTCCATCCATAGTGACTTCAGCAGCACAGGGACCTCGACCGTTGACACGTCTGCTGGCATGCTGCCTTCAGTGATATGTCGGTAATACCGTGTGATAGCCCCCGGGTTTGTGCGATACGAGTTAATACAAATGAAAGACCTTTCCTAGTGGTGAGTGTATATATGCCTACGGATGCAGTGAGTAACCTGTCGGAATTCTCACATTGTTTGGGTCTGGTAAGTGCTATCATTGACAGTAGTGATGTGGAGGCGGTTTATTGTCTGGGTGACTTTAACGCGCATCCCCATGAACTATTTTTTACGGAACTATTGAACTATTGCAGTGATAATGACTTTTCGTGCGTTTATGTAGAAAGGCTAGGGTTGGGCTCGAATACTTACACGTATGTCAGTGAGTGTAATGTGGCTTGACGATGGCTAGATCACTGTCTCTGTACTGAATCTTCTTTAAAAATTGTTCGTAGAGTTAATGTTAAGTATGATGTAATGTGGTCGGATCATTATCCATTGCTTGTTGTATGCGATATTAAAGTAATAAGACCGAAATCAAGTCAGAGTGTGTTTTGTGACAACCGAGTTACGTGGGGAGATAAAAGCGCAGAGGCCTTCTATTCTTATAGACAGGAGAGTCATCGTCGATTGCGTAATATTGATTTTCCACTCGCATTATCCAAGTGTTGTGATCGCATGTGTGGTGATCCGGACCATAGACATAATAGATTGCCTATATCGGGATGTGATATCTGCTCTAAGTGAGGCCGCCATTGTAAGCAGGGAGACACGAGTCTCTAATGGTAGGCTGAAGCGCGTGGTGGGATGGAATAAGCACGTCAATGAGGCTCATTCGTACGCCAGGCTTAGGTTTGGGGAGTGGCTTTATTTCGGCAAACCAATTTAACTTCTGGAGTAACTTATAAGGAAATGTGTGATAGTCGTAAGATTTTTAAATCAAAGCTGAGATGGTGTCAGAATCACCAGGACCAAATTCGGATGGACATCTTAGCTGAGAAGCACTCTAAACAAGACTTCCGGGGCTTCTGGAAAGCTACGAATAAACATAACCTTAGGCCTGGTTTACCAGTGAGCGTCGATGGCGTCTCTGCGGAGAAAGATATAGCTAATGTTTTTAAGTCTCACTTTTGTGTCAATCCGAGCAGTATTCCATTGTCTGAGGTGATCGATGCTGAGCCACAGTGTTCACGCCTGGAGCCAAAAGTTAAGTTTTCAGCTGCGGACATTGCCAAAACCATACAGTGCATGACCAGGGGAAAGTCTCCAGGACATGATGGGCTCAGCATCGAGCATCTACAGCATGCAGGTCCCCACTTGCCGCGCGTTTTAGCTATGCTATTTACATTTTGTCTTCGGTATTCTTACTTGCCGGTCGAGTTGATGAGAACGGTCGTAGTGCCGATTGTTAAGAACAAAACGGGGGACATTTCTGATAAAAAGAACTACAGGCCTATCTCATTAGCTACAGTCATCGCTAAGGTATTTGACAGTATGCTTAATTCTCAGTTGAATGAGACAGTGTCTTTGCACGATGACCAGTTTGGTTTCAGGCCCGAACTGTCCACTGATAGTGCGATATTGAGCTTAAAGCATGCTGTCAGATATTATACAGATCGGCACACACTGGTTTACGCCTGTTTTCTTGACTTATCCCGTGCTTTTGACCTGGTTTCATACAAAGCGCTGTGGAAAAAGCTGCGTGACAGACAAGTCTCTCCTGAAATTGTAAAGATCTTCCAGCACTGGTACGGGGACCAGGTCAATAATGTTAGATGGTCGGGAGCTCTGTCGGACTCGTACAGGTTGGAGTGCGGGGTGAGGCAGGGGGGGTTGACGTCACCAACGCTCTTCTATCTGTACATCAATGATCTTGTTGCCGAGCTCAGCAGCTGCCATGTTGGATGCCATGTTGATGATGTTTGTTTTAACAACATCAGCTACGCTGTTGATATGGTGCTTCTGAGTGCGTCGATAGGTGGGCTCAGGGAGCTCATAGGCATCTGTGAGGAGTATGCTCTTACTCATGGCCTAAAATATAATGTTAAAAAGAGTGAGCTTATGGTCTTCAAAGCTGGGTCCAAATGTCCGGCGGAGATTCCACCAGTGAGGTTAGGTGACTTAGGACATATTCTGACGTCTGACCTGAGAGATGACGCCGATACTGAGCGAGAAAGGAGGGCGCTGTCGGTGAGGGCGAATATGATTGCGCGTAGATTTTCCCGTAGCTCCAAGGAAGTCAAAATCACCTTGTTTCGAGCCTATTGTACATCTTTTTATACGTGCGGTCTGTGGGTTTCATATGCGCAGAAGTCCTACAGCGCTCTCCGCGTGCAATATAATAACTCACTTAGGGCACTGTTGCGGCTGCCTCGCTTCTGCAGCGCGTCGGGAATGTTCGCAGAGGAACGCACTGATTGCTTCTATACCAGTATGCGCAAGAGAGCGACCTCGTTAGCGAGTAGAGTGTGGGGCAGCAGCAACAGTCTTCTTGCTGTCGTTGCCTCTAGGTTGGATGGGCCCTTTATACGGCACTGGCAGGCCTTGCACGCACCAGTAAATCAGGCGTGGGGCAGGTAACTTTGTGTGTTTTATAAGCAAATGCTATATGCATTTAATTTTATTATTATTTTATCAATTATTTTCTTAATGACATTTTAATTTGAAATTTTATTCTATTGACCATATTAATTTAATTAATTGTTTTGATCATTTTAATATTTAACTGACATTGTTATTGTAATTTATGACATTTTGATCTAGTGTTTTTTTTTTTTTGTGTAATTGGATTTAATACTCGTATGCAATATAATTTTAATGAAACTATAAATATTTTGTGAACTTGAACTAACATAGAAACACACAGCCCGATAGTTGGTTTTCGACTATAGTATTTATATTCTAATTGCTCGGATAACTCTGATAGCGTGATGCAGAATTTGTAGTTTAGTTCCTATGTGGCAACATAGATGTCACTGCAGTCAGGCTCGCGTTTGACCACTATCTCACCTGATGGTAAGCGATGATGTGGCCGACGATGGAACACGCTTGCCTAGAAGCAATCTATTCACTCTTGACTTAAATATCCCTAGGTTATATCTATCAGCCCCCCTAGCCAAGTTACAACCGTTTCGCTTGCGTCGAACGCTTCGAGTTGACTTTACCGCCAATTCTTTAGTTCTGACCACGTGACTAAGCGTTGAGATGAAGTCATTCCCGTATATTGAAGCTTTCTACTAGCGTTAACTATTGCAGATTAGTAACTTGGCTAGGGGGGCTGGAAACAGAGACTCCGGCAGGGAATTTTTCTCCTTAGCTGTACCTGTGCGCACAGTGAATGTGTTCCCAAAACGCGAAATTTATTTATATAGACTGTGATTTTTACTGACTAATTGTGTAAGCTCCTACCGGAAGACTAAGAGAAACTAATTAATAAGTTAAAAAAAAAATAACTAAAATTCATTTATTTCATGTACAACCCCAAATACACAAATGTGATTTTTAATTTATTTTTATTTTAGCTACTTTTATCTCCATATCAGTGCTGCCACTGACGATAAGTTTGGTTGTACCTCCGACTGTATATGACACATTGCAGTAGATACGCCCTTTAACAAACGGGAAACTCTTCGGTACAAATGGGATTGATAGATTTTGCATGTCATATTCACCCTGAAATATAAAAGCTATTGTTAATTTTATAAAATTCCAAAATAGTAAGAAAACCTTTATTATTATTATTATTCGTTTATTCATTTAACTTAACATATAAATTATATTTTTAAATATTTAAATAAAAAAAAAAACATTAAAAAATATAAAAAATAGTGTCCCACCGGTATCGGGAACAGGGTCCAAGCTACCGGCAGTCAGGGCTCCAGAGAAAGGAACCTCCTGACTATACGAGCCGTGTCCATGAGTACCGCTTTCTGAATCAAGCCCTTGATCCAGTCGCCTAACGAGAGCCTCCTAAGGTGTTGGTCGAGGCTCTTGGCTATTAAGTCATTGGCTGACACGACTATATTATTATTATTATTAATAGGCTCGTGATTGACCACCATCTCACCTGATGGTAAGCGATGATGTGGTCGACGATGGAACACGCTTGCCTAGAAGCAACCTATTCACTCTTGACTTAAAGACCCCTAAGTTGTAGCTATCAGGAAACACAAACTCCGGCAGGGAATTCCACTCCTTGGTTGTACGCACAATAAAAGTGTTCCCAAAACGCTTGGTGCGTATGGGCACGGTAATAATATCTCACAGTATTGTAACTCGGCCGTATCTTTGAAATAAATGCCTACAGCCGCGCGGTACGTAAACATGTGATAGGGCTGCCCGTCTCCAGCATTCTAATTACATTTGTCTACTTTGTGATTCCATTTAGTTTTGTTATTGTAGATATAGTTTTTCTATAAACAAATAAAATACTTTTTGAATTGAATGGGAAGTTTTCAATAAAAATGCGTGTAGTTTAGCAGCAGCAGAAATACTTAATTTCTACGGAACCCTAAAAACGGTTTTTAGTGGTATGTGTTGTTATAGCAGCAGCAGAAATACTTAATTTTAGAAAATTTCAACTATCTAGTGACAGACAGACGGTCAAATTTATTTTTTCTAGTATTATTCATACACACAGTATAATAAACAACTATTATCTATCTATACATCTGTACATATAAATAATAATTAGAGTGTCTGTTTGTAATATTGAAATAACTGCTTTCTACTACATGCATATGAATATATATACGGTACATGCAACAAAATAACATTTTTTACAATTTTTGTCTGTCTGTCTGTCTGTTTGTCCGGGCTAATCTCTGAAATGGCTGGACCGATTTTAACGGGACTTTTTTTGGCAGGTACCTGATGTAAAAAGAAGTAACATAGGCTACTTTTATTTTAGAAAAAATAAATTCAAAATCCTTTAGTACACGCGAACGTAAACGTACGAAAAAATAAAATACCACTTTACTTTGAATTATACAAATTAACAAAACAAAACACATATGCCCCGAAATTTTAACACAAGCGTACCTACCGCCTGTAACTACCTATTTTATTCGTGTCAATAACTTTCCTTTCTCTATTCACTTTCATGTAACCAAAAACAGCACAATATATCCTACTCATCATTTTAAATATGTAAATATGTACTTCAACTTATTTTTCGGGAAAAATCGCGCGGTTATTGTTAAAAAAACAACACACCGTCCGATCGTCACTGCAGCACAGTCGAGACTGTCTGCACCACGAGCGCACCGCGAGATCGACGCGCGTAGGTATAGCTGGCGTTTCGTCCGTTTGTATGAAGTTGGAATACTGTATGATATTAGTACCGTGATATGGGTGGGATGTCTACCATATACCGGTGGCGCAACGCCGTACATCTAATGGTACGATGATGGAACGGACTTGATGATGAACAGAAAACCCACAGCATTTTTAAGGTGATGATTAAACTTATAATCTCTTAAGACTCCCGCATACAGAGCAAAATTAAACCTTGACATATCCTACATAGACATGGTATATGTACGTATACAGCATAGTTTTTTGTCTCGGTAAACGATTTTCTCAAACGGAACTTTGAAGCTCCTTATAGTCGGGGCACCAGAAATTGCTGCAGGTTATAAACTGTCGGACCCATAACATGAGTATTTTTATAATTAATTTTTTTATAATAGATTTTTCATAAAAAATAGTCTATAATGATATAAATGTGTCAGACATACCGCTGGGTAAGGACAAGACCCGCTTCCTAATGCTTTTCGCATTGGTTCGCCGAAAATTGGGTCTTTGTTTATCATGTCGCAAAATAGATAGTGCATCTCAACGAAACTGCGACGGTATCTGTTTGTGAGAAACTGGTAG
Organism: Mythimna ferrago; assembly: GCA_910589285.2. Lineage (NCBI taxonomy): Eukaryota > Metazoa > Arthropoda > Insecta > Lepidoptera > Noctuidae > Mythimna > Mythimna ferrago. The sequence continues at coordinate 23,422,923 of OU342691.1, read as the reverse complement.
AAGTAAAAGTCTAGCTGTAACAAATAGCAATCATGAATTCAAAATTGCATGTATGTCGTCGACCGTAGGTTCAATTGAGGTAAGGGACAAAATACCCAAAATGAGTTAAGTATACAGTTTTATTCAGAATTTTTCGCTCTATCGAATGGTGTATATGAAAAAATTCTAGCTTAAGAAAAATGTCCCTTACCCTAATGATTTTTGGATCCAAATTTCGAATCAGCCCCATAATAACAATGTATCTGAAAAACTATGCAATATAGGAACTTGAAATGATGTAATTATTGCCGCCAATCCACTTGAAATAAGGTAAGGGTCTTCCCAATCAACGAATTTATTAATAAATTGAATCCAACGCAGAGGTCAATTTAATGTAAGGGACGAGACTACAAGATACTTGGTCAGTAAGTTGTTGTAAGGGACATCTATTTTCTTAAATAGCTAATTTATTTAAGTAAATGTTACACGTGTAGATAGAGCACTAAAATACAAGATTATTTGTGAAATCAGACCCGAAAAGGTTACTAAGAAAAAAAGTTTTAGGCGATTTAGTCCGAAAAAAAACTTTGTCGGCCTCTCCTGAAAAATCGTATTTTGTCCCTTACCTCAATTGAACCTACGGTCGACGATGTGGTTTACTCAAAGAAAAAAATGCTTTGATTGTTAATAATAATAATGAATATTTTCGAATGATACTCTCGCAAAGCAAGATAGGTACTAATGGTAATAATTTTTATTATTACTTTAAAAAAAACACAAGGATAACTATAACTATAAATACAGTTAAACAAAAGAATATATACGCTATAGACTCAATATAATAAAGAGATAAAGTTTGTTTTTTTGTTTTTAGGGGGCAATCTCTGAAAGTTGCATTAGATTGCATCGCTGCTTACCATCAGGATCTCACCTGATGGTAAGCAGTGATGCAGTCAAGTTCTAGTTTATAACAGATAAAAAAAAGTACTGGTTCGATTGCTAAAAATTTTAGATTTCATCAACAGAAAGTTTAATTTATTTCTGAGTAACATATGCTATATTATATGTGCCGCGAGCGAAGCTGCGGGTAGAAGCTAGCATATAATATAAATCGGATAAATATTTGGATATTGAAAACTAAAATACCTATTTGTAAAATATCTACGTTTAAAACTTGAAAATTTTAAAATCGAACGATCATAAAACTGAAACTTAAAATAAAGTAAGTTGATAACCTGCGTCTAATACATCTAAAATCTAGTTATCTACAAAAGTGACATCGAAAGACTTGAAAATAGAGTAGCGAATGTCCTAAATATCAAAAATTTTATTTAGTATGTACCATCGCGGTAATTTCTTTCGCCAAATCACTCAAAATACTTTTCGCTTAAATCCTGCGGCGCTGCGCCAAACCAAACCCTTTGAAATTTTCGATTCGAGTGCAAGCAAAAATTAACTTAGCGGTGGTCAGGCGGAAGTGTCTTTGATGGTACAGTCACGAAATGGGGCATAGTTCCAGAGCGAGCGTAGCTAGTACAAAACTTTAAGGCACCCCGACCCGGACGGTAACCCGTGCGTGTCGGGGTGTGGCGCCAAATATTACATTTTCTCTTTTCCACAATCACTAACCTCAACAGAATTATTCATTGGCACAAGCGGATGCATGTATAATCGCACATAGTGCCTCGGATCCTGTCGGCTTAACCTTTTACTTTGGAGAGTGAAGTTTTTCAGGTATTTTTGGTCAAACCAAAACACTTTTGGACGTTCAAGGCTGAAGTAAGTCACCTGTAACAGAAATTATTAAAACTATTGGAAAAAGATAGCTAGAAGAAAAAAAAAAACAAAAAAAAGAAGAAAAAAAAGAAAGACAAAAAAAATACCATTGTTTACCGGCCTTTTAGTCTAGTGGTTAGTGACCCTGACTGCTATACCGGAGGTCGTGGGTTCGATTCCCACCCAGGACAAATGTTTGTGTAATGAGCATGATCATTTGTTCTGTGTCTGAGTGTAATTTATCTATTTAAGTATGTATTTAGAAATATATAAGTATGTTTATCAGTTGTCTAGTACTAATAAAACAAGCTCTGCTTAGCTTGGGACTAGACAACGCTGTGTGATAGTTGTGGAAATATATTATATTATATTGTCTACCCCGGTCACCAGGGAGTCTGGAAACGTCGAGAGAAGTCGTGCGGTGTTCCGCAGGGGTCGGTACTGGGACCACCCTTGTGGAACATCGGGTACGAGTACGTGCTGCGAGGCGACCTCCCTGACGGGACCAGCGTGGTTTGCTACACAGACGACACGCTGGTTCTAGCGCAGGGACAGTCGTTATTATTATATTATATTATATTATATTATATTATATTATATTATATTATATTATATTATATTATATTATATTATATTATATTATATTATATTATATTATATTATATTATATTATATTATATTATATTATATTATATTATATTATATTATATTATATTATATTATATTATATTATATTATATTATATTATATTATATTATATTATATTATATTATATTATATTATATTATATTATATTATATTATATTATATTATATTATATTATATTATATTATATTATATTATATTATATTATATTATATTATATTATATTATATTATATTATATTATATTATATTATATTATATTATATTATATTATATTATATTATATTATATTATATTATATTATATTATATTATATTATATTATATTATATTATATTGTATTATATTATATTATATTATATTATATTGTTCAGACAGAAGCCATAGTCTTAACATATTTCTTGGTAATCAGTCCTAAGTGGAGCTTCCCTTTTAATTATTTGGCTCACCAACAATTGACTACACACATACAAAGATATGAAATACAAGGAATAGACTTATAGACTAGTGCAGCAATTCCTTACAGGTAAGCACAACATGCGTAACTTTACTGTTAGTTGCCTACTTATAAGTAACTTAATACCTAACCCATCATTATTTATCGCAATAGTTTCTACTACTAGGCTCCTGCAGAACCTTTCGTCTATTGACAATCATTTTACGAGTAATGGTGCCCTACCCATACCCACTGCTACCTGTTTGGCAAGTCTTGAAGGTATGTTAGTATTGGTACCCCTTCGAAAATCATTTTTGAATGGTGATTGGATGGGTTGTGGTGGTTAATGGAAAAAAATACTACGAATATAAAAACTTACACTTTCAGAAATGCACTTATTAATTTGGTGATGCCAAATAAAAAACAAACCACAAATGAAATATTTTAAATTCATTTTACATTTATGTTTTATGACAGGCAAGTTTTTCTACGCAAACGACCATTTAGTCTAGAGTTCGATCAATAATCCAATGATTTAAACCAATCCAGTTTTATTTCTAATTAAGATTAAAGATTTACAATTGAGATAACTCAATAACAAAATAATGACCAAGTACTATATGCGCGCATATATTATATAATGACGTTCGTTGTGAAAATAGATCGAAATTGAAAGGAGGATGCCGGATTTTGTGTGGACACCGTCTCTACCCTCCAACAGACAAAAGTATTTTTTATTATTGCGACACTTCTCTAAAGTTTTTATAAAAGGTTAAATATAAAGGTTTTCAATAGCATTATATTTTGACCTAACCTAACCTGATCCAAGAGTTTTGGACCTTAAATATACTCATAATATAGAACTGTCATATATTTTTGGATGCGGCTTTGAGAGCTCTGTACGATTTTGCAAAAATATTGCACAAAGGTCATTGCGTGAAACTATCCCCAAAAATGACACAACATCAACAGCCACAACGATGGTGTCATTCGAAGCGTCTAGTTAAATAGAGTATTTTTTTATTATTACGACACATCTCAAAAGTATGGGGTTTAGGTTTTATAGACAATTCTTATTTTAACATAAACTAACCTAACCTAACCTGACCTAACCTAAGTTGTGCGCATATATCCATTGTATGGTACATGGGGTTACTGAAACACATTGATTTTAATGCACCAGCACAAATGCTTGATCATATTGTAATCGTAGTCTAATAGTAAAAAAAAGTCATGGAAAAATTAACTCATTTTTATCAACAAGTTTTTTTTTTTATCAGCTGTTTTTTCTTTTATGGATAAGAATAAACAAACTGACATGCATTTCATGTCTGTTATGCGCACAACTTAGGTTAGGTCAAGTTAGGTTAGGTTAAAATAAAAATTGTTTATAAAACCTAAACCTTACCTTAACCTTTTGAGGTATATCGCCTTAAAAAAAACTTATTCAACTAGACACTTCAAATGACACCTGTTGTTGTTCTGTCATTTTTGGGGACAGTTTCACGCAATGCCTTTTATCAAATATTTTTGCAGAATCGTACAGAGCTCTCAAAATAATAAAACCTAAACCCCATACTTTTGAGGTATGTCATTATAATAAAAGGAACTCTATTTAACTAGACGTTTCAAATGACACCATCGTTGTGGCTGTTGACCTGTTTCAAACCTGTTGGTACCCACCAACAGATTTGAAACAGGTGTTATTTGGGGACAGTTTTACGCAACGCCCTTTGTGCCGCATCAAAAAATATATGACACTACTATACTATGAGTATATTTAAGGTCCAAAACACTTGGGTTAGGTTAGGTCAATATATAATGCTTTATATAACCTAAACCCCATACTTAAGAGATATGTCGCTATAATAAAAAATACTCTATTTAACTAGACGCTTCGAATAACACCTGTCTCAAGTCTCTTGGTGGGTGGGGACACTTTCATGCAATGCCCTTTATTGTGATTAAGGTGAAGCGTTACATAAAAATAACCATAATCACTTATTTGCTAATATAGGTAAATTACATACAGTTGTTAAAAAAAAATAAAGCATAGCCCATTCATATTACACCAATCACAAGCTTTATTATTATTACTATGAAACATAATAAATGAAGCTAATAATAATGTTGGGGGGGAAGCTAGGGTATGGTCTTGGTGGGAATCGTTGTTAGTGAGGACAACATTACCTATAAAGTGCCAAATAACCATCTGCTGTGCTCGTGGCGGAGTACCGTACAAAGCAGACCCTAGTCAGTCCAAGTCATCCACGTCCCCGTCGTCCTCCCTAGGACCTGCTGCACCCGCGCCGCCGCGCGACCGCTCCCTCATGGTGTAGCTGAGCTAACGGATGCAGGGCGAAGGGCGAGTATTCTGCGCCTTAAAACAGAATCGACTCACTAGGGAGGATACCTGTTACAAAACCGAGCACATCCTAAGGCTCTAAAGCGGCAGCCCCGCTAGCGGATTAAGGCACAGTGGGCTAATCACTCGCTTGCTCGACAATCATAGATTCTTGAAACCGAAACAGAACCGATACTTTACCGACGACTTTTGGCGTGAAAACACGGACACGAATTGCTTTTTGGAATGTGCGTACGCTTACCGGCGACGGTCGACTAACCCAAGCTGAAGCATTAATGATTGGGCTCGCCACGCGGTAAGTCCCCTCTTTGAGGCGTGGCTGGAAAGACCTCACGGTGTCCTTACCTTCCGTATGACACAGGTCCTCACCGGGCATGGCAAGTTCGGGAGGTTCCTGTTCCAATTAAAGCGGAAGTGTCGCCCGGGTGTCGCCACTGTGCGGATCGCCCGGAGGACACGATGGAGCACACAGTCGAGGTGTGCCCTGCTTGGGCGGAGCATCGCCGTGCCCTCGTGGGGGCGATTGGCGGTGGAGACCTCTCGCGCCGGGCCTTGGTTGAGGCCATGGTCCGGAGCAAGGACGAGTGACAGGCGGTCGCCGACTTTTGCGAAGCAGTAATGCTCGCAAAGGAGGAGGCCGACCGCATCAGGCAACATCTCGCCGCCGCTGCCGGGATTCTGATCCCGATTTCCGGCCACCGTAGGCGCGGGCTTGCGGACAGTGAGCAATGGGTAGCTCACTGTCCGGCCGTCCGGTAACTGTCCGGACCAAGCCCAAGTCGTCGACGGCGCGCACTGTTCCCGCGCGCCTCAAGGAGTTGTCAGCAACAGTAACAGCCCAGCCGGGTCGAAGCCTACTGGAGCCAGGGTTATCCGAAAGGGAACTCGAACCCCGGTATGAAGGCTAGAAGGAACAGGGTGGGTCGTTTAGTCAGTAAAAGTCTGACACTATCTCCCGCACCACCCAAAAGCGGGAGTTGTCATTGGATGATTTTTCCCACCATAAAAAAAAGCAGTAATGATTAATTACAACCTGCAAATTCTCGGCCTAAGCGAAGTAAGAAGAAACGGCTTTGGTGATATGAGAACGTACGAGGGCTTGACCTTGCTGTATTCAGGTAAAGAAAGTGAGGAAGATGTGCACGAGTATGGCCTAGGACTCCTTCTTTCAAATGCAGCAAGAAAAAGCCTTGTGGACTGGAAACTAATCTCAGATCGGATTATATATATACGCCCGTTTTAGCTCAAGAGCCCGGAAGACATCTATCGTAGAGTGCTGCGCCCCAACCAATGCATCGTCAGAGGATACCAAACACGACTTATAAAACGCCCTCAACGCCACCTTAGAGGCATAAAAAAGCAAGATATCGTCTTCGTCATGGGGGACCTGCAAAGGTTGGGAAGATAACCACGAACCGCGAGCGGCATATGGGTACGCAGGGACTTGGAGTAAGCAACGAGAATGACGAACGATTTATTGAATTTTGTCAGAAGCACGACCTGACCATCGGAGGTACATTATTTATTCATGGTGACCACCATAAGTATACGTGGAACTCACCCGATGGTGTCACCGAGAATCAGACTGACCACCTTGCCATTAGTTCCAAATGGCGTTCTTCATTGCTCGATGTCCGTAACCGCAGGGACGCCGATATTGATAGCGACCACCATTTGGTAGTTGCTGAAGTCCGGCTTAAAATTGCAGTGGCCCGTAAAGCTGGAGGACCGAGTAAAATAGGAAGAAGGTACGACGTGAGCAAATTGTATGACTCCGACATCCGTAAAACATTTCAACTCGAGCTACGCAACCGTTTCTCGGTACTCGAAGCTACTACGGACTCACTGGATGAGAAGTGGAGCCGTATCAAAGCGGCCTATACAGAGACCAGCGCCGTTGTTCTAGGACACAAATCGAACAATTCTCGCGAGGACTGGATGTGGCAGCGTACATGGAACCTAATTGAAGACAAAAGAAACCTTCATCTGAGACTGCTTGAGACACATAATGACACCGTAAGAGCCGACCTTATCATGCAGTACCGCCAAAAGCGCAAGGAAATTTATCGCAACACCCGCAGAGATAGGAGACGGTGGGCTGATGGTATTGCAGATCGTACTCAACAAGCTGCAAACTCCGGTAACCTAAAGGAGTTATATAACGCTACCAAAACCTTGACCGGAAACAGTAAGTCCAAGAAGAAGCCACTGAAGTCCAAGATGGTCAGCTCATTGTGACGTCAGAGAAGCAGCTGCTTTGCTGGCATCAACACTTTGAAAAGGTCTTCCGTTCGTCTGCAGTATCGACCTCTGACACATTGCAGATTGTATCTCCACCAGCCCAGTTACTCGACATCGATACGGAACCACCATCAGCCTCTGAAGTTGCTAAAGCAGTCCGTTCTTTAAAGACAGGTACAGCGCCAGGACTCAATCTGATTACGGTGGAAATGCTACAAGCTGACATATCCTCTGCCGTCGATGTTGTGACGGCCCTTATTGAAAAGATCTGGAACAGAAAAAATTATACGATGGTTAATAGATGGAATAAAAAATAAACCATCATGGACCGGTCCACGGGTATTCATAATAAAAGGAGTTAGAAAAATAACTAACAATGATGATATAAGAGTTATAATAAATGACTTTCACTTACTGCCAACGAGTGGCCACGCTGGCGTAAGGCGAATGCTCAATAATATTAAAAAATATTATTTATGGACACATATGGATAAGGATGTTGCAGAATTTGTAAAGAAGTGTGATAAGTGTCAAAAACAGAAGCACTCCATGCCTACAAAACAACCGATGACTATTACGACGACAGCAGAGTCGGCTTTTGACAAAATATTTATAGATCTAGTAGGTCCGTTAGAGAAAGATTATTATAACAAATCTTTTAAACTTACCTTGCAATGTGAGCCTAGTAAATAATGTAGAGGCATTTGCATTAGAGTCTAAAAGTACAGAGAGTGTAGCACGTTCCTTAGTAGAAAATTTTATTCTTAGATATGTAATTCCATGAGAAATAGCTTCAGATCGGGAAGCAGAGTTTGTATCTGCAGTTATGAACCAGGTATGTAAATTACTAAATATTCAGCAAACTTTTTCATCAGCTTATCATCATGAGTCTATTGGTTCCCTAGAAAACTCACACAAATCTCTGAATGCTTTTCTTAGAATACAAAGTGATAATAATAATCCAAGATATTGGAGTACTTGGCTCCCATACTGGTGTTTTGCATATAACATATCAATTCACTCTGAAACTAGATATACACCCTTTGAACTCGTATTTGGAAAACATTGTAGAATACCTAGCAATTTGTTACAAAATTCTGTAGAACCATTGTATAATATAGATAATTATCCTATAGAATTAAAATTCCGTTTACAAAAAGCTCAATGTGATGCTAAATGTAACTGTATAGAAGTAAATATAATAGAAAAGAAACTTATGACATGTATACAAAACCAATTAAATACAAAAAAGGTGACTTATTTTTAATTAAAAATGAGTCAGGCAGCAAATTTGATAATGTTTTCATAGGTCCTTTTGAAGTGTTAGAAGATTTGTGTTCCAATGTTAAAATATTCAGACATGGTAAGGAAGAAATAATTCATAAAAACAGGACCAAATTATTTAATTTATAAAAAAAAATACAAATATTTTGGTTTTTAAGTTGTATTTTTTTTTCCTCCAATAAGGGATGTGTGATGTAACCACTACAAATGTATTAATATTTAAGCATGTAACCAATTTGATTATATCATTATTATATTAGATCTTGACTACAAACGTTGTCTCATTTCGGACCTCACATGACGACAGATATAAAGACAATAAATCCATTTTCTTAGCAAGTCCATTTATATTTTGACGGAGGATTTTTACATTTACATATACGAAAAAAATCTGTTTTTCATCAAGAATTTTGGATTTTAGGGTATGTTTTAATTTCAGGAATTAAATGGTTTCAAATGTCCATTTTTTGATATTTCAAATTGTCAAAAATAGTTCTCATTCCATAATTATACAATTTACCACTATTCTTTGATAACATAGTACAATCAAATAATAAGTTTAAATTAGAGTCATTTTGTATGCCATGATATAGTATGACTATTGAACATTTCAATGTTCCAGTTGAACATACTAGAATAATCATTACATCTTTATTTAGGCAAACATATAATAATATTTGTGTTAGATAACATTAAAAGGTTTCACTAATGTTTGAAATTAGACCTGAGTAGAATTACACAATAGTTTTGCTTAGTACAATTAGTTAGTTTTGAGTCTAGATAACAAACTAATTCCAAAGTTTGTAGTTATATAGTGACATATCTGATAGTTCGGAAAGACGTTTTGTGCTATGGATATTATTTTGTTAGTTTTATTGCTACTTATCACACACACCTTGTTTGTCTTGGATTGCAGTTGTGACGAGTTATCATTTTTCTGATGACTTCTAATAGTTTATTTATCAGACTTCAATGCAGTTTCTACTCTATTAAAATTAGATGTAGATCTCTGTTTGTGGCCTTCTTGAAAGGTATTTTGAGTTAAGTCTAGAGAGTCCATTGTGGAGCGTCGTTCTTTGTAGGAAGTAGATAGTCTCATGTTATTTATAGCTCTTAGTTTCATAGTTAATTTTCTTGTGCTTCTTTCTTTGTGCTAGTGAAGAATTCACTAGTTGATATTTGTTGTTTAAAGTATTAACAATGGTCTGTTTTGAACAACCTTGATCTAAGTCTCTAATTTATATTGACAAATTGTTTATCTCGTCGTTACAGCCAGCATTTAATACCACATCTTCAAAGCCTATCCAGAAGTCAATAATGGTGGCTAAAAATAGTACCGTTGATGAAATCAATAACATAATACTAGCTAAATTTACAGGACATAGCATCAACTAAATTTCCATTGGTAATGTAATGGATCAACGGTACATTACCCTCACGAATTCCTGAATTCACTAAATCCAAATGGCTGAAAAACCACACAGAGAATTTCTTCACAATAACGTGATCGGTGCCACAGATTTGACTGGCCCAGTAGTTTGGCAAACAGTGCTGATACCTCGCATCCCAAAGATACCAACGCTATGTTCTTTTTAATTAGCTGACTTCAAACAGGAGTAGATTATGTATGCGTCTGTATGTATTTTCAATTCAATGGTCAATTATGGACCGATTTTGAACTTGAACTTTTTTATTGATAGGCTATAGTTACTCTCAAATTGGTCTCAGAGAAATGTTATGATCTGAAGACGAACCTCGAGGATATGGAACAGAATTTTTTATACGATCACAGAATAGCATTGGATGAAGTAGAACTTATTAAGATGACCAAAAAAGACTAACGGAAGTTCACACTCACATAGATATCATAATGAAAATAAATAGGCAACAATAACAATAGAAATAAATGGTTATGAATAGTTATGTTGAAAATGATATAATCAAAATAATCTAACAATAATAATGAAGTTAGGTAGGCACCGGAACTCTGTAATTAATCCGTGTTGGGCTTATTAGAATTGTTATGAGATGCACTTTGGCTGTAAGGTACCTTACAGATCATCGAACTGATCTGTTGATGGCACCGGAGGGCGGAATGTAAGCACAGGAATTCATAATAAGCAAAGAGATTTAACGAGATACAATGTATTTAATGTCTTTGATAATAAGACAATGTATCCTAGCAGTGTTTGAACTAATTTGAATTGTCATGAAAGTGAAAAAGTGTGAAATAAGAAACTTTTGTGAAAAAAATACAACCGACTTCACTACAAAAAACACTAAAACGTTAAAAATAACTGTTGATTTCGGAAGTCGGTGTTTCTAGTTTTATTTATTTATATTATTTAACGCCGACTTTCGAAATAAAAAGTTATTTTGAACCAAAGACATTAAATATATACTGTATCTTTTTAAATCTCTTTGTTTAGAACGTAGTGTTTTTTTATTGTAATTTTGACGCATAGGTCCCCAATAGCATCAACTGCTAAACGTCTAATTTCGCTTGATTTCTGTTTTTTTGTTTTTATGGCTAAATGAATATAATCTCCTTGTTATTCATTTAAATCTCTAAGGTTCTATTTCAAGAACGAAAAAAAAGATAAAAAAATTGTAATTTAATGGTAATATTACAGCCTAAGTTTCATAACACTTATGCATTTTCATCAACCAATTTTTCCTAGTCTGGTTTTTATTTTCAAGGTTTTTGTTTCTTATGGGATTACCACAAATTATTTCTACACAAGCTTTTGAAAAATAATGAACTAACATTAATTAGTTAGGTTAATTTTGTAAAAAAGATACAGGATGAGTTGATGTTTCACAAGAAATTCGCATTACTTTTTACAGAGGGGTTGGCATCTTAAATCTCTTAAATATGATCTTTCTAAAACCGTGGTAAATGGTCTAAATATTTGAACCATCGATAGATGGTTCCTTTGTTTTTTTTTTTTCTAATTATGGGGTCCCCTAACTTTATTAATAGGGACTTTTCTCCCATTGTCGCATGTGGTCAACGCATTAGTGTTCCATGCGCGCCCCAAAGAGATGTTAGCAACTGTAGGGGCCCAGCAGGGTCGAAGCCTACTGGGGCCATGGGTAACAAGAAGAGGACCCCGGGGCTCTGGAACGAAGGCAAAGATGGAACAGAAGTGAGTTTTAGTCAGTAAAAGTCTTACACAGTAGGATAATTTTCAAACCGAAAAAAGGCATCATAGATTGTTTTCATTTGAAGCCAACAGTCTGTAGACAAAGTGATGCGATGTAAACCACAAAGATTGACCACAAGACACGGTACGGTAGTACATCAATCGTTTTCAATTATTGATATTCTTTAAGAGTCAGTGTTATTTCTGTGTCCCTTTTAATCTATCCAGTAGGGCTGGACTTGTCATTAATGAATTTCCCACTTAAAAAAATGTGCTCAACGTATATTAGAGGCAGGGACATACGTGATATCATGATTAAGACTCTCGATAGCTATGGGACATTATTGTTATTAATTCATATTCAGCCAAACCATTTTGATACTGAATAAAAACATGGTAAGTTATAGAAAAACAAAGTAAATCATTAGAAGCATATTTTAATGTTTAAAGGGAGAAAACAACATCCTGTAAACTATAATGATCAGATCAGAATGACAATAAGAATCAATCGTTTTGTACATTTTTATCAGAATTAATAACACTCTTTTCTTAATAAACATATTTTGCACTTTATCCATTTGATACAAATATATTAACTGTAAAAACTACGGGTTATTTTTTTTCCTCTTTATGTTTCCAACTTTGACCTCCATATCAATATTTCCACGTGCAATAATTCTGTTCACATCGCCGTCTAAAAGTGATACATTTACATAGATACGTCCTTTGTTGAATGGGAAGCCTCTTGGTACAAATGAGATCGACAAATTTTTCAAATCATATAAACCCTGAAAAATAACATTTATTTATTTATTTATTTATTTTATAATTTATGTACACACAGTAAAAAGAAGAAGATACAACATTATTATAAATTATGTACAAAGGTACTGTTTATTTCATGAAGAAATTTCTTCCAGCAGACCTGCGAAAGGAAAGATCAGAAGAGATGTAGACAATAGTGTGCAGAAATAAGTAAAGTAGAGTTAGTGAAATCTTAAACTAATAAATACTTATATAACTATATATATACCTTATACTAAAAATACATAATATATATACACAAATAAGATTATCACACAAGAGAGGAAAGATAGTGCTCTTTTACTTGAGTCTTAAAGAGAGAAATAGTTTTCAACTCACGAATGTTAGGCGGAAGAGAGTTCCACAACCTTACAGCATGGACAGAGAAAGAGTAGGAATAGTAGCTGGATTTATGAGGGGGGGATTTAAGAAGGGATCTCAGGTGTGATCTGCACGGCGCGTCGCTAGCGCGCGCGTAAGAAAAACGGTCGCGCAGGTAGGAGGGATAATTTAATTGTTCATGCTCACAATTCTATAGGGACATTATCTGCCAGTCAACATTTTGGTAATGCGGAAATAAAGAAGTCAATCTATATATAAAACGCGCTTGAACAACGTACACATAGACACAGCTCATGGACACGATATCTTGGTTCGCTTGGGACCAGTTCAAGCGCAAATGCCATCCGCTTGAGACACGGGTGTGTGAACTTTATTGTGCAATAATGGAGCAACAAAGAAAAGTTATAATAATAATATTAGTCAGTGGATTAGTTGTTTAAATTCAACATTAAATGATAAATTAATTATCTAAGAGGTAAGTAGGTTTTTGCTTGTATATCGATGGCAGTGGACGAGCGCAGACAGAGCGGTGCCATCCCTAACATATTCTCATGATTGACTTCTGTTCCGAATCTATTTAGTGAATGCTCCCTTCAGTGTCTACCCTCGCGATTTGCTCTAGTCCTTAAGAACAACTCTCACTGCAGCCGCATGTGCCGGGATTGAAATGCGTAATTGTGGGATAGAAGCAAACATCTTATTAAGTAATAATAAATAATGTCAACGCAAAATAAGTGATCACTTGTAATAGTATATAATATATCACTTGTATGTCCACTCGAGTTAGTAAAACATCTTGAATTGTAAACTTCATGTTCATGTGTAATCAATGAAAGACACTTACCGAAGGAAGAGGACATTGTCGGCCTCCTAATGCAATTTGCATCGTTTTGCCAAAAAATGGGTCAAAATTGATCATGTCGCACAATTTAAAATGCATCTCAACGAAGCTAGGTCGGTATCTGTTTGTTAAAAACTGGTAAAAGAAAAAATCCAGCTGTAAAATAAATATCACCACGTTCATATCAAAGTTATTCTTATATTCTTTATTGTACATAACTTTACACATTATTCATAGTAAGAAAGCCGATGTACACAGGCGAGCTTAACCCAAAATTGGGTTTTCTTACAGCAAACCTTAATATTTTTTCAAGAAATTTTATAAAAGAGGATAACTTAAGAAATGCACAACAAAAACCAAAATAATTTACATAGATATGTGCGCAGCACACAATACTTATAAACATACTACATAAATACAACAAATAAAACGTATACATATATATATATATACATGAGTCATGTTGACAGGAAATGTTCCCTGATTCTTCCCCTGAAGACGTCCGACGAAGGGCTAGCCCTTATTGAGTGTGGAAGAGAATTCCAAAGGCGAACAGCTCGAACAGTAAAAGAACCACTGTACCGACTAGAGGAATGGGGAGGAAATCGAAGGAGAAGAGAGGATGATGAGCGACAAGACCTTCCTCTCGGAACAAGATACTCAAAGCGTTCCCGGAGATACAAGGGGGAGTTGGGATTATGAAGAATAGAGAAGAGAAAAGATAGAATGTGGCAATTCCGACGCTGCCGAACAGGTAACCACTTCAATCGCCTTCGAAATTCTGACACATGGTCGTACTTTCGAAGGCCAAAAATGAAGCGGATACACAGGTTCTGCAGACGCTCCAGCTTATTAAGAAGTTCCTCAGTCGCATCCAGGAAGCAGACATCGGCGTAATCTAGAATAGGTAGAAGGAGAGACTGAGCAAGAGTAAGTTTAGTAGAGAAAGGCAGGAACTTCTGGAGACGTTTTAGTGACTGAAACGAGCAAAACACCCTCCTGCTTACTTCCCTCCCTGCTTTCTTACTTTTTTCCTTCTTTGCTTTCCTTTTTTTTTGTTATTCTTTTAATTACTTCACCCAAAGCTGGACGCAGGCCTTTTTTGAGGTAGAAAACCAACCAAGGTTGTTGGAGTTTTACAAGTAACTCTGTATATGTTTACCCTAGTCCGTGTGTCACTGGCGGGTTGTACAACACCAACTGAAAATCAAGAAAATGCTGAGGTGGTCACCCTTCCAGTGCTAGCACGCTCGACGCTCTCAATACTTTTGTTCTTTTTTACTTTATGTTTATAACCGTTGTACTGTCTATCCTGATTAAAGTTATTTCTATTTAATGAATTATCCCGCTCTGGATGGAGTGTACCACGCGCTCCTCAAACAGATGTCAGCAAAACCGTAGAGGGCCAGACGTAGGGCCGAAGCACACTAGGGCCACGAGGAATTCCTGAGAAGAAAACTCGTGGTTGTAGAATGCAAAGAACAACTGAAGCACACAGGTGTGCTTTTATTCTGAAAAAGTCTGATACACCCATCCGGTCCATTCTAGAGCGGGAGAATCCAATGGATGATTTACCAACACAAAAAAAAACTTACTACAGGAAAATAGGTTTAAACAAATGGTCCTCAATCAAGTCCGACTGACATTAGCGTTTTCGTACAAATAGTCCAACACTTCGATGTATCGATGCTTAATCTAGCGCCGTAAGAGAAACTGCTGTTCAAGCTAACACTAAGCAGAAAGATTATATTTACTCTATAGTCTTCTATAACCTACACATAATTATGTGGTTTATAGTGCTAAAGCCTTTTTAGAATCTAGCATCGGGTGGCTGGAAGTTATAAAATATGACGAAATCAAGGACCTGTTTTCCACCCGCTTTCCGGAGTTCTGCCGTAATTCCATCGTCACCCGACGCCTTTTTGTTTTAAGCTGCTTCAGAACCACCCTAACCTCAATACGGATGTCAGGTTATCCGTGATGACTTTGATATAGTATTAGGCCAGACTAGCTATTGGGTCGTTTATTAGATTCGCAATGGGTTTGCTGGTTTACGTGTTTAAGTGATTATCATATTTTTCTATTATCGATATGCTTCGTGTATAGCGTGAAATGTTACCAAACAGTTGTCATGGGTTTTCAGCAAATGAATTTTTATAAACCCATTCTTAGTGCCCCGCCGTAGTTAGGCATATAAGGCAGCATTATGCAAAATTTGATATTTCTAGCCCCTGTGTTTTCAAAGTTGATATTTCAGTCAGTTTCTCCTTTTATATACACAATATAATTTTTAGTATATATATATATATATATGCGAAACCTGAATATAGTTTAATCAGAATCAATAACTGAATCGATTTCAATAACTTATATGTATACCAAAATAAGATTGTATCATAATTCACACTTACCCTCATGGTATTGTTCATTGGTATTATTGCATCTACGTATAGCTCCAAATAATGCCTTGGATCTTGTCGGTTTATACGCCTACTCAACGCAACAATTTTATGGAAGCATTTCGGGTCAAAATAGGTAACTTCTGGACGTTCAGCGTTGATGAAAGTTATCTGTAATAGAATATAAACGAATAATTATATGACATATATATATATATATATAATAAATTATATATAAGAATATAGAAATAAACTGCAGACAGAGGCAACGCGACAATCTTCTTAATCTAGTAGCTTCTACCAGTGGCTTCGCCAACGTGAAAGTAAAAAATATATAGCCAAAAAAAATATATTTATATATATAATATATATTCATATGTAATATAATATTTATTTATATATTCATTATTATTATTATTTTTATTTATAATATATATAATAAAATATATATCAGTATTTAGAAAATTGCATTGAGCATTCTAATGGTGAAGACATTTAAAAAAATAGGCCCAGTAGTTTTTTTAATCATTTAAACTAGTGCTTGACAGCGATCCTATCTAAAGGTGTAACAAAATTCTCAAAAATTCTCTTGAAAATTAACAAGAAATCGATAGGTACGGTACTTACACTCTCACTAATACACAGATTCATCTGGCCAAGCAAATATAAAAGCAAACCAAAGAAAACATATTTCAAATTCATCATGAATTAATGAAAAACTTTTTAACACAATTTTGAATCGACGAATGGTTGCTAAGTCTGTTGTGTTATAGTATGATGTGTTATGACCCAATACAGTTAATGATTTGAGGGTTATTCTACTCTTCGATGGACAGTTTGCGGAATATAATGATAACTTATACGACAATGAGTTTGCTGAACAATATCTTAAAGTATTATAAATTATATTCGTTAAATTTTTCATAAAATTTAAAAATAAAAATGTAGCTTCTGTATATTTCAGTAAGGCATAGGTTATGTCAAAAAACAGAATAACCCGCAAATAATTTTTGATAAAACAGTTTCATTACAATCGGGTAATTTGTAACTGAGATAAGTCGGAAACATAGCAGATAATAATAGTATTTGAACAATTATGCCGAATACTGAAATGGTTCCTAATTTCATAGTATCTATTAAAACTGCTTTTGTCGCTGTAAAGCTTTGAATTACTAATGTCATTTTTTTATTGTAATGCATGCCTAATAGTTCTTTCACATAAAGACAAATGGATGTCAAGCATGGGTACTAAAAAGCGAATATTCTACTAAACCTTAAGGCGTATAGTCCCTTGAACTATCTGGCCGAAATTATGTGAACGCAACTCTCGCACTCGCCTAGGCGGCAGTACGCAAATCTGTGCATTTATTTGCGGCCAGCAGCGTCCGGAAAGCGCTTTAAATCCATTTTCTCTGCGAGATATGGATTGATTTACATATGCAATGTTCACTTTAAAGAATGTTTAACCACCAATTTTTATGTGTAAAAATGTTTCTAAAGGTCTAAGCCGTTTCGAAGGAGTAGGGAAAAGTTGCGAAAAGTTGTGAAATTGCTAAATATTTTTTTTTGACAAAAGTATTAATTGCACGAAAAAATCAAATGTTGATATTATTGTCCATGAATCTATAATAAACATATATTTTTTTCAAACCAATTGACCTAGCCGTTACGGAGGAGTAGGCCTCAGAAAATCACTGTTTTATGGCACTTTTCGGGCGCTTGGCCCTTAAGAAAAGAGATAGAATAAACCAAGGTGCTTTAAGATTTATTTTATATTATTAATAATAAGTCCGCATTTGACCACTATTTTAACTGACTTCTAAAAAAGGAGGAGGTTCTCAATTCAGATGTTTGTATTTTTTTTTAATGTATAACTTCGTCTTTTGCCAACCGATTTGAAAAATTATTTTTCATTACTCATACTCTGAAAGTAGGTCTGAAGTTGCCTGAGGAGCGGGCTGAAAGTGATACTTTTCATCCCTAGGGAGTTTTACTTTACAACTGACAGCTGTCAAATAATTTAAAAAAAACTAGTTCTATCTTCACATTTCTATTGAACCATGTTCCAATTTTCCATACAGCCAGTCAATCACAGCGCGATATAAAATTGAAATAACATAAAGACAAGTATTAATTAAATAATGTTATATTTTAAGTGATTTATTTGATCAACTATTTCTTTAAAATACTTTATTTTTAAAAGATTACAATAAATTTCTAATTTTTCATTAATGAGGCTGAATAGCTGGCCGGCCGCAGAAAAAAAAAAACAAAATGGCGGGAAAGTGGCAATCAGTCGTTGGTTTTTTCGAGTTTTGTTTACATTTCCGTACAACAGAGATTTGTATTAACACGTTATGTTTATCAGATTAAAATAGTGATTTAACGCCTAATTTCATAAGAGAAGAGGCTAAAGCAGTAGTGGAATACCTTTTACCGCCTAAATCAGAAGGAAGGTACGGAAGATACCTACTTAAAATCATAGGTACGACGACTCAGGTTTTACAAACTTTTTATTTTATTTATAGTTTCCTCGTATTCGTAGTGAAAAGCACAGTGTTTACCTCGGGGTGAAAGTAACCCATTTAACCCCTCGAATTAGCGACCTCGCTTCGCTCGCCCGCCAACTCTTTCTCGGGACGAAATGAGTTACTTTCACCCCTAGTGTAACAATGTACTATTTCATTACTCATACTCCGAAAGTAGGTCTGAATTTGCCTGAGGAGCGGGCTGAAAGTGATACTTTTCATCCCTAGGGAGTTTTACTTTACAGCTGACAGCTGTCAAATTATTAAAAAAAAACTAGTTCTATCTTCACATTTCTATTGAACCATGTTCCAATTACTTATCTTTAAGTTATTTCAATTTTATAGAAACGATATAAAATTGAAATAACTTAAAGATAAGTATTAATTAAATGATATTATAATAATAATAATTTATTTAAAAAGACAACTTTTGGTCCACATTGTATATTAGTAACACTTATTTCTATGTTAGTTCAAAGTTCACAAAATATTTATAGTTTCATTAAAATTACATATATTGCATACGAGTATTAAATCCAATTACACAAAAAAAAAACACTAGATCAAAATGTCATAAATTACAATTACAATGTCAGTTAAATATTAAAATGATCAAAACAATAAATTAAATTAATATGGTCAAAAGAATAAAATTTCAAATTAAAATGTCATTAATATAATAATTGATAAAATAATAATAAAATTAAATGCATGATTGAAACGTTAATAAAACACACAAAGTTACCTGCCCCACGCCTGATTTACAGGTGCGTGCAAGGCCTGCCAGTGCCGTATAAAGGGCCCATCCAACCTAGAGGCAACGACAGCAAGAAGACTGTTGCTGCTGCCCCACACTCTACTCGCTAACGAGGTCGCTCTCTTGCGCATACTGGTATAGAAGCAATCAGTGCGTACCTCTGCGAACATTCCCGACGCGCTGAAGAAGCGAGGCAGCCGCAACAGTGCCCTAAGTGAGTATTGCACGCGGAGAGCGCTGTAGGACTTCTGCGCATATGAAACCCACAGACCACACGTATAAAAAGATGTACAATAGGCTTGAAACAAGGTGATTTTGACTTCCTTGGAGCTACGGGCAAATCCCCCAATAATCTTTTTGTGTACGCTCCAGATGATTCCACAGCTAAGGTTGTTTTATAGAAGCACTAGAATAAATAAATTATATTTGTACCGGTAAGTATCCTGCAACGGCGCGTCGCATTAAAAAATAGATTGTTAAGTTCCGACATCCACGCGAACGAAGTCGCGGGCACAGCTAGTATTATATAATGACGTTCGTTGTGAAAATAGATCGAAATTGAAAGGACGATGCCGGATTTTGTATGGGCACCGTCCCCACCCTCCAACAGACATAAAACAGGTGTCATTCGAAGCGTATAGTTAAATAAAGTATTTTTTATTATTGCGACACATCTCTAAAGTTTTTATAAAAGGTTAAATATAAAGGTTTTATAAAGCATTATATTTTGACCTAACCTAACCTGATCCAAGAGTTTTGGACCTTAAATATACTCATAATATAGTAGTGTCATATATTTTTGGATGCGGCTTTGACAGTTCTGTACGATTTTGCAAAATTATTGCACAAAGGGCATTGCGTGAAACTGTCCCCAAAAATGACGCAACATCAACAGCCACAACAATAGGTGTCATTCGGAGCGTCTAGTTAAATAGAGTATTTTTTTATTATTACGACACATCTCAAAAGTATGGGGTTTAGGTTTTATAAATAATTGTTATTTTAACCTAACCTAACCTAACCTGACCTAACCTAAGTTGTGCGCATATATCCATTGTATGGTACATGGGCTTACTGAAACGCATTGATTTTAATGCACCAGCACAAATACTTGATCATATTGTAATCGAAGACTAATAGTAAAAAAAAGTCATGGAAAAATTATTTTTTTTTATCAGCTGTTTTTTCTTTTGTGCAGGAATAAACAAACTGACATGCATTTCATGTCTGATATGCGCACAACTTAGGTTAGGTCAAGTTATGTTATGTTAAAATAAAAATTGTTTATAAAACCTAAACCCCATACTTTGAGGTATGTCGCTATAAAAATAACTTATTTAACTAGACACTTCAAATGATACCTGTTTTTGTTGTGTCATTTTTGGGGTCAGTTTCACGCAATGCCCTTTATCAAATATTTTTGCAGAATCGTACAGAGCTCTCAAAGCTGAATTAAAAATATATGACAGTACTATATTATGAGTATATTTGAAAACCAACACACTTGGGTTAGGTTAGGTTAGGTGACAATATAATTTATAATAAAACCCAAACCCCATACTTTTGAGGTATGTCATTGTAATAAAAGGAACTCTATTTAACTAGACGCTTCAAATGACACCTGTTTCAAATCTGTTGGTACAATAGGTCATCAATCAATAGATTTGAAACAGGTGTTATTAGCTCGCTGTCCGGCCGTCCGGTAACTGTCCGGACCAAGCCCAAGTCGTCGACGGCGCGTGCTGTTCCCGCGCGCCTCAAGGAGTTGTCAGCAACAGCAGGGGCCCAGCCGGGTCGAAGCCTACTGGGGCCAGGGTTATCCGAAAGGGCGCTCGAGCCCCGGTATGAAGGCTTGAAGGAACGGGATGGGTTTTTTAGTCAGTAAGAGTCTGACACTATCTCCCGCTCCGCCCAAGAGCGGGGGTTGTCATAGGATGATTTTCCCATCGGAAAAAAAAAAAGGGGGACAGTTTTACGCAACGCCCTTTGTAAAATATTTTTGCAGAGTCGTATAGAGCTCTCAAAGCCGCATAAAAGAAAATATGACACTATTATACTATGTATATATTTAAGGTCCAAAACACTTGGGTTAGGTTAGGTCAAAATATAATCCTTACTAATATTATAAAAGCAAAAGTGAGTTTGTTTGTTTGTTACGTCTTCACGCCTAAATGGCAAAACCGATAGTTGGGAAAAAAAAATCCTATAGCCTACGTCCGTCTCCAGGGACGGACGTAGGCTATAGGATTAATTACAACCTACAAATTCTCGGCCTAGGCCTTAGCTTCTAAGAAGAAACGGCTTTGGTGAGATGAGAATGTCCGGGGGCTTGACCTTGCTGTATTCGGGCAAAGAAAGTGAGGAAGATGTGCACGGGTATGGCGTAGGACTTCTCGTTTCAAATGCAGCAAGAAAAAGCCTTGCGGACTGGAAACCAATCTCAGACCGGATTATATACGCCCATTTTATTTAGCTCAAGAGCCCGGAAGATATCTATCGTACAGTACTACACCCCAACCAATGCATCATCAAAGGATACCAAAGACGACTTCTATAACGCCCTCAACGCCACCTTAGAGGCATAAAAAAGCAAGATATCGTCTTCGTCATGGGGGACCTGCAAAGGTTGGGAAGATAACCACAAACCGCGAGCGGCATGTGGGTACGCAGGGACTTGGAGTAAGCAACGAGAATGACGAACGATTTATTGAGTTTTGTCAGAAGCACGACCTGACCATCGAAGGTAGGTCCATTATTTATTCATGGTGACCACCATAAGTATACGTGGAACTCACCCGATGGTGTCACCAAGAATCAGATTGACCACCTTGCCATTAGTTCCAAATGGTGTTCTTCATTGCTCGATGTCCGTAACCGCAGGGACGCCGATATTGATAGCGACCACCATTTGGTAGTTGCTGAAGTCCGGCTTAAAATTGCAGTGGCCCGTAAAGCTGGAGGACCGAGTAAAATAGGAAGAAGGTACGACGTGAGCAAATTGTATGACTCCGACATCCGTAAAACATTTCAACTCGAGCTACGCAACCGTTTCTCGGTACTCGAAGCTACTACGGACTCGCTGGATGAGAAGTGGAGCCGTATCAAAGCGGCCTATACAGAGACCAGCGCCGTTGTTCTAGGACACAAATCGAACCATTCTCGCGAGGACTGGATGTGGCAGCGTATGTGGAGCCTAATTGAAGACAACAGAAACCTTCATCTGAGACTGCTTGAGACACATAATGACACCGTAAGAGCCGACCTTATCATGCAGTACCGCCAAAAGCGCAAGGAAATTTATCGCAGCACCCGCAAAGATAGGAGACGGTGGGCTGATGGTATTGCAGATCGTACTCAACAAGCGACACACAACAAGGAGTTATATAACGCTACCAAAACCTTGACCAGAAACAGTAAGTCCAAGAAGAAGCCACTGAAGTCCAAGGTGGTCAGCTCATTGTGACGTCAGAGAAGCAGCTGCTTTGCTGGCATCAACACTTTGAAGAGATCTTCCGTTCGTCTTCGACCTCTGACACATTGCAGATTGTATCTCCACCAGCCCAGTTACTCGACATCGATACGGAACCACCATCAGCCTCTGAAGTTGCTAAAGTAGTCCGTTCTTTAAAGACAGGTAAAGCGCCAGGACTCGACCTGATTACGGCGGAAATGCTACAAGCTGACATATCCTCTGCCGTCGATGTTCTCACGCCCCTTATTGAAAAGATCTGGAACAGAAAAAATTATACGATGGTTAATAGATGGAATAAAAAATAAACCATCATGGACCGGTCCACGGGTATTGATAATAAAAAGGAGAGAGTAGAAAAATAACTAACAATGATGATAAAAGAGTTATAATAAATGACTTTCACTTACTGCCAACGAGTGGCCACGCTGGCGTAAGGCGAATGCTCAATAATGTTAAAAAATATTATTTATGGACACATATGGATAAGGATGTTGCAGAATTTGTAAAGCAGTGTGATAAGTGTCAAAAACAGAAGCACTCCTTGCCTACAAAACAACCGATGACTATTACCACGACAGCAGAGTCGGCTTTTGACAAAATATTTATAGATCTAGTAGGTCCGTTAGAAAAAGATTATTATAACAAATCTAATATACTTACCTTGCAATGTGAGCTTAGTAAATATGTAGAGGCATTTGCATTAGAGTCTAAAAGTACAGAGAGTGTAGCACGTTCCTTAGTAGAAAATTTTATTCTTGGATATGGAATTCCACGAGAAATGGCTTCAGATCGGGAAGCAGAGTTTGTATCTGCAGTTATGAACTAGGTATGTAAATTGCTAAATATTCAGCAAACTTTTTCATCAGCTTATCATCATGAGTCTATTGGTTCCCTAGAAAACTCACACAAATCTCTGAATGCTTTTCTTAGAATACAAAGTGACAATAATCCAAGATATTGGAGTACTTGGCTCCCATACTGGTGTTTTGCATATAACACATCAATTCACTCTGAAACTAGATACATTACACCCTTTGAACTTGTATTCGGAAAACATTGTAGAATACCTAGCAATTTGTTACAAAATTCTGTAGAACTATTGTATAATATAGATAATTATCCTATAGAATTAAAATTCCGTTTACAAAAAGCTCAATGTGATGCTAAATGTAACTGTATAGAAGTAAATATAATAGAAAAGAAACTTATGACATGTATACAAAACCAATTAAATACAAAAAAGGTGACTTATTTTTAATTAAAAATGAGTCAGGCAGCAAATTTGATAATGTTTTCATAGGTCCTTTTGAAGTGTTAGAAGATTTATGTTCCAATGTTAAAATATTAAGACACGGTAAGGAAGAAATAATTCATAAAAACAGGACCAAATTATTTAATGTATAAAAAATATACAAATATTTTGGTTTTTAAGTTGTATTTTTTTTTCCTCCAATAAGGGATGTGTGATGTATGTATGTACCTAATGTCTCCTCTGTTTATTATTATTAATCTATGTAACCACTACAAATGTATTAATATTTAAGCATGTAACCAATTTGATTATATCATTATTATATTAGATCTTGACTACAAACGTTGTCTCGTTTCGGACCTCACATGACGACAGAGATAAAGACAATAAATCCATTTTCTTAGCAAGTCCATTTATATTTTGACGGAGGATTTTTATATTTTCATATACAAAAAGCCGCCCCCTGGCGCCATGGGTAACAAGAAGAGGACCCCGGGGCTCTGGAACGAAGGCAAAGATGGAACAGAAGTGAGTTTTAGTCAGTAAAAGTCTTACACAGTAGGATAATTTTTGAAGCCAACAGTCTGTAGACAAAGTGATGCGATGTAAACCACAAAGATTGACCACAAGACACAGTACAGTAGTACATCAATCGTTTTCAATTATTGATATTCTTTAAGAGTCAGTGTTATTCCTGTGTCCCTTTTAATCTATCCAGTAGGGCAGGACATGTCATTAATGAATTTCCCACTTAAAAAAATGTGGTCAACGTATATTAGAGGCAGGGACATACGTGATATTATGATTAAGACTTTCGATAGCTATGGGACATTATTGTTATTAATTCATATTCAGCCAAACCATTTTGAAACTAAATAAAAACATGTAAGTTATATAAAAACAAAGTAAATCATTAGAAGCATATTTTATTGTTTATAGGGAGAAAACAACATCTTGTAAACTATAATGATCAGATCAGAATGACAATAAGAATCAATCGTTTTGTACATTTTTATCAGAATTAATAACACTCTTTTCTTAATAAACATATTTTGCACTTTATCCATTTGATACAAATATATTAACTGTAAAAACTACGGGTTATTTTTTTTCCTCTTTATGTTTCCAACTTTGACCTCTATATCAATGTTTCCACGTCCAATAATTCTGTTCACATCGCCGTCTAATAGTGATACATTTAGATAGATACGTCCTTTGTTGAATGGGAAGCCTCTTGGTACAAATGGGATCGTCAAATTTTTCAAATCATATAAACCCTGAAAAATAACATTTATTTATTTAATTGTTCATGCTCACAATCCTATAGGGACATTATCTGCCAGTCAACATTTTGGTAATGCGGAAGTAAAGAAGTCAATCCATATATAAAACGCGCTTGAACAACGTACACATAGACACAGCTCATGGACACGATATCTCGATTCGCGTACAAGCGCAAGTGCCATCCGCTTGAGACACGGGTGTGTGAACTTTATTGTGCAATAATGGAGCAACAAAGAAAAGTTATTATAATAATATTAGTCAGTAGATTAGTTGTTTAAATTTATTTATTTATTTAAACTTCATGTACAATAGTGGTACATAGGCGGACTTAATGCCACAAGGCATTCTCTACCAGTCAACCTTTTTTTTTTAAATTCAACATTAAATGATAAAATCTAAGAGGTAAGTAGGTTTTTGCTTGTATTTCGATGGCAGTGGGCGCGCGCAGACAGAGCGGTGCCATCTTAGGGATGGCACAGCTCTGTCTGCATACTCTCATGATTGACTTCTGTTCCGAATCTATTTAGTCCCTGCTCCCTTCAGTGTCTACCCTTGCGATTTGCTCTGGTCCTTGAGAACAACTCTCACTGCAGCTGCATGCGCCAGGATTGAAATGCGTAATTGTGGGAAATTAGAAGCAAACATCGTATTAAGTAATAATAAATAATGTCAACGCAAAATAAGTGATCACTTGTAATAGTATTTAATATATCACTTGTATGTCCTCTCGAGTTAGTAAAACATCTTGAATTGTAAACTTCATGTTCATGTGTAAACAATTAAAGACACTTACCGAAGGGAAAGGACATTGTCGGCCTCCTAATGCAATTCGCATTGTTTTGCCAAAAACTGGGTCAAAATTGATCATGTCGCACAATTTAAAATGCATCTCAACGAAGCTGGGTTTGTATCTGTTTGTTAGAAACTGGTAGAAGAAAAAATCCAGCTGTAAAATAAATATCACTACGTTCATATCAAAGTTATTCTTTTAATTAAAGAAGTCGTCAGTTGGTCTTTCACCCACAACTGAACGTAAGCCTTTTTTGAGGTAGAAAACCAACCAAGGTTGTTGGTGTTTTACATGTAACCCTGTATATGTCTACCCTAGTCCGTGTGCCCTTTCAGTGCAAGCACGCTCGACGCTCTCAATACTTTTGTTCTTTTTTTACTTTGTGTTTTTAACCGTTGTGCTGTCTGTCCTGATTAAAGTTATTTCTATTCAATGACTTCTCCCGTTCTGGATGGAGTGTACCACGCGCTCCTCAAACAAATGTCAGCAAAACCGTAGAGGGCCAGCCGTAGGGCCGAAGCACACTAGGGCCACGAGGAATTCCTGAGAAGAAAACTCGTGGTTGCAGAATGCAAAGAACAACTGAAGCACACAGGTGTGCTTTTACTCTGTAAAAGTCTGATACACCCATCCGGTCCATTCTAGAGCGGGAGAAGTCAATGGATGATTTACCAACAAAAAAAAAACCTACAACAGGAGAATAGGTTTAAACAAATGGTCCTCAAGTCGGACTGACATTAGCGTTTATGTACAAATAGTTCAACACTTCGATGTATCGATGCTTAATCTAGCGCCGTAAGAGAAACTGCTGTACAAGCTAACACTAAGCATAAAGATTATATTTACTCTATAGTCTTCTATAACCTACACTTAATTATGTGGTTTATAGTGCTAAAGCCTTTTTAAAATCTAGCATCGGGTGACTGGAAGTTATAAAATATGACGAAATCAAGAACTTGTTTTCCACCCGCTTTCCGGAGTTCTGCCGTAATTCCATCGTCACCCGACGCCTTTTTGTTTTAAGCTGCTTCAGAACCATTCTAACCTCAATACGGCATGTCAGCTTATCCGTGATGACTTTGATATAATATTGGGCTAGACTAGCTATTGGGTCGTTTATTAGATTCGCAATGAGTTTGCTGGTTTACGTGTATAAGTGATTATTATATTTTTCTAGTACCGATATGCTTCGTGCATAGCGCATTATGTTAAACAGTTGTCATGGGTTTTCAGCAAATGAATTTTTATAAACCCATTCTTAGTGCCCCGTAGTAGGCAGCATTATGCAAAATTTGATACTTCTAGCCCCAGTATTTTCAGAGTTGATATTTCAGTCAGTTTCTCCTTTTATATACACAACAATCGAAGACTTTATTAACTTTAAATCAATTCAACTTAGGGGGGGTCTGAATGTGCACATTGGGAAGGCCCACAAACCACAAAATGTATTCACTTCGGACCCCGTCATTACTTCTACACCCCCTACATCATCTACATCCTGTTTTGACCCGCTTTGGAAAACCCTCACAAAATTAAAAAATTCAGTTCCAGTTTTAAAACGAGTTCCCCGTGGCGCCAGGCCTCTAGTAGCGCAAAGTTTAGCAAGTTGTGTCCGCCTGGCCGCCCGGGAGAACTCACTCAGTGCTTGGGAACAGCTTCTCACCTTCCCTTACAGAATATTACATTTTCGAAAGGATTTGGCAAACAAAAAAACTTTAACCACACAAATTAAAGAAAATTGTAACATTTCGGCTCATAATTTAGACCCCAAATTATCGACACAGAGGGTTACCTCCTCAAGAGGTATTTCCCATCTGGTCGAAACTAAATTAGGGGAAGGTGACATTAGCGGAGCAGCCAGAATTCTTTTCAGTAGTGATGTGCTGGCTCCATGTTCTCCAGATACTCTAATAGCCCTGGAGAGCAAACACCCTGCTCCAGCGGATGACCTTTCTTTTCCTGACCTTCCTAATTCGGACATTCATACCCTCACCGTTACAGGTCGAGAGGTAGTCTCAGCCGTTTGCTCTTTCCGGAGTGGTTCTGCTGGCGGCCTCGACGGCCTAAGTCCTCAACACCTAAAGGACCTCATCTGCTCAGGCGCCGGGGAAGCTGGTGAGTTGCTCTTGAAGGAGCTTACGGCTCTGGTTAACTTAATGCTCTCAGGCAAGGTCAACGAGGCCGTCATCGACACTCTGTACGGAGCCAATTTATGTGCTCTGCGCAAGAGAGATGGCAGCATCCGACCCATTGCCGTGGGCACTACTTATCGTCGTATGGCAGCCAAAATTTGCTGTAAATTTTATGGTGAGGCTCTTTCGAAAAAATTTCAGCCCCTGCAGCTAGGTTTTGGCTCCAAAGGGGGCTGCGAGGCTGCCGTACACGCTTTGTCGACCTACCTATATTCAAATTTAGGAGGGGTCATCCTGAAGGTTGACATAAAAAATGCATTCAATTCGGTTAATAGGGATACCTTGTTGGCAGAATCTAAAAAAGAAGTACCCCAAATTTTTAGTTTTCTTTGGCAATGTTATAGACATCCTTCTAAATTACTATATCGGGACAACCTATTGGAAGCCGCTGTTGGCTGTCAACAAGGTGATCCCCTCGGGCCAGTGATCTTCAGTTTAGCCATTCACCCTATTATTCAACAGTTAAATTCCAAATTCAACGTTTGATATTTCGATGACGGAACCCTTGGAGGCGATTCAGACACGGTTTTGAATGATTTACATTTTCTAAAAAATCAACTCCACTCCATAGGTCTTGACCTCAACTTTTCTAAATGTGAGTTATTCTTATCTGACAGTACTGACAGACAACTGACTATTTCAAAATTTAACACAATAGCCCCGGAGATAAAAATTATTGAAAGAAGCACTCTTCGCCTCCTTGGGTCTCCTATTTTCGAAAATTCCTTCTCAAATTTCGTTGAGGAAAAAATTCAAAAATTTAATGATATTTCGAAAAGATTGCTAGAAATTAAAATGCATTCGGCCATCACCTTAATTCGTTTCTGCTGTTTCGGCCCTAAATTAACATATTTTCTCCGCGCCTCTCATTTATGGAAACATCACCATCTTTTGGAAAAAATGGACCAAATTATCCGGCATACCCTTACGTCAATTTTAAACGTGGCCATGGATGACCGAGCCTGGGCTCAAGCTACCCTTCCCATCCGTATGGGAGGTCTCGGTGTCCGCAAAATTTCTAGTATTAGTTTACCAGCTTTTATATCCTCGGTTCACGGCACTGAGAAATTAATCAGGAATATCCTATCTCCCTCACTGATTGATTTCAATGTGCCGTGCTTCATCGAGGCTGTAGATGCCTGGAGATTTGCTTGCCCGAATACAAATCCGCCCGATAACCCAGCTTCCTAGAGACGGTGGGATGAGCCGCTCTGCAGAGTAGTTCAGGAAAACCTAATTCTAACATCTGCTACGACTGCGGAGCGGGCGCGCCTGCTGGCTGTGGGAAATTGGGAGTCAGGTCTTTGGCTTCACGCACTGCCGTCGTCGAATATTGGCACCTTGTTCGACGATACTACTTTCCGCCTAGCTGTTGCCCTACGCCTTGGCGCTCCTTGTTGTTCTCCTTATCGCTGTCACTGTGGCGAAGCTGTCAACAGCCTTGGTCACCACGACCTGTCATGCAGTCGAAGTGCTGGACGCATAGCGCGGCACGCGAATATCAACGACATTATCCGACGAGCCCTTGTCACCGTCGGCGTTCCGGCTGTTTTGGAACCTCATGGCCTGGCACGCGACGATGGTAAGAGACCGGACGGTATGTCTTTATTTCCATGGAAGTTGGGTAGACCTTTAGTGTGGGACGCTACCTGTGTCGACACTCTTGCGCCATCCCATCTTCCTAGTTCATCGTGCTGTGCTGGTGCTGCCGCTGCGGCTGCGGAGAACCTCAAGCGGCGGAAATATAACAACCTTGTCGGCAGTTATATTTTTGAGCCGTTTGGGGTTGAAACTCTTGGGCCGTGGGTTCCGAGTGCTCATATACTTTTTAAAGAGCTGTCAAGACGCTTAGTTGACACTTCGCGT
Source organism: Mythimna ferrago (assembly GCA_910589285.2). Classification (NCBI taxonomy): domain Eukaryota; kingdom Metazoa; phylum Arthropoda; class Insecta; order Lepidoptera; family Noctuidae; genus Mythimna; species Mythimna ferrago. The sequence continues at coordinate 23,392,526 of OU342691.1, read as the reverse complement.
GACCCAAGGGCTGGTTTTTATCTCGGTCAGAGATTAAGCATTGCCATTCAACGTGGCAATGCCGCCAGCCTCTTGGGCACACTTCCAGTCGACAGCGATGCGGAGGAGTTTTATGACGCCATATTTTAGTAGGAAGTAGCCCTTAGTGTGTATAGTTAGGTTAAGCATACTTAAATATTTTAATTTAAGTTTATTATGTATATATTTTGTTGCTTTAAGTTGTAAATAAATATCTTCATTGTATAAAAAAAAAAAAAAAAATTCAACTTATTACATACACAACTAAAAACTATAATTACAGTAAATTAAAAAAAAAAAAAAACCCTACGCTAATTACAACTAACTAAAATCAAATCGACTGGTAATGTGCCCAAAAGGCTTTTTTTTGTTTTTATTGTGGGAAAAAATCATGCATTGACATCCCCCGCCCTTGGGGGAGCGGGAGATAGTGTCAGACTCTTACTGACTAAAAGACCCACCCCGTTCCTTCTAGCCTTCATACCGGGGCTCGAGCGCCCTTTCGGATAACCCTGGCCCCAGTAGGCTTCGACCCGGCTGGGTCCCTGCTGTTGCTGACAACTCCTTGAGGCGCGCGGGAACAGTGCGCGCTGTCAACGACTTGGGCTTGGTCCGGACAGTTACCGGACGGCCGGACAGTGAGCTACCCATTACGATAACGCCGTTGCCTGATGCGTTCGGCCTCCTCCTTTGCGAGCATTACTGCTTCGCAGAAGTCGGCGACCGCCTGCCACTCCTCCTCGCTCCGGACCATGGCCTCAACCAAGGCCCGGCGCGAGAGGTCTCCGCCGCCGATCGCCCCCACGAGAGCACGGCGATGCTCCGCCCAAGCAGGGCACACCTCGACTGTGTGCTCCACCGTGTCCTCCGGGCGTTCCGCACAGTGGCGACACCCGGGCGTCACTTCCGCATGAATCGAGTGCAGGAAACTCCCGAACGAACCATGTCCGGTGAGTACCTGCGTCATGCGGAAGGTAAGGACGCCGTGAGGTCTTTCCAGCCACGCCTCAAAGAGGGGACTTACCGCCATGCCCAAAAGGCTGGCGGCATTGCCACGCTGTATGGCAATGCTTATCCTCTGTCCGAGGTAAAAGCCAGCCCTTGGGTCACGCGAAGTGTCAACTAGACGTTTCGATAGATCTTTAAACAACTTGTGAGCACTCGGACCCCACGATCCAAGAGTTTCAACCCCAAATGGCTCGAAAATAATTGTTAGTATATATATATATATGTGTGAAACCTGAATATAATTTAATCAGAATCAATAACTGAATCGATTTCAAAAACTTATATGTATACCAAAATGAGATTGTTTAAATAGATAATAGTATTTCTAAACGCTCTGCCTGTATCATAATTCACACTTACCCTCATGGTATTGTTCATTGGTATTATTGCATCTACGTATAGCTCGTAATAATGCCTTGGATCTTGTCGGTTTATACGCCTACTCAACGTAAAAATTTTATGAAAGCATTTCGGGTCAAAATAGGTAACTTCTGGACGTTCAACGTCGAGGAAAGTTATCTGTAATAGAATATAAACGAATAATTATATGATGATTAAATTATATATAAGAATATAGAAATAAACTGCAGACAGGGGCAACGCGACAATTTTCTTAATCTAATTAATAATAATAATAATATTCCACAATTATCACACAACGCCGTCTGGTCCCAAGCTAAGCAGAGCTTGTGTCATGGGTACTAGACAACTGATAAACATACTTATATATTTCTAAATACATACATATTATAGATAAATTACACCCAGACACAGAACAAATGATTATGCTCATCACACAAACATTTGTCCTGGGTGGGAATCGAACCCACAAACAACTACAACCAAACTAAACCAACTATCAACTAACTATACTTTAGTAGCTTCTACCAGTGGCTTCGCCAACGTGAAAGTAAAAAATAAAAAGGCAAAAAAAAATTATATATATATATAATATACATATATAATTTAATATTTATTTATACATTCATTATTTTTATTTTTTTATTTATAATATATATAATAAAATATATATCAGTATTTAGAAAATAGCATTGAGCATTCTAATGGTGAAGACATTTAAAAAAATAGGCCCAGTAGTTTTTTTAATCATTTAAACTAGTGCTTGACAGCGATCCTATCTGAAGTTAAGTAGAAATTCTCTTGAAAATTAACAAAAAATCGATAGGTACGGTACTTACACTCTCACCAATACACAGATTCATCTGGCCAAACAAATAAAAAAGCAAACTAAAGAAAACATATTTCAAATTCATAATTAATTAATGAAAAACTTTTTAACACAATTTTGAATCGACGAATGGTTGCTAAGTCTGTTGTGTTATAGTATGATGTGTTATGACCCAATACAGTTAATGATTTGAGGGTTATTCTACTCTTCGATGGACAGTTTGCGGAATATAATAATAACTTATACGACAATGAGTGTTCTGAACAATATCTTAAAGTATTATAAATCATATTCGTTAAATTATTCATAAAATTTAAAAATAAAAATGTAGCTTCTGTATATTTCAGTAAGGCATAGGTTATGTCAAAAAACAGAATAACCCGCAAATAATTTTCATTACAATCGGGTAATTTGTAACTGAAATAAGTCGGAAACATAGCAGATAATAATAGTATTTGAACAATTATGCCGAATATTGAAATGGTTCCTAATTTCATAGTATCTATTAAAACTGCTTTTGTCGCTGTAAAGCTTTGAATTACTAATGTCACTTTTTTATTGTAATTCATGCCTAATAGTTCTTTCTTATAAAGACAAATGGATGCCAAGCATGGGTACTAAAAAGCGATTATTCTACTAAACATTAAGAAAAGAGATAGAATAAACCAAAGTGCTTTAAGAATTATTTTATATTATTAGGTATTAATAAGTCCGCATTTGACCACTATTTTACCTAATAGTAAGCGATGCGGTGGCCGATAATGAAGCACGCTTGCCTAGAAATTTTGTGTTTTTTTAATGTAATTTTACGTATTTTAATGTAATTTTGTGTATTTCAATGTAATTTTGTGTATTTTTTGTTATTTTGTGTATTCTAATGTAATTTAATTTATTTTGACATAATTTATTCTAAATTTTAATGCAATTTTCATTCAATCAGACATAATTTATTTAATTGATTGATCTATAATATTTCCTTCCGTATCTTATTGATTATTTTTCTTTGTTATCGTGTCTTACCTGGATATTATTATTTATTAAATGTGAATCATCAATTTATTCTAATTACAATAATACAAGGTGCAGTTTTAAAACTGCACAATATTTCAGGAGGTTGTAATAAAACTCATAAATAATCATGTAAAAAAACGATACCTGGTCAATAATCAGTAATACTTGTTATTTAATTTTTTAAGTACACTAAACTAAATCGATTGATCGATGGCCGCGGGGGCGTGGCTAGGGTGTGGCGTGCGGGATGATGATTGGATGATACATTATTTATGAAACTATCGTTGCGAGTTAGTGTGTGTGAAAACGCCCTTTATTGTTCCGTGTTTGTGTGTGTGAAAAAAAGCGCGGTTATAAAAAAAAAAAATTACCTACTTATTTTATTATTGATTCGGGTCGAGAATCACTAACATAATTACCTCCTGAAATATTTTGCAGCTTCAAAACGACACCTTGTATTAGTTTACCAAATTCTATAAGTGCTGTGCACACCTTTAAATGAAGAATTCGTTGTGATAATTGTTAATTATAAGATTATTCCTTTGTAAATGTTTTGGCGAACTATTCGTTGGAGTGCCGTAATAAATAAATAAATAAATAGAAGTAACTCTTGACTTAAAGACCCCCAGGTTGTGGCTTTCAGGAAACACAGAATACGGCAAGGAATTCCACTCCTTAGCTGTACACATAATGAATGTGTTCTCAAAGCGCTTTTTTACGTATGGGTGGGATATCCACCATGTACCGACAGCGCAACGCATTACGTCTTGGCCCGATGATGGAACGGACTTGGCGAAATTAATTTGTGCTATTCCAACGCACACTCCCCGAAATTACATTAAAAAAAAAACAAGTATATAACATACAATTTAAGTGGCAGTGGACAGGGCATATTGCTCTAAAGGTTTTGAACTAGAAGACCACGTACCGATAAATGCAGCGTATGAAAACGACTCATAAGATAAAGCGACACCCAGTGAGGGTCGCGGAAGCCCTAAGGATGCCATGACTGGTCATTTCGACGACACTATGGAAGGCCTGTGTCCAGCAGTTGACATCTTTCGGCTAAAATATGATGATGAAATGGTAGTGGACAGAACCTCTAAAACGGAATAAACAATAAAAATGGGTCAAAATAGTCACAGAGCAGTATTCCAGAGAATGAAAAAGACAGAGAAGGAGATCCTGTGGAGCTGATAGGAAAAACACCATAGGAATATGGTAGTGTAGACTATATTACGACCGTCATCAATGGAAAAGCTTGGGTGAGGCCTATGCTAAAACTGAACTATCTGTGCCGATGTCTTAATGCAAAAATCCTTGTATGTAAAAAAACCCGGAAGATTTATGGGGTGATTCTGTGGACGTTGTAAAGTCTATAATCCATATTGTAGCTCCTTTAGCTTTTATTTCAGCAATTGTATCGATCGCGGTGACTTTCCTTGCTAGAAATAAATTTTTGCATACCAAATAGTTTCGTTTTAGAAGGGGTTGTTCAACAACTGATGCCGGTGAACTTTACCATCCCTCGTGTAAGGCAAGTAGAAAATAGTGAGTTAATAAAAGGTAAAGAGTTAGAGAGAAGAGTTGGAGGTAGAGTTCAATAGCTTTTCAATAGAACCCATATATAGGTAAATTATCGAAAAAAACTCAGCTCTGCTGCATACGCTATTAGAAAAATTCGAAATCTATCTAACCTAGAGACAGCATTTAGTTATTTTTATACTCTCAGGTTGTACGGTATTCCATTGAAGGGAAATGCCGCCGAATACTCAAACAATTTTTGTTTTGCAGAAAAGAGCTATTCTTTCCATTTATAAATTAAGTCCCAGATAACCCCTCGGAGATAAAATACATTAGGTACATGATAACTGTACCTTCTCAATATATTTATGATATCATTTTGTATGCCCAGAAAAATAAACACATGTTTAAAAAATACAATGATATTCATGATTTTAATACTAGGACCAAACATAAATTTATAAATCCTGCTACCAGTGTCAAAAAATAGGGGATTTATTCAGATTCAAAGAACTGTTATTATTATGAGATCTGGGTTATTTAGCAGTGTAGGCAGATTAACAATCATGACAACTATGTAGTTTGTATCACTGGCGTATTTTTTTCTGACAGTAACACAATCAACAAGTACCTACTACTAGCAATGCCTATCTCATCGACATCTGTGGCTGGGTGTAATTTATCTATTATTATGTAAGTATTTAGAAATATAAGTATATTTATCAGCTGTCAAGTACTCATAACACAAGCGCTGCTTAGCTTGGGACTAGATGGCGTTGTGTGATAGTTGTGGAAAAATCATAAAAAATCCATACTTTTATAAAACTAAATGTCATTTTTCAAATTATATGTACACTAATTATAAATGGAAAGAATAGCTCTTTTCTGCAAAACAAAAATGTAATTGGAAAGAGGTGGCTCAAAACCGGGAACATTGGAAGGAGTGGAGGGAGGCCTTTGCCCAGCAGTGGGACAGTATGGGCTAGAAAAAAAAAAATGTACACTATTAAACTGAGATTTTATTTATAACACCACTTTAACGTACCAAGTTTTAAAATGTACTTTTGTAATTAATATTTTTAGGGATATATGTTTTAATTGGTTATCTTTTAAAAAAAATGCCGATTCTAATAACGCTCTTTGCTAGTGCACTACTCAATTCAGACTAAAGATTTACATTTTTCTAAAACTTTCAAAGTTTTGTGAAATATTGGAGCAAATGAGGCAATTGCCGAATGCCGACAGAGTTTTCAGGCATTCGCTTAGCCTGATGAAGAGGCAAAGAGTTGCATTACGTTGAATGAAGCAATCCTAACTAATATTATAAATGTGAAAGTGTGGATTTTTTGATGTTTAGATGTTTGGATGTTTGGATGTTTGGATGTTTGGATGTTTGGATGTTTGTTACTTAATCACGCAAAAACAACTGAACGGATTTGGATGAAATTTGGCATGCATATAGCCTTTGACATGGAAAAGAACATAGGCTTTTTATCCCGATTCCTTAAGTACCTAATGTCACGCGGGCGAAGCCGCGGGCAAAAGCTAGTAAAGTTATAAACCTGAGCTGAGGTTGACGATAGACGGGTGGGGAAGGGCCTTCTTAAGTACAAAGTCGCGAATACCAGCTAGTAGAAATATAATCAATGTAAAACAAGTTTATAGCAAGCTTTTATAGCGCGGTAGGTATATACAAGGTGTAAGGGACAAACCTCCACAAACTTTAAGGGCTTGCTCAGTAGACGAAACTGAACAACCTTCCACAAAAATTTTTTTCAGGAAACGAAAAAAAAAATCCGCCTCACCATAGAACGAAAACTTGATTGGACAGTTTGTATGGAGAGGCCGAATTTTTTTTTCGATTCCTGAAAAAAAATTTTGTGGAAGGTTGTTTAGTTTCGTCTACTGAGCAAGCCCTTAAAGTTTGTGGGGGGCTGTCCCTTACACCTTGTATATAAAATTAATACTCATCAAGACAATTTCAAAAAGCTCAACTCGATAAGGTTATCTGAGTTCCTAATGCCACCTTCCAATTCCATCATCAGATCAACTCCATGTCATAATAATTTTGCATAGTCATCTGATTTATATACGCATGCAAGATTTCAGTTCAATCGGTAACTGAGAAGTGGATCAATCTACAAGATTTGATTACAGATATACAAACATTGGGACAGGTGAAAATAAATAAAAGGTTGATAAAATATACTTATCATTTCATGCTTAAAAATAAAACAACTTGGAAGTAATTTTTTTTTACAGTTTAAGACATTTATTTCTCAAAAAACAATACAATTTATATAATATTAGGAGAAATACAAGTTATTCTTATGTACTAAATACGATGTTAAAAGAAATTTAGGTACTCAAATAAACTAGTAAACATAGTAGCTAAACATAAAACTTTTACAATATCGTGCGGATAAGAAGTCATAAAATAAATAATTGTACGTCAATGGTCGTGTCAGGCAATGGCTTAGTGAAGAGTCTCGACCAAAACTTTAGAAGGCTCGCGATAGGGGACTGAATCAGGGCTTGATTCAGAAAGCGGTACTTCTCGACACGGCTCGTATTGTTAGGAGGTTTATTTCTCTGGAGCCCTGACCGACGGTAGCTTGGACCCAGTTCCCGATACCGGTGGACTACTACTCTTTTATATTTTTTATTGAAATATTTAAAAATATAATTATATACAGTATGTTACTGAATAAATGGAATGATACTTATATTTCTCTAAAGAATATATGTTTTATTTGCAATTTTAATTCTTAATTCTAGCCACTTTTATCTCCATATCAGTGCTGCCATTACCTATGAGTTTGGTCACACCGCCGACAGTTAGTGATACGTTGCAGTAGATACGTCCTTTAACAAATGGGAAGCCTTTCGGGACAAATTGGAGTGATAGATTTTGCAAATTATATTCACCCTGAAAAATAACAAAACTGGATTCATTTTCATAATATTTCAATAGATTAAGTAGCATAAGCATAATATGGCCCTACGGCTGGGAATCAAGCCTCCTCTCTAGGAGAGAGAATGGACCGTAATCCACCACTCGGTCCCAGTGCGGATTGGTAAATGTCACATGGCTTCGAATGTTTAGTTCTAGGACATGCCGGTTTCCTCACGATGTTTTCCTTCAGCGTTTGAGAGCAGTGGTGATGAAATTAGTTACACAAAGTAATGCGCCTGGCTGGGTTTGAACCCACGTCCTACAACTCGTAAGTCGGGTCCGTTACCACTCGGCCACCAGAGAATAAGTAAGTTTCAAGTAATTCAAGGCATCCCTGGATACGGATAGCCAGAAAACCCATGGCATTTCTAACGATTAAATTGCATATTTTATTTAGACGTACGGCAATTTGCTACCGGTAGATGATTATAATCACCACCCCTACGCACTAAATGATTTGGGAACACATTCATTGAGTGACAGTCAAGGAGTAGAACACTCCGCCGGAGTTTGTGTTTCCTGATAGCTACAACCTAAGAGTCTTTAGTCAAGAGTGAATATGTTACTTCTAGGCAACTGTGTTGTTCTTTTGTCTTTCTTTCCACTACGCTCATATTTTGGACCACTTGACATCGTTATCGCTAATAGACCATCACTATAACTTGGCTCTCTTTCGCGTAAAAAGACTATAAATTTACGTTTATGCACATACCGGTGGATAAGGACAGCTGTGGGCTCCAATTGATTTTTTTAATTCTGCACCGAAGAATTGGTCATAATTGACCATGTCGCACAATTTGAAATGCAACTCAACGAAACTGGGTCGGTATCTGTTTGTCAGTAACTGGTAGAAGTAGAAGTCCAACTGCAACATACACAATATCGTTAGTCTGTTACCTTTAAATAATCTGATCTATAAAATTAAATGCCATCAAAATATAACTTTACAAAAAAACGAGGCTCTCTTCTTCTAAATTTAGTTCGAGTTTTACGGTAGTTTCTACCGTAAATACCAAGTCGGTTAATTCATTCAGTCCGTACTTGAGGGACCTTTTGCAAGATCTTTTATTGGCCATACCAACATTACAAATCTTTTAAGTTTAAAATAAATATATTGTCTTGGCAATCAGGCTTCCAGTTTTATACATAATGAAGATATAGGGGGTCGAAAACAGAATCCTATGGGAAATCATACGCTCCACACAGAGCTGGAGGGAATATCAGACTCTTGGTGACTTAAACTGACAGCCCCTTATTGCGCCCTTTAGCCCACACCTTTGAGGAAAAATTGTTTGCCTTTCCCTTAGCGAAATCTTCACGTCTAGACTCAGTCAAGCGCGGCCTCTTACTTCTCCTGATGGATGCGAAACAAGTGTAGTGAACATCCACATCTAAAGGAAGTATGAGATATATATATCAACTTCTTTTTGCCGCTAAAAAGAGCTAATTCCGCTCGGCTCTCTCTCAGATTTCTTCTCTTCGATTTTCCGAGGTGAGTCCGTGCTGATATCCGACCATCTTGATCTTTTTAGTATCACGCTAATATTTACTTTCAATTTTGGGCCATGCATCGAGACAAAGGCTCAGCTGGATGCCAAGAAGTTGGGAATCTTAGCAAAGGAAGCAGTGCTGCACTTAAGGCCTTAAGCCGTAACTGCAGCTGTTCAAGCTTTGACAAACATAAGTTCGACCATGGATGGAGTACTGCTCTCATCTTTGTGACGAATTAGATACCAGCTTGATTCGCTTGAGTCAATTGAGACACGAGCTAAGAAGATCATTGGTAATGATGCTCTCGTCGAGTCGCAGCTTCAAGCTCTTGAGCACCGACGCCAAGTTGCTAGCCTATCGGTTTTCAACCTTTCGCTTTTCGCATTGTGATAACAGCTAAGAAGTGGAACTCCTAGCCAGAGTCTGTTTCCTTATGGCTACTAACCTAGGGGCCTTTAAGTCAAAAATAGGTCACTTCTAGGCAAGTGTTCTAGGGCTTGCGGACAGTGAGTGAGCTTGTGGACAGTGAGCAATGGGTAGCTCGCTGTCCGGCCGTCCGGTAACTGTCCGGACCAAGCCCAAGGCGTCGACGGCGCGCACTGTTCCCGCGCGCCTCAAGGAGTTGTCAGCAAGAGCAGGGACCCAGCCGGGTCGAAGCCTACTGGGGCCAGGGTTATCCGAAAGGGCGCTCGAGCCCCGGTATGAAGGCTAGAAGGAACGGGGTGGGTCTTTTAGTTAGTAAGAGTTTGACACTATCTCCCGCTCCAACCAAGAGCGGGGGTTGTCATTGGATGATTTTTTCCCACCATAAAAAAGGCAAGTGTTCTACACAGTCGACCACATCATAGTTAACCATCAGGTGAGATTGCGATCAAGCGTGAATCTTTATAGATATTCTACACTACGCTATTTAAGCAACATTTAAAAAAAAATAGAAACAAGAGCTCGCCATCACATATATTTTGTCTTTTCCGTGGTCACTTACCGTAAGGCTATTGTTAAGGGTTATGAGTGAATGCAAGTAAAAATTCATATAGTACTTCGGGTCCTGTCGATTGTACCTTCTACTGAAGACGGTTACGTTTTTGGCGTATGTCTTGTCGTACCATATTACCATTGCATGCTCATTGCTGAAGTAACTTACCTATGACAAGGAATAATAAAATTATTAGAAGAAGATAATTTTAAAAAATGTTTTTGTACAAGACACATTGAATTCTAATAAACACTGATATGGACAAGCTATGGAAAAAATCGTCCAGGAAATCTGTAAGTAATTTCTACTTGGCCAAGTCAAAACAGAACCAGGCTCCCGGAAAGTATTTTGAAGGCTGAACAATTTCACAAATTGGTTGGACAGACCAAATTGTGATCGAATCAGAAATGAAGATATCCGCAAGAGAACTAAGGTTGCCGACATAGCACGAAGAATCAGCAAACTTAAGTGGCAATGGGCAGAGCACATTACTCGCAGAAAAAATCGCCGTTGGGGCCGAAAAGTTCTGGAGTGGTGACCGCGTACCGGAAAACGCAGCGTTGTAAGGGCACAAGGTGGACCGATGACCTGGTGAAGGTTGCGGGAATCCGATGGATGCGAGACGCACTGGATCGTTCATTGTGGTGACACTTGGGGAAAGCCTATGCCCAACAGTGGACGTCTATCGGCCGAAATGATGATGATGATAATTTAAAACACATTCATCAAAAATGAATCAACAAAACCAATTAATAGCTGCTAGAGTTTCTTGCCGTATTATAATAAAATTAGTACTTTTTCATATACTATTATTTTAAAATATATTTAAAGAAAACCGAACCACCTAGTTGAATTCGCCATTCAGTTAACAACAATAAATGGCATATCATAAACTTAGAAGCCTTGCAACACTATCATGCCTAAGCAGGCATGATAGTGTTGCAAGGCTTCTAAGTTTGGCTTGGTGGCATGCAAGCGCATGCCCGCTTGCATGCCTGCTTGCATGCCTGCTTGCTTGCTGCGTGCCCGCTGCTTGCTGCGTGCCTGGTGCATGTTGCATGCCTTCTTGCATGCTGCATGTCTGCTTGCATGCTACATGCCTGCTAGCCACCTTGGTTATTTTTTTATAACCACCAAGAAGTAGGAGGACGTGCATGGGCTTCGTCAACCCTATGTAAACCAACAGTGTTTCGTAAGTAAGACGTTTCTGACTGTGAATTTTCTGCTATATTCTGATTTTTAATTATTATGGATATGAACATTATGCCAAAAGATGATTCTGATTAATAAAATTATGAGTTTTGAATGTATGACAAATAAGTGTATGTGAAATGATTTTCTGCGAAATGAAGTTTATGCTATCCAAAACAACATTATGACATAAAAAATTCTGCTATTAAAGGTAGACCCCTTCTGCCACTACAACCACTAAATAATGACGTGAACACACGGCAGGCTAAATCTAAGCTACTTCAAGTGCCACGCAAAAATATTTTTTATGTCTAGCGTACAGCTTCTTATTCAATACCTAATCTAATCATTCAATAACAAAAACATATACGTAAAGCGTAAGTTGAAGGATTACTGTATCGAGTTAATTGGACCTTGACAGCTTATAGCGCCTTGACTAATTGTCAGGTTGTGGCACGCAGAGACAGAACTCAGGGGTCTAATTGTGTGCCTAAGGAAACCCTTAGTTTTTATAAAATCTACACTAATATAATAAAGAGGTAAAGTTGTTTTTTTTTATTTTTTTTTGTTTGTAGGAGGTAATCTCTGGAAGTACTGGTCCGTTGGCTAAAAACTTTTCACCAATAGAAAGTTGCTTTATTCCTGAGTGACATAGGCTATTTTATGTACGCGGGCGAAGTTGCGGGCAAAAGCTAGTAAATACATAATAATAATTTTGTCTCCATCGGCCATCTGTTTTACGAGCAATATACCCTGCTACAGATACCCAGACCAGGGCCTCAAGTCTGCTATTACAATAGTGTCAGAATGGTCTATCATTGATGTCATAATTGTCGATTTTGACAAGTTTGGTAATCTACTAATATAATAGCGTCATTATGACTTTCCAATGGTCAACCACTGACACTCCATTGAAAGAAGTGGCATAGAATAGTATAGTATGCGGTAATCTGCTAAAACTTTGACAGTTTATTTGATCAGTGTTCTACCATTAGAACGTTATTGTGCAGTTATTGGTTTTAATATGCTCGATATTATCATTCTATCACAACTCTGTTACGATACTATTGATCATTATAAATTAGCAGAATACGAACTTTTAGCAAAATGACAATGGGATCGTGTTGGAATAACAAATTTATAAAAATAGCAGACTTGGGCCCCAGCTTGCCTGCCTACCTGCCTGCCTGTCTGGTTCCCTGCAGATTGTGTCATTTCACGTAAACTGTTTTCCTTTCTTTTTTTTTCTTTCTGCCCAATGTCACTAGTTCAGCTATTTTACAGATTATGTCGATAATCTTGGATCGCTTGATTCGCTCTTTATTTTATTGCTTACACATTTTTAAAGAAATAAAATCTAAACAAAATATACTCACTGTCTCAGAAATGGTCTCATTAATTTGGTAATGCAAGTAAAAAACCAAGATGCAGATAAAGAATTTAAAATTCATTTTATCTTTATGTTTTTTAGCAGGCTCGTTTTTCTACGGACTTTGAAATCCACGAATGACCATTTAGTTGGTAGTGTCGTATTTATTATTAAATAGATTAATGATAGTATCATGCTAGTAAAATTATAATTTAATTATGATAGACTGGAGACAGGCAATTGAGAAGGACAGGAAACGCTAGCCATGCAGCGCTTGCCATTTTCATAATTGTAACACGGAACATTAGCAATAGTAATAAGTTTACAGGTACAACGTGAGAGGAATTCCACGATCCCGATCTAGTCCAGGGCCAAACCAATTTTGAAAACCCCAATCTGTTTTTGTACCATATTAAAAACATCATCATCATCATCATTTAAGCCGAAAGACGTCCACTGTTGGACATAGGCCCCAAGCTTCGCCACTACGACCTTTTTTTCCGGTGGGAAAATCATCCTATGACAACCCCCGCTCTTGGGCGGAGCGGGAGATGGAGTCAGACTGTTACTGACTAAAAAACCCATCCCGTTCCTTCAAGCCTTCATACGGGGGCTCGAGCGCCCTTTCGGATAACCCTGGCCCCAGTAGACTTCGACCCGGCTGGGCCCCGGCTGTTGCTGACAACTCCTTGAGGCGCGCCGGAACAGTGCGCGCCGTCGACGACTTGGGCTTGGTCCAGACAGTTACCGGACGGCCGGACAGCGAGCTACCCATTGCTTACTGTCCGCAAGCCCGCGCCTACGGTGGCCGGAAATCGGGATCAGTATCCCGGCGCCGACGGCTCGCCACTACGACCTGCCCTGTGCGTCTCGCATCTATCGGATTCCTGTTACCTTGACCAGGTTCTCGGTCTACTTTGTGGGAGGTCCTCCAAAGCTGCGTCGTCCGGTACGTGGTCGCCACCCCAGAACCTTTCGTCCCCATCGACCATCTGTTCTGAATGCAATGTGCCCTGCCCATTGCCACTAAAGTTTGGTGATTCTTCGAGCTATGTCGGTAGCCTTGGTTCTCCTGATATCTTCGACAACAGCATCAAAATTGGTTATTAAATGAAGCAGTAATTAGCATTTTAAATATAAGTATGAGGAAGAGTGGGGTGTGGAGGGAACATCTTGCAATCTCTTGTGTACAGGTAACTTAATGACGGTGACGTCACATTTCAATAATGTGTGTATCCTTATTCTGTTACTTGACCATTTCTCTTGCTACCCGATTTGAGAGGGTTTTAACTTATAAATTGAACGGATTAAATAAAATCGTTCTGTTTTTTTTTATTATTGACATTCTTACGTTTGATTTTTATCTCACCTAATTGTAAGCGACAATATGACACATTTGCCAAAAATAATCTCGAAGTTATAAACCAACGTGAAAAAAATCATCAAGATCAGTCCATCCACAAATAAGTTATGGGTGAATCAATAACAACAATAAAATGGAACTAAACATAATTCGTGAAATGTAATGTGGATATATTGAAATTGAAAATATTTATTTCAGACACTGTAATGACACAAGTCCATATTATGTTAGTACAAACTTATATGTTCTATTTAGTGAAAAAAACTTATTATTTTGTTGGACGTGCATGAGCGACCACTGCCTCATGATTTGGCTGTCCACTCTGCCCAACACCACGCCTAGAAGCGTGTTGGTACTTCTCTTTACCCGAGACAACAAGAAGGCCGTTCTTTTACGAAGCACCGCTTTGAAACCATCCGTACTGTGGGCGGCGAACATGCCGGAGGTACTGCACCGCCATATAAGCCCCAACAGACCCCTGAACGCGTTGTTATACTGGACGCGCAGAGCATTGTAGGCTTTTTTAGTATAATTGCTCCTCAGAATGCACGTGTATAATTTTTGGCAATAACTTGATTTTAACGTCACGTGAGCATCGCGCGAACCTGCGAGAAAAAATATTACCCCTTACCGCCAATTCTTTGCGCTTCCTATGCATGTCCATATCATTGTTAGTTTGTCATTGACCCAGTGACCCAAGTACTTAAATTCGGACACTTGCTTCCATTTAGTTTGATGGGAGGAACAAGATAAGTTTTAGTCCCAGCCTTAAAAACCAGCAGCTCACTCTTCTCAACATTGCACCGAGCCCATACCGTTCATATTTGGCCAATAGTGACCTCACAGAATTGATTGAGGGACCTAGCAGCACCATGTCATCGGTATAGCTAATATTATTCATAAAAATACTATCCATTGCACAACCGCCACCTGCACTGCGGAGCTCCTCAATCAGTCCATTTACATACAGATTAAAAAGAGTAGGTGAAGTTAATCCCCCTTGCCTTACTCCACACTCCATCCTATATTCATCCGAGCACAGTGGCGTAACTACAGGGTGGCAAGGGTAGCAAAATGCCACGGGCCCCTTGGCTGGTGGGCCCCACCACTAAGAGGCCTGGACTCAGTACAAGTAAATATACAAATTCAAGTAAATTATTAAGGTTTATTAAAAGCATTCATAAGAAAAGGATCAGTTTCTCGTGGTATTTTGCCAGCCTTACCACTTTATTATTACTTACGCCATTGAGAAGCCAGAGAAATAAAATCTTCGAGTATTAGAGAACTTGCCGACTTATTAATAATAAAGAATATTTTGTCTGTACTTCAGTGATTTATCTAAATTAAATTACAAAGTTGACGATTTTTCTGGGGGCCCCATCCAATGATTATGCCACGGGCCTCAGATAGTATAGTTACGCTACTGTCCGAGCATTCACCCATCCATTTAACAAAATTGGTTTGGTTATTATAGCAATATCTAAATAAATTGATAGCCTCAACAGGCAGCCCGGTGTTAAGCCTCATCTTCCTCCACAGAACATTGTATGACACCATGTCAAACGCTTTTGACAGGTCCAGGAAACAGGCATACACTGGTGTTCCCCTGCTAGTATAGTACTGGACAGTATGCTTAAGACACAGTACTGCAGATTCTGTGGACAACCCAGGTCGGAATCCAAACTGAGCGTCATGCAGAGAGACATGTTTTTTATTTATTATTATTGATAGGCTCGCGTTTGACCACTATCTCACCTGATGGTAAGTGATGATGTGGCCGACGATGGAGCACGCTTGCCTAGGAGTAACCTATTCACTCTTGACTTAAAGACCCCTAGGTTGTAGCTATCAGAAAACACAGACTCCGGCAGGGAATTACACTCTGTTCCAATGTTGTCTCAAATGTCTGTTAAACACACCGTCCAGCACCTTACCCAGGGTTGTGGCCATAGAGATAGGCCTATAATTACACCTGCTTGCTGCAGATGCTCAATGTTGAGACCATCATGCCCCAGTGACTTCCCGTCATTTGCTTAATAACCTTATCAACCTTCGCATAATATATTTTAACTGGAGGGTCACCGATACCCAGTTTCCCAGCATCAAGCGTTATTTCGCCAACCTCCGATTCCAAAAGGGTTTTTACTCTAAAGTGGTATCTTAACAGGTTAACCACATCATAGCACTTCCACGCTGGCTGGGAGACCCACCTTTTGCTTAAGTTTGTTTGTAGACTTCCAAAACTGACAGAATTTTTTAGACTTATGATGTTCTGCAATTATATCCATTTTTATTTGATCTTTATGATTAAGGCAATATTTCAGCTTGGCTGTAAAGTCTTTTCTAGCATTATGCATGGCCTCATATAAAAAAAAAAATATATATATATATATTGTGACATAACCTATCTGCACAAGAGTGTCAGGAAAATCAATATATTTTAATTTACTGCGACATAATTTTATTGTAATTTTCTATCTGCAACTGATCCCTTTCCTCCCATATAACACCCATTTGTTATATCATTGCTATTATTTATACAACTATCAATTGCCTAAATTAACCTTTCGAATGTCTTAAGTTACACAGTCCGACATAAGGTAATTGTCTTTCTATTGTGTCTCTAATTACGACGTTCAAAGAGTTAATTACAATTTCTATGGGCAGATAATCAGACCAAAACACATTATAATGAATTTTTGCAATTTCAATTGTCTTCCTAGCCGCCAAAGTGGTTACACACTGATCAAGCCACCTCCTACATCCGTGACTATCGCTAACATAGGAATACGAGTCTACAGGCAAAAGTTCAGTGTCATACACAGTTCTTGTTCAATTACATGAGTTGGTTTTATCGATTCACCCATAACTTATTTGTTTATTTATTAATTTATTTATTTAAAGCTTTATGCACAAAAAACTGTACAAAAGCGGACTTAATGCATTAGGCATTATCTGCCAGTCGACCTTAGGGTGGTGCAGAAACATAACATGGCAGGAGCAACTTATTAAGTAGACAAAACAGAAAAGAAACAAATACAATAGTAAATACATACTTAGATACATATATATATAAATAAACAATGCTGCAGTGAAAAAACAAATCCAACCAATTAGCGCGGTGATGATCCTACCAACATCTTGCGAATATGCTCACGTGCCTTCACCGGAAAATCGGCTTACGTTACGTTTATGTACCGATCTTGATGATTCTTTTCACGTTGTTTTAACAACTTCGTAAGAATCCCATAACTGAAAGAGTTGATCTGTTGTACCATTTTTCTAAAAAGATATTGACAGTATCATTTTATCATCCTACACTAATTGTTTTCTGTGTGCTTCCGTGCCATTATTCGGGCTAAGAGGCCTTTTGCCTATACTTAGCGATAATGTAACTTCATATGTCAGTTAAATCGTTTTTATAATGGTACAGTAGTATAATTTGAGCTACAATTTTATTATTTTTTTATATATATTATAGCAAATTAAAAAAAAAATGATATAATTTCAAACAGTTCTGATCAAAATCTCTGTAAATCAATCACCGAAGGCATCAGCAAGAAATATTTCCATGCCTTTGAAAACAACTATGCCTCGGCACTTGCAACGCTACCGTAAACATACACCCCTGAAGCTTTCCCTTCGCCTTTAACTACTTAGCAACAAGGTTTAATTTGGATTTGTTTAAGTGTAAAGTGAAGTTGGTAGTGTTTATCCAAAGAAATAGCAACTACTTATCATTTCTCGACGCGTTTGTAATAAATATAGGGTTGTCACACGGCGCCATTTGTCTTACTAAACCCTTTGTTTTGTTATTATTTGTGCATGTTTTATAGGCCGTCAATAAATAATAATAGCTTTGTTTAAGTTTTGTTCTTCACTTTACAGATGACATCCGAGCTGTTGCTGGCGAGAGCTGGATGTATATATAGTCTACTCTGGAGGAAGCCTTTCCCACACAGGGGTTCCCTTTAATATAGTGTTATACATATAATGTAGTAAAGTTAACACACGAAGCATTTTTATTTAATTAAAATTGTAAATAAATAATACTTTTACGGGGGTTACACGTGTGAAGCAATTCCGCATGCATGATCAAAATCGCACGATATTAAAAACACCCTTACAATGTATTCACGTGACGCGGGACATGTTTTTTGGATAATATTATAACAATATCAATATAACCTAACTTTTCTTTGGAAATATTTAGATTGTTAGACATACACACACCTTTCTAAGATACTCGTAAATTTTTTTATGAAATTAGTTATTTCAGGTTCAACCTTTGTTCAAATATTATGAACGGGAAACTTTCTTAGTATCTGTGTTACCATCAGAAGGCAACTTTTGGCACCATTCTTTAATTGGTAGGATAAAATTATCCGAGATTCTGAATCTCGACAATAATTTTAGGAATCGTCTAAATATTATAAAATTTGAACAAATAAATGTAAAATCTCATAATTCACTTCGGATGTACTAAGTATAAATACATCCGGCACACCTTGTTGTGTAAATAATTTATTTGGCCTACAAAATTGCGTTTATTATTATTTACTTCAATTACATTTGAAAACATACTTTGGAGGTAGGCGGAACAGAGAGTAAAGTCCCGCAAACCTCCGTTGAAAAGGGAGGATCCTCCGACCAGACAGGTGTTATGGTCTGGTGGGCGACTGCCCGATAGATGATTTCGGGCTGTCGTATATGTTCAAATCGCGCGGAGAACTTTGATTGCGCGATGCAGGATTTCGTACTTTCTTCGTAGTTCTTATGTGGCGCCATAGATGTCGCTACATCACTCCCCTCCGGAGATCGGAGATCGATGGTTCTTGATGCGCGCCAGGCCAGCGTAGGTTGGTTCCAGTGGGTCGGAACCGATGCCGCATAGTTCTCGGTGAGTCGGAACTGTCTGCGGTGATGCCCCAGTGAGTCGGGGTGTTGCTATCCCAGTGAGTCGGGATGATGCCCCAGTGAGTCGGGGTGATGATGTCCCAGTGAGTCGGGATGATGCCCCAGTGAGTCGGGGTGGTGCTGTCCCAGTGAGTCGGGATGATGCTGCAGGCTCCAGTGAGTCGGAGTAGTGCTGCTGGCTCCAGTGAGTCGGAGTAGTGCTGCTGGCTCCAGTGAGTCGGAGCGGCGCTGTGCGACGTAGGGCTTGACTGCTGGCGTCGACCAGGAGAAGTTCTTCATAGCTCTTCATGTGACGTCGCTGATGAGGCTGAAGGTGATGATCAGGTATGACCAGGTAGGCATGCTGGTGGTCAGGATACCCTCTATAGCCGTGGGTGCTGGCTGTATGGCTCGCTGCTCGAAAGCTTGAGGAAGTGATGATGACGTCACGAAGTAGTAGCTGCACGAAGGCTGCGCTGACGTTCTTTGTCGAGGGTCACCAGTTTGGAGGTAGGCGGAACAGAGAGTAAAGTCCCGCAAACTTCCGTTGAAAAGGGAGGATCCTCCGACCAGACAGGTGTTATGGTCTGGTGGGCGACTGCCCGATAGATGATTGATGATTGATGTGGCGCCATAGATGTCGCTACAATACAAAAGAATCTAAAAATATTCATCTATAATAATAGTAATAATCTTTATTTAACACAATATTGTTACATGTAGTACAGCCACAAGTAAATCTTAAACAAATAATAGAGTATATAGTTAGACACTATGAAAAATAAGTTTATATTTATTGCCACCCACATAGATTATAATATGGGTTTTAAAAGCGATTTGCGCGAAGCGAACTAAAAAATAATGGATTATTTATTTAAAAAAAATACGAAATAAATTTTATTTTATTTTACCTAGCCCCATGTTTTTGAAAACGTTCGCTATTGGCTGAATATATTTAAACGTCACAAGTCTGTATGTCTGTCATTTGACAAATATGGCGTTTTGGCGCTTATTTTAATAATACAACTATATTTACAAGAATTTAAATAAAACACTTTTTCTGGACTCTATATATAAACAAGAAATCGATTCCAAAAATCAGTTAAATAGCCTACGAGTATTATGCTAGTGCCCAAAAAAGTAAAGTAACTATAACTCAAGAAAGGAAAATTGACTATAAGCAGTGGTCCTACCGTCGCACCGGCGAGAAAACGACTATATTCTGTCTAATAAGTTAAATGACTTGGGTAATTTTTAGGGTAAAATGAAATCTGATGTAGTCAACACTGGTTCAGAAATCAAGGTTAATTAAGAGATCTTGGTCATTGTTTAATAATGGAACCTTATAAAAAGTATCCAATTTAAGTTTTTTTTTTAATTGATTTAATACTATTAGGGGTCTTTTTAATATTAAAAATGCAAAAGATTTTTGTTTAAAATATATCTATTTCAGTTTCTTTAATGATATTCTTATTACAAAATTAGGATACATTTGGAAAGACATAATAGTGGCATAAGTAATAAAATAAATCTGGAATCGTACGAGAAATCTATTTTTAAATATTCTATTCCACTTACTGATTCATCATCACTAGCCATACTACGATCAAGATCTGTTGTAGAACTGTCATCATCTCAAAAAACAAGTGAATGAACACTAAAATTCCGGTTGCCAACATTAGATTTTTAATTTCCTTAAAAAAAATCCAAGTCGTTTAACTTACTAGACAGACTATAACTATCGGCGATTTTCTCTCTCAAGAAACGCACAATAAGTGTACATTCCGTGTAAACGAAAGAGATGCATATTTTAAAAGTTGCACTCTGACTGTTCACACTGCCGGCGACGACTCGCTTTACTAGTTTTGTCGCTGAGCGACGAGCTTTCAAAAATAAACTCGCACAGCGATACTCGTTCAGTGATGCTCGCTCGCTTGATCATTTCTTTACAGTACGGCATTGAAAGTAGACGTGTGTGTCCCATAGACAAGGATATCGTCGGACACATTCAATAAAAAACTCCTCCATAGTGTCTTGGAACTTGCAACTAAAGTTGTTTGTAAACATGTGTAACGCGGGCGCAGGTTTGTACAGGACTGAGCGACCGCAGGCGAGTGGCGCGAGTAATCGCTCGTAGCACTTGCAGACTCGCTTATAACCCGGCGACAAAACTATCGAAACTATACACTCGCTTTCCGCTGATCACCAACTCGTTTATTGTTTCTATTTCTACTCGTTTCTCGTTCATTGTCGGCGGTCGGACCACTGCCTTAACCTTGAATCCTACTAATCCTACTTATAATATTATAAATGCGAAAGTTCGTAAGTATGGATGTATGTATGGATGTTTGTTACTCTTTCACGCAAAAACTACTGAATGGATTTCGATGAAACTTGGTACACGGGTAGACCATGTTCTAGAATAGTACAACAAATTTTTTTTATCTTGGGATTATGTTCCCTTGGGATAATTTTCTAACCCTCTGACAAATGACAGCAACTGTCAAAAACATTGACAGCGTGTGTCAAATACATTGATCCCAATCATTCCTTCATTTTACCATTCGGTCAACCATTCCAAGATTGGCAACAAAGAATAAATAAATGCGAAATCTTTTACCTTTAATTTAATAAATAAAACAAAGTCGTATTAGTTCACTATTTATACCACAAGAACGACTATTAAAAATAAGAAAGACACACGTAAAAAAAAATACAAACTTTTACGCGCACCAAACTCAGACACCAAAGGAGATGTAGCACAAATATACCTAACGAAGAAAAGAGTTAGCAGACGCGGAGTCGGCGAGATCCTCACAGAAGCTCTGTGAAAAGACATTGCCATGCGGCACTCAGAAGCTCGCAGGGATGCGGCGGACAGGTTTCACATTGCCGGTAGAGGCTTTCAGAGACCAGATTCGAGGAACCGAAAAAAGGTCCACATGGGGCAAACCGGTTTTACACGGCCTGTAGAAGCCTGTAGAGGCTTGCAGAGACGGGAGCAGCAGAAGATATCCACACGGGTTGGCGGATAGGTCTCGCACGGATGGTCGAGGCATGTAGAGAGTGGAGCAGCAGAAGACGCCGTTCTCACAGCCGACAACAACATTTTACTAAATATAATTCATTTTACTCAAACTCACTAACTGACATTCTCAAAAAAATTCAGAAATGAATTAATTATTTAATTTTTCAAAATCAGACAAATAAAAATGATCAGCCAGTCTAGTTAACATATTAAAAAAAAATTGTATGTATATATGTTTGTTACTTTTTTACACATTTAATGTTTTTTTTTTGTTTAAAGGAGGTAATCTCTGCGAAAATTTTTCACTGAAAGAAAGCTGCTTTATTCCTGAGTGTCGTAAGCTATAATTTACATGTACGCGGGTGAAGCCGCGGGCAAAAGCTAGCTAGTTATGTATAATTAGCTACTTGTCCGTGCTAGGTTTATAAAATCTGTGTTTCGGGTCATCACTTCTATGATTGATGACTAACAATTGTTTAACTTTGTTCTGAGCGGAAATACGACAATCTGTTCTAGGCGTATCTGGTTTTAGATGCGAGTCATCCATCAGCTTCCGAAATTAAAGTTTATGTTGTGTACTTTTTTCTTCTTTAACTCTTCTACCATCTATTCCGTGTTTTTACCTAATTGGGTAGAAGCACGGAATAATGCAATAATGATTTCACTGGCTTTTTCTTCAATCAACGAATTAGTATTGTTATCTAACGTGGTAACACTGCCAGCGTTCTGGGCACTTTCCCCATTGACATCCATGTGGATGAATTGTTTGATACCCAACTAGTTCTTTTTCTATCCGTTTGTTCATAACATTATTATTTTCAGTTTGTATATAACTATTAAGCTACAATATTTATTAGTTTAGACAATTATAGTTTTAATAATATATAGCAAAAAATAACTCAAATCTATCAAATATAATAATTAGGTCAGTGCTCTCGGCGACGCTGTTTTTGCTGCACATAAATGATCTACTTAAACCCGGTATCTTTGGGTATGCAGACGACAGTACTGTTGCTGAGAGATATGTATCTGACGCACGAGCTAGCGGGACACAGATCCAGTCATCCCGAGAGGCTATGGTTGAACGCTTGAACTCGTCCTTGAAGGCGGTCTCCGATTGGGGCGACGCCAATCTGGTCAAGTTCAATGCATCTAAAACCCAGGCGTGTCTTTTTTCCGCCAAACGGAGCCAATTCCACCCGGCTCCAACTTTCCGGGGTGTAACCGTGCCGATAACCGACCACCTTGAGCTTCTTGGAGTTACGTTATCATCTACTCTCAATTTCGGCTCATACATCGATGCAAAGGCTCAACTGGCTGCCAAAAAATTGGGGATCTTAGCAAAGGTGAGACGGTACTTCACGCCGGAACAGCTGCTCAATCTTTATCAAGCCCAAGTTCGATCGTGTATGGAGTACTGTTCTCATCTTTGGGATGGATCTGCCAAATACCAACTTGATGCGCTGGAGTCGATTGAGAGGCGAGCCAAGAGAATCATTGGCAATGATGCACTTGTAGAGTCGAAGCTCCAAAGCCTTGAGCATCGCCGCCGAGTTGCTAGTCTGTCGGTTTTCTATCGTTTACATTTCGGGGAGTGTGCACTGGAATTGCACAATCTAATTCCGCCAAGTCCGTTCCATCATCGGACCACACGACGTACAGCGTTGCGCCACCGGTACATGGTAGACATCCCACCCATACGCACAAAACGTTTTGCGAACACATTTATTGTGCGTACAGCCAAGGAGTGGAATTCCCTGCCGGAATCTGTGTTTCCTGATAGCTACAACTTAGGAGTCTTTAAGTCGAGAGTGAATAGGTTTCTTCTAGGCAAGCGTGCTTCATCGTCGACCACATCATCGCTTACCATCAGGTGAGATAGTGGTCAAACGCAAGCCTATCATTAATAAAAAAAAAAAAAAAAAAAAATTAATTCTCAACATCACAAGCCTGAAAAGTGAAGAAATCAATTAGAAAATTCCGAATAACACTTAGTCGAACTAAGTAATCTCAGTATAGAAAATAAGTACGCGGTCAGAAAGACAAAACTTTTATCTACACTTGGTTACAAGTTGTGACACAGATAGATTGCGTGCGGGCTATCCAGCAGATAAATTATAAGATTACCTACTTTATCTATTATTCTATTAATTCCCCCTCTTGAGAGAGAAGAAATAAGTTTACTTCGGTCAATTGGGACTTTGGGACGATGGAGGTCGAAGCTTTGTAATTATTCGGGGTAATTAAAAATTTATAGGCGAACTCAGATCACGATTTATGTGAATTCTTTATTGTAGGTACACTGAAACTTAACACAATAGGTTTACACCGATTTGATATTTCATGTACAAACAGATTAGCTTTGACTAATGTGTTTTCACCCAGCAAACCTTTGAGCGAAAGAGAGTCGAATATTTCTATTTTTGAAAAATATCCAACAATAACTCACACCATTGTCTACGAAATTACTTATGAATAGGATAAAGGAGGCGCATCAAACAAAAAAAAATCACACATATAAATTATATCACTTGACTTGATGCGTCTCTAGCCTCAGAAGTACATCGATAACCAAATAAACCATAGATATTATTATTAGACTTTCCAATATCCACGGTTCTAATTGGTTCCTTCACATATTGGTGCTAGGGGCTATGAAGAATTATATTTTGGTTAAAATGCAGCTTGAAATAGAAAATTACACTTATCTATTGCCAAGGAACAAGGAACACTGCTACTAGTACGAGATCCGTAGAAGAAATCTCTTCCCCCATCTGTTATTCGATTATGATAATTATTATGAGCTAGATAATGCGTTTATTAAGACGTCCCGAATAGGTTGCCTAGCTAAATCTGGTGTCAATGATGTTGAACAATAAAATTTCTTCTTACATTTTTGACTTTGACTATCATTTTTGCCATTCATGTATAAAAAAGATGAAAAAGCCTTTTATTAATATTTTTTCTGTATATTAACTTTATAACAAATGTAATGTAAGGACAGAAAAATAAATAAAACTGCATTTAGAGCAATTTTTTTTATTTTCATAATAAAAATATTTATATTTTTCTTTATTCTGAACTTGTTTTTTACATAATACTCGTATTATAACATACTATAGGTTACCATTTCCTGTTTTTTTACGTAGTTTTGCTACTTTTATCTCCATATCAATGCTGCCACGAGCTATATGTTTGGTCACATCGCCTTCAGTAAGTGACACATTGCAGTAAATACGGCCTTTAGTAAACGGAAAGCCTTTCGGTACATAAGGGATTGACAGATTTTTCAAATCATACTCACCCTGAAACAGAACAAAATATTAAATTTCCCTTAATTTCCAACATAGTTACATGCTTATTAAGACCAGCCCGCCTCACTATTTCTAACCACTGTAACTTATTAATGATATTTATATTATTATAATAGATGTCAGTCATGAGTTGGTATAAACCTATGAAGTACTCTTTCTGTTTTCGAGCATACTCATAGGCTGCAGCTGAAAATTAACGTCAGGTGGTGGCATTGTGTTACCATTTGTTATTATGCTGAGCTGAGGCCTTTTTAGCACTGTTCAGTTTATTTTTGTTTAATTTTAAGTCGTTTCCTTTTTTATAATGCATAATATAAAAAAGGAAACGACTTAAAATTAATCCGTTTTATGAACGGAATTTTCTTTCTTTACATTGAAACTTTTTGTCTCGAAAGTATGTTCTTTTATTAAGGCTTGGTCCGCATGAAAGTATTTGATTATCATTTTGTAAATATTCGCAGGTGAAGCCGCTGATTAGTTTAATTACATTATAATATGTCTATATTAAATTCAACTGAATAAACCGCCTCTTACCGAAGGAAAAGGACATTTTCGGCCATCTAATGCTTTTCGCATTGTTTCACCAAAAAAGGTGTCAGAATTGATCATATCGCACAATCTAAAATGCATCTCCACGAAACTGGGGCGGTATCTGTTTGTTAGAAACTGGTAGAAGTAGAAGCTTGGCTGTAACATAAATAACATTATCATTACGTAATTATATTATTATATCAATACCTGACACATTATAATATTAAAAAGGCTCGTTTCAGTATATCAGCTACAAAACTCTTTCTGGTTTTATTTACAATACTGGAAGAAGTCAATTATTCTAATTTAAACCTCGTTGGGTTAAATAGAAACAATGTTTTTTTACTAAAACAGGACAAAACCGACAGTAAATCAAGTGATGTCCAGAATGATGAATGTACTGAATTTATGATATCACGTTTATATGCCGATGAGGCTAATCAACGCGATGTCCTTTCCACACAATATTTTAAAAAAGAAAACTGGAAAGTGCGTGTTTTGGTTTGTTTTTTAATTCGGTTGTATTTTGCAAAAAAAAAAGTATCTTATTACTTCTTCACGCAAACGCCCGTTTATTACTTCTATTTTCAAAAGTTGTGATAGACAAAAAAATATAAAATACGCCAAGTAAGCATGTACATTGTAGAATCCAATAAATAATGAGCATTAAAAAAAATGGTCGTCCAATTCCGATACTTCCTGCCTTGTCAGTTTTTCGAAGAGCTAACTCGATATTTTCCACTTATGTCATCAAAATACCTGAACAGTGTGATTTGTTTAAATGTCGGTCCATTACCTTATTATTTTTGCAGACTACTTTTTTGTAGAAGCTACCGTCATACGCCATCTTTACCAACTTTTAAAAAGCTTTCGACAAGATGAACCATAAATTGGTTATTGGACAAAATAGCATTTTATGGCAACCTACTGTGTTGATTTGCATCTTGTTTATTTAACAGAGCTCAAAAAGATTTATTTAATAGGTTTGACTCCAACTACCCTTTCGTTGTATCTGGAGTGCTACAGGGGTCAGCGTTGGGTACTTTTTTATTTTTGGGGTAAGGGCCAAGGCCAGTTGTAGTAAAGTCTGTAATAAGACATGTGATGCTGTATGGAACAAGGCTGGTAAAAAAATGAATGAAAAATTATTGCATGTAGCAGAGATGAGAATGTTGAGATGGATGTGTGAAGTGATGTGAATGGATAAAGTGAGAAATGAGCACATCAGAAGAAGTTTTAAAGTAGCGCCAGTGACCCTTGAAAGAGGATCGTTAAACTTGATATGGTCATGTTAAGAGGACGGATGAAGCGCATGTTACTAAAAGAGTTATGAATATACATGTGGATGGATAGAAAGGGACTCCATCTTTTCCTTGACTTTCCATCAAGGAAAAGATGGATTGTGGTGGATATGGGAGAAGTGATATGAAAGAAAAAAGAGTTAATGATAGCGTGACTGCTGACAGGGTAAAATTGGAAGAAAAAAGACGTGTAGCATCGACCCGTAGTAACATATGAAAAAGACAGGAAGTTGGTGACGATTCACAAAAAACATAAAATCTTGATTATAAATGAAAAATTCAGTAAATGAAAGTAATATTAAAGAGAAATGCTGTAATATAATTTAGTTATGAAATTTAATTATTTGACTTGTAAGATGAGTATCTATTCTCTTCGTCCAACAAATTATACCCTTTTAAAAATCGCATTTTAGTTATAGATTCAATTAACATCGCTGAAGTGGCTCAAAAGCCTTCAAATAATTTGAAGGCTTTTGAGCCACAGGCTTACCTTAACATTATTGTCCAGTCTAAAAAGGGAATGCACGTACACCTCCACATAATACTTTGGATCTTGGCGGCTGATCCGTTTACTAAGTAGGGTAAAGTTCTTGAAGTATTGCGTGTCGATCCAGTCCACTACTGGATGCTCAGTACTGATGAAGGTTATCTGCAACACAAATGAAAAATTTGATTACCCTATTTTGAGGTGGGAAAACATCTAATTCAAAGTCAAAAGTTTTTTATTTCACATAGGCCTACATGGGCACACTTATAAAACGTCAGAAGCTAGTGCACGGTTCGAAAGTGGTCGTTTCCTATGGAGAAGAACCGGCAAGAAACTCCATGGTTACTCTTTTAAAAAATGGTTGTAGTTACAATATTTCCATATTACAGTGTTAATAGGTATTATTTAAGAACAGTGTAAGCCGGTCTATATTGTACTCAAAAGCATAATAAAATCATCAAAATAATCATATAAAAAAAGTGAGTCATAATATGAAGTAATCCAAGAATTCGTGGAGAGGCTATATTTAAAAAAAGCTGTCAATAAATGAGACGTTAACAACCAAAAAAGAAAAACTAAAGAATTTAATGTGGTTAGAGTCAGATAATATAAAAAAATATATATATTGCAAAAGCAATGTGTTAGAAAAAAAAATGTTACAACAAACATGGAGCAGTTAATGGATACATTCACACAATATTATGAGTTACCAGGGGGCCACAAGTGCAGAGGCAGTCATTGCCAAACAAGCGTGTCTTCGACATAGTCTTTAACCTTGTAATATGCTTTTTTGGTTAAGACACGCTTAATATGGGTTTTGAACTTTCCTTCGCTAAGTTCAGTCACCGCTTTTGGTAGCTTGTTATAAAAGCGTATGCTATTTACTAAAAATGACTTACTGGTCTTGGCTTATCTCCATTTGGGTAATATAATTTCGTGTTTACTACGAGTATTTATGTTATGGAAATCGCTTCTAATTTTGAAAAGTCCTAGGTTTTTACGGACATACAAAATACTTTCTAAGATATAAAGAGAAGGCAGTGTCAATATATCGATTTCTTTGATTTGATTTCTGAGGGACTCGCGAGGACCCATTTTATAAATAGCCCTGATTGCTCTCTTTTGCAATACGAAAATCGAGTCTACATCAGCTGCAGATCCCCACAGTAAAATGCCATAAGACATAATACTGTGGAAATAGGCATAGTAAACTAACCTAGCTGTGGCGACATCTGTCAATTGCCTTATTTTTCTTACTGCATATGCCGCTGAGCTTAATCTACCTGAGAGAGTTCTAATATGAGCACCCCACTGCAGTTTGGAATCGACAGTTATACCTAAGAACACAATTTCTGTAATTACATCAAGTTATTAATCAAGTTATTAATTACTTCTTCTGCTCTAGGACGTAGAGCGAGGAGAGCCTAACAGACTTTTATTAACTTAAACCACATCTATGTTCCTCCAGTTGCCTTTGAGTTTTAGGGCCACAGGTTTTCCTATCAGAAGTCCGACTGGCCTGTTGGTCTAGTGGTTAGTGACCCTGACTGCTATTTTTTTTTTTTTATAGTGGGAAAAAATCATGCAATGACATCCCCCGCTCTTGGGCGGAGCGGGAGATAGTGTCAGACTCTTACTGACTAAAAGACCCACCCCGTTCCTTTTAGCCTTCATACCGGGGCTCGAGCGCCCTTTCGGATAACCCTCAACCAAGGCCCGGCGCGAGAGGTCTCCGTCGCCGATCGCCCCCACGAGGGCACGGCGATGCTCCGCTCAAGCAGGGCACACCTCGACTGTGTGCTCCACCGTGACCTCCGGGCATTCCGCACAGTGGCGACACCCGGGCGTCACTTCCGCACGAATCCGGTGCAGGAAACTCCCGAACGAACCATGTCCGGTGAGGACCTGCGTCATGCGGAAGGTAAGGACGCCGTGAGGTCTTTCCAGCCACGCCTCAAAGATGGGACTTCTTTCTTTCTTTCTTTCTTTCTTTCTTTCTTTCTTTTAGTGACCCTGACTGCTATGACGGAGGTCGTGGGTTCGATTCCCACCCAGGACAAATGTTTGTGTGATGAGCTTGATCATTTGTTCTGTATCTGGGTGTAATTTATCTATATAATAAATATATGTATGTATTTAGAGATATATAAGTATGTTTATCAGTTGTCTAGTGCTCATAACACAAGCTCTGCTTAGCTTGAGACTTGACGGCGTTGTATGATTGATATGGAATATTATTATTATTATTTCCATGTAATGATTCAGGGCTGCATGTTCAAAAAGTCTTGCAAATCATCAAGGAAAGGTATAGTATATTGTTTACCAATCATCTAGTCCATATGACAAAAAAAAAAACAAAATAAAATCAATGATTAGCTAGCAATGATTCATAATGTTTTTTTTTTTTATAGTGGGAAAAAATCATGCATTGACATCCCCCGCCCTTGGGCGGAGCGGGAGATAGTGTCAGACTCTTACTGACTAAAAGACCCACCCCGTTCCTTCTAGCCTTCATACCGGGGCTCGAGCGCCCTTTCGGATAACCCTGGCCCCAGTAGGCTTCGACCCGGCTGGGTCCCTGCTGTTGCTGACAAATCCTTGAGGCGCGCGGGAACAGTGCGCGCCGTCGACGACTTGGGACTTGGGTCCGGACAGTTACCGGACGGCCGGACAGCGAGCTACCCATTGCTCACTGTCCGCAAGCCCGCGCCTACGGTGGCCGGAAATCGGGATCAGAATCCCGGCGGCGGCGGCGGCGGCGATAACGCCGTTGCCTGATGCGTTCGGCCTCCTCCTTTGCGAGCATTACTGCTTCGCAGAAGTCGGCGACCGCCTGCCACTCCTCCTCACTCTGGACCATGGCCTCAACCAGGGCCCGGCGCGAGAGGTCTCCGCCGCCGATCGCCCCCACGAGGGCACGGCGATGCTCCGCCCAAGCAGGGCACACCTCAACTGTGTGCTCCACCGTGTAGCAATGATTCATAATGTTGAAATTGATGTAATCGAATTATAAAAGTTCTTAATTCTATCCATTAAAATTCTAGAGTTTTTTGCGCTTGGAACATAACAAATAACACTTGTGCGTATACACGCAATAAATAATAAATATATATATTGTAATTATTTCAATCATAAATGCAATTGCGTTACTATATTGCAGCAGCAAGAGATGAACACTGTGTGAGCTAAAACGAAAACTAAGTACTAAAAGCTTACGTACTAAAAAACCGGCCAAGAGCGTGTCGGGCCACGCTCAGTGTAGGGTTCCGTAGTTTCCCGTCCGTCACAATAAGTGTATACGATTATACTACAAACTTAGTCCAGATATTATTTTGTACAACCTTTTTGTCTTTTTTGTACAAAAACTGTTCTTTCCATCAAGTTCAAAATAATTTTCCTAGAAAGTCCTTATAAAGTTCTAATTTTCTGTTTTTTTTCATATTTTCTAAACTTTTGGTTCAAAAGTTAGAGGGGGGGGGACATTGTTTTTTACTTTTGGGGCGATTATTTCCGAAATTATTGACATTATCAAAAAATTATTTTTGGTAAACCCCTATTCATTTTTAAATACCTATCCAACAATACATCACACGTTAGGGTTGAAATTAAAAAAAAAAAATCACTTCCCACTTTACATATAGGGGGGCTACCCTAATAAAACATTTTTTTCCAATTTTTATTTTACCACTTTGTCGGCGTGATTGATATACATATTGGTACCAAACTTCAGCTTTCTAGTGCTAACGGTCACAGAGATTAAGCGAGGACGGACAGACGGACAGACAGACATGGCGAAATTATAAGGGTTCCTAGTTGACTACGGAACCCTAAAAACTTACACTGAACCTGTTAGCAAAATAAATGTCATTTAATGAGTGATGAGATGGCGGGACGACCTGGCTGTCTTCGTTGAGAATTGGAATGAGAAAGCGACGCACCATGATCGTTGGAATGAAAGGAGACCTTTGCGCAGCAGTGCAACAATACAGGCTAGCTATAACAATAAAATAATGAGTAATGGTTTTGTTATGAAAATACCTTAAGGGGCCGGCGACGGATGAATTTCCATACAAAGTAATACCACGCTCATTTGCAGTTGGAGCATATTTCCAACATATTATGATGATATTCGGTTATAGACAATATTTATCTAGGTTCCTACGTCGAGAATATTAGAAATATTGTTATTTTTAATACAGGAAAAGCCAAATGGCATGTTTTGCCATTTACGCTGTAAAAAAGTGCGAAATACAATTCGCTTAAATTTCTTTTTGTTTTTTTTTTTAAAAAAAAGACTTAGGAACCTAGATAAATATTGTCTATAACCGAATATCATCATAATATGTTGGAAATATGCTCCACTGCAAATGAGCGTGGTATTACGTTTGTATGGAAATTCATCCGTCGCCGGCCCCTTAAATTAATGATAAACATTAATCTAATTATAGTGGCACTATTTCAGTTTCCCCTATCTATGATAAATCTTAGCTAAATATCTCGCAATTTGTCCAGTTTGCCATGAGCCATTTGACCTAACCATTGACTATGAGCCCTACCGGTCAAATAACAGAGTAAAAAAAATTGTAAGATTTTAGGATTTAGCTATATCTTCCACCATTATGTACAAACTAATCTATTTTGTGCTAATGTATTTCTTTATAGAAAAAAAAAAACTTACAGTCTCAGAATCACACAAATTAATTTTTGAATGCAAATAAAAAAGCCAAGCAAAAAAAATATATTTCGATGTCATTTTTTTACTTGCCAGTTATATTTTTACGAATGATCGTTTGGTCACTGGAGTTATATTGAGTTTAATAATAATAGACTACTTATTATGAAGAGATAATATTTCAGGACGTAATTATAACCCATATCAGAATATCTGCTCTTCGATTCTACGCGTAAATACATTTATAAAATTGACAGGAAAAACTAAATTATAGTTTGAAAATGATTAGGTGGATGATTATGGGTATTGGTTTGTATATGTTATGGACCGGGTGATTAATGCGGGCATTATAAATAATGTTCGAGCATTATGAATAATGTCTATCTCTATTGGACCAAGTGATAAATTACTATCTTAACTTCAATATTTATCACATTGCGCGGTCATTATTATATTGCTACATGACAATTGGGCAATTTGATAATAAAGCTAAAGACGCGGTGCGAGGGCGGGGAGGGAAGCAAGCAGGGTGTGATGGTTGCATATTAGAAAATCAAAACTTTCCTGAGTAAATTTCAAAAGAACAACGTACAAATCAACAAAGTTTAAAATAACGGTGGCCATTTGATCAAAAGTTCAGCTGACCAAAGTCTGGAATATCAATGTTTAAATTATTTATTACACTGTTGACCAAATCGTTCAAAGGTCAAAATGGATTACTGGATAAATTATTAATTATCAAATGGATTAACTGAAAAAGGTAAAAATCTCGAATGGACGAAACAATTTGGACGTAGCGTTCGCCGGCCGCTGCCGCGGCATCGCTCGCTTCGCTCGCTCGACTCACGCGCGGTTGGTCACAGTTCTAACCTAACCTAACCTATTTTACCCAGTTCAAAGTGCAATCAAAATACAATCACATTTTTACAAGAGATTGTAGGTATTATTCGTTATTTCGAACTGGCAGAGTTTTAAGGTAGATAATAGACTCCTTGATATAATTAATCCAAATAAGAGAGTCTGATTATTTTAATGGTTTAATATTTAGTTTATTTTAAGTTAAATGACAATACCAATAAAAAAATGGTAATTAAATATGTTTGTATTACTCTGCACAAAAGGTGATAGGCCGTATGTATAATGCCCGGTCAATTTGATTATTTGAATAATTATTATCACATCGCACTCTCATATTGGGCATTTTTCATAATGACCGGGCATTATGTATAATGCCCAATTTATCAAATCAAATCAAATCAAATCAAATCAAAACATTTATTTCAAATAGACCATTTACAGGCACTTTTGAATAGTCAAATGTCGGTCAGTCCAAGAAAAGTGAAGCTAAATTGCACGTTCCAAAGAGTAGGTCTCTATGGAGAAGAACGTGCAAGAAACTCCATGGACACTCTTTTAAATCATATTATGTGTTACATATAATGCTTGGTTACATATTACTTGTTGCTTCTATCATGTGAGCACAATGTCGATAATGAAATAAAAAATGTAAAATAATTAAAAGATAGAAACTGAATTAAGCCACTGGCAGCTAAGAGATGACCAGTCCCATCTGACGGCACCCGTTCACGAGCATGACGCGTGCATCAGCCCCACTCAGCTCAACCATTTTGAAGGGAACTGAACGACCCAATAACACGTGCCACCAACAGCGAGACATTTGAGTGAGCATGACAAACTCTCAACTGCCATGCTCGTAATGTCAAAAAAGAAGTTGTAACCTAATAAAAATGCTCCATGGTGCTTCACATTCACAAACTTGGAAAAAGTGCTTCTACATTATACAATGCAATTGTGTCTTTCAAATTAAAAATAATAATATTAGTTTCCAACTAATCAACTAATTAGTACGCCCTAGTGGTAGTGGAGCTGGACCAGCATTGAGCCAAGCATTTTTATCTTGAATATAATCCTCCAACTTATAATATGCTTGCCTGCATAGTGTGCGTTTAATACAAGATTTAAATTTCGTTTCATTGAGTTCTAATATTTGGGGTGGTATTTTATTATAACATTTCAAACAGTACCCCATGAAAGAAGAGGCCACTTTAGCCAGTCTGAAACCTGGTTGAACTAATTGATCCCTATTTCTTGTAACATAATTATGTCTATCGCCTCTTTTGCTAAAAAGATGAAGATTTTTTCTAACATACATGATGTTTTCATAGATATATTGACAAGGTACCGTCATTATGTTAATATCTTTAAACAGTTCCCTTAAAGAATCGCACCGGCGGAGATTGTAAATAGCTCTGATGGCTCTTTTCTGTAATATAAAGATTGACTCGATGTCTGCAGCCCGTCCCCATAGTAAGATACCGTACGACATGACACTATGAAAATAACTAAAATAGACTAGTCTAGCGGTATCAACATCCGTAAATTGGCGGATTTTTCTAACAGCATATGCAGCCGAGCTAAGCCGTCCTGCAAGAGATGTTAAGTGAGGACCCCATTGTAGCCTAGAGTCAAGCGTAATCCCCAAGAAAACTGTTTTATCAACAAATTCTAGTTTCTCATTGTTCAATACTATGTCGCAATCACTACTTATGACATTTGGTAAGGAAAATCTTATGCATTTAGCTTTTTTCCCATTTAGAACTAGATTATTAGCAGTGAACCAGTTTTGGACCTGCAATAAAGCGTTATTTTCATCGTCAAGATTATTGGTCCTTCTATTTATCTTAAAAATCAAAGAAGTGTCGTCAGCAAACAACACCATATTAAGTTTATTTTTCAGCAAATAGGGTAAATCATTAATATAAACTAAAAATAAAAAAGGACCTAAAATTGAACCTTGGGGTACCCCCATTTTCACATTTAATCCCGACGAATTGACACCGTTTATTTGAACTAGTTGCTGTCTGTCATTCAAATACGATTTTAATAAGCTTAACGCTGCTTTGCCTAGTCCGTAATGCTCCAGTTTCAGGAGTAATGTTTCATGAACCACACAATCAAACGCCTTAGACAGGTCGCAGAAGATGCCTATAGCATCTTGTGCCTCCTCCCACGCATTAAAAATGTGTTTTAGTAAGGAGACACCAGCGTCAGTTGTACAACGCCCTTTGGTGAAACCATACTGTTTATCGTGTAAGATGTTATTGGTGTTAAAATGATTAAGCATTTGATTTAACATCACCTTTTCAAATATCTTGCTAAAAACCGGCAAAACGGACACCGGCCTATAATTATTAGTGTCTTTACTGTCTCCGGATTTAAAAAGTGGTATCACTTTACTATATTTCATTAGATCCGGAAAGACTCCTTGATCTATACACAAATTAAATATTAACGCTAAGTACGGCGCTACAGTCTCAATAATTGAGGTACAAACTTTGATAGACATACCCCATAGATCTTCTGTCAATTTAATCTTGATTTCTTTAAAAGCTTTTATTACTGTTATGGGGTTTATATGTTTAAAGTTAAATTCAGTCGAACAGGCTGCAACGTTCGCCTGTAATAAACCAAAAGCATGCGATGGCGACGAATTTAGGGCTTCAGTAGTTTTAATTGGAATGCTGGTAAAGAAATTCACAAATTCTTCTGCAACTAGTTTGTTATCGCTAATAAGACCATGATGAGTCTCCAATGTGTAATCATTATTATTTCTTTTGTTTCTGTTGGTTTCATTATTTATTATATTCCAAACCGTTTTTATTTTATTATCTGCTGTTTTAACTTTGTTGCTGATGTATAAGGCCTTAGCTGCCTTACAAGTATTTTTAAACATTTTAGAATAAGTAGCAACATATTTATTAAAAGTTTCAGTGTTAATAATAGGCTTAAGGCCATACAACTCGAAAAGTCTTTCCCTACTTATTCTGATTCCTTTAGTTGCCCAGTCACTAAATCTAAACTTAGGGCAGATAGTTTTAGTTTTTTTCTCAAACGTCTGATTAAACTCCTTTTGAACTACTGAAAAAAAATTTTTATACAAAATATTACCATTGTTTTCTGCAAGGTTCCAATCACCCAACCTGCTAGTTAAAGTGCTATTAAATTTATTTAGTTTACCGGATGTTATTGGTCTGAATTGTATCTGCACTTGTTGTATTGGTAAGTTGGATTCAAATGTTACCATTAAGCCGCTATGATCAGAAGGCAGATAATTTACAATGGCTTTTTCTAAATACTTGCAGCAACAAAAAACATTATCGATACATGTAGCAGTAGTTGTCGTTGTTCGAGTTGGTTCAATAAACACATTTGATAAATTAAATGATTTGAAAAGATTTAATAATCTACTGCTATCTGAATTATTTTCTAAAATATTAACATTAAAGTCTCCGCAGATAATTACTGGTTTATTACCAGTTGAAAGTTTAGCCATAACATCTTCTATGACTGACTCAAAAATAGAGTAGTTTTGATAATTAGGGGGCCTGTAAACGCACACTATGACATGCCTATCCAGCTCAACACACGACACTTCAATGCTATGTTCAACGGACAGTGCAACTATATCTTTACGAGTTTTAAATTTGATACTATTTTTAATAAGGATTAATGAACCCCCACGTAACATTGACTTTCGGTTAAAACAACTGCCCACATTATAATTATCATAATTAATTAGCATTTCAAAATCCTTTAACCAATGCTCAGTAAAACAAATAATGTCAAACATAGTTTTTTCTAAGAATAATTCAATTTCCAATTGTTTTGCAGAAAAACCCTGAATGTTTTGAAGAAACATATTAAAGGATTTTAAATCATTTGGTCATTTATCATTTGGTCCATAACATATATATTGTATGTATTTGTAAACAGGTTCATTTAAAACATAATTATACCTGCTCGCGCATTAGCTTAACCTTTCGAATACCTTATTTACTCGTAGAGAGACAATACTCGTAGAAAAACAATGGGTGAGCGAACGCCGGCGTTCGCTTAGGTAATTCATATCAGACCTTTACTTGTGCCTTTACTGACTCATGACCTCTTGTGATTTGATTTTGGTGTACGGTTTATTTTTTTAAAATTAATTTTCATTCTATCCATGTTCACTTTAACATGAGTATACCCTAACTCTGTCGTTAGGGCATACCCCATAGACGATGAGCAAGGTCAGTACTGCAGCTCTACAAAAGAGGTTGGCTGTCTCCGACAAACCTGGTGTCGCACTGTACTGACAGAAACAACGAGCATCAGACTAAAGACGTGAAGTGTGAAGCTTAAGATCGTCCGCTATGGAGAACTTGCTATAAGTAGATGCTCTTTGCCCCATCTAGTTGACATCAAAAATTAAAGAAAAAAGCCAAAATAAAAGAGCGTGCGCAGGCGACGAGCGGAAACCCTATCTTTGCACCCGCGCCGCTCTCCACACCAGAGACTTAAAAACACCTTCATAAAGGTTACAGAATTATAAGTGTTACATGTTGAATGTGTAACAGAATCAAAAATGTAACACTTATATATCTGTTTTCATTGTGTTAACCCAAAACACTTAAAAAAAATGTGAAACCGTAACATATCTGTAACAGATATAAAAGTGTTAACAGTGCCAATAAGTGTAACAGGTAAACGCAGCGTTGCCAAAGTTACAATTTACTTATTTACTGTGCAATTATTTCAGTTACACATATTAACACTTATTAACACATATTACAGGTTACAGTTTGATTCGGTAGCACTTCTTAACACATATAAAAGGTTACGCGCTGCCAGTGTGGCGGAGCACTCAGTCTAGAAAAACAAAAGTGAAACTATTAAACGATTACAATTAAATATGTTTTGTAGTTCTGTATTGAAACCACAAACGTATAATGTTTGAAGAAGATAATGAAGATTGATTTCGACGTTTTTAAAATTATAAGTGATTTTGTATTTTTATTTTGTGGTGGGAAATCCTCAAATAACTTCTTTCGCTCTAGGGTGGAGCGAGAGGGCGTATGAGATTTTTACTGACTAAAACTTACACATGTACCTTCATATACCTTTTGTCTTTGGTTTTTGGCATACAATTTAAATTTTTTTAATAGTTTTATACTTTGCGTGTTACGCCGACCGTGACCCCAAGTATAATATAGGATAAGGGCAGGATAAAGAAGAAGAAGAAGAGTTTTGTTTTATGCGTGTTCATGTTAAGACCTTTTCTTTCTTAAGGTCTACTAAGGTCAACGAGCGTTTGACCGATGACCTGATGAGGTTCACAGGAATCCGATGGATATGACACAAAACCTGCAAGATTTTCAGTAAAAGGTTGAAAATAAGTAAGTTATTAGCTGAGAACATTTTTTTTTTGCAACCAGACCCATAAAAACCCTAAGCCTTTTCTGAAGCCTTCTAGGAATTCCTCGTGTTTGGGAGGCTAGAAGTCTAACCTGTGCGCGAGACGGTTTGTGATGACCCTGGAAAACATCTTGTAGTCATGGCTCAAAAGCGAGATTGGCCTGTAATACTTAAGCAGGGTCTTGTCTTCATTCTCACAGAAGAGTACCACCACACCCTAGCTTCCTGCCTGTGGCGTTTTTCCCTCGAGTATGACGAAATCAAACAGCTTCTAAAAGGCTTTAAGGACCAGTTTTCCATCTGCCTTCAGAAGTTCGGCTGTAATGTCGTCCTCTCGCTATGCCTTGTTATTTGCCGCTTCAGAGCTATCCTAATCTCGTACAGACTGACGATCGGGATCAGGATATTTTCGGTACAGTGTCGGGTCAATCTAGCTCTTGCATCCTTTGCAAGATTGGCTGCGGGTTTAGTGATTGACGTGTACAACTGTCCATAGAATGCCTCGATCTCTTTTAGAAGCTCCTATATGACTTCTATCTTTGGTCTTCAGTTTTGTGAGCTGGCTCTGCCCAATAGACAGATCTCTTGCAAACACTTTGGAGCACGTATTCCCTAAACCGCTCTCGGCATTAAAGTGGCGGAACTCGCATTTCAAGGACTTGGAGATCCGTCTATTGAGCTGCTGGTTTATGCACGCATCGTCTGAAGACTGCAAAATCATCTCACGTCTCTTGTTCTTATTTGTACGGTGAGTCTTGAAAAATTTAGACCCGATCGACGACCGTAAGGACAATTCCTATGAACCCATCGGTATATTCGTCCACGGAGTTTCCTAGGTACCCCAGTTTGAGCTGAAAGCTGTCGGAATTTTGAGTCTGGATCTGTGCTGGACATAGCGTAGACTTCACCAGTCGAGATATTTCCAGCATGATACTGATATTCAATGTGCCTCTTACTATGCCGTGATCACTTAAAGTTTTAACCACGTTGATTACAGAGACATAATTGAATATTAGCTACTTCGTGGACAAGATGAAGTCAATCTCATTTCTAGTTGCACTATCGGGGCTTTTTGGAGAAGGGTTTCATCTTGTAGAGACCCTTCTTCTCCATAAAACTAGCCAATAGGTATCCCCGGTGGTTCCGACGTCCAAATCCAGATTGCCCTACCAGCAGCTCGTCACTCATCTCGTTATCTCGTTTACCCACGCTAAATTCCCCCATGACTACGATGAATTAAGTCTTATATCCGTGCATGGCTCTAGATACACCCACTTCGTCGTCGAGGTGTGTAGATATCGGGGTGTAAACCTGTATGACTTTCAGGGAATACCTTGATGATATTCTGAGTAGAAGCTACGCCACCTTGGTCGACACACTCTCGATCCTCACTACATTGTTCACAAGGGACTTGTGGACGATAAACCGGAAACCACCCTGAGACTGCTAGTCACCCTCCCGAAAATACAATTATCGTATCCTCCCCCTATTTTAAGACTTCAGATAATCCTACAATACTCCATGGTAACCCGCTCAATACTTCCTCAAGTTCGGTGATTTTCTCGTCAGTCCGAAGTGTACGCGTGTTTATGTTGCCAGGTCCAGTCGTTGATTCTTCCAGAGATTCTTAGCACCCCTTGCCTCGCTGTAATGTTAAATTACCTATAATTTAAAATAAAAAAATCCTAATAAGAAAACCCTTTTATTTTTTTGTGTGCGTGTGCGTGTGACCAATAGAGTCAATTCTATTTTAAACGGGCCTATTTACAATTTTATTGTAACTAACTGTCAGTAATGGAGCATGATTACAATAACCCTCATTAAATATTTAGTGTTTTGGTTGAAATATTACTTTTATTTCCAGTATAACAAAAGCTACGAACCTATATCAATTGAAAATCAACCACTTAAAAAATTGACTCGTTTTTATCGTCATCACTATTTGATCATTAATTATGTAACACGACCGACAAACCGATTGAGGATTGAATAAAAAAACTTACCTGGTATAAAACATAAATATAAAATGATTTTTAAATATTTTACCTTTGGTTTGCTACTTTATTTGCATTATCAAATTAAACAGTGTAATTCTGAAAGTGTGAGTATGTATAGATTGCATAATTTTATTTTTTTCTAACTGTAGTGTTAATAAACGGCATTAAAAATCGTGCCCGGTGGGATACTTGGTATGGTTTTTTACACCTGTTTAAACATACGAGTATATGTCGAAACAACAAATAATGAAATTCCTAAAGAAGCTTCTTCATTTTCAGCCTGACGCTGGTCCTCACCGGAAATAACCAGTTTCTCCTGTCGCGGATTCGGGCAGAAGAAAAACTCGGAGGTCACGGATGGGTGGATCTCCCAAAGGACATGGTAGACTATACGGTGGAAGTCAAGCACCGCTAGGGCGAAAGATAACCGTGTTATCGAGCGAATGGCACATTGGGGCCTGATTCGGCCCATGGTCCGGAGCAAGAAAGCGGTCACCTCCTTCTGCAAAGCAGTGATGTGACTGAAGGAGATGGCTGCAACCGTGAGGGAGAATACATCCACACACCAGCCGCCGCCACATGAGACGCCCTGGGCATCAAGAGTCATAGTGTGAAAAAAAATGTTAGAATAACAATTTTATTGAGTTAAAAAACGAACGAACAATTCCACCACTGGGAGATCCATAATCATGCACTGGATCCATGGTATTCGTTTCTGCGTCGATGTTAAAGACACCCTGTATATAGGTGTACTACTGTAGTGATCCTTTGCTTGATGGTAATATTATTCTATTAGTTATATATTATATCTAATGGTGGTGGTCAAGTTTTACACTGGCTCACTACTACACACCGCCGAGCGCAGGCCGCACGTCCCCCCCGTCACGTCACAGACTATCTACCTACAGATACGTCAGTGCGTACACAGAGTAGTAAGAGACACTCATATCCAAAGAGTATGTAATCACTACGTTCTACTTGTATCAGATAGCGCGACTGACTCGTCGACGCCGCCCCCTCTGGTTGTGTACGTGAGACAACGTATTAAATCTAATATATAGATATAAAGACTACATCTCTTCCCTTTTAACAAATTTTATTTAGTGCATAAATGTAATTAACATTATTTGTTGAAACAATCATAGTAATTATTATTTTTATTTACTCAAATAAACAATGAGCTTTAATAATAAAAATAAACTTTTATTTAAGTCGTTTCATCTTCTTCGACTTTCTCATCTTCATTCTTACTGGTCTCATCTTCCATTGTTTTCCATTGTCCTTCCACTCGCTTTAAATGAATAACATTCCTTCGTAGTCTTTGTCCAGTCTCTTCGTTCCTTATCGTAACATCTCCTCCTACTGATTGTTCCACTACGTGTGGTGTGGAAGTAAATGTAGTTGAGAGCTTATTGGTCTTTTCCATTCCTTTTACACACACCTTCTCTCCTTTTGTTAGTTCTGGTAATTCTGCTCTTCTTTTTCGGTCTCCATATTCTTTTCCCTTTTCTTTCTGCAACTTATCTCGATCTCTAACTTCCCCATCATTGTTCAGTTCATTCATATTTTTCAACATGGGGATTTTATCCCTGTTCATTCTTTTAAAAAAAAGTTCTGACGGTGTCTTTCCAGTAACTGAATAAGGAGTGGAGTTATACATCATAAGATATTCATAAAGTGTTTCTTTCATATCTCGTTTTTCACTAGAACTAATTTTAAGCCTTTTTATTATATCTCTATTTTGCCGCTCTACTTCTCCATTCATTTGCGGCCAATACGGTATTGTGTTAAAAAGCCTAATATTACAGTCTGGACAAAATTGTTTGAACTCCTCACTAACAAATTGCCGGCCATTATCAGCAGTAATTGATTGAGGATAACCAAGTCGACTAAAAATTCTTTCAAAATTTTAATTATTTGTATGCTTGTTATTGTTTTGATAATTTTGATTTCTTTATACCGGCTATAGTAATCAATGATTACTAAAATGTAATCATTGTTCGGTAATGGGCCTAATAAGTCCATTGCTATGTCGATCCAAGGTTCAGATGGAAGCTCTCGACGTTTCATTGGTGCTGGAGGATTCGGTAAGCTGACTAGAGTGCATCCTTTACAACTCTTTACCATCAACTCGACGTCCTTATCAATTCTAGGCCACCAAACCTTACAGCGAAGGCGACTTTTCATGCCCACTATTCCCGGATGGCCTTCATGAGCAGCTAGTAAAACTTCCTTTCTGAGATTTTGTGGGATAACTATTTTATTTCCTCTCAACAGAATATTTTCATAAAAGCATAATTCATCTGAAAATATTTTATATGGCTTGACAGATTCATCCCATTGGTGACTATAAATTCCTTTCTTAACTTTACTGATTTCCTGATCGGTTTCTGATTCCTTAATTATTTGTTGCATTGGAATTGCATAAGTTCTCGCAAGTTCAACTATCTGATGAACATAATCCTCTGACTTTGGCTGATCCGAGCATTTACACAGCCTTGATAATGGGTCCGCAATATTACTCTTACCCGGTTTATATTTTACGCTATAACAGTAAGCTTGTAACCGCAAAACCCACCTTTCAACACGAGCACAAGGTTTAGATTTTTGACTGAAAAGAAATTCCAAAGGCTTATGGTCGGTTATTAAATCAATTTTTTTACCAAAAAGAAATGTATTAAAATGTTCGATTGCCCATATCAGAGCAAGGGCCTCCTTTTCTGTTTGGCTGTACTTTCTTTCACATTGGCTGAGTGTTCGATTTCCGTACGCAATAATTCTTGGTCCTTTACTATCTATCTGCACTAAGACTGCTCCTAATCCTACAGGACTAGCATCGCCTATAACTTGTGTCTTATCTTTTTTATCGTAATATCCTAAAGTTTCTATTCTTGATAACATTTCCTTTAACTTCTCAAATGCTTCATTTTGTTCAACTTTCCAGTATTCTTCTATACTTGCCTTTTTCCCTAATTTTTGTCTTAGTATCTGCTTTAGCGGTTCTGTTGTCGTGGCCAAAGGAATCCATTTGTTTATGTAATTTACTAAACCAAGAAAACTTTGTAACTCTTCTGTTTTTTTTGGCACTCTAAACTCAGATATGCTCATCATATATTTATGCAGCGGTTTTACTCCTTCTGGTTTTAGTTCATGTCCTAAAAATTGTATTGTCCGAACTTTATAAATGGATTTTTCTTGATTTAACAAAACTCTGTTTTGTTTCAACACTTCCATCACTTTGGAAAGTCATAGATCGTGTTGTTTCTCATCACTACCCCAGATAAGAATGTCATCAATAAAATTTATAACTCCTTCACAATTTATTAGCATTTAATCCATTATTTTTTTAAAGAGTTCTGGAGCACATGTGACTCCAAACATGAGTCTTTTATATCTGTAAAGCCCATTAGATGTTATAAAAGTAGTCAAATATCTAGAATCTGGATGTAATTCAACTTGGTGGAATGCGTTTTTTATGTCT
This sequence comes from Mythimna ferrago, assembly GCA_910589285.2. Classification (NCBI taxonomy): domain Eukaryota; kingdom Metazoa; phylum Arthropoda; class Insecta; order Lepidoptera; family Noctuidae; genus Mythimna; species Mythimna ferrago. The sequence continues at coordinate 23,348,468 of OU342691.1, read as the reverse complement.
AGTTTAGAAAAGAATTTTGCTTTCTTTATTTTAGGTAGTAAATTCTCCATACAGGGTAATGGGTGATTCTCTCTCAAAATAGCAGCGTTGGCGCGTCGCATATCAACACATAAGCGTACATCACCACTGTCCTTAATGATTGGAACTAAAGGAGAAACCCATGGTGAATGTTCATGTACCTCTTCTATGATATCTAAATCTAGTAATTCTTTAATTTTCTTATTTATTTTTTCTTCTAACGGTATTGGTATCCTCCGGTAGGGTTGTATAACTGGTTTTACTGATGAATCAATAGGAATCTCGATTAAAATGTCTTTGAATTTCTGAAAAGGTGTATTTGTTTTTAGTTCAACTTGATTTATGCCCAGACCCAATTTCAAAACGCCTAATTGCAACGCAGTGTCTTTACCAAGTAGGTTTCGTGATCCATCTTTAATAACGTAAATAATGGCCCGTTCCGTTTTCTCGTTCGCTTTTGTTATTGCTTCAAAGGATCCTTTGATCTGTAAAGGTGTTTTACTTCCATATGCTAATAAAATCTTATTTGGTTCTTTCACTTGCTTGTAACAATTTATTTTATTATTCTTTAGATATTCCCAGGCTTTTTCTAATATTAAATTTAATTTGCATCCTGAATCAATTAACATATCTAAATCTACTCCTCCTATTTCACATTTGACTGTCGCATCATCGTTCAAATTGAATATGTATACTTCTTCGTTTTCTAATGCATTTACTGTAGTTTCCGTCTTTTGTCGCTTGTTATAGTTTTTGTCTTGTTCTTGATTTTCGAGTTTACGTGTTTTCGTTCTGCAATATCTTTCATAGTGGCCTATTTTTCCACAACCGTGACATTTCTTGTTCTTTGCTGGACAAGCAGAACCTTGTGAAACATGTGTAAAATTGCCACATCTAGTACACCTTGAAGCCCTCTTCTCTTCATTAGATTCTTTTTCTTGTTTAGTCCACCTTGAATTCTCTCTATTCCTAATTTTTATTGCATTTACTTCGCTTGTCTTCTTTTCTCTTTGTTCGTAACTATCCAGTTGATAGTTTACAATTTCTAATGTATTAGCCACTGTAATGACTTTGTCTAGTGTAATTTCATCACCCATAGTCAATATTTTTTTTCTTAACTCTGATGATAAGCTTTTTTCTAATATTTGGTCAATTATGTGGTCATCAGGTTTTTCAAACTTACACTTGGCTGCCTGGTCCCTTAGTTTGATTAGAAATTTTTCAAAGCTTTCCCCTGCATCTTGCTTAACAAGTCGGAAAAGGTGTCTCTCGTAGGTCTTATTTTGTTTGGGGAGGAAATATTCATCTAGTTTGTCAATAGCTACCTCAAAAACATCAACATTATCTTCAGGGCCTATGCTTGCTCCAGGCAAATTGTAAAATATTTCTTGAAGTGCCTCTCCCCCTAGTACTAGCAATATACCTCTCTTTTTAGTTGGAATCGTGATATCAGCTGCTTCAAGGTAGATTCGTATGGAACGTTTCCATTTTTCCCATCTTAAACCGACTGATGCACTATCTCCCTCGAGATCCAATTTCCCAGGTGGTGGTATTTGATTCGCCATGTTTGATCTTATTGGGTGACCTGAAAATACACCCAATTGAATGGATGTCAAAACACTTCCAATTTAATGAAAGTTCATAACCTCATAATATTTTTTTTTTTTTGGCAATTCACTATGTGAGTACTTCCAATTTAATGGAAATCCGAAGTTCATCTCCAATTAAATGGAAATCCGAAGTCCATTTCCAATTGAATGGAAATCATACGCAGTGTATTTTATATTTAAAATATTATCGTCAATAACAAATAATGCCAATCCTGTCAATTTAATTTTATTCAAGAATAAGGAGGGTATAATGGTGTTGTGTACATTATCTATGCCATATTAGTTAATAAACAATAATGTTTTTTTTTTTTTATGACGTTTTGTTTTCTTATTGACTTAAAGGTCCAAGTGACCAGATCATAAAAATCCAAAAAAAAATTGGTTTCTTGCTTTATTTTTGCTTTATTTAACAATCTATCGATCGTAACACAATTACATTTATAACAATGTTAAACGAATTGATATTGGGCAAAACGTCCGAAATACAGATCATAAAACAAATGAATTTACTGTCCGTTGCGAGAACAGCTCGCCATCGTGGCTAATAACATCACAACTATTCATTACTTCCAGCCATTTTTTTTTAATTTTTGTTTTGAAAATTGCGCCCTTTTTTATTTCACTGACATTTATCCTCGTCGCCACTTGTAGTGATCCTTTGCTTGATGGTAATATTATTCTATTATATATTATATCTAATGGTGGTGGTCAAGTTTTACACTGGCTCACTACTACCAAAGACATTAAATATATACTACCAATAGACAGAACATAGCGAACAAAAGTCCAAATCTGATACTTGTTACTTGTTAGTAACAAGTCGCTCAGTCTAGTATGACACCCCTACATGTCAAGTCGTGTTTGTATCCGCTTTAGGCACTAAAAGAAAATCCTTTTTTGAGAAAATATGCTGAGTTGCGCATCACGCTATTGCAAATCTTGTTATAGTAAAATTATTGGACCTAACTTCGGTTTATTTTCGTAAATATTCTTGGTATTTACGAAGTAATTAATTAAAATTCAACAATTTCCATGAATAGTTCTAGAACATTTGCTGATTTTATGATAGCGCCATCTATTGCTGAAAAGTTTAACCTTACCTAGCACATACCAGTGGCGTAGCGTGGGTTTTCGCGGCTTGGGGTCGACCAGAAATACGCCGCCCTTTGTTGTTTATTATGTTTAAGAACACCAGTATTAAGAACGATTGCAGGTATCCCGTCGCGGCCACTAGCTTTATTCTTACGTACATCTTTCTGATGGATACGAATATCCGACATACTCGTCACGTACCCATGAGGAGAAACAAGGAGCGGTGCGTCACCAGAATTCAGACGCGAAGATTCCGCAATAAGAGAGGCAATTAAGTTTGCTTTCTTCTCAGCGGTGTGAGCCAGAGACCCGTCGGGTTTCAGCAGTGGCAGAGGTGAGACTGTGAGAATGAGAATGTGGTCAAACTGAGACCCCCACAACACCTTAAAAGTCACGTCACTTGCCTTGCGCATACGAGCGTTGGCCCAAGGTCGGTATGCGCGTGTTTAATCGCGTCAGCGTGAACACACTCAGTGCCAAGTCATGGTTGAGCTTGGTCCGACATTGTTACGTCAGAGAATGAACTTTGATTAATAAAAAGCAATATACCTGCTGCAGCATGCAGCATCGACATCAAAATTTGCTTGGCACGTACGTAACATTGCGCTCGCAATTTCGAATATCTAAGTTTTTTTTTAAATAAATAAATTGGCGCTTTCTGCCGCCTCCTTTCGTCGGCCATGGCCCCCACCGCCCTCCCCTCCCCAAGCTACGCCACTGGCACACACTGAAGCTTCTACCACGAGCTCTTAACGTGATCTATTTTACGACCTAAACCGAACTGTTAGATCCTTTTCTGTTCGTACGACTGACATTTTAACATATCATGGTAAAGCCCCTGGCCCCCTACCGAGCAATAGTTAAATTTATACAAATTTTGACAAATTTAATTCGCGTGATTGCTATTCAATGCTAGATGGCGTCACTGAGAGATAGGATGACAGTTTTTCTAAGACATTTCTCCTGATAGCCGCTCTCTGCTACAGTTTTCATTTGGTGGTTAGGTAATTAAGAACTATATTATTAGTAACCATTATCATTTCTCTTAATAGGTTTAATAATTTCTGTCACAGGTAGCTTACATCAGCAGTGAGCATCCGGTGATAAGCTGGTACGACCCAAATTACTGTAAAAACGTCACTCTCCTCAGTAAAAGGTTAAACCGACAGGATCCGAGGTACTATGTACGATTGTACCTGCATACACTTATACCACTGAATAAAATGCCATTACGGTAAAAAAAACTCCAGGAGATCACTAAAAAGTTGTACCACCTAGTTACGGTTCTTTATGAATTACCTTATAGCATTGAATAATGCCATTACGCTAAGTTATTAAAAAATAGTACATTATGATACAAGTGTATAATGTTGGTGATTACCGCTGAGGCGGTATTTAGGCGGTATCCGAACCGTTACGGACGGTAATCGCCAATATTCACGTGTATCATACGACGTTTTTCAACACACTTGAGAAGAAAAATTTTACAAATCAATTAATTATTGCTTTATCAGCAAAACTGTCTTTTTTTGTAGTATGGCGGCAAAAAAATGTTTCTTCTTCTTATGCGCGCGCATCCAAAATGGCGGCCATAGACTAGCTACTCTAGCTAGGCTGTTTGAATAAAAATAAGAATGAGGTTGCTTATGTTTATAATCAGAATTTTTATTTTTTATTTTATGAAAGGTTTTAATTATTAAACATGTAAAAGTTAAAATAGTTTATTTAAACACAAATTAGCATAAAATAAGCAGGCAAGACACTAATTTGTACTATTGAACGCAATACCTAACTTATTTATTTTTCGAATTCAATGTTTGATTTGAGAACAGAGGTTTAACAAAAAAGGTAATCACTACATTATCACACTTGTGCATAATGGTAATCAAAAATTCACAGTTTGGTCACAAGCTACATTATATACCTAAGTTTAGTCCAATTATAGTCACCACTTTCTGAACAAGTGTGTCGAAAAGATATTTATAACAATTAGTTTGAACCAGAATATGACTAAAAAGTGGTACCTTTTAATTACGATTCTGTATAAATAGCTCTAGTATTCTTATTCTTCTCACAAGTATTCCTGAGATACAAAAAGACGTGTGGCACTCGGGGACTGCCGCGGTAAAGCTATGCATAGCATTTTTTATCAACTTATGCAATAGACCTCGCCAACAGCTGTTTAACCCCACCCATCCAAAACCAGACCTCGCCAACAGCTGCTTAACCCCACCCATCCAAAACCAGACCTCGCCAACAGCTGCTTAATCCCACCCATCCAATACCAGACCTCGCCAACAGCTGCTTAACCTCTTCCATCCAAAATCAGACCTCGCTAACACCTGCTTAACCCCACCCATCCAAAACGCCGACAGCTGCTTAACCCCACCCATCCAAACACAGACCTCACCAACAGCTGCTTAACCCCACCCATCTAAAACCAGACCTCGCCAACAGCTGCTTAACCCCACCCATTCAAAACCAGACCTCAACAACAGCTGCTTAACCCCATCCATCTAAGACCAGACCTCGCCAACAGCTGCTTAACCCCACCCATCCAAAACTAGACCTCGCCAACAGCTGCTTAACCCCACCCATCCAAAATGAGACCTCGCCAACAGCTGCTTAACCTCACCCATCCAAACACAGACCTCGCCAACAGCTGCTTAACCCCTTCCACCGAAAACCAGACCTCGCTAACAGCTGCTTAACCCCACCCATCCAAAAAGAGAACTCGCCAACAGCTGCTTAACCCCACCCATCCAAACACAGACCTCGCCAACAGCTGCTTAACCCCACCCATCCAAAACCAGACCTCGCCAACAGCTGCTTAACCCCACCCATTCAAAACCAGACCTCACCAACAGCTGCTTAACTCATTACCTTGCTATCATCATGAGGCGCAGCTATTGCATAGCTTCTATCGCGGGCCTTGAGCGTGGAGACCGAATCCAGAAAGATATTAATTGAAGTTACACTTTTTGAGCGTGGTGACCGATAAGAAAACAAATGAGTCGGTGTTAGATTATTTTCGTTACGGAATTTCTGGATTCGGTCTCCACGCTCAAGGCCCGCGATAGAAGCTATGCAATAGCTTAAAAAAACATTACAACTTTCTTCACTCGAGCAAAAAAAAAACGCTGGAATATCACAGTTTTAGCACAAAACGACCTCTTGATGTCAAAGTTTGATAAATATTTTAAATTAGGAACATAGACATTTATCAAACATTAGTTAAAACTATCTAGTATTACATGCAATGAAAAACACTAACGATAACTTACTTTTGTTACATTTTTGGGCACAGAGTTCATAGCAGCAAAATCGGTCGTTGGATGCTGTCGACATGTACTAGAGAGTTTGTCAGTGACTCCGTGTGGTTCAAAATCCCAAATTCCCAAACCTCTAACGGTTATACTTTTCGAGTTATAGGCACAGTGTCAACTCACCTCTGTGTTAACTCTCCCAGGTCTCCCCTAATAATAAATAAATTAATTACGATAATGTTTTTTATGTTGCAGTTGGATTTCTACTTCTACCAGTATCTAACAAACAGATACCGACCCAGTTTTGTTGAGATGCATTTTGAAAGCTTCTGGAAATAAATATTTTTCCTGTTTCATCAGAAGCTTACCTGATTGAGCAAAATGTTTTGGAAAACGGTGTTAAATAAAATTATCCTGTACAATATACAAAAAGTAGAAAAAAAATTCAATGATCACAAAAATAGAAAGGACAAAAACGGTTCAGCAGTTTTTGTACCGATTGAAAACCTAGCTCCCCAATTTTACTGTTTTATTATATGTTTATAGATGAATATAAATAACGATTGTCCAAGAGTCGTAAATATTTGAAGTTAACATCGTTACTCATTGTCCCCGCACACGAGCCGCAAAAAAAAAGCCGCTTCAAGCTTCTTTATATGGCGGCTTTTTTTTGTGGCATGTATGCGGCGGTGCCGCCACAAAAAAAAGCTAGAAGCCGCTTCAAGCTTCTCTGGCCATAAGCTGTCGCGTGCTTCAGCTTTTTTTGTGGCCGCTTCTAGCTTTTTTTTGGCGTCTTTTTTTGTGGCGTCTTTTTTTTGCGGACAAACACTTAAATGTTTCATCATCAGAAATTTTGAAATTCTGAGAATCGATATCGCAAATAGTGTCACTATGTCTAAAATTTGTCAAGGGTTAGATTTGCCCTGTAGCGTTGAGAAATTATAAGTTAAGGAAGAACTACAGTTCGCACACGTATGCCACGTACGCCGATCTGGGCGCGTCGGTCTCCATACATGTTATATGGAAACTAGACTTGTACAGCTACACTAGATCCAGCCCCGCGACGCCACGCGACGTCGTTCTCGTCTAATATATCTATATCTATATAGTTGTAGCTTAATCATCATCATCAGCAAGACTACTAGGTATGCATGTTGTGTTCATTCACATCCACACAAGCGTCCGTCAATTTCTGAAGTATAATTATTAGAATATCATGTAAATTAACCATGTTTTGTTATTTTTCAGGGTGAATATGATATGCAAAATCTATCAATACCATTTGTTCCGAAAGGGCGTACCTACTACAATGTGTCACTAGTTCATGGCGGTGCTACTAAACTTTTAGGCAGTGGCAGCATTGACATGGAGACAAAACTGGCTAAAATTAAAAATTAAACCAAAAAATGTACAGGTGATTTTTTTTTTCAGTACGGGTGTTGACAATTAAATCTAATTATAATAATAATAATATTCCACAACTTTCACACAACGCCGTCTAGTCTCAAGCTAAGCAGAGCTTGTGTTATGAGTACTAGACAACTGATAAACATACTTAAATATTTCTAAAAACATACAAAATATATATTATAAACATATTGCACCCAGACACGGAACAAATGATCATGTTCATCACTAGGGCTTTCATCCCGGGAGTCTCGGTCTCGTAAATACCGGGAGTCTCGACGATTTTTCCTCTTTTTCGAGACTCGAGACTCATACCTCCAGTCCCGGGAATAACGAGACCTTCGGGACTTGCGTAGAATTTTAAAAATCTACTAAACTAGATTCTGCATGGTACGATGCAACACTTAACAGCAGATAATAATATAATAATAATAATAATAATAATAAAGCCATTTATTTCATATTAATTACTAATTACAGTGATACATTTATAATGTTAATAAATAATTTAGCGTTAATATTAAATTGTTTTTTATGAATTAATTTTAATTAATAAATATGAACTAAGGAATATGGACCCCTGTTTGGGTAAAGGCCTCCTCCATCCTCTTCCACGACTCCCTGTCCTTGCCTGATTTGATCCAGTCTTTTCCTGCTATGTATGTAATGTCATCAGTCCACCGTTTGATTTGTCTACCTACATTCCTTTTCCCCACTGGTCCTTTCCACCGTGTAGCTTCGATAGTCCATCGCCTGTCTGTGTAGCGTGAGATATGTCCGGGCCATTTCCACTTTAGTGAGAGTGCGTGCCTCAGAGCATCGGTAAGTTTAGTTTTTTGACGAATGCGTTCACTCTTGATTTTTTGTACTCTTCTAATTTTCAACATACTTCTTTCCATTGATGTTTGGCTGCATTTGATTCTCTGTTTTATTTTACTAGTAAATACCCAAGTTTGGCAGCCATACAACAAGCAGGGTAACAGACATGTATCATATATTGTCTTTTTCATGTGTAAGCTGTAGTTCCCTTTTAGGATTTCTTTTAATGCCCAGAATTTTCTCCAAGTTGCGTTAATTCTTCTTGTTACTTCTTCTTCGTTACTCATAGTTTTAAATGAAATTTGCTTTCCCAAGTAGATGTAGTCATTGACATATTCTATATTGTTGTTTTTTATCACAATTGGGCGTTCGCGATTGTTGGTTAGAATCTTAGTTTTGTTTGTATTCATTTCTAAGCCGATTTTAGAGCTTTCGCAGTCAAGTGCTCTCATCATATCTTCGAGATCTTTAGCAGTTTCGGCCATTATGACAATATCATCAGCGAACCTCAGATGGTTTATATATGTCCATGTATGTATATTCCCTTGTTTTTCCAATCTAGTTTTTGAAAAATATTCTCGAGTACTGCTATATATAAAGCTTCGGAGATAAGGCGTCTCCCTGCCTAACTCCTCGTTCTATGTTTATTTTGTCTCCTCTTGTTTCTAGTTTTACTCTGCTTGTACTATGTGTATAAATATATTTCAAGATGTTAATGTATTTGTAGTGGATATTTGATTGTTGCAGTGCGTTCCATATCGAACAATGACTAATGGTATCGAAAGCTTTACTGTAGTCGATGAAAGCCACATACAGGGGTCGATTGTATTCTCTGTATTTTTCTATAATTTGTTCTAGTGTCTGTATGTGGTCCATTGTGCTAAAACCTGATCTGAATCCCGCTTGTTCTTTAGGTTGCTGTTTATCAATGTCCTCAGATATTCTCTTTAAAATAATGGATGAGAGTAATTTGTAGGTACTTGCCAGCAGGCTTATGGGTCTATAATTCCCTATATCCAAGGGGCTTCCTTTTTTGAAGAGCAAGATTATGTCCGATGTACACCATTCTTTTGGTACTTTTTCTGCATCTAGTATCATATTAAACAATTGTGTAAAATGGTGGGTTAGGATAGGTGCTCCTTTTTTAAGGGCTTCGTTGCATAGTCCATCTGCTCCGGGACTCTTTTCAGTTTTCAGCTATTTTATGTGTTCGTAAACCTCGTAATCATCAATTGGTCTAATGGAATCCGTTATGTTCATGTGATAACTTAACAGCAGATACCGTTTTGAATTTTTGCCTTCAAAGTTAGATTTCCAAGAAAACTTTTTTTTTTAATTGATATAAACTAAACGTTGAAGGTTGCTGGTTAACAGTATCAAAGAAAATAAGCTCTATAAGCCAAGTATTATGCTATATTTTTGGACAATCCTATTCAATTTTATTGAAAGGAAGTTGGGTCCTTTCAAACCCTCAATAATAACGAAATTATATTATCTTGAAAAGTATATTATGAAAAATTAAGTAAATCACTGATTAAATAACCGTTTGATAGCTTTCGAGCAAACATAAGTACTCCAAAACATAACGGGACAATGGCGTAGCTCACGAGTTTTTTGTTTATCTCGCGTTTGACCACTATCTCACCAAATGGTAAGCGTCGTAGTGGTCAACGATAAAGCACGCTTGACTAAAAGTAACCCATTCTCTCTTGACTTAAATATCCCTAGGTTGTAGCAAGATTTGACTGCAAAAGAAAATCTAGCTTAACCGTTTACTAAAACCTCAATATGACACTAAAGTAATAAAAGATTAACATCTCTTTTTTAGGTGGGAAATCATTTATCGACATCTCCCGCCCTTGGGCGTTGTGACAGGGCATTTCAGACTTTTACTGACTAAAACCCACTTCTGTTCCTTCTTTGTCTTCGTTCAACCCATAGCTCCAGCCCCTACGATTTTGCTGACATCTTGAGAAGTGCGTGGAACACTATGCACCGTCAACGACTTGGGCTCGGTCCGGAAGGTTACTGGGACGGTCGGCCACTCCGCAAGCCTGCGCCTACGGTGGCTGGAAATTGGGATCGGGATCCCGGTGGCTGGGGCCTTAAGCCCGTTCCCACGCGCTTGCAGCCTCCTCCCTTGCTAGCATTACGGCTTCGCAGAAAGAGGCGACTGCTTACTACTCTTCCACGTTCCGGATCATGGCCTGTACCAAAGCAGGAACCTCCCGAGCTTACAATGTCCGGTGAAGACCTACAACATGCGGAAGGTAAAGACGCCGTGTTATCTTTCCAGCCACTCCTCAATGAGGGGACTTACCGCTACAACTATGGTGTGCCCAGCACTGGGTTGCGACAGTCGCTGTCGCCATTCTACCATGAGATTTCACCAGAACTCTCTCCGCCATGCCGCGATTTGGCGAGGAAATATTAACCTCTACGTTTAACTTTTCCAGAATGTGTTCATTCCAAATTCTTAAGGTCTCTGTATCTACTTTTTAACAATCTGTTGTTTTGTTACAAAATACCCACCTTACTGAAATCACATTAAATCATTAAACCCCAAACAAACGCCGGCGTTTGCGCTGTCATTGTCTTTCTATTGTGTCTCTAATTGACACGATTGAAAGTCTAAATGCATCATGAGTTTTACGTGCTCACTTTAAAAAAGCAAAAAATAACTAGTCATTGTTATTTTACTCGATTGTAATACCACGGCAGAAGAAAAACAAGATGGAAATGCTGTTTTTAATATAGTTATTTACTATGTGTTATATTGATTGTCTAAATACCTAATATTTGAATATAAATATTTTTCTTTTTAACGAGTCTCGAAAGTCTCGTTTTTCCCGGGATTCCCGGGACTGGAACGAGTCTCGATTTTATAGTCCCGGGACTCAAAAATGTATCGAGACTGAAAGCCTTACTCATCACCCAAACATTTGTCCCGGGTGGGAATCGAACCCACGACATCCGGCATAGCAGTCAGGGCCACTAACCACTAGAACAACAGGCCAGTCAATTCTGAGCTTTCGAATGGTCGTATTTCAGATTTCAATAATAATGTTATTTTTGACATCAAATATTACATTAATAATAATAAGACATTCAGACAAGATTTTGTTCTGACACAAACACGACACGAAACAACCAGATTGAGCATCCAAGAGAGCATTGAGTGTGAAGATTGCTCGTGAGATAGAAAACTGAGCTCGTCAACGGTACCTCCATACACAACAGTCTGTACCTCCAGTTATGGCTAAAGTTGATCTAAGAAAAAAGTTGGAGCCGTATCTCATGTGACTCAGGAACCACTTCATGAAAGATCATACACATATTAATGATTTGGCCATTGTTTTTGATAACGTTGAAGAAATTATACCCTGAACTGAGAAAGTGAGAAAAGTCTTCGTCGTCTCGGTAGTTAGAGATAAGTACGATACAATACCAGAAATCCAGGGTCATCACGAACCGTCTCGCTCCCAGGTTTGACGACTTCCAGCGTCCCGAAAAAGCCGGATTCCGAAAAGGTTTCAGCACCGTAGACCACATACATACGCTACGGCAGGTCATACAGAAGATAGAAAGAAAGAAAAGAAAAGAAAGAAAAAGTGTTTATTCACGTCAAACATGACGCATACCATAAAAAATAAATAACAATATCGAACTAAAAGTGACACGTAAGATATGCGTCACATCCGCGCAAAACGGCCAGCGCTCAGCAAAATGCTGGGGCTCATGAGAAACAGAGCCACAGCGCTGATTTTCAGCACCAGCCGTCGTCGACGATGAGACGCCGATCGGTTAGCAATGATTTATTTTACTTGCAATCAATTAAAAAAAAAATAAACAAATTAAAACATAAAATAACAACAACGTTAATTAAACATTAAACATAAAATAAAGAAAAAGAAAAACACAAGTTGGCTAACTAACAAGAACTAGTCGATTATATTAATCGATCAATGACCGGTCGAACTTAAAACTAGAAATTGTCAGTGCGCACTTAGCCACATTTTGAGTCTGTGGTAACAAAAAAAGATGGCTGATCGATGGATAACTACGGCAAAGTTACGTAATTATTATGCAAAAAATAAGATTCCTGACCTACGCAACTTACGCAATCGATTTGTTTGCTTATATGTGTTAATGGGTGAATTAAGTCGTTGAAATGTTGAGCTATAGTGAGTTGTAAAGAAACTTAGGAGATGTTTGAGTGCGCATAGATGACAGACACGGTCAGATGAAATTGGCAAACCAGCAAGAGGTATAATAAAGAGGAATATCAACAAAGGTAAGGGTGATAATAAACCAAACTTAGAAGTTTGTAATTAAAGTCAATAAGAATAAATAAATTGGAATAAATATAAAATGGACAGAAGAATGTACCTGCACTTAATAAAATATTATTGCCTATTACAGATATTTGAAAAAAAAATTCGATCGAGGAGTATAACCTGCATCTGTGCCTAGCGTTTGTGGACTACGAGAAAGCCTATTCGATCGAGACTTGGGCTGTGCTGCAGTCTTTCCATAGGTGCCAAATTGACTATCGGTACATCGAAGTGCTGAAGTGTTTGTACAAAAACGCCGCTATGTTAGTCGTCCAGGACCAGACCTCGAAACCTATCCACCTGCAGCGAGGTGTGAGACAGGGAGACGTCATCTCTCCGAAACTGTTCACGGCCGCAATGTCCACTCCAGTCCAGAACTTTGAACACTCAGGCAAGGTGAAGGAAGTCATCGACACTCTATACGGGGCCAATTTATGTGCCCTTCGCAAGAGAGATGGCGGCATCCGACCCATTGCCGTGGGCCCTACATACCGTCGTATGGCAGCCAAGATTTGCTGTAAATTTTATGTTGAGGCTGTTTCGAAAAAAATTCAGCTCCTGCAGCTAGGCTTCGGGCCCAAAGGGGGCTGCGAAGCTGCCTACACGCCTTGTCGACCTACCTAAATTCTAGCCTGGGAGGGGTCATCCTGAAGGTTGACATAAAAAATGTCTTCAATTCGGTTAATAAGGATACCTTGCTGACAGAATCTATAAAAGAAGTACCCCAAATTTTTAGTTTTCTTTGGCAATGTTACAGACAACCAACAAAATTACTATATCGGGACAATCTTTTGGAATCCGCTGTTGGCTGTCAACAAGGTGATCCCCTCGGGCCAGTGATCTTCAGTTGAGCCATTCACCCCATAATTCGACAGATAAATTCCAAATTCAACGTTTGGTATCTTGACGACGGAACCCTAGGAGGCGATGCAGTCACAGTTTTAGATGATCTAGACTTCCTAAAAAATCAACTCCACTCTATAGGACTTGATCTGAACCTTTCAAAATGTGAACTATTCTTATCTGACACCACTGACAGACAACAGACTCTTTCCAAATTTAACGCAATAGCCCTAGAAATTAAAATTATAGAAAAAAGTTCTCTTCGTCCCCTTGGGTCTCCTATTTTCGAGGATTCCTTTCCCAATTTTGTCGAGGAAAAAATTCAAAATTTTAATGATGTTTCGGAAAGATTACTTCAAATCAATATGCATTCGGCCATCACTATAATTCGTTTCAGCTGTTTCGGCCCTAAATTAACTTATTTCCTTCGCGCTTCTCATTTATGGAAACACCCCCATCTTTTGGAAAAAATGGACCAAATTATCCGACATACTCGTACATCAATTTTAAACGTGGCCATGGACGACCGAGCTTGAGCTCAGGTTACTCTTTCTATCCGTATGGGAAATGGGAGGCCTCGGCGTCCGCAAAATTTCTAGTATTAGTTTACCAGCCTTTATATCTTCGGTTCACGGCACTGACAAATTAATCAGGAATATCCTTTCTCTCTCACTGATTGATCTCAATGTGCCGTACTTCATCGAGGCTTTAGATGCCTGGAGACTCACTTGCCCGAATTCTAATCCGCCTGACAAACCATCATCCCAAAGACAGTGGGATAAGCCGCTCTGCAAAGTAGTTCAGGAAAACCTGATTGCAACATTTACTGCCCCTGCGGAGCGAGCGCGCCTGCTGGCTGTGGGAGAGTGTGAGTCGGGTCTCTGGCTTCACGCACTACCGTCGTCGAACATTGGCACCTTGCTCGACGATAATACTTTCCGCCTCGCTGTTGCCTTACGTCTAGGCGCTCCCTGCTGTTGCCCTCATCGGTGCCACTGTGGCGAAGTCGTCAACAACCTCGGACACCACGGTCTGTCATGCAGCCGAAGTGCGGGTCGCATAGCGCGACACGCGAATATCAACGACATTGTCAGACGCGCTCTTGTCACCGTCGGCGTTCCAGCCGTATTGGAACCCCATGGCCTGCTACGCGACGATGGCAAGAGACCGGGCGGCATGTCGTTATTTCCTTGGAAGATGGGAAGGCGTTTAGTATGGGACGCTACTTGTGTCGATACTCTTGCGCCTTTTAGCGTTGGGTTTTATTATTTATTGTTATTATAGCTATATAAGTGTAGATCAGATAATTAAGGAACGGCAATAAAGACTTTATTTAATTCTTAAAAAAAATACATAGCAATAAAAATATATATATATTTATTCTGTGCGGGTATTGATACATGGTTGATTTTTATTTATTTTTTTAGCGCTGAGTTGCTACTTTTATTTACTTTCATATCAGTGCTGGCACGAAGTAATTTTCTGTGTCTAATAACATACTATATGTTACCATGTTCTGTTTTTTTACGCAGTGTTGCTACTTTTATCTCCATATCAATGCTGCCTCGACCGATAATTTTGGTCACACCGCCATCAGTATATGACACGTTGCAGTATATACGGCCTTTATTAAACGGGAATCCTTTCGGTACATAAGGGATTGACAGATTTTTCAAATGATACTCACCCTGAAAAAAAAATAGAACATTAATTCTCCATTATTTTCCAATATCTACACTTCTATCTACACAATAATATTAAAAAGCAGTGTTTTTTTTTTTGTTTGTATTTATCTCTGGAAGTACTGATCTGATTGTTAAATTTTTATCACTGGTAGAAAGCTGCTTTACTCCTTAGTAACATAGGCTATATTTTATGTAAGCAGGCGAAGCTGCGGGTTATATATTTTCTGGGACAAGCCTGCCTCAACCACTGCAATACATCAATAATTGTATATCATCATCTGTTGAGCTCTTGTCACCGTTAAAATGACTGCTGTTTTAGAACTCAATAGTTTGGCACGTGAAGAGGGGAAGAGGTCAGACGGGATGATTAAAAAACCTTGCAAATTCGGTTGGACTTTAGGGTAGGTTGCAACATGTGTCGACACCCTTGGTCCATCCCATCTTCGGTGCAGAAAACCTCGAGCTGTCGAGAATTATATGTTCGAGGCGTTTGGGGTTGAAATACTAGGGCCGTAGGGTCTAAAGTAAAATCTGGAGGGATCGCAACATCTCCGTAAAGACCAAAACCAAACTGGTACGGACAATAGTATTTCGATCTTTTCGTATGGCACTGAGACTTGGTAGCTAAAAGCTGCAGATCGCAAACGCATCGACGCCTTTGAGATGTGGTGCTGGAGAAGGAAGCTCCGTATCGTATCCATTTTGCAAGAACGCACAAATCTCCTCACGGCTGTCGTCTGAGTGTCTTCGCAAGGTTCTGCATCACTTCGATCACATTGCAAGGAAAGACGGTGGCAACGTTGAAAGGCTCATTGTGACCGATAAAGGGGATGGAAAAAGGCCTCGCGGGCGCAGCCCAATACGTTGGTCCGACCAGATCCGCACCGTTTTTGACATCTACGATATACAATACCCTTCACACCGCTAGAGACACAAACCGGTAGAGGAATATCATAAAGGTTTAAATGATGAAGTTGAGAGGTTAAGACCCTCAGCATTGAGATTTGAGGATCACGACGAAAAGAGAGAGGGTCTGAGTGCTCACCTAAAAGGCTGGGCTTTTTTTGGCTAAAGAATCAGCATTGCCATCAACGCGGCGATGCAGCCAGCGTTCTAGGCAGTGTTTCTATTGACATCGACGTGGATGAATTTTCTGAGACCCAGTCAATCCTTTGTAAGGTACAATACACAAACTAAAGATAAAGGTATGTACAAATATAATTTTTATCTTTAGTTTGTATAATTACATGCATATCTATTGTTTATAAGTTTAGTTGTTTGAATAGCATAATTAGTTAATTATTCGTAAGGATGTAAATAGATTAGATATAGATGAATAAAGAGCACTTACTGCAGAACCAGGACATTTTTGGCCTTTTAATTGTATTCGTATTGGTTCACCAAAAATTGTGTCAGTATTGATCATATCGCACAAGCTAAAATGCATCTCCACGAAACTGGGGCGGTATCTGTTTGTTAGAAATTGGTAGAAGTAGAAGCTCGGCTGTAACATAAAAACATTTAATTGTCATCATCATTACTACCTACTAATATTGTTGTCTATTAGCTTTTGCCCGTAGCTTCGCCCACGTCACTCAGGAATAAAGTACCTTTCTATCGGTGAAAAAATTTTAGCAAACGGTACTTTCAAAGATTACCTCCTACAAACAAAAAAACAAACTTTACCTCGTGTAGATAATATAGATATTACAAATATATACATGCATTCGAAATTCGCATGAATATAGAGTAGCGTGAGACAGGTGACGAAGGTTTCAAACCAACAACGTCCCAACCAAGGTGACCTTGTTAGTTTCAATGCGTGTAGACAGCAGTTGTAAACCATGACCTTCAACGCCCTTGGTTGGGAGGCGCGTTTTCCCAACCACCGAACGTGTTGGCGCGTCACATCCATGTAGCCGCAACATACAATACAACACAAGTAGTGTTGCCAGGCGTCCCGATTTGCGCGGGATGTCCCGATTTTTATGGGTCTGGGGACGCGTCCCGATATGCACCTCATCGGGACGCTAAATGTCCCGATAAACCAAAAACCCTGAAACTCAAAGAACGACTGAAAAAGTCTGGGTTTTACTCAGTAAAAATTTGACATGCCCTCTTGTTCCACCCCAGAGGGAAAGAAGTCACTGGATGATTTCCCATCTAAAAAAAAAAAAATATTTGTCCCGATTTAAAACCCTAAATCCCGATTTGTTTTACCATCTATCCCGATTTTTATACAAACAGACCTGGCAACACTAAACACAAGAGACATAATAGAAAGACAATGTGAACGCGAACGTTCGCTTGGGGTTTAATGAATTAAGTGTTCGTTATAACAACGCCTTGCACGCGTCTGTAAATATGTTGTAATATAATTTAGTAAATTTAAAAAAAAAATCTTTATAAGTAACATGGTTTTGATCCAAAAATATACTCACCTTAATGTTGTTGTCCATTTTAACAAGTGAATAAAGATATATTTCCACATAGTGCCTCGGGTCTTGTCGGCTGACTCTTCTACTACGCAGTGTAAAATTTCTAACGTATTTCGGGTCAAGCCAATCCACCACTGGACGCTCAGTACTAATGTAAGTTATCTACAACATAAATAAGTTTAAAAGGAGGAGGCATCAAAGTATAACATAAAAAAACACAATTGAAAATAAATACAAAAGAAAAAAATTACAAGTAGTGCGTACTATCTTATTAATTTTTTATTTTATTTTTAAATATTTTAGTAAATCTTACAGACTAATAACAACATAATGACAATAAAAAATAACTAAATTGCTAATTACAAGCTTCCACAAATATTGACAAAAATATTCGGTCTCACGATACCTTAACTGAACAAACATAACAATATATATGGTTCCAGCGCAAATAGGTGCTCCTTGATCAAAAACTGGCTTTGCTTAAAGCTTCCTAACTGTGTCTGCTTTGGTGCAAAAGAGTTCAATGCCGGGTCCACATGAAATCTTCTTAAAACAGCGACTGGCTCTTAGAAAAATGCATTACCAAGGGCGTCGTCAAGGGGGGCCCCCCTTAGATATTAAATGTAGCTAGCCGCAAAGCAAACGCAAAGTGCGAGCAATTGACTAAAAACATGGCTAGGAAGCACCATGGCAGAAGATCGCCTTAATGGTCTGACCATGATGAGTGTACACAGAGCTATAATAAATAAAAACCTAGATAATTTTAATGATAAAGTGGTTGAAAATTTTGCAAAAAATCCCCGCAGGTTATGTTTTAATTAAATATTATTTTTGTTAAAATAAATAATTATTACTGCTGTGTTTAAAAGTTTGATTTAGTTATTGTGCTGTTGAGGGCTTGTAAAGTTTTATATTTTGATATTAGAACCATTCTTATTACAATCGTCATCGAGGCAAAGATTTCCAAAGTGTAACACTTCATGCTCTCGGCGTTCATATTTTTTATCCCCCATAATATTGCCCTATTGCCCCCCCCCCCTTAGTCATAAGCTGGTGACGCCCTTGTGCATTACGCCTAAATACTAATTTAGTGTTTGCACTAATCACATGAAGAAATGGTCGCTGTCCCAGCCCAATCTGATTAGTGCGTATTGATAACTTTGAAACAAGTTCAGGACAGTCAATTGAACCATTTGAGATATTAATCAAGGAGCACACATAATTAATTTCACGTTTCTGGTCAAGAGATAAAAAATAGTACCCTTTGCATCGCTGAGTTTAGTTATCAGGTACTTATTTTGGTCTATAATCAAGAAACTTAAGATTTTTTTTCTGAATGCCCT
Organism: Mythimna ferrago; assembly: GCA_910589285.2. Lineage (NCBI taxonomy): Eukaryota > Metazoa > Arthropoda > Insecta > Lepidoptera > Noctuidae > Mythimna > Mythimna ferrago. The sequence goes on along the minus strand of OU342691.1, from coordinate 23,329,613 downwards.
CAATACGAGACTTACACAGGGTTATTTGTAAAACGATGGCAACTTCTCAGAGATATGTTACTAACGTATGATGTTACGTTTTTGTTGTATATAATGTTAGAAATACAGTCCTGCAAGACCATGCCCCTAAAGTTGAAGGGTAAAATTTACAAGTCCGTCATAACACCTGTCATACTGTATGGATCAGAATGTTGGGCTGTGGAAAAAAAGGATGAAAATAGATTGCATGTAGCGGAGATGAGAATGTTGAGATGGATGTGTGGTGTGACGAGAATGGATAAAGTGAGAAATATGAGTATCTTAGAGGAAGTTTGAAAGTGGCGCCAGTGACTGAAAAGTTGAAAGGTAATCGGTTATCTTGGTATGGTCATGTGAAGAGGAGGGATGAAGCGCATATTACTAAAAGAGTTCTGAGTATACATGTAGATGGATGGAGAGGGAGAGGAAGACCGAAAAAAAGATGGATGGATTGTGTGAGAAGTGATATGAAAGAAAAGGGAGTTAGTGATAGTTTGACAGGTGACAGGACAGAATGGAAGAAGAAAACGTGTTGCGCCGACCCCAAGTAATATGGGATAAGGGCAGGAAGAAGAAGAAGAATACAGTCCTGCAAGATTGTTAGTGTATTACAAATAACCCTGTATATAAAAGGAGAAACTGACTGACTGACAAATCAACACACACACGCTGAAACTACTGGAACTAGGAACATGACATGCATACGGTTTCCTCCACTAAGAGGGATTTTGCAAAATTCACTCTATAAGGGTGAATTAGGCCACTTATTGGGTCCCATTAAACGCAAGGTGACATCGCGGCAGACCAAGGCGAAGGTGGAGAGATGAGCTTGATAAATACCGGAGGGACTGGCCCGCAATGGCTGAAGACAGATGTGTGTGGAAAAGGGAGAGGGAGGCCTTCGCCCAGCAGTGGGACATAAATGAGCTAACTAACTAATTAAATCTATAAGGGGATAAAACGTGGTTTTAAAGTTTGTATACGTTTGTGTATTTTGTGTTCCACAGTCACGCGGACGTTCACTGCAGGACATGGGCCTCCGTCAAGTGTACTCCAGAATCTTTCGCCTCTATTGACCTTACTCATCGAACAGAATGAAGCAACATTCTGTTCCACGAGTAATGTGCCCTGTGTTGGTAACTATGACCCTCCTTTAGTTTTTTTTTAACTTCTTCTTCTTCCTGGCCTTATCCCGTATTACTTGGGGTCGGCGCAACATGTTTTTTTCTTCCATTCTGTCCTGTCACCCGTCAAACTATAGCTAACTCCCTTTTCTTTCATATCACTCCTCACACAATCCATCCATCTTTTCTTCGGCCTTCCTCTGCCTCTTCATCCACCTACATGTATACTCAGAAATCTTTTAGTAATATGCGCTTCATCTCTCTTTATTTATTTTTTTTTAACTATTACTCCATAAAATAAAAACTATGATTATAAATACTCACACTTTCAGAAATGCAATCATCATTTTGGTAAAGCCAAAAAATTACCAAACCAAACACAAAATATTTTAAGTTCATGTTATATTTATTGACTGGCAAATTTTCTATGTACTTTCGCATCTACGAATGACAATTTTAGTCTGTCATGTGGTATTTATAACAAATGATCGGATGGTATTACTTTAGTTAAGGGCAACCGGAAATAGCAATGTGTAATTGCGATAGCTAGATAATAATTCACTCAATTAACCATAAAATATCAATACAAAAAAAATTCACAGAAAGCTTGCAAACTGCTTATTACAAACCTCCACAAATAAATAAAAAAAAATCGAAAAGAAGAAAGTACATACAAATTAATTAATTATTTACGAGACCAGTTAGCTATCATCGAAATATTTCTAAAATCTGCCTGTATTCTAAAGTTCTTGAACGTATAGTTTACACCGATTTCAAGACAATTCTTGGCGATGAACTGTTTGTTAAGAAATGTTTTGTTAAGAACCGCTCGACCACGTCTAACTTACTTCTGTCACAGGAGTTTGTTAATAACAAACGGTATAGTACAGCGTCAAGCTGACGTAGTTTATACTGACTATAGTAAGTGTTTCGACAGAATTGATCATCAAATGCTGAAAAAGCTGTTTCTCACCGGAATTCATGGGGACTTGTGCGAGTAGTTCTTATTCCTATTTGTTCCTATCTAGAGAACAGAACGCAGGCTGTACAAATTTCAAGTTTACCCCTCTGGTTGGAGTTCTGTCCCTTCAGGCATGCCTCAAGGCTCCATTATGGGTCCATTGTTATTCAAATTGTTCATTACAGGTATCAAACAGTGCTTCCATCGTTCGTACATTTTGCTCTATCTTACAGTCTCCAGAGATGTCTTTTAAGTGATAACGCCAGGATGGTTTTATATATTTATTTGAATCTCCAACATTACCAGCATTGGGAATTTACAAATACATTGTATAACAGTATTCAAGTACTTCTTCTTCTTCTCGAATCGATGGTTTTCTTTTCCATCAAAGTTTTTGGGCCCAGTAGGTTGCAACGTTTATAACGGCGTTAGTAGCGTTTTTTAGGTCCTCCAAAGTGCAGGTGTTGGGACAATTTGAGTATTCCATCGTGTGGGTTATCACCTGGTCAGGAGGATTCAAGTACAGCAACACTAAGAGACAATCGCTACATTATAATAAAACATTTGATTTAAAAACACATAAGATTAAGTAATTAAATTTCTTTGAAGAAATGTCAAAAGAAAAAAATATATCTTAGTATTAATAAAACAAGAACAAAAATAAAAATTTAAAATTACATAATTACAGAAATAGATTAATGTCTATTGAATTAAATTATATTAAATTAAATCAAAGACAATTAGATACATATAGTTTTATAGTTACAAACAAAAGCATGCATTATATTATACCGTTTGAGTCTAGTCATATTTAGCCGTAAGTTAAAGCGTTCAAATATTTCCATATCACTGAAAATTTAAAAAAAAAAACAGACACAAAAAAATACCTCAAAAATGTGTGATTTAGAAAGCTCTTAAAATCAGAGGTAATTTTTATATTACAATATCAAAATTTGTCAAAAATCATAATGACAAATACAAGACAAGATTACAAAATGTATGTCAAAATTAGAATATTTATGTCAAAGTTACAAAATGCATGTCAAATATATGTGTCAAATAAAACTGGCCAATTTGGACTAAGAAAGAAAAAGTGTTATTAAAGTTTTTTTTTTGTTTCTTAATTCTTTATTGTACATAAAATATAGTACAGGGTGATACAAACAGTTTATGTACAAAGGCAAGCTTAACTCAACAATGAGTTTTCTCCTAGGAAACCTTTGAGTTATAAAGAGAGAACATACAGGGTGGCCCAGAAAGAAATGCACTTTTGATTTGGTTCGCTTTTTAAACGACAAAATTGCGGTGCGCGGGAGTTATGTCAGTGTAAAGCCCGGGCTTTGTAATTTTTGTCACCATGAGTCGTTACACGGGAGAGCAGAATGCATTTTGTATCCACGCATTTTATGACAATGCTCGATTTCATGTGACTGTTTGACGGCTTTACAGTGTTGAATTCGAATTACGGCGCATCAGTGAGTGTCCAAGCACTAATTTCATTAGGTAATGGTTTTAAAGATTCCAAAGGACACGATCAACGCTAAAAATGCAAACTCGCGGTCCCCAAAGAGTATCACGGACCGACAAATACATTCGGCGAGTTCGTAAATCTGTACGCGCGAATCCGCGAATTAAGAAGCGCAAACGTTCATCGACTTTGGAAGTGTCTATATCGACATTGTAACAAATTTTACGGCTTGTCTTGAAATTACATTCTTTTATGATGCAGTTGGTACAGAAACTAAAGGCAGTAGACATCGAATCGAGATTGAGATTTGCAAATGAAATACGCAATAAATTCAATAATTTTATTAACATCCTGTTCTCTGATGAAGCCCATTTACCTAAAAGGATTCGTAAATAAACAGAACTGTAAGTATTGTGCAGCAGAAAATCCGCGTTTGAAACATTAGAAGCCGCTAAAGTCACTGAAAGTTACAGTTTGGGTCGCAATTGTGAAATGGGGAATCATTAGACTGTTTTTTTCTAGAAACAATTTTAGTTGAGCGGTGACCGTCTATTCAGAGCACTTTACTGCCATGCTGAGAACTTTTGTGATTCCAAAGCTACAAGAATGGCGAGGTTATATCAGGAACACTCGGTTCCAGCAAGATGGGGCTTCATGACACACATCAAATGAGAGCATCAAAGAAAATTGTTCCTACAAAAAATAATTTCAGGCAGGGGTGACATCTCCTGGCCACCATGAAATCCCGATTTCACTCCAGCAGACTTCTTTTTGTGCCGTTACCTTAAGAACTAATTATCAGAGTATATTCTATTCTTAAGAATAGAATATACTCTGATAATTCAACAAGTCTACAGCAACTGAATCTGAAAATTCGACAAGAAATGGAATCCGTTTCGAAAATAACTCTAACGAAAGTTTTCCAAAATTTTGAGACCTGGGCCTCAAATCTGCTATTACAATAGTGTCAGAATGGTCTATCATTGATTTCTTAATTGTTGTGTTTGACAAGTTTTGGTAATCTACTAATATTATAATGGCGTCACTATAACTTTCCGATGGTCAACCACTGACACTCCATTGAAAAAAAATGATTTTTTTTTTTCGATGGGAAAAATCATTCAATGACAAACCCCGCTCTTGGGCGGAGCGGGAGATAGTGTCAGACTCTTACTGACTAAAAACCCATCCCGTTCCTTCAAGCCTTCATACCGGGGCTCGAGCGCCCTTTCGGATAACCCTAGCCCCAGTAGGCTTCGACCCGGCTGGGCCCCTGCTGTTCGATCATTATGAATTAGCAGATTACAAACTTTTAGCAAAATGACAATGGGATCGTGTTGGAATGACGAATTTATAAAAATAGCAGACTTAGGCCCCAGATTGCCCAGATTGATCCCAGATTGGAAGCATGCTGTAACCGTCAAGGTAATAACTTGAACTATGTATTTTTTTAAAAAGTAAAAAAAAAATTAAATTGTACTAAGTATATAAAGATTTACAAAATTATACAGTTCTTTTTTTCTTTAATTTTCAAAAGTGCATTTCTCTCTGTCCACCCTGTACTCGAGGAACTAAATCAAATATATAATTATATTATACATAAGTCTAATATACAGGGTTATTTGTTAAACACTAATAACCTTGCAGGACTTTATTACTAACATCATAAACAACAGGGTAAGTAATATATGATATAATTACAAAATCTCTAATATTTACAAGATATAACAACTGAATCTATAATTTTGTTTGATATAACGATCATTTAGTATAATAATCGGTTGATAGAACTTTAGTATTTGACTATTTTTTATAAGTATAGCATTCATTGAATATAAAATCGTCAGATATACAACTCAAAAGATATAACACCTGTTTAGTCTAATATGATAAAAACGCCTCCACTCCGCTTGGGCCTTAGCCTTCTAACCTAACCTATCAGAGTCGGGATGCTTCAAATCCGGGTAGAAAACATCAGCATGGCTTTAAGATGAATTTTAAACGATAGACCTAATGAGTTTAAAAAAAAAAATTCAGCAACGAATAGCATGACGGCAAGCAGTCACGCAGTATGCAAGAAAGCATGGAGCATGCAAACAGACATGCAGTATGCAAGCCGGCATGCAGCAAGTAGGCCATTTTCATTCAATCTAATCTGACTATGACTGGCCTGTTGGTTTAGTGGCTAGTGATCCTGACTGCTATGCCCGAGGTTGTGGGTTCGATTCTCACCGAGGACAAATGTTTGTGTGATGAGCATGATCATTTGTTCTGTGTCTGAATGTAATTTATCTATATATGTATATATTTAGAAATATATAAGTATGTTTATCAGTTGTCCAGTACTCATAATACAAGCTCTGCTTAGCGAGAATAGACGGCGTTGTGTGATAGTTAAAAAAAAATCCTCAATTATTTCAGCGTTTGTCTAATTCTTTCCCTAGAAATAGACGTGATAATTTCATACTCTGTGTTCACGCCGCTGAAGCAACTCCTATGCGTAAGAGCACATTTTGCATGACTCAGATCATTTTTATTTAAATTGCCCAAATCATATTAAATATATCATACTGCTCTTAAAAGTAATTGAAGGGTTTTAACTGAAAGAGCAATTACAGTATAGCAGAATTAATGAAATATGACAATTTTGTTTTTTTTTTCTATTATTTGGAATAATAAATTGTAATTTAAAATTGTTTAATGACAGTAATTCATAATTTGATTGACTAATTTATATAATGACTACTTTGACATTGAACTTACATCTAAAGTTATGCTTTTTGAAATTTAATTATACCTAAACAAAATTTAATAATTATGTATTTAATTTTTATGTACAATAATCACAGTTAATGCGCCATCTCTTCCTAAAAATTTGTACGCTACGATATGCGGCTGAATATGTTGGACCTTGTATTTCATTATTATCTTGTTTATAGAAATAAAATACTTACTTACTTATTAAATTTTTATACTTTATTATCTACCTAGTTTGATTTATCTAAATTGCTTTTTTGTAAATTAAAATAGAATAGATTTAAATAGATTTCCCTATTTAAAATTTAAGACTCATCGGTTGCATGAATGTATTTTAAAAAGGACGATGAAATCGATCAAAACGTTCCCATGACTCTTCATCGATCAACGGATATGAAATGTATCACAAACGAAAGACCTTAGCAACGTTATCATTTTTAATCATGGTGACATCTCTCAAAAGTGCGGGATGTAGCGAGAAAATTTTATTTTATCATTAAGTATCCCATTTATTTATTTTTGTGTACATATAATTTACACTTTTAAATATTAACAAAAATACACTCACCGGCACAATTAACCCCCCACCTATATTTTTGGTGACCCTGTTTGTTTATGTTAACTGTGGCTTATATCTTTTCATTTTTTGTTAAGTGGGTATTTTAGCAATAAACTAAACACTTTTAATACCCTTATTTCGATTCGTAAACTTGTGTCACCAAAGCGTTTTTTGGAATTTAGTCGCTGCTTGACATTGTTGCAGTTACGTTACCTTGTTTACGCCCGGCTTTACAGGTTCTCATGTTACTGGTGAACCTGCCAGTAACAGGAGAACCTGTAAACCCGCGCGTATATGCATCCGTACATGAGATCAAATTGTGTAAAATATAAATGACTAAGTGTACTTTGGGCAACATGGAATATTCCGTTGTAAAGCGTGATACATATTCGACGTGTCAAATTTTGTTAGACCTTTATCAGTAAGAAAATAGGTGGTTCAAATTCTAAGGAAGAGGTGGTGATAGCACAAAGTGCTGGAGTCCATACGAATCATTGGTGCGTGATGTCCATACGCGGCTTTATCCACGCGCAACAGATGCACGAGACTACGAATACAATTCTCGTCGTTATTTGTACAACTTTGGCGATTGGTATGATGATACTGATTTTTTATAAATTGTATAAACGATACCATGCTCCAATTTTTGCTCAATTTATTACAGACTAGCTTTTGCCCGCGGTTTCACCCGCGTACATAAAATATAGCCTATGTCACTCAGGAATAAAGTAGCTTTCTGTCCGTGAAAAAATTTTAGCAATCAGACCAGTACTTTCAGAGATTACCTCCTACAAACAAAAAAACAAACTTTACCTCTTTATTTTATTAGTGTAGGTGACCCTGAGGAGGAACTCCAGTCTGCTTAAGAGAGCCCAAGCCTAGGTGGCTCCTCAACAACCGCAATCCGCCAAATCAGAGCTCATAGCTTAATATCGTCAGGAGCTGAAGATGCGTATTGTTTCCACGAGTGTATAGTGCGTATGTTAAAGGTACTGCGATCATATCACCATCTCCCGCCCCTGGGCGGAGCGGGAGGGCGTGTCAGACTTTTACTGACTAAAAACCCACTCCTGTTCCTGCTTTACCCATGGCCCCAGTAGACTTCGACCCTGCTGGGCCTCTACGGTTGCTGACAACTCCCTGAGAAGCGCGAAGAACACTACGAATTAACCGTGTCCGATGAGGACCTGCGTTATGCGGAAGGTAAGGACGCCGTGAGGTCTTTCCAGCCACGCCTCAAAGAGGGGACTTACCGCCATAATTATGGCGTGCCCAGCACTGGGTAGTGACAGTCGCTGGCGGCATTCCACCATGAGATCCCGCCGGAACTCTGTCCGCCATGCCGTGCCATCACCTCTATGAAGTTACAATTTAGATAGCAATTATAATAAAATTAGAAAGTTAACAAACCATATAAAAACATTTCAACCAACAAAACACTGTTTTTTTACACACTAGATATAGATATTTACCTACAATATTTTTTTGAACTCTATCAAGGAGAGAAGTTTATTAGACAATGGCTGTTCAGATAAGCATTATTTATTTGTTTAAGAGTATAATATTGTCTCTGTTTTACCTCCATTGCGTTTCAGAAAGGGTGAGTGACAAATCTGTACATCTATACATATAAATAAAATTGGAATGTCTATTTGTAATATTGAAATAACTGCTTTTTACTACATGCATATGAATATAATTATATACGGTACATACACCAAAATAACATTTTTTACGATTTTTGTCTGTCTGTCTATCTGTCCGTTTGTCCGGGCTAATGTCTGAAATGACTGGACCGATTTTGACGAGACTTTTTTTGGCAGATAGCTGATGTAATAAGGAGTAACATAGGCTTATTAATATACTTTTATTTTAGAAAAAATATATTCAAAATCCTGTAGTCCACGCGAACCAAGTCGCGGGCACAGCTAGTCTTACAATACGATTATATTATTATTTTTTTTAATTATTGGGTTAAAATAAGTAGTGGTGGGCCAGTGGTAACGGCCCTGACTTATGAGTTGTAAGTTCAAACCCAGACAGGTGCATAACTTTGTGTATCTAATTTATTTCATTACCACTAGAAACGGTGATGGAAAACATCGTGAGGTAATCGGCATGTGTTTGGGGTCCAATGGAACTTCAATGAAACTCCCGTATCAAGGTATGGTAATATATTTTGGTTTTACTGATTTTTAACAAGTTTATAAGCGGAGCGCTAGATAGAAGGATGACAAAAATTTTACACATCAAAAAAAAATGTAGGTGGACGAATAACAAAAAATCATATTCAGTACGGCGCGAGCGCCTAGTCTTTTGGAAAGACAAAAAATCACACACACTGCACTTCTTAATATTAACGCAGGCGTAAACATCCTCCCCCCGTTGAAACTTCCGAAGTTTTGAAAAGTCCCCTTCGGTTGGTAAGGGGCAGGTTGTATTTTTAGTTTATATGATTGTGTGAGGCACGAATAAACGTTTTTCTTTCTTTCTTTTTCTTTCAGATGAGAACTAGAGGGCGCCGTAAAGTTCCCCTGATCGTCCTGATGTCGGCCACTCGTGAAACACCATCTGGTCCTGGGAAGAGTCTTTCATTGCGCCCAAGTCTCCAGGAAAGGGGTGGAACGCCATCTTCTTGCAGTAAAACCAGATCTCCAATCTTGACCGAAGCGGTGTTGGTCTTCCATTTTCGACGCAGTTGCAACTCAGCAATATATTCCTTTTGCCAGCGTTGCCAAAAATGTTGGTATATTTGCTGCAATCTGGCATAACGCTGCAAATTTGTTGAGGGGCAGTCTGCCACAGCTGGTTCAGGCAGAGCGGTGAGAGCCCGGCCAATGAGAAAATGCCCAGGAGTAAGGCACTGGAAATCGTTAGGAGAAGCGGATAAGGGATAGAGAGGTCTACTATTTAAAACAGCTTCTACCTGAGCGAAAAGAGTCTGTAGTTCTTCGAAACTTAGGTGGGAATTACCCATTACTCGTCTAATATGATATTTTGCTGAACGGATGCCGGCCTCAAAAATGCCGCCAAAATGAGGAGCGTAAGCAGGTGAAAAGTTAAACTGAATGCCTTCCGAACATGCAAAATCTGATAAATCGTTTTGGTAAATCTTAAAAAAGTTATTAATTTCCTTTGCTCCTGCGACAAAGTTGCGTCTATTGTCGCAGAAAACTTCCGCTGACCTGCCTCTTCGTGACACAAACCTTCGGAAAGTCATGATAAATGCATCCTTTGATAGATCGCTCACGGCTTCAAGGTGAGAAATTTTATATCGAAGGCAAATAAAAAAACAAAGATAGCACTTGACTAGCGAGGCACCACGCCCCCTTTTGTTTACAATTAAGAATGCCCCAGCGAAGTCAATTCCTACTGTTTGAAATGGAAAGTCGGGCGTGACACGTTGGGATGGTAAATCCCCCATGAGTGGCGCAATAGTCTTGCCCAGCAAGCGTCTGCACCTGGGACAGTTATGAAAAACGCGCCTAGCCAAGTTTCTGCCATTAATCGGCCAAACGTATTCTCTAACACTAGCTAACAGTAGTTGTGGACCAGCATGTAATCCACGTTTATGTTCATATTCGAAAATCAATTTCGTAAAATGATGCGAAGCATGCAAGAGAATCGGGTGTTTTTTATTGTAATTATAGTCAGATGAACCTAGTCGGCCACCAACTCGCATAACCTTGTTATCGCTTAAAAATGGAGTCAATGATAAAATGTTTGATTTAGTACTTAAAACCTTATTATTATATAGCAAATTATATTCACCGAGAAATGATTCTTGCTGTGCAAAACGACACAAATGAATAAATGAATTATTTAATTCATCAACCGTTAGATTACCATAAATTTTATTTTTATTAGGTTTTAAATTATTAAATGATAAATGATAAATGATAAATGATAAATGATAAATGATAAATGATAAATGATAAATGATAAATGATAAATGATAAATGATAAATGATAAATGATAAATGATAAATGATAAATGATAAATGATAAATGATAAATGATAAATGATAAATGATAAATGATAAATGATAAATGATAAATGATAAATGATAAATGATATTTATTTTGCAAATAGGTTTAAAAAACACTTTTACACGTCAATTTTTTTTTTCGTCAATTTATGCTAGATGAGGCCGGTGTTTCCTATCTGACTACCCTGAGAAGAAACAACGAAACAAATTCAGGGGTCAAAGTCTCTTTTAAAGTCCATACAGTAAATATGTAATGGTCAAATCACATGAGAACCATGCAGATTTGTCTGAGATGGTCTTTTGAAGAAAGAACCATACAGATTTGAGTGGACCTGTCCAATCAGTGTAAGCATTTGTCAGTATTCGAAAAGCTCAACTTAGGACTACTAAGGAGCTCCACGACTTGACGAACAATACCAAAGAAAGGACATTTGGGTAGGCCGCAGAAAATACTCAAATTGCCAGACATACGTTAAAATTACTGAATAGAAAAGAAAAAGCAATCAACATAGTCCTCACATTTACAATAATCTAAGGAAATTAATAGTTTACAAAATATTTAGCAAAGTAAATATTTGTGTCAAAGAAAAAAAAAAATACTTTAAGTACTTAAAATGTATACACGTCAATTTGTAAAATAAAATAAAAATAATCTCCAATGTCAAATTGTAAAAAATTAAATAAAATAAAAAGAAAAGGCACATTAGAAAATAAAAATAATAATAAAAAAAAAATACAAAAAGAAGATAAAAATAAAAATATCAACAGTTGTAGTAAGTACTGGAGCAGGTCAATCCCAAGCCTTCTCGTCCTGAATATAGTCCTTTACAGTGTAAAAAGCCTTTTGACAAAGTTTACGTTTAAGTTTTATTGATAAATCTAAGCACGTAAGCGAAAGACCGTTTTATTTTAGTTAAGCTAGAAAAGTTTTTAAAATTAAGTATAGGCTCATTTTGAGAAACAACATGAGAGCCGGTACAATTAGGTTTGGTTTCCGGTAAATCATTAATATTAATTTTATTGGGTTTTAAGATAGGCCAATTACATCCAGGCTCCGTGAGAAATGAAGGGCCTGACCACCATAGATTAGTACCGCTGAGTTTGTCTGGGCTGATTCCTCTAGATATGAGGTCAGCAGGATTAACAGATGGGGGCACATAGCGCCACGAGGAGGCGTCGGTTAGCTCACAGATTTCCGTAATTCAATTAGCAACAAATATTTTCAAATTTATAAAACTAGTGTGAAGCCAGACAAGTACTACTGACGAATCGCACCAATGTACTTGATGCTGAAATTCATATCGTAGTGCCTGCCTAACAGCCTTGCATAACCTTGCTGCAAGTAGGGCTGCACACAATTCTAAACGAGGAATAGTTGTACCTTTAATTGGAGCTACTTTGGACTTCGAGCAAAGCAGCTTGACTGTAACCTCGTTCCCAGCATTGACGGAACGTCAATAAATGCAAGCGCCATATGCATGTTGAGATGAATCACTGAAAGAATGTAATTCTACATATGCGGGTTCCTTACAAAGAACATGACGCGGAACTTCTAGAGTTAAAAGGGAAGGTAAAGAGTGCATAAAGTTGGACCAGTCTCTTTGAACATCAGGTGATACTGGATAGTCCCAAGTTAAATTAAGCAGCCATAGTTGTTGTAATAACATTTTCATTCTTATTACACACGGACTTATCAGTCCCAAAGGGTCAAATATTTTAAAAAGAGACGATAAAAAAGATCTTTTAGTTAAATTATTATTAGTAGAAAGTGGAAATTTTATAGGGAAATGTAACTGATCAGTTGATGGGTTCCATCCCATGCCTAGAGTACTAGTGTGAGTGAGTTGACTCACTTATTAAAAGATTATCGTTAATTTGAGTATTTGAGTCAAACAATGAAGGTAATTTAGTCTTAAATTTACGAAGATTAAAGCATCCTTTCTTTAATTCTTCGGTTACAGATTGGTGAATATAACGTAGGGTGTTCTCACTTTCAGAACCGGTAATGAGATCATCCACGAAGAAATCATGTTGGATTATATTTTTAACTATAGGATCAGCACATTCTTCACCAATTTGCCATAGACAACGAGTGCTCAAGTAACTGGAACTTGCCATTCCGTAAGTCACAGTGCCTAGTTGAAACGCTTTGATGGGTAGAGACTCATCCTCTCTCCATAAAATAAGTTGAAGGTTGAGATCTTCCTCATGGACACGGATCTGACGGTACATTTTCTCGACGTCTCCCGTGAGGAGAAACTTATGTTGTCGAGCTCTTATTAATATGGAGAACAGTGAGTCCTGCATCTTAGGCCCGACCATGAGGATATCATTTATAAACTGACCTGATGAAGTAGGAGCTGAACCGTCGAACACTACTCTAATTTTTGTAGACTCACTACTGTCTTTGAAGACAGCGTGATGGCAGAGGAAGTAAGATGTAGAAGGTATAGGTATAGCAGATTCTGAAAGGTGACCTAAGTCTGCGTATTCACGCATGAATTCTAAATATTGCGATTTCACATGTGGTTGTTTGCGAAATCGCTTTTCTAAATTTAATAAGCGTTTTTTAGCGAGTGAATAAGATTCACCTAGATAATCAGGTGTATCCTTTAAAGGTAGACTAACTGAGAACCTACCGTTTTCTAAACGAAAGGTGTGCGATAAGAAATGCATTTCGCACGACTTCTCGCTATGACTCATATGTGGTTGAGTTTGGGGAATATCTTCTAAGTCCCAGAACTTGGTGAATTCTTAATGTATTTTGTCAACAGACGACACATATGAAACGACTGAATGATTAGAATCTGTAGTATTTTCATTTAAGTTATTATTTGTAGATAAATTAAAATACATAGGACCAGTTATCAGCCAACCAAATTGAGAACTTCTCAATACAGGTGAATTAAGAGCGAGAGAGAGTTGATCACGGCCAATAATGTCCCAGAAAATATCGGCACCGATGAGAACATCAACAGGTGCTGGTTGGTAGAAGTGAGGGTCTGCTAAAAAGTAATCATTTTGTATATTAAGTTTTTTTACGTCAACGGGCGTTCTAGGTATATTACCGGTTAATACTGGCAATACCAGAAAAGAAGAAGTGATGGTAAAATGTTTCATCAAGGATTTCAGCTGGATTACACAAGTTTCTGTAGCCTGAGTGGTAGTTTTATTGCCTATGCCAATTATATTGACATGCAAAGTGGTAGTCGGTACTAAAAGTAGTTTTGTTTTAAGAGATTGAGTGATAAATGATGACTGACTACCGCAATCCAAAAGAGCACGAACCTTCAGTGTTTGATTGGTCATGGGATTGGCTACCTCAATATAAACAGTAAACAGTAAAACTTGATGGGTATTTTGGTTTGCAAAATTAACGATAGTATCGTCAGTGGTGTCGGGTGAAATAGTGACAACACTAGAAATATTTTTGTTAGTGGGTTGTTTATGCAAGAGTCTATTGTGCCTTGCATCGCACATGCGACACGGATGCATGCGACAATTGCGTGCGGAATGGCCTGACCTTAAGCAGTTATGGCAAAGCTGTAATCTGCTTACTTCAGTGAAGCGGTCATCCACACTCATTGCCAAAAAGGTGGGACAATCATAAAGACGATGATTACCATTACAAACGCTGCATGATATTTCAGCAATATTATTGTCTTCACTATTAGAAGTGTATGACTGATGAGATTTTATATTATGGTTAGTATCTATAGGCTTCGAAATTGTCTGAGTCTTAGGCCTGGCGCCCACTATCGGTGGGCATCGGTGCGGCTCGGTAGAGCTCGAGCGCTTTACGCCGGCTTCGGGCGGCTTTGGGCGCCTTAGAGCTGCGTCGGGCGACTTCGGGCGGCTTTGGGCGCCTGAGAGCTGCCTCGGCAGTCGTAAACACGCCTAAGGACGCCGTAGCTGATTTTGGGTAGCCTAAGAATAGTTCTGGCTGCAGAAACATCGCAGAGCAGTCACTCGTAACGTTCCGTGAAAACAGTTATGTGTGTGTATTTATAATGGTGGATTGGGACTTAGTTCTCATTGTTCATCTTGCTGAAGAAGAAGAGAAACTTGGAGCCTTAAGACAGAGTATTAGGACATTATTATTAGTATTTTGGTTAAAAAAAAATGCCAATAACAGTTTTCTTTACGAATGTACATGCGCAGAAGTTCGCAGAGCCTATGTTCAGGACTGCCAAGTTATTTTGCGTCTACTTGTACGATACGACAATGAAGGCGCGTGCGGTGATCGAAATGACTGTTCTGCGACGTGTCTGATCCGAAAATGCCACCCCAGCTACCCGAAGACCGCCTCGGCATCCTTAGTCATGCTTACGGCTGCCGAGGCCGCCCGAAGTCGCCCGACGGAGCTCTAAGGCGCCCTATGCCGCTCGAAGCCGGCGTAAAGCGCTCGAGCTGTACCGAGCCGCACCGATGCCGACCGATAGTGGGCGCCGGGCCTTAGGGTTAGAATACGATTGGCTGCTATTTATTGACTCAAGTACGTCAGCGCGATCAATAAGAAACTTGAAAAAATGTTGCAAATTAGGTATATTGGTATCCAATGTGCCCCGGTACTCTTCCCACTTGGCTCTAGTGCAACTATCAAGCTTGGGGCTCATTATATGAATGAGCAAAATATCCCAGTCACGCGAACCTATACCGAGACTAGTTAAGGCACGTAAATTTTTATTAACATGATCCACAAGGAATCTTAATGATTTATCAGACTCATTTGCGATTGGTTTTATATGTAATAATGAATTTATATGATGAGTTGCTAATTGGCGAGTATTATCATATCTGTCACATAGTAAGTTCCAAGCACACGCATAATTTGCGCTTGATACCTCCAAGTTAGTTATAATGCGCGCTGCATCGACAGTCAAGTACGAAATAAGATAATGAAATTTGTGAATGGGAGCGATGCGGTCGTTATTATGTACTATAGATAGGAATATGTCACGAAACTCAAGCCAACTAAAATTAGACCCGTCGAACTTAGTAACTTGAATCTGTGGTAATTTAAAACCTATATCATGATGATCATGATTACACGGACCTGTGGTTATCTGACTTGAATTTAAGTCCTTGACTTTCATCATGACGGTTTGACTTACGTTTTTGTGTAATACTTTGAGCAATTGCAATTTTGGATATAAATAGTTGTTCGATAGTATCACGCTCATCAATCTCACTAGATAAATTTTCAGAGTGCAACACTTCTATCTGATTTTGCAAGTCGTCAAAACGGCTTTATATAGATTCAAATTTGTTTAATTTTAATGTTAACTCAGCTAACTCAATGTGAGAAAGCGTTTCTTTAGAGGTAATGTTTGATAAAAAGTTTCTAAATTTAGTTATTTGACCTTTTATGGAGCTGCGTTTCACTAAAAGATCCTGTAGTTCACGAGGATCGTTTGTGCTAGCTTCACCTCCATAGTCTTTTCCCATTGGAAATGTAATAAATAAGTTGTTTGATTATGGAAATGTACAGATACAAGCTAGTCCACGATATGTAAAAAAGAAAAACTAAAAATCTTAGCTCACGCTTCTCGCCTAACGTCACCTGAGGCCGGCTCTGCGCAGCAGTAGGGCTCCCGTTCAGTCCCGCTGTCACACGGTGACACGGCAGGCGTCCCGCGTTTGCGTGACACGGAGAGATCGACCTGGAATGTTCGGCGATAATGGTGAACTATATGCTTTTATAACAGTTATAAGCCTGTGAGGAAACACGAATGAAAAACTATGGTTCCATCAATAAATGACGTAAATTACTTTAATGAACTGCGTATGGTGTATTCTTGTAATATTTAGAGACACTACATTGACTACAGACACCAATACACTCATGGAAAAAGCTATTTTAAATAGGTACAGGATAGATTGATTATGGATAAGGGTATAAAAGGTAAGGTTAGGTAACAGGGATTTCACAAGGAAAAATGGGCACTTAGCTGCATTGGCCGAGGCTGCGGTACGATGCTGAATGCTGATCGCTGACCGGCGGTGGCTGCAATGGCTCGTGCACCTCCAGGGAACCCAGGTATGATCCTTGATCCTAATCAAAGGTGGCTGCGGCGCAGTGACTACGCCAGCAGCGCGTGGTTACGTTGTCGCGAACTTGTTCCGATAAAATTGCAAGTTTGGTCGTAGGTCGTCAGATGTTGAGGGTCCAATGGAACTTCAATGAAACTCCCGTATCAAGGTATGGTATTATATTTTGGTTTTACTGATTTTTAACAAGTTTTTATGCGGAGCGCGAGATAGTTAGAAGGATGACAAAAATTTTACACATCAAAAAACAATGTAGGTGGACGAATAACAAAAAATCATATTCAGTACGGCGCGAGCGCCTAGCCTTTTGGAAAGACAAAAAATCACACACACTGCACTTCTTAATATTAACGCAGGCGTAAACAGCATGTCCTAGAAGCGAAAATTCGAAGATACATGACATCCACCAACCTGCTCACGGAACCCGCATGGTGGATTACAGCCCTTTCCCTCTCTCAAAGAGGAGCTCCAGTAGTGGGAAAATTTAAGGCTGATTTATTTATTTACAAGAACTTGAACAACATTACAGATAGGTAATGTCTAAGGCATTGTACAATAGAAACTAACAAAAAAAAGCTATTTAATAAAATAAAATAAAAAACAATTTTATCCTAATAACAAATCAATCAATAACATTGAAGAAAAAAATATCTAAAATAATTTAGAAATAAAAGAAAATAATACATTACCACTAAAATAATATATCCCACAAAACAAATAAAACAATTTTTTTTGTGGGATATAATTATTATTATATAATTTTCAATACACTTGCTCAGAAAGTGACTCTTATTGCACTGCACTTAGGTACTAACCGAAACCGTCGACCCGGGGTTGGTCTATAATCGGACGGTGAGCTGCCCATGAGCGCCGTCTACAAGCCCGTGCCTGCGGTGGCCGGGAATCGCCTGCGACTCCTGATATTCCCCTGAGGTGTGATGATGTCCTCTATGCTATTTGTCACCTGCTTCACTCGTTATACTACTTAGTACAGGTACCGGCACCAATCATGAGCGCTCGGCGTCGGAGTGGGGATAGCTTTGCGCATCCCATACATTGGCGAGCCAATCGTCGTCGTTGTTAGATACATGCAGCAAACGCAGGGAACGAATCACGAGTGACGTCTATGACACGATGGCGCGGCGAACCAATCACGCGGGGGCGGGGGCCCCCGCGTCTCACTTCGTCACACTAAAGAGTATATTTGACTTCTGCGCAACTTGAAGCCAGCGCTCAAGATCCGTGACGGTATCTGTAGAACAGATTATTTCCGTATCCTCTCGCTCCGTACCATGGTCTGGATCAGAGCTGAATGCAAGAGGATACTGCCGTCGACCGCCTCCACGAGGACACGGCAATGCTCCTCCGAAGCGGAGCCGACATCCAACGTATTGCTCCACCGTCCTCGGGACCTTGGACTCGGTGAAAAGGCGTGCGAAGAGACTAATTGGTGATCTAAATCTGGTTAAGTCCAATCTACAAAGTTTTGAGCTTAAGCGAAGGGTAGCCAGCCTTTCGGTAATTTTCAGGATGCATTTTCGAGAGAGTGCGCAGGAATTACATGACTTGATTCCACCATCTCACTTCTACCATCGGACAAGCCAACGAACGGCGAGATCCTAATGTTGTTAAAACCCCTACGGTCCGGACGAAGCGTTTCGCCTCGTCATTTATACCACGTACAACGGGACTGGAACAATCTGCCTGCTGCGGTCTTCCCGTCAGATTATAATTTAGATGTCTTCAAGGCAAGAGTGAATAGACTCTTAATAAACTATTGCGCCTCACCATCAACGATTGCGTTACTGCTTACCATCAGGTGGGATCGCAGTCAAGCACTAGTTTATATCAATTTGAAAAAAAACTCCGTATCCTATAAGCGACACAATGGTAACATTTAGGTGTTAACCTTTCAAAACAACTACGAGTAACGTTGAGGACCTGCATCAAGTGGAAGGTGAAGACACCATGGCACCCTCAGAAATCTTAACAATAGAGTAGTTTCCAGGGTCAAAATAATTACATTTTAAATAATCCGTATTTTAGATTACAAAAAAATATTGGACACGTATTTTTTATTTTTTCTTAAAATTAAAATTTATGCGTAGTTAAGTAGTTTTAGGTTTAGGTCATGGCCATCCGGATGATGCGGGGATGTCGCACGCCATCCGGATGATGCGGGGATGTCGCACGCCATCCGGATGATGCGGGGATGTCGCACGCCATCCGGATGATGCGGGGATGTCGCACGCCATCCGGATAATGCGGGGATGTCGCACGCCATCCGGATGATGCGGGGATGTCGCACGGTTTCCCGCGAAGCAGCGAGCCTTCTTGCTGGCCTTTTTTTTTTTTTTTTTATGGTGGGAAAAAATCATGCATTGACATCCCCCGCCCTTGGGCGGAGCGGGAGATAGTGTCAGACTCTTACTGACTAAAAGACCCACCCCGTTCCTTCTAGCCTTCATACCGGGGCTCGAGCGCCCTTTCGGATAACCCTGGCCCCAGTAGGCTTCGACCCGGCTGGGTCCCTGCTGTTGCTGACAACTCCTTGAGGCGCGCGGGAACAGCGCGCGCCGTCGACGACTTGGGCTTGGTCCGGACAGTTACCGGACGGCCGGACAGCGAGCTACCCATTGCTCACTGTCCGCAAGCCCGCGTCTACGTTGGCCGGAAATCGGGATCAGAATCCCGGCGACGGCGGCGGCGATAACGCCGTTGCCTGATGCGTTCGGCCTCCTCCTTTGCGAGCATTACTGCTTCGCAGAAGTCGGCGACCGCCTGCCACTCCTCCTCGCTCCGGACCATGGCCTCAACCAGGGCCCGGCGCGAGAGGTCTCCGCCGCCGATCGCCCCCACGAGGGCACGGCGATGCTCCGCCCAAGCAGGGCACACCTCGACTGTGTGCTCCACCGTGTCCTCCGGGCGTTCCGCACAGTGGCGACACCCGGGCGTCACTTCCGCATGAATCGAGTGCAGGAATCTCCCGAACGAACCATGTCCGGTGAGTACCTGCGTCATGCGGAAGGTAAGGACGCCGTGAGGTCTTTCCAGCCACGCCTCAAAGAGGGGACTTACCGCCATGATTGTGGCGTGCCCAGCACTGGGTTGCGATAGTCGCTGACGCCATTTCACCATGAGATCCCGCCGGAGCTCTGTCCGCCATGCCGTGACCTGTCGCGGCAGCGGACTTTCACCCCGGCGTTGCATCTCCACGCGCATATCGTGCATGTGTGCAAGGACTGTTGCCTCCAGATCCCACGGTGGTAGGCCAGCCAGAAGGCTCGCCGCTTCGCGGGAGACCGTGCAGTATCCCCGCACCATCCTTATCGCCATGACCCTCTGGCAGGCGTTCAGTATGGCCGCCGGTTGCTTTTTCAGCAACGGCGCCCACACCGGCGCCCCGTAGAGGGCCATGGACCGAACGATCCCCGCGTAGAGCCTCCGGCAGGAGGCGTCTGGACCCCCAAGGTTGGGCAGGAGCCGCTTGAGCGCAGCCCCAGCCCGGTTGAGTTTGGGAGCCAGACGTCGGAAATGCTCCACGAAATTCCACCGGCTGTCGAGGACGAGTCCCAGGTACTTCATCGTCGACCCGACACCGATGTGAACTCCTCCTACCGTTAGTTGGGAACTCAATGGCGGCGCGCTCCGAGACTGGCGACCGTGGAAACACATCGCCTCGGATTTGTGAAGCGCCACCCCGAGTCCCAACTCCTGGATCCGATCAACGACCATCGCAACCCCGCGTGTCGCTAGAGCGACCGCCGCCTGGTACGACTCTCCCTGCGCTAGGACCAGCGTGTCGTCTGCGTAGCAAACCACGCTGACCCCGTCAGGGAAGTCGCCGCGCAGCACGTAGTCGTACCCGATGTTCCACAAGGGTGGCCCTAGTACCGACCCCTGCGGAACACCGCACGACATCTCTCGACGTTTCCAGTCTCCCTGGTGACCGGGATAGACTATAAGTCTCTCCGACAGATAGGCCTCGACCACTCGACAGAGGTATTCGGGCACCCGGTGTTCTTGCTGGCCTGCCATCATGGGATTTGAAGGCAACAGTTCAATTTAATTAACAATAGTTATCATTTTCATTTAATAGTTTTCGCGCATGTGCAAAGGATCATGGTGAAGTCCCAAAAAAAATTTTGCTGGCATATTTTTTTAGCGTCTTATGATTAAAAATATACAAAAGTATACAGATTAAATTTCTAAACAATTTTGTCTTAGACACTACTATTAATCGATACTAAGTAATAAAGATATTAAAGTTGGTAAGATTAGGTACGTACCTCCTTGTGAATTTTAAAAACGCATTTTTGAACGAACGACAAGATGTCATGTCAAATGTTATGTCTTTAGGCTGGATGGCTGTTGAAATGTCTAATGCCATGCTTTTTCTGGTGATGTGATTCTCGATATTGTATTTATTGTTGTGACAATATCCTATATTGTGTCATTTTAGCCACTATATTCTAATCACAAACAGTTATTTTTTATTTTTATTTATATACGTACAAAGCGTTTTGGGAGTACATTCATTTTGCGTACTGCTAAGGAATGGAATTCCATGCCGGAGTCTGTGTTTCCTGATAGATAACCTAGGGGTCTTTAAATCAAGAGTGAATAGATTGCTTCTAGGCAAGCGTGCTCCATCGTCGGCCACATCATCGCTTACCATCAGGTGAGATTGTGGTCAAACGAGAGCCTATCCATTATAAAAAAAAATAAAAAAATATTATGTTACTTGATTAAACTTTATATTAGTAGTAACATTAAACGTTCAATTTATCCAAAGGCTATCAAAGCTATGAGCATAAAAAAAAACTAAGCCATGATTATTTATGTTCGTAAAAAAATCTAGTCAATTCAGTTTCCAATTATGACGAATTTTTTTGCAGTCCTTAATCAGCCATAATCTTGATTAGATAAAACAAAGTCAATTATTTCGTTGGGATATATCATAGTAACTTATATACAAGGAAGTACTTAAATAAGCAGACACCTAATAATTTCATCAACAATTTCCTCGCCGTTGTTCTTTGTGTGGTGTCTAATCAAATAATAAATAAAAGATCATTCATATATACATAGCTTTTATATTCATCATCCGAAACCATCAAAATTTATAAATAAGTAGGTTAGCAAATTAAACAAAATACCCAAAATACCATTTTCCGTATGTCTTTGGAGTACATAATGACATCATCTTTCCAAAATAAACCGAAGAAAAACCAATCTCCAGAAATAATTAGATTTCCCTCTCTTTTACCCCTAACAAATGAACGATTCATTGTAAGAGCCTGCGCTCACTTGAGACAAGACGTCTTAGACAGACTTGTCTAAAACGTCTCAGACGAGGCTGAGCCGTCTTAACCAAAACACTTTTGTTTAAGACGTGTCAGACCTGTCTTAGACGTCTTAGACAAAACTGTTTCGTCTACGACACGGGGCGTTAGGGCTGTTGATATAATATCAAGGTTGATCCTTGATTATTGAACCGGTGTTGACTACATCAGATTTCATTTTACCCAAATAATTACCCAAATCGGTTAACTTTGTAGATAGACTACATGATATATGATGGCTATTGAAACAAAGATTTAGAATCCTTCGTATTTATAGTCGCTAGCCTCATATCTATGTACCCGTCGGCTACTCTAGCTTTTGACTTTGGATGTGTAAAGTTGGCGTATATCCTGCCTTGGGTGAATGGAAAGCCTTTGGGGATGATTGATGGATTAATTGTCATGTTCCTTAGATGGTATGCTCCCTGAAAACACGATAATTTATTGTTAGGCTTGTGCTCAGATTTTTCAATCGCAGATTTTTTTAAATAACTGCAACGACAAGTTCAAAGTAATTTGGACTGTTTAGTTTGTGTAAACATATTTCTAAAGATCAAAGCCGTTTAAAAGGAGTAGGGAAAACAAGCGAAAAAATATTATGTTGTTAAATTTTTATTTATTTATTTATTTAATGATTGGAGAACCAAAAGCTATAATAACAAATGGATAACAACAGTATCAGAAACATTGAGCCAATTACAGGTTCTCACGGGTAGCAACAGTTAAGTACCTAATAGAAAACTTACGATCACTAAAAGCACATATTTAAAGAAAAGAACATACTTAAGAATAATTAGACATCCCTTAAGTACTTGAAAAAGTTCGCATTCAGCTGAGTGCGTACAAAATAGGTTTTGTAGTAAACGGGTCAAAAGAGAACTCCTTACAAAGAACATTAAAATCCTTACCCGCTCGCACCATTTTCTCTTTTTTGGCAAAAGTAGATATTAGTCATACGAAAAAATCATAAGTAATCTATTAACCCAGCCGATGCCGAGGAGTACGTTTCAGAAAGACACTGTTTTATGGCACTAAATGGTAGCAAGAGCTTTAAGTCAAGTTTTTATTCAACATAATATATAATAATTACCGGTTGATGAGGACAAGGCTTGTTCAGGCCGTTTGCCCTCATGGCAGCTCCGAAGAACATGTCTTTTTCGGTCAGGTAGCACCAGTTGAAGTGCATCTCGATGAAGCTGCGCTTGTACTGGTTGGTCAGGAGCTCATAGAAGTATACATCTACCTATAAAGGTGCAGTTGAAAAATCATTATTGGAAATTAAAAAAAAGGGCATAAGTCCCTTTTCAGAAAAGGAACAGCTATAGTAGTAACGTTAGCTTTGTGCGAAGTACATAATATATCGACGGTGAAGTACCAATACCTTCTAACTGACACTTTTCGAGAAAATTACTTTTTAGCGCTTATAATTTAAACGTGTGTTTCCGCATGTTTTAGTAAAATCTCCGAAGCAGATATTTAGTTGCAACTGCATCAAGATAATTTTGGAAACACTTCTTAACTAAACCAACGGGTCAATTTATAGTATTACCTTCAAACATTTTTGGGACAGGAAATTTTTAATTCGATAGTTAGGAGTTATTGGCACTTCGCCGTCGATATTTAGGTGACTGGTAATTAGTGTACGATACTTAAACACGTGATTGTGCTCATGATAACAAACAATTTTTACAAAATGGCTTCCTAGCCCAACTCCAAATGTTTGTTCGAGCAAACCCGTACTTATAAATTGTATCAATTTTATTCTGACATAAGCGTTTCAGTTGCATAGCATCGTTGAAAGACTCATTGGGACATTTGACTCAATACACAAATTGAAGTTAAAATCATTTTATCAATTTAAATGTATCTTACCCTGGGCAATGTAAATTTTTACATTTAATAGCATTTCTCATTTTCTAGATATAACTCTAATTTACATATTATTTTACTCCTTTAGACTTAGTAGGCGTAATAATACTTATTTTATTAATATTTGTACGCCACTTACTGTGGCAGAACACAGAGATACCTGTATACAATTTTGTAATAACTCAATTGTACCTGTGTGCACAAATAAACATTTGTATTTGTATTTAATTAGTCTAAAATTATAAATTGGGTACTTATTGGATTACAGCAGGGTCATGTCTTAAATCCTCCCAGATAAAGAATAGATATTGTATACTTACATAAATGCTACTGTCTAAAGGCACGATGGGTTCGAAGTTGAGTGCGACGTAGTAGACGGGATTTGAACGACCATACCGCACCGCCGTCAAGTTCGCGTATGCTAAGAACTTTGGGTTGAAGTATGACACTCTGGGGTGCTCCACGCTAAAGTATGTTACCTGCAACAAGGAGGTATAAGGTGGAAACCTGCCATACTATTCCAAGTAACTATGACTTTTGAAAGCCAAAGGCGCGCACCAGAATATCACCGAATTCTATGACAGAGATTATTCCTGACTTTAGAAACTGGGGTTGCGAACCCAAATTCACGGCCAAGCGAGCGTAGTAGAGTACCTATTAAGTACAAAAAACAGAAAACACAAATAAACCAATAAAAAAAAAAATTTATGCCAATCGGAAGATATCATAGTTCAAAGTATTCCGTATTATAAAACCGCTATTTCATAGGTTATGTGCCTTGTCGACTGGACATGACTGAACTCATCTCAACACATTTGAATGAGTAATCCTTAGAAATTCTACCACAACTAGCATCAGCTTTAAATGTTCCAACTGCTGGGACTCAGGCCTCCTCTCTAGGAGAGAGAAAGGGCCGTAATCCACCACGCAGGCCCCGTGTGCATGTTGGTATATGTCATGTATTATGTCTTTGAATATTTAGTTCTAGGACATACCGGTTTCCTCACAATGTTATCCTTCACCGTTTGAGTGATGATGAAATAAATTACACAAAGTTATGCGCCTGTCTGGGTTTGAACCCACAACTCATGAGGTACAATTTTAAGGAATTTAATAAACCAAAGAAACGTAATACACGTTTCTATGTAGTTTATTAATGTCCTTAATATTTACATTATAAAAATAAGATTTGTCACTCACCTTTTCTGAAACGCAATTGAAACAAAACAGGGACAACATACTCGAAAACAAATAAATAATGCTTATCTGATCAGCCATAGTGTATTAAACTTCACTCTTCAATACAGTAAAAAAAATATTTTAGTTAAATATTATTATCTAGTTTTATATTAACTACGGTCTTTATTGTTGGTTGAAAAGCTTATTACATGGTTTGTTAACATTGTAATTGCGATTGAAATTGCGTCTATATGAAATTGAGCCTGGTCACGGCACAATCGCGGCAATAAGTCTCCTCTTTGAGAAATGATTAGAGAGAGGTGCCATCACAGAAATCAGAAATCAAAATGTGCCTCTTACTATGCCGTGGTCACTTCCAGTTTTAACCACATTGATCACAGAGACATAATTGAATATTTGCTTATTCGTAGACAAGATGAAGTCAATCTCATTTCTAGTTACACTATCGGTGCTTTTTGGAGAAGGGGTTCATCTTGTAGAGACCGTCCTTCTCCATAAAACTAGCCAATAGGTATCCCTGGTGGTTCCGACGTCCAAATCCAGATTGCCCTACCCGCAGCCCGTCATCATCTCGTTTACTCAGTTTCACGCTAAATTCCCCCATGACTACGATGAATTAAGTCTTATATCCGTGCATGGCTCTAGATACACCTACTTCGTTGTCGAGGTATGTAAATATCGGGGTGTGAACCTGTATGACTTTCAGGGAATACCTTGATGATATTCTGAGTAGAAGGTAAACCACCCTGGTCGACACAGTCTCGATCCGCACCACATTGTTCACAAGGGATTTGTGGACGATAAACCCGAAACCACCCTGAGACTGCTAGTCACCCTCCCGAAAATACAATTATCGTATCCTCCCCCTGTTTTAAGACTTCAGATAATCCTACAATACTCCATGGTAACCCGCTCAATTCTTCCTCAAGTTCGGTGATTTTCTTGTCAGTCCGAAGTGTACGCGTGTTTTATGTTGCCAGGTCCAGTCGTTGATTTTTTAAAGGGGTAGCTGGATCCCTTCCAGAGATTCTTAGCACCCCTTGCTTCGCGGTAATGTTATTTTAATGTTAAATTACCTATAATTTAAAATTTAAAAAATCCTAATAAGGAAACACTTTTAATATTTTATGTGCGTATGCGTATGACCAATAGAGTCAATTCTATTTTAAACGGGTCTATTTACAATTTTATTGTAACTAACTGTCAGTAATGGAGCATGATTACAATAACCCCCATTAAATATGTAGTGTTTTGGTTGAAATTTTATTCTTAAAGCTTAATTCACCATTTCCATTGTAACAATAGCTAGAGCTATTGGACCTATCTCAATTGAAAATCAACCACTTAAAAAATTGACTCGTTTTTTGATCATTCATTATGTAACATAACCGACAAACTGATTGAGGATTGAATAAAAAAACTTACCTGGTATAAAACATAAATTAAAAAAATTAAAACAATGATTTTAAAATATTTTACCTTTGGTTTGTTACTTTATTTGCATTATCAAATTAAACAGTGTAAGTCTGAAAGTGTGAGTACATATGTATAGTTTGCAGTTTTATTTTTTTCTAACTGTAGTGTTAATAAACGGCATAAAAAATCGTGATACTTGGTATGGTTTTATACATATATGTCGAAACAACGGATGGACTAATGAAATAACAAATAATAAAATTCCTAAAGAAGCTTCTTCGTTTTCTGCCTGAGGCTGGTCCTCACCGGAAATAACCAGTTTCTCCTGTCGCGGATTCGGGCAGAAGAAAAGCTCGGAGGTCACAGGTGGGTGGATCTCCCAAAGGACATGGTAGACTATACGGTGGAAGTCAAGCACCGCTGGGGCGGAAGATAACCGTGTTGTCGAGCGAATGGCACATTGGGGCCTGATTCGGCCCATGGTCCGGAGCGAGAAAGCGGTCACCTCCTTCTGCGAAGCAGTGATGTGACTGAAGGAGATGGCTGCAACTTCGAGGGAGAATACATCCTCACGCACCTGCCGCCGCCACAGGAGACGCCCTGGGCATCAAGAGTCCTAGTGTGAAAAATGTTAGAATAACGATTTTATTGAGTTAAAAAACGAACGAAAAATTCCACCACTGGGAGATCCAGAATCATGCACTGGATCCATGGTATTCGTTTCCGCGTCGATGTTAAAGACACCCTGTATATAGGTACCATTGTCACACTTCTGCCATTCAAGAAATATTTGTACGACAGTTTTTGAATTGAATTTATTTTACATCGAACAGAAAAAGATATGTGTTATATGTACAGCGTTAGTACAAGAAATTTTACAATCTTGATAAATGATAAATGATGATAAATGATAAATGATATTTATTTTGCAAATAGGTTTAAAAAACACTTTTACACGTCATTTTTTTTTTCGTCAATTTATGCTAGATGAGGCCGGTGTTTCCTATCTGACTACCCTGAGAAGAAACACCGACACAAACTCAGGGGTCAAAGTCTCTTTTAAAGTCCATACAGTAAATATGTAATGGTCAAATCACATGAGAACCATGCAGATTTGTCTGAGATGGTCTTTTGAAGAAAGAACCATACAGATTTGAGTGGACCTGTCCAATCAGTGTAAGCATTTGTCAGTATTCGAAAAGCTCAACTTAGGACTACTAAGGAGCTCCACGACTTGACGAACAATACCAAAGAAAGGACATTTGGGTAGGCCGCAGAAAATACTCAAATTGCCAGACATACGTTAAAATTACTGAATAGAAAAGAAAAAGCAATCAACATAGTCCTCACATTTACAATAATCTAAGGAAATTAAAAGTTTACAAAATATTTAGCAAAGTAAATATTTGTGTCAAAGAAAAAAAAAAATACTTTAAGTACTTAAAAAGTATACACGTCAATTTGTAAAATAAAATAAAAATAATCTCCAATGTCAAATTGTAAAAAATTAAATAAAATAAAAAAAAAAGGCACATTTGAAAATAAAAATAATTAAAAAAAAATACAAAAAGAAGATAAAAATAAAAATATCAACAGTTGTAGTAGTAGTTACTGGAGCAGGTCAATCCCAAGCCTTCTCGTCCTGAATATAGTCCTTTACAGTGTAAAAAGCCTTTTGACAAAGTTTACGTTTTACAAATGATTTGAACTTATTAAGGCTTAGTTGTTGAATATGACTAGGAAGTTTATTATAGAAGTGTATACATTGGCATCTAAATGAGCCCCCTATTTTTTTGAGCCTGGTTGCAGGAACTACAAATTTATGTTTGTTTCTTGTATTAAAATTATGAATATCACTGTATTTTTTAAACATGTCTATATTTTTATGGGCATACAAAATATTCTCGTAAATATACTGTGAAGGCACAGTCATTACATTAATTTCTTTAAATTTATCTCTGAGGGAGTATCTGGACTTAATTTATAAATTGAACGAAAGTAGTATCCCTTTTCTGTAAAACGAAAATTGTCTGTATATCGGCGGCATTTCCCCATAATAGAATACCGTACGACATGACGCTATGAAAATAGCTAAAGTAAACTAAACGGGCTGTCTCTAAATCTGTTAAATTTCGAATTTGTCTTACAGCATATGCTGCTGAACTAAGTTTTTTCGACAATTTGTCTATATGTGGGCCCCACTGAAGCTTAGCGTCTAGAGTAATGCCCAAGAACACAGTAGTATCTTCAGGACTCAACTCTTTACCTTTTATTAGCACACTGGTTTCTACTTGCCTCACATGAGGCATGGTAAACTTAATACATTTGGTTTTTTTTTCATTAAGAAGCAGGTTATTTACATTAAACCAGTGTACTATTTTTGAAAGAGCTATATTTATATCGTCAGTAACCTGCTGCTGACGTTTAAGTTTAAACAAAAGTGAAGTGTCGTCTGCAAACAACACTATATTATGATTGTCTTCTATGAGGTAAGGTAAGTCGTTTATGTAAATTAGAAACAAAAATGGGCCAAGAATTGAGCCCTGGGGCACACCCATTTTTACAATAGATCCGGGAGATCTTTGTCCGTTTACGTCAACTCTCTGAATCCTTTCACTCAGATATGATGTAAGAAGATCCAGGGAGGAGTTCCGGATCCCGTAATGGTGTAGTTTCCTGATTAATGTTTCATGGGGAACGCAATCGAAGGCCTTGGACAAATCGCAAAAAATGCCCAAGGCATCGCATTTATCTTCCCATGCATTATAAATATGTCCTAAAAGTTCAACACCAGCATCGGTTGTCGAACGACCCCTAGTAAAACCGAACTGTTTGGTATGCAACAATTTATGTCTATTAAAAAATCTCTGTAATTGCTGTAGAATGAGCTTTTCAAATATTTTACTAAAGGTAGGTAGTACTGAAATAGGTCTGTAATTTGTGGGGTCCGATGTACTACCGGTTTTGAACAATGGTATTATTTTACTATTTTTCATTAGGTCAGGAAGCTCACCGCGATCGATACAATTATTAAAAATAAAAGCTAAAGAAGGAGCTACAATGTTGATTGTAGACTTAACAACGTCCACAGAATTACCCCATAAATCTGCAGTCTTTTTTACATTTAAAGAGTGAAACGTCTTAATAATATCAACATAAGTCACATGTTCGAAATTAAAATCAGAATCGCAAGCTTTTACATTCTCTTTAAGCAGAGACTCTGCAGCAGTGGGTGATGAGTTCAGAGATTTTGTTGTTGATATGGGGATCTCTGAGAAAAAGTCCTCAAAAGCCGCGGCAACCTGTGAGTCTGAAGTGATCACATTGTCATTAATTACAAGTCTATAGTCACTAGATGGTCTTTTAGATCTTCCAGTTTCACTATTTATAACATTCCAAGTGGTTTTAATAATATTATTACTGTTTTTAATTTTGGAACTCAAATAACGCGATTTCGCTACAGAACAAAGCTTTTTAAATAATTTTGAATAATTTCGCACATTGTAACGAAATATAACGCTATGGATTGAGTGTTAATGAGAGAACAGTAAATAAACAGGATTTGTCCTTGAGAGGTAATTTAATATAGGGAATTTAGTGACACGTGGGTAGGAAGACCGGCAGCACGCAGGCAGGTAGTTGAAGACTGGCAACTCGCTGGCAGGTTTTGAAGACTGGCAGCTCGTAGGTAGGTAGCAGCAGACAGGCAGACCAACTCACGCGGACCTTGAGGGTGGTCCGCAGGGTCAAAACGGTGTAGCTTGGTGGTGTATATTCTTGCCAAGTAGAGGAGTGCGGCCCCAGAGGCCCGGAGCACATACAACGTTCTGTTTCTTCGGCAGTAAGGAGCAGGAGCAGGTTCCTCAACTGGCGGCAGACCCACCAGCAACAAATATGCACGAGTAGGATTACCAATCAACCCGCAAAGTACACTAGGTATATAAGAAACACTGTACTCTAATCTACCAATCAACACGCTCCTTTTCTTTTCTAGCTCCCCTCCACATCAATAGTTCTGACAATCTGGCTCCGTGTTCCTTCTTTTTCCAATTTTAAAAATGAAGCTTGATGTAAGAACCAGCCAGTATTATTGTCTCACAAAAGAAATATTATATAAAATTATATTTATGAACATGAATGTAAGAATAATAACAATTAATACTTAACTAAAAACATATGATTAATTTATATTAATTCATCATGTTTACTTATGAATACAATATTCGCTACCATACTCTTTGTTTACCATAGCTAACATTCAGTTGAAAAGAACTTAAATATTGACAACGTCATTTCATACAGAAAATAAACAAGACATGAAATATAAAAATTTACAAGAATTAAATAATATAAGCTATCAGAAGACATAATTACAATAAAAAGGATGTGAACAACGATAAGAAATAATTAATAATGTGAGTATAAAATAATAACATTACATTTTCCCCCTTCCCCAGAAAAAATTTTTGGCTGTTACAAAAAAATTTTGAGGTTTTTTAGTAATTACCTCCCAAACATAAATCTCTGCCATACCTCTCAGCCATACTTCACACAAACAGAGTTAGGGGTTTTAGTGGTTCACATTCAATGACGCACTACTCCAAGGCAATACTAATTGCATACGTCTTTAGGCTTGTTTTAGGAGTTGACGTAAATCCGCTCACGTATAAGACCCATTAGAAAAGAGCTTGAGCTAGTATGCTCAGAAGATAAAGAGTGATTTAGGCTTATTTATTTACAAGGTGTCATCAACCGCACCTGATAAGAGAGAGAGAGAGAGAGAGGCCTAACCATTGGTTTAAGTTCCCAAGGTTAGCCCAAAGAGGCAAAGAGTGATGATAAGGGCTTATTTATAAAGGTGTCATCACCCGCACCTAAGAGAGAGAAAGAGAGAGGCCTGACCATTGGTTTAAGTTCCCAAGGTTAGCCTAAAGAGACAAAGAGTAGTACCCAATGGTATTAGACCGTAAAATGGGTAAGTTAAATAAAACTATTTTTTTTTTCAGATTATTAGAGGTAAACTAAAAACCGAAAGAAAAACATTATTAGCAAAAGAAAACTTCGAACATATAAGAGGCCTAAATAATCGAAGCTTAAGAGATGAATAAAGAAAAAAAAATTATTAAGTATATTGAAAATAAAATAGTTAAAGTTTGAAGTCTTTGATGTGATATTTATTTGTAACACCATTAGAGTCTTCGAGAATATAAACTAATGGAGATAACTTTTCAACTACTTTGCTTTTAACATACCTAGGTGCTAACTTAGCACTAAAATATGATCCAGCATCACTTACAACAAAATTCTTGCGCCACACAATATCACCAACAGAAAATTCTCTAAATGTATGGCGTAGATTATATCCAGTAGAATTTCTCCTATGAGCTGCAAATAAAGCAACTTGAACTTTGTCAAAAATATTAGATAATAAGCCTAGATTACAAGCATAGACATCTCGAGGTAGAAGAGTTATCTCATCCAAATCCTGAAGAGTAGAGTAAAATGAACCACAGGGAATAAGTTCCCGTCCAAATACTAAGTAAGCGGGTGAGAAACCAGTTGTGGCGTTAACAGCGCTATTCATAGCAAATTGAATTTTGGGTAAGAAGGTATCCCAACTTCTGTGGTTTTCGCCAACCATGGAAGACAAAGCAGTAATGATAGTTCGATTATAACGTTCGGTAGGATTAACTTGAGGGCAGTATAGCGGAGAGTAGGAAACAAAAGGTATGTTGTAAAGTTGCAATAAATTTTGGAACTCTCGAGATTGAAATTGAGAACCATTATCCATAATTATGTTCTGAGGGATACCATGAACCAAGAACACGAAATTCTCCAAATTAAATATAATATTTTTAGCAGTGGCACGTTTCAAAGGAAAAATTAAGGAGTATTTTGTAAATAAGCAATTCACAACCATAATAAATTGGTTGCGTCTAGAAGTCATCGGAAGAGGACCCATAAGGTCTAATGATATAGACTGAAAAGGTCTGGAACAGATTTTTGGTTTACCCATAAGGCCATAAGGGGAATGGTTAGGATGTTTATATGCTAAACAAGTTTCACAAGTAGATAATAATTTACCAACATGTTTAAACATATTAGGCCAATAATATTTAAGAGAGATTTTTTTATAAGTTTTAAATATACCTACATGGGGAGAATGAGATGAACCATGATTGGTTTTAATTATTTTATCTCTATCCTGAGGTAATGGTACCTCTTTCCAAGCAAAATCTTCTAAAATATTATTATAATAAGGCGAAGAAATATAACGATAAAGTTTACCATCTTTAATTGTGTAATTAGGGTAACCATCCGGATTATTCTGACAACCTAGGAAAATCTTATTATAAATCTCGAGGTCAGAAGTAGTAGTGCCATCAACAGTTATAGGGTGAGCAGAAACAGAACCAATGAGGTTACATACATCAAGAGTAGGACCTTTTTTAAAACGAGATAAAAAATCAGGCACTATATTATCTTTGCCTTTTTTATGTTTTAGAATAAAATTAAAACTAGATAACCTTAAAGACCACCGAGCCAATCTGCCAGAAGGGTTTGACAGATTGAGAAACCATTTCAAGGCAGCATGATCAGTGAATACGTAAAACTGTTTACCATTATCAATATAGCAACGCCAGTGCTCGAGAGCAGTAATTACCGCCAAAGTTTCTCGTTCAGTAGTAGAATAGTTTTGTTCGTTTTTATTGAGAGACCGACTCATATAAGCAATAACGACATCTTTACCATTCTGTTCTTGAGTCAACATAGCACCAATACCAAAGTTGGAAGCATCACAATGGACAGAAAAAGGTAAATTAAAATCTGGACAAGCGAGAATAGGGGTAGATACTAAAGCCTCTTTCAATTTACTGAAAGCTGAATATAATTTGGGTGTCTTCAAGGCTAGAGTGAATAGGCTCTTAATAAACTAGTGCGCCTCACCATCAAAGATTGCATCGCTACTTACCATCAGGTGGGATCGCAGTCAAGCACTAGTTTATCTTAATTAAAAAAAAAAAAAAAAAAAAAAAAAGAATCACTTTCTGGACTCCAATAGAATTTAGGGGCGTTTTTGCCACATGAAGTTAACTTGTTTAAAGGGGCAGCAATTGAGCTGAAATTAGGGATAAATCTGCGAAACCAACTGCAAGTGCCTAGAAATCTTCTAACATCTTTACGACAAGTGGGTGTTGGATATTCCAAAATAGCTTGAATCTTCGAGGGGTCAGCAGAAAGACCATGTTCATTGACTATATAACCCAAATATTTTAACTCTTTTTTGAAAAAATTACTTTTTTCGAAATTGATGGTTAACTTGGCATAACTTAACTTTTCCAGGACCTTCATAAGAAGAGAAATGTGACTTTCGAAGCTGTCAGATATGATAATGATATCATCTAAGTAACAAAATACTTTGTTATCAAACTCAGGAGTAAAGAGAGTATCCATTAATCTCTGTTGAGTTGCAGGAGCATTCGTCAAACCAAAGGGCATAACAACAAATCTGTACATGCCTCTACCAGGTACATATAATGCGGTCTTATCTTTGTCAGGAGAATTTAAAGGGATTTCCCAAAAAGCTTTAGCTATATCAATGCTAGAGAGATATTTAGCATCCCTAAGGTTATCAATGATTTCATTAATAAAAGGAAGGCTATAAGCGTCACGACGAGTTACAGAATTAAGTTTCCTACTATCCACGCAAAAACGCCATGAACCGTCTTTCTTAGGAGTGATAAGCACCGGCGAGAGCCAGGGGCTTTCACATTTTTCAATAACATTCCACTCCAACATCTTATCAACCTCTTTAATAGGAGCCCGTTGTTTTTCAGGAGATAACCGGTAACAACGTTGTTTAATGGGAGAACAGTTCCCTGTATCAATGTGATGACAAACTAAGTCCGTACGACCTAAACGACCTTTCTCTTCAAAAGAAATGCCTTTAAAACGAAGAATAATATCATTTGCAATCATTTTCTGTGAATCAGAAAGATGATCATAAGAAAACACCTTATTTTCTGGTGTTATAGAGTTACAAGAAGAAATAATAATAATGAACAAGAATAATAATAATGAAGAAGAAATAGGTCCAAAAGAAGAAGATAAAATATGTGGCAATAAGTTAAATTTATTCCAAAAGTCGATACCTAAAATTAAGGAAGGAGATACATCTGGAAGAACATAAGCTCTAATAAGATGTGTTGAATCTTTAAAATAAATTGGTAAATCAAAATAACCGATTGATTTTAATTTATTTCTACTAGCTGTAGAAACTGTGATAATATCTGACTTCGATAATTGAAAGCCAAGTTTAAGAATTTCTAAATGAGAGTTATTGCCTAAAATTGTTACTGAACTACCACTGTCTAGTAGACCAGAAAAGGAAACACCATTTATAGAAACTGAAATAAAAGGTCTATTACCATCTTTCTCATTGTCATAGAAGATAGAAGAAATTTTATAGCAAAAGAAAAAATTTCGGAGGGTTTGTAACCAATTTTTCCAGACCAAAGAATCGTTTCTACGAGTATTATCGAAGTCATTTATTCGTTTTTTGAATTATTGGAAGGAATCGAAGAATCGTTTTGACCACGATTAATAGAACATTTAGGGCAATTAGAGACTTTAAAACCTTTAAGACCACATATAAAGCAAATTAAAAACCGAGGTTGAGTACAATTAAGCAAAGAGTGTTTGTTTGTGCGACAACGCGGATAATAAAAAGCATAACGCTTAGAATTGTCTATGATAGATGCAACATTAACATTAGGTGTATAAAAATTTGATGATTTAGGGGGGTGTTGTTTTGTAAGTTTAGACCAATTATTTTGTCTAGGTTGATTTGGAGATTCAACCCGACTAGTTGAAGGCTTGAAATTAAATTCAGCTAACGGTAAATTTGATTCAGATTTTGGTTCTTTAAAGTTGTTGTCTCTATCTATAATATTTTCGTATTTTTTACATACTGCTATAAGAGAATCCAATGATGAAACATCATTTAACGCTATAAAAACCGAATAAGCAGGACGGATATTTCTTAATAGAATTTGGAGTTTCTCAGATTCTGTTATTTTGTTTTCTAATCTATCGAACATGCCTCCCATGATCGAAACATAAACAACTATCGACTCATCAAAACCCTGAGTACGTTCTCTAATTGCCGCCAGTAATTTATAATCATAGTCTGTTTGGCCAAAATCTTGAATTAGTAATTGGCTTAATTCATCCCAAGTAATGTTAGAATTCCGAGACTTTTGGAACCTGAACCAGTGCAAAGCATTGTCCGAGAACAGTTCATAAGCATAGGCTAGAAGTTTGCTTTTATCTATTCCACGCGAAATACAAAACTCATCTAATTTAATAAGATATGATCTCGGACAACTCTTGCCATTGTATACAAGTTTCCGAAAGTCTGGTAAAGTAGAAGAAGAAGGAAGAAAGAAGGAAGAAGATGGATTAGGAAGAACGACGACCTGTGGAGTTGAAAGAATATTACTAGAATGGGTGTCAGGAGTAGAAGGGCTAATTACATCTTCACAGGACTGAAAATTGTCACAAGTATCTATAAAAGGTTCCATTCTTTTATCAAGGCTACAAAATTTGGATTCTAAGTCTGCTAGATCGTTAGTTAGATTAGTAGTTAGATCAATATCAATTCTGTGGATTCTATGATAAAGATGGTTAAGGATAGAAGTGGTTTTTTTTAAAAGTCTTTGATTACCCGACTCTAATTGTTTTATTTTTATATCTAAGTAATTAAGTGTAACTAAACATTGATCGATATCAACTTTTGGGTCTAGAGGAGAATCTAAAATACTTTCTGATGGGGAAGCTAATTTTAGGATTTGTTGTTTTAATTGTATAATAGTAAGTTTGGGATCTTCAAGCCTGATAAGAACTTCGTATTCCAATTCTACCTTGTTAAGCAACTCAAATGTAATAGGTCTAGCCATAATTGTTTAAGTTAAGTTATAAAGTTAAAATAGTTTGTTAAACAAATTTATAAAGAAAGAAACAAAAAATTAAGAGTAAAGATAAAACTAATTACAAAATAAGCTAAGATTAAGTAAATCTAAAGTTACCTCCCAAGGAGACAATCTGAAAAAGATAAAGGAATGAACAGATTAGTCAAAAGATAGTAAAATACTTGTGCAAGTGTAATTTAGAATTTAGAAAAGTGAGAGAAGGATAAAAATCTTTTACGTTGGGCGCCAATGTAACGAAATATAACGCTATGGATTGAGTGTTAATGAGAGAACAGTAAATAAACAGGATTTGTCCTTGAGAGGTAATTTAATATAGGGAATTTAGTTACACGTGGGTAGGAAGACCGGCAGCACGCAGGCAGGTAGTTGAAGACTGGC
Organism: Mythimna ferrago; assembly: GCA_910589285.2. Lineage (NCBI taxonomy): Eukaryota > Metazoa > Arthropoda > Insecta > Lepidoptera > Noctuidae > Mythimna > Mythimna ferrago. The sequence continues at coordinate 23,292,486 of OU342691.1, read as the reverse complement.
AACTCGCTGGCAGGTTTTGAAGACTGGCAGCTCGTAGGTAGGTAGCAGCAGACAGGCAGACCAACTCACGCGGACCTTGAGGGTGGTCCGCAGGGTCAAAACGGTGTAGCTTGGTGGTGTATATTCTTGCCAAGTAGAGGAGTGCGGCCCCAGAGGCCCGGAGCACATACAACGTTCTGTTTCTTCGGCAGTAAGGAGCAGGAGCAGGTTCCTCAACTGGCGGCAGACCCACCAGCAACAAATATGCACGAGTAGGATTACCAATCAACCCGCAAAGTACACTAGGTATATAAGAAACACTGTACTCTAATCTACCAATCAACACGCTCCTTTTCTTTTCTAGCTCCCCTCCACATCAATAGTTCTGACAATCTGGCTCCGTGTTCCTTCTTTTTCCAATTTTAAAAATGAAGCTTGATGTAAGAACCAGCCAGTATTATTGTCTCACAAAAGAAATATTATATAAAATTATATTTATGAACATGAATGTAAGAATAATAACAATTAACACTTAACTAAAAACATATGATTAATTTATATTAATTCATCATGTTTACTTATGAATACAATATTCGCTACCATACTCTTTGTTTACCATAGCTAACATTCAGTTGAAAAGAACTTAAATATTGACAACGTCATTTCATACAGAAAATAAACAAGACATGAAATATAAAAATTTACAAGAATTAAATAATATAAGCTATCAGAAGACATAATTACAATAAAAAGGATGTGAACAACGATAAGAAATAATTAATAATGTGAGTATAAAATAATAACATTACAACATATAAACTAAATTCAGAAGTATTGACAACAATCCTTTCATCATACAATTCGTAAAGCCGAGTTCTACTTATATGAATACCAGTGGTAGCCCATTCACTGAACGACACGTTACTATTAACCGAAATAGTCTTAGGTATAAAAGTAGAATTAAATTGATTACAGTACATGTTAAAGAAACCTTCATATTGATGATTGAGATCATCAAATGTAGACTTTGATTATATACTTGTCTAGATACCACATTGACACCTATTGAACGGCCCAAATAAAGTCTACTAAAATTGGTAGACTCGCTTCTCCCTTACGTCAGTGTCATTTGAAACACCAAAGGATAACGTGCTCACGAAAAGTAATTAATTATGCCGGTTTGTGCTATCAGACTGTACCGCAATTATTTGGGAAAACCGTATAATAATACCAAGATCACTTTTCATCGGTAAGTTTTGTTATTTACCCATTAATATATTAAGAAAGACGATTTTTTCATTCGTTTTTTTGTAAGTTATTCTGATTAGCCAGTGTTGTCAGTTTTTTACTAGGGAAATTTGGCGAAACTATGGGAGACATAATACAAATATTAGTACGTCATCTTTCGATCAGGAGAACATTATTTTATCAATAAATCAATTTAAAAATTACATTATTTATTAAATCAATAAATGATAATTTATCTATACCTACAAAATAAATAAAACCCATGACGTCATGCTCTAAATAGTATTTTTGTTAGTTCTTTCTAATATTTTGGGTTTCAGATTTCCTACGGATCCCATACTAGCAAATTGCCGGAGAGACATTATACTGCGGACTCGAAATTAAGACCAGTGGAAATCCCACAGGACTTCAGTCGTGGGATTTCCACGACGGAACACGTGTTCCGAACATTTTTCTGATGATGATTTATATTTTACAAAAAAGGGTTTAAGACGGCTAAAGAACTAAAATTACTGATTGTCTCCGATCTTGAACACGCCTATTTCGTCATCCATACCATCAGGTGAGATGGTGGTCAAACGCGAACCTATCAAGAAAAAAATAAAAGACTGTTATTTTTTTTACTCTATTTTTTGTCTTGTCTTGTCCTTACATCGGACTTTATACTTTTAATTTGTTATTTTTTTATGTACATACATATAAGTACATGTAACCAGAGAATTGTGTGTCTTAAAGTCTTTGTTAAATAAATGTATTTTTTTCTTTCTTTAATTTACAAAATATTATTTCATTCAACCTATTTTGTTAAACTTTCTTCATAATAAATAACGGATAAAAGGAAAGTTAACCATTTGGAGCAGGCATCCCTAAACACGCACACCTTGACAGTTTGACGACAATAAGTACGCAAGCGGTACTCACACATATCTCGCAATTGGAGACAGTTTTAGTGCATTCGTTTGTTAGCATTGCTCTATCTAGACAAGTATATAGGTAATCAAAGAATGTAGACAAGTCTGGTAAATTATTAATGAGTTTAGTTTTAAAAGTTTCTAAACGACTTGTAGTTTTAGGGTTAACAATGATATTCTTTTTAGCCGCTATGTGATTTTTATTCTGAAAAGTAATTAATTGTCCACAATGATCAGAATCTAATAAATTTATTATTTCTTTGTGACTTGGTACAATATCCGTATAAATATTATCTATGCATGTGGCACTAGTAGGAGTTATTCTTGTGGGCTCCAAAAATAGGTTAACAAGATTGTAGGACCGAAACAAACTTATAATTTTACTACATAAACCTGAATTCTCTAATAAATTAACATTAAAATCAGAAATCTTGAGAGCTTTAACTCTCTGCTACAGTTTTCAATTGGTGGTTAGGTAATTAAGAACTATATTATTAGTAACCATTGTCATGTCTTTTAATAGTTTTAATCATTTCTGTCCCAGGTAGCTTACATCAGCACTGAACATCCGGTGATAAGCTGGTACGACCCAAAATACTGTAAAAACGTCACTCTCCTCAGCAAAAGGTTAAACCGACAGGATCCGAGGTACTATGTACGATTGTACCTGCATACACTTATACCACTGAATAATGCCATTACGGTAAGTTATAAAAAAAAAACTCCACGAGATCACTAAAAAGTTGTAGTTACGGTTCTTTATGAATTACCTTATAGCATTGAATAATGCCATTACGCTAAGTTATTAAAAAATAGTACATTATGATACAAGTGTATAATGTTGGTGATTACCGCTGAGGCGGTATTTAGGCGGTATCCGAGCCGGTACGGACGGTAATCGCCAATATTCATGTGTATCATACGACGTTTTTCAACACACTTGAGAAGAAAAATTTTACAAATCAATTAATTATTGCTTTATCAGCAAAACTGTCTTTTTTTTGTAGTATGGCGGCAAAAAAAATGTTTCTTCTTCTTATGCGCGCGCATCCAAAATGGCGGCCATAGACTAGTTACTCTAGCTAGGCTGTTTGAATAAAAATAAGAATGAGGTTGCTTATGTTTATAAACAGAATTTTTATTTTTTATTTTATGAAAGGTTTTAATTATTAAACATGTAAAAGTTAAAATAGTTTATTTAAACACAAATTAGTATAAAATAAGCAGGCAAGACACTAATTTGTACTACTGAACGCAATACCTAACTTATTTATTTTTCTTTTTAAAAAAGGTAATCACTACATTATCACACTTGTGCATAATGGTAATCAAAAAGTCACAGTTTGGTTACAAGCTACATTATATACCTACCTAAGTTTAATCCAATTATAGTCACCACTTTCTGAGCAAGTGTGTCGAAAAGATATCTATAACAATTATTTTGAACCAGGAGATGACTAAAAAGTGGTACCACTTAATTACGATTCTGTATAAATAGCTCTAGTATTCTTATTCTTCTCACAAGTATTCCTGAGATACAAAAAAACATTACAACTTTCTTCACTCGAGCAAGAAAAAAACGCTGGAATATCACAGTTTTAGCACAAAACGACCTCTTGATGTCAAAGTTTGATAAATATTTTTCATTACTCATACTCTGAAAGTAGGTCTGAAGTTGCCTGAGGAGCGGGCTGAAAGTGATACTTTTCATCCCTAGGGAGTTTTACTTTACAACTGACAGCTGTCAAATAATTTAAAAAAAAACTAGTTCTATCTTCACATTTCTATTGAACCATGTTCCAATTTTCCATACAGCCAGTCAATCACAGCGCGATATAAAATTGAAATAACTTAAAGACAAGTATTAATTAACTAATGTTACATTTTAAGTGATTTATTTGTTCAACTATTTCTTTAAAATACTTTATTTTTAAAAGATTACAATTAATTTCTAATTTTTCATTAATGAGGATGAACAGCTGGCCGGCCGCAGAAAAAAAAAAACAAAATGGCTGGAAAGTGGCAATCAGTCGTTGGTTTTTTTGAGTTTTGTTTACATTTCCGTACAACAGAGATTTGTATTAACACGTTATGTTTATCTGATTAAAATAGTGATTTAACGCCTAATTTCATAAGAGAAGAGGCTAAAGCAGTAGTGGAATACCTTTTACCTCCTAAATCAGAAGAAAGATACCTACTTAAAATCATAGGTACGACGACTCAGGTTTTACAAACTTTTTATTTTATTTTTAGTTTCCTCGTATTCGTAATGAAAAGCACAGTGTTTACCTTGGGGTGAAAGTAACCCATTCAACCCCTCGAATTAGCGACCTCGCTGCGCTCGCCCGCCAACTCCTTCTCGGGACGAAATGAGTTACTTTCACCCCTAGTGTAACAATGTACTATTAAATTAGGAACATAGACATTTATCAACCATTAGTTAAAACTATCTAGTATTACATGCAATGAAAAACACTAACGATAACTTACTTTTGTTACAGTTTTGGGCACAGAGTTCATAGCAGCAAAATCGGTCGTTGGATGCTGTCGACATGTACTAGAGAGTTTGTCAGTGACTCCGTGTGGTTCAAAGTCCCAAATTCCCAAACCTCTAACGGTTATACTTTTCGAGTTATAGGCACAGTGTCAACTCACCTCTGTGTTAACTCTCCCAGGTCTCCCCTAATAATAAATAAATTAATTAGGATAATGTTTTTTATGTTGCAGTTGGATTTCTACTTCTACCAGTTTCTAACAAACAGATACCGACCCAGTTTTGTTGAGATGCATTTCAAATTTTGCGACATGATCGAAGCTGATCCATTTTTCGGTGAAACAATGAAAAAAGCATTAGGAGGCCGTACTTGCCCTTATCCACCGGTATATTCACGTCATTAAACTTATATGTATGATCAACACGTGATTACAAAATGAAGAGGGCACTAATAATATTATTGCTACAAGAAGAAGATGATGAAATTTTAATTAGACGGAAACTAAAAGCAAGACAGAACAAAAACGAGATAAACATCTCGTGTTTGTTCTGTCTTCCTTTTAAACAAAATAGAGAAAAGGAAGTTGCATTATCGCTACTATCGTAAAGAATAGAATTGCATTTGACGAATTCAATTAAAAGTTTGTCCCTTTCTTTCGTAAATTTGTTCATGATGTTTTAAAAATTGATCGCGGCTATGCGCTGTAATGCCACGAAACAAATAAAGACGTCGCAGACTGCGGGTGTCGGTCGCGAGGGGCGGGTGTAGGTCGCACGCGGCGGACGAGAACGACCGTTCCCGAACGAAAACGATTGAAAACCTAGCTCCCCAATTTTACTGTTTTATTGTATGTTTATAGCTGAATTTATATAACGATTGTCCAAAAGTCGTAAATATTTGAAGTTGACATCGTTACTTAGTGTAGCACACGAGCCGCAAAAAAAAGCCGCTTCAAGCTCCTTTTTATGGCGGCCTTTTTTTGTGGCACGGATGCGGCGTTGCCGCCACAAAAAAAAAACTTTTTATAAAAAAATATAACCGACTTCACTAAAACGATCAAAATAATTTTAATTTCGGAAGTCGGTGTTTTTCGTTATTGTTTGTTCCTTATTTAACACCGACTTCCGAAATTAAAATTATTTTGATCGTTTTAGTGTTTTTTTAGTGAAGTCGGTTATATTTTTTTTATAAAAAGTTTTTTTATTTCGTACTTTTTAGTTGCAATACACTTAGTAGCGAGTATCCACCCTAATGTTGTTGAAACCTCTACGGTCCGGACCAAGCGTTTTGCCTCGTCGTTTATACCGCGTACATCGAGGGACTGGAACAATCTGCCTGCTGCGGTCTTCCCGTCCGATTATAATTTAGATGTCTTCAAGGCAAGAGTGAATAGACTCTTAATAAACTATTGCGCCTCACCATCAACGATTGCGTCACTGCTTACGATCAGGGCCTGAAGTCTGCTATTACAATCACGGAACAGTAAAAACAGTGGAAGTAGCAATGATCCTCTTTTTATTTTATAATATCATTGGGAAGTAGCTTGAGAAAATGTTTGTTCCAGAACCGGTGTCGCCAAACTCATACATTTACAATTTACTCTTACTGCAAACCCAAAAATATGATTGGCTGAAAACAAAAACAGGGCGTAGACGAAATGCAAAAAAAAATGTTATACGAAATGCAACTTTAATTTCAAAAGTCTATAAATCAAATTGACAAAAACAAGAAAGAAATACATCTCTGACTACCAAGTACTGCCACTCGTCGCTAGATGGCATTGTACAGTATATAATATCCAATATGAACTGTAATGTCGTAAAAATAAGATTGGTATTTGAATGGGTGGTATCACTGACACGAATGCAGTTAGCTACTCAGATAGGGAAGCAACCTTATTCGATCGAAATAATATCGATTGTATGAAAACGTATTTAAAACATATCATGCAGAAAAAAATTGTATGCGATAGTGTGATAGTTTTAAAATTATGAAATTAATATGATTAAAGGCAATTTTTAAACGTAGTAAAAAGGGTATTTATTTGCATAGTACATCAATTATCATCATCTCGGCTGAAATCATCGTCATCGCCCACTGCTAAACATAAGAATATTAAGTATAATTCAAACGCCCTATGTTGTTCTTAACGCTATAACTAAATTTATTTAAAATACATCACAAATATCATACCACAAATTTTATTTTATTATTTTTATTAATTTGATAATTATCTGTATTATTATTTACTTACAAAAACTATTAAACTATAATATATATAAGGTATATTATTGAGGATTTTCGAAATAAACCACAAATTGTTTCTCTGAAAACAAAGATTTGCTTTATTCAACATGCCTTTACAGTATTATGTAATAAATTATCGTTTAACTAAAATTACACTTTTATCTCACCTGAAAACAAAGAAACGACATTAAAGTTCACTAATATCGCCTCCTCAATTATATCCCTTTAATTATCTCTCTACAAGTTTTTATGACAATAAAATGCACAAAATAATCTAAAAATCATCTGTCATTGAATGATACGTCACCCCGTATCCACAGCTTAAAAATTTAAAAAAATGAAATGTCATTTCCAAGGAGGTCATTTCATTACATCTCCCCCCCATAGGAACGAAAATTCTAAATAATATAATACAAACAATGCACCTGCAAGCTATCTTTATACCTATTCGTTTTCTTCTACTTCATCTTCTGCCGTAACAGGTTGTAATTTTGTTATGTGGAATAAAGTTGATTCTGTTTTTCTGTTGCCAGTGTCAATCTTATAAATGGAGTTCGATATTTTCTCTATTATCTTGAAAGGGCCTATTTTTAATTCGTCTAATTTTTTCCTGTTCAGTCTATTTCCATTTTCTACATATACACTGTCTCCTATCTCGAACTCTTGTATTTTCCTATTTCTATCAAATATTTTCTTGTTGTACTTGTGAGATTTTATTGTATTCTCTAATGCTAATCTTCTATCAGCAATCCACTTCTCTTCCTTTTCTATTGTTTTAATTTCATTTGGTAAAATACTGACATTTGTACCATCCAGTAAATATTTTGGTGCAAGACCTGTAACAGAATGGTCTGTTTCATTATATTTCTGTACACATTCTCTTGCTACTGTTGTCCATGTTTTCTTATTATTTTTCTCATTTATTTTACATCTTATTTTATTTACTATTGTTTGGTTTAATCTTTCGTTCAAGCCGTTCGAAAATGGCGTATTCGCAGCTGTAAATATTAGTTTGATGTTATTCTCCTGCAAATACTGTTTAAATTCTTTTGAATTGATGCCTGGATATTGGTCTGTCAGAATTATTCCAATCTCATCTGTCTCGAGTACTTTCTTTGTTAGTTTTATAAAGTCACTTGCGTTCTGTGTTTTTGAAGTCACAATAAACGCATATCTTGTGTAGTGGTCTACTAAAAGGTGTAAGTATTTTTTTGTTGACCTAGATCCTCCAAAGCCACCTATAGTATCCATTGACATTATCTCAAATGGTTTTGTTGCTGGTCCCAGTTGTGACATTAACCCAAATTTTCCTTGACATCTTGATTTATTTTTTATGCATATTTCGCATGTTTTACAAATATTTATGATATTTTTTGTTAGGTTTTTAGCTGTATATAGTGGACTTATTTTTTTCTGTAATTGTCTGATTCCAATATGGCATAAATCTTCATGCACCTTTTTTATAATTTTTTTACTAAATTCTTCTGAGAGTATAATCTTTTCAAGTTTCTTTATTTTTTTATAATAGATTTTATTTTTATGTAGTAGATTTTGTTTCTTTTCTTTTATTGTTTCATTTTTTTCTTGGTCTTCAACTATATCTTTTATTTGTATTAAATTAACTATTTTTAATAGTTCCTCCTTGTTATCTTCTGATTCTAATACAGGGTTTCGGCTCAAACAGTCTGCTTCTATATTTTCTTTACCAGGTATATATTTTACTGTAAAGTCATATTGAGATAGGTAATATGTGAGGTCACCCAATTCTTCATCTGTCCTGCATTTAATATTCATGTTCTCTAGAGGTTTGTGGTCTGAGTAAATAGCGAAATGTTTTCCAATTAGCCAGTGTTGCCAGTATTTTACTGCTTCTTTCATAGCAATACATTCCAAATATATGGCCTTTTTTCGTTTTTGAGATTCGTTTAGTTTTTTTGAAAAATATGCCACCGGTTTGTCTTTACCGTCTAGTTGAGTCTGTTTTAATATTGCCCCGATACCCTCTAAAGATGCATCTGTAAAGATTTTTATTGGTAAGTCTTTGTCGAATATTTCCAACACAGGTTGAGAACATAAATATCTTTTTATTTGATTAAATGATTCTTCACACTTCTCTGACCACACAAACTTTTCATGTTTTCTTAATAAATTATGTAATGGGTCTAAAATAATTGCACTTCTTGGTATGTATTCATGGTAGAAGTTAATTTTTCCCAAAAATTGTCTGATATTCTTTTGTGTCTTAGGAGTTGGAAAATGTCTTATCGAGATCAAATTGTCTTTTAGTGGTCTTACCGAATTGTTCTGAATTACATGGCCGAGGTACTTTACTGAGTCTGAAGCAAAGTTACATTTCGTAAACTTCAATCTAAAGCCTTCTTGTATTATTGCCTCTAATACATTTCTTATGTGTTTTATATGTTCTTTAAAGGTGTTCGAGTATATCAGAATATCATCAATATAGTTTACGGAGTATCCTGTGAGATTGTGCTTTCTTAGAATATTGCTTAAAATTCTCTGGAAAATTGCTGGTGATGTTTTCAAGCCAAAGGGAAGGCAGGTCCACTGGAAGTGGCCATCTTGTATGACAAATCCTGTTTTATATCTGTCTTCCACCCGTAAACCCGTAATCTCACTTGTTACGGCTTGAAAGGGGCCAAAGATCTGTGCTTAAAGTCATGACGTTCAGGCCTTTCAGATTCCCTACCGCAACCCTATATGATGAGTGTCAAGTTCTCACTGTGCGGCAAATGTACGTTTTACACATAGTCATCAAACAGCATCTTATCACACCGTTAAATAAGCATGTTTTAAGTAAACGCACTATCAGGGATGTTTGCGTGCCTGTTATATTTAACACTGCAGCTGCCAGGAGACAACGCAGATACTTATCGAGTCACCTTTATAATAAAATTAATAGAGCACTAGATATTAATTCAGCATCGATCAGGGAAGCAAAATTTAAAATTAAGTCATGGCTACTTACACTAGACTATAAAAAAACTGAAAGTCTTTTAATGTAAGTGTACATATTTGCCTACATAGATATATAATTCATTGACTTTTATACTATTTACATACACATACCATTACACGCCATCACACACACACAAGTTTCACATGTATTTGACAATATCAACAAAACTTGGGCGGAGCATCGCCGTGCCCTCGTGGGGGCGATCGGCGGCGGAGACCTCTCGCGCCGGGCCTTGGTTGAGGCCATGGTCCGGAGCGAGGAGGAGTGGCAGGCGGTCGCCGACTTCTGCGAAGCAGTAATGCTCGCAAAGGAGGAGGCCGAACGCATCAGGCAACGGCGTTATCGCCGCCGCCGTCGCCGGGATTCTGATCCCGATTTCCGGCCAACGTAGACGCGGGCTTGCGGACGGTGAGCAATGGGTAGCTCACTGTCCGGCCGTCCGGTAACTGTCCGGACCAAGCCCAAGTCGTCGACGGCGCGCACTGTTCCCGCGCGCCTCAAGGAGTTGTCAGCAACAGCAGGGACCCAGCCGGGTCGAAGCCTACTGGGGCCAGGGTTATCCGAAAGGGCGCTCGAGCCCCGGTATGAAGGCTAGAAGGAACGGGGTGGGTCTTTTAGTCAGTAAGAGTCTGACACTATCTCCCGCTCCGCCCAAGAGCGGGGGATGTCAATGCATGATTTTTTCCCACCATAAAAAAAAAAAAAAAAAAAAAATATCAACAAAACTATAATTACTGTATTAGTTTTAAGTTTTTATCTTCTTTTTCTCTTGCAATAATTTATTACTTTTAATTAATTCTTAATGATAATTTTAATTTATTATACAACTATTTTAATAAAATAATGACATTCTTGTTCTCTAAATTTGATCGAATGAAATATTCCTATTTTAAATCTTTTTTGTAAGATAATGTATTTACTCAATTTTTAATGGATTTTGCACAATCAATAATTGGGAGACGACACTGATTCCTGTAACACAGGTGTCCCACCTAGCACAGGAGTCAGGGCCTCACTGCATTTGTACATGTTTTATATGCTAATAAAATTATCTTAAATTATCTTATCTTATCTTAATGGTATCGCCCAGAATGCTGAATTTATATCCAGTGTAGTAAAATACTTACAATTTCTAGTTTTAACAATCAAATCATCTATTAACGGAAAAGGTTGAGCTTGTGGAACAACAATTTTATTTAGTTCTCTGAAATCTATACACAAGCGGGATTTCCTATTTTCACCCTTTTTAAATGCCAATGTCACTGGAGCAGCGAAAGGACTGTAGGATTCTTCTATTAAATTATTCTTTAGTAACATGGATATTTGCTTTTCAATTTCTAATTTATCTTCTATTGTACATCTGTATGGTCTTTTACTACAGTATCTATTTACTAGCAAATCTATGTGAGCTTCATAATCTCTAACTGTTCCTATATCATACTTGTCCTTTGCAAAAATTGTTTTATATTCCTTTATTATTTTCTCGATCTCAATTTTCTTTTCATTATCTGAATGGTCTGTCATACTTACAAACTCTTCTGTTTCTATATGTTCATTAAAATTTATTGCTAATGTTTTTATATTCTTTTCTTCATTTCTGTTATCTTTAGACATTTCATCTATTTTATTTGTTCTTATCTTTTGTTCTATCCGCAAGTCCTCGTTTTGGGTTAGTTTGAATTTCTTTATCATATCCAATCCGATTATAAAATCATCAAAATATTCATTTTCTACTATGTATACATCCACCTCTTCTTCTAAATCAAATATTTTTATTTTTATTGTTATCAAGCCATCTGTTTTTTTCACACCATTAACCGTTTTCATATATGCTATATTCTCATTGTCCTTTTTTTCTTTTATTTTAATCAGTCTTGAATTTATTAAAGAGATCTGTGAGCCTGAATCATAAATGCCGCTCACTTCTAGTTTATTTTCTAATAAGAGTTTGATTTTGATTAATGGTGTACTTACTCGTTTTTTTTCTCAGTATTTATATCTACTTCAATAATGGAGTTGTTATTTACATTTCCGGGTTTAAAAACTTTTTCAGATTCATTTTTATTTTTCTTGAACCAACATGACTCTTCCGGATGATATCTAATTCCTTTGTTCAAAGATTCACAAGTGTTACGTGGCATCTTCTCATTAGTTTTATTTTTATAAAGGAATGTACAACTCTTTATTGTACTTGAGTTTTTCTTGTACATCATACCTTCATTTTTTCTTATCTCATTGAACAAATCAGTAGTGTCATTGAGTTCATCTCTGTTTAACCTATTTAAGATAAACCCAGGTAAACCTGTTGCAATAAGATCTATCATTGTTTTGGAGTCTATCGATTTGTTTATGCCTAGCATTAGCCTTTCTTTTCTAATAGCGTAATCAATTAGTAGTCCTTCTTTATATCTAAATGCGAGAGCATATGTAACTATGTCCCATCCTCGGTTTTTAAAAGTTTCTAAAAATTTGTTTTTCCATTCATTCCATTCAGCCTTTATTGTTAGTTTTATGGCCATCGAGCTATACCAATCCAAACAAGATTTTTCTAAAAATAATCTCAATATATCTATTTTTGTTTCATCTTTTGATATATTAAAGCGCTCACACTCCTTTTCAAAATTCTCAATCCATTGCATTGCATTAGGGTTCTTGCTTGTGAATTTTTCAATAATAAATTTCTCTGAAATATGTTTCAGGTTATGTTGATTTTCTTTCTTTGTAGTAGTTTCTATTAATTTTTCCAAGATATGTTGGAAATTGTCGTTTATGTCTATTGGTTGTTTTGTGCTCATTTCTTCTAAATATTGATCTAAAAATTGCATATTACCTTCCTCATCTCTATATGTTTTCTTAAGATCTTCATCCAATTTTATCCATATTTTTCTACTTTGATATCTTTTTTTTATACTATTTTTTATTTTTGAGAAAGTATTCATTTTGACAATATATGTATGATGAATCACCGGCTTCAGCTCATCAGGTAAAACATAACATTTTCCTTCTTCTGTAGATATTGAGGTTATGGCTAATACATTTGATTTGCCATCATTTGAAGCTATCATCGTAAACTCAAATTGCAGCCGGTCCATCTTCTTTTAGTTAACAAAAATGTCGTTTTATAAGGTATATTATTGAGGATTTTCGAAATAAACCACAAATTGTTTCTCTGAAAACAAAGATTTGCTTTATTCAACATGCCTTTACAGTATTATGTAATAAATTATCGTTTAACTAAAATTACACTTTTATCTCACCTGAAAACAAAGAAACGACATTAAAGTTCACTAATATCGCCTCCTCAATTATAACCCTTTAATTATCTCTCTACAAGTTTTTATGACAATAAAATGCACAAAATAATCTAAAAATCATCTGTCATTGAATGATACGTCACCCCGTATCCACAGCTTAAAAATTAAAAAAATGAAATGTCATTTCCAAGGAGGTCATTTCATTACATATATATTTTAAAAAGGCAATGTAATACATATTATACATATCGATTGATTTTATCGATAAAGTCACGCACTATTTGGATAGCGTCAAAAGTATAGGTAGACTAACGAATATTCCAGAAAAGCTAATAACCGAGAAAAGAAAATCAACTTTGTTTTGATGTAACTAAGGACTAGTTTTGTTTGTATATCCTGCGCAATGTTTCACGTAATTTTATTTTTTTATTTTATTAAAATAAATCCGTAAATAATACTTTTCGGTGGTATGATACACCTCCATGAGTTAGATTTTTAGTCCGACTATGGTTTTTAAAGTACAGCTTGGGACAATAAGGCATTTTAATATTATTTTTCGTTAATTATTATGTTGCGCAGTCTAGTTAGAGAATGAGGGCGCTTGAACAGCAAGTGCGAAACGCGATTCTTACTAGCGGCGACAGTGCCACGCCTACTTACTTCTTTCACTGTTTTTACTGTTCCGTGATTACAATAGTGTCAGAATGATCTATTATTGATGTCATAATTGTCGATTTTGACAAGTTTGGTAATCTACTAATATAATGGCGTCATTATGACTTTCCAATGGTCAACCACTGACACTCCATTGAAAGAAGTGGCATAAAATAGTAATCTCGTACATATTGACAAATGAATATTTGACGTATGCGGTAATCTGCCAAAACTTTGACAGTTTATTTGATCAGTGTTCTACCATTAGAACGTTATTGTGCAGTAATATGGTTTTAATATGCTCGATATTATCATTCTACCACAATTCTATTACGATACCACTGACCGATCAATGATCGATCATTATGAATTAGCAGATTACGAACTTTTAGCAAAATGACAATGGAATCGTGTTGGATGACGACTTTATAAAAATAGCAGACTTGGACCCCAGGTGGGATCGCAGTCAAGCACTAGTTTATATCAATTTAAAAAAAAACTCAGTATCCTATAAGCGACACAATGGTAACATCTAGGTGTTTTCCTTTCAAAACACCTACGAGTAACGTTGAGGACCTGCATCAAGTGGAAAGTGAAGACACCATGGCACCCTCAGAAATCTTAACAATAGGGTAGTTTCCAGGGTCAAAATAATAACATTTTATATAATCCGTATTTTAGATTACAAAAAAATATTGGACACGTATTTTTTATTTTTTCGATTAAACAAAAAATAACAAAGATATAGCCCATTAAAGTTACGTGTGACGTCACCCCGTGCGAAAAAATGCAGCACGGCGGCGGCGTAACTTTAATGGGCTATATCTTTGCCATTTTTGGTTTAATTTACAAATAAAAAAATACGTATCCGTATCCCTTATTTTGGAATAAACTAAGACGGACTAATTACATTTTTTAAGGCAACTAGCCTATTATTAAGATTTCTGTGATGGCACCTCTCTAATCATTTCTTAAAGAGGAGACTTATTGCAGCGATTGTGCCGTGACCAGGCTCAATTTCATACAGATGCAATTTCAATCGCAATTACAATGTTAACAAACCATGTAATAAGCTTTTCAACCAACAATAAAGACCGTAGTTAATATAAAACTAGATAATAATATTTAACTAAAATATTTTTTTGAACTGTATCGAAGAGTGAAGTCCTTTCAATCGTGGAAATTACAGACACAATAGAAAGACAATAGGTGCGCGAACGCCGGCGATCGCTTAGGGTTTAATGAATTAATACACTATGGCTGATCAGATAAGCATTATTTATTTGTTTTCGAGTATGTTGTCCCTGTTTTTTTTCAATTGCGTTTCAGAAAAGGTGAGTGACAAATCTTATTTTTATAATCTAACACTAGGCTAAGACATTGTTACTAACAATATATAGAAGTAATTCTGAAATAAATTTTATTATTATTATTATAATGTAAATATTAAGGAAATTAATAAACTACATATAAACGTGTATTACGTTTCTTTGGTTTATTAAATTCTTTAAAATTGTACCTCACAAGTTGTGGGTTCAAACCCAGACAGGCGCATAACTTTGTGTAATTTATTTCATCATCACTCAAAACGGTGAAGGATAACATCGTGAGGAAACCGGCATGTCCTAGAACTAAAAATTCAAAGACATAATTCATGACACATACCAACATGAAATAAATAAAAATAAATAAATAAATAAAACATGCACACGGGGCCTGCGAGGTGGATTACGGCCCTTTCCCTCTCCTAGAGAGGAGGCCTGAGTCCCAGCAGTTGGAACATTTAAAGCTGATGCTAGTTGTGGTAGAATTTCTAAGGATTACTCATTCAACTGTGTTGAGATGAGTTCAGTCATGTCCAGTCGACAAGGCACATAACCTAAGAAATAGCGGTTTTATAATACGGAATACTTTGAACTATGATATCTTCCGATTGGCATAAAATATTTTTTTTTATTGGTTTATTTGTGTTTTCTATTTTTTGTACTTAATAGGTACTACTACGCTCGCTTGGCCTTGAATTTGGGTTCGCAACCCCAGTTTCTAAAGACAGGCACAATCTCTCTCGTAGAATTCGGTGATTTTCTGGTGCGCGCCTTTGGCTTTCAAAAGTCATAGTTACTTGGAATAGTATGGCAGGTTTCCACCTTATACGTCCTTTTTGCAGGTAACATACTTTAGCGTGGAGCACCCCAGAGTGTCATACTTCAACCCAAAGTTCTTAGCATACGCGAACCTGACGGCTGTGCGGTACGGCCGTGCAAATCCCGTCTACTACGTCGCACTCAACTTCGAACCCATCGTGCCTTTCGACAGTAGCATTTATGTAAGTATACAATATCTATTCTTTATCTGGGAGGATTTAAGACATGACCCTGCTGTAATCCAATAAGTACCCAATTTATAATTTTAGACTAATTAAATACAAATACAAATGTTTATTTGTGCACACAGGTACAATTGAGTTGTTACAAAATTGTATACAGGGTATGTCTAATAAGTTAAACGACTTGGGTAATTATTAGGATTTAATGAAATCTGATGTAGTCAACACGGGTTCAATAATCAAGGTTGATTAAGAGATCGAGATCATTGTTTACTAACAGAAGAACCTTGTAAAAAGTACCGAATATTTATATTTTTTAAATGATTAAATATTATACAAAATTCCCAAGTCGGTTGACTTATTAGACAGGCTATATCTCTGTGTTCTGCCACAGTAAATGGCATACAAATATTAATAAAATAAGTATTATTACGCCTACTGAACAATATTGAATAAACAGATACACATTAAATAGTCTAAAGGAGTAAAATAATATGTAAATCAGAGTTATATCTAGAAAATGAGAAATGCTATTTAAATTTAAAAAATTACATTGCCCAGGGTAAGGTACATTTAAATTGATAAAACGATTTTAACTTCAATTTGTGTATTGAGGCAAATGTCCGAATTAGTCTTTCAACGATGTTAAGCAACTAAAATGCTTATGTCAGCATAAAATTGATACAATACAAGGTGTAAGGGACAGCCCTCCACAAACTTTAAGGGCTTGCTCAGTAGACGAAACTGAACCACCTTCCACAAAATTTATTTTCAGGAAACGAAAAAGAAAATCGGCATCGCCATACAAATTGTCCAATCAAGTTTATCATTTTGTATGGTGACGCTGATTTTTACCCTTACTTTTGCCCTTACACCTTGCATATAAGTACGGGTTTGCTCGAACAAACATTTTGAGTTGGGTTAGGAAGCCATTTTGTGAAAGTTGATTTAAATTCAACAAACAGCTACAGCTAACAAATAAACAGCTTCTACCTTTATTTAAGTCTGTTACTACATTCGATATATATGTACTTCGCACAAAGCTAACGTTACTACCATAGCTGTTCCTTTTCTGAAAAGGGACATATGCCCTTTTTAGGGTTCCGTAGTCAACTAGGAACCCTTATAGTTTCGCCATGTCTGTCTGTCCGTCTGTCTGTCTGTCCTCGCTTAATCACTGTGACCGTTAGCACTAGAAAGCTGAAATTTGGTACCAATATGTATATCAATCACGCCGACAAAGTGGTAAAATAAAAATTGGAAAAAAATGTTTTATAGGTAGTACAAAGGTGGAAGTGATTTTTTTTTAATTTCAACCTCAACGTGTGATATATTGTTGGATAGGTATTTAAAAATGAATAGGGGTTTACTCAAATCATTTTTTGATAATGTCAATAATTTCGGAAATAATCGCTCCAAAAGTAAAAAACAATGTGTGTGTCCCCCCCCCTAACTTTTGAACCATAAGTTTAGAAAATATGAAAAAAATCTGATAAGTAGAACTTTATAAGGACTTTCTAGGAAAATCATTTTAAACTTGATGGAAAGAACAATGTTTGTACAATAAAGACAAAAAGGTTGTACAAAATAATTTCTGGACTAAGTTTGTAGTATAATCGTATATGCAAGCATTTTTTTTAACTACGTTTACATATTTTATTATCCTGAACGTATCTTCTTTCAAACAAAAAAAGAATTATTAAAATCGGTTCTCGCAATCCTACCACCGAAAACTTCTTCTGGTACCTATGTATTAATTAGTAACCCAATTCCCCGAGAGATGGCGCTGTACTTTAGGCATTCGCGTTGTTAGGAGTTTTCCTGAGTTGATGGTGTCGGGTATTATCAAATTGTTCGGTTGGTCTCTCCTTGGTATTGGTGGTATTATCTTATAACTACATAAAACTTCTATCAGGAACATGCTAAGGCAATTTAGAACAAAACTTCACTAAAATTCATTTTTAACGCCATCTATCAAAATGTTAAGGTAAAAACCAGTTCATAAATGGTTCGATAGATGGCGTTGCGTAATGACGTTATCTTTTTAAAAGTCGATGTTAAGATTTTCCGTGCTTTCATGACCTGCCGTGGTAAAAAATCGTTGCTTCTTAAATATATTCGTAATTTTACGAGTGCACAATCGCTGAAATTTCTACTACTTGCATACTGTTTTAGTTAACACTGTCCTTTGCGGGCCCGTTTTTAGAGTTCCGTACTTAGTATGTCAACGTAAAAAATAGCCTTTTTTAAACTCATAAGTGGGAACACTTATTGTGACGGACGGGAAACTACGGAACCCTACACTGAGCGTGGCCCGACACGCTCTTGGCCGGTTTTTTTACAATTATTGACACTGTTTTAAAGCTTTATTTTAAAATCTCCAGCAATTACTATTTTATAAGTTAAGCCAGACATCGTATAAATTTTAAAATATACATACTTAGGTATATTTAAATCAGTTGAAGACGTACCATTTTTTAATTATTTTTTTAGGTGGGAAATTATCCAATTATTTCTCTCACTCAAGGGCCGATCGGTACCTACTGGGGCCAGGGTTATCCAAAAGGGAACTCGAGCCCCGGTATGAAGGCTAGAAGGAACGGGGTGGGCTTTTAGTCAGTAAGAGTCTGACACTATCTCCCGCTCCGCCCAAGAGCGGGAGTTGTCATGGGATGATTTTACCCAACATAAAAAAAAGGGCCGATCGGTATGGAGTGTCAAACTTTTACTGACTAAGAGCCACTCCTATACTCCTTCTTTGCATTGCGTTCCAGGATGAGTTTTCTTTTCAAAAGCGAACCCATGGAGCCCAGCGGGGTCGAAGCTTACCCGGCTGGGCTCCTACAGTTTTGCTGACATCTCCTTGAGGCACGTGTGGGACACTACGCGCGCCGTCGACGATTTGGGGCTCGGTCCGAACGCCTACATACGGTGAGGTCACATCACACTAAGTTGGTGTTACCATAAAATGGAATCACACTTGCAACAAAACTTTTACTTTAACACAACTTGTAACTTTTTAGTCTCAGGGGCACCGAGCTGTAATTGTGCATTGGATGGCGAGGATCATTCTGTTATTTTATCCTTTCTAGATACGGCTTGCCACAGCTGCATAGTGACGCTATTTTTGCATTCAGACTTCTTACTTTTCACGTAAACAAAGCCGCGAACAGAGAAATATCCTGACATTTATTTTCATATTAAGGCTTATAGTCCTTTGAACACCTGTCCAGAATTAAATGGTCACAACACTCGTACCCGCCTACGCGGCAGTACGAGTATCTGTGCATTTAATTGCTGCCAGCTGCATCCGGATAGAACCCCACTGATCTTTAAATCCATTTTCTTTGCATAATATTGATTGATTTACATATGCTGTGTTTACTTTGAAGAATATTTAACCATCAATTTTTATGTGTAAAAATGTTTCTAAAAATCCAAACCGTTTCGAAGGAGTAGGGAAAAGTTTGGAAATTGCTAAATATTTTAATCGCACGAAAAAATCAATAGTTGACAATGTTGTGCATGAATCTGTAAGAAACATATTTTTTTTTAAACCTTCTTAACCTGGACTGCTCGGGCGACAAACACATTATATATAATTGAGTGCATGTAATGACCAATACCTCTCCTAGAAAGGAGGCCTGAGTCCCAGCTGTGGGAACATTATAAAGGCTAATGATGAATGACCAATACTATAATTTTTGGGCCCTATTTACTAATTTATGGCACCTACGCTTATCAACAATGGCGCATGACTATAAGCATTCATTAATTATTGTTTTGCTTGCCATATTATAACTCGTATACCTTTATTACTTATTTCCTATGTAACAAACGTGTACATATCTCAATTGCAAATCAACCAATTATAATAGAAATGAATCCTTTATATCATCGTCATTATTCCATTTATTACGGTCATTCGTGAATGCCAAATTGTATAAAATAACTTGCCTGACAAAACCAAAAACATAAAATGATTTTAAAGTATTTCGTCATTGGTTTGGTTTTTTATTTTTATTATGAAACTAAACAGTGTAATTCCGAGAGAGTGAGTACCTTTTTTTTTGTTTTCGATGGGAATCTTCAAAAGGCGCCGGGGACTTTAGGGATAAGTCTGGGGAGTGTGGGATTTTTACCTCATTTAAACCACCCCGGTGATCACCATCAGCACTTAGAAGGGAGAGAGTGAGTACCTATGAATAGTTTAAAAAAAAAAGTGACTATACTTAGTTTAAAAGTCGTGACCCGTGGGTACCCGGTATGATCTTTTTTGCGAATTACAAAAACAACAAAACAACAATGATGAAAAGGAATATAGTGCACTTACCTAACTTCATCCGTTCTCCTCGAGTCGTATTCTACATTACTGAGGGTCGTGAAGTTCCCGCTGGATTAGCGCTCATATTATTGATGTCTCTCCATCTGTGACGGTTTTTAGCGTCATGAAGGGCGACGTGCAATTGGGTGTCCAGTGTGGAGCGGACCTGATCTGCCCATCTTTTTGGGTTCCGGTTCCTTGTTCGTCAATTCTAACGTCTACGTCTAACTTCATAGACAGATTCATCAACCAGTAGTAAGAGACTCTTTTTGAATATTTCTCTTCAATGCAACCAGCCACACACAGACAATAAGTCAGCCAAAAACTCCTGGGAATGGGCGGCGGTAGCCTCGTTCTGCGAAGCAGTAATTCTGGCCGAGGAAACGACTGCACGCGTGAGGTGAGATGGACATCCTCACACTGTATTATACCAATTTGTTATGAGACAATTGAAATTACAAATTAATTGCAATTTGTAACACAATATCCGTATACCTTGGACAGCATTGCGGACCAACGTATCTATTTTGCAAGAACTCAAAATCTCCTCACGGCTGTCGTCCGAGTGTCTTCGCAAGGTTCTGCATCACTTCGGTCACATTGCAAGGAAAGACGGCGGCAACGTCGAAAGGCTCATTATGACCAGTAAAGGGGATGGAAAAAGACCTCGTGCGTGCAACCCAATACGTTGGTCCGACCAGATCCACACCGCTCTTGACTCTACGATGTACAATGCCCTTTACACCGCCAGAGACAGGAACAGATAGAAGAATATCATAAGGGTTAGAGTGATGAAGCAGGGAGGTCACGACCCTCAGCATTGAGGAATATGACGCAAGGAGGAGGAACACAATAAAATACGTAGATATATATATCTATATCCTAATAACTTTTTTCATTTCAATAAATAGCAGCAATTAATTGCAGCATTTACTTTTTTTCGTAATACTATAATAGCGTTCATGTCTGTCTGGCCAGTCTACGGATATTGACGTTTAATATGTACCTACTTTTCATTTAATTTTTATCTACATCGGTAGGTATTCATTTTGTCGGTCGTTGCATCCTTTTACCTACTGGAAACGTATATTACCGAAATCGCGACATAACAGCATTGTCACCAGTCTTGATGATAGGATGAAGGCTTGAGGGTATTAGGGATCACAAGTTCTGCTCCTGTCATAAGTTCTAACTTTTCTCAGATTGTTCTTCACTGCGACAGTGTTAGTCTTATTTCGACAATAGCCAATCAGAGAAATCCCAGAAAAGAGCTGAAACAATTAAACAAAAACGCAGAGAAAAGATCCAAAATTCTTGAAACCTGGAGCCTTATGCCTTGATCACATGTACCGAGGAAAAGGGCGAGACAGTGAAATGTTGCTCGGCCGAGACAGTGATATAAGCGAGTTTTAGAGATAAGCGCTCGGCCGAGCACTGGACGCTTTGTTCATACGTACCGAATATTCGGCCGAGAGCACTGTCTCGCTCGTTTACTCGGTAGGTACGTGTGATCAAGACATTACAATGAAGTTTGACATTATAACATATAACAGGGAAGGAGCTATACAGCCTCTAAAGCTCCTTCTCCATCCCAGTTCAGTTTAATTCGTCAAAGAGCTCATGGTAAAGCCGTACCATCACAAACATGTGTGCATCTGGATTGAGGGCCCATTTTTTAAATCCTTATGAAACGAAACAAGATTTACAGGCAATTTAGTTAAAAATTAGTAAAACTTAAAGCAATGAGCCATAAATTTCTTAAACGTAAAATAAAAAAGTTATGATTAAATAACGTGGGCCCTCAATCCAGACGCTTGCATAAAGAGGCATAGTCTAAATCTCGGAAAGTACGATGTCTGGGTAAATAATGATTATTTAGGAATTTAGTTAAGAATTTCTTAAATATTTTAAGAAATTCTCAAATCTGTAGAACATCACATTACAGATTTATTGCGGTTAACCTTGGGCCCTCAATTCAGTAATGTCATTTATAAAGAATCTGCAAAAACTGAATTTATTTGACAAAATACATACGTACGACTTTATTATATTCTAATTAGATACCTCTATGAATTAGTAAAAAAGAAATAATGAACCAAGAGCTAATCGTTTAAAAGTAAATGAGAGTTGAATTTTACTGAAACGTCTGAACTGAGGGCCCAAGATTTTCGGCTTTATTGACTAGACTAAACGTCATAGATTAACGCAAAGTAGATTAAAATTTCTTACTATTTATTAACTAAATTTTAACGTATCGTCCGTTCTTCTAGATGCTATAATTGAAGAGAAAATTGATTTTCAATTTTGTTTAGGAGAACATTTTGTAGGGTGACCATAAAGTTTATCGTACCATAGGTACATTTTGTAAAGCACAGAGTAAAATTCATACACATTTGCAGACAAAAGCATTATAATACGTTTTTTAAAAAAAACTACTTACTAGATCTCGTTCAAACCAATTTTCGTTTGCATGGTAATGTAGGTACATCATATATTTTTTTTAGTTTTATCATTCTCTTATTTTAGAAGTTAGAGGGGGCGGAACACACATTTTACCACTTTGGAAGTGTCTCTCGCGCAAACTCTTCAGTTTAGAAAAAAATATATTAGAAAGCTCAATATCATTTTTGAAGACCTATCCTTATACACTCCACACGTATGGCTTTGATGAAAAAAATTTTGAGTTTCAGTTCTAAGTATGGGGAACCCCAATTTTTTTTTCTATTTTTGTGTGAATATCTTAAAATGCAAAATCAATCACAAATTTCGACTTTTCGGAATCGAACTTCCGTTACATGTCTGATTTATACCGTGGGCCTAGATGCCTAAAACAAATAAGTACATTTATTTAGCTTCAATATTTTAAAGATAAATTCAACTTAACTTACTTAAACCGTCATCGTTTGCAAAGCTTATGTTCAGGCTCGCCAAGATCCGTCGGGCGTACTGTAACTAGGTACCTAGTAAGTTTTAAATAGTCATATCGTATCTGAAGCACCAGAGATGTCGCAATCCGTAACACAATCAAATTAATTTCAATAAATAAAACACGATCAATGTAAATATAACAAAACTATTTACTTTTGCAAAAACCTAATCTAATAATCTAAACTGAAGAGTTTGCGCGAGAGACACTTCCAAAGTGGTAAAATGTGTGTTCCGCCCCCTCTAACTTCTAAAATAAGAGAATGATAAAACTAAAAAAAATATATGATGTACCTACATTACCATACAAACGAAAATTGGTTTGAACGAGATCTAGTAAGTAGTTTTTTTTAAAAAACGTATTATAATGCTTTTGTCTGCAAATGTGTATGAATTTTACTCTGTGCTTTACAAAATGTACCTATGGTACGATAAACTTTATGGTCACCCTACAAAATGTTCTCCTAAACAAAATTGAAAATCAATTTTCTCTTCAATTATAGCATCTAGAAGAACGGACGATACGTTAAAATTTAGTTAATAAATAGTAAGAAATTTTAATCTACTTTGCGTTAATCTATGACGTTTAGTCTAGTCAATAAAGCCGAAAATCTTGGGCCCTCAGTTCAGACGTTTCAGTAAAATTCAACTCTCATTTACTTTTAAACGATTAGCTCTTGGTTCATTATTTCTTTTTTACTAATTCATAGAGGTATCTAATTAGAATATAATAAAGTCGTACGTATGTATTTTGTCAAATAAATTCAGTTTTTGCAGATTCTTTATAAATGACATTACTGAATTGAGGGCCCAAGGTTAACCGCAATAAATCTGTAATGTGATGTTCTACAGATTTGAGAATTTCTTAAAATATTTAAGAAATTCTTAACTAAATTCCTAAATAATCATTATTTACCCAGACATCGTACTTTCCGAGATTTAGACTATGCCTCTTTATGCAAGCGTCTGGATTGAGGGCCCACGTTATTTAATCATAACTTTTTTATTTTACGTTTAAGAAATTTATGGCTCATTGCTTTAAGTTTTACTAATTTTTAACTAAATTGCCTGTAAATCTTGTTTCGTTTCATAAGGATTTAAAAAATGGGCCCTCAATCCAGATGCACACCACAAACATAGCTAATAACCAGTGATCGGAATAGGTAGGGCTATTTAGGTTCATTGACCGTAAATATTGATGTTAATAAGGATATTCCACGGGATTCTGGCTGATACTACGGGATTTAATTGAATTTCATTCTTTTTGTCAACATGTATAAAAAAAAATGTAAACCAATAAGCGCATGATATGCGGCGTTGTAAATTTTACGTCAACAGCACGCTATAAAACTTTTTGCCAAGCGCGCGAAGCTGCCGCCTTGTTGAGACTCGTACAGATACCGGCATGGATCTTGAACGCTTGGCTAATCTTTCATTAGTCGAAGGCAAGACAGTTTTTTTTATAATTTTACTACTTTAAAACCAAATCCCGTGACTCGGGGAATATCAATATTATTCTAACCTATGGCAAGTACATAAAACAGCCCTACCAATTCCGATCTATGATAATAACAAACAACATTGCAATACTAAACAGGTGTTTCAGGTTTCACACATACTAAAAAAAAAGGTTGTTTAGAGATTGATTAATTTAATCATGTTATCAGTACATCACAGACTACCCTCTGTATTAAGTTCCTAAGATCCGTCCGGTTGTCTGGTAGATATCGCTGTCGACGATAAGACCACCGACCTGGGTACACCATTGTACCCATAGATTTAAGCTTATGCTCATCGAGTTGTGCGTGTTAGCAGCAAACAGCTGGTTGACTCTTCGCGTGACCAGGCTGGGCTTTTCTTCGGTCAGTATTGGACGAATTACTTTTCCCATTGACTTGGATGTAGATGAATTTTTTGATGCCCAATAAGTTATTTTTTACTCGTTTTTAAATATTACTATTTTTAATTTATTTAAATATGTTTTAAGTTATAAGCTAATAATAATCTTAGTTTATGTCAAAGTAAAGTTTATTTTATTCTATTCTATCCTATCCTATTGCCTGGATCTGTGCTGGACGCTTTGTGGGAGCCACGTTGTGGTTGATTTAACCCATGAACCGCTGGATCTACATTTTTCTTCTAACGTTGCAGGTCACTTACATAGCTACCGAGCGTCCAAGGATAACGTTTATGAACAGTAAGTTTATAAGAGACGCTTCGATCATCAGTAGACGATACAGCCGCGATGATCCCATATATTACATCAATATTTTTGTAGAACCACTTGTGCCTGTCGGAAATAACGTTTCGGTAAGAATTTAGGCTCGTTTAAACATGTTAGAAAGAAGCTAATTTTAACTTAGATATTACTGGTGAAAATCGAGAGGAAAACAGGAAAATTTTATTTTTCACTAATATTTACCCCACACAAGGAATAATTCCTGCATCGAGGGTGCTTTTACAAACATGTTAACTCACATGCACAAGACGCCTAGGTCCGGAACTGGCATCTGGCAAATATAAGCTGAACACAGGGCGATGCTGCGCAATTTGGTGGTATGACCTTTCGGAACCATTCTGCTTCCTCGTTGATAAGACAGGCCTGTGTAGTGAGTCCAACCAGGCCCCCCTCAGCCTCGACAGGGACCGCTTGAACTGAGTCACTCGAGTTATGGTTTGAGTTTAGAGCTGCAGCAACTGGACATCTAACAAGAATTTTACGAAGGCTGGAGAACACTGGACGAATTGTTTCCACGTTATCTTGGTCTAATAGGCACTCTCCAGTCTTTGCGACCATTTTTGTCGTTAGAGTTGGAGAAGCAGGAAAGGAATGCGCAAATACATGCACTTAATTCGAGGGCGGGATGAAAAGTTCTCAGCCTCTTATGGAAAGACTACAAATTTCAGTTAAAAAGTGATTTTGTTTTTCTACATAATCTCTCTTAACTTAAACACAGTGGCCCAGTGTTTCTCCAACGTCCCTTATCTTCAGATGTGCGGATCTGAAAGGTGTTGAAAATAGTCATCTTCGGCCCTCTCAACTTTTCCATTCGATGTGAAGCGCTTCCCAGAAAAAAAATCTTTTAGCTTGGGAACAGATAAAAGCCTGATGGTCCCAAAGCAGGAGAATATAGGGGTTGGCCGAGCAAATCGTATCCCAAATTCTACAGTTTTCACATATCCAACGCACCCGTGCGCACAGGTGCATCCTTATGAAAGATGATTTTCTTCTACTTCATGCCAGGTCTCTTCTGGCGAATTTTGGCATCCAGCGGGTTAAGAAGGTTAGAGTGATATTCAACTACTTGTTTTCTCTTTAGCAAGGCCAAAATTTGATGACCAGTATGCAATTAACAGAGGGACATGCCTTTCGAGCTGCCACCTTTTAAGCAGATGCTATCGCGTTCGCTTTCTTTGGCGCTGCACCTCACACTGCTTGGACGGCTGTTTCATTTTTGGCGTATAGTGGTGGCCCCATATCTGATCCACTGAATTGTCGCCGCAAAAATATCGGTTGGATCCCTTTTGAAACGGTTCAAAGATTGCTGCGAAAATCGTTTTAGCATTTACTTTTGGTCGACATTCAGCAAATGCGACCCTCGTCTTGTGCAAAGCTTTCGCATCCCTAGTTCTTTTTGCAATATATTTCACACCCGTTTCTCCGATATCCCCAGACTCTCAGCTATCTTACTCACCTTGCTTACTCGAGTATCATATATATTAACTATTATTCTATTATCTTACAGGTAGATTTATACTTCTATGAGTTTCAAGCCAACAGATACCATCGCAGTTACGTAGAGCTACATGCCAAATTTTGCGATTTCTTAGAGACCAGCACTTTATTCGGAGACACATTGAAAAAGGCATTAGCGAGTCAAGCCGATCGAAAGAAATGTCCATTTCCACCTGTAAGTTTCTTTTTGTAAATTACTGCTAATCTAAACTTACATATTGTTTTGACCACTACATTAATAGGTACACTAAAGTACTCCTATCTTAGATTTTCACCGGCCAAAAAAAGCACCGTTTACTAATCGCTATGCAAGTCTGGCAGTGTTTTCTAAGGGCGAATAGATGTGATAAAAATATCTGCAGACAGGTGATGAAATGAATGAAGATATCCGCAGGAAAACCCAAGGTTACCGACGTAGCCCAAAGAATCACCAAACTATAGTGGCAATGAGCAGATTTCCCTAAAGTAGCCACGATATCATAATGAATTTTCGGCGTAAGCCCTTTCTTAAACAGATACTTAAGAACGCCCAATCCGAGATACAGTAAGGCCGAAATATCCAGACTGCTTTGCACTTAGAACAATTAGGTACCTACTTGTGCAGTTATTCATAATTATGGCGAATGCGTATTTTTTCGAATATGTGTAATGGTTCGGAACGGCAACTTCAGAGTGGGGAATATAACATTTTGACCTACAGGTAGGTAAAAATGTGTATGCGTGTGGTCAACCTATCATAATAGGCTAGTTGCCGTAAAAATTGTAATTAGTCCGTCTTTTAAATTATTCAAAAATAAGGGACACGTATTTTTTTATTTGTAAATTAAACCAAAAATGACAAAGATATAGCCCATTAAAGTTACGTGTGACGTCACGCCATGTTGCATTTTTTCTCGCACGGGGTGACGTCACACGTAACTTTAATGGGCTTTATCTTTGTTATTTTTTGTTTAATCGAAAAAAGAAAAAATACGTGTCCAATATTTTTTTATAATATAAAATACGGAGTAAATACAATGTAATTATTTTGACCCTGGAAACTACCTTATTATGTTGGTCACACACACACAACCCACTCGGTTCGGGAACGCTCAGCACTACTGTATTGTATTTCTGTCCTATTTTTTATTTTGTATTGTTGCCTGTAGTATTGCCTGTATCACATAAATTCTATTATATTTTCGACCGTAACAAACATATCTTTACTGAGTTCTAATCATTAAAATCTGCCCTCTCAGTTCATCTTTTTTATGAAATAACCATTCCGTCGGGTAAGGCAAACTGAGAGGGTTGCATCGATAATTTTAATGATTATAATTCCGTAAACGAATACGTATTACGACCGCCAGTCAATCAATATATAACTTAACACTTAATGCCTAATATTAAAAAAAAAACGTAAAAAAAAAATTTGGCGGGCTTTTTGATCATCCCCGGCCGTTTAATTCTTAATTCTTTATTGTACATACACACAAAAACTTAACCTTAATACATTCATAAGTAGACAATTCATGTACAAAGGCCAGCTTAACTCAACAATGAGTTAATTAATTTACCTTAATCAAAAAATTATGAATACGTATAATGGATAGGTAAAACTAATTAAATATTTCAATTGTGTGGAGTAAACAAACTTTTCAATCCAGTCCTATTTTTCTTTATGGTACGTAACAGATAATCTTAATAAATAATATTTCAGGGGCCAAGAAATTTTGCCAATTTGACCATACCGATCAAGTCTATACCGGAAAGTTTCCCGTATCGTCAAGGCCGCATCTATTGCAATACCTCGCTCACTCATAACGGTGTTACATCTAGACTGATTGAAGCATTCATTGAACTAGAAGTAAAGGTTGCCACTGGAAATAAATTGACGAATAAAAACTCAAACTAAACGAATCATTAGTTTTATTGGTTCCCTTTGAGTTTGAACACATAAATATAATAACGAAGCTAAACCTAACTAGGTATAATACTAGCGCAGCGGTAGCGCGTGCTTGCGAACGGCGAGCAATGAGTAGCACGTCGTCCGACCGTCCGGTAACCGACTGGACTGAGCAGACGACGTCGACGGCGCGTATCATTTGACGCGCCTCAAGGAGTTGTCAGCTAACCGTAGGGGCCCAGCAGGATCGAAGCCTACTGGGGCCAAGGATCTGTTTCTGAAAGAGAGATTCGGCCCCGGTACGAAAGACAATGAAGGAACAGGAATGGGTTATAAACCAGTAAAAGTCTGACACCTGACACTATCTCCCGCTCCACCCAAGAGCGGGGGATGTCATTGAATGATTTTCGCACCTAAAAAAAAAGTAGATTTAATACTAAATAAAGTGTCTCAAAAGATATTTACACATATTTGAAAATGGAAAGAAAAATAGTTTATTTAGAAAAAAATAAATAAAAAAAAACAAGGGACGGATGGCCGATGGGGCCGAAAGTTTGGAGAGTGGCGACCGCGCACCGGAAAACGCAGCGTTTGCAGGCCTCCCACAAGTTGGACCGACGACCTGGTAAGAGTCGCGGGAAAGAAAAAAGAAAGAAAGAAGACACGTTTATTTGGCACACAGGTACACACAATGAGATAACAATTATTTACTATAGTATAGCAACTTAAACTTAGATAAACGGGAATGCGGTGGATGCGAGACGCACAGGATGGGTCGTTGTGGCGACGCTTGGGGGAGGCCTATGTCCAACAGTGGACGTCTTTCGGCTGAAATTATTATGTTAAGATAATTATGAAAAAATAAAAGTAAGAATATTTAAGTATTTGTTTTTTAATATATAAAATGAGGTTTCTACTTTTCAACAATCTGGTACATGGGCTACATCTATCATTTAAAGAACAGCAAGAGAAACCGATCTCGTATCAACGATCTTGGAAAATTATACAGTTTACTATATTATAAACTTAATTAAGAAAGGTAAAGGTAGGATAAAATAGAAATTAAATATTTACTTTTTTTTCTAATCAAGCTGTTGCACGAGATTCTACAGGTCGCGCGGTGAATTATCCTACAGGTCGCGACGTGAATTGTTACGTTAAGAAAGAAACTAACGAAATTATTTTATTTTATTTTAATTTTAAAAATTTTATTTTTTCTGAATTTACCTACTTACAAGATAAATTACAAGCAAAAACTAGTGTTATTATAAGTTATGTTACAAAGGTTCAAACATACGAAATTAAAAATAAAATCCTAACATACTAAGAATTTCTGTGCGCAATTGTACACATGCGCCGATTGCCCCCACTACTTTCACCGAGCGATCTTAATTCATCGCGCGACCTGTACAAGAACTAGGCCTCAGGCGGTTACCCTGCTCGCCACCCCACCCCTACTATTCATATTAATCCTCATCCGTTTTGAAGTAATTTTAGTTAGTTATATTAGGGGACAAAATGTCGCTAAACATGACGCGCACGGCGCACACAACGTTACCAAAATATATCCAAAAACATGTCTCGTGTGATCATGTCACGTGAATGCTTCGCGAAATGTTGAAGGACGGATTGTGAGACACTGGTCAACGTTGCAACTTCACGTAGATTGAGCGTTGTGAGTCATGTTGGGGATTTTATCCTAATAAGTATTCGACTGAGGCTGCGGAGCAACACCAATAAAATTACATTCTACTGGTTTTTTGGCAGAATTTCTTTGAGTGAAGTTTAGTAGCTGTTATAGTTATTAATAAATTGAAACCAAGTCTTGCAACTCAGGTCTTCTACCGTAAAAAGTTGTGAGATCCATATTACTGCCAAGTCGGTTAATTTATTCAGTCTCTACTCTACTTAAGGGACCTCCAGCAACATCTTATAGTAATCATATCAATATAACAAATCTTTTAATTTTTTTATAAATAGATTGACTTGGTAATCGCATGAAAAGAAAATGTATCTCGCAAGTTTTACATACAATTGGATTAATAGAAGTCTATTAGTCCGATGAAACATGCTATTTGACTGAAGGACTTTGTATCCATAGTCCAAAAATAATTAATAAAAAAGAAATAGTCTACTGTCCTGTCAGTGTCAGTGTCACTGTCAAAAGATGTTTACTATGAGCCGAAATGGGTGTGTTGTGAATAATATAGGATTTTCATTAGTTCATTTATAAATTACAACATAGTTACAATGCGGTGGAGTGAAGCAGTGACACTAGAATTTGTTAAGATATATATAAAGCATGAGTGTCTCTGGAATCCTTCACATCCGGGATACAAACTCAGGTATCAAAGGGAACAGGCTTATTCTGATATAAGTGCGGAATTTAAAAGTTCTACAATGAAATCTCTGACTGTTCCCGAAGTAAAAATGAAGATAAAGAACCTTAGGACTACTTATGTGCAACAAGTGCACAAAATATTGCAGAAATCGAGTCCCGACTCGATCTACGAACCGTCGTTAGTGTGGTTCCATGAAATGGATCGCTGTTTGAAACATGTACCCAGTAATCGACATTCAAGCTCATATAACACTGTAAGTATTGTAGGTTTCATCTAAAAAATCAATCTATAAGCTTCTAAGTACCTATTCAGTTGAGGGGATAAAGTGTTGATCAATTAGGTAAAGTAAAAAAAGTTATTTTTTAATAAGAAGTATGAGTGCTTTTATTTGTGTTAAGCACAGTCTGCTTAACATTATATTAAACTTTCGAATACCATCAAAAGATCGAATCGAATCAATAGAATCAAAGACAAAATAGAAAGACAGTGATCAAGTGATCGCCGACATTCACTCTCTCATTGTCTTTCTATTGTGTCTCTAATTACAGTGTTTGAAAGGTTAATTAATTAATTTACTAACAAATAACCATTACAAAATTCTTCTAGTCTCATGAAACTCAAGATATGGATTCATCTTGCCAAATCTGGGTTGATCAAGAGTTACAAAATGCCAATTTGGATGAAACAAACCCTGACCCACTTGTCCCTCAAACAGATAATGAATATGATTCTTCAAAACTTGATGAACAGCCCTCAAAAGTCAAGATTGAAAGAAGGTCTTCTCCAGTCTACTATAAGAAAATTAAAAAGAAAAAACTTAAGCACCGAATTGCAACTAGAAATTATTCCACCAATTCAAGTTCTCAATGTACAAAGGAGGACGAATTTGATATCTATGGTAAATATATTGCTACACAACTGAGGAAGATGGACCTCCACAAAGCATTGAGGATTCAGTTGGAAATACAAAATCTTGTGAGCGAAGCAAGGATCTCTGATATAGTATCTAGTGATTAGAAAAGTACTTGAAACACCCAGGAAGCTGGAAGTGTATGTAAACTCACTTCCTTTGTAGGCCTACTGTGCACGGATGCGTATTCATCATTATATGCAATAACATGACCGCACTATGCTGCCGCTTCGTCAACGTAGTTTTGTATGCAAGCGTCATGCTGGTCTACACTAAGCGAGTAATGATGAATACAGAAATCAGAAACGTTCACTTCAAATAGACCAATTGCAGGCACTTTAAAATTGTCAAAATGTTGGTCAGTAAAAAAAGAAGCTAAATTGTAATTACACATAATATATAAAGCTATGTGTCTGTGGATGGTAGGCTTTAGTGAAGTTGCTGACATAGTAAAATCAGCATGATTTGGCCAACTATGTGGTGGTTTGGAGCTCTTGTCAATAATCTTGTGATAAACTGTATTTTAGCCCCTAACTAGATTCTAAATAGGTTTATAACATTATGATTGCAAATATTTTTAACTTATTCTAAGTTTTATAAGTATAGTTTTATGTTTTATTTTACTAAAGTAATTATTATTGTGCAATTTCATGATTAAGGGTGACGCACAAGGGTAGCCCGTAAAATACTATTTATGTGTTTTGGATCTTGCTGTGTCACGTTCTATGTTCATTAAAATATGATTAGTGATCATAACAAATATGGCTTTACCAAATTAAAATCATTAACCTTTTAACCGACAAACACTCCCTGCGTTTATTCCGCAAGGGTCACACGTCCTCGACTTCGAGGCAAGGTTGTATTGAAGATTTTAATGATTATAATCCCGTAAATTAATACTTATTACGTCCAATAATCATACTTTAATCAATATACAACTAGACAGTGCCCTGCTAAGTGTAAAAAACATTCGAAAATTAAAATTTTGTGGGCTACTTTTGAGCATCCCCCTTCAACAAACTTCCAAAGTGCAAAGTATAAACCAAAGATTTATTAAAGTATTATGATAAGTAATATATCATGCTTGTTTTATTTACATTATTTATAAAAAGATGTGCTAAACAATACTTGACTTTACACTATAAAGAGTGTAAACATAAGAAATGTTCAAAAGTGTTTACTTTTGCCATAGATTTTTTAACCGTTTGTCTTTGACTGCTACCGGCTCTATACTTCTGCTAAATACTACAAAAACACTAGAATAGTTTAGAGCAGTGCATTGGTGGCCAAGTGGTAACGGTCCCGACTTACGAGTTGTACGTCGCGGGTTCAAACCCAGCCAAAAACATTACTTTGTATAATTTACTTCATCACCACTACTATTAAAACGACGAAGAAAAACATCGTGAGGAAACCGGCATGTCCTAGAACAAAAAATTCAATTACGTTTCATTCACCAACCCTCACTGGGTCCACGTTAGTGTTGCAACAGAACTCTACTTCCGCTTCCGCTTCTGCAGAAGTTCCGCAAAATTTTTCACTTCCGTTTCCGTTTCTGCTTCCGCAAAATTATAACGGAAGCGTACAACGAGGAGCGCGGGGCGCGTGGACGACTAGGCTCTTCGAAGATGCGCGCGGTGGGGGCGGGGGCGGTACACAAATGTGTCGTCGCAACGAGTTTGTTTATATTTTTTTAGTTCATTCTGTGCATCAAGGTATAAGTACCGGCAGTCCGGCACAGATCTTCGAAGAGCGCTCGACATCAGAGTGGAGATCGCTTTGCGCATTCCATACATTGACGAGCCAATCGATGTCGTTGTTAGATACATACGGCAAGCGCAGGGAACGAATCACAAGTGACGAATATGACTCGACGGCGCGGCGAGCCAATCACTGACACTTCCCGCCCCCGCGTCTCACTTCATACCACTAAAGAGACCGAATATTTGACTTCTGCGCAACTTGAAGCCAGCGCTCAAGATCCGTGCCGGTATCTGTACTGTATATGTGCATCACCGCGCCTCGAGATGTGATTACGATTACGAGTATTAGTTTTGTTCGCACCTTCAGGAGTACAAAAAGGAGAAAACGCTGCCTCTTCATGAGGATCCACTTTTTTTTTTTTTTTATGGCAATTGAGCCGACTGCGACTATTCTGCCAGTGTCACGTTGAGACGGCTCATTGGGGGTAACCGTCGAACTGTACTTCGTGGTAGATGTTAGTAGGCTGGAAAGACAAACACAAGTGTTAGTAGACATATAATCTAATTTACAAACTTATATATATATATACAACACATATTTATATTTATTTATTTATTTATTTATTTATTTATAAGCACATACAATTGTTTTAACAGGTTTACGTACCCAAGGTAACAAAAGTAGTCGCAAAATAGCCTAGCACTCAGAGATACCACCCACAAACTGATCAGATATCCATTAGTGCATGCAACATACATACTGTTACGCCATATCTCCGAGAAAATAAAGAGTAGCACTTAATAATTAAAACGCATTGCTGTTCGAAAGATCTAGAATGATTGTGCGAAGCCAGACTTAGAAAAATCTCGAAACATCCACAAGGTACCTACAAACTAGTGGGTAGGCATTTATCTAGGATAAGGGAAATGATACTCTCCGACGTTAACAATAGAGTCGAAATTCGCATGAAAGTGACTCTTATTACCACGAGCAATAAAAATGATTTATGACTTCGAGAAGCGATTCAATTGTTCTGGAATTCTGGATCGTTCGTGGGACGTCGGTATCTAGAATTTTCTTGGCTCCGCATATAAATACGTGCCCCCCGGCCGGAAGCGAGTCAGTTGTGATTTCGACTGCGATCAAGAGCGAACTACCCTAGTACTTGAAGTGATTTTATCTAACGACCTAAGCGATAGTGTAACGGTACTCTAGTGTTAATTGCGATTCGGATTATTGTTGACTGGACTATTTTGTTATTGTTAGTGGTGAATAAAGTTGTCTCTTAGTAAATCGGCATTTGATTACCCACGTACGTAACAACTGGTGTCAGAAGTGAAATGCCATTAACACCGAGAGACGACGAACAGCGACCACGAACAAGAAGGCAAATGGAGATGGATGCTGCGCGTCATCGTATGGAGGAGGAAGATCAGGCTGGTATGGTAGCAACAGAAGCTGCTGAGGCGCCAACAGGACCATCCTCGGAATTGAACCTCGCTGCGGTGTTGGCCGCCATGCAAGCTAGTATGGAAGCTGTCCGCCGCGACCAGGAAGCCGCTCGCCGCGAACAAGAGGCCAACCAGCGTAAGCTTCAGGACCTAATCGCAGCGAACCAGGAAGAAGCTCGCCGCGAACAGGAAGCCGCTCGCCGCGATCAGGAGGCTAAGCAGAACCTGATCCTCGATAAAATCGACCACGGCCTCGTCACGTTGGGCGAGAAGGTAAAGAATCTCACCTTGGAGGTCAAGGAGG
Organism: Mythimna ferrago; assembly: GCA_910589285.2. Classification (NCBI taxonomy): domain Eukaryota; kingdom Metazoa; phylum Arthropoda; class Insecta; order Lepidoptera; family Noctuidae; genus Mythimna; species Mythimna ferrago. Next base: position 23,256,814 of record OU342691.1, on the reverse strand, counting down.
TTTCCGCCCGAGCCGATAGCCTCGAAACAAGAATTGATGGCCACGAAGATCGCCTGCTGGACATCAACAAAAAAATCGTCAAGCTCGAAGCACGCGAACCCGTTGTTGTCGGCTCACCGTCGCACACTCCCTGTGCATCCGCCGCAAAATTTGATGTGCCGCGTTTTGATGGCACGTCTTCCTGGACGGCATTTAAGTACCAATTCGAGACATTGGTCGAAACAAACCGCTGGGATGATAAGCAGTCTTTTGCGGCATTAACTTTGGCTCTACGAGGGGATGCCCTGCTGGTCCTAGAGAACCTTCCTCCGAACAGCAGGACGTTGGAGCGTCTTATGGAGGGATTAGACACTCGCTATGGAGACAAGCACCTCGAGCACGTTTTCCGCGCGCAACTTCGCGAGAGAACGCAGAGGTCGAACGAGAGCCTCCAGCAATGGGGAGTCGAGGTCGAACGGCTGGTCCGGCGTGCTTACATGTCGATGACACCAGAGATGGTGGAAGTAAATCTGGTGCAAGCTTTCATCGACGGTCTACGGGATCCTGAAGTCAGGGCTACGGTGCGACTCGGACACCACCAAACTCTAAAGAGTGCGATGGCTCACGCTCTGGAAGTGGAAGCCGTACGACAAGATTCACGCACCCACAGAGTTCGGGAAGTGGTGGTCTCGCCGTCAGTGCAACCACGTCAACGAGAAGTGGTAGCTGCTTCTTCGGCAAAGTCCCGCTATATTCCGACGTGTTACGGGTGCGGAGAAAAAGGGCACATTCGTACCGATTGCCCCAAGAGGAAGAGGGGGAGTGTGGACTCCGGAACTCAAGTTAACGAGGAGTCGTTAAACTAAATGTCGCCAGGGCCGCGGGGCGGGTGCTGGCTGGTCAACTGAAGGCCCCAACCATCACCATCAATCAAGTTCACAACGGAAATAGTTTGATCATCGAAGGGACGCTGAATCATCGGGCTTGCAATTTTACCATTGACACGGGGGCGTCACGGACTGTTATAAGACCTGAGTTGCTGAAACGCACCATCTTATGGCAAAGAGAGTCTCCATCCTGCCGACTTCAGACAGCAACCGGCCAGCCAGTCACCGTTCTCGGTGATACAGAAATTGAGTTCAAAATCGGTGATCAAGTGTATATCCATCCTGCGTTAATTGCGAATATTACCGACGATTGCATACTGGGTCTCGACTTCTTGCGGAATAACCGATGTATTTTAGACATCGACAGGGGAGTATTGAAATTCCCAGATCAAGAAGTCTTCCTGCGAGGAATCAAGTCATGCAACCTCTATTGTTTAAAGAATACCACACTGGCTCCGAGAACAGAAACCTTAGTCGAAGTAAAGTTTCCCAAGAAAATCAGGCAAACAAGATGTGTTTTGGTAGAGGATACTGGCCGGCACCCGGAGATCATCACTGCGAGGACATTAGTTATGACGACAGGGAAATCCAAGGTCAGGATTGTGAACCTTGGGAAAGAAGAGGTCCAACTGAAGAAAAACAGTGTTGTTGGGAGATGTGAAGAAGTTCAGTATCTCCGTCAAATCAATAAATCTCCAGCAAAGCAAGAAACGACCAAAGTCGAAACTGATCACATCCAGCAACTTCTGGAAAATTCTAAGAGCAACTTATCGACTTCGGAACTACAGCAAGCAAGGGAATTTCTGCTACGGTTTCGAGATATATTTGCAACGGGAAAAGACTGCGGCAGAACAGGTCTCGTCAAGCATGAGATAGATACAGGTGATGCGAGACCAATTAAACAGAGACCGCGCCGCATACCCTGGGCTAAGGAATCTGAGGTAGCAGAAATGGTAAAGGACATGGCTGATAGCGGAATAATTGAGCCTTCTACGAGTCCATGGTCTTCTCCAGTCGTTCTGGTGAAGAAGAAGGACGGCAGCACCAGATTTTGTGTGGACTACAGAATGCTGAATAATGTGACGAAGAAGGACAGTTATCCCTTACCAAGGATAGACGATACGCTGGATATGCTCAGTGGCATGAAGTGGTTTTCGACCATTGATTTGAAAAGTGGCTACTGGCAAGTGGAAATCAGCGAGAAAGATAAAGAAAAGACAGCGTTCAGTACGGGTATTGGCAGCGGCCTGTGGCAATTTAACGTCATGCCTTTTGGGTTATGCAACGCTCCAGCGACGTTTGAACGCCTCATGGAGAGAGTCATGGTGGGCCTTCTTGGTGACGTCTGTCTGGTATATTTGGATGACGTCATTATAATGGGTCGCACTTTTAAGGAAAACCTGAGGAATATGGAGAAAGTGTTCACCAGGATACGAGGGGCTAACCTAAAACTAAGCCCAAAGAAGTGCGCCCTGTTCAAGAAGGAGGTCAGCTACCTAGGACATGTTATTTCCGCTGACGGGGTGAGAACCGACCCTGAGAAGATAAAGGCAGTCCAACAGTGGCCGGTTCCAAAGAACAAAACGGAAGTACGTGCATTTCCAGGGTTGTGCACATACTACAGGCGGTTTGTCAAGAATTTTTCGGACATTGCAAAACCTCTACATCAGCTGACTGAGGATAAACGAGATTTTATCTGGAACGACGACTGTGAGTCAGCATTCAACGAGCTAAAAGAACGGTTGTGTGAAGCGCCTATACTGGGGTACCCGAGCAGAGACGGAAGATTTATCGTTGATACCGATGCCAGCAACACGGGAATTGGTGGAGTGTTGTCACAGGTGCAAGGTGATAGACAGGTCGTAATCGCTTACTTCAGTAAGGCACTTTCAAAGCCAGAAAGAAACTACTGCGTGACTCGACGAGAACTGCTGGCTGTGGTTAAAACCTTGCAGCATTTCCACAAGTACCTCATAGGAAGACAATTTACGTTGAGGACGGATCACGCTGCATTGAAATGGCTTTTACAATTTAAAAACCCTGAGGGCCAAGTTGCAAGATGGCTCGAGCAGCTGCAGGAGTTTAACTTTGTGACGGAACATCGTAGTGGAAAAGGGCATAACAATGCTGACGCCCTGTCGCGACGTCCATGTAATGATGACTGCAGACACTGCCAGCAGAATGAAGCCCGAGAACACGTTAATTTAATTAGGGCTGAAGGCAACTTCAAGAAGTCCCAGGAAGAAGATGACGATATTCGACCTATACTGGACTGGAAGCGTAGCGGAACTAGGCCCCAGTGGAGTGAAGTGTCGTCACACAGTCCCGTAACTAAGAGCTACTGGGCACAGTGGGACAGTTTAGTCCTAGAAAATGATGTGCTTTGTAGGAAATGGGAATCGAACGATGGCAAGGAGGTGACCACACAAGTGATAGTACCACGATGTGAAGTAGTCCCCCTGCTACAGGAAATACACGATGGTGCTTCTGGAGGACACCTGGGCATCAAGAAAACTCTACTGAAAGTGAGACAGCGGTATTACTGGCTCAATTGTAGAGATGACATAGAACAATGGTGTCGGAAATGTACAGCGTGCGCATCTGTGAAAGGACCACAGACTAGGAGCAGGGGCAGGCTTCAGCTGTACAATGTGGGAGCCCCATGGGAACGCATCGCTATCGACGTCGCTGGACCTTTTCCAGTTACAAATGACGGAAACAAGTACATAGTGGTGATCCAGGACTATTTCACAAAGTGGCCCGAAGTCTTCGCCATACCCAATCAGGAAGCGACGACAGTGGCGAAGAAGGTGGTCGAAGAAGTAGTATGTCGGTATGGCGCACCTTTGGAAATCCATTCCGATCAAGGCCGTAACTTCGAATCTGCGCTGTTCCAGGAAATGTGTACACTTCTGGGAATTTATAAGACACGCACCACACCTGCGCACCCTCAGTCGGACGGAATGGTGGAAAGGTTTAACCAAACCCTGGAGAATCACCTGGCTAAGGTTGTCGATGACCATCAGAAGGACTGGGACCGGTATATTCCACTATTTCTGATGTCTTACCGATCGGCAGTGCATGATAGCACGGGACATACTCCAGCAAGAGTGAATTTCGGCAGGGAGATGAGACTTCCAGTCGATGCCATAACTGGCGTGCCACCTGACAAGACTAAGCCAGTTACGGACTACGTAAGTGACCTTCAAGATCAATTGGACGAAGTGCATAAACGAGTTCGTGAGAATAGCATGAACACCAGCGTAAAAATGAAAACTAGATACGACCGTAATGCCAATGCCAAGGGATTTGAGGAAGGTACACTGGTCTGGCTCCACAACCCGCTTCGACGGAAAGGGAAGTCGCCGAAACTCCAAGCTCGATGGGAGGGACCTTACACCGTGTTAAAGAGGATTAATGACGTGACCTACCGCATCAAGAAAGGGCTAAGAGGCAAACCCAAGGTTGTCCATGTGGATAGATTGGCGCCGTATCACGGATCTAATAATGCTCGGGACGAGCATGACTAAGAGGGGGGCACTGTTACGCCATATCTCCGAGAAAATAAAGAGTAGCACTTAATAATTAAAACGCATTGCTGTTCGAAAGATCTAGAATGATTGTGCGAAGCCAGACTTAGAAAAATCTCGAAACATCCACAAGGTACCTACAAACTAGTGGGTAGGCATTTATCTAGGATAAGGGAAATGATACTCTCCGACGTTAACAATAGAGTCGAAATTCGCATGAAAGTGACTCTTATTACCACGAGCAATAAAAATGATTTATGACTTCGAGAAGCGATTCAATTGTTCTGGAATTCTGGATCGTTCGTGGGACGTCGGTATCTAGAATTTTCTTGGCTCCGCATATAAATACGTGCCCCCCGGCCGGAAGCGAGTCAGTTGTGATTTCGACTGCGATCAAGAGCGAACTACCCTAGTACTTGAAGTGATTTTATCTAACGACCTAAGCGATAGTGTAACGGTACTCTAGTGTTAATTGCGATTCGGATTATTGTTGACTGGACTATTTTGTTATTGTTTGGGGTGAATAAAGTTGTCTCTTAGTAAATCGGCATTTGATTACCCACGTACGTAACAATACATAATGAACAATCGATGTTCAGTCTCAAGCAGCACCCTGGAGAATCGGCACAAGTTACATAGAGGACAACACACTTAGTGTCACCCTCTGGAATTCCGCCAATGTGCAAGAAAAAATGTCTACCCGTAATGAGACACTATTGAGTGTTTCTATCGCCCGAGTCACGGGTGCGAACTTTAACAAATTTGTGCGAGCTACCGGGACTTTAAACATCCTTTCCCTCGGTCCTGAGCGTAGCCTACTGTTTGGAACGAGCAATCTCAACGATTCTAATATTTGAGGATTATTTAGAATACCCCGTAACACCAAAAAAATATACTTGGCAAGAGCGAGGTTGCGTCTTACTTCCAACTTATAGTAACCAACCATCCCTATAACGAAGAGGGTTGGATACATAAGTGGATAGAAAGGGTATACACCATATTGCCTCATGTATAAGTACCGAGTAAATTTGTTTTGCATTTTTTCCACCATCATAGTATACTTCTTTTCATACGGATTCCAAATGATAGCACTCGTTTCCAGGTTACTCCGGACCAGTGCGTTATATAACGATTTCACAGCTGCCATATTAGTGAATTCACGAGTTTCACGCATGACAAATCCCAGATTCTTGAAGGCTTTTTTACATACCTGCACGATATGATAACGAAACGTCAGGTCCCCAGAGAAAGTCACCCCAAGATCTCGCACTGACCCTACCCGCGGTATCACATGTCCGTCCATGGTATATTCGTGACCTCGGGGTATCACGGCTCGCGTAAAGGACATTATATTACACTTTGCCACATTAAAGAGCAATTTGTTGTCCCTACTCCACGCAACCACCCGATCAATGTCTCGCTGGAGCTCTTCGCACTGCGATTCGTCCGTTATCTGCATGAACAGCTTAAGATCGTCCGCAAACAATAAACACCCTGCGTTCTCAATGATATCTGGTAGATCATTAATCATTATAATAAATTCTAATGGTCCTAAATTTGTTCCTTGACTTACGCCAGTAAGAGTGCAATAGGTACGGGTCTGAAGTGTAGCCTGCGTATTCTACAATTTGTTTGCGACCGCTCAAGTAGCTCGAGAAGAACTGTAGAAGGGCTGGGGTGAAACCAACACTTGCAAATTTATTTAAAAGAATGTCATTATCCACACTGTCAAATGCCTTCCTGAAATCAAAGTAGGCAACGTCCAGTTGGGCACCCGGCTCCGAGTCCAGCACCGCAGTGGCTTGGTTCATGAGACACATTAAATTTGAATTGGTGCTGCGGCCCGGCCGGAAGCCATGTTGCGCGTCATTGAGCTGGGATGCTACCTGCGAGTGGATACTGAAACACAACGCAGACTCAAAGACTTTTGCAAATGCAGAGAGTATTGCTACAGGTCTATATCCACTGATATCAGCGCTTGGAGCACCTTTTGGTACTGGTGTCACCCTCGTCAATTTCCAGCCCTCTGGATACGAACATTCCTTCAAAAAAATATTAAATAAATACCAGAGCGGTTGAGCCAACACAGACCTACAATCTTTAAAGGTGGCACCCCGTCCGGCCCGACCGAGCGCTTGGGCTTGAGGCGCGTGAGCGCGGCGACCACCTCACTGAGAGACAGCTGCCCCACGTGGACGCGGGCACCGCGCTCGGGCGTCGCCTGCCCAGCGGTAGCCGCATCCAACCGCGGCGCCACCTCCCCATACACTGAGTGGAAGTAATCAGCGAATGCCTGGGCACATTCATGGTCGGGCAAGAGTTCACCATCTTTAACTATCTTCGCTTTGCTTCGTTTGGAACGCTGGTTTCCAATAAAACCCCAAAAAGACCTGGGTTCCTGTACAAATTGTTGCTCGACACGGTTTTGATAAAGACGGTATGCAGTACTGATTTTATCTTTAACAGTAGCCCTATAGTAAGAAAAGTGTACATAGTCACTATCCAAACCAGTCTTCTTAAAAGATTTGTGCCAAAACGCCTTCTGTTTAATATTACCTATTATGTCAGCTGTGAACCATTCTGGATAGCGATACCGAGAGCAATTACTCCTACTGCTCTTTCTTGGAGTGCTATCATTTATAATCCCATAGAATGTTTCATAAAATACACTATAAGCCTCGTCGGCACTGCTCGTTTCATACAGTGGGCTCCAATCTACTCCCGCGAGCGCTAAATATAAGGAATGGAAATCCGTTTTATTAAAATTCCACCGCGGCTGTGAGGTTGAAGCTTGTGGTACGGGGCCACCGGACCTAGTCATCACCCGTGCATAACATATACTAACTCGAAGTGGTGGGTGCTGCGGGTCTATGCAAGACAGACAGTCATCACGCCCGTCGCCTACGACAACGTCATCCTCAGGCAAAGTAGTCAGTACTACATCGAGCGTACGATTGTTGCAATTAAGAATATTGTTACATTGGCGAAACCCACAGAAGGTGACAAAGTACTCATAATAACATTGCACATCTTGGTTAGTTGAGTACATATTTAAGTCGGCTACTAGAATAACTTTATCACAACTAACACATAACTGTTCCAGTAAATGGAACATATACATATATTCCCTTTCATTGGTTTTAGGTGGGATGTAGGCCACGCAACACAAACAAAGAAAATTATTTTGACGATATACCGCCGCACAAACGATTTCGAAAGGGTGGTGGTTCAAGTTAGCGTTATCAGGCAACGGTACACTACGTAATTCAAGATCACCGCGCGGTGTGGCGATCAACATGACCCCTCCGTGTTTGCGACCATCCATGCGGTCACACCTGAGGATTGTGTATCCGCTCGGAGCCAGTTCACCATCATGTATCGACTCATTAAGTCCAGTTTCAGTTATGGCTACCAAGTCAGACATAGATCCTAATAGAGTATTGTAAAATGATTTTAATTTCGAGCGAAGTCCTCTAACATTCTGATAAAATATATCTAACAAACTTTTGGCTTTCCTGCTTCTAACCTGAACCACCTTCACACTGTTTGAGCACACCCGCAAATGGGAACTATTTATACTACTAGCATACCGACACTGAAAGTCATTCCTGTTTTGTCGTTTCGTAAACTGATCACTACGAAGACCGCTCGGCGACTGCGCGTGCACTGCCGCTGTTGTGAATCCCGGAGCCAATATCCCCCCGCTGCTCGCGGGGACGCCTCGGAAACCAATCTGACAACTTCACTCCTGCGGGCCACGCCGCCGGCGTATTTATCTGCTCGTTTAAGCTCTCAGGAAACGCAACTACAAAAGCTGCGTGTCTTGTAGTCTTTATATCACGTTTCTCAACAAGATATTGTTCACAACTTATAAGTTTATTTAAATACTTAAGTATGTTTTGTTCCGTGGTCTCCGGTTTAAAAGACCAAGCCTGTATGTATTTAAGCTTTTCCACAGTCTTGAGATCGTCGTCTTCTTTTCCGCTGCCAGTAACCACACGTCGCTTGGAATTTCGAGCTTTACGTACTGGTTGCCAGCCTTCATCAGAGGTATCGTTTACTTGGGAATTATTGTCCTCCACGACGGCCGTGCGTATTTCCGCTGACTTTGTAGCTCCGCATTCCCGTGATGACGTTGTTTTTGTAGGTGGAGTGGGGTTTGCACTCGCAGTTAGCGCCGCGATTATCGGCTGGGCTCGATCGGTTTCGGGTGTCTTCGCGATATTATTTATTATACCTATGACACCATCGGTCCTTGATTTTGAGGCGGCTGACTTTTTTGCAGCGGCTGCAATTTTAGAGCTGGAATTCACTCTTGCTTGACGCATTGGTCGCTGCGTAGTCGCTGGAATCGCTGCATGCTCTTGAGCGCCGTCGGTGACCGCTAGTACTGGTGGGACTGATTTTAATGTACCCTCAACAGCTACCGTTAGTGCGTTCAATGACTGCTCCTGCTTGGCTATTATAGTGGTTTGCTCATCAATTTTACACTCGAGAGCACTGATTTTTATCACGAGATCACTCACAAGCCTTTGTAGCTCGCGTACCACACTTTCAAGGGCCTTTTGGGGCATTATTATATTTAAAACAAGCGTAAACACTGGAAGCAGTAGTGTCATAGACTAATATATACAGAACAATTGTATCACATTACACACCAATTAAAATTTTAAGTCATTTTCGTTTAAAAATGTCGCCAAAATATTTATTAATTTAGGAGAGAAGTGGGAAAGAAGGGAATGAAAATTGGTTGGGAGAGGAATATTGCATTTGGAAATTTTGGAATAGAGATCGAACGATTTGTTATATAAGGAGCAGCAGAAGAAAATATGGTCTAAAGTACCCTCCGCAAGACCACACTCGCAAAGGGAATTATCCCTGACATGGATCTTATTTAAGAACACTGGGCTACAACAATGACCAAGTCTTAACCTACAGAGTGATGAAACAGTCCTCTTCGACAATTTAGGGCATTTAAAAAACTGTATGGCTGCATAGTAGATGCCCTTGGTTTTGGAGGTCGTCTTCCATGTTTCAGTCCACGAGTTAAATAACTTGGGTCTGGCGCCATTCCGCAAATCGTAGTTATGAACCACGTAGTGCTTTCGATCAGCCGGATTCGATGTGGCATACTTTGCTAACGAATCAGCGCACTCATTGCCAACAATACCCGAATGGCCGGGGATCCAGACTATCTCGTTGTCCAAGCCGTTCTGGGAACATTCAAATAACAAGTTCTTAATATCTACAATGATTTTACTATGGATTTTACTATGAAATTGATTTTGTTTTAAGGCCTGAATACTACTAAGGGAATCTGAAAAAAATACTGATCTTGTTATTTGATGGGATTTAATATAGTGTATTGCTTCAAGAATCCCAATACACTCTCCTGTAAAGACCGACGATTCTGGAGGGCATTGAAAAAGTAGAGCGATTCTTGAGTTTCTAAAATAGACTGCCACACCAGTCCCTCCGGTTTCAGACAATTTTGAGGCATCCGTGAAAAATAGATTCCATCCTTCCCAGTAACGCTTAACAGCTTGCTCAAAGTCGGCTCTTGCGTTTTGGGAATTCCTTGATATACCCAGTCCCAAAACGAGTTTTGGCTCGAAGTAAATCGCCTCATATACGGAGGAGAAGACCGGGAGAATTGGGTATTGACAAATAGGCGCAGAGAGCCGTTTAAGCTCTCTGTACCTATTTATCAATAAGGGAACTGTTTTATTGTTCCAATAAGGGGAGTTATTATAGGAGAGGTCGATTTGCTCTAAAATTGGGAGCAAGGGATGGGATGAAAGGGAGAAAGCTTTAGATAGAAAGCGGTCTGCCAAATACTGTCTTCTGTGGTGAAGAGGCGGTTCTGCACATTCCACTTGAAGTGCGTTTATGGGAGAGGACTTCATAGCTCCAATGATAATTCTCAGGCATTTGGCCTGAATGCTGTTTAATTTTTTCAGCGCTTCTTTGTTGCAGGGCTCAATGAGAAAGCTGCAGTAGTCTATTGCGCTTCTTGTCAACGCATTATATATCAGCTTGAGGGTATAGGGGTGAGCGCCCCACCATACTCCGGCCAGAGCCTTAAGGACCGACACAGTACGTTCACATTTTTTGACCGTGTTGTTTATGTGGTCAACCCCAGACAGTTTTGAGTCCAAAGTTACTCCCAGAAATCTAGCCTTATCCTTGACGGGAATGATTTGTCCATCAATATTAATTTCTACTGAGGGTACAGAACGTTTGCGGGTAAAAATGACAGCTGTACTCTTTATTTATTTATTTATTTATTCTTCATGCAACACAAAGTACATAGGCGGACTTACTCTTTGGTGCACTTAAGGACGCGTGAGCAAGATTCACTCGCTCGAATTTAGGTATCTTGGTCGCAATACATCGACCTTACGCGCACGCACACATAGAGCCCATTGTTCGGTCAAATTTATACTTTAACCGAACATGTCTTGATATTTGAGGTATTATTTTATTTTTCTTAGTAAGTATTAATTGAGTCAAGCTTGTTTGATTTTTAGTATCAGTATTACTATATGGCAATATGTAATTGCCTGCTTATCCAGTTTCGAGTACTACTCATATAGCAAAAATAAGTAGTTGCCATATCGTTACGGGTAATAACGACCAATTTCTTTGTAAACCTACGATTATTTCCCAGGCTTATTTCTTTAAAAATATTATATTTAACAAAATCAAATGGGTATTTGAGATTACTTTTATCAGACAATTAGGTACAACGCACAACCCCTCTCCGACATGAATTCAATCTTCAAACTCAATAAATACTCGTACGATGTCTGAAGCAAGTAGTTATTTCCAATTTAATATTCGATCTAATCGTAAAATACAGTTAAAGCTATGAATACTTATGTATTTTTAACCGACTTCTAAAAAAGGAGGAGGTTCTCAATTTGGATGATTGAATTTTTTTTTATGTATGTTCGCGCATAACTTCGTTGCTTGCCGACCGATTTGAAAAATTCTTTTTTTGTTGGAAAGGGTATACATCCCAAATGGTCCCATAGTCACCAAGTCGAGATCTGATGATGGAATCTTGGCGAAATCGAGGTAACTCCTCAAATATCATAAGCGACTGTATAGTTCTTTTGGTATTTTCATCAAAGACTTAAGCATTTACACTTAAAATTACATTTGATGAAGTGGAACTGGTGAAGAAGACCAGAAATGGCCAGTGGAAGTTCATACTCACACAGATATCACAATGAACATAGTTATGCGACTACGATAATACAAATAAATGAATAGTTTTGGATAGGTATGTTGAAAATGGTATCATCGAAGTGACCTGATGATGATGATAGAGCCGGAAGATAGGCACCGGAACTCCGTAATTAATCATGTATCCTAGCCTTGTTTGGTTTTATTAGAATTATCATGAGATGCGCCGCACTTTGGCTATAAGGTACTATCAAACTGATCTGATGATGATGATGGAGCCGCAAGGTAGACACAGAAGCTTCATAATAAAACAGTGAATTTATCCCAGCAGGGTTTGAGTTAATTGGAATTGTCATGAGAAAAAGGTACTCTGGCTGTAAGTAAGTGTATTACAACTAAAAAGTGTGAAATAAAAAACTTTTTCCAAAAAAAAATATAACCGAAATATGACTGCCTTATACATAACAAACAAAATAATTTTAATTTCGGAAGTCTGTGTTTCTCGATATTGTTTGTTCCTTATTTAACACCGACTTCCGAAATTAAAATTATTTTGATGGTTTTAGTGTTTTTTTTTTTTTTTTTTGTGAAATCGGTTATTTTTTTTGGAAAAAGTTTTTTTTTATAATTATAAGGTTAAATATACAACGGATTTAGCCGTTATGTGTACTATCCAGACCCTATTTGTAGCATAGCCAATTTCTGTATTGTATTTGTGTGAAAAGATTGTATGGGTCTGAATAATTTGAAAGCATGTAACTGGGAGATGAATAAATCATCGTTGATTTGATATCATGATATTGTGGCAACTTTAATTCCTTGTATATCAAAATGGTAACAGGAAAAATTGATTTATAAATACACTAGCTTTTGCCCGCGGCTTCGCCCGCGTGGCGTAACCTAATGTTATTTCCCATAAATTTTGGACCTCTATTTTACACGCGTGAGCAGCGTAATTCTTACTACCTTAATTCACATATACTACCATTGTTGGTGTTGTGTTAGTTAAGAAAACAAACACAAAACAAAAATGCAATTATAACTTTTCAACAACATCCAAAAGAAAACGTGCGTTATTGTCGTTTGGCTTATTAGCTAAAGAAACAGTAGGCAAAACGGTGCGGGGGGAGGATCAATGAGCGCGTCATGCGTAGCTACTGAAGAGCGGAACTCGTGAACTCATGAATTTAATTTTGGGAATGATTAAATTTATGAAAGCTTTCTAATGGTACGTCCGATTTAAATGATTCAAAAAGTAATTTACAGATACTGATATAGTCTTGAACGCGAAGTAACTTATTTTGATAAGAAATAATACCGTAATTATGTAAATAGCTTTCCAATAAACGCTTCATGAATGCCAATTTTTAAAAGTAGTAAAATGGATATATTATGTTAACCTTAAGAGATAGACATATGCCACCGAGGACTTTTCTGTAGACCTATATAAGATACACAATTCCACGATACATTATTTTGTTATATCTTAAAGAGTTTAGGCAGCGTTTTCGTTAAAAGCTCCCAGACGGCTAATTTTTTCCCGACATCTTCTACAAATATCGTTAATGTACACAAAAATACATACAAAAACTTAACAAATTATATACTAAAAGCTTTCTCAAGAATCACGCTATCGAGTGGTGAAAACTGCTTGAAAATCGGTGCAGTAAATTTTGAGTTTATCACGAACAGACAGACAGACAGACGCTGCGGGGGACTTTGTTTTATAATATGTAGTGAAAAGTGTCCTAATTTATCTTGGTACTCGAAGATATAGGCAAGCGTGCTCCATCGTCAGCCACATCATCGCTTACCATCAGGTGAGATTGCGGTCAAACGCGAGCCTATACATTATATAAAAAAAAAAGATAGTTTTATTTTGTACTATACTTGAATTGCACTACGATGTCATACGTGTCATTATAACCTATATTCTAAGCTCGAACAAATTATTTTTATCGAGTTTCAAAGTTCATGACCAAATTCAACGCCCGACTGGATTACTATAGGGTTATCTATCATCATCAGATCAGTTTGATAGTACCTTATAGCCAAAGTCCATCTCATGACAATTCTAATAAGCCCAAACACGGCTAGGATACATTGATTAACTACGGAGTTCCGGTGCCTATCTTCCGGCTCCATCATCATCAGGTCACTTCGATAGTATTTTATAGTCAAAGTGCATTTCATGACAATTCCAATAAGCCCAAACACGGCTAGGATACATTGATTAATTACGGAGTTCCGGTGCCTAACTTCCGGTTCCATAATCATCACCAAATCAGTTCGATAGTACCTTACAGCCAAAGTGCATCTCATGACAATTCTAATAAGCTTAAACATGGCTAGGACACATTGATTAACTACGGAGTTCCGGTGCCTATCTTCCGGCTCCATCATCATCATCAGGTCACTTCGACGGTACCATTTTTAACATAACTATTCAGAACCATTTATTTATTTTTATTGTCATAGTCGCTTAACTATCTACATTGTTATATCTATGTAAGTATGAAGTTCCGTTGGCCATTTCTGGTCTTTGTTTTAGAATAACACTCATTCTGTATCAGTAAGTCCATTATTACTCCATAATAACAATTTAAAAAAAAACTACTGAGGTGTCAAGGGACACCCGGATGGAACGAAGTTCCGTTCTGGCTTGCTTTCTATAAGAGAGAGAGTGATGTATGTACATTTTGACAGCACTATTTCAACATCTTCGAAACTATGAAAACGACACTCATGACGAAAAAGTAGATAATTTCTAACAGCCGCCATCTTAGATTTACATTTTAACAGCACTATCGGCTTCAACAACCTCGAAAACCATGAAAACGACACCCATATCGAAAAAGTTGATAATTTACTGCAGCCGCCATCTTGGATTTACATTTTGATAATACAATCGGTTTCAACACCCTCGAAAACCATGAAAACGACACCCATGACGAAAAATTTGATAATTTCTTGCAGCCGCCATCTTGGATTTACATTTTGACAATACTATCGGTTTCAACACCATTGAAAACCATAAAAACGACACCCATGACGGAAAATTTAATAATTTTTTGCAGCCGCCATCTTAGATTTATATTTTGACAGTACTATCGGTTTCAATACCCTCTAAAACCATGAAAACGACACCCATGACGAAAATTTTGATAATTTCTTGCAGCCGCCATCTTGGATTTATATTTTGACAGTATCATCGGTTTCAACACCCACGAAAACCATGAAAACGACACGCATGACGAAAAATTTGATAATTTCTCTCAGCCGCCATCTTGGATTTATATTTTGACAGTACCATCGGTTTCAACACCCTCGAAAACCATGAAAACGACACCCATGACGGAAAATGTGATAATTTCTTGCAGCCGCCATCTTGGATTTATATTTTGACTGTACCATCGGTTTTAACACTCTCGAAAACCATGAAAACGACACCCACGACGAAAACGTTGATAATTTCTTGCAGCCGCCATCTTGGATTTACATTTTGACAATAAAAGTGTCGGTACAACTTTTCGTGAGAATTTTTTCCGTGTAGCCCCCTTTCACAACGCGCGATAAGGAACTTCGTTCCAATAAGTACGATATTTGTACTTTTATTTCGGTCCAAAAAAGTAGCACGTCTTGGCAGTCGCAGTATACAAGTCGGCACACATTTTAGACGTATTTATTTTTTGTAAGAGAGCGATACGGACATCCGTTCACGAGCGCTTCTGAGCGCGGACTGACGCTAGACATCGCGCGTTCAATGAAAAATGTTAGTCTAGTCAAATTAGCAAAAAGATTGGACTTAATTCGTGTAGTTGTAATTTTTTGTGGAATCATTAGAAGACATGTATATAAGTCTTCTCTGAGTTTGCACCATTCCTGTTATGTACGGAACATCGTTTAATATTAGGTTTTAAAATTAAAGTCCCAAAATTTAAAAATTTCCAAAGTATTTAGTTGTGGTAAGTTTAGATATATGTAGATACCCCTTTGGTGTATAATTACTTTTCACGAAAAAAGTGTGAGGTGTATGAAACACTAATAAATCATTATTTTTAATTTGCGGCTCAAGGGAAATTTAGCCAGTTGGTGCAAACTCATAATAAGCTTTTTAAAGCATCTTATACACCCAGTTATTTTTGCACCCTTTTGCACCCCTAAGAAAACAGCATTTTACAATATTTGTAGATTGTACTTCGGGGCAAATTAGTGTAGTCATGGATTTTTTAATAAATAATGTAATCTATATATAAAACATTCGCACGTAATAAAAATAAGAAATATATAACTGGAAGTTTATGTTGAGTTAACGTGAATACATACTGCGCCTCGTGGCGCTCGGAGGGCGAACGCGGGGTCGAGCGGTGCGCGCGCGGCGGGGTCGAGAGTAAGTAAGTGCGTGCATGTATATGCGTTTAGATCATTTTTGTGGCAAGAAGCGATCCCTGCGCTATACGACATGTGACAGGCTTGCGATGTAGTTGACATGGAATTAATTAATTATTATTTTAATTTACTTAATTGGATTTAATGTACATAATGTGATTTTAATTATTTATTCGTATGTTAATTTTACCGCGTACCGGAAGACGCAGTGTTGGAAGGCCTCCTACAAGGTGGACCGATGACCTGGTGAAGGTAGCGGGAAACCGATGGATACGGGACGCACAGGAACGTTCGATGTGGCGACACTTGGGGGAGGCCTATGTCCAACAGTGGACGTGTATCGGCTGAAATGATGATGATGATGATGATGTTAATTTTAATTTTATTAATTTTTTATGAGTCATTGATACTTGAAATAAAATTATATTATTATTGATTTATTTATACAAATTAATAACTATAATTTCCTCTATTTTATTAGCTGTGTTGTGAAAAATGGATTATGAAGTGTATTGCATTTATTGTCGTGACCTCCCGACCTGCCCTTGTATTAAGTATTTATTTAACAAAAAATTATGATAATCATATCAAATCTCTGTCGATCTTTATTTCTTTCTTTACCTCAAAAGGAAAAAACGGAATCCTTATAGAATCACTTTGTTGTTCGTCCGTCTGTCTGTCAAGTCCCTTTATCTCGGGAACAAGTGCAAGTATCAAGTTGAAATTTAAACCGAATACTCAAGACTGCGGTCCCTTAAAGCTGTGTAAATGTAAAAACTTCTAAGTTAACGAATAAAAAAGATACCGGCATTTACGTCGCAAAAAAAAATATATTTCGACACTCAATGGAATCATAAAGGTACTTCCCGTTGACCTAGAACCCTGAAATTTGGCATGAAGCAAGTCTTATAGCATAAGTATAAGAATAATTGCCGCTGGCAAAAGCTAGATATTTATTTTATTTAAGTTAGTTGATACGGAACCCTCAGTGTGCGAGTCCGACTCGCCCTTACCCAGTTTCTTTTTGAGGCGCATACTTAAAACTCCACATTTTCTATACTAATAATTTTTTGTTCCTACCTTACCCGATGCTGTAGAAATAATCAGCGCTGTCACACGGTTTATAGTTCTAAAGACAACCAAAATACAACTAATTTATTTGAAACTAGCTTTGCCCGCGAATTTGTTCGCGTGGACTACAGGATTTTGAATTTATTTTTTCTAAAATAAAAGTAGCTCATGTTACTCCTTATACACGACAGACAGACAGACAAAAATTGCTAAAAATGTTATTTTGGTGTAGACTCTGACCAACGAAAGATGGCAAAACGAAAAGGAGGCCGTATTAAAAAAAAATTGAAGCTGTTCACCCTAGCTGTACGCCACTTAAACGGAGTTGATACGTTTGATTATTCATGAAAATAATAAGTATGCGATATATATATGATGCATGTTTATTTAAAAATTAAACATATGCTGCTTATTTAGCCGCGATATTCAATGCCGCCAAAACTCAAGCATATCCGTTCACCGCCAAAAGCAGCCTGATCACCTTGGCACCTGCTTTTTAGAATGTATCCTTGGAGTGTATCGACCGCCTTCAGCTCTTGGGAGTTGAAATTTCCTTAAACTTTGGGTAGTTCATTGAGCACAAAGCTACGGTAGCTGCTAGGAAACTCGACATTCATGCAAAGGTTAGATGGCACTCAGTGGTGGATTAGCCATGTAGCAAGAGTAGCAAATGTTACAGACTCCCCCATTTTGGGGCCCCGCGTGTTCAGGGATCCCGCATTTTTGAACATAAAAAAAAACTAGTCAAAATATTGGTATTGCGTGAAACCTAAATACAGCTGATTTTTTTGGATGTGATGAGATAGTCACTTTACTTCAGACTATCCTGCAAGCAAACTACAGAATAGAAGATCTCTTAGAATTTATCCCATCGTCGTACTTTTTACGCTAGTGATCTTCAAATCCACGGAGTTATTGGTGAATAAAAGCCTTGTTCAAGCTTATTTTAGAAAAGGTAGCTTTAGCCAGCAGCTTCTAGTAGCGCTAGCTAAAACCACTTAATTTTAATATGTGTAGGTTAAGCTCAATCTTAATAACCCTACTAAGAATAAGCTTAAACAAGGTTTTTAGGGAATTACATATTTTGTGTGTCTATGTGAATATTACATTGCCTGTGCGTAGTGACATTTGGCTCTGAAACCTGGTCGTTCATAATGCGCCTCATCAGATGGTTTTAAGTAACACAAAGAGCAATGGAGAGGAAGATAAGCTTAAGTGGCAGTAAGCTGGGTAGGTACATTGCTCGCAGAACAGATGATCGATGGGGCCGAAAGGTTCTGGAATGGCGACCGGATACCTGAAGAGGTAACGTTGAAAGGTCAAGGGTACCGATAACCTTTTATTTAGTAAGGTTCACGTGAATTCGATGGAGACGTGATAAACTGGACCGGCCGTTGTGGTGACATAGGAAAAACCTTTGTCTAGCAATGGAAGCCTTTCAGCTGAAATAATGATGACTATCGATGTTGGCATGTTGATGAGATCAATCTCTCAGAAAGATTACTCCACTTAAAAATAGGCTAAATCTGACTACTTCAAAGAAAAATAAATGTTGCATCCTATTAGCAAATCTTAACTGTACAGCTTTTCTGTATAAATTCACAAAGGCTTCACCATCAGCATCGAAAAGACTCCTTAATTCTGTATTACTTGTCAGAAGAAAACCTAAAACGTCCTAAGCAAAATTCTAATCATTCGGTGTAAGCAAAAAACGATCATCATCTAGGTTTTCCAAAAGTACTAAATTAATTAGTATCTTACTACTAAATTAATTGATTAGTAGTAGGGGGCCCCTTGGTCGAATTAGCAATAGGCTCCGCGTCGGTTTAATCCGGCACTGACGGCGCTTCATACCCTGGGCCTCAAGTCTGTTATTACAATAGTGTCAGAATGGTCTATCATTGATGTCATAATTGTCGATTTTGACAAGTTTGGTAATCTACTAATATAATGGCGTCATTATGACTTTCCAATGGTCAACCACTGACACTCCATTGAAAGAAATGACATAGAATGGTAATCTCGTACATATTGACAAATGAATATTTGACGTTTGCGGTAATCTGATAAAACTTTGACAGTTTATTTGATCAGTGTTTTACCATTAGAACGTCATTGTGCAGTTATTGGTTTTAATATGCTCGAAATTATCATTCTACCACAATTCTATAACAAGACCAGTGACCGATCAATGATCGATCATTATGAATTAGCAGATTACAAACTTTTAGCAAAATGACAATGGGATCGTGTTGGAATGACGAATTCATAAAAATAGCAGACTTGGGGCCCTGGACAACATCGAATGTTATACAAAGCACAGGTCCAATCATTTGTGGAGCCAGTGGGTCTTTCAATAAACACTTCCCTGGAATCTTTAAATTTGAATAAAACAAATTGTGTGTTATCGATTTTTTTTATTAATTTGGATGGTCGATTGATGTCATTATGTATGGAATATAATATCGTTCAAATGTCCGCCGCTACTTTGCTAGATAGCGCGCATACGAAATATACAATTTTCCATGTCCTTTTCCTTTACTGTTTTCATTATTAGGAGTTTCGTCTACTCATTGCCGAAACCTCCTGAAAAGTATAATACACCGTGTAAGTAATATTACAATTATTAAATAGTCAAAATGTATCAAGTTTTTATAATAGTAATTAAAAAACTAACCTAGAAATGATATTATTGTATCCAACCGTCGCATTTTATCTGCATGTTTTTAATTTAATTCACTTTTTGCGTCTTTAAATTTGTCCATTATATTAAATAGTAGCCTTTCCATCGAACTAGTGATTGTTTATGGCATTATTTTAAGCAAAATGAGTATAATAAGATGCAGGAAACAATTTTGACAATTCTTAATTTTTTTAACCGACTTCTAAAAAAGGAGGAGGTTCTTAATTCGGATGTTTGTATTTTTTTTTTTTATGTATGTTCGCGCATAACTTCGTCACTTGCCAACCGATTTGAAAAATTCTTTGTTGGAAAGGGTATACTTCCCAAATGGTCCCATAGTCACAAAGTCGGGATCTGATGATGGAATCTTGGCGAAATCGAGGGAACTCCTCAAATATAATAGGCAACCATATAGTTCTTTTGGTATTTTCATCAAAGACTTAAGCATTTATAGTCAAAACATGAAATTTGATGAAGTGGAACTGGTGAAGAAGATCAGAAATGGCCAACGGAAGTTCATACTCACACAGATCTCCCAATGAACATAGTTACAAATAAATGAATAGTTCTGAATTGGTATGTTGAAAATGGTATCATCGATGTGACCTGATAATGATGATGGAGCCGCAAGATAGGCACCAGAACTCCGTAATTAATCAATGTATCCTAGCCGTGCTTGGGCTTATTAGAATTTTCATGAGATGCAATTTGGCTATAAGGTACTATCGAACTGATCTGATGATGATGATGATGAAGCCGGAAGGTAGACACGGGAACTTCATAATAAAACAATGTATCTTAGCAGGTTTTGAGTTAATTGGAATTGTCATGAGAAAAAGGTACTCTGGCTGTAAGTGTATTGCAACTAAAAAGTGTGAAATAAAAAACTTTTTACAAAAAAAAAACATAACCGGCTTACTAAAAAAATCACACTGTCAAAATAACTTTAATTTCGGAAGTCGGTGTTAAATAACGAAGAGGCAAAACTATTATAGAAACATCGACTTCCGAAATTAAAGTTATTTTGACAGTTTGTGTTTTTTTAGTAAGTCGGTTATTTTTTTTTTTGTAAAAAGTTTTTTATTAAATGCTGCCATACATAACGTTTGATTAATAATTCGTTGTCTTCTTTCGATGGTCAAACTCTATGTACCGTATATATATTCTTATGCATGTAGTAAAAAGCAGTTACTTCAATATTACAAACAGATACTCCAATTTTATTTATATGTATGTATAGAAGATAAATAAAAGACATGCTTGCAGGACACTCTCGTTTTTTTTGTTTAAACATAGACGGTTTTTTAACTGTTTTTTTTTTTTTTTTTTTTATAAAAACAAAATTAGGTTCCTTTACTAAAACTTACTAACAGAGCATTTACAATCAGAAAGTACTCCTTCCTCGTAAAATACATCCCACAACACTCCTAAGTAATGACTACGCTTATCTCTTCTTGTCAGTTTATTATTCCGTGTCGCGCGCTTGTCACTTCCATGGCGTAATAGTTCTTTGGCAATTAAGACAACACTAGAAAAACGAATGTTCCTTAAAAAAATGCTAATTTTTATAGGGTGCAAATATAAAGGAAACCAAATTAATGTAATTGTGATTATTTTCAAAACTACTTAAATTTCCCCCGAAGTACAGATGCAAAAAAACGTGAAAAACTAATTTCCATACGTCGCACTGGGGTGCAAAATCAATCATGTACTCAGGTCGAAATGTATAACACTTTCTTCAGTTTACAAAACTACACAATTTTCCCCAATGCCGCAATGGCCAAAAATAACATTTTTATTTTTTTCTAATGCTGCGTTGGTCTAATTAAAATAATTAAAATGCAATAATGTAGGTTGAGGTTTAATATACCATAAAAAAAAAAAATGGTGAGTACACCTATATTCTCTGATTAGTTATGAGCAATAAACAGTTTTCACCCCCTTCCGTAGGGGTGCCAAATGATTTTATTTTTTTATACTCTATTTTTCACTCATACAATACCATCAGAAACGTTTTTGCCTCTCCAGAGAATTTATTCCAATCTTTATTAAAAAATGACCTAATTTGACTAGACTATGTATGAAGAAATATTGAGAGTGGTTTTATTTTGGTCATAAATCATAAAGTTATTTATGTAGGTTAAAAATAATTAGCTATAGGTGTTGAAGACTATTTAAGCTGTATTATTTTATGTTTTTTAAAGTAAAAATGTTTACTGGATTTAAGTTACGGGTTCCTACTCAGACTCTGTGTTTCGTAATTTTCTTGTATTAGTGCGTTGGTAAAATCGTATTTATATGAAAATTTTATATAAGACCGTAATATTTTTTTTATGCCATTTTGGAGATAGATATATTGTCTTTTATTTGATACCAAGCTATACTCATAATTATGATTCCTAGAGCATCATAATGGTTCCGGAAAAACCGTGATATTTGTCGAAATAGGTGAATACGTCCTTAAAGACAAACCGTGATCAAGTAGCCATTGATTCAGTGAGGACAGAGAGACATTCATTGAGAGGGCGGCATCCTGAATGGAACTGCCAGAGACCATTAAAGCAATATCGTCAGCATACTGAAGAATTTTACAGTCAAAATTGAGAGATGAGGGTAGTTTAGCTGTATAGATGTTATACAGCGGGGGACTAAGAACAGAACCTTGAGGTAATCCTCTCCAGACCGTTCTTTGATCAGAGTCAGCCCCAGGGATTCTCAATTGAATGGTGCGGTTGGTAAAGATATTATCGATGATACGACAAATCCTAGCCGGGATTCTCAGCTCGTGCAGCTTTTGCCTGAGGTTAGGGAGGAGTACCGAATCATAGGCAGCTGATATGTCCAGGAAGACAACGACCGCAGACTCATCCCTGCTGAGGGCCAGTCGGACCGCTGACGTGAGGATACCTACACTATCAGCTGTGCCCAGACCTTTCCTGAAGCCGAACTGAGTCATCGGGAGCAATCTCCCGTTCTCCACCAGCCACTCTAATCGATTCTTAACCAAATGCTCTAGGAGTTTAACGAGTATGGACGATAAAGCAATAGGCCTATATGAGCAATGATCCCTAGGATCTTTGCCTGGTTTTAATAACGGGATGATAACTTGAACCTTCCATTCTTTGGGGACGTAGCCGGAAGTGAAGCAGAAGTTAGCCAAGTCCAGGTAATATTGGTGAGTTTTTGGACCAGCTTTAGAAATAAAGGAGTAGGTGAATCCATCCACTCCCGGAGCAGAGTCTCTGACATGAGACAGAACCGATTTTAGTTCTTCCACATTAAATGGCATGTTCATTGGGTCGGCAGTGTCGTCTACATCTTCAATGTCAACACTGCACTCCTCCGCGCTTGGAACATAAGCCGGAGCGATCTTTGAGAAGAACTGGTACCCCAGTTCATCTGAGATATTGTTGGAAGCAACAGGTGTTAAACTGCTTCTGAAGTGTTTCACCTTCCGCCAGACTGTCGAAACGGGTGTGGACTCAGCGAACTACAGTATTTTGACCAACCTTCACGCTTCTTTTTTTTTTAAAATTTCCTGGACTTAGCTAATATTCGCTTGAAGGCAATGAGGTTATCCAGGTTCATATGACTGTTAACTGTCTTTTCAGCCTCGTTCCTGGCCTTGATCATGTTAGTGCATTCCCTATCCCACCATGGCGGAGGAGGGAGTCTACCAGACGGGGTTTTTTTGAGCAGGAAGCAATCATCTGCTGTGGAGGAAATAGTGGAAGAGAAGAGTGAAAAACATTCATGGGCATTGTGACTATCAACTTTCGGAAGGGAGGATATTCTTAAGTCTACAATTTTGGAATATAAGTCCCAGTCTGCCGAATTAAGTTGGTGTTTTAAAAGGGGAGAGGAGGCTTTAATGGGGATGTTTTTGGAAGGGAACTCAATTATGATGGGATAGTGATCACTTCCATGGGTCATATCCAAGCGGCGCCAAATGAGAAGACTAGATATACTGGACGAACAGAATGTCAAATCAACGCAGCTATTATTCTGCCCAGGCGCTGACCTACGTGTAGCACTGCCATCGTTGATGATACAGAGGTCTAGATCATCCAATATATCCAGCAAGCCTATGCCAAAGTTATCACAAGTGTCTGATCCCCAACGATAATGATGACAATTAAAATCACCCATGACCAGTAATGGACCGCTAACACTACATAACAAATTTTTAATTATAACAAGATATTCAGATTTTGGGTGTGCAACATAAAAAGAAAAAATATTTATATCCTCGGCCTTAACAGCGACAACATTAATGTTGTCACCAACGAAGGTTAGAGGAATCAGGGAGTATGATACTTTGCTGTTGATGAGCAAAGCACATCCCCCATATCCATCAGGTCTATCATTACGAACACTGCCAAAGCACGGCAACCTGAAATTGCTATCAGGCAAGAGCCATGTCTCGGCAATGCTGCAAACCGATGGTTTAAATTTATTAATCAAGAAAGTGAGGTCAGACTTTCTGGGAGTAATACTCCTCACGTTCCACTGGAGAAATGTCAGGGGATGGAATATCGTGGATATAATTTAAGATTGAGGTCAGTTTAGAGGCAACGTGGTCAGGTATTGGTCGGGTCGGACTAGCTAATACAGACATTAGCATATTGGTGATAAAATCTAATATGTTAGTAGAGTTATCTTCTTGTCTATAGTTCAATGGCTCTGCAACTTCCGTTGGCAGGGCACAACCGTTTCTAGAAGGGGAGAAGGAGTAATCCTGTGTAAGTTCCTGGTGAACTTGCCTATTGTAGCCAGGTGAAAGAGGAGTGCGAGTCTTGGGTTTCAAAAATACCATTTTACGGTATGATTTCTGGGTTACCGGTATGGGACTCGAGGATGGGGATTGGGAAAGGTTTACATTATGTTTGTTACGGGGGGAGGACTTAGAGACTTCAGCATATGACCTGGAAACAGGAGGGAATACTCGACTTGCTTCCGCATATGAGATTGATTTTTCAGACATCAGAGCTTTGATGCTCTTCTGTCGGCCCAATTCAGGACAAGCACTGTCATTTGCAAAATGGTTACCAGTACACGAAACACAGAAGCTCGATTCCTGGGTAGTTTGACATCCATCCCCTGGATGATTGCCACCGCACTTAAAGCACCTTGGTTTTGATCTGCATAAAGTGCGGGTATGCCCAAAACGACAGCAGTGATAACACAGGATGGTAGGGTATGTGTATCTCTCAATTGGGAGTGATGAGTAGAAGCTGATAACGCGCTTAGGTAAGACCTGTCCATCAAATGTTAGCACTACTGTTTGGGTAGGCTTCCACTCCGTTATTCCAGAGGAAATCACCTTACGGCTCATCCTTCTGGCTTTAATAATAGGGCCGCAGCCCTCCGGGACCTGAATGTTTCGGATAACATCACCCTCCGACCACTCTACCGGAATATCCCTGACTATACCCATTCGGGTAATATTAAATTGTGGGATAGCAGCAACGTAGTTGTTTTTGTCCAGAATTGTGTTCTTGAGGAAGCTGTTTGCATCTTGGTGTGATTTGAATTCAACCGACACACGATTTCTGCCTATCCGTTTGATTCCGTCCAGACGTACATTGTTGACGTTATTTTTCGTCAAAAACATACCAAACTTAATTGGTTGCAGCACAGTGCCCGAAGTCTCTTGATCTTTAAGTGAAACATGAATGATGTAGGGTGGATTGTCAGTTTTAGTGTATGTTTGTCTGCCATTGAGTCCATTTTTGGGCATTTTGGTCGGTATGTCAGAAGTCGCAGGGGGTGCACCAGCAGCTCGTTTACGGCTAGTGGTCTCCGTATCCATAGCGGGGTCTTGTGAGGGTATTTCAGGGACATGAGGGAGGGTTACGGTGAGCACGCTAGAAGAAAGATCAAACAGTTCGTCAGGGGTAGGGCTGCCATCCGTCCGGGTTTCCCCGGATTTGTCCTAGTTTGGAAGACGTCCGGGGAGCGTCCGGGCGGGGTTTCAATTGTAATCCGGGATTTTGATTAGATCCCGTTCCCATAATTTACGTAAATAAAAGCTATGGATTAGGTATTTCACCGCACGCACTGCCGACGCTATTTTACTACGCAAGCGGCGAGCGGGTATGGGGCGCGTTCGACCGACGCATGGTAATGGTATGGCTTTAGTAGGTATAAATTATTATAACTTTCTGAATTTGATTTAAGATTTCAGTTCTTTTAAAACTAAAGTAAATATTGTTAATTGTATGGAAAAATAAGAAATTAAACAAGTTTTTCATTTAATTTTATTAACTGAGTAACTAATATTGGATTTGTTTATCTTTTATTGAATACCTAAGAAGGTTAAAAAATAAAGCAAAATTACTCACTTGTAGTCACAATAACGATTATACACACTATTTCATGCAACAAAAGAGGCTTACAATTAAAGTTCACTTCTATCAAGTACGGAGTGAAATATATTTTAATCAAGATGTAAGTAAATGAAAAAAGTATTGAAATGTCCGGGGTAAAAGCTTCAAAATCCGGGGAACCTACGCTTCCGGTCCTGGGGGACAGGTTTTAGAGATGGCAGCCCTAGTCAGGGGGGTCAGGATCGGGGGGCTTTTTGGAGTTCATGTTGCGAAATGTATATAAAAAGGACAATCACAAAACAAAAACAAACCTTAAACCAAGAACGCACACACAAGGAACAAGTTTCACACAAGGATGATCACTAAAATCGAAACAATTCGTAGCACTGATAAAGGAACACGTGTTACACCTTCACCACTACCAACAAAAGTCCGAGGATCCACTTATGTGGTGGAAAACCAATGCCAACAAATACCCCCATCTGTTGCCGGTAGTGCGTCAGTATTGACAGTATTTATCAGCTCCCCCAGCAGTGTAGCCAGTGAGCAGTTGTTTAGCGCAGCTGGTCTAATATATAAAGAACACAGAAACAGGCTGCAAGGTGTAAAAGCGGCGAAATTACTTTTTATAAAATTTAATTTACCTTTATTTAATTTCGAGTACTAAAAGTACAAATAATAATACTAATATTCAATTACTTTTTCTTCATAGTAATAACACTTCTGTTTCCGTTTCCGATTCCGTTAAGACACTTCCGTTGCATCACTAGAATAATCTACGTGATGGATTATGGCCCATTCCTTCTTCTAGCGAGTTGAGGCCTGAGTTCCAGCAGTGGGAACATTAAAAGGCTGATTATGTTATATACGATACGAAATACATTTCGTTTTATTCTAAAAAAAAAACAAGGACGTAAGACAAGGCATTATTATTGGAAGATTAAAGCCTTCCTTCAGCGGTAAATAAAAATAAAATAATGACAGTGACATGAGTGGCATTAAAGTGACAACTGACAGTTGACATGCTCTTTGGTTGGTGTTTGGTTGTTTTGTTGTTGATTGGTTGATTGTTGTGCGAGTTGAAATCTATCGAAAGCGATTGTTTAGGTTGTCTTAAAATATAACTCAGTCAATATTTTAATCAGAACAAATAACTGAAATGAGGTGGAGCGAAAACGAAACATATCAATTCGTAAAAATATATTTAAGTCATGAACATTTGTGGAACCCAGAGCATACATCGTACAGACTCAAAAGTAAAAGGTTAAAGGCATACAGAGAAATAATTGCTGAACTTAACGAAACAACAGGCATATTACTTAATGAAACTGAACTTAAGATAAAAATAAAGAATCTCAGATCGACGTACATGCAAGAAATCGCTAAGATAAAGCAGCGGTCCGGACCGGATTGGTCGTACAAGCCCAATATGAAATGGTTTGCTGAATGGCATAAACGCTTCGGTGGGTTAAAGAAAACAGTTGAAGATTCTTCATTTGATGTAAGTTCTTAAGTACTTTTTAATGCGAAAATAAATCTTTAAGGCTTTCAAACACCATCCAGTGCTTTATGGGAGACATGGTTTTTTTTTCTATTCTATCCTGTCAATCATCCACTTTCACTAATTCCCTTTACTTTCATATTATTAGTATTACTTGCAATACATTAATTTTTTCTGTGTCATCCCTTTTCCTCTTCATTCACACCATTTTATACTCATAACTATTTTAGCAACATTAGACTACACTAGGTGCATGTAGATTCTTACTTACATTCTGCATGTGTACTCTTAAAGTGCCTTATTTTCAATTATTTCAAAACCGATGGATAATCTTCAATTATTTCAAAGCCGATGAATGAAAGCTGAAGGATATTTTGGGTACTAATTGATTTGTATAATCCCCACTAATCTAGTTTTTTATGATTCTGATATGTTCTTATAAATAATGCATAGGACAATTTATACATAGGAAATTTTTGATTCCCGATTTTCCATGCCATGTCTCAATAAGTTATTTTTACTACTTGCTTACAGCATCAAGATTCAATAGATGAGGCAAATCAGAAAATATGGCTGTCAAATGAAGATAACATGGAAGATGACACCCTTGATCCATTTCCTGAAGATGAAGAATACACTCTAATTCTAAAAACGGAGCCCCGGGAAGTGCCTCATATCAATGAAAGCCGATATCAAAACAAAAAGAAAAAAAATAAACACCGAAGGCCTAGTACAGACTGCTCAGAAAGAACATACATAGATAGCATAGACTCAAGTACAGGAAATGCCAAAGAGGATGAATTTGATATTTATGGCAAGTATATTGCATCACAACTTAGAAAGATGGATTTGCAGAAGGCTCTGAGGGTGCAACTTGAGATTCAAAGCCTTGTGAGTGAAGCAAGACTATCAGGTTTGGATGGAAGTCAAATATAAGTTCAAAATGGATGATTGAAGTATTCTTTAAGAGAAAAATATTCTTTAAGAGAATGCCTAACCTAGTCAGTTGTGGGTCTTCAAGCAAATTCAAGAATTAAGCTATTTTTCTTTTGTTTTGGAAGAGAAATTTAAAAAAAAAAAGGCCGAAAAGAGTCAATCTTTGAAAAGTTTGCAAGGTTTGGAAGAGTATGGCCTGGCAAGTGTGACAGATAAATGAAAATAGTACTGAAAGTCTGTGCCAGCCTGCATCATCATCTGCTGTGTGTGTGTGTGTGCCTGTGTTGTCATAAGCAACCTAGGATAATGGTCAGATCACACCACGACGCAACGCGGCTATGTTAGAAAACGCGTGTTACGCGGCGTCACCGCATCTATCGTAGAGTCATCGCTGCATGGCCCTAGTTTAGTACATAAAAATCTATATTAAACTATTGTTAAATCTGAGAGATCTCTTAAAAAATACTTATCAATGCTCAGATAGATGCTCTAAGAATTTTTCAATACACTTGAAAATCCACTCCTAACCCTACCGGTTTTAGGCATTCAATTTACTGTTTCTCACAAAAGTGTGGAAAAGTATGACAGAACGCCCCGCCACAATTTATTGTATTTATCGTATCAGG
The DNA here is from genome assembly GCA_910589285.2 of Mythimna ferrago. Taxonomy (NCBI): domain Eukaryota; kingdom Metazoa; phylum Arthropoda; class Insecta; order Lepidoptera; family Noctuidae; genus Mythimna; species Mythimna ferrago. The sequence continues at coordinate 23,227,692 of OU342691.1, read as the reverse complement.
CTGGTCACCGAGCAGCACCCAACAAATTGCCGGGCAGCTAGAATTCCACCTCGGACGAAATGACAAACTCCACTTACATCAAAATGAAATAATATCATATCCAAACAATTTTCAGATTTAGCTTTACGTTAGGCTGCCATCAGACGCCTGCATCAACCGCACGCAGTCCATATACTCAACTGCATGCAGTTTGATCTGACTTTGCGCAGTTGGCGCCACGCACGGAACAGTAAAAACAGTGGAAGTAGCTTGAGAAAATGTTTGTTCCAGAACCGGTGTCGCCAAACTCATACATTTACAATTTACTCTTACTGCAAACCTAAAAATATGATTGGCTGAAAACAAAAACAGGACGTAGACGAAATGCAAAAAAAAAATTATACGAAATGCAACTTTAATTTCAAATGACTTTAGATCAAATTGACAAAAACAAGAAAGAAATACATCTTTGACTACCAAGTACTGCCACTCGTCGCTAGATGGCATTGTTCAGTATATAATATTCAGTATGAACTGTAATTACGTAAAAATAAGATTGGTATTTCAATGGCGTATCACTGACGCGAATGCGCTCGCTGCTACTCAGATAGGGAAGTGACCTTATTCGATCGAAATATGTATCGATAGTATGAAAACGTATTTAAAACATATCATGCAAAAAAAAATTGTATGCGAGATAGTGTGATAGTATTAAAATTATGAAATTAATATGATTAAAGGCAATTTTTAAACGTAGTAAAAAGGGTATTTATTTGCATAGTACATCAATTATCATCATCTCAGCTGAAATAATCGTCATCGCCCACTGCTAAACATAAGAATATTAAGTATAATTCAAACGCCCTATGTTGTTCCTAACTCTTTAACTAAATTTATTTAAAATACATCACAAATATCATACCACAATTTTTATTTTATTATATTTATTAATTTAATAATTATCTGTATTATATTACTTGCAAAAACTATTAAACTATAATATATATTTTAAAAAGGCAATGTAATACATATCGATTGATTTTATCGATAAAGTCACGCACTATTTGGATAGCGTCAAAAGTATAGGTAGACTAACGAATATTCCAGAAAAGCTAATAACCGAGAAAAGAAAATCAACTTTGTTTTGATGTAACTAAGGACTAGTTTTGTTTATATATCCTGCGCAATGTTTCACGTAATTTTATTTTTTCATTTTATTAAAATAAATCCGAAAATAATACTTTTCGGTGGTATGATACACCTCCATGAGTTAGATTTTTAGTCAGACTATGGTTTTTAAAGTACAGTATGGGACAATAAGGCATTTTAATATTATTTTTCGTTAATTATTATGTTGCGCAGTCTAGTTAGCGAATGAGAGCGCTTGAACAGCAAGTGCGCAACGCGATTCTTACTAGCGGCGACAGTGCCACGCCTACTTACTTCTTCCACTGTTTTTACTGTTCCGTGGCGCCACGCATCTAGCCCAGGAGCTTAGTGTATGATGTGATCTTTAAGTGCTTGAGGCACTTTAACATCATACTTCACTATAATAAAGTGGACAATGTCAATGTGCGTTTGCTCTTTATAATTAACTGCACACTGACTGTTTGCGGTTAGCGATGGACATCGTGCGTCGACACTACACGACTGTAGCCGACCGCGTAAAGTTGAAGGCACGACTGCATGCAATTGTTATTGACTTCACTCGACTGCAACCGACCACGTGCAGTTAATATCATGACTGCATGAAGTCGAACGTACAACTGCATGCAGTTAAATATATCGTCCGCGCGCGGTCGCTGCAATGCAGTCCGTCTGATGTCAGCCTAATAGGTTTTTTTTTTGTTTTAACTTATTTTGAAAGCAAAAGGTGCAAAACATAAAAAAATAAACGATTTCTTATTTGTTTTTCAGAGTTTTATTTCCCCAGAATATCCAGCTTAACAATATAATTTGGACTCGATTATACCTATAGTCGTAGCCTTGAGTCACGACTCACGAGCCTCGACCAACATCTGAGGCTCTCGTTAGGTGGCTAGATCACGAGATTGATTAAGAAAACGGTACTTCTGGAAACAGCTTGTATTGTTAAGAGTTTCCTTTCTCTGGAGTCCTGACTAGAGATCTAGCGTTGCCGGCAATATTGCCACCAATATTCATACCCGATTTGATTGCCCGAAGCAATATTCCCACTTCGAGGCAATATTGCCGGCTACGGCACATCTCTAGTCCTGACCGCTGCTCGCTTGGACTACTTAATTTTTTTTGTATAATAAATTAAGTATGACTAAATCCCACACCCATATTCCTTCTTTCCCTTGCGTCGCAGGATTCCCGGGGGATACCTCTCAGACAAACCATGGCCCCAGTACGGCTGACATCTCTATGAGGTGCGCGTGGAACACTCCGCGCCAGGTCACCAACGACTATAACTCAGTCTGTAAGGAGGACAAAAGAAAAACAAAGTTGCAAGTCTGATTTTTTATTGCTGTTACAGCATCTGTTTATAATACAAACAAACATTATCACTTACATTTCACTAGTGAAAATTCAGATCGTTCCATTGTACGTTTGTTCCTATGATAACGCTCTCGCATTGATCCGGCTTCATGAAAAAATATACATCGGTATCTGTGCTGCAAACAGATTTCATTCGAAAAAAAAATAATCACATCAAGTCCTAAGTCTAAAATTAAGTACTTTTCACAATCATTTTACGTAGTTTCAAAATTTTTAAAGAAAAGGAAGTCAAACTTCGTGGGCAGTGCACAGTCCGTTGTTTAAAACTAAAACGCCTAAAAATTAGGTTTACAAATAACTTTAAAGGTCGATTCAGACAAGTCTGCGATTGTACAGTACTGTAATCTCACTCGTAAACACAACAAATTGATTGTGATGTCACATTGAAGTCCCACTAGAAATAAAGTGATGACAACCTACTTTCAAAAAAATATATCACATCTTACTGATACAAAACAATGTATGCGCTAACTGCGGATATTAAATACAACTGACTAGTGACGCAAGAACTGCTGAACGATACTGAATCGACCTTTATTAAGACTAGAGTGAACGATTCATGTTACAAAATCTCAAAACTAATACGGAAATGTTCACTTTACATTTTGATGTATCTGTCGTGGGCAGATTATAGAATTGATCACTTCATGATGACCGACCATTTCATGACATAGCTATCCAAATCGATGACATGTCAACACACGTTTGATGACTTGTCAATCCACGTTTGATGACATGTCAATCCAAGTTTGATGGCATGTCAATTCACGTTTGATGACATGTCAATCCACGTTTGACGACATGTCAATCCACGTTTGATGACATGTCAATCCACGTTTGATGACATGTCAATCCACGTTTGATTACATGTCAATCCACGTTTGATGACATGTCAATCCACGTTTAGACATATCGTAAATGTAGGATGTCCATAATAATAAAAGGTCTAAATAAAGTAGGAAATTATGGAGTGCTCTTGTAAGAATAACATAAGCTTAAACATTTAAATTAGATCAAGTATATTTTAATTGCAATTAAAATCGTCGTTGGCATAACTGCACAATAGCTGCCTTCGAACTGCCGATCAGTTGTTCTTAGGTCGTATTATTTCTATGGAATAAATAATACAGTTTTGTGTCGTAATTACATTTTACTGCACTTTTGATTTCCCATTTGAAAATTATTATTCGCTTTTAATAAAAAATTGTCTGCCACTAGATGACGTCACAAAAACAAAGCGAAATCAGCACCTCTATCGGTTAAGTAAATAACTATTTTACGATATGATCACTCATGTTTGGCTTAGAGCATTAATAATGCTCTAAGATGTTTGCTCATATCATGAAATAATCTTGCGTTTAGATTTTACGCAGAACATTCATTGGTGAGCCCATATCTTGATGTGACCAGCGGCAGCGGGCAAGGTTCTATGTCATGAAATACTATTTTATGAAATGGTTGAACACAATGAAATGTTTAATTCTGAGATCTGACCACGGCATATCCAATGTGCGTTTCTTCGCTTTTTACTGTGATGTGTGGACGCTCCTTAGGGTCTAAACAGACGGACCGCATTTCAACTGCAATCCAACCGCAAATTGCAGTTACCATACCCACCCGCCCGCACGCTCCGCCCTGGGAGTGTATGGTGCAGTTCGGATGCATTCGGTGTGCAGTTCACACGACTGCAATCGGACCGCACGTTTGGTTTGCAGTTCTATTGCAGTCGTGTTTGCAGTTCTATTACAGTCGTGTCAACTGCAATCAAACTGCACTTAAACTGCAATTTGCGGTTGGATTGCAGTTGAAATGCGGTCCGTCTGTTTAGACCCTTACAACCCGTTTATACTTATTTGTGAGACATGTTTCTGGAATATTTTATTTTGGCATTCTATTATATCCAAAGTAGCTTCTAACAGCGGCTTCACCCGCATGAAAGTAGGTTTTTGAACTTTCGTTTCATCAGCTTTGGGGACGAGTTTTGTAAAATCCTCTTTTAATGCATGCCTACGTCATAAAAGGAAACCTTGTGCAAAATATTACGTTCCTAGTCAGAGTAGTTTCGGCTGTGCATTGATATATCAGTCAGTCAGTTTCTTCTTTTTACATTAACAACCAATTTATTTTGAAAACACCAATATATAATACCAATAGCTATTGGTGTAAATGTCCAGAGGATTAGAGTATAAACGTGAATGAGTGAACGAACGCCATCGAATGAGATTGCCGATGAGCATCGTACTCGCTCTCTGTCGAGTACAAACCGTGTGAACGAACAGTAGTTCTTTTCTTCTGTAACAAGTCCACTGTTTTTAATAGAAGTGTGTTTTTGTCAGTTGGAATAACAACTTACTTCACCCAACTTTTAACGATAAGTTTTTTACAGATTAAACCGGCTGAAATGAGTGAAGAAAGCGAGTATGCGGTGTATCCCATTCGTTAGAGTTCATTTTCATTATTTGAATTAAAACACCAAAAACTATAAAAAGATTAGTATTTTCTTATTTTGTCTCTCAAATAAGCACACAAGTCAGAGCTAAAGACGACACAAAAAGTTGGTAAGTACTCGAAAAAAAAAACATTTCAAGAAAACAACATTGAAAAACACCGGATAACTCCCGGTTTTTCTCAATCAGTAACATTTTATCCTATGCACTATACGAATCCTTCACATATCCTACGTAACCTTACAATTCCATCGCTTAGTACATCTTGTTAGCGGTATTTTCACATATAAAAAATAATTGTACTATATATAAATGCAACAGAGTGAATTTTGGAAGTCTGATTTGGGAAGAACGCAATTACGGTCTAAGTCTAAGGTTGGTGTTAGGGTATATGGACAAAGTTTTTAGAAAAATATCTCTCATTTTTTTTTTTTTACTTTGCTTCAGTTTAGGATTTACTGTTGTATCGTGGGTGCGTTCACAAACGTGTAAACTCTCATACACAAGACATCCAGACCCAGAACAACACTCTGTACGTCATACAAATGTTTGTTCCGTGCGGGAATCGCACCAGCGTCACTAAGGACCCTCGCCTACGTCGACTTTATGTAGCGATGCTGTGCTACTAACGCGCATTAGTCGCAACGCCAAACAAGAAATGTCAACGCGCTACAGCATCGCGACTGTATCGATGAGAAGGCGCTACACCATCGCTACAAAAAGTCGTCGTGGGCCCTTAGAGCAGCAGCCACTTTCTATTATTTTTATTATTAAACATTTTAGTTTTCTCAACGCCAACTCCCTGCGATAAAAACTGGACTTACAAAGATTTAAAGAACAAGTTACTAACATTCTTCTATTATTAGACAGATCTTTTGTGAGGAGATACTTCATTTTGCTATAGTATATTAATGAGATATTTTTCCAAAACTGTTTTACAAAAGATACAACGAATAGGACTAATTACTATTGCACACAAAGACATCTATTGATCCAAAGTACTATAAAGCACGACATTCGAAAAAAAAAATCGTGTTCTAATCCTTCAAACATGTCGCACGCTTAATCAAAGAGTTAAAACTCAAAAAAGAGGGTATTTGAAAATTGAACCTTATTTTTTAAACATATGCTTTCAGATTCGAGTACCCTTTTTGAGTTAGAGCTCAAGCATAAGAGCGGCATATTACCAACGGCAGAAAAAACTCCAGGCGTCGACACGTCGGGGGCAGTCGTTGACGCTCGACGACGGCCGTCGACATTCCCACAAATGAAGTTCAGCGACAGCCGTCGTCTGTGTCAAGTGTCACTATAGGTCGACAGCTGCCGCCGCCCTCGTATCAAGGTTATTTGTAAAACACTGGCAACCTCTCAGAACTATGTTACTAACATCATAAACAGCAACTTTTGTTCTATGACTTTTAAAATTTATCATATTTTAGTTCATCATACTTTCATACAAAAATAAAAATATTTAAATTGAACGTTCTAAGTATTACGAAGTCTATACAAGCAAGAGATAGTACAATAGCGGAGGGAGGCGGAGGGCTTGATGCGCTGGCGTCGCGTCATACAGACGTAGGTAGGTATAGCAAAATACAGAGTTGAAATGTGTTAGATAGAACAATGAAATCTTGAAGGTTTATTTGTGGAAAAAGTCATAGAACAAAAGTTGTTGTTCAGTCCTGCAAGGTTGTTAGTGTTTTACAATTAACCCTGTAGACGGCTGCAGTTCCCTCTGTCGTTGGCAACATGTCGTTCATGTCTATACTCTCTTAGATCTCTATAATTAAGCATGCTGTATTATTTGGACATTTATGGTGCCTGCACCTTTGGACGAACACTATAGTAGTTGCAATTCACGAGCGCGTTACAATGTTCACAAATTAAACTGGACGCGCGCTCGTGATTTGCAACGACTGTTTTTTTTTTTCGATACAGCGCGCAACAATAAACTTTGTTGTGTAAAATATAAAAGATTATATATATAGTTCACCTGCTAAGTTTATTAAAAAATACCTGTAGGTCTCACTCTGTTTTTTTTTTAAAGATTCCAGTCAGTGTGATTTTATTCACTGTAGAATCTTTGAAAATTTTATTACTGATGTTCTCGCATTTGGTCACTTGTCACCTGATTTGATGGTAGGGTAATGTTGTCGACGATGGAGCACGCTTGCCTAAAAGTAACCATGAATAGGCCTCTAAATTTCAAAGGTCGGAATAGGTAGCATATATTGAATCTCGGGAATTAATCGTAATATTTATGATCCGAGATTTCAGAGAAGGTATTATTACCAACTCTATGATATGTTAGACTGAAAAGTCGATGAACGAATGGATCTCTAGTGTTGCTGCGTCTCATCGCCCCCGCACTAGCCTCTTTGACGGACAGAGAATTATGCACCTTTTCGCTACGTTGCAGTTGTACTTTTTAACTTCTCAAGTGCTGATTTTTTTTTTAATAAAACTGTATTTGTATTTAATAATTGCTTCCACAAACCTACCTATTCCGACCTTAGCAAATATTAAGGGTAATTCGCCAGGGAAGCCTGTGAAATTATTTTTTTTTAGTTTCTACAAGTTTGCAGATCTGTGTCTGGTTCTATGTAACTTTGAACTTCGAGGTTACCCTGGAAAATTACCCCTAAACGATTTTGCTCCTATCATGATGTACAAAGAAACGAAATGCTGGCTATTGTGAACAGTTCACGACAATTTTTTAGTTACAGGCACGGTTAAGGGCCGAAAAATATTAAGTAAGTATTAAATTATTTTCCCGAAAATATTCACAAATATTTTTATTTTTACAGGTGAAGTAATTAGCAGATCTGAAAAACATATTTTTGTAAACAAATGTATTTTATGAATGTCTCTCTTAATTTTTTAATTTATAATACTGGCCGTGGTTATGTCAGATCAATTTAGAATCATTACATTTATAAATATTAGAGAAAAAATTAGCCCAATTAAGTACATTTTTACAGACAAACATAAAATTCAGAAACATGGGAACAGTACTATCGAACCGGAACATCTGTCAAAATCACAACTGTCATGGTTCCATCACATGTCAAATGCTGTCACACGTCAAACAATTGTCAACTCTCAAATGTTCAACAAGAAGATGTGAGCGCCACGCCGATAGTTCCCGAACTTACCGGCAGGCGGCGCCACACGTAAATACAGACAAATTTGGACTAAAAACGTCGAATAAAACTACAAATTTAATATACAAGGAAGAAGACTCGATCTCAGATCTTAATTTGTACAATTTATCACATAAAATTCGAAAAGAACACGTATTTATTAGACTGCAGCAGGGAATCACACAGAGGACTGTCGAGACGACACAGACTATGCTTGAAGAGATCATTGTACGGCCACGTTAGTTTTTTGGAAGAAATGCCAAAAAATGCAATGACTTTGACGTCCCATTGAAAAATGTACCTTACTTAACTGTAATAAGAAACATTTTTCAATATAACGCCATTTTTATACAGTCACAAAGTTTATATGTAATTATATTCGCTGTTTTGAACGCAGTCACAGGATAAAATGTGACCGTAATTGTGCGCACAATACAGCGAACGTCTTGTCATATTGTAAAGTGTCAATTCACGAGAATTGTATACTCTAGGGCAATTTCTCACATTTAAAGACCAAGATCACGACAGTACCACGAATCTGTTAAATTCAAATATTTCAATATTATGAAAAAATAAACACTCTGTCTTGACATATGTACGTACACTGTTACAAAACTAACACACTTGTTTATTTTAATTTTAAGTATATCCAGTTTATTTTACCGATATTTGTATGGACATTTGCAGGCGATCACACTTGACAAAAGTTATAGCTGATTTTTAATTTAATAATAAACAAAAACGGTTATTATAGTCACCTAAATGTAATCACCAAAAAATATACTGTAATTTATCAGTAAATAAAAAAACAGAAATTTCAAAATCAGTTTTAAAAATAACTGCCAAGTTCATCACCCGCTTTGGACTTACAAAAAAATCACTTTTAAATTTTTTAACTAACACAATAAATTAACGAAAACATCTTGTCAGCTTGCATTATAATTATCAATTAGAAAACACTAAAAAAAAATTGAGATCAGAAACGCCCATACAAAGACCAGCACGGCTTGGGTAGGGGGTCGAAGCTCTGTGTTTGGGACCTAAGGAGGAACGCGTTAGATTCTTAATACTTCTAGATTTCTCATCAAGTATTGTCTAAATTATTTCAGCTCGAAACGACGTCTTTCGTAAATTTCCATAGAACAGCCAGGTATTATATGTCCTGTTGAGTTTTCAGCTTAAAACAACCATTTTGAAAGCCAGGTTTCCGGTTTTTGCAGCTGCAGACAGTTCAATTTTTCACATAATCTGGCAATACTATTCACACAAATCAGCTCTGATCGAAAACTCCATTTCAATGCACACAAAACCACAAAAATTACACAATTTTATTTGACTCTTGCGTCACACCTTTTTTATTGTTCATCACACCAAATCTTCATTCACTGAAATGTGTATTTTGAGGAACTGAGTTAAGTTAGACAATACTTGCGTGGGCGCCGTGGGTTCGTCGCTCAGGCGTCTCCGCACGGCGCCAGCTGCTTGGGCGTGTACACGGACGCGTTGGGGTCCAGCGGCGAGCCGTCCGACAGGCGCAGCTTGGACACGGCGGCGCTGGACGGCGCCACGAACTCTGTCGGCATCACTGCCAGCATTTGAGCCTTCAGTTCCTCTATTTCTTTGTCTTGTCTTGATATTATACCTGGAAAATAACATTTTGAATATTTGTTACCATAGTGTATTCGTGTTAAGAAAATAGTGACTCATCGTTACCACTCAGTTTAACCACGCCCCTTGCCTAATTGCAGTATAGTAAATTAAAGTATCCAATGGATACACGGCCTTTAATACTTCAACTTACTACAATACTTCAGCTTTTTAATGCTTACTAGTAAGGTTTACTTTCTAGTAAGCATTAAAAAGATAGCAGGTCGAGCTTGACTTGCGTCTGTGTCATAAAGTGAATGATGGAGACTCACTGTCCTGTATGTGCAGCTTGCGCTTGGCCTCGCCGAGCGCCGACAGCAGGTCGAGCTTGACGCGCGTCTCGGCCGACAGCGAGTGCTCCAGGTGCTGCAGGCGCGACTGCGTGGACTCGAAGCTGCCGCTGGGCTTGCCGGCTGCCGCAACTGCCGCCGCCGCCACGGCTGCCTGCTGCTCTTGTCGCTCCTGCCGTGCCTCTAGCGTACGCACCTAAGGAACGACACAAAAGATGTTTTGAAAACCCGCAATATCGTTACAAAAGTATGGGATCGCTCAAATGCCCGCTCGCGTGAGGCAGGGACGTACAATACAAGTAAATAAGCCCGTCTTTTATGTGAAAATACATGACACCTAAACTAACATTTAAATCATGGAACATAAAGCTACAGTCAAACTGGAGCGAATCCCGCGCGGTACGCGACCTCGTGCATTTCGCTCGCTCGCTTAGCCACTCAAACTATCTGTCTCTGTCTCAAACGCGTACCGCGCGGAGTTCGCTTCAATTTGAATGAAACTTAACAAACAATGCCTACCATGCCTATGTTGCTTCAACACTGAAATACGCTGTGATATTCTGGGGCAACGCCACTAACAGGAATTGCATAAAAAAATCTGTATTCCTGACTCATGTGAACCTTATTTAAAAAAATTAAAGTATTCCTTTCCATACATTTATATTTATGAAGTAGCCGTATTTGTAAAAGTTAATGAAAATCCATTCGATAAACTTAAATCAAAAAGACATGTGTTAAAAATATCTAATGTACCACATAAAACGGCTCATCTTGACAAAAGTTTCTTTGGTATGGCATCAAAAAATTACAATAAAATACCTATTGACATTTTGAGCACTAAAGAATTTCCACAACTTAAATATATTCTTAATCGATAAGACTTACTACACGATTCAGGATTTCCTAAATTAATTAATAATTATGTATTTCTGACATTTATAATTCTTTTGACTTATTATTTTTAAATATTTTTTAGTATAATCTGTAATTGGCAGGACATAATGGAACTATAATTTATCACTAAGTTTTAACATCTGTATGTAACATATACCCATTCTGATTCTGATTCCAATAAAATAAAAAAATCGAAACTGTAAATTTCTCGCGCCTCACGTGATTGAAGATTATTCATAAGATACGATACGATGAACACTATGCAACTTAATGCAACGTTACTCCTCGGCACGGTTCGACGTCAAAATGCTACACGATCTCCGATCTCGCTCTAACACTTTGGCTCCTATAACATGCCGTTTTGAAACTGCACAACATTTCAGGATGTTGTAATAAAACTCATAAATAATCATATAAAAATACGATACCTGGTCAATAATGATATACTTGTTATTTTTTATTTTATTTTAGCCGTTTTTCAGAATAACTCTCTAAATAAACTTCTTAAAGAAACAGAATCACCCGTTGCGATTTATCGCACGTCATGCATGTCACTGTGTGCGTGAGTACATCAACCTGTACGAGGCTCCGCCCACTTATCCTACGAAATGAATAATTTAGCCTTAGTTGTACCGGGTTCGAATGATTCGATGATCATAATGTAAATTATTGTCTTAAATTTCGCTAATTAACTCATTTTTAAGCATCATTACAATGCGAAAACCTTTTTAAAGTTCACGTTGACGTCGCGTCGTTAGTTAGGTTCTTATCAGCTGATGAATAAAATGTTAGGCCGAGATCAATAAACCTGGTGTAAAGCTTACGCCATTCATGCCATTTCATGACCAAGACCCCATTTACACAATGGCTAGGGATGGCGATTGGCCGAGGCTGGGTCCACGTGTAAACGCACCATAAGGTTAAATACGGAACATAGCTTAGCCAAAGCAAAAGCTCCAAATGTTTATTTATCTTGGCTTTTTTTTTGCTTTATTACTGAGACCGTGACTGAGACGCACTAATGTTAGTATGTTGTACAAGTTGTTGGCATGCGCTGCATCATACAGAGGCCCCGTAGGATGCAGCGCGCGCGCGCGGGTTGTAAGTAGGCACTTAGCAAAGCGTGCATGTAAGTACACTAGATGCCTAGCCTACTAGACAGTCGGCGCGATGTAGGTAAATTCATCCTCAAGGTCAGATTTCCGTAATAATTTCGTTTTTATTTGTGGATTAAAATGGTTGATATGAAATTTCCCTTCCTACTTTTTAACGGGCTGAAGACCGACCAAAATACTTCAAGATGATTTGCGATAGTTAAGTACCTAGATAAGGTTTTTAAGTGATTTATCATGCCTGATAGGTAGGTATTTTTAGCGTAGTTAAAAATTTTAAATCAACTTATTTACACTAATCAAATTGATTCAGCTAACAACGTATTTACAAATGATTTTTATGTACTTACAAATAAAATAAAAAAACCTAAGTACTTATGTTACTTGAAGGTATTGTTCAAAGTGTCCACCTTCACACTGCAGGCACAGTCTAGCACGACGTTGCTGATTTTCTTTTATTTTAATTTACGTAGCACAAACACATTCGTTTTTAAAGTGTCGAAAGCACTGATCACCTTTTCACGTAATTGTGTAACACTGGTGATTTCCTGTGTACACTAGTCTTTTCATATTTCCCCAGAAATAAAAGTCAAGGGGTGTGCGATCCGGAGAAAGCGGAGGCCAAGCCACTGGACCACTGCGGCTAATCCAGTGTTTGCTAAACTTTTCACTTAAGTACTCACGTAGGTAGTACGCCGATCTTAGTGATTAGACCAATCCGTCGACCAGCATCCCGCGTGCTGGCCCGTTGCTCTCGCTCGAAGTATTCCAGGATATTTGACAGGCAGGCCTTCGTTGCCGCGACCGTCAGCATGCCGGGGAACGCCGAATTGTCGAAATTCGCGGAGTCTTTGCGTAGCAGCCCGCATTACCCTTTGAGATGGACGTTACGCTGTCTCCACTGATAGCATACAAGCGGACCTTCTCCACCAACTCTACATTGGAGTATTGGTCACTAGATAGGATACCGCAACTGTTAACCGAAGGCGCAACTGAGGGCGAATATTGCAACCGTACGCACACGCCGGCGATATCAATTACACTAAACTAAATCGATTGATCGATGGCCGCGGGGGCGTGGCTAGGGTGTGCCGTGCGGGATGTTGATAGGTGATTTATGAAACTATCGTTGCGAGTTAGTTGTGTGAAAGCGCGGTTTATCGTTCCGTGTTTGTGTGTGTGAAAGCGCAGTTATAAGGCAGGTATCAGACTCGCTGCGTTTAAAAAAAGGTAGTTCACACATACCGATTTCCATAAATAAGAAAAAAAAAATAAAAAATTACCTACTAATTTTATTATTTATTCGGGTCGAGAATCACTAACATAATTACCTCCTGAAATATTTTGCAGCTTCAAAACGGCACCTTGTATAAAAAGATATAAAAGACATGGCCGGATCCTGCCCAAAAATCAACTATACGTTCCATTAATTATTTATTATATGAAAATTACTTCTAAAATAAATAAAAATAAGTCACAACAATCCATTTCTCTAGGAGTGGCGCGAAAAAATCCAAAAAAAATAAGTATGTTAATTGTTTTTGAGTCGTTTTGTTTCATAGCAACCATGGAGGATGAGGATAAATCGATACAAATTGCATTTACGTTTGGGTACACGCATAAGACAGAAAGTGTTCTTATCTGTAGTAACACGCCTGAAGGTCAGACTAAAAATATAAAATACTTGTAAATACTACAATTGTATTGCAGAAGTTATAAAGTTAACTGGACACCACTTTTCGAGCCGCCGCGCGTTTTGATGGTGCTCACGGTACACATTATGAATCGGCAATATTTTCAAGAGCGTGCACCCAAACGTCCTAAAATTATTTTGACATCTAAACTGTCATAACAAACTGTATGTGTCAGTCTTGCGTTGCGTCGTTCTTACGACATATTACTGTTTTGTGTTTTCGTAACTGTATTTAACTTTTTAAACTTGGCTTTATGCTATCCTTTATCGAACTTTCCTTTACGCTTTTAATATTTATATTCTGCTGTGCATATTGGATTGGTTTTGTTTACGATTTAGATTCTGACGCTCACGAAGTCAATGTTCCTGAACTGAACTGTGGCCTCCAATCGAATATGAGGGCACATTGTAAGAACTTTAACACCATACCTACAAAATACATTGGCTGATATACATAAATAGGTTGAAGAACTACAGGAAAATGAATCTGGATTGCTTAAACTATCTTCAATTCCACCAGTTGCTAATCAAGCAAATATAACGGCATCAGCCTCATTCCTTGATAACATATCTTCGAAGCTATCTAGTTCCTCTTTTCGAGATTTAAGAGAGGATGAAAACATTAAATGTGTCTTGTCTGAGTAATTAATTGTAGTGATGATGTGTTAAAATATTAAGAAATAAATATATTTCAGCAAATATCTGTACTTACTTATTTATATGACTAAATAAAAATTCAAGTGTTATGTTTTTAGTGTTTTAATGCATGTCCAATCCTGAATATCCAAAAAATATCTGTTAGACGACGAGCTTTTCTTCGATATTGCGGCTTGTTATTGTCGATGTTTGAAAGTGAATAAGTATTACCAATATATGTTCATTAATATAAATAAGTTTTACTTGGTATTTTGATTTTTGACTCATTCTTCACTAGCCTCTATGAATATGTATCACTGATAGTGTTTCGTACATTTTCATAGAATTAAAGGCGTTCTCATACTAACTTACTGTCACTGTCACTGTTATTGTAGATCATTGTTGTGTTGATGTCAATCATTGCTATTCAAAATGATTAGGCATTTTTTTGAAATCTTATTTATAGTGTCTCTCGCTCGATCTCTGATCATAAAACTTAAACTAATGTAAAGCAGTACCCTTAAGCTTTAATACGACGTACCGTTGGTCTGTGTAACGGAATATTTTTAGTTTGGGCACAGCTCCCTACTAAATCCGGCCATGTCATTTCAGTTTGTGTGAGTCAAATTTGATACTCATCGAAAAAGCCTGGCTTTGGAAACGGCATGAATGAATATTTGTAAGTTTACGAAAAATTACATGCGCAGTCACTGATGCTTACTTCTAATTAGTTTTTTTTTACGCAGAACATTTAAAGTCTCTCTCTGGAAACTGACGTCATTCGACCGTAATGAAATTCTCGCACCAAAAATAATTCAAATGGAGAACAAGTCCTAGTTACACCACGTGAGTTTTGGCGTTGTTCCTAGTTATTTTATGTACAGCTGGCTTGTTTTTGATTTATTGATAGTATTTTTTTATTTGACCACAAAGGTAAAGAGTCGTATGAAACTAAATTATTCCTGCAGGCGTAATTTTAAAATTTCCTATCTTATCGATTGCTGAAATAATTATATTACTCAAATATTTACTTTGTATTCCTAACTTCCATCGGGGACCTTGGCCCGTGACGAATTTTACACGACTGGGTCTTACACACACACATAGATAACTAGTGTCTGACCGAATATCAGTTCAGACCAAAGTTGGAATTTTGGTTGGAAGAGACAAGTAACCTGTTCGGTGGCATGCGTGAGGTCGCGACTGAGCTGCGAGGCGCGCTCGCGAGCGCGCTGCAGGTCGCGCCGCAACGCTGCGCTCTCCGCTTCCGCCGCCGTGCGACGCGCTCGACACGACTCGCTCTCACACTCCCCACTATGGAAAAGAAACAACTCAACTTACAATTAAACTAGTCTTTGAATAAATATTAAAAATCAATTGCTGTTCGTTAGTCTCTTATCTCTCAGGTTTTAATAATTCTTTTTTTGTTTTATTCACCAACACACAAGAAGGGAAGGAAAGGTTTAAAAGCAAAAAAGATAGGTGGGTAAAGTAGGATAGGGTATGTAGATGGCGTAGGGTAGGTAGGAGAGGGTAGGTAGAGTAGGGTAAGGTAGTGTACGGTAGATAAGGTAGGGCAGGGTAGGGTAGGTAGGTAGGTTGTATAGAGGCGCACGTACCTGGGCGGGCGCTGGTGCTGGCGCGCCGTGCGCAGCTGCTGCTCGGCGTGCGTGCGCGCGCGCCGCTCGTCACCGAGGCGCCTCTCTAGTGCGGCGCGCTCGCCTGTACGCCACGCCGTCACCCTGATCGTGTTGGAGACGAAGCGTTAATATCAATTAAAATCGTTGGCGCTCAGCCAACTTGGCGCGCACTCTAGTGTATTCGCGTTAAGAAAATAGTGACTGATCGTTGTCACTTAGCTTAGCCACCAGGGGGCGCTGACCAATTAAATTATTGTTTTAAAGAGAAAATGTTCACATTGACTAGTAGAAGACGAACGTGTTTGTATGTCAATATTAAATATGAATACTTCACTTATTCGTAAAAATAAAAGTGTGTGTAAAAACTTCTGATGGGTTTACAGATGTTTCACGAAAACCCTATAGACAAATTTTTAGTTAACAACCAACGTAACATATACTTACATTTTTCATTCCTCCATCTCGGAAAGAGTATTTTTACTCAGAAAGAGTTGTTGGCCGTTGATATTTAAGGAACGTAAGGATATTGTGAGTCTATCTGTTGAGCGGTCAATTGAAATAGCCTGTATTGAGTTGGAGCAGTTTATTATATTAAGTGTGCACAAACCCCCTTCCGGATTGTATGACTGCTTTGAAAAGGTAATGGATGAAGTGTTTCACAAGATTTGTAATTCAAACAAGTACATAATCACATGTGGTGATTTTAATGTTAATTTATTAGAAAATTCAGCTTTATGTAGCAAAATTATAAGTTTGTTTCAGTCCTACAATCTTGTTAATTTGTTTTTAGAGCCTACAAGAATAACTCCTACTAGTGCCACTTGCATAGATAATATTTATACCGATGTTGTACCTAGCCATAAAGACATTATAAATTTACTAGATTCTGATCATTGTGGGCAATTAATTACTTTTCAAATTCCAAACATCATAGTGGCTAAAAAGAATATCACTGTTAACCCGAAAACTGCAAATCGCTTAGAAACTTTTAAAACTAAACTAATTAATAATTTACCAGCATTGTCAACATTAGATGATCTGAATCAACAATATGAATGTTTTTTAGGGTTCCGTAGCCAAATGGCAAAAAACGGAACCCTTATAGATTCGTCATGTCTGTCTGTCTGTCTGTCTGTCCGTTTGTACGTCCGTATGTCACAGCCACTTTTTTCCGAAACTATAAGAGCTATACTGTTGAAACTTTGTAAGTAGATGTATTATGTAAACCGCATTAAGATTTTCATACAAAAATAGAAAAAAAGCAATAAATTTTGGGGGTCCTCATACTTAGAACTGAAACTCAAAAATTTTTTTTTCATCAAACCCATGCGTGTGGAGTATCTTTGAATAGGTCTTCAAAAATGATACTGAGGTTTCTAAAATCATTTTTTTCTAAACTGAATAGTTTGCGCGAGAGACACTTCCAAAGTGGTAAAATGTGTCCCCCCCCTAACTTCTAAAATAAGAGAATGATAAAACTAAAAAAAATATATGATGTACATTACTATAAAAACTGCCAACGAAAATTGGTTTGAACGAAATCTAGTAAGTAGTTTTTTTTAATGCGTCATAAATCTAAAAAAATACACTATTATTAAAACATCGATCAAAGTTACAACACATTACAAGAACTTTTATATTATGTTATTTGCTGGTACGGAACCCTTCATGGGCGAGTCCAACTCGCATTTGGCCGGTTTTTATTTAATATGTACTGTAAGCAATTTAATTCCACTTTTATACCCAAAACTATATCGGTTAATAGTAATGTATCTTTCAGTGAATGGGCTACCATTGGTATACATAAAAGTAGAACGCGACTCTATGAATTGTATGAGGAAAAAATTCTTGTAAACACTGCCGAGTTTAGTTTGTATGTTAGAAATTATTCAAAATTATTCAAAAAAGTATGCTCTGTTGCAAAATCGCGCTACTTGAGTTCCAAATTTAAAAATAGTAATAATATAATTAAAACAACCTGGAATATTATAAACAGTGAAACTGGAAGATCTAAAAAACCATGTAGTGACTATAGCCTTAAAATTAATGACAGCGTGATCAAATCGGACTCACAAGTTGCTGCAGCTTTTGAAAAGTTCTTTTCAGAGATGGGGATCTCTGAAAAGAACTTTATATGGGGATATTAACTACTAAATCTCTGAACTCATCACCCACTGCTGCAGAGTCTCTGCTTAAAGAAAATGTTAAAGTTTGTGATTCAGATTTTAATTTCGAACATGTGACATATGTGGATATAATTAAAACCTTTTACACTTTGAATGTAAAAAAGACCACAGATTTATGGGGAAATTCTGTGGATGTTGTAAAGTCCATTATAAAGGTTGTAGCTCCTAGTTTAGCACTTATTTTTAACAATTGTATTGATCGTGGCGAGTTTCCTGACTTAATGAAGTATAGTAAAATAATACCATTGTTTAAAACGGGTAGTACATCTGACCCCACAAATTATAGACCTATTTCAGTGCTACCCACCTTTAGTAAAATATTTGAGAAACTAATTTTACATCAATTACAAAGATTTTTTAATAGACATAAGTTGTTACATAGTAAACAGTTCGGTTTTACAAGGGGTCGTTCAACAACCGATGCCGGGGTTGAACTTTTAGGACAAATTTATAATGCATGGGAAGACAAATGCGATGTCCTGGGCATTTTTTGTGATTTGTCCAAGGCTTTCGATTGCGTTCTCCATGAAACATTAATCAGGAAACTACACCATTACGGGATCCGGAATTCCTCTCTGGATCTTCTTACTTCTTATTTGAGTGATAGGATTCAGAGAGTTGATGTAAATGGAAAAAGATCACCCGGGTCTGTAGTATCAATGGGTGTGCCCCAAGGCTCGATTCTTGGTCCATTTTTATTTCTCATTTATATAAATGACTTGCCATACCTCATAAAGGATAACCATGATATAGTGTTGTTTGCAGACGACACTTCGCTTTTGTTTAAGTTTAAACGTCAGCAGCCGGTTACTGATGACATAAATAACGCCCTTTCAAAAATAGTACACTGGTTTAATGTCAATAACCTGCTCCTTAATGAAAAGAAAACCAAAGTTGTTAAGTTTACGATGCCTCACGTAAGGCAGGTAGAAACTAGTGTGCTAATAAAAGGTAAAGAATTGAGTCCTGAAGACACTACAGTGGTCTTGGGTATAACTCTTGATGCTAAGCTTCAGTGGGGCCGACACATAGATAAGTTGTCGAAAAAACTTAGCTCTGCCGCATACGCTGTTAGACAAATTCGAAATCTAACTGACTTAGAGACAGCCCGTTTAGTTTACTTCAGTTATTTTCATAGTGTCATGTCGTACGGTATTCTATTATGGGGAAATGCCGCCGATATCCAAACGATTTTTGTTTTGCAGAAAAGGGCCATTCGTTCAATTTATAAATTAAGTCCCAGATACTCCCTCAGAGATAAATTTAAAAATATTAATGTTTTGACTGTGCCATCTCAGTATATCTATGAAAATATTTTGTATGTTCATAAAAATAAAAACATGTTTAAAAATACAGTGACATTCACAACGTTAATACTAGGAACAAACACAAGTTAGTGGTTCCTGCCACCAGGCTCAAAAAAATAGGACGCTCATTTAGATGCCAATGTATACATTTTTATAATAAGCTTCCCAGTCCTATTCAGGAACTTAGCATTAATAAATTCAAAATATTTGTAAAGCGAAAACTTTGCCAAAAGGCTTTTTATACTGTAAAAGAGTATCTCGAGGATAAAACGTCTTGGGATTGACCTGCTCCAGTACCTACTCACTATAATTATTATCATTTGAATGTTTTTTTGTTTTAACTGCCTTTTTTTATTAACGATTGTTGTTGTTTTACAATTATGATATTGTATATATATATATTTTTTAACAATTATGACATGTTTATTTTTACTATTTGACTGATTTTTTTTATATACTTACTTTTTTTTTACAATTTGTAATATTTACACTTTTGTAAATTTTATTATTGTGAATGTGAGAACTATGTGGATTACTCTTTCCTTTTCTTTTATTTTCACATGATGTCTGGCAGTTTTGAGTATTTGATGTGGCCTACCCAAATGTCCTTTCTTTGGCATTGTTCGTCAAGTCGTTGAGCTCCTTAGTAGTCCTGAGTTGAGCTACACGCATATTGACAAATGCTTGCACTGACTGGACAGGTCCACTAAGAACTGTGTGGTTCTTTCTTCAAAAGACCATCTCAGGCTCAATCTGCATGGTTCTCATATGATTTGACCATTACATGTTTTGCTGTATGGACTTTAAAAGAGACTTTGACCCCTGAGTTTGTTTCGGTGTTTCTTCTCAGGGTAGACAGCTAGGAAACACCGGCCTTATCTAGCATTAATTGACGAAAAAAAAAAATTGACGTGTAAAAGTGTTTTTATAAAACCTACTTGCAAAATAAAGATCATTTATCATAGACCAAAACGCACCGTTCATCTTTATAATAATTATTATATTTGAAAATAATGTGTAGTAAATTTAATTTTTACTCCAGAATGTATACACCCTTAACTTTGCAATTGCACTGGTGAGTCACTACTTTCTTAAAGCGCATAGACTATAGTTACACTTAGTTATTACATCCACACTTACTTGTGCTGCAGCGCGGCGTGCGCCTGTTTGAGCGTCTGATGGTCGGCGCGACGTTGCCGCTCCGCCGCGGCGGCGGCCGCCAGTGCTCGCCGCGCTTCCGCCTCAGACGCACGCGCCGATGCCAGCTCGGCGCGCACACGTTTCAACTCTTCTCCACACTCACGGGCTTCGCGCTACAACAGAAACATATCCATACATGATAAATTCACCTGTTTAACGCAAGAACTACCTTTTGATACGATCCATCGCCCACGGCAACTTTTTGCAGCGATTCAGTAGGCATACAGTCGTAATGCTGTCGCAGATCCTACCGCGTTTGTAGCAATACACGCACACGTTGCAAATACGACAAAAGGTTAGAAAAATCTATGAAGCGGCGCGTCAACGCGCTTCTGAATCAATGCAAAAAGTAATCGTGAGTGACGTCTGCAACCGTTGACGCACCAGTTCGCGCTCCCGCTCTCTCTCGCGCTCTTTGTCGCGTTCTCTCGTTTCTCTCTCTCGTTCCCTCTCCCTTTCTCTGTCCTTCTCTTTAACTTCTTTATTACTGCTTTCCTTAATTTTTACACAATCTTTTGTACTCTCTACTTCCTTATCTTTAACTATTTGTTCTTTTGCTGTAAGAGAAAAGATTGTTGTAAATTACATTATGAACATTTCGTGTAAATAAAATACCCGTCCAAGACCTATGCGTCGTCAGTTATTGTAATGAAAAGTTATTTAGACGCACTGAGCACTTATTTTGTGAGTGTTTTTGTGAGACGTTACGTTCGGCTATGTAACGTTCGTTTGAGTAAAGCCGGCTCGAGTCGGCCGATCTTATTAATAGCCCGATTCACGTAATCAAAACCGTAACGATATCGTAGCGTTTTAGTCGTTTAGACCATTTCAACCGTATTTACATCCATCAATCGAGTTTGAACGACATCGATTTTAAAGTCGATAATCGAAAAGTCGATTTAAAAAAAAAACTGTATTTCATTATCCTGGTAGAATACTTATTTATGTAACTGGAAATAAGTCGTCGGTAGATCGTTTAGTTTCGAGCCAGTTGAGTTGTCGTTCTATCCAATCCCGAATAAGGAACGCGTGAATACCGCTTTTGGATAGGACTTCGATCGAACGACTATAAAACTTCAACGATATTTGGCTTGTTTGATTTTAAGTGAATCAGGCTACTGAACGATTACGATTACAATGTATCGAAGTGGAACTGTTACACAGATTAACGTATACTCACCATGTTCTGTATTCTTACGACTATCATTACTGTCCTTATCCTTATCTTTGTTTTTATTCTTCCTCTTTTCTTCTTTTAATGTACTAGCCTCTTTCTTTTCTCTGTCTGACTTAGAAGACTTTGTACCACCTTGCAAATAAAACATAATAATTATTAATTAAACGTAAAGTTTGCGCTTTAACATTCTTCTTCTTCTCGAATCGTTATAACGCTTTGGTAACGACTAACGTGTTGGTAAACTCATTAAACTTTTTAGGTTCAATAGAATGCTGATGTCTATGTTAACCACAGCTGCTTTAATGTTTTAACATTAATGGTTTAACTTTTACCCCAGTCTGAATACGCTTTTACCTTGCAGTAGCAGTCAGCACTGATGAGTCACTATCTTCTTAACGCAAATAGACTAGGATTAAACGTTTCGTCTCATCGTTTATACCGCCTACATCGAAGGACTGGAACAATTTGCCAGCTGCGGTTTACCCATCCGATTATAGTGTCTTCAAGGCTCGAGTGAATATGCTGTTAATAAACTAGTGCGCCTCACCATCAACCATTGCATCACTGTTTTACCATCATACAGAATTGACTGTAAGTCTAACATATTCGAATAAAAATAAAATAAAATATATAAAAATGCACACGCAGTACACAAGTCAGACAGAACAACAACGAAGTTAATTGTGTGTTTGCTATCACAGATTGAGAGCTGTTTTTTTGCTTAGACGTTACAACACACTAGCAGCCCTTTTTACTGCCACAGCGTGTCAATAGATTATAAATTACCTTTACTGTGGTCGTTTTTGTCGTCGTCGTCAGGCGCGGCGTGACACGCGGAGCCGTTGCTAAACGCGTGCGACCCCGAGCCATGCGACCCCCCGGAGCTGTGCGAGCCCCCCGAGCTGTGCGACCCCCCCGAGCTATGCGAGCTAGCCGAGCTCGCGTTGGAGGCTTGTGCTGACGACGTCTTCTCACGGAGCGCCGTCTGATGCTCTAAATGTTTTTCTAATTTGTCTAACTGGAAATAAATGAAATAAAGATTAGTCGAAGAAATACACAGTGAAACCTAGTATTACTTCTTCTGATAATTACAGATTGTTGGTCAGTTTCATTGAAATGCCTCTCACTCTTACTGAGAATAATATGATTGAAATATTTTTTTTTACACTAGGGACTAGGAATTTTGTAGCTCAAGAGCCTGAGTAAGTAAGACAATTAAATAATAATTTAGCATTTTAAATATAGCTGCGGACATGTTGTGACACGTTTGGTCACGTTAAACATTCGCAATTCTTCGCGCAGCTCTTGTAAATGAGACATCACTTTAAACCTGATTGTTTGGAGAATCGTGTAAATGAAGACCTAATTTATAGAATAAGCGACATAAAACCAAGTTCCCTTGACCTCCCAGCTCACCAGATTTCACTAACAGTAATAGGTAATAGGTATTCATATAACATAAGTTCACAGCCGTATTCTCACGTAGTCAGGTGTCTTCAAGGCTAAAGTGACTTTAAAACCTTAAAAAAATCTAGTTCCTTTCACCATCAACAACTGCATCACTGCTTACCATCAGGTGGGGTAGCAGTCAAGAAAGCAATAGAGGTGTAGTTCCCATAGTAGCCTCAGTTTTATCAATAACTATCTTTTGCCCGCGCGGCTTCGCTCCCGCTCTTCCCTACTTGAGCCTACTATACCCTACTCTATCCTACTATACCCTACTCTACCCTACCCTACTCTACTCTATTCTACCCTACTCTACCCTACACTACTCTACTCTACCCTACCCTACTCTACTCTACCCTACTCTACCCTCCTCTACCTTACTCTACCCTCCTCTACCTTACTCTACCCTACACTACCCTACTCTACCCTACACTACCCTAATTTTCATTTTTTTTCTATATTCTATAAGAACCTTCTCCTCATAATAACGAACACAACAAAAAAAAACCGGCCAAGTGCGAGTCGGACTCGCCCATGAAGGGTTCCGTAGCAGCAAGTAACATAATATAAAAGCTCTTGTAATGTGTTGTAACTTTGATCGATGTTTTAATAATACTGTATTTTTTTCGATTTATGACGCATTAAAAAAAAACTGCTTACTAGATTTCGTTCAAACCAATTTTCGTTGGCAGTTTTTATAGTAATGTTAATCATATATTTTTTTTAGTTTTATCATTCTCTTATTTTAGAAGTTAGAGGGGGGAGGGACACACATTTTACCGCTTTGGAAGTGTCTCTCGCGCAAACTATTCAGTTTAGAAAAAAATGATATTAGAAACCTCAGTATCATTTTTGAAGACCTATCTATAGATACCCCACACGCATGGGTTTGATGAAAAAAAAATTTTTGAGTTTCAGTTCTAAGTATGGGGACCCCCAAAATTTATTGCTTTTTTTCTATTTTTGTGTGAAAATCTTAATGCGGTTCACAGAATACATCTACTTACAAAGTTTCAACAGTATAGCTCTTATGGTTTCGGAAAAAAGTGGCTGTGACATACGGACGGACAGACAGACAGACAGACAGACAGACAGACAGACAGACAGACAGACAGACAGACAGACACACAGACAGACAGACAGACAGACAGACATGACGAATCTATAAGGGTTCCGTTTTTTGCCATTTGGCTACGGAACCCTAAAAATTAGCGAAATCGGTCCAGGCGTTTTTGAGTTATGTGCTTACCAACACATTTTGCGATTCATTTTTATATTATAGAAGATGTAAACCCCATGTCTAAACTGCAGGAATTCATTTATTTGGATACTGTGCTTGAGTCAAAAAATGTGGATTTTAATATGAATATTGTTTTGAGTTCGGCTTTCAAAAGTGCTGATACCGAAAATTTAGTCAAACTAAAAATCCAAAATGGTGACCATTAAAAACTATCCTGTTATATTTATAGTTACCTTATCACGGAGCTGTGCGTGCTCCTGCGGACAGTGTCCGTTGTGGTCCGCCGTCTTGAAGCGACAGCGGCGGACGGAGCCGTTCATATGTTTCGTGTCCGACTGTGCCGTTTGTGTCGCGCACTCGGCGCCACCGTTCGCGACACCGGCCTCTTTGCTCGGCGGCGTTTGTGACTGTTGCTGAGACTGTGTCTGGAAATACGATAGGAGGAGAATAGGAGCTTAGTTTTAGAACATAGGAACAATGGAAAATTATAGTTTAACTCAGCTGGTGATGAAGATCAGCTGCTCAACGCATTCGTGTTGCGCGTCATTACGAAGTTTTTTTTACCTATTAAGGTGTTTACACACCGAAGCCGCCGACACCGCCGGCACGAACCCAGCGCGAGTTAGTGGACCATTCCTAGCGCTCAACTACACAATAGAGCGCGCCGATTGGCTCATTAGCTCGCGTCGGGTTCGTGCTGGTGGTGCCGGCGGCTTCGGTGTGTAGAAAATAAATAAAATAAATATACAAACGGGATAAACAGGGACAAAACTTTGAAGGGTATTTTCTTGTTGTTTACGGGACCTATGATCTAATTATGATGTGCTTAATTCAATGAATATTATAAAATAAAATAGTCTGATCTGATGTATCAAGGCAAAAAATCGAATTTAAGTTTAATAGGGATCTATTCATTCCTAGTTCAGGCAAATATGCGATTATTCTTTTTAATGTTTTAACCATTTTTATTGTAAATATGTCCTACTTTATAAATTAAACTATTATTATTATAGTATCGATGTTTATCTAGTGAACAGTATGTAAGCACTCACCTGATCCACTTCAGGCACAGCATCCCTCATGAGTTGGAAGTAGAACTCATTCATGGCGCGCACATGCCTCTGCCTCCTCTGCCGCAGCCGGTGGGCGATGAGGGCCTTCGCCCCGAAGCCCAGCGTCACCACGGGGTAGCCCACGCAGTGCGCCGCCAGCGGCCGGCACAGCTCCCCCGCCCCGGCGCGGGAACCCCGCCACAGGCCTTCCACGTACACCAGTAAGCAGCATATCGCTACTGTTGGTACGCAGATACCTTTGTCTGCGACTGTGTACAAAAATATATTTACTAGTTTCTGCCAGCAGCTTCGACTGAAGGTAAATTTCTCCATACAAACATTAAATTAGTGCGCCTCACCATCAACGATTACGTCACTACTTACCATCAGGTGGCATCACAGTCAAACACTACTTTATATCAATTAAGTCCGCCTTTATACTTTTATGTTGCATGAAGTTTTAATAAATAAATTCAAAAAAAAAAACCTTGGACCCCCATTCCATCCTCTAGGAGGTGAATATTAGAAAATGTTGGTGTATTCTTTGTACACCATAAAAAAGACCATCATAAAAGGCTTTCCCGAGCTAAATTTTAGAGTTCTAGACTCATGAGTTTGCCTTAGGCGTTGGGAAAGTGTATGTGTGTGTCTGTTTATCCGTCTTTCACGGCAAAACAAAGCGACGAATTGACATGATTTTTTAGTGGAGATAGTTGAAGGGATGGAGAGTGACATAGGCTACTTTTTAACGCGAGCGAAGTCGCGGGCAAAATCTAGTTTAATATAGTAAGTAATTCAAAATCTTTACTGACAATGTGTACAGTAAAACCTGGATGACAGTCATAACAGACAGTGAGTTCTGGCTATTCAGAAAACTATGTAAAAGAAAACACCTTTACAAGTGATAAAAATCCTAAATCCCTTGAGCTCCAAGTCATCTAGGTTTCACTTTATTATATCGCTATCCTAAGAAATCATACCATACTTTTTTTTTTAAAATCAGTAACATTCTCTAACTAGATGTCTATAAGAATGTTGAAATGGAAGCTGCAAAATTCTATACGATAACATCACGCATCGAATCGTCTAAGGGGTAGAGGTAGCTAGGCGTCCATGGTAACAAGTAATTCGCTAGTTGTAACGGAAGACACGTGAAGTAGAAAAACTAGCGTTCTTATTGCCAAAAACTGACTATGAGAATATCTACAAAACAATCGGAATGCTTATGAAATAATCATGTACAACATTTACACTATTGTATAATATAGAAGTAACTTGTGTCCAAGCCAGATTCTATTTGTGGTACACACATAAAATAATATGAGCGTAAATGTAAGCTTACGATTGTTGGACTAACTACAATTTTGGCAACAAAGAAAGGAAACTAAAAGTTCCCACGGAAACGAGTACTTACTCATTCGAAAGTTTGAATAATTCTTTACTGTTATTTTTTAATTTAATTAGGATGCCTAACACGATGTCGTAGTTGGGGGATTCAACGTCATTGCGGGTGCGAAGCGATCCGATGCGATTCAAACTAATTCAACGACGCGACGGTGATACGTGCGAGCGAAGTCGTCGCTTTAGCCGCCATTTATATAAAACAAGTCACCGTGCTGCAAGAGTTCGCGCAAAAATATCAAACCAACACGCGGCCGCGTCGCTTTCCTCATCGTCGCACCGCACCAACGTGCGGGTAATTTATTTCATACTACATGCACATAACATTACATAGGCGGACTTAGGGCTCTCGCTCACGACGAATTTTTGTAACGATGCTGTATCGCGTTTCATAAGCGCGCGACGGGATCGCTACTAACACGCGTTAGTCGCATTTGCAAGCGCTATAGAAAAAATACCATCGTGCTACTAACGCGCTACGCGGGACGCGATAATACTCGTCGAACCAATTCGATGTGGGCGGCTAAAGGGATAAACAAATAAATGTCCATGCAAATCTAGTAACATTCCAAGACCCGCCCTCATGAAATAAAATAACAGTCCCAACCTTGTACAGATTTTTTTATGAAATCAATTTTTCTTTATAAATATTATAGAAAAGACAACAGAATTATACTTACATGTATACCAGACATATTGTACCCAGACATAGGTACTTGCGGCAAAGAAAATGTATTGTAGAGGTATGAAGAAGAAACATATCATGTCTGATGTGAGCGCTATGCAGATGAAGAATACCGAGAATGCCTGGGGACAAAAATAATGATGGTAAGCACAACACAGCACAGTCGGCCTTATAATGTTCCCACTGTTGGGACTCAGGCCTCCTCTCTAGGAGAGGGAATGGGCCGTAAACCACCACGCGGGCCCAGTGCGGGTTGGTGGATGTCACATGTCTTCGAATTTTTGGTTCTAGGACATGCCGGTTTCCTCAGAACGTTTTCCCTCACCGCTGGGATAGCAGTGCTGATGAAATAAATTACACAAAGTAATGCGCCTGGCTAGGTTTGAACCCGCGACCTACAGCACGTAAGAACGTTGAAGATAAATTGTAGGAAGATAATTTTGTGCGCTTTTCCTTACTTTGAGCACTTGTCAGACAGACAAAATAAGTACATACATATGCTAAATATGCATATGCATTTTTTAGTTAGTCATCATAGTGATAAGTTTTTCTTTTTTGACATCAACAATTTTGTTGATAAACTTTTTTCGACCAGGTATACTGTGTACCTGCCTATTATATTAAGACGTCAAATAGCGCAGCTATTAGCAGTTAATATTAACTCAGACATAAGCAGTATGTCGGCGTACCCAATAATCAGTCCCACCATTAGTAATAGTACTAATATTTTAAACTAGGTAATAAGACAACAGTTGGTACTGATGTTGGCAATGTATGTCAACTTAAAAATAAAGTATCTTCTAGCATTCAAGCTACAGGGGGTAAGCAAAAATCCTTTAATATGTTTCTTCAAAACATTCAGGGTTTTTCTGCAAAACAATTGGAAATTGAATTATTCTTAGAAAAAACTATGTTTGACATTATTTGTTTTACTGAGCATTGGTTAAAGGATTTTGAAATGCTAATTAATTATGATAATTATAATGTGGGCAGTTGTTTTAACCGAAAGTCAATGTTACGTGGGGGTTCATTAATCCTTATTAAAAATAGTATCAAATTTAAAACTCGTAAAGATATAGTTGCACTGTCCGTTGAACATAGCATTGAAGTGTCGTGTGTTGAGCTGGATAGGCATGTCATAGTGTGCGTTTACAGGCCCCCTAATTATCAAAACTACTCTATTTTTGAGTCAGTCATGGAAGATGTTATGGCTAAACTTTCAACTGGTAATAAACCAGTAATTATCTGCGGAGACTTTAATGTTAATATTTTAGAAAATAATTCAGATAGCAGTAGATTATTAAATCTTTTCAAATCATTTAATTTATCAAATGTGTTTATTGAACCAACTCGAACAACGACAACTACTGCTACATGTATCGATAATGTTTTTTGTTGCTGCAAGTATTTAGAAAAAGCCATTGTAAATTATCTGCCTTCTGATCATAGCGGCCTAATGGTAACATTTGAATCCAACTTACCAATACAACAAGTGCAGATACAATTCAGACCAATAACATCCGGTAAACTAAATAAATTTAATAGCACTTTAACTAGCAGGTTGGGTGATTGGAACCTTGCAGAAAACAATGGTAATATTTTGTATAAAAATTTTTTTTCAGTAGTTCAAAAGGAGTTTAATCAGACGTTTGAGAAAAAAACTAAAACTATCTGCCCTAAGTTTAGATTTAGTGACTGGGCAACTAAAGGAATCAGAATAAGTAGGGAAAGACTTTTCGAGTTGTATGGCCTTAAGCCTATTATTAACACTGAAACTTTTAATAAATATGTTGCTACTTATTCTAAAATGTTTAAAAATACTTGTAAGGCAGCTAAGGCCTTATACATCAGCAACAAAGTTAAAACAGCAGATAATAAAATAAAAACGGTTTGGAATATAATAAATAATGAAACCAACAGAAACAAAAGAAATAATAATGATTACACATTGGAGACTCATCATGGTCTTATTAGCGATAACAAACTAGTTGCAGAAGAATTTGTAAATTTCTTTACCAGTATTCCAATTAAAACTACTGAAGCCCTAAATTCGTCGCCATCGCATGCTTTTGGTTTATTACAGGCGAACGTTGCAGCCTGTTCGACTGAATTTAACTTTAAACATAATAAACCCCATAACATTAATAAAAGCTTTTAAAGAAATCAAGATTAAATTGACAGAAGATCTATGGGGTATGTCTATCAAAGTTTGTACCTCAATTATTGAGACTGTAGCGCCGTACTTAGCGTTAATATTTAATTTGTGTATAGATCAAGGAGTCTTTCCGGATCTAATGAAATATAGTAAAGTGATACCACTTTTTAAATCCGGAGACAGTAAAGACACTAATAATTATAGGCCGGTGTCCGTTTTGCCGGTTTTTAGCAAGATATTTGAAAAGGTGATGTTAAATCAAATGCTTAATCATTTTAACACCAATAACATCTTACACGATAAACAGTATGGTTTCGCCAAAGGACGTTGTACAACTGACGCTGGTGTCTCCTTACTAAAACACATTTTTAATGCGTGGGAGGAGGCACAAGATGCTATAGGCATCTTCTGCGACCTGTCTAAGGCGTTTGATTGTGTGGTTCATGAAACATTACTCCTGAAACTGGAGCATTACGGACTAGGCAAAACAGCGTTAAGCTTATTAAAATCGTATTTGAATGACAGACAGCAACTAGTTCAAATAAACGGTGTCAATTCGTCGGGATTAAATGTGAAAATGGGGGTACCCCAAGGTTCAATTTTAGGTCCTTTTTTATTTTTAGTTTATATTAATGATTTACCCTATTTGTTGAAAAATAAACTTAATATGGTGTTGTTTGCTGACGACACTTCTTTGATTTTTAAGATAAATAGAAGGACTAATAATCTTGACGATGAAAACAACGCTTTATTGCAGGTCCAAAACTGGTTCACTGCTAATAATCTAGTTCTAAATGGGAAAAAAACTAAATGCATAAGATTTTCCTTACCAAATGTCATAAGTAGTGATTGCGACATAGTATTGAACAATGAGAAACTAGAATTTGTTGATAAAACAGTTTTCTTGGGGATTACGCTTGACTCTAGGCTACAATGGGGTCCTCACTTAACATCTCTTGCAGGACGGCTTAGCTCGGCTGCATATGCTGTTAGAAAAATTCGCCAATTTACGGATGTTGATACCGCTAGACTAGTCTATTTTAGTTATTTTCATAGTGTCATGTCGTACGGTATCTTACTATGGGGACGGGCTGCAGACATCGAATCAATCTTTATATTACAGAAAAGAGCCATCAGAGCTATTTACAATCTCCGCCGGTGCGATTCTTTAAGGGAACTGTTTAAAGATATTAACATAATGACGGTACCTTGTCAATATATCTATGAAAACATCATGTATGTTAGAAAAAATCTTCATCTTTTTAGCAAAAGAGGCGATAGACATAATTACGTTACAAGAAATAGGGATCAATTAGTTCAACCAGGTTTCAGACTGGCTAAAGTGGCCTCTTCTTTCATGGGGTACTGTTTGAAATGTTATAATAAAATACCACCCCAAATATTAGAACTCAATGAAACGAAATTTAAATCTTGTATTAAACGCACACTATGCAGGCAAGCATATTATAAGTTGGAGGATTATATTCAAGATAAAAATGCTTGGCTCAATGCTGGTCCAGCTCCACTACCACTAGGGCGTACTAATTAGTTGATTAGTTGGAAACTAATATTATTATTTTTTAATTTGAAAGACACAATTGCATTGTATAATGTAGAAGCACTTTTTCCAAGTTTGTGAATGTGAAGCACCATGGAGCATTTTTATTAGGTTACAACTTTTTTTTTTTTTTTTGACATTACGAGCATGGCAGTTGAGAGTTTGTCATGCTCACTCAAATGTCTCGCTGTTGGTGGCACGTGTTATTGGGTCGTTCAGTTCCCTTCAAAATGGTTGAGCTGAGTGGGGCTGATGCACGCGTCATGCTCGTGAACGGGTGCCGTCAGATGGGACTGGTCATCTCTTAGCTGCCAGTGGCTTAATTCAGTTTCTATCTTTTAATTATTTTACATTTTTTATTTCATTATCGACATTGTGCTCACATGATAGAAGCAACAAGTAATATGTAACCAAGCATTATATGTAACACATAATATGATTTAAAAGAGTGTCCATGGAGTTTCTTGCACGTTCTTCTCCATAGAGACCTACTCTTTGGAACGTGCAATTTAGCTTCACTTTTCTTGGACTGACCGACATTTGACTATTCAAAAGTGCCTGTAAATGGTCTATTTGAAATAAATGTTTTGATTTGATTTGATTTGATTTGTAAGTAAGGACTGTTACCACTCGGCCACCACTGCTCTCTAATTTAATTATGGTTAATTAAAGCTTATTTACGGAAACAAAACACTAATATACAAACAGTCAGTCTTGTAATGTTACCCACAGTTGCGACTCAGGCCTCCTCTCTAGGAGAGGGAATGAAACGTACTTAATCCATCACGCGGGCCTAGTGCGGGTTGGTGGATGTCACATAATTATATTAAATTTTTTTTTGTTCTAGGACATAGCAGTTTCTTTACGATGTTAACCTTTAATTTTTTTGAGAGCGATGGTGATGAAAATTACACAAAGTAAAGCACCTGGGTTTTGTACCTACGACCTATAACGTAAGAAGTAGTGGGCCACCAGTTTTTTAGGTGGGACATTATCAAATAAATTCTCCCGTTTTGGGTGGGGCGAGAGGGAGTGTCAGACTTTTGCTGAATAAAACCTGTTTTGTTTTTATGGTGGGAAAATCACCTAATGACAACCCCCGCTCTAGGGCGGAGCGGCAGATAGTGTCAGACTTTTCTCCCCGTTCTTTCAAGCCTTCATACCGGGGCTCGAGCTATCTTTCGAAACTAACCGTGGCCCCGGTATGCTTCGACCCAGCTGGGCCCCTGCTGTTGCTGACAACTTGAGGCGCGCGGGAACAGTGCGCGCCGTCGACGACTTGGGCTCGGTCCGGACCGTTACCGGACGGTCGGACAGCAAGCTACCCATTGCTCGCTGTCCGCAAGCCCGCGCCTACGGTGGCCGGAAATCAGGATCGGAATCCCGGCGGCGGCGGCGAGAGCGCCGTTGCCTGGTGCGGTCGGCCTCCTCCTTTGCGAGCATTACTGCTTCGCAGAAGTCGGCGACCGCATGCCACTCCTCCATGCTCCGGACCATGGCCTGAACCAAGGCCCGGCGCGAGAGGTCTCCGCCGCCGATCGCCCCCACGAAGGCAAACCTTACTGTGTTCCTTCAGTAGCCTTTTGCATTACAGAGCCACGGGACGACTAATCCTACAACCCTGACGCGAGTGGAACACAACGCACCGTCGACCCGGGTCTTTTTCGAACGGTGAGCGATGTAATGTTCGCCGTCGCGAGCCTGCAACTGCAGTAGCTAGAAATCGACTCCTCGACCTAATACTTCTGACAGGAGGCCACCACTACTCAATATTAAATACGCACCTGTATTTTACTTCGTTCTTATGTCATGAAAATAAATATTTTGATTTTTCATACCAACTTATTATCTTTACAAAATACAGGTAAATTTCCCCAAAGAATATAACTTGTATAATAATTCAAGCAGTAACAGAGATTTCAAAGATAATATCTGAGATGGACAAAGCCTTTTATTTTTAGCTACAAAAAAAGTAAACCATGAGAATCAAATTCATTTAAAATTATGAAAGATATAATCACAAAGGAGTAGGTAATACCTTTTTCAGATTACTGTTAAAATTTGTGTCAGAGTAGGTACCTTCTATTTTTTAATTATTAGGATCTTCCGTGCGCCGCGGCCCGGTACGGACGTGTACAGTGGACCCTTGTCGCTCGTAAATTGTGACATTTTTGTGCTAATTGGTGATTGGTCTACTCGCCAAATTTCGATTCCTTATTACTCCTTAAGTGTTTTATACTATTGGCACCTCCTAGTAGGCGGTCCTAGAGTGAAACAAATAGATTCTCAGTGTTACGTCTCGGTAGAAAGTCGCCTGATTTGTCTTGATCCGGGGCGGTCTCGAACCTGCGGCGCCGGAATTGGCAGTCGCGCGCGTGCACACTAGACCAGCAACATCAGTCATCACAGCGCGAAATAAACGTCCACAGCGTAGCGAGTGAGGCCCTCGTTACGTCACCTGTGCTACGACTCGCTACGTGCCGCGCCTACGCGCAATCAAGACTGCTACAAGCGCTACGACCAGTTATTAGTGCTACGCGCCATTAAGGAATACTGCTGAGTATAACACACTATTAGAGAGCTCACTTAACTGCTTCATATTTTTGCTGTTGCTTATCTTTGCTGTGCTTTCGTCGATATCGTTCATCTTTGAACCGCCAAGCATGCAGCGAACACCACCCAAATCACCCGCAAAGACTAAAAAAGGTCAGTCCCCGGTAGTATCTAGTAACCAGTCGAACACCAAAAAACCTGAGGATGTCAATATCACTGTCCGTAACAATAAACGCCGCCTTAATAATCCACCCGAGATACTTAATGATTCACCTGACAAACCGGTTAACGCCCAGTCAGCGTCATGCGCTTGCATGGACTTAAAGCATGAACTTCTGGAAATGTTGAACTCTTGGAAGGCGGACCACGATAATAGGCTGACTTCATGGAAAACGGAACAGGATGCTGTGCTTTCATCTCTCTTAAAGGACGTATCTGAGCTAAAAGTGCAATGTGATGAAATTCGGAAAACTTCCATCGAATTGGATAAAAGCATGACTTTTATCAACAAGAGTTATGAGGAATTATTAAAAAGAGTAGTCAATTTGGAAGAGAGGAGAGCGGGGGATGTTGAGTCGGTTGAGCGTATGGAGAAGCAAATCCAGGACTTACAGCTCCATTCAAGGTCTGCGACTATTGAATTGCGTAATGTTCCAACTAAGGATAATGAAAAATTGGAAGATCTGGTATCAATTGTTTCTGGAGTTGGGAAAGCTGTGGACCTGGAGATATTAGAGTCACACTTGCGAGATATTCACCGCCTCCCAGGTAAACCGGGATCATCTCGTTCAATCGTCGCAGAGTTTACATCTGTGTCCCGTAAACACGAGTTTTTATCCAATGTTCGACGTTTTAACAAAGACCGTGCCACAGTGGATAAGTTGAATACACACACTATTGGATTACCTGGAGATAGGAAACCCATCTACGCCTCGGAACATTTGTCAGCCACTATGAGAAAGCTCTTTTATGAATGCCGTCAATTTGCGAAGACTAACAAACTCTCATGCTGGAGCTTGAATGGAAAGATCTTCATGCGTAAAAATCCTGAAGATAAACCAACTCAAATAAAATCCGAACGTTGCTTGTCCATTTTTAATAGCACAATTTGACTTTATTTTTGTATTCTATATTTTACTTTCTTTATTAATTTGCATGTTAAATCCCGGGATCACACCCGGTATATACTTTTCATAACCTCAGTCTACTTTTTTAAAAATATTGCATTTCACACATATCCTAAAATATTTTTTGTAACAGTTAATTCATTATTCAATCATCCACTCTTTTATCAATACTATTCGATGTACTTCTGCAACCATAGGGCGCAAGTTCTGAGTAATTTTGTTTTCGTTTACTTGCGAAGATATAATGTTTACGTCTCGCTCTCAGCCATACTAAAACAGCTAACATTACGATTATTGAGTATGCCCATTATTGTAATGTTACTTCTGCACGATATTGCTGTGACGTATCTATCTATGAATAAAATATATTTATAATAAATGGCTAATATAAATAAAATTAATAACGACATTGATAACATTTCTATGGCGCGCGCATATCAATGCCCACCAGAACAGTGCTCAAAATTTGTTAGATATCCTCATTCGAATCTTAAATTAATCCACATAAATATCAGAAGCATTAACAAAAATTTCCATCAATTTATTACAATGTTAACCATGACCAAAGTAGATTTTGATGTTATTGTTTTCACGGAGTGCTGGCTGAAAGTGACAGGACCCCTGCCTATTCTTCAAGGGTACTCGAGCCATGCTACTCAGAATAACTCTTCGCAAAATGACGGCGTAGTGATCTATACAAGAAGCGACCTGCAATGTACTATTACTGAACCTCTTTTCCGCGAAGCCAACTGCTTAGTATGTAGTACCGGCAATACAGCTATTATATGTGTCTATCGCTCCCCATCATTCTTGGACCTGGAGTTATTTTACAATAGCCTTGATAGTTTAGCTGGAACGTTAAAACGATTCAAAAATATGATACTAGTGGGTGATATAAACGTCGATATAAAACCTAATAATCACGATCGCCACTCAGATGCATATTTGACCTTTTGCGCCTCTATTGGACTTCTACCGGCTCATACAATTCCTACTAGATCAGATAATTCTCTCGATCACATAATGTTAAAAACAACTGCTTCGGCTAGCGTTATTGTACTTGACACTCACATAACTGACCACCTTCCCATCGTCCTTAGTTTGAAAACCCACGGGAACTCCGTGAAGGCTCCAAATTCAACTGTCCTCCGTTACAATTATTCAGCCATTCGTGACGAATTAGACCACACCGATTTCCACCCCGTACTGAAAGAATGTGACCCAAACCTTGCCGCTGATCTATTCGTTGATATGATTCAGAAAAGTTGTTCAAATCACACTTCAATCATAAGAGTAACTAACAGAACGAGAATGCTCAAACCCTGGATGACAAC
Source organism: Mythimna ferrago (assembly GCA_910589285.2). Lineage (NCBI taxonomy): Eukaryota > Metazoa > Arthropoda > Insecta > Lepidoptera > Noctuidae > Mythimna > Mythimna ferrago. Next base: position 23,191,267 of record OU342691.1, on the reverse strand, counting down.
GGGTCTTGTTCGTTGCATACAAAACCGGGATATGCTACACCGAAAATCTAAATTGTCTCCAGATAACCAGGTCCTAAAAACTTCGTACTCTCGATATCGCAACTTCCTGGACAAGATACTGAAAAAACTAAAACGAGCACATGACAGAAACGAATTACAAAGAGCTAAAAATAATATTAAAGCTACATGGAAGGCCGTTAAAGCCATAACTAACTGTTCTGTCCAGCATCAGCCACCCGACGAACTTATCCGGGGCGCATCTGATGTAAAAACCTCGATCAATAAAATCAATAGCTACTTTGCCAGTGTGGGTGAGAAATTAGCCTCTAAAATCGTTCCGCCCTCTAATCTCGCCACCTTCAGTCATCCATCTCCGTCCAATTCACTTGTAATCATGCCAATTGACGAATCTCAAGTTTATGGAATTTTACTCAATCTACGTTCAGATTGCGCTACTGGACACGACAACATCCCAGTAAAAATCCTGAAGCAATCCATTGCTGTTCTCACTCCACCCATAACACACATCTGCAATCGAGCAATCGAAACTGGTACATTTCCTGCAATTTTTAAGAAAGCAGTGGTACACCCAATCTTCAAGAGTGGAGACAGAAGCAACGTTTCTAATTATCGACCCATTTCGGTTCTGAGCTCCCTGTCTAAAATCCTTGAGAAAATACTGAACAACGCTCTGGTGGGATATCTTTCCAAATACAACATCATTGCAAAAAATCAATATGGTTTTCGACAGGGAATCTCGACTGAAGACGCCGTTCTAGGCCTTTCTAATAGCGTTGTCACTAAATTGGATAAAAAACTTAAGTGCTACGGGGTCTTCCTCGACTTATGCAAAGCATTCGATTCTGTTTCTGCTCCTATGCTGCTTTCGAAGCTAGAAAACTTGGGGATCCGCGGGCTTTCGTTGAAAATCTTCACTGATTATTTAACTAATAGAACTCAACGCGTAAAAATTAATTCTTTGGTCAGTGAAGATGAGTGTATCAGTTTCGGAGTTCCGCAGGGAAGTATATTGGGTCCAACCTTGTTCCTAGTATACATAAACGACTTGTGCAAAATGTCCATCCCTAACTGTGAAATATTTACTTATGCAGACGACACTGCACTTGTTGTTTATGATACTGACTGGAACAAAGCTAAAGATAGAACAGAACATTCCCTCCGCCTTGTGACTGAATGGCTCTCAGCTAACTTGCTGACACTTAACATCGATAAAACTAAGCTAATACGCTTCTCGTTGTGCAGTTCAGTCCCCACACCAGTTGAATCCAGTGCAGTAAAAGCCCACTCTTGCTCAGGTCTCGATGCTTCTTGTCACTGTCTGACAGTCTCTTTAGTCCCAAGTATCAAATACCTGGGGGTGTACATCGATGCAAATCTTTCGTGGCGTCCGCATATTGAGGCTTTATGCTTGAGGACAAGGAAGCTTATCTATCTGTTCAAAGAATTGAGACATGCTGCTGATCCTGCAACCTTGTCCTTAGTTTACCAAAGTTTATGTGCATCTATCCTCATGTACTGCATTCCTGTATGGGGAGGCACCCATAAAAGCCTTCTGCTTCAAGCAGAGCGTGCACAAAGAGCGATTCTTAAGGTTATGCATTTTAAGCGAAGAGATTACCCAACTACCCAGCTGTACTCGGAATCCCAAGTCCTCACCGTGCGGCAACTGTTTATCTTGCGTGTAGTCTTACGCCGCCATTCCATGCTGCCACTAGACACAAGCATCCTTCTCAGACGTCGAGGTTTTCCGGTCAGTGACTCCCTACATTGCAGGACCGCTTTCGCAGGTCGTCAATTCATTATTCTAAGCGCTCGCATTTATAATAAGATTCACCATCTGATCAATATTTATACATTAAATAGATATACACTAAAGACTAAGTTATCTAAGTGGTTGCAAGAACTGTCTTATGATTATACCGAATCATTATTAACAATCATCGCATAACTATCACTTCATACTGTTACACGTCTATATAAAGGCTATAGTAATTGTACCAAACATCCTATTTTTGATCATCTCCAAGGAGGAACTGGCTCCTGAGATACAAGTATTTATTTTACTTAGTTTAGGAGTCAAATGTTCATTTTATTTCCAATGATCAGTGTTTGTACAACTATTGTATCTGTTCATGTCATTATATATTGTTACTGTGTGTGTTGAATGTACAAATAAAGATTATTATTATTATTATTATTATAATTAAGTTTAATGGGTTTGATCGTTTTAATAAGTATTTATCAAAAAATATATGTAACATTTAGCCAAGAACTGAGAAAATTGGAAGAAGGGAGGTCTTTGCCCAGCAGTGGGACATAACGGGCTCATAAAAGCAACAATAGGCCAAGAGAGAAGAAGGAGGTTGAGTTTAGAGTAGTGATGTGCCGAATATTCGTTTTGTATTCGGTATTTGGCGTATTCGGCTGAATTTTGTGGTAAGTATTCGTATTCGGGCGAAACATTTGGTTAAAATGCCGAATGTGTTCGGTTTAATGTATCATTGTAAATCAGTTATTAGGGCAAAATAAATAGAAGAAATACCATATTCTAACAATAAAAGATAACACATTCTAAGAAAAAATAATTATGCTTTAGCATTATTGCAGTGCCCTTGCGAAAAGCGCAAAGTGCGAAAAGTACTATGTTGCATTTTTTATTATCATCTATTATCCACCAATATTTTAATCGAATAGTCAAGAACTGCAATAAAATCTGGCACCCTATGTTAAGTATTGCGTTTTCGTACACAATGACAATGGCAAGGTGACATACTCCGTTCGCACGGCGTGTTTTAGACACTTAGCGTGTATAAACTTATTTGTGCGGCTAAACTATGGAATGGAGAACCGAATTATCTGGCAGTATAAACCGATTGGTTTGGTAAAAACTTAACTGAATACTCGTATTATTCGGTATTCGGTTATTCTGTGAAACTACTATTCGGCGCATCACTAGTTTACAGTAAATTGTTCTAGCTATAATATATATTGGAGTATGGTTTCTGCACCATTTCACTACCATTCGAGGCCTTCATTCTACGCTTCTTCTTCTTCTCTCCAAAAGCCATTTTTAGTGTTCTCTTTTTTTAGGTGGGTAAATCATCTAAACGACATCTCCCGGACTTGGGAGGAGCGGGAGGGCGTGTCAGACTTTTACTGACTAAAAACCCACTTCTGTTCCTTCTTTGCCATTGTTCCAGGGCCCCGGGGGTCTCTTTTGCATCACCCATGGCCCCAGTAGGCTTCGATCCTGCAGGGCCTCTATGGCTGCTGACAACTCCTTGAGGCGCGCGTGGAATACTACGCGCCGTCGACGATTTGGACTCGGTCCGGACGGTTACCGGACGGTCGAACAGCGAATTATCCATTGCTCGCTGTCCGCAAGCCCGCGTCTACGGTGGCCGGAAATCGGGATCGGAATTCGCGGCGGCTATTGCGCGAGGGCCATTGCCTCGCGCTTGCTGCACACAATGGTGGCTCTCGGGCGTATCTTCCGCACGAATCCGGTGTAGGAATCTCCCGAACTGACCGAGTCCGGTGAAGGCCTGCGTCATGCGGAAGGTAAGAACGCCATGTTGTCTTTCCAGCCACTCCTCAAAGAGGGCATTTAACGATTTAATTTTGGTGTGCCCAGCACTGCTGCGACATTCGCTGTCGCCATTCCACCATGAAGTGTTGTGTGCTGAGAATAGGTTGTTTTTTTTTAAAGAGGTATTTAACCTTTTTTGACTGCAGAATAAAGGTCTTCCATTCACATTCTTCTATTTGTTATGTTCTTTTTGTTTTGCCTTATTTAATAATAATAATAATAATAATATAATAATATTCCACGACTATCACACAGCGCCATCTAGTCCCAAGCTAAGCAGAGCTTGTGTTATGGATACTAGACAACAGATAAACATACTTATATATTTCTAAATACATACATATTATAGATAAATTACACCCAGACACAGAACAAATGATCGTGCTCATCACACAAACATTTGTCCTGGGTGGGAATCGAACCCACGACCTCCGGCATAGCAGTCAGGGTCACTAACCACTAGACTAACAGGCTGTCAATTATTATATTAGTATTTGATTAGTAAAAAAAAATAAAAAAGATACTTACAAGTCCCTGATATTTGAATGAATCGTAGACTGATCTCAGCATCATCCAAAAGGGCCAGAGGAACTCAAACCTGAACTCCAGCATATAGTCGGCCATGACTACTGTCGCCCAAATCATCACAAACTTCAGGTACAGCATTGAACTGAAAATTTACAATGATTTAATTAAGTATGATATAAGTTTTTAATAAAAAATATTTTTTTCTTATAACAAGCTTTAATTGCTTAGTATAGCACTAAGAATTCAGAAGAGTTCAAGTAAAATGGGTTTATCTTGCTGGGCTCAGTAGTTTTGTAAGCCCACTATTCATCAGACCAGCAATGACAATGCCGACAATGCATTAATATGGTACCATTGAGGTACCATATTACCATTGAGGTACCATATTAATGCATTGTCATCTAAGTTACATAGGTATACCAAAATTCAGCTCAACCAGTTAGGAGTAACTATTTCAAAATACAATAGATTCACTCTAAATAAACAAACATACACAACATTGTAAGTTAATAAAAGCTTGTAAAAGATTTGGCTTAGATATCTTTTATATTTATCTTCTTTTTATATATTATTGTTCTGTATATAAAACGTGTTGCGCCGACCCCAAGTAATATGGGATAAGGGCAGGGAGAAGAAGAAGAAGAAGATATGTGTTAGTTTAACTCCTCCTAAATAAATTGACTGATTTGGATGAAACTTTGAATGTATATTTGAATGAGTTCCTGTATGGTTTGAAATACAATTGGATTCGGTAAGTGGTGCTGCAGTCGGATTCTTTTTTCTGACGTCCTATCCAGAAGCTGGGCTTCCAGCTTCTGGGTAGGACAATGTCTGTTGAGACCTCTAGTAGTTATATTAGTATTTATTAACCTTTCAAATACCATAATTAGAGACACAATAGAAAAACAATGAATGAGTGAACGCCGGCGTTTGCACACCTATTGTCTTTCTATTGTGTCTGTAATTTCCACGATTGAAAGGTTAATAAATTAGTATTAAAGTTCATGTAACTTTGTAGGTTTCTTTGATATACTTTCATTTAAGATTTCACATACTTTATAGTACCTACTTGTTTTCTGCACACTATTGTCTACATTTCTTTTAATCTATCCTTTCACAGGTCTGCTGGAAGAAATATCTTTTAAAATAAGCAGTACCTTTATTTACTTATAATGTATGACTTATCTTTTTCTATTTTTACATGAATTTAATAAAATTGATGTGTTTGTTTGTAATATTATAATATATATTTTTTACTAAATGCATAAATATGAAAGTAGGTTTATTCAATACAAAATGCCATTTTTAACATTTTTGTTTGTCTGTGCGATAGAAAAATATAGTTCATAATTTTTTTAGCAAAGAAGTGCATTTTATCATGTATTTTGCTAAAAATTCAATGAGTAGTTATTTTTTTTTTATCATTTTGACATTATTTATCATGTTGATATGAAAACATAATCCTAAATAGAGTAAGAATGATTTAGACAGAATAATTATCTACAAATGCCATGTTTAGAGTAACAAATTTTGTAGTAAAAATCTAAAATTATTTAAAGTAAATAAATACATTAATTATACTTAATTATTTTCATGGCAATATCCTATGTTTACCAAATCAAAGAATTGTCACTAAGCTTTATGTTTGGTATTCCTACAAGTTGGAAATGCAAAGTAGATGAATGGAGTTTATATAGCTATGTTTACATATGCTTGCTTTGTATATTTATAACAAAAAGATGGTCTTCATTTTATTTTAACCTGCCACTTGTTCTGCATGAGTACCTAACACAACAGTGCTGACATGCAGTCTACACATGTTGCACATTTGCAAGCATTTTTTTAACAAAAAACGTGTATTACTTTTTGTATTCGCACCACACAGAAGACTGCCTGTGATCGCCAGATGGTACTTTCTACCCACATACACGATTATTCCGTAATATTTATGTTAACTTCATCACAGAATTAGTTGCCGCATATTGTTGTGAACAATTTCCTGGTATATTACGAACAACATAAACAGTATCCACTCACTTTCCGTACATTCCTTCGGTGATTTTTGTGCGCTTCAAGGGGCGCCGCAACTTCCCAGTTTCGGCATTTCGCCGCTTCATATTTTTTCATCCACGGTGTAAATCACGAATACAGGCGCTCGTTACACAACACTTATATACAAGGAAACATTTAAAACAACAATAATCCTCAAAATAGTGCCTTTTGTTGTCAATCAGCCTATGTCCAAAATTTACGAGGGAGATGGATGAAATATCGGCAAGCTTTTTTTGCGTTCACTCACACACTAAATGTTGCCAGAAAAGTACAGTTAATTACCCATGACTTCTAATACAAATTACTTTTTATTACATCAAACTCATAAAAAATCTTTGTCATATTTGACTATTTCTCTCAACCAATGGGTATTAAATAATATAGAATTTAAGAATGATTATTCTGCATGCAGCTTCAAGCAGCGCATTGATACTGAAACAAAAGTACGCTGTAATATATTGTGTAAATAAATGTGCGATGACAATAATTGTTTGAATGTATAATGTAGCAATGAAATCAAATCTTTAATCAAATGCAAAAAAAGTAATTTTATTTTCATACTGTAAATAGTTCGCCGAAAAATTGAAATTACCATTTATTGGCAGTTCACTCATAAAACAGCAATATTATTTGCCTTTGTTACCACCTGTTTGTAGATAAAATGCTTTTGGGTAAGAATTTTATGTTTTTTTTATTTTTATTTGACCATATATGTACGTATGGTAATTTATGTTTTCCTTAATCATAAAATCCAGTAGTCCCAGTTGCAGTCCAGTTGAATCCAGTCCGTCTCTACCGGTCGTGCCTGGCCATCCACGGGCCATGACCATCAGTAAAACCGATCAATGTTATCGTGGGTTGGAACGTGGGGACTGTCATTTCCATTTCCTGCTAGCCTTGTCAATGTCATTGTCAACTGTCAAATTGACGTTAGAGTTGTTGATAAATAGTGGGAAACTGAAACGAAGCTGAAAAAATATTTTTATTAATGCCTTGTAAATTTTATAGAATCCACTATATATTTGGTGAAATTGTGGCTGCATTATCAATAAAAGTCACAAAACAGGGATTCAATTTATAGTGATTTTTTGGAATTAGAGGAAGGTTTCGATGTAGGCCTCTCATTGGGATATTATGTTGAATATCAAGGTTCGTGTGGATCAGCATGACTTCTACATCCTTAATAAATGCAGTGCGACAGTATCTAGCGTCGCACCACATGTATGTAGTCGACGACTGGCTGTCAGGGTAAGCTATTTATCAGTTCATTTCAAACTCAAAAATCTGTTTATATAGTGTACTGTTACGAGTTTTAAAGTACACAGAGTAGTAGTTTTCTTTAATAGACGAGAGTGATTCATGAGGAAGATTTTGGTGTATAGTACATGCATATTAATAGAAAAAGACTGAAGCTGGGCACTGCCGCACTGGTAATAAAAAAATAATAATAATAAGTAGTTATTATTTATATATTTTTTTAAATATACAAAAAATACTAATTACCATTCTGAACATTATACAAAGAATGTTTATGAATGCATGTGCACCAGTACAAAGCTTAGGCAGGTCACTAGTACTTTAATAATTTTATAATGAATTCTATATTCACATGAATAAAAAACATACAATTGCATTTAAAAAATACTTAACTAACTTTAATTACAGTAAATAAAATTTAAAAAAAAATAATAAAAACCCCTACACTAATTACAACTAACTAAAATATGGGATCAAAAAAACTCTTTCACTTTGTTGTATACTATGTGCCCAAAAGACTGGTAGCTTTGCCATGCTGCATGTCAATATTTGGCATGGCTGTATTTATCTTCTATTCTATATTTCAGATGTGTAGAATATCTGTCAGAAGATACAGAAAACAATTACAGTGAGGCGCAAATAAAAGACTTGGCCAAAGAACAGTGGCTTCTGAATGATTTGAAAGAGATCTGTCCCGGATCTCTGCCTGCCAACCTGAAAGGACAGGTGAAAACAGTTCTTGCAGGAAGGTTTGTGCTGCAGATCAATGCTGTGATTGATATAGGTAAGTTCATTGATGAACTCTTGATAATATTCTCCTAGGTGAAGTAGCTAGATATTTTTATAAATTCAGGAAAGGAGATTTTTGCCTTGCCACTGCAAGACACGGACACGGTAGGCTCATACCTTATAAAACACATAATAAACTTAATTCACGTAGACTTAATGCAATATGGCATTCTCTGATAAATATGTATTTTTTTTTTTATTATTATTCTCTTTATTTTTCATTATAACTTATTAAATACATTTTTAAATATTTCTTAAAAAAAAAATTAGAAATATTTAAAAATATAAAAACTAGTGTTCCACTGGTATCAATAACAGGGTCCAAGCTACCGGCGGTCAGGGCTCCAGAGAAAGGAAACTCCTAACAATACGAGCCCTGTCCAGAAGTACTACTCTCTGAATCAAGCTCTATCCAGTCATCTAACGATATTATTATTATTGATATTGATAGGCTCGTGTATTCACCACTATTCACCTGATGGTAAGCGATGATATGGTCGACTATGGAGCATGCTTAATTAGAAGTAACCTATTCACTCTTGACCTAAAGACCCATACGTGTAAGCTGATGTCCACAACTCCACATACAAGCACATATTTTGTGTACAGGTATTATTAAATATTTTATTTTTATACATCAAGACCCTGGGTACACTGTGTGACTGACATGAACGCAAAAGGGCAACTGAAGGTACACAGGTGGGTGTTAGTCTGTAAAAGTTTGACACACCCTTCCACTCTAAGAGCAGAAAAAGTTATTGGTGATCCATTATCTACCTATATATAAACTTCTTTTAGGCATTTTCTGTTATTTTTAGAGGTGTGCAGAACAGAGTATAAAGGCACGTGAACCTCTATTGGAAAAAGAGGATCCTCTGACCGTAGACAAGTGTTATAGTATGTCTGTTATAGGCAACTGCACGACAGAAGATTGCGAATGATAGTATATGTTCAAATTGCGCGGAGAACTCTAGTTAGCTAGTAGTTTAGTTCATATATGGCGCCATAGATGTCACCATCATCATGAAGAAAAGACAGAGTGAAAGGATTAACGTATTTTAGTATTAATGCCTATTTTGCTGTGCTAAAATAAATAAATCTTCATATCAGTCAAAAGACGTCGACTGTTGGACATAGGCCTCCCCCAAGCGTCGCCACAACGACCGATCCTGTGCGCATAGATGTCGCTATAGCTTAATTTCAGCCTTTTCTTGTTTCCAGGCGCTCCAGCTTATCAGCAGTACTTGAAGATGCAGAAGGTGAATATGGAAAATGTTGAAGCAACAACTAATTATGAAGATAAAGTGTCTAGTCACAGGTAAAATATTATTATACACCACTATTTTTTAATTAGTACAAAAACATGGGGATCTATCTGTACCCGTTACTGATCATATTTGTGTAGTCAAAAGTAAAAAACTGGGCAAGTGCGAGTCGGACTCGCGCACTGAGGGTTCCTTGCAAATTACAATTCCCGAATGGAGTCTCGAAGATTTTTCCGAATTACAACTTTTTTTTTTTGGCCTGTGTAACAACAAATTTACGGTTTTCAGATTTTTTCCTATACCTGTGCTATAAGACCTTGCTTTGTGCCAAATTTCAGGATTAGGACTCGATGGCAGCGCCACCTACCGGTTCCAAAGTTTTGTGACAATTTTAATCGCAATCTGCAGATCCGTTTCAGTGTGAAGGAGTAACACACACACATACATAAATACAAACTTTCGCCTTTATAATATTAGTGTGCTATTAACAGTACTGTAACTAGCCTTTTAGGGCCAACGCTGTGTCGCGTGACGTCACGTGTGCATCGTGTGCAGCGGTCCCCGTTGCGAAAACCGGATTATTACTTGCGCAGTGTCGCTAGTTCAACTTTAACGGTGTGCATGTAGTCGTGTCGATGGAGATCTTTAATGTGTTATTACGTAACAAAACGGGCGCGGAGTGCGACTGTCCGCAACGGAGCACTTTTCATGGAAACGCGCGGGCGACCGCGTAATGCAGCGTCGACCATAAGGGTATAGTGAATAGGCTAATAATAAACTAGTGCGCTTCACCATCATCAATTTCATCACTACTTACCATCAGGTGAGATCACAGTCAAGCACTAGTTTATGTCGAAAAAAAAGGATTAGATATAACTTTTGCGCCCCTCCAGGGATTGTGCCCTGTGCCTGGGCACCGCTGACACCGCCTTAGTTACGGCACTAGCTATGACAAATATTTTATTCTGACTGAAAATTTCGAGGCCTGGTCTTGTAGTCGGACTGACATGGTGGTTACGTACCGGAAGACGTAGCGTTGGAAGGCCTCCTACAAGGTGGACCGACGACCTGGTAAGGGTTGCGGGAATCCGATTGATGCGAGACGCACAAGACCGTTCATCGTGGCGACACTTGAGGGAGGCCTATGTCCAACAGTGGACGACTTTCGGCTGAAATGGTGATGAATGAAAATTTCTAATCATAATAATAGAAGCTAAACCAAATTATTTTGTTAACAGAATGATGAAGCTGTACTTAACAGATGGTGTGCAAGAGATTGCTGCTTTAGAATACAAACCCATGAGGAACTTGAGCTGTGATATAACACCAGGATGCAAAGTTCTTATAAAAGGTAATCTATAGTTTTAGCTACGACTGATGGTGCAAGGGAAAGTTGAGGGTAAAAGTAGAACCACACTGCTCACACGTGTGCCACACACGCCGATCTAGGCGCGTCGGTCTCCATACATTTTATATGGAAACTAGACTTGTAGAGCAGAGCAGAATTATATTAGTAAGTCATGTACTTATGAGGCATTTCAGGTGGACATTGATTCCACATAAGATGCCTCAGCACAGGAGCTCTCGGCAACTCGACAGCTCTCGGATTTAAGTAAATCTAGTGCCGTCTGTGTTGTGTAGCCACAATCTACCTATCTTAAAATATTGTGCTCGATAATTATTTTTCTACAGGTCCAGTAGAATGTCGAAGAGGCCAGCTGCTGCTGACAGAAAGTTCCATAGAACTCTTGGGAGGGGAAGTTCAGGAGATAGCTGTCTCCAACTCTTTGGCAGGACAATTGTCCGCAAAGTTGGGACTACCTATGCCGCAAGGTAAGCATAATTATGAGTTCCTAGATGATGTAAGAACGAGATACACACTCGTGTTTTCATACTTAGAGCTACATTTCACCAGGACACCATGGCGGTGTAACTGGTTGCCGCCACCAATAAAGTGTATACAGCTCTATAGAGAGTCCGTTTGGTTGCGAAATCAATTTGGTGACGCGACCAGCTCGGACGTGTGGTGACTCTGGTGTCTGTACGGCATCTAGTTTGGTAGCTTAGGACCAGGGATGTTAGGGAGCTCCATAACCGTAACCGAAACTATCGGATATCCGATATAAAATAATATCCATAACCGTAACCGAATCCGAAATAAAAGTTTCGGATAGTATCGGATAGGGGCGGAGCCTAATTGCAACACGTTATGACTGGTTGTTTTGTTGATCGTCCGGGCAGCGGGCCACACACGTGCGCATTGTTTGTTTTCTGAGGTTCCTACCAAAAAAACCATTTTATTGGCTATTTATGTTTTACTTCTGAAATTCCTTAAAAATCTAATATCCGTAACCGAAATTTTCCGAAACTAACGGATAATCCGAAATAATTTCATATCCGTATCCGTAACCGTATCCGGTATAATAATCATTTCTATATCCGTATCTAATCCGTATCCGAAATTTCATATCCATAACATCCCTACTTAGGACTATATTTTACCGGGACGCCATGGTCGCGCCACCATGGCGTCCCGGTGAAATATATCCCTGAGAGTCAGCTTGAGAGTTTTTGACGGGATTTCTTCAAGTGAAGTTCAGTGACTGTTTTAATTATACGCAAATTGATTCCTAGTGGATATTCAGATGTAAATTTCTGATGTAAATTGGTGTAGTTTTATATCTCAATTGTCTGCTCCAGACAATATGTGGAATCATTGAATCAGGTGCGATCTTGGTGAAATGGAGCTGAGAATTTTATTATAGTGTTGACTACAGCGAAGTTTGACTTGATATATCTGCTGCCAAATACTACAAAAACATTACAATGTGTATATCTAATAGTAAACTAATTAAATATTCATACGAAGACATGGCTTAAAGGGCTTATTATCCAGGCCAAAAACATTTACAAAAAAACGGTTAGCTTATTAGATCCATGTTTGCGGGATTGTTCGAGAGTCACTGCGGGCCTGGAATGCAAATGGCTAGTGATGGAATACGGGTAGTTTTAATTTAGTAAGAGCCAACGGGCGCACGCGCGGACATCCGTTGCGTGACTATGTGTGACGTGTGACGAGTGCGACAGTCCCCGTAGGGGAAACCGGATTATTACCTGCGCAGTGTCGCTAGTTCAACTTTAACGGTGTGCATGTAGTCGTGTCGATGAAGAACTTTAATCTATTATTACGTAGCAAAACGGGCGCGGGGTGCGACTACCTGTGGCGGAGCACTTTTATATGGGACCGCGCGGACAACCGCGTAACGCAGCGTCGGCCCTAAGGCTGGAGTGAATAGGCTCATAATAAACTAGTGCCCTTCACCATCATCAATTGCATCACTGCTTACCATCAAGTGGGAACGCAAACGCAGTCATGCACTAGTTTATATCAATTAAAAAAAAGGGTCAGATTGTTCCAATGCAGAAAATGTTGATAGCCAATCAAATTACTATGATATTTATTGCATTTTTCAGAACCAGACCCCAACATAACAATCAGTATACCAAGAAACACAAACATACCAACACCACACACTCAAATGCCGACGGCAAACGTCCAACCTACGCCAACATTTGACCAACCCCACCAACATGCAAACAATATGGACGAACCTACCAACTTTGCCGACGACGAAATAGATATCGACCAACTAGCGGCGTTAGAAGAACAACTAATTGATAATCCAGGAAAAAGACCTCTTATAGCCGACGATACAAATCCAGAAAAGAGACTAAAGACTACCACTGCCAACGACGACGAATACCCTGATGAAAACGACCTATTCTTAGAAGAAGATGAAGATTATCTGCGGGAACTAGAATCACAAATAGATGCAGGCAATAACGACCAACAAAGTACAGGTCCAAAAACCGTGTCTTCAGAACCTTTTGTGTATATAAGACAGATAAAAGAACTTTGCGAAAGTGAAAAAGTCGGGAAAGTCTTCAAAATTAAGGGTCAAGTTATGAGTTTGCTGTCAAAACTGTCTGTTAGTAAGGATGAGTGGAGTTTAAAATGTACTATAGTGGATGGTACGGGGACCCTGGATGTCGAGTTCACAAGTGATGTGCTCTCTAAATTGGTGGGGCATACTCCTCAAGAGATGAATGCGATCAAGAGGCAGATGGCGACAAAACCGGAGCTTAAAGAAAAAGCTATTACAGTAAGTGGATTGTATTGTATTTGTATTTCGGGCTGGTGTCCGCATCTCCATGACTAAAGAGCGTATTTTGCGTACAGGTAGGACAAATGTGTCATTCAATCCACCCCAGCTCCTCAAGGAGGGCCAGCAGTGCCTTGTTGTTACTGACCAAGTACTGTTACCGAAGTATTTTCCCCTGTATCCAGCGATAACTGGGCAACTAAGAAGCAGATGTGCTGCTGTTTCGTCCCCTTCCATGCAGGCTGCACAGAGGGCTGTCTGTAACTCTTATGACAGAGAGGTGCTCATTAAAAGCCGTCACTTTGCGCAACTGAGGACTGCGGCCATCATGGGAGGGAAGTGTCTCCTTGGTCTGCCTGCACTCACTATAGTTTAGCCATAATCTGTGATGTAGGTCTCTGGCTCGGTTCCTTACTAAGTAAGTACGTAGGATCTAAGGATCGTATACTCGTATTCTGCAGCTAGATTCAGCCAGCTTCTTCGGTTGCGTGGAAGTATTCTTTCTTGTTTTTAGGCATCTGCCATATTGTCTCTCGAATGGTAGAGAATGCCTAAGGCATTAAGTCCTCCTTTGTACACTTACTTGTATGAAGATTAAATAAATAAGTAGGAAATCAAATCACAGTACTTACCATCAGGTGGGATCGCAGTCAAGCACTAGTTTATATCAATTAAAGAAAAAAATTTCAAGGTAACACACATTCACGCGTACCGTCGCGGTCATTTCTGCCTGATCACGCTTGAATCCGGCGTCGTGCCGCAGAAGCAGAGAATTTTATATCCTTTTTCCTATTTCATATCCTTTGAAGTCTTCGTGCAAGCAAAAATTAACTGAGCGATGGTCAGGCGGAAGTGTCTTTAATGGTGTCATCACAACGCGCAGTCGACTAAGCGAGTCGAGTTCCTTACCGGACGGTCGGATGGAGAGCTATACATTGCTCGTCGTCCGCAACCTTGCGTTTCTATTTACTCCGTTTGTAAGTACTTACTATCAGGTTCCGGTCATCCGGTAATCGACCGGACCGAGCCCAGTCGTCAACAGCGCGTAGTGATCCACGCGCTCCTCACGAGATGTCAGCAAACCGTAGGGGTCCAGAAGGGCCAATGCCGCTAAGACTGCGGGATTTTCTGAAAAGGAAACCCGTAGTCCTAGAACGCAAAAGGCAACTGAAGGACACAGGTGTGATTTTAGACAGTAAAAGTCTGACACGACCTCTCGCTCCACCCAGAGCGAGAAAGTATTGAATGATTCCGCACTTTAAAAAAAAAAACCATCAGGTGTAATATCTATTTGTATACTGTATAATATTTTTTTTTCTTTTCTTACAGGCCTTACTGAACGCAAAGAACAGCTTGCAAGTTCTTTATTGTATTATAGAGCTGACCATACTAGAGGTGCCCAAAATAACGAATCTAATACCATTTGATGCTACGCACATAGATCAGCTAAATAGAAGAGCACTGATTAGCTGATTGTTTTGCATAATTAGGTAATAAGGTGCTGTGTTGTAATTAGATGCGAAGAATGAATATATTTATATTTTGTATTCTTTCTGTTTTATTTTTTGTCCCTTTTAAGAATAGAATAGAATAGCATTTATTCGGCGCAAGCAACACAATATACCACAACATAAAATAATAATATTAAAAAATGGTACAGACATACAATACAAGTTGCAGTGACTGCCTGAACCGAAAGGGTCACCAACTCAGCAATTGCTGGGCGTCAAACACCCAGCGCTGGTTTTCAGCTGGCACTCCGCAGTGACGCACGGATGATGGTAAATAAAACATACTTAAAGAAATAAATATAACCGATACTTTAGTACATAAATATTGATACTAGTGTATTTGTGTGATGACTTTTCTTCGCGCGACTGATTTTGCCAGAGGCCGGAATCCTGAGTACGAACACACTCTGGTATATACAATAATAGTTTTTACCCACGGTTCGATAGCTAATGCGAAGCCGAGGTTTAACCCCTAAAAACAGTGGCCTATATCTTTCTTCGGGGTTCAAGCTTACTCCGTCACAAATTTCATCAAAATCAGCTCAGTAGTTTAACCGTGACAGCATTAGACAGTTACTTTCACATCCGTAAGTTTAGTCTGGGTGGATGGTGATTACAATGACTGAAAACACTGGCAATAGGCTACTTGACTCGTATCAAATTTGGCGCAATCAATGAGTATTTCCTGCAGTATTTTACTTACGAAACCAAAATATATCGAATTTAGTTAATAAAAGTCCAAGATGGTTGCATAATTTCAATATAAAAATTGTGTTTTTTTATTTTTTATTTGGTTCGCCTAAAACGCTATCAGCCATGATGTGACGTCATAGAACTTGTAAACAAACTAATGTCAAATTAAATGTCACTCGGACATAACCTAACCTGTGCTCGTTGTCGTTGTGAACGTTCAGCGTGGTGCTTTTGTTACGAAGTATTTTTAAAAAGTCCCTAAATTTACGTGTTTTCGCATTTAATCAATAAAAACAATCATGAATGTTGGATTCGTGAAAGCGGAAAGCACAAATTTGCCAAGGCTCGATCCAATGATGTTTGGTAATTTTTTTGCCTTGAACCCCGATTTCTGCTCTGCTGAGCTGAGGAATGTCAAGACTTCTATGTAAGTATAAGTATAGTGCATTTGGTATTGCAATTTATTGATTGACATTAAAAGAAGGAATAAGCGTAAGGGAATCGTACAAAACTATCTCATAACCTCTCATGGCTTGTAACTAATATTTTATTTTTTCCTTACAGATCTGCAAGGGAGTCATATGGCGACGATGCCATCGGTTACGTTCAGCTTAAACGAGATGATAAAATCTGCACTGTGAAATGTAAAATATGTCCAGAGCACAAGGTACGCTCGAAACAGTATACAGTGACGGTAGTGATAGATGAAGAAGAAGAAAAAGTTGTGAGTGCTCTCTGTGAAGATTGTCCTGCAGCTGCTGGAGGCTGTAAACATGCTACTGCATTTTTAACATGGTTGCTCCGTCGCAGCGAAGAACCTGCTTGCACATCAGTTGAGTGCTATTGGAAAAAATCTAATCTCTCAAAAGTTGGATCAACATTAAAAATAATAACTGCAAAAGAAATGTGCAAACGAAAACATCAGGATCCTGTACCAGATACAAGTGTATTAACAGAATTTATAGATGAATGTAAGAAGAGAAGAATTGAAACCTGCCAGTTTTTAAAGCATGTTGAAGATTATACAGACAACAGATTAGTGTTATCATTGCATTACCTACTAAATACATATAAAGAATCTGATTGTGAAAGTTTTTTAACAAAAATTAAAGCAATGTTCAATGATGAAAACATAAAGAATGCCGAAATGCAAACTAGACAACAGTACAAAAGTGGTCTTTGGTTTGAGCTGCGTTATGGGAGAGTAACAGCATCCAAGTGTCATGAAGTAAGCAGGTGCAAAACAATTGATGGTTCTTTGGTTGCAATAATTTTTGGAGCAAGATCAGTGCAGACACCGGCAATAAAACGTGGCCAGAAATTAGAAGACAAAGTTAGAGAGATTGCAGAAGAAAAATTAGGTGTTAAATTTACAAAATGTGGCCTCTTTATTTCTGATGAGTATCCCATGATTGCTGGGTCACCAGATGGTATTAATAGAGAAAAAGGTCTCATTGAAATAAAATGTCCATCTACAGATAAAAATTTTGAAAATTACATCAAAGATGGCAACTTAACAAAAAAATGCTTTGCTCAAGTACAAATTCAAATGTTTTGTGCAAAAGTAAATCAAAGTTATTTTTGTGTTGCCAGCAGTGACTTTGAACATAGTAAGAAAGTAACAATATTACCGGTTTCTTATAA
Organism: Mythimna ferrago; assembly: GCA_910589285.2. Lineage (NCBI taxonomy): Eukaryota > Metazoa > Arthropoda > Insecta > Lepidoptera > Noctuidae > Mythimna > Mythimna ferrago. The sequence goes on along the minus strand of OU342691.1, from coordinate 23,173,755 downwards.
TGACAAATATGTTAAAAAATTAATTGGACAGGTAGTTTCATTTTGGAAATTAAATATTTTCCCTAAGTTGTATGAAAGTGTTACTATGTAATAATGTGTAAATAAAATGCATCACTGACATCAATAAATTTTATTTGATAAGCGAGTCTTGTAGATTTATGAGAGCACAGGCTGTGATTACACAGGAATCTAGAACATGTAATAAATTTAGGTTAACTACTGAATGTGGCTTTAGGATTGAGAATTCACGAATTCTTCTGATCACTCTTTCCACGTGAATTCGAAGGCTAGCAATTTGTTTTGTTTGTTTAGTTTCACTTTTGGTTAATTTTGACCCAACAGCAACACTCGGAGGCCGTAATAAAGTAAAACCTCTTTGTTTTAAATACATTTCAATGTATTTAAAACCTCTGTCTGCTAAAATGAAAGATCCTGGTTCCAAACTATCGAGAAATTTACAGTGTTCAAGTAGATTAATATCACTGATTCTGCCGCCATATCCATTAGACACAAAGCTGACTAAACCATCAGGTGTACATGATATGAGGTATTTATAGGTATTTGCTTTTTTATATTCAGACCAAGTCAGTGCCTGATGAATAGCCTTTTTTGGCTTTTGAATCTCAATTTCTAAACAATCTATGATACAATTTACCATATTATATTTATGGCGAAAGGCTATGGGCAAGTTCTTTTTAATTGTGCTTTTAGTGAATGTTCTTACAAGAGGTAAAAGTACATTAACCATTTGAGGCATTTTACTGTAAAATATTTTACTTGCTTGAGACAGTGATATATCAAAATCATCTGCTAACTGAGAAAAGGTTCTATTTAATCTTATTTTCATTAAACACAATAAAATATGATTCTCTGATAGTTTGGTGCGTTTTGAAATAATACTTATTATAAAATAAAGCTCTGCTGGTATCCCAATGTACATTCTAGGGTTTTGCTTTATTTTAGATAGGGTACTCTTTAAATTTAATTTCTGGTCTTTTATATTCTTTTCCCGTGAACTGTCTTCAGTAGTTTGACTTGATGGTTTCGATGGAGATGAGTCAAAGGATGATCCTTCTTGAGATAATGTATAAGATACATCACTGTCATATTTCTCCTCAGTAAAAATTAGTTTTCTTCTTGATGATTGACCAGACACAGATGGCTTATTAGGAGATGTTGACGTTGATTGGTGAGCAAACAGTTGTAATGGTGATGTTACAGCATCTTTCACAGCCGCACTGAACTGCACCCGTTTACTTCTATAATGTTTTGCAACATGTGCTTGAATTACTTTGTGAGCGTGATGTTGTACCACTTGACAAGATACATGTTCATATAATGGTTGAACTTGTACTGCTTGATCACAGAACTGAATATTATGCTGTACTACTTGCACTGCCTTGTCATGGAACTTCTTCTCACGATAAGTACATGAAGGTATGGCATCCTCCTTACTGAGTAACTCTGTAAACAATGAATACAGTTGAGTAAACTAATTTTATAATCCACTTGCAAAGAGCTTTTTATTGTTTTATTATTTTATACTATGTATTACCTTGATGAAAAGAAGATGTTGACATTTCCGTAGAATAAATTTCTTTATCTTCCGATACAGGCATTACTATTGTTTTTTTGGAAGCATACTGTTGCATTGCATGTTCATCTGGTGTTGGAGTAAGTTTGCGTTTTCTATCAGTTTGGCAGTCAAATTTGGATGGTATGCAATTGGGCTTCATTCGAATCCTTTTAACTGATCCCATTATTTTATATTGCATGTAATTTTCCATATCATTTTCTAACTGAAAGGTAAATAACACAAATTTTTTATTTTGTTCATTGATTTGGTACATAACCTTAAAACTTGTATTTTTAAACTTATTGTCTGTAGAGACTGAATATATTTTAAGTAAGTACTTACGTCAAAGTGATCTTCGCAAAAATACATTTTAGTTTCAGCCGATAATGAATCAGGATCCCTTTTAGCAAGTTTTAGCCAGGTGTTACGCATGTTTATTTCACTGGGTACTCTAATCCATAACTTTCCTGGGGTCTTTATTGATGTGTTTTTACATTCTCGTACAATACAATAATGGTAATTACTATACTTATCGTGTAAGCTAGGGGAAATCATAGTTTTTAATAAAAACTTAGCAGTTTCAACAACAATAAATACTCGTTAAATGTCAAAAGATTGTTTTCAAGCCGTATGACGTCACAGCACAGATAATCTTTAGAATAATATGGCGGACGGCGTTTTTCGCCTGTTTATAAAAAGTAAACTTTTAAAATAAAGTTTTGGGGTTTTCTAGGTCCCAAAAAAATGTGGTAGTATTTTTTTTTATCAAATAGACCAATTATTTATTATTTAAGACCTACTTTGAAAAAGAGTCAACTAGCCTATACTTATCATTATGAAGTTTCCCACAAGGTGGACCGATGACCTTGTGAGGGTCGCGGGATTCTCGCATGGATGCCATACGCACAGGACCGGTCATTATGGCGACACTTGAGGGAGGCCTATGTCCAACAGTGGACGTGTTCCGGTCGAAATGACGAGTTTTCTAGGTTTTAGTAAGTCTGACGCTCACTCTCAGTCCTAAATTACTTGACCGATTTAGATGAAATTTTGGTTTATATATGAGTGGGTCTCTGGATGGTTCCAAAATACAATTGAACCCGGTAGGTGGCGCTGCAATCGGGTTCTCAATTTATTTTCTGACGAAAACCCAGCAGCTGGGCAGGACTTCTGTCGGGACCGCTAGTAGGTTACCTATATTTCCAGTGAATAAAAAAATTGTATTGAAAAGGTTAAAAAGGAAGATGCAATAAAAATCAATTAGACATTTTACAACTATATTTTAATACACTTTTCGTAACTCAATTATGTGAATTAAATATTATACAAAAAAATATCAAATAATAACACAAGCTCTAACCGTAGGAGACTAAGATAATGTCGTCAAATGCAATCATAAATATTGTCTATAACAACTTGAACACTACTAACAAAGCTAATATTTGTGATGAAAATACTTCAAAAAAACTTTCATGGACGTATTTAGAACTAACTTCTTCATATGCCTGTCACTCACAGTGGCGTAACTGGCAAAATGCCACGGGCCCCAGGGCCGACGGGGCCGCCGGTCTTAGAGGCCGCGAGCTCAGAAGTAACCCAAAGTATATTAAAAAAAAAATATTAAAATGAAATTACAACGTCACGTGATTTATCGGGGGCCCCATCTAATGAATTTGCCACGGGCCTCAGATGATATAGTTACGCCACTGGTCACTCAGTAGTAAAATAGCATTTAACTAGGGAAAAATAATGTAACCAATTAATCGCTTGCGTCGGATTGTTCGACGAGTGTTTTGTGTTTTCGTGTTCTATTAGCCAGAGTCGTGAGTTCGCGACTGGGTAAGTACTCCATCTCGTTCAGCTCTTCAATCCCCATAGGTGACAGAAGAGCTGACGAGATGGAGTATTTAGACGTGGATGTGCGACCCTGGCGAAATAAAGTGGTGTTTGTTGGATATATCTGACGTAAGCGATTAAAAGATTAAAATCGACTCAGTTTATGAGATAATTCATTTTAAACATTTCCTCTTTATAAAATCTACAACGCGTGGACATGCTCGCAGTAGGGACGGTCATAAACACTGAATAGCTGTCAAATTTGTGAGAACAGCCGCTTATCAGCGTACAACCCCATCGCTTGGGGGTGTACGACCTTCTCAGATTGAAATAAATGAAAGAGAAGAAACGTACTTGGCTGAGCACAATGCTCGTAGAACAGATGTTCGATGGGGACGAAAGGTTCTGAGTGACGACTACGCACCGGAAGACGCAGCGTGAAGACCTCCCGCAAGGTGGACCGATGACCTGGTGTAGGTCACGATAATTCGATGTACAGAACCAGTCGTTATAGCGACACTTGAGGGAGGCCTATGTCCAACACCGGACGTCTTTCGACTGAAATGATGATGATGAAGAAATATACCTAATTAACCTAATTTAATATTTTGTTCAAATTCTAGCAGTTTTTTTTTTCAAGTATTTCCATCTCAAACGCGAATGAAAAGTGTAACAAGTCCTTAAAACATAATTAGTTGCACACAGTAAAAGCAACAACTAAATTGAGCACTCAATGTTACATAATGCTTGTTTTAAAACTTAATATGCGATTAAAATAAACATAGGTGTGCACGGAACCCGACCAGTCGTGCGACTCGATCGTCACCGCGAAGGTACCAAACCTTTTATAAAAAGTGTATGTACAACCTACGACGTAATTATATGACAGGATGATATGAATAAAATAACATTAGGTTTTACTCCCAATTTTAATCAAATGATTTAACTCATTTATTGAAATTTCAACTTCATAAATAAGTGACGTTACAGCATCAACGTCTTTTTTATTTCATTAAAAACGCGTTATGTTGGTTTACATTACCATTTTTCTACAAAATGGCACCGAGTTAATGTAATAAATAGAGGTTAGAATATTCCAACAACGCGAGATCACACACGAGATCTAAGATTGCTAATTGTTTGTCCCATTATATACAAATGTACCGATTAGGATGTCGATATGTAAATTTCCCTTGAACTGAATACCTTCTCATCATTTGATGGCAGTTATTTCATGATATAGTCAACGAACAACCCACCATACTAGTCAGTACATTTAAATCGAATAAAATGATTATCGGATAACATCAAAATATGTAATCGTGAAGATAAAAGTTAAAATATACATCTTATGAGATTATTCATTATGTTGATTAATTTCATTGGAAAATAAAATCACTTTAAAACTAGGGGATGACATGTCCAAAAATTGACGTAATCGACAACACATACCATAATAAATAACTTATCTACTTCGTAAAAAGCGGGTAGCGAAGGAGATGATACCGTTTTAGAGTTTCAATGTACGTTTACATTTCTCTTGACACCTTGATGGAAGACTGCCCATAGGAGTTGGCGATGCCACTACCAACATGAGTACCTGCCTAGGACCCCGGTAAATCAAAAAACTCCCCAGCGAAAACACGATTACAGAATACAAACATAAATTACACGAATAATAAATACATGAACGAAATCGACCAATTACGTACATTTGGGTGAAACATTTAATCTTAATGAGATGAATTTAAATATTCGTTTTAACGTAACATAATTTATAAATTACATTGACTTTAGAGAACACGCGTATAGCTCTGGCTAAAAATGTCGCTTCGTAGTTCCCGGCAATTCCTTTAGATTTGCACAAACGAAGTTATTCATCGGCAATGATTATAATTATGCTATTATACAGGTAAAGGCTTCTAACTAGATGGCGCTGATCTTAATATTTTTAGTTTATTTTGGTTTTAGTGTATCGGAGCATTTTTAAGTCAACGATATGGTATTTGCTAAAATTGGACATTCCATTGTATAGACCTTTAGTTATGTCCTCAAAATCCACTTGAGCCTGATGCATTGTTCTGAAAGAACGCGAATGCGCGATCACCCGGGTTTTTGCTACCGCGCAAGATGGTGGCATCGCTTACTCGCGCGATGATTGCGCACTCGCGTTGTATCAGGACGACGCCGAGTTCATGTCTTTAACTAGTCCTTTAAAACCAAATAAACAAAAAAACGTTGAGTTCAACGCCATCTAGTGAGAACACGGCTCGTAGTTTTCACCTTAATATCCGTCTGCAAGAAATAAAGTCAAGAAAAAAATGAACTATTAGGAAATGTTCCGTCATAAGGGCTTGCGACACAGTTGGTCTTCGCTATTGTAAAACGCTGTTCAAACATAATTTATAAAGAGCACAGAGTAAGCTGTGGTCCGTATTGTGACTAATAGTATTCTTCAAGTTCGTTACAAAACTAACAATATAACAAGCTTAGGATGAGTCTCTGTAGCGCTAGTTGTGAAATATGTAATAATAATAATAAAGTAGCTAATATTTTTCGGGTATTTCTATGTTTAGCACCCATGGTAACAAGATTATTAGTGTAACAACGTGTAAACTGAACAAACGTGCTCTAGACACCCCGACACCTCACAACGAGCGCTGACATGACATAATATTATACATAAACAATTCATTAATAAAAAATAAACTAATCACATGAGCGCGTCGGCGAGCGCACCAAACATTATATAATAAAACGAAAAAGCCAGTAAATAATAACTTTCCAAGCTATTTACAGCGCCTTTAGTAACGTAACATCATGCAACTTGCCTATACGTATCGATCCTACCAGTCTTCCACTTAAATGCCAATCCGAACTTTAGGCCGACGAGCACCGGGCGAGGCGTTTATAAGATCCTTTCGTAGAACAGGAGGTAGGCCTGTGCCCTTAGTACTTTTTCTTCGCTCACTTCGTTAACCATGCTGTCTGATACGTAGTACCACTTTCCTGAAGGCGGCTCCGCAGCCGACGCGGGGCCTTCGCCTGACTCGTAACCAGATAATTCAGACTCTGAGTCGGCGTCACCGTCCCCGCTAGCCGCAGCAGGAGGACTTATATTTCCACCCTTTGGCAAGAACCACCAACGAGGATCTCCCGCCTTCACGGGTCCGCGGACCTTCACATAAGCAACGTAATGTCCGCCATGCATACCACCAGAATGCTCTACAACACCGTATAGAGAATACAGCAGTTCAGTCTGTCCTTTAGTCACGTTGGGTAGCTTCCTCACTTTATCCATCGCACAGAAGGGCGCTAAATCCAGAATAGTGGGGAAATCGACGTGCTTGGACATCTTTCTGAACATGCACCGCGGCCCGATCTGGAACCGCTTCAGATGGAGGATCAAAATAGCGGGCGGACTCGATACTAAGAATCGTTTGGTAGCGTTAGTGTATACTGTCTTTCCGTCTTTGCCATTGTTTTGTTTGGTGCACGTCTCGCATCCGACCTTGTTGTTGCCTGTCAGCAGTTCTAAAGCAGTGAACTGACTGAGACAGGACTGAATGCTGCACTCGTCTTCATCGCACACGTAGCGCGGTGAGAGTGGACTCTGTCGTGAATACGGCAGGAAGTCTCTCTGACTGCTTTCGGCTTCAATGTTGTTCACTTTAGGCTTTGCGCGCCTTTTCGCGGGCGGGGGAGGATCCGCCGGAGCCTCCACTGTGACCGGCGAAGGTAACGCTGGCTTTTTGGTCTTAGAATCATCCAGATTATACAGTTTAAGTTTATCTAAATGATTATTCAAGTCGTTGAAGTTCTTGCTTTCATTCAAGGATTCATAACTACTTTCTCCGCTGTGCTCCAGCACGCTTCTACAGCCTTGCACGCTGATACCCCTTGAAACGACCTCATTTGAGTATTCAGGGACAAAGGATATTCTTGACACCGGCCTTTCAAACTCCGTTTTAACTGGAGAAAGTTTGTTATGTTGTGGACTCGATAGGTCCAGGTTGATTTCGCTAGATAGGGAACTATGACTGCCGAGTTCTTTGCCGTTAGTCGGGGAGTCAACATTGTCGACAGTTTCCGTCGAGTTATGTTTGGTGGCCTCTGGACTCGCGACGCCTGAATCCGGGTTAGAGAGGTTCTCCAAAGATATAAGGGGCTTATATTCAAGCGGTATAGCTGTGGTTGAAGTTGAGTGATCTGCGAACTCGACCTTATCTTTATCCGTGTGTTCGGGGGTGTTGTCTGTCTTTTCCTTATCCATATCGACTGGACTGGTGCGGATGGAATCGGAGCTGATGACTTTCTCGGAGTTATAACCTGACTCCATGTGGTAAGCGGCAAAATTAGCGGCTGTGTGGGCAATGGCTTGTGTTCCTACAGACACCGAGTGTGTGTCGGGCTGTCTCGGTATATCTTCCAGATTGTCTTCAACATCTGCATCAGATTGCTCAGAAGACGACTTACCATCAGTCTTGGCTGTACCATTAGCATCTCCAGACTGCTCATCTTTGGACGTAGAGTTACCTGGAAAGACGGATTTGAAATGAGCCTTCGGTTTGTTAAAGACAATTACAAATTGATGAATAATGATGACTTGATAAATAAATTGCTGGCGTGACAATAAACGAGATAAAATGATGTATGAAACGATTAGTTTGTCTATTAGTACTAAATCTATCCATGTATTGGCTCGAGAATCATTTTTTTCTTTTCCGCTATAACACAAAGCAGTATATGCAATATATGTAGAAGCAGAATATATACAGTTTGCAGTTTTATCCCTTAAGTTATTAGATTAAGTAGTTATGCCAGCCAGCCAGCGGTATGGTGTGAACAAAATGTTGGTATGGTGGTACCACCTTTGTTCTTTCTGGCGGCTTTGCGAGCAGCTATCCGCTCCTTCTTCAATTGATGTTTGGAAGATTTCTCCTCTTGCGCATTGTAAATATTCTCTTCTGAAAATATGTTCTCTTTTCATTACATGCCTTAGTTACTACACATTGATTCGCGTTATACACTTGTTTGGGTACCTAGCTTTACACCAATAATAATTGTAAACAGGGGCTTATGGGGAGGTGGAGGCGATGAGACTGCGTAAAGTTTAGGATATTTTGCTTGAAACTTTTAAGTTATGGCATTTAGGGTTGACTTATGAGTCGTATCTGTTAATAGTTCTATTAAATTGTTGCTAGAGAAGTCGAGATACTTACTATTATGATATCAAATGGGAATGTTACAACAAATACGAGATATTCACATCTACCCTCATTAATTTGATGCAGAATGATGGATAGTGTTAATGAAAATATTTAAGAACTGGTTTTTTTTTAATGGTGCAAAACGTGTTACGACAAGTGTAATGAAGCTAAGCATGCGAGAAATGTTACGACATTGAATTTTAATGGTAAGCGCAGTTTGTAACATCGATTGCATTCTGGATTTGGAAACAGAACTAAGGGTATTTATGAACGAATGGAAACACAGTTAAATAGAAGGAATCGCTTTCTTGGTTTCACAGAAAATAATTGATACTACAAAAACACACGGGTAGATGAAAAAAAAATTAAAGGAAATCTTGCTTACAACAAGCTTAATATTCTCTAAATCTAAGCTCGTATTTTGTAACAATTGCTCAAGAATGAATCTCGATTTAGAATCGAAAGAACTGACAGATATCTCAAATTGAAATTTAACCTTGAGCATACTAGAATACGAATCTTAAGCCACGTACAGACATCGCGAGGCGTGCGCCGCGAATGGTTAGTCAGGCTTGGCATACGACGGTAAATTTATGCGTGCGTCCCGAACGACACATGCTCAAGCTGAGCACGCAAACCACCACGCACATTGTTCGTCAGTAGAAAACGCAAACCACATCTGTCCGTCCACACGGAGCGCACGGCTCGTACTGAGGCGGCGTTCACAACGATCGTACGACGCGAATGCTCACACAGCCCAAGGCATGCGAGACGAACAATTCACGACGCACGCCACGCGATGTCTGTATGCGTCTGTAGATTAGTTAATAAAAAGATAGCCGACAGGTTGTCAAACATGTTAAGGGATCGACTTTTGCTATTTCAGTCAACAAAAGCTTCGGTCTATTGATAAAAACGCACGATGCTGTAATACATGGTGACGTATAGCATAATCAGTTTTATAATGTTTCCACTGCTGGGACTCAGTCCATCTCTCTATGAGAGGGAATGGGCAGTAATCCTTCAGATAATGCCAGCTACGAGATATCGCGCAGATGATTTCTTCTGATGCCACATACGAGATACATCTTAGAATATCTATGGCTGTAATGGCCTCTAATTAAAGTATTCATTTACTGGTGCCCAAGAACAAAATATCTCGTATTTGTCATTTAAAGTGTCAACAAAAAATAGCCGACAGGTTGTCAAACATGCCAACAGGTATTTGGTCGACTGTTGCTATTTCAATCAGCATAAGCTTCGGTCTATTGGTTAGAACGCACGGCGCTGTGATATACGGTGACACGTATTGTGCGTTTCACTTAACCCCTTGTATGCCGGAACGCAGATCTACGCGAGACACAATGGCTTTTTAATTGAGACACAATTAAAAAGCCATTGTGTCTCGCGTAGATCTATCTCTCTCGATCTCTAATTACGGCATACGAGAGGTTAAGAAGTTCCTTCGCTGTAATGTTGGCAATACAGAAAAACAGTGTTGCTACATTTTCAGCAATGAAATTACTCAATATCAGGGAGATTAACTGATATTTCATTACTTTTAAGTATTGCCTTATAATTTTTTTTCGCAACTCTTTTCTTTTTTCCTTCTTTTTTCTGTAGACAGACGGGGGAGCAAACATTACGGCGAAGGAACCTCTTAAGTGAAACGCACAATAGCATAATCACCCCTATAATGTTCTCACTGCTGGGACTATGAACCTTTTTTTTTTTTTTTATAATGGATAGGCTCGCGTTTGACCACAAACTCACCTGATGGTAAGCGATGATGTGGCCGACGATGAAGCACGCTTGCCTAGAAGCAATCTATTCACTCTTGACTTAAATACCCCTAGGTTATAGCTATCAGGAAACACAGACTCCGGCAGGGAATTCCATTCCTTAGCTGTACGCATAATGAATGTACTCCCAAAACGCTTTGTACGTATAGGTGGGATGTCCACCATGTACCGGTGGCGCAACGCCGTACGTCTTGTGGTCCGATGATGGAACGGACTTGGCGGAATTAAATTGTGTAACTCTAGAGCACACTCCCCGAAGTGTAAACGATAGAAAACAGACAGACCTATCAGAATATTTTATAGTAAACAATAAATAATACTTTCACATGTGAATGGATGGAGAGGGAGAGGGAGAGGGAGGCCAAAGAAAAGATTGATGGATTTTATAAGAAGTGATATGAAAGAAAAGGCAGTTAGCGTGACGAGTGACAGGACAGAATGGAAGAAAAAAAACGTGTTGTGCCGACCTCAAATAAAACGGGGTAAGGGCAGGAAGATGACTGAAAACAGCATCAAAATTGGTTACTAAATGACGCAGTATCAGCAGACGCGGAGAGGACGTGGTGGGAACATACGTTATGGGTAAGGAGATATGCGTTCGATCGGTTTAAATACCCCGCGTTCCGAGTCACGATAACGATAATATCACGGTAATAATATCCTCGCCAACAGTCGTTCCGAGTGACCATAAACGCGTATATCAATGATTCCTTGAAGCACTAACATCGATGTTATCATGACTAAGAACGCGGTGTTAGTGTTCGTTCATGCAGTTGTCCGCACGTCCTTCTCAATAGAGATCTACGCTTTATAATGAACATTATGTAAAAGGTAGGAGCCGGATAACCATGCAATAATGGTCATTGACCCTCCTACGTACATTTGACATTCTTAATTTCAAAAACGAAAATGAAAGACATAAAGCTGTCTTTAATCGACATGTATCGTGATCCTTTACATGATCTAGTTATGAAAAGCAGTTCATTGTTTGTTTTTCGGGTACCTACGCAGAGTAATATCTCTGCGTAGGTACTCGTAGGTGGAAAAGGTCAATGTACTTTATACCACAGTTATCTGGTCAGTCCTTCTTTAGTTAGTATGACTTATAGGCTTCTCGACAATTTAAAAGTTGTATTGCTAGAAATTATTTGATTTTAATGTTTTCCTTTTAAAAGGCGTACACAAAAAGCGTTTGACAATCTATTAACTATTTTTACTAAACAAAAAAAAAACAATACAACACAAACTCTCATAAAACATCAAAATAAAACATACCATTAGGCGTTTTCCTGCGCACAACAGCGGGTGGCTGCGGACGGCTGGCGGCGACAGGTAGCGACAGGTCGAGGAAGTACTCAGCCCTGTCTGACTGATGGAGACACTCTTGACATTCCAGGGTCGAGACTAGGAAGCCGCGGAATACCTGGAAGAGAGGTGGTGGTCATGAGTTTGTGTGGATGTTGGAGTTGAAATCTCATGCTTATGTAGACCTGGTCTTTCTGGTTTTATGCTTGTTGCTGGTATTCTCATATTTCTAAAATACATTCAAATCTAACAAAAACACTTAAATTTCCCACATTTTGAATTTTTTTATAACATTTATTTGTTTTGTCGTCGAAAAGAGCGACTTTTTTAAGTTCAGCTAACTTCCTGGAAAAGGGAGGTTCCTCCGACCAGTCGAGTGTTGTGTCTGGTCCGGGCAACTACCCGATAATTGATTTCTTACTATTGTGTTTGCTCTAATCGTGCGGAGTACTCTAATATCGCGATGAAGGATTTTATAGTTAAGACATAGATATCGGTCAATAATATTATAAAATTCTCAGCTCCATTTTACTGAGATCACGCCTGTATTTATACATTGAAAAATCATTGATCAATGATAAAATCAAGTTGGACTACGCCATTAGGAATCAATATTTTGTAAAAAAAAAAGGTACAGAACTTCACTAGAAAAACTCCCGCTAAAGAACCGAGATTGCGACTTGAATTTGCCAAAACGCCATTGACCCGTGCAATCGGAATTATTAACCAGCTTCACGTACATATTGATATATTTACATGTAGCTCGAGTGAATTCGCAAAAATGCTATTGTTTATTTTATGTTATAGGGTTGATTAGAGTAGGCTATAGGTATATATTTGTATATTTTAAGTGTTGTTTTATATATTGTTTTTAAGTATCGATGTAGAAGTAGGTTCTACATTATTTTTTGTTTTTAAGTTTTATATTATATTAAGTAATTTTTAAGACCGCACTATCGCATTAGGTATTCACCTGTAATGATAGTTGTAAGGAAGATAAATAAATAAATAAAAAATAAATAAATAAATAAATAAATTTTAACCAGGGCCAGGTAAAAAGGGCTGCGTGATTGTAGTTACCGTCGCCCTAGATCGAAAGGCAACTGAAGGGTCATGGGTTTTACCTAGAACTGGAGAAAGTAATTGATGATGTCACACCTCAAAAAAAGGAACAGGCAATAAAACAAATATTGACATATTCAATTTGAAGTCTTTTAGGGTTCAAAAACTCAAAACTCGCATGCACATATACCACAGAGCACTATATATTTTTTTGTTGCCAGCAATTACCAGTCGCATTGCTGGGTCAAGGCCTTCTACACGGAGATTTAATTTCGGCTTATCTTCTAACTCATAAATACTGCTTCATGCGTCGTTATATTTTCAACTCATTCGAGCAGCAAAGCGAATGCTAAGCTACTACGCTAAATGCTCTGCCCTATATGATGGACGAGCCCACATTTCTACAGGTACAAATCTCAAATATATACAACACTCAATAAAAAAAAAAAAACATTTATTGCGGACAACATTGCACATTTAGTTCGCAACAAATGGTTGGACTTTGAATTTAAATAAAACAACAAAACGCTTAAATATCATCTGGATCATTTTATAATTATCCACCTAATTGCTTAGATTTAAGGATACTGTAGTTTTACACCATTAAGGGCTTGGTCATATTACCACAGCGCGGCATCGTTAAATGATAATAATTACGTTCTTCAATAAAAAGAAATAGTCACCTGTAAAATTAGTTTCTATTCTAGAAAAAGGGAGCAAATATAAAAAAAAACCTTAAGGTATGTCAAAACACACTCCAATACACGCAGTTATACACCGCTGAATTTTAATCGTTTTAATCCCGTGGAGGGTCGATCCGGTACATGAAACACTATCGATTTGTAAATGATAAATGATCTTTATTTTGCAAGTAGGTTTTATAAAAACACTTTTACACGTCAATTTTTTTTTTTCGTCAATTAGTGCTAGATGAGGCAACAACAAAAAAAAGGTACTTTATTTTTTAATTTTATCTTTACAAATCGATAGTGTTTCATGTACCGGTTCGACCCTCCACGGGATTAAAACGATCAAAATTTAAGGGTGTATAAGGAGAATTATTATTGCACTAAATGATTGTTACAGATCAAGTTTTTATTGAGCTTATAAAACATTTTGCCGGTCACCTTGCTAAGTTTTGACTAAGATGTGGCATTCCCTGCCGTAGTCTGTTTCATGATAGCCTGCTGCCACCTAGAGGTCTTTAAGTCAAGATTGAATAGGTTACTTCTAGATAAGCATGCTCCGTCGTCGACCACAACATCGTCTCTTTCTATCAGGTGAGATAGTGGTTAAGCGCGAGTCTATCAATAAAAAATATACTAGTGGTCCTTCCCGGCTTCGCACGGCTGCAAATTATATACAAACCTTCCCAGTTTATTGGTCTTTCTGTTTTAGTAAAAATCGGTGCATCAAAATCGGTTAAGTGATTGGTTAGAAGTTAGTGGATAAATAAAAGGTGCAAGGGACAGCCCTCCACAAACTTTAAGGGCTTGCTCAGTAGACGAAACTGAACAACCCACCATAAAAATTTTTTCAGGAAACGAAAAAAAAATTCAGCCTCTCCATACAACTGTCCAATCAAGTTAATAAGTTTTGTATGGTGAAGCGTATTTTTTTTTTCGTTTCCTGAAAACATTTTTTTTTGGTATGTTGTTCAGTTTCGTCTACTGAGCAAGCCCTTAAAGTTTGTGGAGGGCTGTCCCTTACACCTTGTATACAGATGTGGATGCATTCTCGCGGCTATCCTGGTACACGGTGATTTTTTTACGGTAGGTAAATCCCCGCCCTTGGGCGGAGCGAGAGATAGTGTCTGACTCTGACTAAAAAACCGACCCCTTTCCTTCGTACGTTTTAATACCAGGGCCGAGCCTCCCTTTTGGAACTAGACTGTTGGCCGCAGTAGGCTTCAACCCCATTCATTTTGCGTTACTTCCCGGTGCATTTATTGTGCACAGTAATTTAGGTCTAAAATTGCAATCATGCTCCCTATAAATACGACACTAAGCACCGACACAAAAATTTACAGCTCAAAAACTCAAATTCTAACAACTATCGTTATAACTATAGGATAAAGAACGCCATTCAAGAAAAAAATCACAATTCCTTCAATAAAAATGTACTCCCGGACTTATTTTATACCTTTATTACCTGTTCAGGTCTAAGCATAGTGTCCGAGGCCTGTTGACCGTAGAATTTGACTTTTTGCTTGACCTCGCCGTCGACCTTTGCAGGGTCAACTTTGGAGCTCATTCCTAAACTGGTGAGTATCACTGACTGATATCGTCGGAGATCCTCGGACCTGTAAATAGAAGGGCTTTGTTAATATAGATTTGTAACGGCCTGGTCACGGCTTCAGTCATAGCTTCGGCCGGCGCGGCGAGCGGTGGCGTGTGTGCTTCAAACATTTTCATACTTTTGATTTTACCGCTCACCGCTCCACGCTTTGCTACCACTCACAGCGGTAAGGTTTTGAACGGGCCGTAAGAGCTCATACATACAAGCAACATGTAGCCAACGGCAGAGGTAACTGCAGCCGTCGACCTATAGTATAGACCTATCTTATACAAGGTGCAGTTTTAAAACTGCACAATATTTCAGGAGGTTGTAGTAAAACTCATAAATAGTCATATAAAAAAACGATACCTGGTCAATAATCAGTAATACTTGTTATTTAATTTTTTAATTACTCTAAACTAAATCGATTGATCGATGGCCGCGGGGGCGTGGCTAGGGTGTGGCGAGCGGGATGATGATTGGATGATACTTTATTTATGAAACTATCGTTGCGAGTTAGTGTGTGTGAAAACGACCTTTATTGTTCCGTGTTTGTGTGTGTGAAAAAAAGCGCAGTTATAAAAAAAAAAAAATTACCTACTTATTTTATTATTGATTCGGGTCGAGAATCACTAACATAATTACCTCCTGAAATATTTTGCAGCTTCAAAACGACACCTTGTATACATAAAAATGAATCCCTATTTTCCTTGGTCACGCCATCACGCGTGAACGGCTGGACCGATTTCGCTAATTCTTTTTTTGTTGTAGTTGTGTGTTTATGGAAATAAAATGAAAATTAGGGTAGTGTAGGGTAGAGTAAGGTAGAGTATGATAGAGTAGGGTATATTAGGGTAGAGTAGTGTAGAGTAGGGTATAGTAGGGTAGGGTGAGGTATAGTAGAGTAGAGTAGGGAAGAGCGGGAGCGGAGCCTCGGGCAAAAGCTAGTATATAATATATTTGTTGAATGTTCCAACTTTTAAGATCAGCAGCAGCCGTCGTGTGACAC
Organism: Mythimna ferrago; assembly: GCA_910589285.2. NCBI lineage: Eukaryota > Metazoa > Arthropoda > Insecta > Lepidoptera > Noctuidae > Mythimna > Mythimna ferrago. The sequence goes on along the minus strand of OU342691.1, from coordinate 23,157,678 downwards.
TTGATACATAGTCAAATGTCACTATAGATCGACGGCTACTGCTGACTTATCGAGGGCTGCAGTAAAATGGTCTGATGGCACTGCTGTGGCCGGCGTTAACGATATGTTTCGACATATCGTTAATGCCGGACCGGAAAAATTTACCTGCAGCGGTCTTCTCGTCCGATAATAATTTAGGTGTCTTCAAGGCTAGGAGTGAATAAGCTCCTAACAAAACCAGTACGCTTCACCATCAACGTTTGCTTCACTGTTTACTATCAGATGAGATCGCAGTCAAGCACACAACACACAATCAGGCTTTTTAATGTTCCAACTGTTGGGACTCAGGCCTCCTCTCTAGGAGAGAGGGCCGTAATCCACCACGCGGGCCCAGTACGGGTAGGTGAATATCACATGACTTCGAATTTTTGGTTCTAGGACATGCCGGTTTCCTCACGATGTTTTCCTTCACTGTTTTGAGAGCAGTGGTGATGAAATAAATTACACAAAGTAACGCGCCTGGCTGGGTGAACCCGCAACCTACAACTTGTAAGTCGGGGCCATTACCACTCAGCCTCCACTATTCTCAGTCGCAGTCAAGCACTAGTTTAATAAAATAATAATAATAATATTCCACAACTACCACACAACGCCGTCTAGTCCCAAGCTAAGCAGAGCTTGTGTTATGGGTACTAGACAACTGATAAACATACTTATATATTTCTAAATAAATACATATTATAGATAAATTACACCCAGACACAGAACAAATGATTATGCTCATCACACAAAACATTTGTCCTGGGTGGGAATTGATCCCACGACCTCCGGCATAGCAGTCAGGGTCACTAACCACTAGACCAACAGGCCAGTCAATCATCCAAAAAATAAATCATACCTGACAGCTTCAAGTAAATGCCTGAGCAGCTCATGAGCGTCATGCTGGTCGCCGCCACCGAACTGCGGCAATTTGTTCACCAGAGCCGAGAGCAGCTTCCGAGGAGTATACACTCCGCCTTCTCCTGAAAAGACAGACCAAATAACGTTAATTTACAATTAAATGCCAAAAAAAGATTGCTTTTGTATATTCCTGTAGTAAAATTTAGTTGCCAAATTTAGTGGTTTGGTTTTGGGCACGCCACAATCGAAGATAAGTCTCCTCTTTGATGAGTCGTTACAGAGGCGGCGCTACAGCGTTGGCTTGCGGACGGCGAGCAATGGGTAGCTCGCCGTTCGATAAGAAGGACCAAGCCCGGGCCAATGGCGCATCGTGTTCTATGCTTCGAAGAGATGTTCGCAAAAAGTGACTAGATACGTAAGGTGAAAGAAGTACCGCGGCCTTGAAATAGGAAAGGCAACTGAAGAAACACAAATGGATTTTAGTCGGTAAAGTCTTACGACACTCCTCCTTCCTTCCCTCCACTGATCGGGAAAAGTTGTTCGATGATTTCTCACCCCTAAACAAAAAGGTAACATAGAAGATAATAAATACTTTCCCTGACAGATACTTTTCATTTCCATTGAAAGACAAAATATACATAGACAGGCATGTTTTTTTTCAAGGTCAAGTTAACAGAACACCTGTGAAACCACTTTTCCAACACATGTGTCACAAAATCAATAAACACTGCATTATTAAACAGCTGCATTGTTATTATCACTGTAACGTTTATTTATTTATAAAAGATAGAGTAGTGACAACATGGCAGGTGCATAAAAATAAATATATTAGTGAGAAAACTGGGGTATTAAATTAGTTATGTATAGAAGGTGCAGATCTGAAATCACAAAAAAAAACCAGGGGGCAATTATGTTAGTGATTCTCGACCCGAATTAGCAATAAAATGGGTAGGATTTATTTATTTAATTTTATTCTTATTTACTGAAATTGGTAAAAGCGTTTCGTAGAGTAAGTGGGCGGAGCCTGGTACAGGCTGTCGCATGACATGACGCGCAATAAATCTTAACGGCTAAATCCATTTTTTTAATGTTTATTAAGAGAGTTATTCTGAATACCACTCAAAATTAAAAAAATAAAATAACAGGTATTATTGATTATGGACTAGGTATCATATTTCTATATGATTATTTATGAGTTTTATAACAACCCCCTGAAATTTTGTGCAGAATTTAAACTGCACCTTGTACATATAGTTAAAAAAACATACGAATATATAATCATTTGTTAAAGTAATACAATGTAAGTCTATACCAGGGATCGGCAAGTAGTTTTAAGTGGGGTCCGTATAACGTTGAACATTTTTGTCGAGGTCCAAAAAAAAAGACAATAATGCTACAATAGTTATTTCAAACTAGCTGTGCCCGCGACTTCGTTCGCTTGGACTACAGAATTTTGAATTTATTTTTTCTAAAATAAAAGTAGCCGATGTTACTCCTTATTACATCAGCTACCTGCCAAAAAAGTCCTGTCAAAATCGGTCCAGCCATTCCAGAGATTAGCCCGGATAAACAAACAGACAGACAGACAAAAATTTAAAAAAATGTTATTTTGGTTGTACCGTATATACACCACAAATTTTTAATTAGTAGGTACACATACTTAAAGGGCTTATTAGAAAAGGCCTTGTTATTTTATAAGTAAAATCTCAATAAATAATATTCATAAACAGCAAAGTTATTAGCGTTGGTTTATGTCCCAAAATGTCACTCAATTTATGGAAATATTGTACAGGCTATTGATTAATGAATGAATAAGTGACAATTGTTAAGGAAAAACACTGCCCGCAGTATTTTCCACTAGCAATTGTTATGTATGATTGATTCTATAATGAATTTACCTTTTCGTGGTCAGGTTTAGGATTTCGGTTTTTTCTACTTTTGACTGCAAAAATATGATCGGTAACAGGTACAGAAAAAGCCCCATTTTTTTGTGTACTAATTAAAAAGTAGGGGTGTATATTCATACGCATGTAGTGAAAAGCAGTTATTTCAATATTACAAACAGACACTCCAATTTTATTTATATGTATAGATAGAGTACTATACTACAGAAGTACTATGATGTAGTGTATGAATACACTACATCATAGTACTTATGTATGACAGTCGCAAGCGCGCTGCAGTTTCGTAAGGACACGGGATGCGCGAGGCCAATGTGAAACGCTCCCGCACATTTTTTTACATGAAATATGGCATGTCGTTATGTAATTACTCCGTTAGTTTGATTCTACGTGGCTCTTAAATGTTTGAATACATATAACAATAATAGCTAGTTATATGACCATATTATTTAACAAATATCCGGCGGTCCCATGGCCGACCTTCCGCGGTCCGGACTCGGACCGCGGTCCGCCTGTTGCTGACCGTTGGTCTATACTATCTATTTTTTGTAATGAATGAACTCAAAAACTACTGGACTATTTTAAAAAAATCTTGCTCCAGTAAAATCCTACTTGATGAGTGACATAAGCCGCTGGCAGAAACTAGTAATATTTATGTAAAGGAAAGGGGTTTTTCAGACGACACAGCTGTTTGTGTATAAAATAATTCCGCAACTTCCGCAACGTTGCATAATCATTCGACCTAAGAATGAAGAAAATTTTCACTTTTGTATAAATAAGCAAAAACATGTTGCTCAATATCACGTTCAATTATCCCATTGTTGAGCTAAGAACTGTTAGATAACCTCTTGTATGGAGAATGATGAGCAATAGAGCAAAACAACACTAGGTTGTTAGGGACTTTAGGTCTTAAACTAGTGCTTTTCTACCTGTCCTTATCCTATCATACATCAGGCTATCATTGCCTCCCTTTTCTTTCATACCTCTTGTCACACAATTCAAACATCTTTGTTCGCCATCTTCATCCATCCAGATGTATGCTTATTATGCTAGAACTAGACTGCGCACACGTGTGGCACACACGTCGATCTGGGCGCGTCGGTCTCCATACATTTTATTATGGAAATTAGAATTGTAGAGATTTATCCACGTCACGCCACGCGACACGTCGAATCAGTCGTGTTACACGAGTGCGTCGGTCTAATGTAGTCCTTTTTTTTTTTTTTTTTTTTTTTTTATGGTGGGAAAAAATCATGCATTGACATCCCCCGCCCTTGGGTGGAGCGGGAGATAGTGTCAGACTCTTACTGACTAAAAGACCCACCCCGTTCCTTCTAGCCTTCATACCGGGGCTCGAGCGCCCTTTCGGATAACCCTGGCCCCAGTAGGCTTCGACCCGGCTGGGTCCCTGCTGTTGCTGACAACTCCTTGAGGCGCGCGGGAACAGCGCGCGCCGTCGACGCCTTGGGCTTGGTCCGGACAGTTACCGGACGGCCGGACAGCGAGCTACCCATTGCTCACTGTCCGCAAGCCCGCGCCTACGGTGGCCGGAAATCGGGATCAGAATCCCGGCGGCGGCGGCGGCGGCGATAACGCCGTTGCCTGATGCGTTCGGCCTCCTCCTTTGCGAGCATTACTGCTTCGCAGAAGTCGGCGACCGCCTGCCACTCCTCCTCGCTCCGGACCATGGCCTCAACCAAGGCCCGGCGCGAGAGGTCTCCGCCGCCGATCGCCCCCACGAGGGCACGGCGATGCTCCGCCCAAGCAGGGCACACCTCGACTGTGTGCTCCACCGTGTCCTCCGGGCATTCCACACAGTGGCGACACCCGGGCGTCACTTCCGCACGAATCCGGTGCAGGTCTAATGTAGTCCTAGCGTTACTCTTTTAGACATGCGTTTCATGCCTCCCCTTCATATGACTATACAAAGATAAACGATTTCCTTTCAACTCTCCAGTCACTGGCGCCATTTTCAAACTTCCTCTAATAACTTTCTCGTAGTCACTGAAGCCTATAAATATGAAGCTAAAAAGTCATTTTTACAGTTTCGCACGAGTAATTTTAGCTCACAGAAAATTTACACTAACACAACATCATATACAAATACAATCTTATTTTTAGTATATTTATGAAACCTGAAACTGTCTAGTATTTTTATGTAAAGATTTTTTGTACAAAATTTCAAAACTATAAAAGGTGTAAGGGACAGCCCTCCACAAACTTTAAGGGCTTGCTCAGTAGACGAAACTGAACAACCTTCCACAATTTTTTTTTTCAGGAAACGAAAAAAAAAAATCAGTCTCACCATACAAAATGATAAACTTGATTGGACAATTTGTATGGCGAGGCCGATTTTTTTTTTCGTTTCCTGCAAAAAATTTTTGTGGAGGGTTGTTCAGTTTCGTCTACTGAGCAAGCCCTTGAAGTTTGTGGAGGGCTGTCCCTTACACCTTGTATTATGAGAAATCACAAAGTTATAAACATGTTATGTCAACAAAAATACAGGGTCACCGGGCTATCTAGGCGACTGAGGGGTTCTAACCGGTTGTTTTGCACTTGCACCTAAATGTTTGATGGCGCCTAACACCCGCTATGATCTGTCGTGACCTGTGTTGTGCTTAGTATCGGTGGTGACTAACTTTTTTAACTGTTTTTGGGAAAAATTATAACAAGGTGTAAAACCTATTAGAATCTATTTAGTTACTGATTCTGAAAATACTATATTTAGGTTTTGCATATACCTACTAAAAATAATGTTGTACAAAATAAATAGTCTACATACTTTAGATTTCCGTCTACAATCTTAACTTCTATAGTTGGTAATACAGCCGATCAAGGCAAGAGGGCACAATTACGCACGTACCATTATGAACATTTATGCAATCGGTGAGGAAAACGCGTTATTCAGGGTTACGCTACGTAAACACGAGAATTTTAAGTTTACAATCAAGGTTTTGATGTTTTAACCCAGTTTATTAAGGAACAGGAACTTCACGACCCATCGTAATTTACCTACACTAATATTATAAAGTAGGAAGTGCTGGTCCGATTGCTAAAATTTTTCCACTGATAGAAAGCTGTTTTATTCCTGAGTGACATAGGCTTGGCAGATGGCCATTGGGGCCCGGAAGACGCAGCGTTGGAAGGCCTCCTACAAGGTGGACCGATGACCTAGTGAAGGTGGCGGGATGCACAGGGTCGTTTATTGTGGCGACACTTGGGGTGGCCTATGTCCAACAGTGGACGTCTATCGGCTGAAATGATGACATTGGCTTTTATGTACGCGGGCAAAAGCTAGTTACTAATATGGGTAACGTTTATAAAAAAAAAAAAAACTGGTGGGTTTTAAACAAAACAAATGACATTATACCGGTTTTACCTGTACCCCAGGGGAAAAACTCGTAAACAAGTATGTTATGCAATCATTTACACTGCCGCGCTAAGTGCTATAAAGACCGAGAAACAATGGCTATCTTTGTGATTCGCAATAAATTAAAACGATTAATGTCATACGCAGTCTTTTAAAACGGACGTAAAACGCTTGAGTTTAATTTTATTTATGACTAAACTTGCTTCTGTCAGCGACTTCGCCGGGTGGAAAGAAAGTAGGGTTCTCCATACGAATTTTGGATACCCGTTTCATCCCTTTAGGGGATGATTTTTGTAAAATCCTTTCTTAGCTTGCCTACGTCATATAAAAAACTAAAACCCGACTACGACAAAAAAAAAAACAACGCTGAAAAAGTATGAAACAAGATTTTCAGGATCCTAAAATAAACAAGGTAACTGGAAAAACAAGAACAGAACAAAAAGAAAAGCCGTAGTCACACGTTATTAAAGTGTTTCGGTTGGTACCTGTGTGTGTGACTGCGGCTTTTCTTTTCGTTCTGGTCGGATAAAATGGAATAGAGCACGTTTCTAATTCCAGTAGTTTTGGCTGTTTCGCGTTGACATGTCTAGTCAGTCAGTTTCTTTTTTACATGTATATGAACGTAGACGAAGTAAAAGGAGTAGGTATGTATGGATCTTAGCAGGTCTGCAGGGCCGTTTGTGTCTCCACGGCTCTGGAATACTAAGAGTTACTGAAGGACACGGCTGTGCTCCTCCTAAGCGGGGCACACCTCTAACGTATGCTCAACCGTGTCCTCCAGGCAGTCTGCACAATGGCGACACCCGGGAGTTTTTTCCGCCCATACCATGTCCAGTGAGAACCTGCATCATGCGGAGGACGCCTGGGGCGTCACCAGCCGCTGCTCAAAGAGGAGACTTTTCGCCATAATTGTGGCGTACCCGAAGGAAGACGTTTGGGTTTTAGCCAGTAAAAGTCTGAAACTCCCTTTCGCTCCAACCAGAACGAGAAGAGTTATTTGATGATATCCCAACCTCAACAAAGAAACAGCATCTAAGCAAGTGGCGTTCATTAGATTCTGCCTACTCTCAAAGTACAAAGACCGGAGTTCATAAATTTTAATATATAATTCTGAAGGTTGAATGTACGGGTCAGTGTAAATTCTCAGCCGCAATGCGTCTTTACAGATTTGCCGCTTCAAAGGACGCGACATCGCGTGGAGGTTTCAGATTTGAGGCCGAAGCAGCCAAAACAAATCGCTAATTAACTTAGCATAGCTAAAGAGATTGAAAAGAAAATCGATAGTTAAATTAACATAATGTAGCTAGACGCGGTAATAAATTGAATTTCGTTTGTCGTGATCACAACTAAGTAAAACTTTATATAGAAATAGACCTATTGGTCCTATGTCATCCTATACATGTGGATGGATGGAGAGAGATGAAGCCCAAAGAAAAGATGGATGGATTTTGTGTTTCGTTCGTCTCGTTTAACTCTTTGATTCCCAGTGTCGCTTGTATGTAGCAGAAGAGCACGCGAGATGGAGTATTTGGCATAACTTTCACACAGCGTCTTGTGCTATGAGTACTGACAACTGATAAACATACTTATACACCACTAATTTTTAATTAGTACAAATACTTAAAGGGCTTATTAGAAAAGGCCTTGTTATTATTTAAGTAAAGTCTCAATAAATAATATTCATAAACAGCAAAGTTATTAGCGTTTGTGTTTATCCCAAAATGTCTCTCAATTGATGGAAAAATTGTGCAGGCAATTATTGATTATGAATGAATAAATGACGATTAAAATGGAAAAACACTGCCCGCAGTATTTTCTACTAGCAATTGTTATGTATGATTGAATCTATGATGAATTTACCTTTTCGTGGTCAATTTTAGGATTTCGGTTTTTTCTACTTTTGAATACAAAAATATGATCAGTAACGGGTACAGATACAGCACCATTTTTTTGTGTACTAATTAAAAAGTTGGGGTGTATATTTTTAAATATAGACAAATTACATCCAGACACAGAACAAACGATCGTGCTCAACAAATATACGACCCTAGCGAAATGGTAACGAAAATATTTGTGGGATTAATCAGACGTAAAGGTTAAGCCAACTTAACCGAACGACCTTTCCGAAAAAAAGAAGTAAAGAGAAAAAAGTTTACGTCACAATACTCTAGTAAAGTTCATAGGAAAAGTACTATTACATTGAATACGTTATCTATATCAAATGCGCATACTTAATGCTCGTCTTTGACCATGGCGAATTTACATAAGCATCAGTAAAATAACTGTTAGTTACAGAATCGTAAATATAATAAAATCGGGGCAGCTAAAAGCCCCCGACCACAAAATTAATGTTTTATTTAGGCTCACGCTTCACCACTATCTCACTTGATAGTAAGCGATGATGTGGCCGATGTTAGAACACGCTTGCCTAAAAGTATCTTATTCACTCCTGACTTAAAGACTTCCAAGTTGTAGCTATCACGAAACAGACTCCGGCAGGAAATTCCACACCATAGCTGTACGCACATCTAATGTATTCCTTAAACGTTTTGTGCGTATGGGTGGGACGTCCATTATCACTCTGATGTTAGGAGACTCATACAGTTTTTAAGTTATTATTATTTGTGGTGGCTTAAATATGTGGTTGATCGAACAGACTGGCTGCGGAAGGCGATGGATCAAGTGCTGTGGTGCTTGGAAGAAACTTATGAACAATAAAGCTTTAGAACGACCCACACGAGTAACACGCCTGTATGCATTTGTACGTAGAATGACGTCGCGTGGCGTGGATCAAGTGTAGCTCTACAGGTCTAGTTTCTATATAAAATGTATGGAAGACTCACGCGCCCAGATCGGAGTGTGTGGCACACGTGTGCGCAGTGTAGTTCTAGCTTAATGGACTGCAATAGGTATTGACTGATTAATTATCTTGGGCAAATAATTGGGTAAGTAGGGTGTTAGGAGTCGTGTGGGGTGATTGGGTGAAGGTCCGCGGAATCCGATGGATGCGAAACGCTAAGGACCGGTAGTTTGAGCGACGTTTGGGGGAAGCCTATGTCCAGCAGTGAACATTATTCGGCTGTAATGATGATGATGGGCAAGCAATAGTACAAGCTGGCATAAGATCTATCTTCCTCGCATTTTTTGTTAGTGCAGTAAATACAATAACGTCATTAATAAACTAACATTTACAATTGATTGATAACTGTTTTGAGGTGAAAATCGAAAATCCACTATGACGACAATGATAAGCACCGTCATTTGTCGTCATACAAGCAGAAACCAGTTCAAAGATTATTTTATTGCATAAGTTAAGGTTGTTGATCCAAATCAAAAGATAAGAATTGAACTTTAATTATGTAATATTTTTATTTGGCTTCTATTTTATCTCAGAATGTGTCAATAACTTAGATAATTGTCTAAGTTCTTAGGGGACATTAAAATGATATTTGGTGGAGGACACCAAATGATATTGGGATTTTCCATTAGGATATTTCTTTACATCTAGACACGTGGGAAAAAAGAAAATAAAACTAGTGAATAGCTCCCATGTATATAGTTAATTAGCCAAATATAATGGGCTTATTTACCTATTTAACACTTTATGCACTTAAAAGTTAAAGGTACAGGAGGAGGCCTTAATGCCTAAGGCATTGCCTGCACAGGCCGGTTTATACATGGCACACTGAGCGTGTGGTTGGTCAAACTCATACAGTTTCACAAGTTGTTCTGTGTCTAACCAGTTAGATATGTCCTACAAGGAACAATAAAATCCCAAACAAAAATAAATTTAAAAAGAAAGTAGATATAGAACTGATCTATATTCAAATAAATGCAATTTTATTTAAATGTGCACGGTAATAACAACCTAATGTCGCTTTCAAATTCCACATTAAAATAAAACAATGGAATGAAATCTGTTTTAAAAACATTAATAATAATATTTCTTTACTTTTACCAAGTTAATAAACTAAAATTCGTAATGGCTATAACATCAGCTACTAATTCTGATGTAAAGCAAGTTCCATAATATTTTTAAAACATGTCCAGACTGTTGGTTAGACAGTGGAAGCGTGAAATCAGGTCACTATCTAAATATAGGTAACCTATGATGTGGGTTGGCTCCAAATTATACTTAGACATGTTGACAACATAACATAGGCATGTATTTTATATAAAGTCAAATAGGATAGTTATAGCCCAGTTGCTACAGTAAGTGGAATTCTCTGCTGGAGTCTGTAGTTTCTGATAGCTACAACCTAGAGTCTTTAAGTCAAGAGTGAATAGGTTATTTCTGGGCAAGCATGCTCTATTATTAAACACATAATCTATCATCAAATGCGATCTATCTACTTACACAAAGACAAAGAACAAAGAGGTTAAGTTTGTTTTTTTTTGTTTGTAGGAGGTAATCTACTGAAGTACTGGTCCGATTGCTAAAAATTTTTTACCAATAGAAAGCTGTTTTATTTCTGAGTGACATAGGTTATATCGTATGTACGCAGCCGCGGGCAAAAGGTATAAATATTTAAAAATAATAATAAAAGAAACATTACACTATGTATATATATATATGTTTTGTATGTATATATGTAATCGATAATCACCAACTAATGGAGAAAGAAATTTTTTGGATACCCAAAGGAACTAAAAAATGGAGTCAAAAAACAGGGCCCCCAATGAGAGGATGGAAAGACAAAATCGACCTGACCTTGGAACCATACTGGACAAGGGTCCAATGAAAGTAGATGGAGGAAGCCTATGCCAAAAGGTACACTGAACTGAGGAATATACTCTAGTACTACAGACAGAGTTGGAATACAAATGGAAATATGTAACCACTACAAGTTTTGAAATAAATAAATATTTTATTTATTAATTCATTAAACCCCAAGCTGACGCCGGCATTCACTCTCTCATTGTTTTTCTATTGTGTCTCTAATAATGGTATACAAAAGGTTAAAAGATTATCTCTGGAAGTAGCAGCTGATCCAATTAGAACCCAGTTCACTAAAGAGGCAAAGACAAAGAATTTGATAGAAATAAAAATTAGAATAAAATGTGATGCCCAGCAGTGGAAGGGACAAGAACATGTGATTCTACCCAGAAATACAGAAAACAAAATAAATCATTGTTATGTGCTGTAATCAAACAAAGCTCTTGTTTATAACAGTATGACACATAGGTACTCTACTAAGGTTTAAGGACAAAGGAAATCATAAAACTGTTGTACATTTGGTATCAGACATTTGTAAATGTAAATAAAAAATATGAACAGAAATAATTATTTGTTTATGTTTGTATATGTCTGGAAGTATTTAATTCATTGTTTTTTTGTTCACTGGTTGAAGACTAAACTTTTCATAGTATTGGAACCTTCAAAATGTATGATGGTTCTTATAGTAATAGGCACAGATTCTGAACCATATTTCTTTTTTTAAATACGAGATGTTTTTAAGATGATATAGTACTTACAAAATGTTTGGCAATGATTGCAGTCATAATAACTGCATTTTCTTACATCAACAAATTATGCAACCTTGATTTAATTTCATTGAAAAAAAAAACTGCTGTTTTTATTGTGATTTTATCTAAATTACTGGTTTTAGTATCCAAAAAGTCATTGTATGTGAAGAATTTAATATAGTATTTATTTATATAACATGCAGTTTTGATGCTATTATGATTCAGAATAGCAGTAAAAATTTTAATATTGCATTCATAAATATTCTATTATAGATCAGTTACTAAAACATTAAATTCCTATTCTATACAATGCTGATATAAGGCAATAACATTCAAGTTTATTTTATACATAGATGTCAAGGTATTATAAAGGGAATGAGACAATAAATCAATAAGTACATACCTGCTTGCAGTTCACTCAATGTTTCTGATAATGTGCGAGTCAGGGTACCCCACTCAGCTAGCTGCCCTGTGATTGGTGGAAGCTCCACCTCCTTTCCATCATCACCGTCAGGTTTCAGTTTCAACTTTCCGCCAGGCAATGTAAACCTTTCCCCAGGAGTAGCCATCTCTTGAAGAACTTGTAACAAATATGGTGTTTGCACCAAGCATTGCATGACTGAATTGAAAAAGCAAGTATTTCCTAGATTTGTGAGCCCTCTAACCCTCTGAAGACTAAAGGCCGCTTTGTCCTTCCCTTTAGATAATGGGTCAATTTTAATAACAGTTTCTATCGTTTGTATGTCAGTTTTTAAGTCCTGATTATAAGGCAGTTCTATTGGAGGGAGTGATTTGGCATTCCCACCACCAACTGCTTGCTTCTTAAGGTATTCTACACACTCATGGAGCTTTTTAGCACTAGAAGCAGTAACTTCATTGTTGCAGTTGTAGCAGTAAACGTCCCAGGTCGTTGTGTTGGCTGTGAGTGCATGGCAGTCAGAGCGAGGAGTTTTGAAGTGGTTCATTGCGTGTTTGTTGCGCGTCCGACCGCAGAGCTGCGTGCCACAGCGCAAACACATCCACAACGAAAGGTCCTCCTCATAGTCGGGGTCAGAGACCTCGTTCTTGGACGATTTCTTACACTCGGAGCATTCATTCTGGAAGCCGCCCGTTTTGAGCGCCTTCTTCAGCTGGGTCAGGTCTACGGCTTTGGCTACATGAGGACATGCGGATTTGACGTTCTCGTCGCAAGACTCCGTAGATTCGTCGCCGTTCTCACCGGGATCGCTCTGTCTCTTTTTCTTAACCATTGTCACGTCTCAATGTAACCGTCTGCAATACGTAACAAGATACATGTGGTAAGAATAACTGCACTAGCACAAAAAGAATAAAATGTCAAATCTGTGTCGATAGCCATTGCACGCGTGACAACGCACATTCATCGCGTATGGCCCTCAGGAAACGTGCAAACATGCCAAAGGACTATTAATAAAATTATCGCCTACTTACAGTTACATACGACAGCCAAAAACTATGTTTAGAACGGCAAGAATAACAAAAAGATTAAGTTTTCCAAAATTTTGTCAGAAAAGTGTACCACCGTCAACCATCTTTCTTAACAATGTTACCAAAGTAACAAAAATATAGAAAAAGTAAAAAAAACACCCCTTTCCACGAAATATTTAGTGACTCATTGAGTAGAACGTAGTCAAGGAATCGACTAATTCGAATTTGATTAGCAGCTGTCATCAATTTGGAATTGATCCTCACCTCTAGTTTTTTGCGCCATCTAGTAGCGATCAGATAAACCAAAATTCTGAAACGTCAACATGATCGTGATGGAATCTGCTAATCAAATTGTGAATTTTCATTGATTTTTGTTAAATTTACGTCGGAATTTGTGAATATTGTGATAAAATTAAGTATTTTGAAGTGTGGCACAGCACGCCATGTGATATAAATATGTGGTTCGTTGGTAAATTGCTCAAATAAATAAAGTGAAAGAAGTTGTTGATGGTGATCAGTTTTTAGTGTTCAAAAATTAGCAAAATGTCATTGCCTGGGAATGGAATCTTCGTGGTGCAGGGCGAGATGGCAATGCTCGTCACTGCCATGCGCCGGAGTACGCGGTGGGGCTCACACTCTTTCCCAAACGAAGAGTATGATGTCCTGATGAGAACCTTTCAAGATCTTAAGACTATCTTGAATCAAGTGGATGATTTGCGTCTGTTGGACCCGGCGACATACCTTAGCCCGTTCCTAGAAGTGATAAGAAGCAAGGAGACCACTGGTCCTGTTACTAGTCTAGCGCTCTCTGCCATACACAAGTTTTTATCTTATGGACTTATAGGTAAGTGTTACCTTTTATATGAACTGGTAATTCTTCTTAGTTATATATACCAATTAGTTAATGACTATTTATATCTGATCAGAATCAAAGCGGAACTAAATAACAATTTGGTTCTACTGAAGTATTGACATTGCTACTTTCTAAAATTGAAACAGCTTATGCAAGATGAAATAAACAATAATTTTATGCAATTTTCATAGAGGCAATATACATTATTATTTCTTCTAAGCTTATTCAATTAGAAGAAACAAGAATCTTTCCAATAAAAGTGAGATTATTTTGTGTATTTCAAAGTATCTAATAAGAAACAAAAGTACAACTTATAAATAAACTTAAAAAAAAATTAAGTGGAACTTTCAAACTATTGTTTAATTATTGTATACTTAATTAAGTACATTTGACCATATGAGACTTATCAATATCTAGGTATTAAGCAACAGTAATAATAGGGTAGTTTTCAGGGTCAAAATAATTACACTTTATTTAGTCCATATTTTAGATTATAAAAAAATATTGGACACATATTTTTTCTTTCGATTAAATAAAAAATAACAAAGATAGCATAGACATAGCCCATTAAAGTTACGTGCGACGTCACACCGTGCGAAAAAATGCAGCACGGCGTGACGTTACACGTAACTTTAATGGGCTATATCTTTGTAATTTTTGGTTCAGTTTACAAATAAAAAAATATGTGTCCCTTATTTTTGAATAATCTAAAAGACGGACTAATTACATTTTTTACAGCAACTAGCCTATTACCATGTTGGTATATAACCAGATGTGTGTGTGTGATGTGTGTAGATAAACAAATCAAAAGTACATTTAGAGATGGTAGGTGGCCTTCTATAGTGTCTGCCTACCCTCATGGCCAAAGGTGTAAGTTTATGTATATGTGGGAATATCAATTATTTGACTGCCCGCACAAGTCGGACATATCTGAATGTTTGTGCCGAGCTGGTCAAAAACTGACTGGTCGAGGCAACTGACCCACTGTGCAAAACATTTACATCCCATATTTCAATTAATAATACCAAGCTCCCAAAAAAATTGCCATCTTCTATATTTCTTAATTAAGGGGCCGGCGACGGATGAATTTCCATACAAACGTAATACGACGCTCATTTGCAGTTGGAGCATATTTCCAACCTATTATGATAATATTCGGTTATAGACAATATTTATCTAGGTTCCTACGTCGAGAATATTAGAAATATTGTTATTTTTAATACAGGAAAAGCCAAATGGCATGTTTTGCCATTTACGCTTTAAAAAAGTGTGAAATACAATTCGCTTAAATTTCTTTTTGTTTTTTTTAAAAAGAAAGACGTAGGAACCTAGATAAATATTGTCTATAACCGAATATCATCATAATATGTTGGAAATATGCTCCAACTGCAAATGAGCGTGGTATTACGTTTGTATGGAAATCCATCCGTCGCCGGCCCCTTAACCTTTCAGATACCGTCAATTTGAGACACAATAGGGTAGTGTCCAGGGTCAAAATAATTACATTTTATTTAGTCTGTATTTTAGATTATAAAAATATATTGGACACGTATTTCTAAACAATGTATACAGTGCAAAGTGCTATGTTTTTGTGAAATAAATACTTATTAATATTTTTTTTTTTCTTTTTTGGATTAAACAAAAAATTACAAAGATATAGCCCATTAAAGTTACGTGTGACGTCACCCTGTGCGAAAAAATGCAGCACGGCGTGACGTCACACGTCACATTTTTGGTTTAATTTAGAAATAAAAAAAATACGTGTCCCTTATTTTTGAATAATTTAAAAGCCGGACTAATTAAATTTTTTACGGCCACTAGCCTATAGTAAGACAATAGATGCGCAAACGCCGGCGTTCGCTTGGGGTTTAATGAATTAAAGGTTTGCCATATAAAGAAAACTTCCCATGCACTGCGCTTTGGCATTTAAAGCGTTAACAACTAGTACTATCTATAACCTTATCAGTGGTTCGCATAATGACCATAACAAAACATTCAATTGTTATTTAAATTAATTTACACTGTTGATACAGTTTTAGATTGTTATTGATTCTAGATTTATGGAATGGCAGTTGACTGGTAGAGAATGACTTGTTGCATTAACTCTGCTTACGTACCACAACAACCACAATAGTACATAAAGTATAAATAAATAATAATACATATATAATACTTCTAATACATATAGTATAAAAAATCTTGTGTTGTTATTGAACTTCTCCAAAATGTCTTGACTGATTGGTAGGTTGGAGAACAAGTCTTAGGCTAGTTTTTACCTTCCTACTCGCATTTTCTCTTTGATAATTATTATAATTTATGTGGCAGAACATAATTCGCCGAAACGCTAGTAAAAGATCTAGAAACTTTTAAATCTGGCTGTCTGTTGGGACTTTAATCCTGATAAAATTGGAGTGTAACTATACAATTTTAAATGGCACCTTCAACATCTCTCTTTGTCTGCACCTTTTTGTCCTTTGCCATCTAGAACCACGGGATTCCTTTTCAGAATTTCCCCATGGCCCTTGCGGGCATTGTTGGGTTTTGCTAAGATCTCTTTGAGAAGCATGTGGAACACTATGCGCCGTCCGCGTCCACGATTAGGACTCGGTTCTTACCGAAAGGCGACCTACCCATTGCTCGTCGTCCGCAAGCCCGCATCTAAGGACGTGTAACACCACGTTTTTTAAACGCGCCGCTGATGCGCGCTTTTATCTTACAGAGCAGTTTGTTGTCATTTTGTATCTATACACACGCGCGTTTTATAGATTCAAACGCGCGACACCGATGCGTCGCTAGCGCGCGCGCCTTCCCTACGGGTGGTGTTTCCCCCGCCAACGACGGACGTGTGAATCTACGCAAGTTGCTATCGAGCAATTTGGTGCATCGCACGTCTTCGGAACACTAAAAATGGAGCCTTTCGACGCAGAAAACTTCATAACTGAAATTCAAAAATATTGTGAAATTTACGATTGCCGGATTATTCGAATAAAGACCGCGTTTGTATCGCGTCTGTATCGCTACAAACGCGTATCAGCGGTGCGTTTAAAAAACTTTGTGTACACAGGCCCTAAGGTGGCTGGAGATCGCTCTGTGCCTTGTTTACTATAACAGTACTCTTGAACCACATATCGGGCTAACATAATTTCTTCTCTGCTCTAATTATACCTACAGCACTCATTAAGAACAGGCCCTTACCAGTAAATGCGCTAAATACGAATGTAAACAATTTACATACCTGTCTAAAACTTTTAACTGTCTACCCTCTATCTAATATGTATGTGATAAATCAAACACTTCAGGATAAATTGTATAAATATTTTATTCACTTTGATCAACACAATTTCATACTTATCGTTCTATTAACAATCATTTACAAATACACAGTTTAGTCGGACATGTTTTCTGTTCAACGACTCAAAGCAGACTGACTCTGTCCAAAATGACAGTAACAAACTCAGTGTTTCCCTACCACAAACTTTCACAAACACTCGGTCGACTAACCGACCAATCAGAGCAAAGTAAAGAGTACGTAACATCAATTGACTAATATACATTAGAGTTTATCTAATAATTAACTGCAAGTAAATATTTCATTTTAACAATTATGATATATTTATACAAAACAAATCCATAAAGTCTAATATTATAAATTATTACTTAATATCTACAACGAATGTCTAAAGTTCATGTAACTACTAGCGCCATCTATCGCTTATCATTGGAAGTTGAACGATTTATGAATATTTTCTTTAAAAATCATTACATTCGGCCATCCGACATCGTGCGATCTCCTGACGCACGATTACAATTAAAATGATAGGATATTTTCATTAAAATTATGAAACTTAATTCCAGTTCTACAAGGAACTGAGTCTTACATTCATAATCATTACATTCGGCTTAGTCTTGATTATTTGCTTTATCGTCACGTCATATGTTTATAACATTCTCATCACGCGAAGAATAGAGTTTTTTTTTTGTCAAAGGCTTTTCTCTATATCCGAGTTTATATAAGGTCGGAGGAAAGTATGCTTCTAAATGTTATTCCTCAGTTTGCCAAAATCGGTAATTACAGTAATTTTATACTTAAAACTTTGTTTTTTTTTTCAATGGATCTATGGATTTTAAAATGAGGCAAATTCAATTTTACCCTCATAATTGCAATCAGATCTACTAATCTTTATTAAACCACTTATGCTGTAGGCTGTATCAAGGATTTTACTGATAACGAAAGTATCTTTTTGCTAGTCTAACCCAGATATTGGCGCTCACTTCATATCTTAAACTTTTTAACGTATTTTACTTCGTAATGTTTATCATTTAAAGGCACTCTGATCCTGGTAGTTTTGTGGCAGTCTGTCTAGTGGGACATTTAACAGAATTAATAACACGCCATAGGCATATGTTTCCTTGGTGTTCGTCATAGGAATCATTTTATTTTGCTAGGGGATTTAAAATAGTGGTTATACATTTTAGCAAAACCGCGCTCAACCTTAGACAAGATACAGCGTTAAAAACAAGGTCAATACCATGACTATCGCAAAAGCTCTTGATGGTAGGGTATCTAAAAGAAATCCACGATTGCAATATTATTCAAGTTAATAAACTACTGTCAAATATGTTTTATAACCAACACTCAATTAGGTACTCAAAACCATTGGTCAATGTTAATTATGTGAGACTGTAAGCATAAAGTAAAATTGATCAGCTTTTTGTTCGAAAGTATTCTTCATTATTTACGCGCACTGAATTCACTTCATGTCATTAGGTTTTTCATCGGGTTCAGCTATAAGAATTTGAAATCTAGATCTTATTCATTTAATCCTAAGCAAATGCTGGCGCTTGCTCTCTCATTTTGTTTCTATTGTGTCTCTAGTCAAAGTATTCGAAAATTTGATATTTAGATCAATTCTCGTCTCAATACTATAAACAGAAACAGTATTCGTCTTAATTTCTGTGGAAAACATGATATTACGACTTAAGGTATCGACATACGCGTCCTAGATCTTACACTCTCAGTGGTTAAATGAAACTCACAAATCTGTAGCCACCATGTTGCTACATGTTGTGTGGCGACTCGTTTAGTCAGAGTTCATTACTTTCATTATTTGAAAGCATAATATAAAACAGAAACTTAAGCATTTAGAATAAAAGTGATCCTTCAGCTAGAGGCTAAGGGCTTAATTGTACTAATATTATCTCTCAAATTATATTAGCAGCATATGTGCGTGATTTCGTACCAAGTAAAGGTTCTAATAATGAAGTTCGGATCGCACTGTTCGTCAAACTTTATTTTTATTTGAAACCTTGAAATTGGTCCTCTACTCTAGTGTATGGATTTTCAATCCATCTTCCCCTTAACCGAATAAATAACGATGTAATATTTAGCTCTATTTAAATCATTCATTGTATCATAATCATCTTAGGAACCGGCTTCGATTTCAGTCTGGACGACGAGAACTAGTTATGGTCATGTAATAGTATATATTTTATCCTACTTGTAAAATAAATATCATTATGTTCTCTATCTATAGAATCAGTCTCTGCTACAGTATGCACACGTCACAGGAATTGAAAACGTGTAATAAATCCATTTCCTCGTCTACAATTTAATGGTTTGGCTCAATTCCTAATAGATTTATCATTAATCCCGTGTGTTTAAATTTATATCTGCAGCTCTTTTACTTATATGTTATCCGTATATAAGCATTAATTTGTCGTAATAATATTCACATAAGTTACACCTTAATTCTTACTAGCTAACATTTCTGCTTGAAACCGACCATAATTCTGCTCATTAGATAAAATCATTTTAGTTTAGTTTACCACTTCGTCACTAAATGCTAACTTACAAAACTTGGCAAGGTTTCGTAAATTTTCTATTTTCTCTTGGTAAGACTAGCAAGTTTTTGAGACAAATTGTATAGTCAGTTTCTGATCCTACTTGCTTAATACAAATCAATTATAGTTACTCTTTCTAATCAAACTTAAATACTCTCAAAATTTACAAAAGTGATAGAACTCCCGTATCACAAAGTTCCAATGGATATGTTCAAACCTCGATACTTGTAACGTTTTCCTCCTTGAAAATCATTAAACCACTCTCTTAGACCAACGTGGGGTACCTCTTCGCTTCTTGCATCGTGGTGGTGTCTTATTCCTTCCAAATCGTCTCTTTGCATCATTTTTCTTCAAGTCTGTACTGTTTGAACCAGGAACTATCTATTTGTTCAATAAGACTGGAAATTTTTCCTTCTTAGACCAGGGTCGATAATTTTTAAAACCAAAAAAAATAATAGTAGAATGAAACCCATTAGAAAAGGAGGAGATTATTATAAAAATTAAAGGAAAAATAATTTACGGGCGATCTGAGCTCGGGAAGGGGATGGGGGTGAGTTTTTAAGGGTAAAAAACGGTTTTTCTCGATTTCCGGCAAAACTAAAAGTCCTATGGAAAAAAGTCAAATGGCAATGTTGTAGGTAATAAAAAGATCTAAAACTTTTGCATTTGCACTTTTTTCACATAACCTCAAAATGTATGTGAAAAATTCAAAAAACCAAGTTTTTGGTTTTTTAATTTTATCTTTTTCAAAAATATTTTTAAATTCACGAAATTTGGTGAAAACTTACCTTTTTATGTCCCAAATACGCTGTAATTTATTTGATTAGAAATATTTATTTTGTTCACATTATTTTGAATTAATATCGAAAAAGCACCCCAATTTTCAATCGAAAATTCACCTGTCAAAATGTCGGCTTTTTTTAAAAAGTTGGTATGTTTTCTGTTTGTTGAAATCTCTACTTTCCGATGGTGAAAAAAAATATATATGTTACCATAGTAAATCTTCTCAGAAAATGCAAAAAATCGAAAAAAACTCGAATTCAAATTTTTTTTTTTTATTATTATATACAATTTTGAGCTATTTATTAAAATTCACACTTTAATTACTCGAAAAACGTAAGATTACATGTTTTTACATTGATAAAAAAAAATGCAAATCAAAATATACTACTATAATTAACAAACAAATAAGTTAATAAAATTAATATTTAATAAGACATCTACAATATTTGGAGAAAGTAGTCAAATCTTCTTTAAATTGTATGCGTAGATGCCTATTTATAACTATTTTTAGATAACTTATATACCTGAGTGACCTACGAAAAATTTTAGCCCATCAAAAGGTATTTCATAGAGAAGTGGGGAAGGGGCTAGGCGGGTCTGGGTCTTACTACATACATACCTACTATTTCGTAGCAGCTGTAACAACCGTTAGCCTAGCCAGTATTCGAAATACAGTACAGTATACAACATCGTTTATAAAAATACACGTGCACGCTCAGTTTCTTTAAGATAATTGTGACAAGTTTACTTAAAAAAAAAAACTAACAAGATTAAAACAAGATTAAAAAATAATAATCTCCTTTATTTTGCACAAACAAATTTAGTTACCTACTCCCATGAAAAAAAAAATATTTCAAAATACATAAAAATATATTAAAAATCTATAAATATATATAAAATGTATATCGTAAATATATTTTTAATAACTAACTTTTGGCCGATTTTCATATATATTTCATATATTTTAGATACATTCAAAATATTTTTTTTTATATTTTTAGCTATGTTTTTTATGTCTTTTAAGATATATTTTGAATGTATCTAAAATATATGAAATATACATGAAAATTGGCCAAAAGTTAGTTATTAAAAATATATTTACGATATATATTTTATATATTTTTATAGATTTTTAATATATTTTTTATGTATTTTGAATTTTTTTTTTTTCATGGGAGTAACTAAATTTGTTTGTGCAAAATAAAGGAGATTATTATTTTTTAATCTTGTTTTAATCTTGTTAGTTTTTTTTTTAAGTAAACTTGTCACAATTATCTTAAAGAAACTCAGCGTGCACGTGTATTTTTATAAACGATGTTGTATACTGTACTGTATTTCGAATACTGGCTAGGCTAACGGTTGTTACAGCTGCTACGAAATAGTAGGTATGTATGTAGTAAGACCCAGACCCGCCTAGCCCCTTCCCCACTTCTCTATGAAATACCTTTTGATGGGCTAAAATTTTTCGTAGGTCACTCAGGTATATAAGTTATCTAAAAATAGTTATAAATAGGCATCTACGCATACAATTTAAAGAAGATTTGACTACTTTCTCCAAATATTGTAGATGTCTTATTAAATATTAATTTTATTAACTTATTTGTTTGTTAATTATAGTAGTATATTTTGATTTGCATTTTTTTTTATCAATGTAAAAACATGTAATCTTACGTTTTTCGAGTAATTAAAGTGTAAATTTTAATAAATAGCTCAAAATTGTATATAATAATAAAAAAAAAAAATTTGAATTCGAGTTTTTTTCGATTTTTTGCATTTTCTGAGAAGATTTACTATGGTAACATATATATTTTTTTTCACCATCGGAAAGTAGAGATTTCAACAAACAGAAAACATACCAACTTTTTAAAAAAAGCCGACATTTTGACAGGTGAATTTTCGATTGAAAATTGGGGTGCTTTTTCGATATTAATTCAAAATAATGTGAACAAAATAAATATTTCTAATCAAATAAATTACAGCGTATTTGGGACATAAAAAGGTAAGTTTTCACCAAATTTCGTGAATTTAAAAATATTTTTGAAAAAGATAAAATTAAAAAACCAAAAACTTGGTTTTTTGAATTTTTCACATACATTTTGAGGTTATGTGAAAAAAGTGCAAATGCAAAAGTTTTAGATCTTTTTATTACCTACAACTTTGCCATTTGACTTTTTTCCATAGGACTTTTAGTTTTGCCGGAAATCGAGAAAAACCGTTTTTTACCCTTAAAAACTCACCCCCATCCCCTTCCCGAGCTCAGATCGCCCGTAAATTATTTTTCCTTTAATTTTTATAATATTCTCCTCCTTTTCTAATGGGTTTCATCCTACTATTATTTTTTTTCACTTTTTATTATTTTTAAAGGCTTCTACCCTGGTCTATCTGTAGTTCTGTCGGAATCCAAGTCCTCAAAATAAAAAAATCAGTGGTTAAAACATTTACAGGAAATAGTACATGTATCGTTCATTTGAAACTCTTTTTTAAGAATCAAATCACAGTGTTAAATTATACTTTCAATTCAATTTATCTATACCTATAATATCTTCAAAAACTAACAGAATGTTCAAATCTCATCCAATAAACAGTTCAAATATGATATGAATAAACTTAATAAATTATCCAATTCATTTACAACATCTGCATTAAGCCAACGTAGTCAGACTAAAATCACATTAATAGGTAAATTCATACGTTACTTACGCTCTTGAGGATAATTTCGTCTGCACCGGGCACACTTAACCCGAATCTTAATTGGCTCATCTGGCCAAATCAAATGGCTCAGTTGGCTTCAGATGGCCCACTTGGCCTCAAATGGCCCACATGGCCTCAAATGGCCCACATGGCCTCAAATGGCCCACTTTGCTCCAAATGGCCCACTTGGCCTCAAATGGCCCACTTGGCCTCAAATGGCCCACTTGGCCTCAAATGGCCCACTTGGCCTCAAATGGCCCACTTGGCCTCAAATGGCCCACTTGGCCTCAAATGGCTCACTTGGCCTCAAATGGCCCACATGGCCTCAAATGGCCCACTTGGCCTCAAATGGGCTCGCTTAGCTTTATCAAAGGCATGCTTGCCTCATCCCTCATTAAGGCTCGCTTGGTCTTATTAAGGCTCACTTGGCTTCGTCAAAGGCACGCTTAGCTTCATCAAAAGCACGCTTGGCTTCATCAAAGGCACGCTTAGCTTCATCAAAGGCACGCTTGGCTTCATCAAAGGCACGCATGGCTTCATCAAAGGCACGCTTGGCTTCATCAAAGGCACGCTTGGCTTCATCAAAGGTACACTTGGCTTCATTAAAGGCACGTTGGGCCTCATCAAAGTCACGTTTGGCCTCATCAAAGGCACGCTTGGCCTCATCAAAGATACTCTTGGCCTCATCAAAGCACTGAAATCAATTCAAAACATTTCAAATGAACGATCATTAAGGCTCGCTTGGTCTTATTAAGGCTCGCTTGGCTTCGTCAAAGGCACGCTTGGCTTCATCAAAGGCACGCTTGTCTTCATCAAAGGTACACACTTAGCTTCATCAAAGGCACGTTTGGCCTCATCAAAATCACGCTCGGCCTCATCAAAGACACTCTTGGCCTCATCAAAGCACTGAAATCAAATCAAAACATTTCTAATGAACCATTTACAGACTCTTAAATTGCCAAGAAGTCAGTAAGTCAGCAAATTGACGGTAATTACGTATTCCAAAGTGTAGATCTCTATGGAGAAGAAATTCCATTTACAGCCTTTTAAATCGTGTTATACATATACAAACTCAGTTTTAACTTTGTTCTCTCAAATTCATTTATTGTTTGTCATAGGTGGAAATTTAGTTCATAAAACAACAGTACAAAATAAATATCATTTATCATTTAAGACTTATCATTTATCATCTATCATCTATCATTTATCTTTTATCGTTTAACATTTATAAATAAATAAATTTATCATTTATCACTGATCACTGACCACCTATCACTGATCGCTTATCACTGATCGCTTATCACTGATCACTTATCACTGATCACTAATCACTGATCACTAATCACTGATCACTAATCACTGATCACTAATCACTGGTCACTAATCACTGGTCACTAATCACTGGTCACTAATCACTGGTCACTAATCACTGGTCACTAATCACTGGTCACTAATCACTGGTCACTAATCACTGGTCACTAATCACTGGTCACTAATCACTGGTCACTAATCACTGGTCACTAATCACTGGTCACTAATCACTGGTCACTAATCACTGGTCACTATTCACTGGTCACTTATCACTGATCACTTATCACTGATCATTTATCATTCATTATATATCATTTATCATTATTGTGACATACTAATAAGGGGTACAACATGTTTTTACAACTATGCGTCGAAACGAAAGGGAAATTATCGTGCCACACAAAGTAATCCGAGGCAACAATGACAATTATCGCTTTGGGAAATAGGAAAATTTTACATATAAACTTTTTTTTTTTAATTTATCACTATACGAATTCGATGAAATTAAATAAAGGAAAAGCACCCAATTTGAAATATAGAAACTAAAATGAATCACCAGCATTTAAGAGGTGTTTAGTCTTGTCAACGTTCGATTACGAACATGACGCGCATATCTGTACCACTCAGTTCACACATTTGAAGGGAATCGAATGATTCAATACACGAGCCTGTCACCATCAGTAAGAAATTTGGGTGAGTATGATACTGGTCTAAAATACTTGGCACACTTGGCTAAAAAAATAAATAAATCTCGAGCTCACTTAGCTTCAATTTAGGCACACATAACCTCTTGTCTGAAGTAACACTAGCACACATGGGAAAAAGAATAAAAAATATCTCGAGCTCATTTAGCTTCAATTTAGGCACACAACTTCTTGGCTTAAAGTAACACTTGCACACTTTGGTGACAAAAAAAATATCTCGAGCTCACTTAGCTTCAATTTAGGCACACATAACCTCTTGTCTAAAATCACACTAGTACACTTGGAAA
The DNA here is from genome assembly GCA_910589285.2 of Mythimna ferrago. Classification (NCBI taxonomy): domain Eukaryota; kingdom Metazoa; phylum Arthropoda; class Insecta; order Lepidoptera; family Noctuidae; genus Mythimna; species Mythimna ferrago. Next base: position 23,132,146 of record OU342691.1, on the reverse strand, counting down.
GACAAAAATATATTTCTCGAACTCATTTATCTTCAATTTAGGCACACATAACCTCTTCTTGTTATCACTGCACATATTTGTAGGCATATCCCACTTCTGAAATGTGATAAATCAAACACTTCAGGATAAATTGTATAAATATTTTATTCACTTTGATCAACACAATTTCATACTTATCGTTCTATTAACAATCATTTACAAATACACAGTTTAGTCGGACATGTTTTCTGTTCAACGACTCAAAGCAGACTGACTCTGTCCAAAATGACAGTAACAAACTCAGTGTTTCCCTACCACAAACTTTCACAAACACTCGGTCGACTAACCGACCAATCAGAGCAAAGTAAAGAGTACGTAACATCAATTGACTAATATACATTAGAGTTTATCTAATAATTAACTGCAAGTAAATATTTCATTTTAACAATTATGATATATTTATACAAAACAAATCCATAAAGTCTAATATTATAAATTATTACTTAATATCTACAACGAATGTCTAAAGTTCATGTAACTACTAGCGCCATCTATCGCTTATCATTGGAAGTTGAACGATTTATGAATATTTTCTTTAAAAATCATTACATGTACAATGTGTTCCAAATGAGAATAGGATTGCCCGCCATGTTGTGACGTCACGATTTACTGTCAAATCGAGGAAAGAAATTTTTAAACATTAAATAATTTACGAAAAATTTAATTTATTTATGAACTGTGAACGAAAAAAGTTTAATCAGAATCCAGTTCTTCAATTTTACTCATCTCTGAGTTCTTCAATTTTGCCAAAATTTCTTCGATTTAACAGTAAGATGAGACGTCAAAACATAGGAATTGGTCCTATTCTCATTTGGAACGCATTTATTACACAATGCTAATGGAGCTACTATTGGTCAAATATTGGTCAGAAGAAATATAATTTGAGAGCCATTCTTCTTTTCATGTCAATATGAAAAGAAGAAGAATGAAGCTACAATCAAAGTCTTCTTTTTGGTCGTTTTACTCTTGATACAGTGGTTGTGTTGTGATTATCAATAAACTCCGGTAACTATCAGGGTACCCCGCATGACTTCCCGCCACTTTTGCCTGCTGGAAGTCATCCTGGCGCACTCGTTCAATGGCCTGTCAACAGCCGCTTTGATCTCTCGCAATCAAAGTCAGTGGTTACAATCCAGAAACAAAATAAGTGTGGGTTTTTAGGGTTCTTTACCAAGAGGGTAACCAACAGAACCAATTACAAAGCCTCTACTGTCCATCCGTCTTTTCGTATACAGGGTGTAAGGGACAGACTTGACTTTGACTTTGGCCGTCAATTTGAGACACAATAGTAAGACAATAGATGCGCGAACGCCGGCGTTCGCTTGGGGTTTAATTAATTAAGTAGTCAAAGTAAAATAAGGTTCTTATGTGATCTCGTTTTTTGGCTAAAGATGGTGTTTTTTCCTACAACAGATCCGACGCATCCCAGCGTGCCAGCGACTGTGGAAGACATAGCCGATGCCGTCACTCACGCTCGCTTCGTTGGCACCGACCACTCTTCAGATGGTGTGGTCCTCATGAAGATATTACAAGTAAGTAAAAGGCTAGAGTGAATAGGCTCTTAATAAACTAGTGCGCCTCACCATCAGAGATTACATCACTGCTTACCATCAGGTTGGATCGCAGTCAAGCACTAGTTTATATCGAATTAAAAGTAAGTTCTGCTACCACTAAAGTTCTATCAAAATAGGTAGCAACGATGTTACGGATGTCCGATTCCGAAAGTCGGAACTTCCGATTGATTTTGCACTTTCGATTTCGGTTCCGATAAAAAATATAATAGGCTAATCGATATTTTTGCTTCGATATATCGATATCCCTCTCCTAGAGAGGAGGCCCGGGTCCCAGCAGTGGGAACATTTAAAAAGCTGACGATAATAATATCCATACTATCCGCTGAAATATTTTGACCCAATACTTCGATTTATCAATCCAAAATATCCAATATCGAAAATCGTATCAAAACGATTTTTTTTTTTTCAAAAATAATTTATTAAGCGAATATTTAACGGAATTCAAAACTGTAAAAGATAGGAAAGAACGGAAAAAATAAATGTATTGTCTACGATTTTGTAGTAACATCACCGAGAAATAACAAAATTATCAAAATCTTTGCAGCCATTAGGATACGCTACGAGGGTGTATAGTATACTAGATCCAAAAATAATAGAGATGAGTGAAAAAATTATGAACCTGTGTTTTCAGTTATAAAATAATTTCAGTCAACTTCGAATTTTTAACAGACGAGTCCCTGTCGGGCGCCAATAAGCCTGTAACTTTGAAGAAAAAGTAATAACTACCCTAAAAAAGTTGAATGTTGATCTCCCGATCAGCAAACTTTTTAAAAGTGCCTTTAGGTATATTTTTTGTTTGTTCTAACATTGTTCCGTCACCGTTGATTGTGACATCGTTTTTGTTGTTCTGCAGCGCCTCTTGCGGCGATTATTGGAACTAAAACTTTCAAAGCGGCGAATCGACGAAGGGCCCGTTTGTATTTGGGTTCAACATTACTGAGCCGTTTCGACGAACACGAAGTACAATGCAGCGTACTTTATTTTAGCCGAATTGAAATCTGGCTGAACGTGAGGAACCGCCTTACATGACAGCGACATTTTTCAATAAGGCACGCAATTTAAAAAAAAAAATAGGTCAGCCATTTAGAACCTGGATGTGGTTGAGGATTTGCAGGAAAAAAGAGAGACCTAAGCCTCTTGGTGGATGGGTTGTGGATAATGATCAATATGTAATAATTTTTTTATTGATGTAAACTAGTGCTTGACCAGATGGTAAGTAGTGATGCAATCGTTGATGTTGAGGCGCACTTGTTTATTAAGAGCCTATTCACTCTAGCGTAACCTAAATTATAATCGGACGGGCAGACCGCAGCAGGCAAATTGATTCAGTCGTTCGATGATCATCATTGTAAATGTGCCAGCCAAATCGCGCCAGTTATGTTTATGACCGATTGACCTATGTAAATGCGCAACTGGTCCTAAAATAATCCATTGGTTTCAGGTCCTCCGCACATTAATGCTGAGTCCAGAAGGCGCCATGTTGACGGACGAGAGCGTCTGCGAAATCATGCTCAGCTGTTTCCGCATATGTTTTGAAACAAGACTCACAGGTACGTGACAGCGTGGGCTGTAATTCGAAGTTTGTTTTGACTTCATGTTGAGGCCTGCTTAACTGACAGACTACAGTTGTAAATTTATTATATTATAGCTAGCCCGTATTGGCCCACTGCTGGGCAAAGACTTCCCTTCATTCTTTCCAACGATCAGGGTTCCTTTCTTTATCGAAATTACACCGAAATTTATCTAAATATGTATGTATTTAAAAATATATAAGTATGTTTATCAGTTGTCTAGTACTCATAAAACAAGCTCTGCTTAGCTTGGGACTAGACGGCGTTGTATAATAATTATGGTTGTGGAATATTATATTATTTTAGCTTTAGTATAATTTAAATGATATTTTTTTTAAATGTGTTTATTTATTTAATTTGATCTCCAACAAAGAATACACAGGAACACATAAATCATAAATTTTACAAGGAGTCCTTTAGCGTTTGCTCCTTCAGTTACAGGAGACCACAGCATGCATGTATGTATAAACTAGGTGAAAGAATAATATTTAAAATTAGGGTCAAAATGCAATTTAAATTAAAAAGATGAATTATTCAATTAAGCATTTAGAGTGACAGACAATAATATAAGACAATAAACGAAAAATAAATAAAATGATAAGTTATAAAATAATAATTAAAATGGTAACTTGTAAAATAACAATCAGGAGCCGTATTATGACCTCTTAAAACCATCATGTTTTCGGTGTGAAAAAGAGACGGAGCTATACAGGACGAATAGCACTATCCTTTTCTCTCACAGAAAACATGATGGTTTTAAGATGTCATAATACGGCCGCAGTATTGTAAAAATTGAATTATAATGATAAATTACAAAATTAGAGTTAAGATGATTAACAAGTTGCGTAGCGTGCTCCATCGTCGACCACATCATCGCTTTCCATCAGGTGAGATAGTAGTCAAACACGAGCATATTCATAATAATAAAAAAATAGTTTATTATTGCGATTCTACTCCTATTTAAAAAAAAAAAAAACAATAATTGCGATTGCTCGGTCTGTTGTTCATTTTTAAAATTCAATTAACAGTTCAATTAACTGTTGCAGTTGCGAATTCCATTTTTTTAATTTTCGTCTAAAATCATTCTATAGTTCAACCAATCGAGTGTGAGAAGCGATACGAAAGAAAAGGGAGTTAGTGATAGCGTGACGAGTGACAGGAAAGAATGGAAGAAAAAAACGTGTTGTGCCGACCCCAAATAAAACGGGACTTAGGGCAGGAAGATGATGAATTAAGGCTACTAATCATTCTCCTGTAAGACTACTTCGAGATGCTGATTTGATTGTTGTAATTATTTGGCCCCAGGACCCCAATTTCCGTCAACACCTACATACATTTATACATCTTTATATATAGATAAAGACTGGCGGCTACTAGTCGTGAGGACGATTAAAAGCAATAATGATAAAGTCTATGTAATAATAATTAGTGAATATAAAATAGATTTTATTATCCTTGTAGGGGTGAAAGAGCGAGACAGATGGAATAGAAAACTGCATTTTCCGAATAAACCCGATATTACACGAACAATCACGAACCCACTTCCGAACACTGAAAGCTCTATCTGTGCTCGCTTGTATTCAGGATGAAGCCTGTTGCGTTCTCTATCATCAATGCATCCGACTTGCGAGATGTGACTGCTCATAAATCAATATAGTACAAATACTAGGTATTAATGTACAAGTACTAAGTATATTCGGTACGGGATTGGTCCAGACGGTTGTTGTCCGGTATTTGCGCGACGGGGGTAACAGTATCAGTACTTCAGTGTACCGAGAGCTTTCGTCGGTGCTCTACTTGTGTAGAGCATGTACAGTCACGAACAGCGGTGCTTTTCTGAGAAATATTGGTATTGATTTCGGTCGGTTTTTGTCGCGTATTGAAGAGAGTTAGCGGGTTTTATTGAGAAATCAGCGGGTTTAGGATTCAGGTGAGTTTTTATTACGATATAAAATTTGGTTTGTTCAGGTATACCTAACTTATTGGTCATTATCGGTTTGGAGATGCCGTGACCATTTTTAAATTTAGGTTTGGTTATACTAATCTATTAAAGTGATTGAGATTTTTATTTGTTTAAACGCGCTAATCTGGCACTAAGAAAGTACCATTTACGCCTGACGGACTGCGAATAGCCAGGTTCGTAACAACACACAACGCACAGATGTGGAGCACTAATCAAATTCATTATGCGTACAGCTAAAGAGTGGAATTCCCTGCCGGAGTCTGTGTTTCCTGATAGCTACAACCTAGGGGTCTTTAAGTCAAGAGTGAATAGGTTACTTCTAGGCAAGCGTGCTCCAACGTCGGCCACATCATCACATCAGGTGAGATAGTGGTCTAACGCGAGCCTATCAATAATAATAAAAAAAAATATATATATATATATATGGATGTTTTACACGTGATATAGAATAGAATAGAAATCTTTTAATTGGGATAGGCATAGCACAACACTTTTTTATGTTTTCTTCAGTATTACCTGTTAGTGATACTTGTGACAAATGAAATAAATTAACAGTTTGTCTTATTGTTATTAATTTTAAAGATTACCTGTTTTTTTTTTTCTTTAAAAAAAAGGCATCCAAATCCAAAGCCTTCACGAACAAAAACTCACATTTACAAGGTACCCGGACCTGGAACAAGTTCTGGTCTGTCGGTCGTACGTAACGAACCCGCGACACGCAGCGCAGCAACCACTCGTTTAACCACTACGCCAACTTATCACTTTACGAAGGAAAATTTAATACTTACCTGTTTTTTCTGGAAAACTTCGAGTACTTATTTTCTAAATAATTTTCCTCCTATTGAACAAAGAAACTGGGCGAAAGTTAAAAAAAATCGATAGATTGCTTGTTATTGTATGTTCAAAGCTTGCGAAAACCTACCTTCAATTTCCTTTGTTGGTATTTTTAGACGGCCAACAGGGGTCGTTGCTGGGCAATGGCAGGGCAGAAGACGGCTCTATCGATCTCCACCTACGGCTTCCGACAATCTTTGGCTATTCCGCGCAGATTCGTGCGCAGCTTTTTATTAAATATTCTCATCGAATACTCTAGTCTCATCCCGCATAACTGAATCGGTCGTCGGGCGTAACAGACGTGTTCTAGAGAACTCCATTGAAATTAATATTTTTCTTGTAGAGTTGCTACGACGGAACGCGGAACAATGTCTCCGGGATATGACGCAGTTGATCTTCATGCGGCTGCCGCAGTTTCCACCAGAAGACACGGCCAATGCCAGTTTCGCCACCGTTGGCCTGTCCCTGAAGAAGAGAGAGAAGTCAAGCAAGAAGAAGAGTTTGACTAGTGTTAACAGTAAGTACCTCCCTTAATTATTTTTTTTTAGATTTTGTCATCGTCTTCACAGATTCAGAGACAAAAATTTCTAACAAAGGTAGACTGGAAAACTACGTTACAAGCGCCTAGAATTGGAATCGGACCATCAAAATGGATACCGTGAAAAAGCGGTCGATATATCCACTCTTCGACTCGGACCATCAAAATGGCTGCCGTTGCTCGGACGCCATGAAAAAACGGTTGATATCCAAAATGGCGACCAAAACTCACTGGAATACAAAATGGCGCCTGCCTCGTGGCTTTGGTGGGAGAACAAAAGGAAGACACGGCTTTAATACCTTATGCGTAACATTTTGAAGATGATTAATTTATTTTTCCTCGTTATTCGAAATCATAATATAGTAGGTTGGTAGACCTTTTTGTCGATTCCCAATTAGCAAGTTTTTTTTTTTAATTTTTTTAGATGAGTTCTTCTTGAGTTCTATTCTCAGGTCTTGCTTTTCTGAGTGATTTGGTGTTATTTCTACGCAGAATTTTTCATGGCGCGATTGTGCTTTGTGACTTTTTGCCTAAAGCTCTTTTAAGAGCTCTGCTCATCAAAGCGACTCAAACCAATTTAAAGATGAATGCACACATATCCGAGCCGAACGCGTCGAACGAATCGAAAGAAAAGAATTTTGCGAATTTTCCGCGTCGAATTCTGAAATTCTTTTCTTTTGATTTGTTCGAAGCGTTCGGCTCGGATAAGTGTGTGTTCACCTTTAATTGAAAAAAAAACTTAAGTAATTTCTTACAAATTGCCTCTTGTGAGGGCCTTTAACAGATATTTATAAATAGACTCAGCTAGGGCGTAGCCAGGCTACGTAATTCGGGAGGCAGGCAGCTATTTTGAATTTGCAGAGGGGTGTGGGTGTGCATCGCCGTAGGCGTTACTGATTTCCCTCTCATCTTTTACCTCGCAAGGATTACGCCCATGGTTTTATCAATACACTTAGTATACCTAGGTATTGGCGCCAATTCTCTTATACACCAATTAAATTTATTTTAAACTATCGCTCTCTTTAACTATTTAACTCCTGAAAAATTAGTTTACGTGATGCACTTCTTTGTATTCTTACCCAACTGTTAATCTACACGTTCTAAAATCACGTCACAAATTGTAAGGCAAACGAAATTCTGACTCATTTGACAGGAGTAGTGCTAGACTGCGATCCTACCTGATGGTAAGCAGTGATGAATCGTTGATCGTGAGGCGCACTAGTTAATTAAGAGCCTATTCACTCTAGCCTTGAAGACAGCTAAATTATGATCGGACGGAAAGACCGCATGCGTTTAAAATAATTTTAGTTAGTGCACAAGAGAATTGGCGCCATTGACGATTGATCATGTAAACTCACTGCTGTGTCAGAATTTATAATATGCGCGTCTACTTTCTGCTGACTGCCGCGCTACTGCAACTAATTTAGGTAATCAAACTTTACAACTTCAGTACTTGATGATTCATTTATGATAGCTGCATTGCGGTTGAAAACTTGCAGCTGATGGAAGCTCAAACTGGAAAGAGTAGATGTTATGGGATGATTGAAGAAAATTATGATTGGATAAAAATGTTCGTAAATATTTCGGGTTCAATGAAAATTGTTTAATGAAAAATGCTGATATTAAATCGGAACTGATACATGTTGTGCTGGCTGTGATGTAGTTGGAACAAAAAAAAATACTTGAATATATTAAGTAGTAAACTGAAGCAGTACTGAGTAGAGACAAGACGAGGCGTGTAGGCATTTCCTAATCAGATTATATTGTACGAGAACATTGTTATAGGATAAAAAACTCAACTTTATCCTACTCCGTGGTCCCAATTCCATCCAAATCTTTTTAGCTATTAGGCGTGATTACTTAGTAAACAAGCAAATACCCAGTGTCTCTCGTTTATTACATAGTAGGAAAGAAAGTTAGTTATAAAAAAATGACGACTGCCCCGCTTGTCTCCCATGGTTTGGGCCGCAGTAATAAAGCGAAGCAGTACATTGTTACTACATTTTGCATAAAGCTTTGAATATTATTATTTTATTATTCTACTTGAAGCTTACTTGAGGGATGATGTTTTTTCGATTGTTATTAACAGAGAGTTTTCAAGGTGGATTTTTTTGGATGTGAGCTGCTAGATTTTCCACACTGAAGTTAAAATCGCGGGGAACTTCTGTAGGGGAAACCCGTAGTCCTAGAACGCAAAAGACAACTGAAGGACACAGGTGTGGTTTTAGTCAGTAAAATTCTGACATGTTCTCCAGCACCACCCAGAGCAGAAGAACTCATTGGATGATTTCTATCTTTAAAAAAAATACTGAATATAAAAAGTTATGGCCTCAAATCCGACCCTTGGTGAACACTTATCCTTATTTGAAACTCATCACTTATTCACAACTGAGCTTCTTACTTGTAGAGACGTCGGAGTAAATTTCAATGATAACCTTAACATAGAATTCTGGTGTCTTTTGTCTGCGAAGAGATTGCCATATTAGCTTGTGCGATACTTATTCGAATGCTTTTTCCAAATCTATAAAGGCGAGATTATCCATTTTTTATCAGTTTATGGTTTTTAATAAAATCCTGCGATTTTGAAGCGCGTAAATTGATCTTTTCTCTCTATAAAAGTGTTTTGGTTTTGGTAATAGCTGTTATTCGCAGTAGACGTTTGTTACAAACCCATTCTCATATTGGTGTGTGATATGAGTTCTATGGCGCAATAATCGTGACCTTTGATTGTCACTTCATATTTTTGGTATTCATAAGCAGTCTTTTTGGAATCCTGAGAAATTCTGAGGCCTGCTGTTTATAATTATTTTAATATCTGATCCATGCCTCGTTATCTATGTAATGTTTGATGTTATCAGCGAAAATTTCCTTCCACGGGTGGGGGTGGGTATGATGAGATTTGTAATTTTTAATTGCCTTGCCCTTAACTGTGATTTAAGGGACGGTTGTATATCATGTAGTAGATTTAAATATGTTATCTAATGTATTTTAACATTTTGTAGAAATTTCGTTCATAATAGCGTAGGATGTCGCGATGTCTAGAATGTGCCGTAATGTCCCGTAATCTTTCCCATATTTGAAAGTCGTGTGTTGATAAATCAAATTAAAAAGGTATTTGACTCAAAAAACTCAATACAGCTAGATTATCTTGATAAAATGATCCTTTAGTATGATCCTCCGTTTCATATCAATGATATCACTTGATGCGCCATTGCGATATGCGGGTGATAGTGAAAGGCCTTGCCCGAGTTTCACAGTCAAAGATAAACCAATCTACAGGTATATGTATAAAAAGACTGACTGACATATCAACACACAGCCTGAACTACAGGGAATAGGAACATGAAATATTGCACAAGGTTTCCTTTTAGTTGTAGGCGAACACTGAGTAGGGGTTTTTGAGAATTCAACTTGAAATAGAGTGAAAAGGTAATTGCGCATGTGCTTTTTGATTGCACAGGTGTTACCGATGCCCGCATGCGACCCCTAGGATCCCAGAATTCCTTTACAGACTGGCCTAATCTCTTTCTGGAGAGAAGTGGGCTAGTTGAAATAAGCACACCAAAGGTACACATAGATCTAAGTGCGGAGATCAGACTCCAATAGATAGATAGCGCTTTTTGATCACTATTGTAAGGAATTCTGCAGAGGAAGCGATATTATTAATGAGTAGCAACAGCCTCTGTGGTAGCGATAGGCTCCATCCTCTCTTTTCTCCTCTCTTTTGGGGATCTAAATCCATGTTTGCCAGAGAATTGCTGTACCTTTGGTATAGTAACCTTTACAGCATAATATATGTTAGGAGTATTTTAAAGAACTCGGACAATTCGAAAGGGTATTTGTAATTATTCTATAGTCTAATGTTAGATAAACTTATAATATACTCTGTTCAAAATACCATTAGAAATTTATGAAAACCTTTTATTACTGTCCGTTCAACTGATTTTGACTTTTATTACGTTGGTGGCATTTTTTTTCGGTGGGAAAATCATCTATTGACATCCCCCACTCTTGGGCGGAGCGGGAGATAGTGTCAGACTTTTACTGACTAAAAACCCACTCCAGTTCCTTCGTTGCCTTTCGTACCGGGGGCTGAACTACCTTTTGGAGCTAACCCTGGCCCAAGTAGCCTTCCGCCCAGCTGGGCCCCTGCCATTGCTGACAATTCCTTGAGGCGCGCGGAAACAATGCGTGCCGTCGACGACTTGGGCTCGGTCCGGACAGTTACCGGACGGTCGGACAGCGAGCTACCCATTGCTCGCCGTCCGCAGGCAGAATCTCGGCGGTGGCTGGGGCGCTGTGAGCGCCGTTACCTGATACGGTCGGCCTCACGAGGGAACGGCGATGCTCTGCCCAAGCGGGGCACACCTCTACTGTGTGCTCCACCGGGTCTTCCGGGCGTTCCGCACAGTGGCGACACCCGGGCGTCACTTCCGCACGAATCCGGTGCAGGAACCTCCCGAACTTACTATGTCCGGTGAGAACCTGCGTCATGCGGAAGGTGAGGTCGCCGTGAGGTCTTTCCAGCCACGCCTCTAAGAGGGGACTAACCACCATAATTGTGGCGTGTCCAGCTCTGGGCTACAATAGTTCCTGACGCCATTTCACCATGAGATCCCGCCGGATTTAATCCCGTGGAGGGTCGATCCGGTACGTGAAACACTATCGATTTGTAAAGATAAAATTAAAAAATAAAGTACCTTTTTTTCAAAACTCGTATTAATTTACGCATGTACGAAATTAATTTCTTTCAGAAAACGTCAGCTGGGCGAGTTGAATGACCTGTAGGTAGTTTGTACGCAACGCCGACTATTACCTACAGGTCATTGAACTCGCTATATATTAAAATTTAACGGTGTATAGTTTGGTATTGTAACCACTTTTTTGCTTTTAAAGCTATCTTTATGCCTGCGAAATAGAAATTAAATCGGTATAAGACTTTAAAAAAAGGGTATAAACTTTTATTTCTTTGTCATTCTATCCAGTACAAATAATTCCCTGACGCAAACCAGCGTTGGGGAGTTTTCGTCCTAGGGCCTTACCATGACATGTTAAAAGTCAAGCGTGCGAGCGAGAAAGAGGGATGGAACTATACACCCAATATGTATAGCTCCATCCCTTTAACAGTTTAGTTTAAGTCGTCAAATGAATCACTATAAAGAGCTCGTGGTAGGGGCTTTGTTTTGTATCTTTACTTTGAAAATGTATGTTTTTTTTTTAGGTTCAAATTCCTTGGAAAGAAAGTCTTCAATAAGTGAACCGCCAAGCGCAACCATTACTGAGCTTGAGACAGAAAGCGATGCCAGCAAAGCTGACATTAGACATACGTGAGTATTATTTTTCATATGTTTTTTTATTCAGTCTTTAAGTTATTTATCCATAAAGTTTCTTGCACGTTCTTTTTCATAGAGAGAGAATGATAATGTACAATTAGCTTCGACTTTCTGACTAACTTCTTGACAATTCAAAAGTGCCTGTAAATGGTTTGGAAAAAATGTTCATTTGGCTGAAAAGAAATGGTATATCAAAGAAAGCAATTTACATTTGAAAATAATTCATATATGTATTTGCTTTGATTTTAAAATCCCAAAAGAAGCAATCGGTGAGCAGTCGCTTTAAAGCGAGTATAGCACATTAAAATAGTTTAATATCGCAGAACTGATAATTTTTATGCTGTTTTATGGCCTTATAAACTACCGAAGAAAACAAATAAAGACTGCATAGAGTTCAAGATTGTTTAAAATCGTCTTCTTTCGATTTTCTCAAGTTTTTCATCATCCCCCATTTATTTTCTAGCCAAGACAAAAACTTAATAAATGAAGCTGAAATAACAATCGAGCCAGTGGATTCAGTAAAGAGTCCGGTAAAGAAACATGGTCGCCATTCCTCCATGGACCTTGCTGCCAACGGCAACACCTCCATCACACAGCTGCTGGAGAAGTGTGTCAGTGCAGATAGTGCTGATGAGAAGGTGGAACCTGACGGTGAGAAGACTGAGGATGTACAGAATCTAGAGAAGGAAGGTGGGTGTTGGTGTTTTTTTTTAACTTTTGTTAGGATTTGGTGGAAGTATTTTAGGTATGGGATCTACAGGCTGTGAGAAGTGTAGGACTGATCAATGTGGTTACGCTTGGTTTAGGTTTTTGTCCAGCAGACCACAGCTTCTGAAATTATAATGATAATTTTGTGGTGCTCTTATTTTCTGAGGCTTCACAGCTTATGATTGAATTTATTTGATTTCGAACACCAAAAAGATCCATACAGTGTTAATAACTTATTCCCTAGTGTTAGTACCTATTGCCATTCCCACAAAATACCCCATTCACGTTAAGATTAGACATTTAAAAAAACTTTTTTTATGGTTTGTTCAACCTATTTTAACTTCTATTTCGTAGGCATAAGGATGGTATTAAAAGCAAAAAGTAGTTACAATACCACCTATTTACTGCAGTCGCCATTTGTCATGCCACCAACGTAATTAAAGTCAAAATCGGTTGAACGGACAGTAATAAAAGCTTTTTATAAATGTTGAATGTCATTTGAACAGAGTATATCTCTCTCCTGAGCAGCGGAGTACGGTGTTGTGATTCCTGACTCGACCACGACATGGAACGGAGATTTTACTGTGGCACAAAATGGTTATTTTAATTGTGTTTTATTGTGCCACTTATCCCAGGAATTTGTGCCTTGTGCTTTTTGAGTAATAAGAGTACGATTGTAGTCGGGCTGGGGATCACGGTTCCTGACACGACCACAACCAGACCTAATCACGGGGTTTCCCCGTGCAAACATCTCTGACGCACTGCAGTAACGAGGCAATCTTAACAACATCTTGAGGACAGGACAGGACACTTAAAATATAAATAGTTGTTAAAGTATTATTTTGTTATAAACACAAGGAAACCCACTCCTGGGCAAAGGCCTCTCTCCACTTCTTCCATCTTTCTTGCGCCCGGGCTTCCTCTTGCCAGTTCTGGCGGAATCTGTCTAGTTCGTTGCGCCATCTCCTTCGTAGTCAGCCACGACCCCGTCGCGCTGTTTCAGGGCACCAACTTTGTGTTACTTTGCCCCACAGTTCGTGGGGCATGTGGCAGACATATCCTGCCCAGTCCCATTTCAATTTGGCAGCCTTTTGAGCCACATCAACTATCCTGGTTTCGGAGCGCAGTCTTGTGTTTCGACCTCAACTCGTTAATTTAACACCTAGTATACTACGCTCTATCGCTCGTTGGCAAACCTTAAGTTTGGACATCTGGATGTCAGTCAAAGACCAAGTCTGTGCGCCATAGGTCAAAACGGGGAGAATACACATGTCCATGAGCTTTTGTTTTAGTACCATGAGCAATTCATCTTTGAATAGGTCTTTCATGGACCAAAAAAAAACGCACTATAGCTCGATCCCATTGCAAACCTAAATGTTTTATATCATTGCACACAGAAGACACAATCCCCGAACAAGACGGCATCGAAACCATTGAACCTATCACACCTGAAGCACCAGTCGAAGACAGTGGAGACAAGCCAGCAGAATACGTGAACCATCGCGGCATCAGGTTCACTCCACAGGAAGACGCAACGAACTTGCAGCCTTACGGGCTCGTCTGCGTCAGGGAACTGTTCAGGTCAGTCCGCGTTATACTCTATCCCATTCTAGAAGCTGCCAACATACGAGAACCACTTTATCATCCTTTTGTAATACGGACTGACATGGCTACCGCCCAGGACTGCATTGATCTGCAATTATTGCAACTGCGCCACTGCTAATCGTGTTTTAGATCCTCTGTTCTGGTTTTGGATCTGAAATTTTTCAGGATCAGTTAATTCAGCACAGTCAAAACAAAGCGTATGTCCAGTTTCCGCGGTAGCATCTCTCGCGTCCGGCCCTGGTTCAGGCCTTAGTATAGAGCGAGAAGGAATGGGAAGCAGTCCATTCTTTTACGAGGCAGTAATGGGAAAAGGGAGCGGATAGCATGATTGAGAGGACATGACACAGGTTGGGTGTAGCAAGGTGATACCCGGCCACCGCAGACGTGGGCTTGCAGACGGCGAGTAAAGGGTAGCGCGCCGTCCGAAAAGGACCAAATATGATTCGACGGCGCGTTGTGTTCCACACGCGCCTCAAAGATATCTTAGCAAAATTGACGAGGAAAACAAAAAAAATATCAACAGTTTACACCGCGCTTATTTTGTAGTAATACAAACGGTTATGAAGATGCCAGAAAGTCTGATCATCAGTCTATCTAACCGTGTTACCCAGTAAGTGAATTTTAGAGGTTTGATAGGCAGTAACTCCATGTAAAATACGGGTATTTAGCAACATCCAGTTAGACTGGCAGCCGACCCCAAGTTAGTTGGAAAAAGCTAGGGACTATGATGATGACGATACATGTGTTACTAATGTCGTGCGGTTGACCTCGCATAACATAGATGTAAATGTTATGTCAAAGTCTATACAGGCTTACTTATGCCCCAACGTAACACAACCCTTTCGTCTCCAGGTTCCTGATCTCTCTCTGCAACCCTCTGGACAGTCAGAATACCTCCGGAATGGTCCACCTTGGCCTATCCTTGGTAGGAACAGCTCTTGAGGTGTCCGCAGACCAGCTGGCCAAGTACCCCTCACTTCTGTACCTGGTTAAAGACCCGCTGTGCAGGAATTTGTTGAGTGTAAGTATGCCTTTATTAAGTCCTACAAATTTTTCGTATGTATTTTCACAACTTCGCAAATAAAAATTTCTTCTTTCAAATTTCATTAGAAAAAAGTAACATTTTTTTTAAATATATAAAATATCTTGTGAATGACTTAAATATAGTATTTCTCTTTTATCTTTCGTTTTTTTCCCTGCTGAACGGTAAGCACGAAATGTATGGTAATGGGCATTACATGCGAATTTTTTTTTAAGTGATCAGGCAGAAATGACCGCGATGGTACGTCTCAGTTTTTATTTCCCGAGCATGAAGGTTTTTATAAAACCAACTTTAATTTTTAACTTTTCTTTTTCACAGTTGCTTAGCACAGAAAGGATATCAATATTCGCGCTCGACCTTCAAGTGTCCTTCCTACTATTCGAGGCCCTCCGAACACACCTCAAATTCCAAATGGAAGCCTTCTACAAGAAAATCATAGAAATCATATCTTCGGACACAACTAAAGCCATATATGAGCTGAAAGAAATACATCATTTAGCTTTGGAAAGTCTCTCACAAATGTTTAGGATACCTGGCTTATGCGCAGAGTTATATCTTAATTATGACTGCGATATATACTGCATGAATGTGTTTGAAGAACTCACAAAGCTATTATCTAAAAATGTCGTCTCATCAACTGCTTACAACATCCACTCTCTATCATTAGAAGCTTTGATGACTGTAGTAGAAGCAATCGAAATGGGTTGTAACCAGAATAAGGAAGTCAAGACAGAGATTGAGGTACCTGCGGAGGAAGAAAAGGGAGAAATAGAGAGGGATGCAAGAGGTGGTCACGTGTCTTTGGAGCTGGGAGGGTTGGACGATGTATCCGTAGTGAGTGACCACGTGACCCATGATATCAGTCAGTACTTCAGTTCCGGTAGAACGGGCAGACATAAGCCGTCGTCGGATCTGCCCACGGAGGCTGAGTTGGATAATATCAAGAATATGAAAAAGGTTAGTTGGTTTAAGTTTTTATATATTTACTAGCTGGACTTGGCAAACGTTATTCTGTTTACGATTAACGATCTCGATTTATAAATCAAGTCAGACATCTGGTCTTACGGAATATTCAGAACTAACTGGAATATGGCACTGCAGTCTGCTTCAGCCAGATGTAGTCGGCTGCGAACATTTTAAACACTTACGTCGCATTAATCCGAATAATATTTTCGTATCCATTTCGCCATGGTCATATATTTACGACCAAATACTCCATCTCGTTTAACTCTTCAATTCCCATCAGTGCCAGAAGAACTATAATATTTGTTGGATTAATTCGACGCAAGCAGATTGAGTTCATTATTTTTTAATAATGTTAAAACTCACAAATAAGAATTATAACGGGCTTTCCATCATCATCATTTCAGCCAAAAGACGTCCACTATCGGACATAGGCCTCCCCCAAGTGTCCCACAGCGACTGGTTTTATGCATCACACCTCCACCACCACCAACATGCAACTTCTTCACCTTTTTATGTTTCGATAAAACTATATTTTTTCCTTACAGTGGGTGACCCAAGGCACGGAGCTGTTCAATCAGAAACCGGAGCGAGGCATCGAGTTCCTACAGGAACACGGAGTACTGGCCACCCCCTTGGACCCGCACGAAGTCGCCATGTTCTTGAGAGAAAACCCTGACCTGGACAAGAAAATGATTGGTAAGTATTCTTGAGTCTTCTGGAGTCGGCTACGTGGTAGGCCCAGAAGGAGGTGTTAGTCTACGTCATAAAAAGTAACCTTGTGCAAACTTTCACGGTCCAAGGCACTGTAGTTTCGGTTGTGCATTGATATTTCAGTCAGTCAGTCAGTTTCTCCTTTTATACAGCTTGTGCCCGCAGATTCGCCTGCGTACATAAAATATAGCCTATGCCATTCAGGAATAAAGCAGCTTTCTATCTGTGAAAAACATTTTAGCAATCGGACTTTCAGAGATTACCATCTAAAAACAATAAAAAATAAACACCTCTCTATAATATTAATTAATGTAGATATAAAAATAGTTTATATGCATGGAGTTTAATGGCTATAAAATTTTCTTGTTACATGTTTCTAAACAAATACTTAAAACAAACAATAAAACACCATCTGTTTTTCATTCCTTTTTGATGAGAAATCATCAAGTAATCTCTCTCGCTCTAAGTGGAGTAACAGGGAGTGTTGTACTTTTACGGACTTAAACCTACCCGTGTTCCTACAGTTGTCTTTTACGTTCTAAGGCTACAGTAAATCTGGAACAATCTGAACCCTGTATAAGGGTTCGCTTTGGGAGATAATCAATGACACAACTTGATCGATCTAAACATGGTTTATTACTGACTCGTTCTAATTGTTACATATATCCTTAATCTAATAATAAACATCATCTCTCGTACCCCATACCTGGCAGGTCTTTGCGGGGCCCAGAACTTCCATGGTATCGACCTTGGAAGTCAGATGTTCGAAGGAGTTACGCCGGGTAACTCTTTTGAACAACTGCGCAATCTTGGCAGGCCTCGACCCTTACAGGGCCCGTCAATACTGCTGATAATTCTTTAAGGCGCACGCGAAACAGCACCATCGACCCAGTTCTGGTCTAAACCTTGGAACCATTTCCAGGTGATTTCATCTGCAAGCGATCCTCACGAGGCGAGGATGAGGACGGAGGCCCGTCAGTCCTCGGCGCCTTCGCTGACAGCTTCGACTACGCCGGTTTAAGGATCGACCAGGCGTTAAGGCTTTATCTGGAGACTTTCCGACTGCCTGGTGAAGCACCGCTCATTTTCCTAGTCATGGAACGGTTTGCGGAAAGGTGGCATGTAAGTATTTCAATGAAATATCATCAGGATAAGAGGCGGCTTTGTATAGCTTCTACATTTAACGCTACGAACTCATTTAACACTTTAATC
Source organism: Mythimna ferrago (assembly GCA_910589285.2). Classification (NCBI taxonomy): domain Eukaryota; kingdom Metazoa; phylum Arthropoda; class Insecta; order Lepidoptera; family Noctuidae; genus Mythimna; species Mythimna ferrago. The sequence continues at coordinate 23,114,050 of OU342691.1, read as the reverse complement.
GCAGTTGGATTGTTCCGTGTCCTATTCAATCCCCATAGGTGACATAAGAGCTGATGTTTTTGTCGGATTTATCCAATGTAGACGTATAAAAGGTGAAACATTTTTAAATTTTCTAATCAACTCTTCTAATTTAATTTGAGAAGGAATTCTCTTAGAAGTTCCATTCCATTCTATTTTATTTGTTAAGTTTAACTTCTAATATATTACATAAAACTATCTATAACATTTTACCAAATTGCCCGCTTATTTCTTGTGTCTATGTTCTTAGGTTTTTTTTTTCTAATTAATGTACCAATACACGCTAAAGTATACCTGTCTGGTTTGCCTGTACAGGAGAGGTGTACAAGTAAACCGGCACGTGTATGTTACACAACTGTGCAGGTTTCCACACAAGCTTACCTGACGGGCATAACTGTGCAGGCAAACCTCTCAAGTACACCTTTGCGTGTATGATTACCTTAACGCTACTCTTTCTCCTTACAATTTACTATGACTCTTTTTTGACTACGACTTTAAGACCCAACTTCACCCAGAAAATCATCCTTAACTTTACTGAAATAACGTACAATTTCCTTTAGAGCACGAACGGCGAGCCCTTCGCGAACACAGACGCGGCCTTCCGCCTAGCTTACGCCGTGATAATGTTGAACATGGACCAACATAACCACACGGCCAAGAAGCTCAACGTGCCCATGACCGTCGAGGACTTTGTCAAGAACCTCCGCGGGTGCAACGGATCGGGGGACTTTGACTCAAGCATGTTGGAGGCCGTTTTTCATTCTATCAAGTGAGTATGTCTTATATTATACAATATTTTTGCGTTTTAAAAAACGTCGTGGTCTTTGTTAAGAATCTCTAGGGGTTCAGCGGATAGGAGGACTTTGATTCGACCATGTTGGAGGTCATCTATCATTCTATCAATTGGGTAAGTTCTATATTATACAAGACCTTGGCGATATAATGTTGAACATGTACAGTACAACCACAAATCCAAGTAACTTTCGCAAGAACGCCGTGGACTTTGTTAAATACCTTCGGAGATGCTACGGATTGGGGAACTTGGTTTCATTAGTGTTGGAGGCCGGTTCCTCCTTCCCGACGCCTTCTCGCAGTGAAATCGGCTCTAAGCAGCACACTGCAGAAACAGATCTCGCCCGATCGTGGCGACTAGAATTCGTCACGCCGACGCCCACGCCACTAGTTTATGAACGAATAATCCTTGATACTGTGATATTCCATGCCAGGAACGAAGAGATGGTAATGCCAGCAGAGCGTACTGGTGCTGTCCGCGACGCGTACCTGTGGCGAGTGCTGCAGCGGCGCGGCATGGGCGCGGGCGCGCTGTACCGCTCGGTGCCCACGCACCATCAGCACCACACGAGACTCTTCACCACAGCCTGCCCTCCTACTGTGAGTATAATCACCAACTATGACCTCTCTGTACCTCGGAAAGTAGGCTAAACCGATGGTCCTGGCTTCTTTGTTATGGCATCAAAATTTATAACAAGATATTATATTATTTGACATGCATAGATCTTTGACATTGTTGATTCGTTTGTATCACATTAACTTTATAACTTTGATTTTGTATGCCTATCGGCGGGAAATGGTTTGTACAATTGCCATTCATATTGAAAAACACTTGTAATCATCTAAGTACACAAATTAAATGAAATTTGAATTTTTTATACTTTTTGATATTTTGAGCACTAAGCAACTTCCTTAGTGCTATTTTAATGACAGCATTGCCGTGGCCGGACACTGGGTCAAGCAAGGAATTTAACTAGTTTTGCCGCCGACACGCTAAGAAGAAGAAGTGCTCAAAATGTCAAGACTACATGATCCAGGATAATTGTGTACTTTGACATTTATAATTAGGCAGGTAGGCAGGATATAATGGAACTGTAATTTTTTAAGTTTTAACATCTGTTAATAACTTAACCTGATTCTGAAAAGTTGGACGCTCCCCCTCGCTCCAAGTTACGTAACAATCCCCCTTCTTCCCCAAAAAAAAGTAGGTTCCCTTTATAGCTTTCCAGTTTCTAGCAGGCAGAAGTTGCATCTTGTAAGAACCAGATGTGAGGTCACCATCCCTCGCATGATGTAACTGTGTATGTCAAGTCAGCCGCGTCATGCGAGGGATGAAGATCTGAGTATCTGCTCGCATCAATCAGCGTGGTCTGCAGGTCTACACACAATCGGCCAGCGTGTGGTGGCGTAAGGAACAACGGATAAAGCGTTTTTTGTAGAGTGAGCAATCATCAAATAATTCCTCCCGCTGTGCGTTAAGCGAGAGGATGAGTCAGACTTTTACTGACTATATCCTGCCTGTGTTCCTCCAGTTAATCTGCGTTCCAGGGTCACGGTGACTCTTTCAAACTAACAGCCAGAATATTGCTGAAGCTTTGATATTTTTTTTATTTTTTTGGATATGTGAGATATTTCACGGAGCAAATTTTTGTACGACCTACAGATAGTTATTCCGGGTCAGAGAATCTTGTATACGTGAGTTTACATGTTTGTGAAAGCACCCACGATACATAAGTAATGCTATGTAGTAGTGCGTAGTGTGGGGAGACTATCTGCTAGCGGTGCCACGCGCGTGCACTAAGTTTCTGAGCGAGGCGCCTCTGACGCGTGCGCTGCGCATGCTCAACCTCATAGCGGACGACGTGGATATATTTTATTGTATTTTGAGTGAATTCACTAAGATAGCACTTTTTAAAATTTGTTAGGGAACCTAGTTTGTAAGTTTAGTAATAAGAAACCTCAATATCGATTTGGACTAGTCTGTAAGGATATTGTTGGGAATAAAAATAAATAAATATATAAAAATCTTCGAGTAACTACTCGTAGTTGATTATTTTATGATTATTGTAAGTTTTAATAGCTTATTTAAGTGCCTACTGTAATTTTATTTATGGTGTACAATAAAGAGTATATCTATCTATCATGTATGTGAGTCTTGTGTTTTTATCATCATTTGTCTCACATATCAACCTAACAGCCAATGGACGCCTTATAACAGGCGACGCATGTCTGTCAACACATATGACTTATAGATCTGATGTAGGTTGCCACAGAATAATTTACAAATAGTCTCGACCGCTTCTCTGAGCCGTCAACACGTCCGCGATAATTCGTAGAGTCGAAACCACGACACGCAGCGCAGCAGCTAAACGCTCAACCATGCCGTCAACTCCAAAGGGAAGATTGAATCTCCATTCCTTTTTTTTTTTTACAGGTAACAGCCCTTTCAGCAGCTTTCGAGCGCTCGACTCCACCAACACCAGAAGAGCTGGAAAGCAACAGGATCCACGACTGCGGCGCTCTACTAGCGCTGAACGGGCTCGAGCGCTGCGCAGCGCTTATCGCTAGGTTGCCGCCGGACAGCATCACGCTGGACACGTTGCTGCTGACGCTGTGCAAGTTCACTGGGCTGTTGGCGCCGCAGCATGCTAACTATATCGCTATTGGTAAGTGTTCCGTGACTTACGATGGAAAGTAACAGGATCCACGACAGCGGCGCTCTTCTAGCGCTGGAGAGGCTCGAGCGCTGCGCAGCGGTTATCGCTAGGTCACAAACAATATAGTTTAAGTAATCGCACATTAAAATATTTTTCTTTTTTTTCTTTTACCGATGCCAAACCCGAAATCTATTGATATTATGACAATACTCTCAGGAAAAATAATCCTATGTACTATTCCTGGACATATTTAATTCAAATCCATTCATCCATTCAAACATGAAGCAGCAAACATACACACTTGAAAACTTTCGCCTTTATAATACTAGTGTGATTTGGAAAGAACTATGACCGTTTTAGCTTTCTGGAGCCAACATTAAATAAATCCATCGAAGTTTTATCTTTCGAAAAAAATTGTTCTTCGAAATAAAACACTTTCCAATAACTCTATCAATGTGTTCTCGCACAGGAGTAACGCTAGGCCAGTCCAGCAAGGCTCAGTTAGCTTTACGTCGCGCGTGCGCAGTGGCCGCGCGACACGCCGACTGCGTGCGCGACTCGTGGCGACATCTACTGGAGATCGTCAAGACGTTGTATATTGGACGACTACTACCCAAGGTATGCTTCTGAAATATATCTAGGAATTTAGGGCCGAATTTTTATTAAAAATGACCGAGGAAATTAAGCGATGTTTCTACTGTCTAAGTAGTCTTAGGCACACATTTCAATACAAATAAAACAATTCTCTCAACCGAATATAGATTACGGTGGCCAATTTCAACAGAGATAAAGGCGCTGTACGCACCATCCATCTTGACGTACGTCCCGCCAAGGCCATACAGATAAAATATGACAAAATCAACGATAAATCAGGGCTGCCAGGAGCAAAAAAGGGGCGGTCGTACTACAATACGACTGCTAAAAATCGAAATTTTGAAACGAAAAGATCGAACAACAAAGAAGTACAAAGTTTTTATATAACTAAAATTATTTTCTATTTTTCTAGTTTTTATTAAAAATTAACAAAAATTTTGCTCCTGGCAGCCCTGATTTATCGTTATTTTATCTATATGGCCTTGGCGGGACGTACGTCAGGATGGATCGTGCGTACGGCGCTTTAGCCAAGTAGCCAGAAGATGTGCACAAGTGTGTGCGCAAACATAGATGCGGTCTCTGTTCCTTTATTCTCATAGTCCGATGGGATGGCAATCCGACACGATCGGAGACGATCAGGTGCAAGACCAACCAAAAAAATTACAACTACTATTCTTACTTTCTCAGTGCCTCATAGAAGCCGAAGACTACCTAGCACCAAACGGCACAGTGTCCCTCATCAGAGAAGCAGCCAGAGGGTCAGAAGCTGGTCTACTGTCCAGTATATACTCGTACATCGCGCTGGGAGAGACAGGTAATACATTCATAGAGGGTAAAATATAATGACATCTGCAAGACATGTTGTCAACAAACCGTAGAAGTCCAGCAGAGTTGATGCCCGCTAAGACCACGGGGTTTTTCTGGGAAGGAAATCCGTGGTCTTAGAACGCAAAGGGCAACCGAAGGACACAGGTGTTGTGTTATTCAGTAAAAGTTTGACACCACCCTCTCGCTCCGCCCTAGAACAAGAGAAGTCTTTTGATTACTTCTCACCTTATTTTTTTTAATTTAATTAATTAAGACTTGTATTATAAGTGCTGTGGTTAGCTGTTAGTTGAACTTAGTCAACTTATTGCTTTAAAATCAACCTTATTCTGACTTTTCATCTCTATACGACTATACCCTATTCGCGTTAAGAATATAAATTTAAAGTTAATTTTTTTTACTGTCTGTTCAACCGATTTTAACTTCTAATTCGTAGGCATAAGAATGGCATTAAAAGCAAAAAAAGTAGTTACAATACGAACTACTGCAGCCGTCATTTGTCATGCCACCAACGTAATAAAAGTCAAAATCGGTTGAACAGACAGTAATAAAAGGTTTTCATAAGTTTCTAATGTTATTTTGAACAGAGTATAGTGTCATGTCATCTATATATCAACTATAGTGCTAAAGCCCCTCGCTCACGGTGGCTTTTTGTAGCGATGCTGTCGCGCGCTTACGAATCGCTACTCAGTCGCATTTGCAAGCGCTAAAAAAGATGCCAACGCGCTACAGTATCGCTACAAAAAACCGCCGTGGGCGAGGGATTTAAGTATATTTAAGCTTAACATGGCTACGCTCGGGCTCTCCATATATCCCCCGCCCTTGGGCGGAGCGGGAGATAGTGTCAGACTCTTACTGACTAAAAAACCCACCCCGTTCCTTCTTGCCTTTCATACCGGGGCCGAGCTTCCCTTTCGGGAACAGACCATAGCCCCAACCTTAACATGTGTGCGTTTTCCGCAGGCATGCGCGCACCGACGCCGCACGAGAAGACGTTGATCGACGCGGCGATGGACTGTGTTTCCAAGTGCAACCTGCCTGGCCTGCTCATCACAGAAACTAAGTTCCTACAGCTTGATAGTTTACAGGTGACATACGTTTATCTTTCTACCAATTTTAAAACTTAACAGTAGGGCCTTACGCTGATATAAATTGCAAGTGGTGTTATAACAATGTATGTGAAACAAAGTATAAAATCCCGCAAACCTACATTAAAAAAGGAGGATGCTCCGACCAGACAGGTGTTGCGTCTGGTCCGGGTGACTACACGATAATTATTTTCGGACTATTATATATATATTCTAATCGCGTGGAGATCTTTGATACGGCTTTGGATTTAGTTTTTATAGTTCCTATGTGGACATAAATACCGCATCAATGTTTTTTAGATATACTAACTCAGAATTTTAATCTACTGCCTGAGTTTTGTTCGGAAGTGTTACCGTGGCTCTCATAAAGAGCAACTGAATGAACACTATGGGTTTTAGTTCAGTAAAAGTTTGATACGAGACTCCCTGTTGCTGCACCCTAGCGAGTGGTAATTTAAGCAAATGAGTTTGACGTTTCCTTGCTAGCGACATCTATGATGCCACAAAGGAACTAAAATTTAAAATCGTGATGTACGATTTTAAATTTTAGTTCTTTTGTGGTATCAGAGTTCTCCGTGCGATTAAATTATATACAACAGGCCGAAACCAATTATCTGGCAGTTGCCCGGTCCAGATACAAACACCGTACCGGACGTATTTGGAACTTTACGCACTGTTCCTCTAACTACTATCGTTTACTATCCCGTACGCAGGAGTTGGTCCGCGCGATGGTGACGGTGGGTACTCCGCCCGACAGCGACAGTCTGCAGCTGAACCCTCAGCTCGAAGACATCACCGTGTTCTTCTTGGAGCTGCTCGGACAGACCTTGATACAGAACAGGTATGGAAGCTAGATGCGTTGTAAAGTTTAATGGGTTTTTGTCGCATTTTAGTTTATAAACGAAGCAGGGTAGTTGAATCAAACTTTTTTTTACTAGGTATTTGAATTAAAATGCAAATAGGATTTTTTTAAATCCGTTCAGTATTAAAAAAGTAAAAAAAGGGGAACCGTCAAGTAAGGATGCACTGTAAACGGACATGTGACGTCCCCACCGCCGTTAGGTTACGCGCGAGATGTTTTCACTTCGCTTACGCCAAGTCTTATATTTCCTCAAGGAGTTGTCAGCAACAGCAGGGGCCCAGCCGGGTCGAAGCCTACTGGGGCCAGGGTTATCCGAAAGGGCGCTCGAGCCCCGGTATGAAGGCTTGAAGGAACGGGATGGGTTTTTTAGTCAGTAAGAGTCTGACACTATCTCCCGCTCCGCCCAAGAGCGGGGGTTGTCAAAGGATGATTTTTCCAATCGGAAACAAAAAAGTCTTATATTTGTTATTACATATTTACAAAATGATAGTAAATGAATATTACAAATATCACGCTTATTTTTTGTTTAATTTAATTAAAGAACATGACGACAATTTATTTATTAATATTTTTTTACTATTTTGTTTAAAATCAGACTATAATGTAGCACATCTATTTTTCACTTCAACTTTTCGTTGAGGTGTTGTAGCGGCTCATTGGATTTGTTACTTTGTCGTTGATTTTTAAAGGGTTAATAACAAATTTTGATGCTGTTTTTAAAAAGAGATTGTAAAATAAACACATCGTACCCAATTGTCTTCTAATATTTTCTAAGTTATCATACGATCTGTTTTTCTCTAAAGTTACATACAGACATCGCATGGCGTGCGTTGCGAATGGTTTCGCATGTCTCAGGCTGTGTGGATAAGTGTGTTCACAGTGAGCATTCGCGTCGTAGGATCGTTGTGCACGCCGCCTCAGTACGAGCCGTGCGCTCCGTGTGGACGGACAGGTGTGGTTTGCGTTTTCTACTGATGAACACTGTGCGTGGTGGTTTGCGTGTTTACCTTGAGCATGTGTCGTTAGGGACGCACGTATAAATTTACCGTCGTATGCCTCAGGTTGAGGCAAGCCTGACGAAACATTCGCGGTGCACGCGGCGTTACATCATGTTGTAGTCGTTGGATTTAGTACCTTACTTAGTGTTTACACAAGTCAATGTTCCCTTGCAGAGACCGTCTGCTGTCCGTGTGGGACGTGGCAGCGCCGCACTGGCGCGGCTGCGTGCTGTGGGCGGCGGCGCGCGGCCCGGCGGCGCTGCGGCGCGCCGTCACGGCACTGTTGCGCACGGGCGCGAGACTCATGCGCTGCGACGCCGCCGCGCCGCACGTGCTGCAGCACCTCACGCTGCTGTTCCAGCTACCTTATAAACTCTTCTATCAACAGGCTGATGTGGTAAGTTGTTTTACTGGGCTAGTACACTACGCTAGCCACGCTTATTCTCAATTACTACCCATTAAAAGTAGACACCATCAGAAAACAAAAAGTAATTTAAATTAAATTTAGCGTAAATTAATTATATGTGTTTGTCATTGAAATGTTCATAGTCTATTCACATTAAGAAAGTAGTAACGTCATCAATACTACTGCAAAGTAAAGGCATACAGAAATAAAATAAAAACCATTTATTTTAAAAAGTAATCATTATTGTCAGAGTTTTCACTTTTATTTTTACGAATAAGTATTTTATATTGTCAAAAATTGCGTCCGTAATGCCTGAAGGGCTTTCTATAACTAATCAATTTAAACACTGCTTTTTAATTTACTATGAACTAATTAGTCAAGAGGCATAGCTAAGCTAAGTGACAACGATAAGTTACTATTTTCTTAACGCGAATACACTTTTGAAAGAGGTAAGTTACATTCTAAAAGTGACTTAAAAACTACACAGGTAAAGTTAACATTTATGTAAGTGAAAATAACATCAAGTTGGAAACAGGAATTTGATTTAGCTTCGTCTTCACAATGAAGCAACCCAAGGTGGACTATGTTTCATATTCTCTCTAGCCGAACCTCGACTGGAGAGAATAAGAAATATGGCCTGGCTTATTCGTCGCATCAGCGGCGATTGAAGAAGGAAGAAAAAGTGTTTGTTAGTGGTATAAGTATGATGCATAAAAAAATAAATATCTTTTATAAATTTGGAAAAATGTGCAATCAAAGCATTTTTTGCAAAAAAACTGAACTGTTTTTAATAATTTTTTTTAAATAACATTGCTCTACACTAGGAATGACTACAGAAATTATTTCATCGTGAGTTCGTTCACAAACTTGTAAACTGGCAGGAAACATCGGTTTCTGGCAGTTCCGATGTGTCGTACAGTTGCGCACTGAAAATCGCCCATACCGCGGACACTCTGCGCTTAATGCTCTCCTTGACAAAAACAGATTTTGATATGTATGGGGAAGAATGGAAGACGATACTGTCAGAATGTATGAAATTCTATGAGATGAATGCATGACTGTGACTATATTTATATAAGTATCTACACAAGTCCTGCGCGACATGTAACTTGTCTGTTTTAATTTTAATGTTTTATTATTGTTTTGTCTTTTTTGCGGTGTCTGTGTTTAAAAAGTGTAATTGGCTTCAGCCGTTCTATTTAAATAAAATATTAATAATAAGACACTCAGACCTGGAATGTGTAATTGTGTATGTAGAGCATACAAACAATTAATTTGATTAATGTTGGTTTTATTCAGAGTATACTGTCCGAACCCCTCTCTAACGCTGCTGTCGCTGTTTGTAAATTAGTGAGTAAGGTTTTAGAGCCCTAATAGTTGATAAGGTTCAAGGTAGCTTTACTTGTATTAGGTTACGATGGGGCTCTGGCATGGTCTTACTGTGACCAAAAGTACCTAAATTTATAAAAAATAAAATAAAAATAAACACACGACACGTAGCGCAGCAGTCAATCACAGCCAAACTGAAATTTGCGTGTAACCTTCCACGAAATAATAAGAGTAACTCTCGGCTCGTAGAATAACTCTTCCTTTTCTGTTCACATCCCATTTTGTTTACAGATATCGTGTGGCATGTACGAGATAGTGAAGACGTCGGCACAGAACGTGCACAGCGCACACGAGTGGGACATCGTGTTCGCTTTGTTGTGCGCTGCCGGCGCTGGCGCGTGGCCCAATGATGCGCATCCTACTAGTAAGTGAATTTTATAACTACTCGTTTTTTCAAACTTCTAAGTTAACGAAAAAAAGGATAAGGCCATTTATGTCGCAAAAAACATATATTTCAATACTCTCAAGGGAATCAAAATTTATTGGGTACTACCCAGGAATAAATTATAAAACTGTGAAGTTGTTATGTCACAAAAAAAAACTTGTTTTGTGATTCGGAAAAACTCTGACCCCATTTGGTAATTGAATTATTTACATAGCTAAGTTCGTACGGAACCCTCAGTGCGCGAGTCCAACTTCTTGCCCAGATTTTTTGAGCAAAATAAAACTTTTTTTTATAAACATGTCAAATAAATACTAGTCTTTAAGTTTTTTAAATGGTAAAGAAGAGTGTGCTCTTCATGATGATGTTTAGAAGCACATTTAAATAGAAATCTAGTTTATTTAAACAAAAGTTTAAATACTTCACTTCTTTATGTTTAGGTCCCGCTGCATCAAGTCGCTCCGAAGGCTCAGAAGACGAGAGTGAGCGACATCCTACCAGTGCTTCATCTGAAAGCGAACTGTCACATTCACCACAAACACAAGGATGGATATTGGTGAGTTTATCCTATGATCATGGTGCCTTTTTTGTACATATTGTTAGCTAAACGTATCATATTTATTTTTTAAATTTTATCCAGAGTAACTGTAACTCGAGGTGAAAACCTCCAGGCACCAGACTATACATGTTGTATATTAAAAAAAAATGCACCACATTAAAAATACTGTGCGTGCACAAACGTGTAATAGTAGAGGATACGGTTAAGAACGACCTTCACCGGTTTGTTTAATGGATGAAACGTATTTTATGATAAATTTAGTATATTAAATAATATAACGCGGGTGGGTTGCCTGAGAAATTCCAGGCCAAACAATTTTTTTTTTTTTTGAAAAATGCACCGGCGTGTTTATTGAATAAATTTAATACTAACCGAAAGAGTGAACATAAAAATGTTGGGTTGCCCATTTGTTTCCCGGCATAACTATGGGTTGCCAGGTATAAACAGGTATGTATAAACAGGTGTGATTATTTTGATATACAACAAATTCTATATCAAAATAATAAACGCTGTTTCATTACGAATACGAGGTTATAGTGTTGTCTGCAAAAAAATCTGGTATGAATAACGGTTGTGCATTTTTTCTAAAAAAAAAGTAAATTTTCAATTTTTAATTAATAATAGTCTGGCCAGGAATTTCTTAGGCAACCCACCCGCGTTATATTTTTTAATACACTAAATTTATCATAAAATACGTTTCATCCATTAAACAGACCGGTGAAGGTCGTTCTTAATCGGATCTTAGACTATAAACTCGCATACACAAGACACTCAGTTTCGAAAGGACTATGTATAGGCCATACAAATATTTTTTATGAGCAGGAATGGACAGCGCAGACACAGCGCTGTAGCCATTCGCCCAATTTGCCTCGATACTGATTGCATTTATTCATAGATAGGTTCTGTTATTTTTCGAATCTTCAATTTTAGTTGTATGTGTTTTTAAGAAATGTAATCTCATAAAAGACTGCAGTCACTTACATGAGAAACATGATACAAACAGTGCTTACTATTATCAGTGTTTATTTATTTATTTATTAGGCTTTCCAACAATAAGTACGCTATTACATTAAAGTTTATACATTACTAACTTAACTCTAAGCGCCTCATCACTTATAGAAAAGCACAGCATGCACTACATTATGCGCAGATAACAGCATAGCTAATTTCATTATAGGAACAGAAAAAAATAATAATTAAAAGATTAAGATAAAATAAAATTGCTTGCAATAGTATAAAACGGATGAAATTTGATTGCACAGATTGAATTAAATTATAATAAATTTATTTAAGTTTGATTACAATAAATAAATTTCAGTACATTGAATTAAATTCGTGTTTTCGTCGTTCATAAATATATTTTTTTTTGTATGTGTAGGTGCTTCTATAATGCATTCTATAGTAGTTGTTATTAAAAGAGTTATGAGCATACATGTGAATGGTTGGAGAAGGAGGCCAAAGAAATGATTGTGTGAAGAGTGATATGACAGAAAAGATAGTTAGTGATATCATGACGAGTGGCAGGGCAGAATGGAAGAAAAAAACTTAATGTGGTGACCCCAAATAAGATGGGACAAGGGCAGGAAATTATGATGAGTAGTTGGCTGCTAGTGGAGTGTGGTTAATATTTTTCGACTACCTGTCGGGGTAGTTAAACTTTGAATACATTATATAGGAGCTTACATTTTTAATGGTCGACGGTAGTTTGTTATAAATATCTGCGCTTGCGTAGGTAAACATGGTTTTGCTGAGCTTCGTTCTTGTTTTGTATCAAGCTGACTCATTATCTTCTCCGTCCCGCAGGTCAAGAACGAGGCGGAGTCCCCGGACGGCGGCGAGCTGGAAGGCGCGGTGTCCCTGCGCGCGCACCGCGCGTCGGCCCTGGCGCGCTGCTGCGAGGCGCTGGCCCTCGTGGTGAGGGACGTGGCGCACGTCACGCCCTACAACTGTCGCGCCGCTGTACGAGCTGTGAGGCTGTTCGCCAGGGCCACGCTGCATGACGGTATGGGGCTTGTGATATACATATGTACACTACCGTTCATAAGTATTTGGGCACCCTTATATTCTACATGACCAGTTATTTTTTAGCAATAATGTGTGGAATTTTTAATAATATTTTAATAATTAACACCTATATATTATTATATTATATTCATTATATTACAAAGTTGATAGATATCTTGGCTCAAGACGTGCTATAACTTGCACTCGTCAGAAAACTCAGTGTACTGCAAGTTGACTAGGTGTTACGATTTCTTCAAAAACATATTAAAATTTACATACCGATTTATTACTTCGTTAATCTGACAGTGTTTTCATTGTTTTATTCGCGATCAAAGTTTCCTCAAGTGCAACGGCTAAAATATTTGAAAATTCACTAACTGATCTGGAAGAATCAAAGCAGCAGGCAAATTTTTTGACGAAATGCCCGAAATGTAGTTGAACCAATTTTTAACTCTGTGGCCATTTTGCGATTGCTGATGCTTATTTGGTGCTTTGCTATAATTAGAGCTCGTTTTTCAATAGGAATGTCCCTGGTTTTCGGCATTCTTCCAGATCAGTTAATGAAGTAATGCTAGCGAAGGAGGCGGCCGCCCGCGCGAGGGAACTACCTTCCTCACGCCTTCGCCGCCGGGTTTCCGACCCCGATTTCCCGGGCCGAAGCCTACTAAGCCATGAGTTGACTTCCGAAAGGGAAACACGGTGTCCTGGAACGCAAGGCCAAGAAGGAATATAAGGGTGGGTTTTAGTCAGTAAAAGTCTGATACGCCCTCCTGCATTACCCTAAAGTGGCAGAAGTAATTGGATGAGTGCTCACCACAAAAATGCATTTGCCCAGCCAAATTGGAACGTTTTAAACCTGGGATATCAATAAATTAAAAAAAAATTAACACCGATTTTAAAGCTTTTCTATTTTAAAAGGGAATAAACACATTTTTTATAGTTAGGTATACTTACTAACATTATAAAGCTGAAAAGTTTGAACAAAATGCTAATTCCACAGGCAAGAAGTCCGGCAAGTCGCGGTCGGGTCGCAAGTCGCGGCCGAGCTCCGGCAGAAGACGCTACGATGACTCCAGCGACGAGGAAGTCGACACCCTCGACCAGTACCATATGGTCAGCATACAGGTAAGGAACCGTAACGCTTTTTTATCTTAAAACCTTAAGCCACGTACAGACATCACGAGGCGTGCGTCGCGAACGGTTCGTCTCGCATGCCTCGGACTGTCTGGACGTGTGTACTCACAGTGTTGGTTCAGTGGCGCTCCGTGTGGACGGACAGGTGTGGTTTGCGTGCTCAGCTTGAGCGTGTGTCGTTCGGGACGCAAATGTCTAAACGCGGCTTTACAAATTTCCTTTTTCCGCTTTTCTACCATCGAACAACCCGACTTAGGACGTGTGTCCACCCTTTTGCATTTGTATTTCGGGCTAGTGTCCGCAACTCCACAACTAAAACGCGTATTTTGCGTACACCCTTACATTGTTAACGCCTCTACATTCCAGATGGTAATCTACGGTGCGTTTCGCCTCGTTGTTTATACCGCGCACATCGAAGGACTGGAACAATTTACCCGCTGCGTTCTTCCTGTCCGATTATAATTTAGGTGTCTTCAAGGCTAGAGTGAATACGCTCTTAATAAACCAGTGCGTCTCACCATCAACGATTGCATCACTGCTTACCATCAGGTGGAATACGGATACAAGATTTCGTCTTTATCAGTATGATCATTCTTTCATCAAAATTGCACAATATATTCTAAAGCGTGTGATTAAAATGGCATGCGTTTGTCCCCAGCTACTAGACTTGATGCACACACTCCACAGCCGGACTGCACAGATATTCAAATGGTGGAGAGACGAGGCTGACCAAGGACAGAGTGAGTACTCCTTGCTAACATGCCTACTCAGTATACTAAGTCGCTCCCAAATCACGTAACAGACTTTTGACTTACCACAATTTGGTTTCTTGACTTTTTTTTTTATGGTGGGAATTTTTATATGGGTGGAAATTTTTTTCTTTTTTTCTTAACTTGCCACAATCACAGCAGTGAGTTCTTGAGAAGTGGTCAGAAAAGAGCTACGGCGACTTCGCTTTCCGCCTGATGCAAGTCGGTTCCCGGCCACTATAGGCACGAGCTTGCGGACGGCAAGCAATAGGTAACTCACCGTCCAATAAAGACCAGGCTCAGTTCGATAGCGCGTTGTGTTCCATGTGCGCCTCAAAGAGCTGTCAGCAGAGATAACGAGACCTGCTAGAGCCTATGGTCAGAGCTGCGGGATTGAGAGTTACCGTAGCCCTGGAAAGCAAAAGGCAACTGAAGTAACATGTGGTAGTTTTTGTGTGACATTCCGTCTCGTTCCACCCAGAGTCGGAGGGGTTATTTATTTATTTATTTATTCATTGCATTCATGTCGTTTACAAGGTGTTATTACATAATGTTACGCCATTAAACGTGAACCCGCCATATCTCCGAGAATATAAAGAGTAGCACGTAATAATTAAAACGCATTGCTGTTCGAAAGGTCTAGAATGGTTGTACGTACCCAGACTTAGAAAAATCTCGAAACATCCACAAAGTACTTACAAGTAGTAGTTAGGTATTTATAGGAAATGGTACTCTCCGACGTTAACAATAGAGTCGAAATTCGCATGAAAGTGACTCTTATTACCACGAGTAATAAAAATAATTTATGACTTCGAGAAGCGATTCAATTGTTCTGGAATTCTGGATCGTTCGTGGGAAGTCGGTATCTAGAATTTTCTTGGCTCCGCATATAAATACGAGCCCCCGGCCGGAAGCGAGTCAGTTGTGATTTCGACTGCGATCAAGAGCGAACTACCCTAGTACTTGAAGTGATTTTATCTAACGACCTAAGCGATAGTGTAACGGTACTCTAGTGTTAATTGCGATTCGGATTATTGTTGACTGGACTATTTTGTTATTATTTGTGGTGAATAAAGTTGTCTCTTAGTAAATCGGCATTTGATTACCCCACGTACGTAACAACTGGTGTCAGAAGTGAAATGCCATTACTACAGAGGGACGACGAACAGCGACCACGAACAAGAAGGCAAATGGAGATGGATGCTGCGCGTCATCGTATGGAGGAGGAAGATCAGGCTGGTATGGTAGCAACAGAAGCTGCTGAGGCGCCAACAGGACCATCCTCGGAATTGAACCTCGCTGCGGTGTTGGCCGCCATGCAAGCTAGTATGGAAGCTGTCCGCCGCGACCAGGAAGCCGCTCGCCGCGAACAAGAGGCCAACCAGCGTAAGCTTCAGGACCTAATCGCAGCGAACCAGGAAGAAGCTCGCCGCGAACAGGAAGCCGCTCGCCGCGATCAGGAGGCTAAGCAGAACCTGATCCTCGATAAAATCGACCACGGCCTCGTCACGTTGGGTGAGAAGGTAAAGAATCTCACCTTGGAGGTCAAGGAGGTTTCCGCCCGAGCTGATAGCCTCGAAACGAGGATTGATGGCCACGAAGATCGCCTGCTGGACATCAACAAAAAAATCGTCAAGCTCGAAGCACGCGAACCCGTTGTTGTCGGCTCACCATCGCACACTCCCTGTGCATCCGCCGCAAAATTTGATGTGCCGCGGTTTGATGGCACGTCTTCCTGGACGGCATTTAAGTACCAATTCGAGACATTGGCCAAAACAAATCGCTGGGATGATAAGCAGTCTTTTGCGGCATTAACTTTGGCTCTACGAGGGGACGCTCTGCTGGTCCTAGAGAACCTTCCTCCGAACAGCAGGACGTTGGAGCGTCTCATGGAGGGATTAGACACTCGCTATGGAGACAAGCACCTCGAGCACGTTTTCCGCGCGCAGCTTCGTGAGAGAACGCAGAGGTCGAACGAGAGCCTCCAGCAATGGGGAGTCGAGGTTGAACGGCTGGTCCGGCGTGCGTACATGTCGATGACACCAGAGATGGTGGAAGTAAATCTGGTGCAAGCTTTCATCGACGGTCTACGGGATCCTGAAGTCAGGGCTACGGTGCGACTCGGACACCACCAAACTCTAAAGAGTGCGATGGCTCACGCTTTGGAAGTGGAAGCCGTACGACAAGATTCACGCACGCACAGAGTTCGGGAAGTGGTGGTCTCGCCGTCAGTGCAAACACGTCAACGAGAAGTGGTAGCTGCTTCTTCGGCAAAGTCCCGCTATATTCCGACGTGTTACGGGTGCGGAGAAAAAGGGCACATTCGTACCGATTGCCCCAAGAGGAAGAGAGGGAGTGTGGACTCCGGAACTCAAGTTAACGAGGAGTCGTTAAACTAAATGTCGCCAGGGCCGCGGGGCGGGTGCTGGCTGGTCAACTGAAGGCCCCAACCATCACCATCAATCAAGTTCAGAACGGAAATAGTTTGATAATCGAAGGGACGCTGAATCATCGTGCTTGCAATTTCACTGTTGACACGGGGGCGTCACGGACTGTTATAAGACCTGAGTTGCTGAAACGCACCATCTTGTGGCAAAGGGAGTCTCCATCCTGCCGACTTCAGACAGCAACCGGTCAGCCAGTCTCCGTCCTCGGTGATACAGAAATTGAGATCAAAATCGGTGATCAAGTGTATATCCATCCTGCGTTAATTGCGAATATTACCGACGATTGCATACTGGGTCTCGACTTCTTGCGGAATAACCGATGTATTTTAGATATCGACAGGGGAGTATTGAAATTCCCAGATCAAGAAGTCTTCCTGCGAGGAATCAAGTCATGCAACCTCTATTGTTTAAAGAATACCACACTGGCTCCGAGAACAGAAACCTTAGTCGAAGTAAAGTTTCCCAAGAAAATCAGGCAAACAAGATGTGTTTTGGTAGAGGATACTGGCCGGCACCCGGAGATCATCACTGCGAGGACATTAGTTATGACGACAGGGAAATCCAAGGTCAGGATTGTGAACCTTGGGAAAGAAGAGGTCCAACTGAAGAAAAACAGTGTTGTTGGGAGATGTGAAGAAGTTCAGTATCTCCGTCAAATCAATAAATCTCCAGCAAAGCAAGAAACGACCAAAGTCGAAACTGATCACATCCAGCAACTTCTGGAAAATTCTAAGAGCAACTTATCGACTTCGGAACTACAGCAAGCCAAGGAATTTCTGCTACGGTTTCGAGATATCTTTGCAACGGGAAAAGACTGCGGGAGAACAGGTCTCGTCAAGCATGAGATAGATACAGGTGATGCGAGACCAATTAAACAGAGACCGCGCCGCATACCCTGGGCTAAGGAATCTGAGGTAGCAGAAATGGTAAAGGACATGGCTGATAGCGGAATAATTGAGCCTTCTACGAGTCCATGGTCTTCTCCAGTCGTTCTGGTGAAGAAGAAGGACGGCAGCACAAGATTCTGTGTGGACTACAGAATGCTGAATAATGTAACAAAGAAGGACAGTTATCCCTTACCAAGGATAGACGATACGCTGGATATGCTCAGTGGCATGAAGTGGTTTTCGACCATTGATTTGAAAAGTGGCTACTGGCAAGTGGAAATCAGCGAGAAAGATAAAGAAAAGACAGCGTTCAGTACGGGTATTGGCAGCGGCCTGTGGCAATTTAACGTCATGCCTTTTGGGTTATGCAACGCCCCAGCGACGTTTGAACGCCTCATGGAGAGAGTCATGGTGGGCCTTCTTGGTGACGTCTGTCTGGTATATTTGGATGTCATTATAATGGGTCGCACATTTAAGGAAAACCTGAGGAATATGGAGAAAGTGTTCACCAGGATACGAGGGGCTAACTTAAAACTAAGCCCAAAGAAGTGTGCCCTGTTCAAGAAGGAGGTCAGCTACCTAGGACATGTTATTTCCGCCGACGGGGTAAGAACCGACCCTGAGAAGATAAAGGCAGTCCAACAGTGGCCGGTTCCAAAGAACAAAACTGAAGTACGTGCATTTCTAGGGTTGTGCACATACTACAGGCGGTTTGTCAAGAAATTTTCGGACATTGCAAAACCTTTACATCAGCTGACTGAGGATAAACGAGATTTTATTTGGGACAAGAACTGTGAGTCAGCATTCGACGAGCTAAAGCAACGGCTATGTGAAGCGCCTATACTGGGGTATCCGAGCAGAGACGGAAGATTTGTCGTTGATACCGATGCCAGCAACACGGGAATTGGTGGAGTGTTGTCGCAAGTGCAGGGCGACAGACAGGTCGTAATCGCTTACTTCAGTAAGGCACTTTCAAAGCCAGAAAGGAACTACTGCGTGACTCGACGAGAACTGTTGGCTGTGGTAAAAACCTTGCAGCATTTCCACAAGTACCTCATAGGAAGACAATTTACTTTGAGGACGGATCACGCTGCATTGAAATGGCTTCTACAATTTAAAAACCCTGAGGGCCAAGTTGCAAGATGGCTCGAGCAGCTGCAGGAGTTTAACTTTGTGACGGAACATCGTAGTGGAAAAGGGCATAACAATGCTGACGCCCTGTCGCGACGTCCATGTAATGATGACTGCAGACACTGCCAGCAGAATGAAGCCCGAGAACGCGTTAATTTAATTAGGGCTGAAGGCGACTTCAAGAAGTCCCAGGAAGAAGATGACGATATTCGACCTATACTGGACTGGAAGCGTAGCGGAACTAGGCCCCAGTGGAGTGAAGTATCGTCACACAGTCCCGTAACTAAGAGCTACTGGGCACAGTGGGACAGTTTAGTCCTAGAAAATGATGTGCTTTGTAGGAAATGGGAATCGAACGATGGCAAGGAGGTGACCACACAAGTGATAGTACCACGATGTGAAGTAGTCCCCCTGCTACAGGAAATACACGATGGTGCTTCTGGAGGACACCTGGGCATCAAGAAAACTCTACTGAAAGTGAGACAGCGGTATTACTGGCTCAATTGTAGAGATGACATAGAGCAATGGTGTCGGAAATGTACAGCGTGCGCATCTGTGAAAGGACCACAGACTAGGAGCAGGGGCAGGCTTCAGCTGTACAATGTGGGAGCCCCATGGGAACGCATCGCTATCGACGTCGCTGGACCTTTTCCAGTTACAAATGACGGAAACAAGTACATAGTGGTGATCCAGGACTATTTCACAAAGTGGCCCGAAGTCTTCGCCATACCCAATCAGGAAGCGACGACAGTGGCGAAGAAGGTGGTCGAAGAAGTAGTATGTCGGTATGGCGCACCTTTGGAAATCCATTCCGATCAAGGCCGTAACTTCGAATCTGCGCTGTTCCAGGAAATGTGTACACTTCTGGGAATTTATAAGACACGCACAACACCTGCGCACCCTCAGTCGGACGGAATGGTGGAAAGGTTTAACCAAACCCTGGAGAATCACCTGGCTAAGGTTGTCGATGACCATCAGAAGGACTGGGACCGGTATATTCCACTATTTCTGATGTCTTACCGATCGGCAGTGCATGATAGCACGGGACATACCCCAGCAAGAGTGAATTTCGGCAGGGAGATGAGACTTCCAGTCGATGCCATAACTGGCGTGCCACCTGACAAGACTAAGCCAGTTACGGACTACGTAAGTGACCAATTGGACGAAGTGCATAAACGAGTTCGTGAGAATAGCATGAACACCAGCGAAAAAATGAAAACTAGATACGACCGTAATGCCAATGCCAAGGGATTTGAGGAAGGTACACTGGTCTGGCTCCACAACCCGCTTCGACGGAAAGGGAAGTCGCCGAAACTCCAAGCTCGATGGGAGGGACCTTACACCGTGTTAACAAGGATTAATGACGTGACCTACCGCATCAAGAAAGGGCTAAGAGGGAAACCCAAGGTTGTCCATGTGGATAGATTGGCGCCGTATCACGGATCTAATAATGCTCGGGACGAGCATGACTAAGAGGGGGGCACTGTTACGCCATTAAACGTGAACCCGCCATATCTCCGAGAATATAAAGAGTAGCACGTAATAATTAAAACGCATTGCTGTTCGAAAGGTCTAGAATGGTTGTACGTACCCAGACTTAGAAAAATCTCGAAACATCCACAAAGTACTTACAAGTAGTAGTTAGGTATTTATAGGAAATGGTACTCTCCGACGTTAACAATAGAGTCGAAATTCGCATGAAAGTGACTCTTATTACCACGAGTAATAAAAATAATTTATGACTTCGAGAAGCGATTCAATTGTTCTGGAATTCTGGATCGTTCGTGGGAAGTCGGTATCTAGAATTTTCTTGGCTCCGCATATAAATACGAGCCTCCGGCCGGAAGCGAGTCAGTTGTGATTTCGACTGCGATCAAGAGCGAACTACCCTAGTACTTGAAGTGATTTTATCTAACGACCTAAGCGATAGTGTAACGGTACTCTAGTGTTAATTGCGATTCGGATTATTGTTGACTGGACTATTTTGTTATTATTTGTGGTGAATAAAGTTGTCTCTTAGTAAATCGGCATTTGATTACCCCACGTACGTAACAATAATATAAGTTTCGTACATGAACCCTGCTAGGGCACCGCAACATATGTATTTATAATTTATTTTAATTGCATGCAATACTTGCAATACTTACTTATTGATGATTCCTCACCGATCCCGCGTATGTAGGTTAGGTATTCTAATAATACCTAATGGACGCCAAAGGACGGTGGTTGCTGAAAACCAGCACCGTAGATGCCTGGATTATCCCGGCGTCACGGTATATGCTGAGCAACGGCCTATTTTTGCTTAGATGCGACGCACAACTTTGAATCTTAGATTGTGTTTTGATTATAATAGTATTTCTTTTATTTTTAGGTTATTTTTGTTTATGTTGTTCTCTGTTACGGCCGGCGTCAAAATCACAGAGCATCTAAACAGTCAAAATGCCACAGATACAATAACTGTTTACATGCTCTGTGCAGGTTACAAAGGCAGGCAATAGTGTTATGCCCGTTACACACATGGCCTGATAGGGATACTGGCTTTTATATTTTTATAATATTGTGTTGATTTGTGCGTCTATTTAGGCGGAATAAACATGTTTTCTTTCTTTCTTTCTAAAGGTCTTAAAACTAAACTAATATTTACAGGTGCTGAAGAATACGACTTATGGGAGGTAGCGTGGAAACCATTGCTTCAAGGCATCGCACAATTTTGCACTGATAGACGGAAACAGGTTAGTTTGATATAGGAAACATAATACTGAAGATTGTTTGGTCGTTCAGAATACAAATTCTTAAACCTTCTTTTGTATTTTAGCTTAAATTTATATTATACTAGCTTTTGCCCACGGCGGGACCACATACATAAAATATAGCCTATGTCACTCAGCAATAAATCAGGTTTCTATCGGTGAAAAAATCTTCGCAGGTAGTACTGGTCCAATGGCAGCTGTGTCCGCTCTTTCTCCCGCCAGTTGGCGCCTGTGTATTTGGAGGTCATTCATTTTGACAGCTCCTTGTATTGTTGTACGGTGGTTTGTTTGTTTATGTTGGTTTATGTGAATTATGGTAGAAAAATACGGATCTTGGACTGTTTGTTAATTAAAAAAGAATTAAGACGAAGAAATGATTATATATTATCAGCTCAGATGATTATCTTTGGGAAAGCTGTGTCCCGATGTTCTCGATGAGCATAAAGGCACAACACAACACTGGGGCATTTTATTTTAACAAAAACGATGGTTATTTACTTGAAAACACAATATTTCCTTGAAAATCTATTGAGTTTGACAGATAGTATGACCTCCAAGTTCACTGGCGCCATCTACTTTGAGCTTCTCAGATTACACGCCATTGACCAGTACTTTCAGAGATACAAACAAAAGAACATAAAAACAAAAAAGCAAACTTTACCTCTTTATAATATTAGTGTAGATGTAGATCTATAGAAGTCTTTTTTTATTATTGATAGGCTTGCGTTTCACCACCATCTCACCTGATGGTAAGCGATGATGTGGTCGACGATGAAGCACGCTTGCCTAGTCTTCATTAAATCGAAATACTGAATGACAAAACTTTTTCCCAAAGGTTCAAGGTTCTTCGTTTTTTTTTTTTAAAAAAAAACTTGTATTTCCTGGAAAAAGTTTTGTAAAATATTCGAGTGAATAACGGAATTACCGAATGCCAACAGAGCGTTCAGATGTTATCTCTCTTTTTTCGCGTTGAAAGAAAGAAAGAAAAACAGTTTATTTACGCGTTAAAGACGCAATCTTAAAAGCAGGTAACAGAACAGGCTCGTTGCTGTTTTTATGAAACATTGTGTTTGATTGCGTTGGATGAACCAAGAAGCTTTTAAACCATCTTCAGGTTGACGATAGACGGGTCGGGAAAAGCCCTTATAAACATAATTAAATAAATTCCCTTTCTTTTCCCTCAGGTATCAAACAGCGCAATAGCCTACCTGCAACGAGCACTCCTAGTCCCCGGCCTGTCCGCAATGGGTGGCAACGGCTGGGAAGCGTGCTTCCAGAGCGTACTATTCCCACTGCTGGAACAGCTGCCCAGAAGAGCTGATGCCACGGCCCGCGCTAACACTATCATGTGCAAGGTATGCTATAGACCCCAGTACTGCTGCTCTACATCGCTGGGAGGCGTGCTTCCAGAGCGTACTGTTCCCTCTGCTGGAACAGCTGCCCAGAAGAGCTGATGCCACGGCCCGCGCTAACACTATCATGTGCAAGGTATGCTATAGACCCCAGTATTGCTGCTCTACATCGCTGGGAGGCGTGCTTCCAGAGCGTACTGTTCCCTCTGCTGGAACAGCTGCCCAGAAGAGCTGATGCCACGGCCCGCGCTAACACTATCATGTGCAAGGTATGCTATAGACCCCAGTACTGCTGCTCTACATCGCTGGGAGGCGTGCTTCCAGAGCGTACTGTTCCCTCTGCTGGAACAGCTGCCCAGAAGAGCTGATGCCACGGCCCGCGCTAACACTATCATGTGCAAGGTATGCTATAGACCCCAGTATTGCTGCTCTACATCGCTGGGAGGCGTGCTTCCAGAGCGTACTGTTCCCTCTGCTGGAACAGCTGCCCAGAAGAGCTGATGCCACGGCCCGCGCTAACACTATCATGTGCAAGGTATGCTATAGACCCCAGTACTGCTGCTCTACATCGCTGGGAGGCGTGCTTCCAGAGCGTACTGTTCCCTCTGCTGGAACAGCTGCCCAGAAGAGCTGATGCCACGGCCCGCGCTAACACTATCATGTGCAAGGTATGCTATAGACCCCAGTATTGCTGCTCTACATCGCTGGGAGGCGTGATTCCAGAGCGTACTGTTCCCTCTGCTGGAACAGCTGCCCAGAAGAGCTGATGCCACGGCCCGCGCTAACACTATCATGTGCAAGGTATGCTATAGACCCCAGTATTGCTGCTCTACATCGCTGGGAGGCGTGCTTCCAGAGCGTACTGTTCCCTCTGCTGGAACAGCTGCCCAGAAGAGCTGATGCCACGGCCCGCGCTAACACTATCATGTGCAAGGTATGCTATAGACCCCAGTATTGCTGCTCTACATCGCTGGGAGGCGTGCTTCCAGAGCGTACTGTTCCCTCTGCTGGAACAGCTGCCCAGAAGAGCTGATGCCACGGCCCGCGCTAACACTATCATGTGCAAGGTATGCTATAGACCCCAGTATTGCTGCTCTACATCGCTGGGAGGCGTGCTTCCAGAGCGTACTGTTCCCTCTGCTGGAACAGCTGCCCAGAAGAGCTGATGCCACGGCCCGCGCTAACACTATCATGTGCAAGGTATGCTATAGACCCCAGTATTGCTGCTCTACATCGCTGGGAGGCGTGCTTCCAGAGCGTACTGTTCCCTCTGCTGGAACAGCTGCCCAGAAGTGCTGATGCCACGGCGCGCGCTAACATATCATATGTCGCAACAGTACATCTTGTCATTAGGCAATCGTATTTCCGAAAATATACGATTTCCGAAGCACACTAAATTTATGTTTATCTGTAAGTTCTTCATCTTGTTTATTATTGTGTTCTTTTTGTGTAAGAAGACAGCCAAGAAGATACAGCAGTCAGCACCCTAGGTGGGCGGTCAGCAGCCCTCGCATGATGTAACTGTGGCAGTCAGGCGCGTCACGAGGGCTGAGCTCCTGCGCAGCTGCTCGCAGCGCGCTGGCGGCACTTCCTGCTGGTTGTAGGGAGACTTCTATTATCTAGGCTCTAATTATTAGTGCGTAGCTAATAGTAAACCTCTCTTCAACACACTCCAACAGTCAAGTCAAGCACCTGCTGCTCAACGAGGGACACATTCGAAGAGTTCAATCGCTTTTCATATGGTGTCCTGTTACGGTTACGCGGTTCTGTGTTGTTAAATTTCTTTATAACGACTTTAACTATATGTATCTTTATTATTATGTCTTTATGTATATATGTAACTTTAGTGTGTGCAGCAGAAACTTCAGAACGAAAAAAAAATTCGGCCTCTCCATACAAACTGTCCAATCAAGTTTATAATTTTCTATGGTGAGACGGATTTTTTTTTTCGTATCCTGAAAAAAAAATTTGTGGAAGGTTGTTCAGTTTCGTATACTGAGCAAGCCCTTAAAGTTTGTGGAGGGCTGTCCCTTACACCTTGTATACTAAACCCGAAGTACGTGTCTAGTATTTAAATGTAAATAATTTTTTACCACATTTCATAACTGTATCATGAAAACTCACAAAGTTATATATACGCTAGATATGTTACATGGTTGTCCGCACAAATACATGGTCACCGGGCCATCAAGGCGACTGAGGGGTTGTTTTGCTCTCTCACCTGGCTGTCCACTGGCGTTTTATGCCCGCTATAACCTGCCGTAACCTTTTTTTTCCGATGGGAAAAATCATCCTATGACAACCCCCGCTCTTGGGCGAAGCGGGAGATAGTGTCAGACTCTTACTGACTAGAAAACCCACCCCGTTCCTTCAAGCCTTCATACCGGGGCTCGAGCGCCCTTTCGGATAACCCTGGCCCCAGTAGGCTTCGACCCGGCTGGGCCCCTGCTGTTGCTGACAACTCCTTGAGGCGCGCGGGAACAGCGCGCGCCGTCGACGACTTGGGCTTGGTCCGGAACCTGCCGTAACCTGTGTTGTACTTAGTGTAAGAAGTGCCCATCTTGTGACCTTTTTTATATTTTTTTTTTGGGAATAAAATTAAATATAACATGGTGTAAAAATTATTGGAATGGATTCAGTTACTGATTCTGAACAAATTATATTCAAGTTTCGTAAATAAAAAAAAATAATTTTGTATATACCTTCATTAATGTGTCGTTATGTATATTTAACTTTAGTGTGTGCAGCGGAAACATCAGCATATGCGTGATTTTTTTATTGACCACTAGCTGTACCCGCGCGGCTTTGCTCCCGCTCTTCCCTACTTCAGCCTACTATACCCTACTCTACCCTACTATACCCTACTCTACCCTACTCTACCCTACTCTACCCTACTCTACCCTGCTCTACCCTGCTCTACCCTACTCTACCCTACCCTACCCTACTCTACCCTACCCTACTCTACCCTACTCTACCCTACTCTACCCTACTCTACTCTACTCTACTCTACTCTACCCTACTCTACCCTACTCTACCCTACTCTACCCTACTCTACCCTACTCTACCCTACTCTACCCTACTCTACCCTACTCTACCCTACCCTACCCTACCCTACTCTACTCTACCCTACTCTACCCTCCTCTACCTTACTCTACCCTACTCTACCCTCCTCTACCCTCCTCTACCCTCCTCTACCTTACTCTACCCTACACTACCCTAATTTTCATTTTTTTTTTTCATAAGAACTTTCTCCTCATAATAACGAACACAACAAAAAAAAAATTAGCGAAATCGGTCCAGGCGTTGTTGAGTTATGCGCTTACCAACACATTTTGCGATTCATTTTTATATATAAGAAGAAGATGATATGTGTTTTCTCGTACTTTTTTTCTTATTTTTGTTCATGAATTTGATTATGCCTTGTGTATTTCGCATAGATATCAATATTGTTGTCTTGTGGAATTCGCAGAAATATCAATATTTTATATTTTTATGTCTTATCCTTGCACTAGTACTTGAATGGCCAACTGGCCAATTTTAGCAAAATTTACTTTTTTATTTCAAAGTTTAGCAAGTAATCTCTACATCGTTTATTATATTTCATTATTTAGATATGTATGTATATAAAGAAATACTGTATGATAATATAAAATAATAAAGATTTTAATGAAGTTCTGATAATATCCATAAATTTCTTAAAAAAAAAATGTCTCCTGTATAATTTGCTCACTGGTCAATTGGCCACTCAAGCACTTTTTTTTAGTTAGGAAAATCATCCAATAACATCTCCTGCCCTTGGGCGGAGCGCGAGGGCGTGTCAGACCTATACTGACTAAAACTCACTCCTGTTCCTTCTTTTCCTTCGTTCCAAGGCCCCGGGGTTCACTTGGTCACTCAAGTTCTAGGGCAGCATTATGTCATTTCCTTATATTATTCCCCAATATCGTGTTACCGCTTTATGTACTCACTACTATTGTTGCCCCCTCCCCCAGGTGTTCCTGCAGCACCTGTCGGCCCTGTCCCCCCGGCCCACGTTCGGCGCGCTGTGGGTGCGCGTGGTGGAGGTGGCGCGCGCGCTGGTGTCGGCGTCGCCGGACGACCCGCTCACGGAGGCGGCGCTGGAGTCGCTCAAGAACATGATACTGGTCATGGACTCGGTCAGGGTGAGTTATACAATGATGTACATTATACTTCGTTCCCGTTGACTATCCATCGGGAACCGCTCATTTTTCTGGAATTAAATGTAACAAATTAACCTTTTCTAACACGCTTATACTAGCTTCACCTGTATGTTTGTAACCAACGCCTTTGAGCTCGATTTTGGCCAACTTTAGGCGATCAGATTTTCTTCAAACTTTGCACACTCATCAAAGACTGATGACAATACATTAATCTGTTTTTTTTAGTGAAAAATAAAAATATATTTTTTTGTATGTCGAAATCATCAAATAACTCCTTCCGCTCTAGGTGGAGCGAAAAGGAGTGTTACACTTTTACTGACTAAAAATCCTTGTTCCTTCACTTGCCCTTTGCATTCCAGGGCTGCCGTAACTCTTTCTTACAGTCCCGCAACCCTGGCAGCCATCTGTACTGGCGGGTCCCGTTACATATACTGACATCTTGACTCTCAGACCTGCGTGGAACACAACGCGCTGTAGACTGGCCTGGTCTTGTATCGGACGGCGAACTACCGATTGCTCGCCGTCCATAAACTCGTGCCTACGGATTAAGCGATAGTCTAGTTTTCCCTCAGGGAAAGAATATTCACGATCAGATCATTATAAAACAAAATCTAAATTGTGCAATTTGCTTCTAAACATTTAGTACTGCACCACTTAGAATCATTCTAAATTCGTGGTTCATTTAGCGCAAGGATATTACGAAATCCGGCTAACTTATAATTATCGGAGATATGTAACATATAATTAACAGGAAGGCTCAAATGAAGCCTAACCATGTCGTCTCGCATCACCGTGTCATAAGCACGATGTTTCAAATTGATTACCTACTTTTTAACAATGTTTTTTTTTACATTCCCCAACTATCACACAGCGCCGTCTAGTCTCAAGCTAAACAGAGCTTGTGTTATGGGTACTAGACAACTGATAAACATACTTATATATTTATAAAGTGTTAGCAATTTTACTTATGTCAATAATTTTTCTGTATCATCTCCCTAGCCTTTTTCTTATCTAGCTTGGAGTCGACTTCCAATCTAACTGTTTGCGGCAGAATACCCGTGTGTAACACGAAGCGACTGCCTATCAGACCTTTATAACCCAGTTACTGGGCAACACGGTACGGAATAGATTGATGGTTAAATTTCAGGCGACTGGGCATCTGTAACGACAGTCGAAGCTCTACGAATGACAGCCGGGACCAATAGCTTTACGTGCTCTCCGAGGCACAGCGTGTCAGTAATACCACAAAATAGATAGGTACAGAAGACTTGCGGATAGTGAACAATGGGTAGCTCGCTGTCCAGCCGTCCGGTAACTGTCCGGACCAAGCCCAAGTCGTCGACAGCGCGCACTGTTCCCGCGCGCCTCTAAGAGTTGTCAGCAATAGCAGGGACCCAGCCGGGTCGAAGCCTACTGGGGCCAAGGTTGTCCGAAAGGGAACTCGAGCCCCGGTATGAAGGCTAGAAGAAACGGGGTGGGCTTTTAGTCAGTAAGAGTCTGACACTATATCCCGCTCCGCCCAAGAGCGGGGATTGTCATTGGATGATTGTTCCCACCATAAAAAAAAATGTATGTCATCACTTTTTATACCTACGCTCGGTGGACGCACACTAATGAGCGTTTGAGCCGGAATTGTTCGACGAGTGATCCGAGACGCGACCGAGACATCGTGTCTGTGAGCGGTGTCTATGTGTGCGTTGTTCGAGCTTTGTATGTAGATTGACTTCTGTACCTATATATTTTGTGGTAAAGCCCTGGAAAAACTTAACCTTTCGAATATCGTAATTAAAGACGCAATAGGAAGACAATAAAAGAGCGAATGCGCGTTCGCTTGGGGTTAAATAAATTAAAGAGTACAGTGTGAATTAAATTTACTTGGTACTTGCACAGTCTAAACCCTAGCCACTGGGCCATATTTACGTAAATAATTACTCATGCTTAATTATGCAGAGCAGTGGTGGCCAAGTGGTAACGGCCACGACTTACCGAGTTGTAGGTCGCGAGTTCACACCCAGCCAGGCGCAATACTTCGTGTAATTAATTTCATCACCACAGCTCAAAACGGTGAAGGAAAACATCGTGAGGAAACCGAATCTAGAACCAAAATCGAAGACATGTGGCATTTACCAACCCGCACTGGGCCCGCGTGGTGGATTACGGCCCATTCCCTCTCCTAGAGAGAGGAACCTTGAGTCCCAGCAGTGGGAACATTAAAAGGCTGATTTTGCTATTTATTATTATGCTTAATTTCAGATATTCAGCAACGGAGATGGCTACAACGATCTGTGGTACATCACTTGGGACAAGATCAACGAATTCCTTCCGAACTTGAAAGAAGAGTTATTCCCTCAAGGTAAGTTGTTCTTCAAGCGGATGCGCAGGCACAGGTGCACTGAGTGCCTTTATTCTCATAGTCAGATGGGACGGCAGACAATGTGCAGGATCATTGGCTCCGTTCGTTCCTTTTATGATCGCTGTTGCAGCCTATTAGTATTAATACAACAATAGTTACTACATTTAAATTATTAAAATAAAAGGAACATTGTACCCCACACTAGTGATTACTCCTGTCTCATGCATGTAAACTTACATCACAAGACACCGAGACCCGAAACAACTATCTCTGAGTCATATAAATATTTGTTCAGGGCACGAATCAAACTCGCGATACGTAGCGTAGCATCGTATCGCTCGACCACTGTGTCAGCCGTGTCGTAAAAGTACGAACGATACTGAATTCTGATATTTCAGCAACTTCAATGTTTTATAGATGAAAAAAATATTTACCCAATCAGACTCTTTCGGTTCGGGCACGCTCCGCGCTCTGCGCAACGGTATTGTATTTCTGTACTCTTTTTTTATTATTATTTTGTGTAAAAACATAAACCTTACAAACCATTATTTGTTTCAGTAAAAGACAACGCGAAGCCCGCAGCAAGCCTACCAAGTCACATGCAGCAATCCCTTCCATCGCCACTTCCTACCCTCGTTCCTCCCGGCCCCGCCAGTACGCCAACCTTAGTACCTATCCCATCCCATACACAACAAGCACAGATACCATCACCAACTCTCCTACAAGGGCAGATACCATCGCCAACATTGGCCCATTCGCCCGTGAACATTGCGCAGACGCCGCCGTTGGTCGCCAACGTGCCAACGTTGGTGGCGCCTACACCAATCAGTGGAATGGTGCCTATTAGGAACCCTTTATATGACCAGGCTGGGTTGACGTCTTCGGTACTACTGCAGCCTTTGAATGAGGTTGGTTTTGTCAAAATTATTGATGAATTTTTAAGTCTTGTCGACTGATCTTGACTGTTTAAACACGTGGTTTAATGTTTGAATTTTAAATTACAATAAATGCGTTGTGTTTAATAAATAATATTGTTTTTAACATTTTCGTCCTCAATTCTGAACTAATTAAACAATTGATTCTTTTTTTACTTGTTTTTTTAAAATAAATAAAAAAAAATACAAAACAAAAATAGCCAGACACTTTTTCTTATACATTTGGTAGGTATAAAAAAAAATCATAAAAGATCAAGCCGTAACTGAGGAGTACGACATCAAACACTGTCACACGAGATTTTTATTTATTAGATTATTTAAATACATCAAAACAAATTAAAAACTTTACATCAAACTTTTATAGACAATACACTGAAACTTATAATGGACTGGCCATTTTTTTATGGATCAAACTGAGATAATGGCATTATGATAATACATAATCGGTAATTCACGCATGAAGAAAACAAAAATCAACTTTAAGGTGACGAAACTATTTTAGCTGAGACTGTTCTTAATTTCTTGTAATAAATAACTTTTGATTTCGACGACCCCATACTTACTCAAAATTTTCTGTTCCAGATGATATCAACTCCTATTGGCATGTCGATCCAATCACAAATGCCGATGCTGTACCCTCAGAACGTTGAACCTCAGCCGACTAGACCAGACCTCATCCGCGTGGATCAAAGACCAGACATCACGCAACCAACAATACAACCACCGACAAACCCTTACAGGAATTTGAACTTAAACCAACCTGACATAACACGGTCAGATAACACACACAACTTAATAAACATACACTACAATGAAAATATTATACTACCCGAAACTAAAAGTGAGATATATGCAGATTATCTAACAAATCCCTATAATGAAATTAAAGACGTAACACAAAAAGAAGCCACTCTATACGACCCAGAAAACCCTAAAAAAGATGAAATACAAAACCCCTTATTAACCGTCCTAGATAAAAAATCTTACAGTGCAAACGCAACTCCTATGCATAGTAATAATAGGGCTCAGTTTGGGTCCAGTGACAATGTGAGACAAGAATCAGGGATTTTCAACTTTTCGAATTACTTCGGGTCGGTGAGTGAAGCTATAGGACCGGGCTCTGAGGTCTTCGACACCCTCATGTCCACGCAAGAGGGATAGCTAGACCTGGACGTCGGGACGTGGTTGTAGATTTTAAATTTAAGTGGGTAGTTGGCACTGACCTCTACTATTTACCACACTGGACTGGCGGCCGTCAGTCATTTTGTGCATGTTTGATATTCGCCATTTTGGCGCTGTCGGCTGTAGCGTGTTGGCGAGTGTCTACGGTACTATAAACTAATAATGTACAACGATTGCATCACTGCTTACTATCAGGTGGGATCGCACTCAAGCACTAGTTTATATCAGGTAAAAAATAAAAAACCTAATGTTTAATAGGTTTTAGAAAATTCGTAAAGAATGAATAACACAGAATTCGAACGAAATTAATTCAAAATTCAAAAATACTTCAGAGTATTGTACACTTCTCTGCTGCCATTTGCATTATATGTCAAAATTAG
The DNA here is from genome assembly GCA_910589285.2 of Mythimna ferrago. NCBI lineage: Eukaryota > Metazoa > Arthropoda > Insecta > Lepidoptera > Noctuidae > Mythimna > Mythimna ferrago. Next base: position 23,081,995 of record OU342691.1, on the reverse strand, counting down.
TTCTCTGGACGCTCGCGAGTGGCGCTTCAAATAGTAACAAAAAATTAGCTGTGAAACATATAGCACAGCCTGTCCTGTGGTATATAGTAGAGGTCAATGGTAGTTGGACCAGAAAAATGAAAAGTGAAGGAAGTTTTGGAATTGCAATCTACTATTAGATAGGTATTTAATGACAGTTGCAATTAATGTGAAATTATCGTTTGTTTTTAATTTCAGGAGCAATACAATTGTTCCTTGTTCGTTTTTTTATAAACTGACTGATGCTCTTAAAAATAGTGCCGTCAATTTGTGAGCTATAAAGTTTCTGGTCTAACTATACTTGCAGCCTAGTTAGAAAAATTACATTATATCTTTGTTAAAAATAAAATACAGTTTTATGAAATTATATCTTAACTATCACGGGATTATGAACCCTGACACCTTATTATAAAGTCCATTTTAACTATTACGGCAACCACATTCTATCTATTGACTACGTATTCATTTGTTTTTTAAGTTTTTATTTAAATCGAATTAAAATTGTGATTTCAAGTGATAGTAAAGTTAATATATCGGCCTAATTTAACAGCAAAATGTTTTCTTTTTTTTAATTTATTTTAGAATTATTGTTTTATGTGTTACATTATTTACATTCCAGGCCAATATATTTTTATATTTATTATATTTAAAGCTGTGTTTACTAGGTGACAAAATGTTGTGTTAGAAATTAGCTTAACATATTTCGACAATTTAAACTTGTTTTCATCAAATTACTCTTTACGCTCTGGGCAAGAGGTATTGTCAGATTTTTACTGACTAAAACACACCTGTGCTTCTTCAGTTGCTCTTTACGTACCAGGGCCATAGACATTGGCTCTAACTGGCCTGTCAACCTGATCAGACGGTGAGCTACCTATTGCGTTGAAATTATGCGTGATACCACTTTTCGTAAATACAGTAAAAATGGGGTGAATAGAGATAAAACTTATATTTTTTGCAGCATCTAACTATATAAATTTTTTAATGAATTGTTATTCTAAAAAATCGATGCTTTGTTAGAGGCCGATATTATGGTATCAAAGTGAAAAACCAAACCAAAGTTTTGTCTCTATTCACCCCGTTTTACGGTACTATACTATTTATTATTGTTTATTTATTAAAGTAAAACCAACAGCTTAATAAATAAATAAATAAACACTACTCATGCCTTTGTACCTTATCTTATTTTGTGTTTCTCAAACAATTGTCTACCAGCTTTCTGTCGCCTGGCAAATAACCAGCTTATATTATTTAGTTAATTATATCATAAGTTGTTCTGTTCCTTCTTCCATGGTTATATTCATAGTTCTAGAACAGTACTTTGGACTTAAATATGTACACATCGTCCTTTTAGAAAGAGGCTTTCATACATCGATATACAGCGTTAAATTTTGATCGTTTTATTCCCGTGGAGGGTCGATCTCGTACATGAAACACTATCGATTTGTAAAGATAAAATTAAAAAAATAAAGTACCTTTTTTTCAAAACTCATATTAATTTACGCATGTACGAAATTAATTTCTTTAAGAAAACTTCAGCTGAGCGAGTCCAATGACCTGTAGGTAGTTTGTACGCGATGCCGACTACTACCTACAGGTCAAGGGTGTATATGTACAACGCACTAGATTATGCGTGCCGAACACTCACTTCAATCGGCTCAGTCAAGTGTAATGTCCATACACCTAAAAAGGCACTATGAAACTCATAAGTGCCACGTAATTCATGGCGCTTAAGACAGTTTGGCCTCAAAAAAGTATCCTCTAAAATCTAAAAGCTATCTCAGCGCTGTGTGTTTTAATAGTTCTGTTAGACGACAAAATGCCTATGTAGCGCTGCAGCGAACTTTTGTTATAAATTTTCAGTATTTTGAAAAATAGTTTCCATGCATTTACCAGCTTACATATAGTAACAGAGACAACAAAATAAAACCAAACGTTATACTTTTTGCTTTCTATAGTTCAAAATAGCCAGACGTGTCCGCTCATATATTAATAAAATCAGTTTTTAATTTAGTTATTGGTTTTTCTTAGAATTTAAATTATTCTTTCTTTTCAAACTGAGTCCCAGTGCTAACAACTCTCTTAAGATCTATGCCGAGGCTTCAGCCTTTTGTTTTCGATAGTTCTGTGTATCTGGTACTACAATTGAATGCATAATTGATTTTTCAATACACTTGCTCAGAAAGTGACTCTTATTGCACTGCACTTAGGTACATAATGGCCCTTGTTACCAAACTGTGACATTTTGATTACCATTACGCACTAGTGCTACAATGTAGTTAAAACCTTTTGTTGAACCTCTCCCCCGCCATAATTTTATGACATGTATCGTATCAGGTTGGGCGCAGCTCGTGTCCCGCGAGTCGCCGGTCAACCCCCGTTTATTCATTTCAATGAGTGTATTGAAAGGTAAATAAAAACGCGCGCATATGAAAACAGATCTTTACCGTTACAAAAGTTTACTAGTTTTACAGTTATTTTCTCTTCACAAGTGTATTGAAAAACGTCGTATGATACACGTGAGCAATTAATGATTGCCGTTCTCGGCTCTCTTTAAGACCCTCGCCACGTCTCGGGTCTAAATACCGCCTCGTCGGTAATCACTAACATTACACACTTATATCATAATGTACTATTACCATCTCATTTCTATCATCGGACAACTCGACAAACGGCCAGTACACACGTACTCTACGGCCCGGACCAAGCGTTTCGCCTCGTCGTTTATACCGCGTACATCGAGAGACTGGAACAATTTGCCTACTGGTCTTCCCGTCTGATTATAATTTAGGTGTCTTCAAAGCTAGAGTGAATAGGCTCTTAATAAACTAGTGCGCCTTACCGTCAACGATTGCATACCATCAGGTGGGAGTTAAGCACTAGTTTATATCAATAAAAAAAAATGTTTGTTTTCAAGATAATTTCAGTTCATCACCACAAAGTCTAACATCAATCACATATAGCATTGTGTATTTTATGTTTTAAGCTATTAGTAATAGCTTCTGCCAGCGGCTATGCCCGAGTGAAGTTAGATTGCTCCAAACATACTTTGGATCTCCGTTTCATCCCCAAAAGGGTTCATTTTGGAAAATCCTATCTTATTCTTTGTATTCTAGGTCCAAGGGTTTCATCATTTCAGCCGATAGACGTCGTACTGTTGGACATAGGCCTCCCCTGGCGACATAGGTCGCCACAATGAACGATCCTGTGCGTCCCGCATCCATCGGATTCCCGCAACCTTCACCATGTCATCGGTCCACCTTGTAGGAGGCCTGCCTCCGCTGCGTTTCCGGTACGCAGTTGCCACTCCAGAACCCTTCAGCCCCAACGGCCATTTGTTCTGCGAGCAATGTACCCATTGCCACTTAAGTTTGGCGATTCATCGTGCTATGTCGGTAACTTGGATTCTCCTGCGGGTATCTCCATTTCTGACTCGATCACGCAAACTCCGAGCATAGCCCTTTCCATTGCTCTTTCAGTGACTTTAAGCCTTCTGATGAGGCTCATTGTGAGCGACCACGTTTCGGATCCATATGTCATCACTGGCAACACTGATCATAGACTTTCGTCTTGAGAATCAAGGGTTTGGGTTGGGCATTAATTAGTCCTTGTGCGAGTCAGGACTTTGCCTTTTACAGCCTTTTCACGACTATGGTCTTAGCGGCGCGGCGAGCGGGGCGGCACAAGTAAGCAGTCGCGCAGCACTATGAGCGGCGTCTCGTGACGTGCGTCAAACATTTTCATAGTTTTGTTTGCCCTTAGCTACCGCTAACAGCGGCAAGGTCGTGTACGGGCCGTTATGTATACAGATTTGTATTAAAATGGTCCTAAAAAGTATGGTCTTATAGTATAGTAAATATAAAGTTATATTTTGAGTCTCTCTTCGCACAGCATCGCATCGCGTCTCGATGTGAACTAACCCTAAGTTTATTCTATTCTATTCTGTTGTAATCTTCTTTCTAAAACTCGATGTGACATATTTATGGCCATGTACTGTAAATGTAGTTGAAATTAAAATGCTTCAGGGTGGCTAGTGTTTCGGACTTGAGGGAACATGTACTGTAAATTGTGTAATTATCTACATTTTGTTTTGTATAGAGAGTCATATATACTAACTATTGTATCAGTGTAATATAATGTTTAACAATTTATTAATAAAAACGTGTTTAACATAATACCAGGTTTTTATTTCTGAGTTCATTCGCTATTGACGATTATGTCACTAATTGGTAAAAGATTATGTGGGCGAAAATGAAGCTTGCCTAGAAGTAACCCAATCACTCTTGACTAAAAGACTCCCATGGAGGTCGTAGCTATTAGTACCCCCAGCCAGTTGATAAACTGCAATCGTTAACGCTAGTGAAAAACTTTTAAATGTACGGGAATGACGTCATCTCAACGCTCAGTCTCGTGGTCAGAACAAAAGGACAGCGGCAAACGGTTGTAACTTGGCTAGGGCGCTGGAAACATAGATTCCAGCAGGAAATTTCGCTCCACGCACATGGTAGGGTTGCCTAGAAGTAACCGTTCCACTCTTGACTTAAAGAGTTCCATTCCACGCGCAGAGGCAATGGTTCACAGTTGTTTTGGGTTTGGGTATCTTGTGTGTGTGAATTTGCTGGTTTGTGAACGAGCCCACGATACAGGAGAAATTCCTAGAGAGGGGCAACGTTTTAAAAAAGAATAGAATGAATGTGTTCCCAAAACTGTTTTATAAGTAGTAGTTTGGCCTTTCTACCAAGCTTCCTTATACTGTAGGATTTTCGTAAGTTTTCATTGCTTATTATGACATATCTACTCCAGACCTTTTTCTGGTCGGAACCACTTAATCTAAAACACCACACGCTTAGAATGCAGTAGATATATGTAGTAAGTAGCATTAACATGGACTCCATGTTAATGGGGGCACCTAGTACTTTGGTTGCTGGCAAAAATCAAAGATGCAACCTGGGAATCGATCCTTGATCTAAATTGCCTTAAAAAACTAACTAACCTAATTTCTCAAGGATATGATACAATAAAACAAACAAATGATATAAAAAACAACAGTATATTAATCAAATTTACATTATTTACATATTTGTACAAAATATAATCGAGACTACCTTCACAGAAGGCATAATCAGGCACTTTACACACTATAACTTAAATACTGAGTCAATACACTAGCGCATGCACAAATGTTACATCACACTCTCGACACGTGTAACGGTCTCTTGTAGTAGGGGTGATGAGAGCGGAGAAGTGGGGGGGCACAGCATGGGGCTTTACGAGGGGGGCAAAGCGCCCTTCGCCAAACCTCAGCAGATTTTCTCGACCATGCCCAAGCTCCCGCCGCGATACCGCATGACAGTCCCAAACAGACCGACAGCCCACTCGAAGCAGCACCTTCTTCCACTTTCCCAGCGTCCAACGCTACTAGTAAAGCGAGGCCGCTTCGAGACTCCCTCAATCGAGCTTCTAAAACTCGCGCTCCGGTTCCCAAAGAGGCTAGTACAAAGTATAACAGGCCAGCCGCCGCTGCGCGTGCTGCCAGTCTTCCAACTCTCTTAGCCCCTCTCGAATCTAAGGCACGTCTCACCCTCATAATACCAGGACACGCTCCTATAGCCAAAGCCACGGACGTAACCAGTAAAGCGCCTCTGGGCACTCCAACCAACGCTGCTGCAGCCGCATCAGATATTCCGCAGGTTCCTGTCAGTTCATCAGCTGTTACTCTTCTTAGAGCCAAAGCAGCTGCAGTCCACGCGCCTGCCCAACCCCAGGAAACAGCGTGGAGATACGCTGCTGCCCTTTCTAAGGCTTCAGTAGACCATTCACTGGCTGCAGTTAGGTACCACGCGACACAAGCGTTCGCGAACCATGCGTCTGCTGCTAACGTGAAGTAGTAAGTGAGGGAGAAGAAGGCGACGCATGTTGGTGATGCTAAGCCGTCTACTGCTAAAGTGGTACCGGAGCAGGACACAATCTTAGGTCCCAACCATCCTCTTGTAACGTGTGCTAAAGCGACAATCGCGTGGCAAGCTGCCATCCAGACGATCGGCCTCTCTGGGTATCTGTACCGTGAAGGTTCCGCACAGAATGTTAGCAGCGCGAATGATGTTGACAGCAGAGAGAACCATGCAAGTGTGTTCATCCAGATTTCTGCTTTCCTCTTGTCTCCTTGGCTGTATCTTGCGTGTTGCCCACAAGCCGGCCAGCACTCTCCAGTTGGCGCTCTAGTATGTGCAGGTGGACATCCATGTTCTCTTATGTCATGGTCGTGGAATGGCCAGCGGGAAGCCGGTGGTGGTTCAGGTTCTGATTCGCTTGCGTTTGGGGGTCGCATGCACAGTCTTCTGTCAGCACGAAGAGGAAAAGCAGAGCAGTCGAGGACGATAGTCGGTAGCATCTGCTTCAGTTGTTCCTTGCAGTCATCGACGACGGATTCGCACAGTGCTCTGCAGGCGCTGACGGAACCCGAGACCTCCTCGGAGCAGAGCGGGGCGAAGGCTGAGCAGAGCAGGAACCGAGCGTGTACTGAACAACCGCTCGCCAGAATACCGGTGAATGACACCATCTGGAAAAACAGAAAAGAGAATATTAGTACATGGTTTTAATAGTGAACATTTTGAGGGCAAATTCACTTGAGAATGGGTATTTTATGTTGTTTCCAAGTAGTTTAGCATACTACTCTAACATTATGACAATATAATTTGTCGACCATAAAAACTTCTTCAGTCTCTAAAGTGTTGTATTATTTAACCGTAGTAAAATAAGCACAACGGGCTGTGTTCTGCCTGGAGGCTCGGGTTTGAAGCAAAAAGACGGCAAATGACAGGTTGGGAGACAATAGCAAGGTCGTTGGAGAGACTCGTTTTTGTTGGAACCAGAACGGATGTCACGCAATCAAATCAAAAGGCCGTAAGTTTAAAAAGACTCGACGCCGAAAATGAAGATGACTGTAGATTATTTTTAGATTTTGTTTGATTGTCAAGTGAAATAGCCGATGAAGTCTTATGAAATCTGTATCCGAAATTTTCAATTAACTGTTGATTACTTTAAGAAACTTTTTATTAGTTTTTACAGCACTGTTAATTATAAATGAAAGAGCAAATCTCGCAAGCTTCAAGGCCCAAGGCGATATTGGATATCAAAAGCGCAACAGTTTAGCAATTCCTTTTCAAATAACTTAGTGTAACTTAATACTGGCGGCTTCTGTCCACCTCACGCGGTACTTTAGCTACTTACATAGGCTACCTATTTATTAAATTCCGTGTACCGTGTAACGGATACAAGGTGTCTTGTTCATCTCAGCTCAAGTTTCATATTTCCTGTTAGACACAATGTAATATGGTAATGATGGGACTATTTCTAACAAGCCTTGGATAGGTACGCTAGGTTTTTTAGCGAAAGCACTGTTTAAACCTATTCTATTCTTGGCATCTTTTTCATTACACTAATATGATAAAGGCAAAAGTTTAGTGTGTATGTTTGATAATCCTTCAAGCTCAAACTGCTGAACGGGTTTGGATAAAATTTAGCACACGAGTAGACCATATCCTGGAGTAGGACTTAGATATACTATGTCATTTATAGAAGGAAAGAAGTCAGTATTCAATAAGGTTAACCAAGTCAGTTTAACGTAATAGCGTAATGTTTCAAAGTTTTCTTTTATCGAGTCTAAAAATAGAGACTCATAACATAACCTAGTTTAACACTTTGTATCGACTATCGTAATTCTATTTTATTATAACGAGATTATCTAGTATCTACTCGCTACTGTCTTTAAATTACCTAATAATTATAAAACCCCATGATAAACCAACCTAATCTCTACCTCACAAAAACATATCAACAGAATCTCAAAATATAAACCCACGGTATTCTCTCAAAGATATTCGTTCACCTCGGTCGACTGCGCATTTCCAAAGGCCTTTTTCAATGGGGGACTGTCGCATTGTTGTAGGATAATTGCCTTGGTGGCCTGCGCAGGCGCAAAAAACGTTTACTTCTCAAACCACCGGCCTTGGGACGGATTACAAGAGGCTCTCCGACACTAATTTCGTTTCGAATCATTTGAAATATCGTTTTTTGGTGAAGGCGGTTTTGATTGTGAATTAATGTGTTATGATGACCGCGAATTAGGTAGATGGGTGTATCCAGGAAGTATGCTACCTTGATTTGATGAAATTATAGTTACTGGTTGGTCTTTTATGAAATTAGACTAATATTACCAACAGGGCTGTCCAACGATGTCAATTCAAAATGGCGTTCTAAGACACTACCACGAGCTCTTAACGCGATGCATTTTACGACCTAAACTGAACTGTTAAAGGGTGTATAGATTCATAGACTCATAATCTTCTTTATTTTACATGTCCCAAGTAGAGATGGAGATATTAAGCGCGATGGATTACGGTACATTCTTTCTCCTAGAGAGAAGAGGCCTGAGTCCCAGCAGCGGGAATATTATAAAGCCGAACATGCTTGACTATTAACGACTTTCAATGCTTGTTAAGGTTTCTCGTAACCTTCTTAACCTTTAAGTACTTGAATGCGGTGGCATTTGAGGCCAGTGGCAAAATCATTGGATGGGGCCCCCGGAATATTGTCAACTTTGTCATTTAATTTGGATAAATCACTTTATTATTAGTTAATCGTCAAGTTTTCTGAAGAGGGCTTCCTAGTGGCGAAGACTGGCGAAATACCAAGGGAAATTGATTTTTTTCTTCTACATCGAAGGATTGGAACAATTTGCCTGCTGCGGTGTTCCTGTCCGTTTGTAATTTGGGTTTCTTCAAGGCTAAAGTGAATAGGCTCTTAATACACTAGTGTGCCTCACCATCAACGATTGCATCACTGCTTACTATCGGGTGGGATCGCAGTCAAGCACTAGTTTATATCAGATAAAAAAATCTTTTTCTTATGAATGCGTTTAAATTTTTTTAATAATATACTTGAACTTGTTTATTTATTTCCTTTGATCTCAAGGCCTCTCAGACCGGGGGCCCTGCCAGGCCAGGGGCCCGCGGCATTATGCCAGTCTTGCTATAGTTACACCACTGCTTCAACGTGCAATGTCATGGGACACTAATAACATTTCAATTTCCCTCAGACTTTAACCTTTACATCTTAGTCCGCCTCAGACGGCGACATAAAAGTGGCTAAACGTTTTTAGTCATTACATGGGCCCTGATGCGTCGTTTACAATCGAGTTAAAAGCCAATTTATCCCGATTCCGACTATCGAGTAATGAATCGGTAATCGGAATCGATTCCGCTGGGCATTTGACACGACTTGATGCCGACAGTTCTTGGTAAAATCTGTTGGGCTGCTGGTAATGTAAAGTTTAGGTTTTAGTACAAGAAAGTTCCTCAGGGATGCGAAATTTGTTTGAAAAAGTCACCAAAGTCTTAGAACGCAATAGGCAATTGAAGGAACACGGACGAGTTTTAGTCATTAAAAGTCCGACACTCTCTCTCACTCCACCCAGAGTGAGAGAATTAGTTATTTGATGATTTCCCACACGACAACGGCGACGTCAAAAAATATGACAAGATATACCTAAATGATATTTATTTATATTTTATATTGATTAAAAATAGCGTTTCCACAAGTCAAGAATAATGAAGGTTCTTAGAACGGAGATTAGACATGCCATCTGTAGCCTGATTCACGTAAAATCCAACAAGCCAAATATCGTTGAAGTTTTATCGTCGTTCGATCGAAGTCCTATCCAAAAGCGGTATTCACGATCTATCGACTTATTTCCAGTTACATTAATAAGTATTCTACCAGGATAATGTAATACAGATTTTTTTTTAAATCGACGAATTTGAAACGACTTTAAAATGGGTGTCGTTCAAACTTGATTGATGGATGTGAATACGGAAATGGTCTAAATGACTAAATCGCTACGATAACGTTACGGTTTTGATTACGTGAATCGGGCTACAGATGGATCTGAGGATAGATCCTTCCAATAGAAGGTGGCAAGATGTACTTTCAAAATGAAAAATGAAGTGTCTACATGAAAAAGGCGAAAGATTGTGAGTGTGTATATGTTTGTTACTTCTTCACTCTCGGGAGTTAGTTCCCTTGTACTAATTCTCTACTTTCACGCGGGCAGAGTTGACAGTAACAGCCAGCTATTAAATAATAATTTATGAAAACACGTCCAATCATATTGTCGCGGCACTCCAAGATAATGGGTGATTTATAAATAAATGTGAAAATAATGTTATAACACAAAGGTCATCGCACCTCGACGTTGTAATCCCTGATAAGGTAATCCTCATAACATGACACTTATTAATTCAACAGTTTCTACTTGTCCTATTTCACTCATATTTACCTTGAACTGAATATTGCGAAAACTATTTAAAAAAATGGTGGTACAGACAGCTCATCTGCTTTTAGAGCACCCAGTGATTGTGGCAATATTTGAAAGAGTAACCGTGGTCCTAGATCGCGAAGGACAACTGAAAGATTCAGGTGGGTTTACTTACTAAAAGTCTAACACGCCCTTTCGCCCCACCCTAAAGTGGATGAAGTCATTTGATGATTTCCCACCTCAAAAAAGAAGCTACCTGATGGTTGCTAGAGATACAGCGCAAAATACTTCGAAAATCCAGGTACCTTCCCCGGAAAGCCTTAGTTCCAGAAGTGGGAACATTATAAGGCTAGTTACATACGGTGCAGTTATTTGAAATTGCCTCAGTCTAAAAAAAATCATAATAGACTATTGTAAGTAATGTGCATTTCTCAAGCATTCTTTAAGAAACCCAGCTCAGTTTGTTTTGGCATGTTTTGGTAGACAGCACGAAAATACCATACCGACATTAATCCGTCTATTAATAGCGAACATGTCTTTTATATATCAATCAAAACTAGTAAAAAAGCTTTGTAGTTTTTTTGCAGCACTCGAACTATATCCGCCATAACATAATCCATCGGACACGGATTACTCAAAAGAACCAAACAGTATGTATTACCTGCGCCCGCGCATATCCTATTAGAACGGTAGATTGCACTCAAAATGGAGTGTATTTTAGCGTTTTTTCTTCGACAAACGCTTCGTTTTAAGCCAACAATTGTGAGCAAACATGTGCTTGTGCTTGTTTGCTTTTGGGAAAGGTTTGAGGCGGCACTTAAGATATATCAGTTAAGGCCATGTTGATTTAACGTTACATTTTATTATTTTGTCGTTTAAACTTCAAAGTATTTGTCACGGATAGGTAAACTTTGAGTTTTCAATAGTCTACAGTGATCTTTAGGAGACAGTATAATGTTATCTTTGTAAAATACTAGCTAGCTTTTGTTCGCAGCGTCACCCGCGTGCTTAAAATATGCTTTAAATGTAATTCAGGAATAAAACCGCTTTTTATCGGTGAAAAATTTTTAGCAATCGGACCAGCACTTCCAGAGATTACTTAATTAAATATCTTTAAACAATAAGATACGAGTTTAATTACAATAAAATACGATATTAAAATTTAAAATACATAAAACAGTGTAATTATAAGTTTTTGCGACGCATACTTGATAGGTTATTTAAAATATATGGGTTCGATTAAGATTGCAGTTAAAAGCCCAGCTTTTATGTTTATGCCGCTCTCATTATCTCCGGATAGTAATTAAGTCTCATATATTACCATCACCCTTCAAGAGAGTCATCGAAATTATTGAAATAATCAATTTTTTTTCTGATGACTTCGTCAGCGTGGATTGCCAATGGTCTCATGCAAACTGCAACTCCTTGTATCAAAACTATCCCGGCTTTGCGTGAGTGAAAATTACATACACAAATCAGGCTTATTTATTGCTTCTTTTATTAGTGAAAACGCCATCATAACCCGTTACGTGCTTTAGGAGGACTTAGCGGATAAATAGCTTATGCCACCGGCTTCGGCCACATGAAAGTAGAAAATCTACTGCATATGTCAGTCAGTGATAAAGAATCATTCTACTGGTGAAATAATGTTTAAAATTGGTTCAGTAGTTTTTGAGTTCATTATTTCCCCTTCATAATGGTATAGACTAGCGACCCGTCCCAGCTTTGCTCGGGTGTTAGAAATGTTTAAAACGCTTGGCTTTTATCTACTATAATATGCATGTACGGTACAATTCACGAATGATGGCGGCCGTGAAGTTAGCCTTTGCGAACGTTCGCGCATACTACACTCTTCTCGCACACGCACGTCGCCAATTTGGTTCCTAAAACACGTTACTGCGCAGTCTTCTGCGCAAACTTCACGGCCGCCATCATTCGTGAATTGTACTGTATACACTTAAACCTTCCTCGTAAATCATTCTATCCACGGATGAAAACTGCATGAAAATAGGTTTGCCAGTTTTTAAGTTTATTGCATTCATACAGACAGACACTCTGGAGAGCTTTATTTTGTAATGTGTAAAGAAGTTTTTATGTCACAGGGTTCAAACAACCGCTCCACGAAATTCTATCAAAATCGGTATAGCAGTTTAGCAGTAAAAGCGTAACATACAAACATTCATAAAGCTATGGCTCTTAAGTGGTGTGTAAACGTCTCCTTAACAAACATTTGCTCACATGAGTGGTATCGGATGTTTTCGGATCACATACAAGGGTTTCCATTGATATAAATACCAAGATTATTATAACAAGAACACGCAGTCTAAATCCAACCTTATGTAGTGCACATAGAGTTACATTTTGAGTGGTTTTTGGAATTCAATTGTTTATTTTAACTGATCCATTGAGTTATTTAGTTCTCGGGAGTCGTATTATTTATTTGCTTGGGTAAACATTCGATAGTGGCGGTGGATTGAGTGATGACGTCATGAAAGGTGTAATTATTATGCTGAACAATGGGAGAGCTTTTAGAGAACTGTTATAGAAATGTTTGTATCAATAGAGCTTTGTTTTTGAGGCGTCTAACTAGGAAAGGATGTTTAGATTTTGATATTTGAATCTCTTTTTCAACGAAGATCACAGCTATTGAGGTAGACGGATCAGAGTGTAAAGTCCTGCAAATTCTTCGATCAGACAGGTATGGTGTTTAGACTAGGAAACTGCGCCGATAGTGATAGTTGATTTCGAATCAGAGATAAGCGGAACAGTGTGTATAGTTCCGCAAACCTCCATTGAAAAGGGAGACCCCACTCCACTGATCCCACTGCCTGGTCTCCTTCGACCAGACAGTGGTGTCTGGTCTGGACAACTGCCCCGATATCATCAGCTATCACAGTTGATTTCGAACTGTTGTATAATATTATGTTCTAATCGAGAAGAACTATATTGTGATGTATAATAATAAGAAGCAAAGGTAAAAACTAAGACAGCCTACTACGTTTACTTTCAATCGCTTACAAAACCTTTTATTCAGAACGCGACAGTATTTCGTCGACCAACAACAAAGGAGAGGGCACGACAAAAAATTAATTACCGACAAGTTCCGAAAATAGCCGAGTGCACCCGACTGCGCACGACATGCGCAGGCGCACGCTTTGAAGTCTTCACGGGACAGTTACAGTACCGACCGCGTTTGATGGCGCATGCAAGCTAGGATCCTTTATAATGTGCGGAGTTACCTACTGGAAGGGAAATATGAAGGAATTTTGTGCGATTATTTAACTCAAGTTGTCTCATTTAAATGAAGCGTGTGGTTCTGCAATGTGACTATGGAAACTTTAATGCTTCTAATTAATCTGCAGTTTTTTTTTTTTTATGTTGGCTGATTTTTGTATTATAACAAGCTTAATAATTGATTACAAACGAATCTAGCTTAAAATACTAATAGATAATTTAACTCGTAACTTGTTATTAGACGTTGTAGATATATTATCTTAAAACTACATTTGACCACATCATCGCATACCATCAGGTGAGATGGTGATCAAACGCGAGCCTATCAAAAAAAAAAAACTAACAATATAGCGTTCTTAGCGCACTTTTACACTAGCCCAAACCAAATTCTTAGTCTGGTATTGATAATTAAACTTTGTTCGGTGTTATAGCAGAAATCACTCAAAAATTGCAATTGGTAAAGGCTCATACAGATGAACAGCAGTCAATAACTTCAGGCAGAATAATGAACAATGAGTAACAAAAATAACCTAAATTCAGTGCTTGAATAGTCGGAGGATATTAATGTCGTTCTTATTGAACCATGAAACCAGAAGGAACTCTTTGCAGAACTGTGAATATACCTAACTACTACAACAAGTCATGAGACGCTTCATCGTCTTGTTTTATTTATTTTTAACTAGCTTTTTCCTGCAGCTTAACCCGCGCACATAAATATGTATAGCCTATGTCACTCAGGAGAAAAGCAGCTTTCTATCAGTGTAAAAATTTTAGCAATCGGACCAATTCTTTCAGAGATTACCTCCTACAAACAAAAAAAAAAACAAAACTCTACCTCTTTATAATATAAGATGTGGTATACACATTAAATGTAGGACAAGTCAAGCAGGACGTCACGTTACTTGCGATCCCACTGGGCTCTCGACTAGACGTCACTGCTCGGGTTCGCCTGCTTACTGACAATTTGGTTGTTTCATTTACTATAAACCTAAATCCCTAACTAGTGATTTTAGTGAACACCACATTGATTAGTGTACTTAGATTTAAGTTTTATACCAAATGAACATGTTTTCTTTCTTTCTTTCTAAGTTTTCCTTGAGTCTCGAGTCCTCACCACAACTTGTAAAATTAACATTTCAGTCTGAAACTCATAGACAGGTATTTGAATACATCAGAGAAACTGAACTACAAAAATAATAACCCGCAAAATAGACTTCAAAGTTCAAACCTTCAGAACGAAACGTTAATAATCTTAAAAAAATAAACACATTTTTCCTCGTATTTCCTCTATTAATATAGCTAGAAGAACTATTTGTTCTGTACTAACATCTCAATAGGTATACGGCCGGTACATCAAAGGCGGTGCGCGCATGACATCACATGCCTTCGTTTGAGACTTGCGACGATCAGATCAAAGAGAGCCGAGGACGCGGTGATCCATTTACTTTGAACAAGCAGGTTGGAATATAGCTGTGTCCGTTTTCATGTTGTTTTTAGTTACTTATAGCAAATAATATGTGATATAATTTTATGCTAGCCATAGCCATACACCATCCTACACCTATCGTCCAATCGGTTTGACGCTACAGGTTTGATCCAATCTGTAGTTCCGTGTGTGGGAGTGAATTGGTATGACTCGTACTAATCCACTCCTACACACGATCAAGCCTGTAGCGTCAAACCGATTTGACGATAGGTAGGATGGTGTATGGCCGGCATTATGTTATCTATTTACCTATATAAATAACTGATAACATAACTGACTGACTGATTTATTAACACAGCCAAAATTACTGGCACCAGCTTTGCTATTCTCTAAGAAAACAGTCTTGACCGCAGCGCTGGCCGCAGCGACGAGTCGAGAGCGCAGTACATTGAAATAGCAATCCAATGTAAAGGTCTATTGGATTGTTAATCCAATGTATGTATTTGGATTTCGTCGCTGCGGCCAGTGCTGCGTTCAAGGCTGTTTTCTTAGAGAATAGCACGCCATGAGTGAGTCAGCACAAGGTTTCCTTTTATGACATAGGCGTGCACTAAGAGAGGATTTTCCAAAATTCACCCCCCCTAAGGGGTCCTAACGGGGGTCCAGAGTTTGTATGCAGAAACCTACTTTCATGCTGGCGAAGCCGGTGCCAGAAGCTAGTGTTTGATACAATGTTATTTAAGTATAAGTTTATGTCATAAAATCCTTGACGCTGCAGAACATGGGCCGTTTATTTACTCATGTGGCTTCAGATCACTTAATGAATGATTTTTCTGATTAACTGACTCGTCATCTATTCCAAAGAAACGCAAAACATGATCTAAAATGCTTTAGGTTTATAGGGTACCCGTAGATACTTTACGGTATCTACGGGTAAAAACTATTTCTAAATCCTATGACTATCACTTCGCTTTTCGTCTGTCTGTGACCATGCTGTAGATATCCCACCGAACCGTGTGTGTGAACCGTGATAACTAGACAGACGAAATTATCACAGAACAGTTGATATATTTCTGTTTCCACTATAACAACAAATACAAAAACTGAATAAAACTCGTATTTAATTGAGGCTTCATTACAAGAAATGTGATTTTTTTGCCGTCTTTTGCTACGGACATCAGGGAACCTTTACTTTAATAGGCTTAAAAGTTCGTTAGTATAAATTACAAAATTACTATGAATGTTGTTTCCTCTTGTATATCCTGTTGACTGTTTAGAATTGACAATAATGATATTGTGCTGATAACACCGTACCCGCCATGACAGCAGCGTGTCGGACTCAAGATTAGAAACAAAAACGTGACGAGGAAATGAGATAAGAATTATTATACAACTGTTTTAGTAAATAAATAAAAAATAAAATTATGTAAAATCATCAACAGTTAAACTTGAATGAAGCAAACAAATTGGAATCGTAGAAAATAGAAGAAGAAAAATAGCGGCAGTATTCGTCCTTTCTACTATTTTAATTTTTCATATTGCAAAAAATGGCGGTGGAAAACTGGCAAGCTTGTAAAGCCGAGCCCAAGTCGTCAACGGCGCGCACTGTTCCCGCTCGCCTCAAGGAGTTGTCAGCGACCGTAGGGACCAGCAGGGACGAAGCTTACTGGGGCCAAGGGTCTGTGTCCGGCCGGGCCTAGGCTCGGCCCCGGAATGAAAGACAACGAAGGAACAGGATGGGTTTTTTAGTAGTAAATGGAACAGATGGTCAATAAAGCCGAATAGTTCTGTACTGGTGACCGCGTATCGGCGCAGACGTTTTTTTTTTTCTTAATTGGTATAAACCAGTGCTTGACTGCGATCCCACCTGCTGTTAGTCTATCCGATGCGGATAGACTAGAAGCCGACCCCAAGCTAGTTGGGAAAAGGCTATGAAGATGATGATGATGATGATGAATATATGGGAGTATTATTAAGTCAAGAAAATGGAACCAAACCAACCAAAAATCCACTTAATTATAACTATTTATGTCTAACTTGTACTTAAATTTAAATGCGTGTACTTACATAACTTTGAAATTTAACTGTTCTACTATACCATTACCGCGTGGTGAATACGAGCGTGCACACTCAAAACAAAACATTGTTACAACAACTTTGATAATAGCCACCTAACAATGGTCAACTTATCAATTATCAACAGAATAAAGGCCCGCGTTTGTCATACACTATCACTATCAGTAGTTTGTCCCTAAACAGTGGCGGTAAAAATGATTGAGTGCGGTCCCCCAGTAGCAGGGTGTTCCGATATACATATAACAGTTATTTATCTATTTATATAAAGTAATGGTTCCACTGCTATTTATCACTTCATTAGCTTTGTCGGCCCTTTGATCTGCCGGTGCGTGGATAACCCTTCTTAGGGTTGTCGCGTAGTGGAATTTTGTTTTCGCAGATTCGATTATTATTTTTATTTTGCTTTTTTACACAGTCCTCTCATACCTATTAATATTATAATATGGAAATGTTCTAAAAATTATTTTACTTTTTTTTTAAAGTTAACCATCGAGTCTTTTGGCTTATTCTTCTCAAAAGAAAATAAATACATAAATGGAACCGTGCACTTTAACGCTTAATAAGTGCCATCATCATAATCTTAACCAAAAGACGTTCATTATTGGGCATAGAACTCACAGCAATTATAAACAAAAATATTTGTCTCTAGCAGACACCGTTATTTCTATAGCGGCTGAGCAGGTGTCACGTGGGTGTGGAGTCGACATGGGTAGCAGCTTCGAAGCTTTATAACTTCATTGTAGGTATGAACATAATTTTTTTATACCAGGGTTAAAAAGTACTCGCCTAATTTAGCAAATAAAAAAAGCAGGCATATTTTCCACACTCCCAAAATAAATGAACCCGTTACAATTTACATGAATCCTACGCTGCTCATGGCAGCCCTGCTCTATAAACATCAAAGCGTTCACCGACGCGTAAACACGCGCCCGTCGAGTGACGCGGCTCCATAAAAACAACGCTACTAACGTTTATTTTGATTACGCTACCAGCACCGGCGCGCGCGCACGCGAATACAACCAGCCTTTGTGATCCATCGCTTTTATATGCCGACCGTACGCACGTAGGGTTATAAGAAAATTGTTTGTAATTTTAGAGCTTGTACGCGATTTCTACTATAGCAAAATTTTGCTAAGATTCAGTTTTTTTTAGTTCTGAATCAACTATCCGCTAAATCTTTTGTAATAGACGGCCACAACGTTTTTTTTAATACGCTTTCTAGAAAACCCGCTCTTATTTCACCGCTTTTAGGCACACAACAACGCACCAGTGCAGAAAAGTGCGCGTGCTCGACCCGCCACAATTTTATTACATTTATTTACATTTATCATATCAGTTCAAGCGCCGTTTATTAATTTCTTCGTAAGTGTATTGAAAAAAATCGATTGATACACGTGCAAATTTGTCACCACAGCCCTCGACTGCAATTGACACACGTGAAACTTTGTACCTATCCTAATGATGTTTTTTTACACCATTACACTTCAACAATCCAAGGCATGGGGCCGTGTACCTGTTGGAGAAATTACGCGGACGACGGTATCAGAGGTCTTACACGAAGTCATCCATTTCAGGACCTAAACTAAACTGTTAAAGACATGGACCTATAGAGGAGAGCCATCCCTCTTTCTCGCTCGCACGCTTGACATTTAAACACGTCATAGTGAGGCCCCAGATTGTGTAAGTATTCAGGTACTAGGATCAAAAGATCCCAGAGTTTATCGCCGCCACAATATTGGCCCTAATTGGTTTATAGCCTCTCCGTTTAATTGATTTCTTTAGTAAATTACATCAGTTTTTGTAGACCGGTAGCCTGAGCATAAACTACACTGATTAATGAGCAAAGATGTGCCAATTAAACCTCTATCTCTGAGATCAATTAGTAAAAAAAATACGCCAATTAATGTTAATTCCACGCTGATTTAGGAAGAGATGGTCGACGGAATCTAGAGGTTGATTAGTTTCCCACGACTGATATACTTATAGATTGAAGGATGAGGCATAAAATAGATAGATACAGAAGACAATCTACATACATCACGGACACGACATCTCCGTTCAATCGCCTGGTCGCACTCGTACAGTTCGGCGCAACGCGCTGACTCTAGCACGATCGCCGAGCGTAGGTATAAAAAGTGAAATACATACATAAGATTGACTTCTGTACCTATCTATTTTGTGGATGAGGCTTGGGACAGGTGTCTTTACGTTAATCGTAAAGTGGCTTCTGCTGCCAAAACAACGTTGTATGAAAGAAAGTTATTATGGCCATTAATAAAACGTTGAATAAATAACTCAGAATTTCATAGATTTAGCTTAAAAAAAAAAACAAAAGCTACTGAGCTAAGAAAAAAACAAAACATTTGTCGATTTGGACCAAATTGTTTGAGTACGTATGTATTTAGATTATTCAATTGACTGCAATACCTACACAATATCGTATTGTAATTATATTGTGTCTAATTCTATGGTTTATTTGTATTGCACCTACCTACTACTATTTTTCTCTGCATCACCCAAAATGTTAACTGGTAAGAAATGTCTGAAGCATATACATTATGCTTCAGACATTTTCTCCACCTTTGTATTTTTGAGTGCATAAACTAAACTTTAGCAGAACTACGAATAGACAGGGGAAGGGTCTTATCTTAATTGCCGATTACCCCATTCACAAGACAAGAATTTCACCAAAATCACATCACTTTCTATTCTTTCAACACGCCAGCCTCGCCCACAGTGTAAACGCACCATGGCCAAAGTGTAAACGCCCCGCACCACGCTAGTACAACTATATGTTATTCTACGTTCCCGTTGTCCCACTTTCCACAGCTGAGTTACTTCATGGCGCACTTCCGGCCGCGCTGATATATTCGACGCACAGACACCATAGTCTCGGGATTGAATCATGTGAAAGCGCCCACTGTTCCCCATCACGGATTAATTGGCGGTTTACGGCCAGACCATGAGACAGGTAGATGCAGAAGGCCATGACCCTGTTTTTTTTTTTCGGTGGGTAATCATCCCATGACATCTCCCGCTTTTGGGCGGAGTAAGAGGACGTATCAGACTGACTAAAACTCACCGTGTTCATTTAGTTGCCCTTTGCTTTGATTTAGGGTCACGGTAACTCTTTAGAATCCCTGAGCGGGAGTGGTTAATAGAGAAAAAAGGCTGTTGGTTTGGTTGTAAGGAAAAGACAGGCATCTGGATATGGATGGACTGAAGTCTACTTCATCATAGTTAGGCAAACGCTATGCAGATTGTGGTGAACAGGAATTTCCTGTCTTCAAAGTTAAACGTTTAGTTTTGATACTGAGACCTTTTTTTATGGTGGGGAAAATCATCCAATGACAACCCCAGCTTTTGGGCGGAGCGGGAGATACTGTCAGACTCTTAATGACTAAAAACATCACGTTCCTTCTAGCCTTCATACTGAGACCTACATTTTTTATGAGGTCGTAAGTCATCAAATTAATTCATCCATCCGTCTTTTCCGATCTAGCGTGGAACGTGAGGGCATTTCAGACTTTTACTGAATAACTGATGATGTCGTGGCCAGATATGAAAAATTTAACATTTCATGACATGGTCAATTAAAATTGGCCAGATCGTTTTAAACGTTAGTTTGATAATATTTCAATCCTCGTTTGGCCTACTTTCTTTAGATCTTTTATTATCATAGAAAGTAGGATTTCTACATCAATGATATGGCCAAACGAGGATTGACATATTAAATGTTAACGTTAACGATCTGGCCAATTTAAGTTGGCCATATCATGACGTGATATATTTGAAGATCTGGCCACGACATATACATACATGCCGTAAGTCCGATAATTGCGTATAGAATCGTGCGTGCTGTAATGATAATATTTTGATTAGTCAAACTTAATCTCAAATTATCGTTAAAATTTAATTATGATCATATCGGTTGATTGTGATCAGCTCGTGATAACTGCGATTAGTGATATCTTACAACTGTTTTCAGCTACTGTATTTAGCAATCGAAATATTCTTAGAACTGTCACTTTGGCGCTATTGAATTTATTATTAAAATACGATGCAAATAGTTGTGTTGTCTGACTGCTCAATAAAAAATTATTCTTCAAAGAGAAGGTAATGCAAAGAGCAGCTGAAGGAAATCGAGTTCTTTTTTATTAAAGTGGGATATCATCCAATGTCTTCTCCCACTCTAGGGCGGAGCGAGAAAGCATATCAGAGTTATACTGACTAAAACGGGTTTCTCTTTCGGAAGTTAACCCATGAAGGAACACGAGTAAGTTTTAGTCAGTATTAGTCTGACACTGACACTCTCTCTCCCTCCACTAAGAGCGGAAGAAGTTGCTTCATATTTGATGTTTTCCTACACTAAAAAGAATGTAGGCTATTATATTTACTTTACACTGCTCAAAAGTTTTCCAATGTTATAATAATACGGACATAATTCGTGGAATGGATTTTCTGCGGTATATTTCTTGGTGTCCGACCGATCGAGGGAGGCGTGCGCGCGCGCCGATTTACGAGCGACGTTCATTCTTTTTATTGTTTCGGTTTTCAACTAATCAAGGCAAGTTCGGTTGATAAACTATTGTACGGTTAATCAGTGTTTGTCTCTGATATATGGAGAGGTCACTGCCTCGAGGAATTGTTCTATCTTGTGAGTCATTTTGTTTTTGAAACTGCGTAGGACTATTGAAAATTTGAGAAATGTGTTTAAAGATTGTGTTGCCAAAACATGACAGAGAAGCTTCGATACTTTTTAAAATTTTGGTAAATAAACAGAATTTTAATCTTAGCTTTATTATACAACTGAAGCGTTTGTATGGTCGGACGCGCTATTCTCAGAAACTCTTCTTCTTCTTCGACTTTCTGACCTGTACCCCTAGCCAAGTTGCTAATCTGCAATAATTAACGCTTGTAGAAAGCTTCAAATGTAAGAGAATGACGTCGTCTTAACGCTCAGTCACGTGGTCAGAACAAAAGAATTGGCGGCAAGGTCAACTCGAAGCGTTCGGCGCGAGCGAAACGTTTCTAACTTGGCTAGGGGGGCTGATCCCTAATTCTGTCCTTCCAGCTGTCAGACTATCACTAACTCCCTTTTTTTTCATATCACTCCTCACACAATCCATCTATCTTTTTTTAGACTCCCTCTCCATCCATCTACCTATATGTATACTCAGAACTCTACCTATTCTTATTTTTCTATTCTCTATTCTTGAGTTTCTATTCTCAGGAACTACTGGTTCCTAGTTGGGCTACATATTAACAAAAATACAAATATTATTGTAGTCAGATGATCCTAAAGATGTTAATTACTAACTAGTATATCTAAATAATAGTTCTTACATATAAAGTCGCCATTTTACTCTGCTATTAGACGGAGCCATTAGGAAAATGGCTGCCCACTTCGATCTTGGCTCTAAGAGTATGCTAATTGACGACTTCAGAATAACTATTAAGAATTGATTACTAGTAATTAAGATGTACTAAGATCTTTGCGTGGTAGATAGGGCTGAGATTATGTATAAAGATACTTTTCTATGTAGTCTTTGAATGGTGATAAAGATGATCGATAAATGAATGTGGTTATTGTCAAATGCGCCTTAGCTGCTGTAATTAGTAAAGAAGGGTTTTAACAGCTAATCGAATCGACCGATTTTAATTAGTAATGATCATTTTTAATTTTAGAAACCAGGGTTTTTTTTTGTATAGGTACAAATACATGGCATCATATATCTTTATCACCTCATTTTCCTTAGTAGCTAGAGGTGGGCTTCCAGTATAACCGGATGCCGAATGTTTTACATGGAGCGACTGTTAAACATAGGAATCAGTCCTATTCTCATTTGGAACGTGTAGGTAGTAAAAACAAACGGGTACTATGGCAAATGTCATGTGCATCACAAATATAAGGCGATATACTCGTGTAAGTGATAGTCAATCACTAGCTTGTTTTATTAGGGGCTCTAATATAGGCGTCTATTCATAGACTGATAATTTTATCAGCCTAAAACTTTATCAGGGTTATTCGTAGATTTGAGTCTGTAACTATTGTACTTATCGCGGAAAAGAATCTACATATTTAACTTCCAGTATCTACAGCAACGAACAGGACGGTTTTAATTTTATATACAGGTTGATGAAAAATTTTACCATGACCATTTACACTACAATTGCCATAGAATGAGGCGAGTGACAGCTGTCAATTATAAAATGTCAAACCTATACTTTTCTCTCATCTTAAAGATGCATATTTACGTCCTGCTGTCATTCTACCCATGCCTATGCAAGAAAGATCTTGTTGACAGCCAAACATTTTATAACCTAAATTATTGCTGTTAGTGAATTCCAAATGAAGTAGTCGCAACTTGCTCGCCAATACCAGTACTCCTACTTGTGTTGTTTTCAAAAGGTACGAGCATGCTGCGCCCGCGCCTGTCTGTGTTCGGTTCCCCACTGAAGCGTAGCTAATTCATAATAATCGTACGCCGGTCGTGACTATCTCTGATGGTATCCATTAACCATGGTCCTCTCTTACACATATCAACCTTAAAACGAAGACACAAAGCTTAAATTTGAATACCACAGTACACCATAAAATTCTTGCCCATCAAGTTTTATTGCGGTTGCTGTGAACCTTGTGCCTTAAGATATAAAGATGGATTTCGTTCGTTTAAAGTACAGCAAGGCTGTAGATGGCCTGATTCGTCGCGGCGGCTTCTCTGCAGAAGACAATCGTACCGTGATTGCGGTTGCTCTCTGATGCGTGTTAATTCATGAAGATATTATAGGAAATTCTGTGAGGAGTGATGACCCCATCACGCTGGTAATAATACGTTTTAGAGTTTTATGTGATTTTTTTTTGTTCACTTGATGGAAAGCGACGATGTGGTCGAAGATGGAGAGCGGTAACCTAGAAGTAACCTATTCGCTCTTGATTTAAAGATCCCCAGGTTGTAGCTATCAGGAGACATAGACTCCAGCAGGGAATTCCACTCCTTAGATGTACGCACAATGAATGTGTTCCCAAAACGTTTTGTGCGTAGGTACAGGTAGGATGATGTGATGTCCGAAAATGTCGGCTCTTTGGCCTCGGAGGAAGCTGACTGCCTTACAAAGATCAACAATTATTTCTAATTGCCACACTGGATGACAAAACTTTTTAGAGAATAAATCAAGCTGTGTTTACTGTTTGTTGTCAATTTAAGCCGTATGTAAGTATCTTACGAGTTGTAGGTCGTGAGTACAAACTTAGCCAGGCGCTTTACTATGTATAATTTATTTATCACCACTGCTCTCAAAACGGTGAAGGAAATCATAGAGAGGAACCCCAAAGGTCTCTGAAAGACGTGATATCCACCAACCCGCACTGGGCCTGCGAGATGGATTACGGCCCATCTCCTTTCTTGGTCTGAGTCCTAACAATGGGAACATTACGAGGTTGATTAGACTTAGGCTTAGGTAAATATCTTCCCCATCAGAAATTCTTGTCCGACACTTAAATGTTAATTGCCAACTGATAAAGTGCTCTTAAATACCTCACCATCGGCACTGCACTAAAGTAAAACAACATGCAGTTACCGAGAATGATGATTAATCAAGATTTAATTGCTTCATAATCTATTTCCTACTCGATATAATTGTTTAATCAAGCTGGATTTATACAGTTTTTACGCTGTTTTAAAGCTTATAAGTACCGCCGATTTCTCTATAAACATGTTTTAATAGATCACCAAAGAAACGGAAAAAGAACGGGTTGTCGGTAACACATTGGTTCTCGTCTATTTACTTAAGAAAGTAGCGAGCTTTGAACTAGATAGGTACACTCTTTAGCTGGTTTTTGGTTGTCAAGTTTATATCACACCGTATCAAACAGGTCAGGTATGAACCAGATAGCTACAACCCGGGGTTTGTAAGTCAAGACTGAATAGGTTACTTCTAGGCAAGCGTGCTCCATCGTCGACCACATCATCACTTACCATCACGTGAGATAGTGGTCTCTCTCTCTCAATAATAAATATTTGAAAAATTAACCTATGGAATGCGATACATTATACTTTCTACATTTTTATTCATAGACTGAATTTGATCCCAAAATTCAGATCGTTTGCCCACTTTCAGTTAAGATTCTCGGTAAAATTCGTACCGGGCAATCTGCCAGTTCTATCTTCGCAAATAAAAACGTATCTCTTTATCACTGAACCCTAAAATTACAGATCCATTTTCCACGTTCAATTTTACATTCGCCAGCAACAAAGTTTTAAACCTAAACCGTTTACTTTTATTGCTCAAAGGCACCGCTTCCCACATAATATTTGCTCCATTTGAACTATGTAAATACGGCTCTATTTACATAGAAATGTCAACTCGAAAACTGTTTACATAGCGTGCTAAAATATTTAAAAGCAGCAATAAATGGCGGTCTGTATGATATATACAGTATGTAGGTAAGTACTATGTTTGTATATGCGCACTTAGCACGTCATGAGTGCTATGAGAATTAGTTTGTCAACACCCTGTATAATATTATGGGTAGGGTTGCCAAAAACAAAGATAAAATAAAAAAAATCTGACAAGAAGAATTATAATTCATAATAAGAACAAATTCAATCAAAATCAGTTCAGTAGGTTATTAAAAGTAATTATCTCAGAATTGTAACTTTACAACAGATGAAATCAAATTAAGTAAGTATTTAGGTACTTTTAGTATCAATGCAAAAGATGAAACAAAACATAGCAAAGAAAACATGAGATTCAGATAATAGACAAAACATCCATTTGAAAATAGGTACTGGCTACGATGAGAAGTATCTGCACAAGTCTATGTTTCTACTTCTGTCTGTAACTGTAGTAAGTAATTAGTAGATTTCTAAGCCAACTACGCAGCACAGTTAGTTTAATTAATGTATCAGTAAACGTCAGGCTGTCTCCATTAAAGACAAACACAGCCCTACATTTTAGTCTAGATTCAAAACCCACGTAGGTTTCACGACTAACCCATTACGTGACATAATTCACATGTTTTTACTACATTTTTTTTCTGACAGATGACAGATTATACTGTCGTCTATGACGTTACAAAGTGACAGTTTATTTTTTTTTGGTTAGGCAGATGTCACGTACTAAGCGCAGATTTTTATGTTTAATATATTTTAGTGGGTATCGTGTTGACATTTTAAGTATAAATATATGTAAATGTATAAGATTATGTAGTGAGAATTATATTTTTATTGCTTGATTCTATGTAAAACAGTGTGATAAGAAGATCTTAGCAAAATTTGCCGCCATTAAAATTCTCGTAAACATTAAATTAGATCCTGAACCTCTACTGATCCAAATTAAGGCATTGGCGTAATTATAAATTAGGTTGTACTTAGTACATAGAGCACACATATTTTTTAATTATCCGATCCTCTTCTTTCGCGTAGGTACCCAACTAAACCTAATTAAGTCAATTCTCTTTGCATAATTAACTAATAATCTAATACCAACAATTTTCAAACGCATACCAAATGTCAGTCATTCGCGCTTTGTAAACGCAGAGTAACAGTCGTAACGCACCTCGTAAACCCTCCTCAGTATTTCCGAAGCGTTGCCAATGTCTAGGATGTGACGAATATATGCCTTCCGCTTCAGTCTGGACATCTCTGGCTTTTTAATAGACCATGTTGGACATAGACAAACTCCTTTGATGAATTCCTGACTTCTTGGGATTGAGAAGGATTAATGGTTCATTTTGTTGGCCATTAGTCCTGTCCTGCAGTAGATTTACTACACTACAATTGCTATAGGATAGGATATTGCAATTGGTGCGGGTGACAGCTGTCAGATTCATACAATGTAGCTAGCTACATATACTTTTCACTCATCTTAAAGATGCATATTTTTGTCATGCTGTCATCCTACCATGCTATGTAAAAAAAGACCTTAAAGTTAGCCAAACACACTAGTTTAAATCTGTCAGGTTTGCCTGTACAGTTCGAGTTTTACAGGTAAATCGGAGCGCATATTTTGCACAACTGTGCAGGTTTCCACACAAGCTTACCTGACAAGTATAACTGAGCAGATAAACCTGTCAGGTACACCCTAACGTGTATGGCTACCTTAATGCTATATTTTCTCTAATGAAACTTTTCCTTACAATATTAATAAATATAGCGTATTATTTAGGTAACTGTTCCACAATTTTATTTAACTTTCCTCAATTTATTACTATTTTCTACTACAAATATAGTTTGCAAGAAAAAACTGACTGACTGATATATCAACCCATAGCCGACACTACTGGGGCTAGGAGCTTGAAATGTAGCATAAAGGTTTTTCTTTTTATGACGTAGACGAGCAGGATTTTCCAAAATTCAGCTCTTAAAGGGATGAAACTGGGTCCAAAATTTGTATAGAGTAACCTTCCTTCTCCCTTCTTTTCCTTTTTTTCTTCTTCCTTCTTTTTCTCCTTCTCTGTCAAATCCATCCAAAGGTTGTCTTTAAAAAATCGCTTTTAGCGATAAGACCACCCATTGTGGCACCCTATTAATTTTAAGTTTCTTATGTAACTGCTTTATTTTTGGTGTACAATAAAGAATTTATCTATCTATCTATCAATCTTCCCTCACGCGCTGGCAAAAGCTGGTGTATCATGAATTTAAACTTTAGAAGTCACTCTACTACAGTTGTAATTTTGCACATTGGCATACATAGGACCCATCGATATAAGTTCAGCAGTCTTTAAAGTTTATCCGTCTACGTTAACAACACAATAATAAAAGTTTCTTAATGAGTGCAATCAGCAGTAAAGTGCTACACGACCAAATACTTCACATTAAGCTTTTTATAGCGGCCATGAAGATAATTAGCGTATCTCTGAGAGTAAAGCTCGCTATTCACGACAAGACCTAACAACGAGAGATTAATCGCAAAACGCAAAGAGGTTAGATGAATGTAGGCAAAGAAAATTATATGAGCTAGGTGTGTGGCGCTGTGACACTGCTTGAATGTTCAAAAGAGATACTGTATCTCTGAAATGCAAAGGAAAAAAAACTGAAGAAACACATATGTTTTAAATTACAACCTAGGGGTTATAAGTCAAGAGTGAATAGGTTACTTCTAGACAACCGTGCTCCATCGTCGACCACACCATGGCGTGTTGTGCGAAAGTGAATCCCGGGGCCCTGGAACGAAGGCAAAGAAGGAACACGATTGGGTTTTAGTCAGTTAAAGCCTGACACGCCCTCTCACTCCGGCCAAGGGCGGGAGATGTCATTGGACGATTTTCCACCTAAAAAGAAATTGTCGACCACACCATCACTTACTTCAGGTGAAATAGTGATGAAGTGCGAGTCTATAAATGTAATTTAAAAAAACCTATCCGCCATTTTACAGCCAATTTGTTAGATATGCGGCTAACGGTTTCCTCACAAGTTCTTACGTTATAGAAACTCTCATAAAACAATTACGAAAGTGTAATTGCACCATTTATTTGATCGTTCACAAGGTGTTCGATCTCCGCAATTAGTAAGCAAATGGGGGGCAAATGTCGGCAGCTGTGCTTTGTGTAAGTACTAGACAATTTATATTTTATAGTTATCGGATAAAAGTCGTATAGTGAATGGTACGGCCGGATGGCGCCGGTGGTTATCAGCTGATAAGGTTTAATTAGGGCAGACGGACGTCGACAAGCTTTCGAGATACATTTGCTTCTTAAATTCTTGTTTGTTTCTTAGATTTACATTACAACGTTGGCTGGTTGCTTGATTTTTTCTTTGATAATACCTTGAGTATGACTTGCTTATCATAAGACTAATTTGGATGTTTAAACTTAGCTTAGGAGAAGCTACTGGCTGAATTATTGTGGTTTATAATATTAACTTTAGTGTCAATTACAGTGGCAACTTTAATTTAATTAAATAAAAATGAAAAAGCTTACAAAAGTTTCAAAATATCTAAAGAAATTGTTATGAAAATAACACCGATGACATACTACCATCAAAAACTGAAATATTAACACCAATCGTTTCACATTTGCGAAAAAATACCGCACAGTTATTATGACCTCAAATAAAATCAACTATGTCAACATTGCGCGCACAGACATCCTTTATTTGTTTTCAAACAACGTCTGGGAAAGCTTGCCAAATACCTTTGCCAATAACACTGGCCAGCGAAACGAAAGAACTACGGAAAAGAAATAAAAAAAGCTATAATTTTCCAAGATGGCCGCCAATTGTCACGAATTTGACGTTTTAAAAGCTATAGTTCATCTGGCGGACGCAGCAATGGACGATTAAATAGAACAATAAGGAAATAAATGTCAATAAAACAAAAGCAATTCGGCCGAATATCGTCTATTGTTATCAAAATATAATTTATTGCCGACCAGATGTTGATAAAAGCAAAGTAACTATAACACATAAAATATTCCACCACACGATCAACTAATTACAATAATAGACTCAACAAAATGCCATTTTGAAGCAGCCAAGCTATTAACAAATCGGTAACGTCTATATTAACCCGGCGACAATGACGCTGGGTCAAATTGACCCGAGGCAATTTTAAACTAATATATTTAATTTTTGCGTCGGTCTTATGGTTCGAACGTTTGTGTAGCTGGAGATACAACCCCCCTCTACCCGTTGCGTTGGTATGCTCAGAGCGACGCCGCGTGTGCTGGAAGATATACGTGCGTCAAGTGAAAACGGGTAACTATGACCCAGCGTCATCGCTGGCGTAGTAATTTCGAGACTTACGTTTATTTGCTTATTTAGTGTTAAATGTTAATTAACCTTGTTTTTTTTTAGGTTTTTAGTAAAAATAACATTGACAAAAGATCCAGCTAGAATTGTGGCGTTTTAGAGGAGTTTAATTCTGACAATGCAGACTCCCAAGCTGCTTCAGTCGTGGATATTTACGACCATTTATATGAACGCAGCAATGACGCTAACATTGATAATGACAACACTGGCGATAAATAGAAGCCCAAAATAATAACTTTTTACAATGACACCAAGAACGGTGTAGCTGTAGCTGATGAACTCAGTGCTACTTACAACGTAAGAAGGAATTCAAAACGATGGCCACTGACGATTTTCTATACTATGTTGTTGTTGTTGTATATATATTATATAATAATAATGATACACGTACTAAAAGGCGATATATCCTAAAAAAGCTCGGACTCATTCTAGTACACAAACTCGAAAGGCACCTGTAAATTTACTGCGTCAATTGCGCAAAAGAATAGCGGATTTCCTGGGAGACCCTGGTGAAGAGCCCCCCCCCCCCCCAAAGTTCCAGGAACTCGCAAGAGATGTCAAGTATGTTCGTCTAAACAGGATAAGAAAACGTCTCACACTTGTCATGCGTGCCACACTTACATTTTGCCCAGACCATTTGATTCTATACTGCAACAATTGCAGCAGTTCCGTGGGCCTGAATGATGACGTAGAAGACTGATTTGTTTTTATTTTCATGTTATAAAGCTCATTTGATCTCTCTTTTAGTACATAAGATTTTTGATTTTTATTATTGATATTCAAAGTATTCTTTACTTTACCAAAAACTCAAAATATAAAAATGTTAAATTTTTAAAATTGATTTTGCATGTGTTATTGAAAAAGCTAATAAAAGTATAATTTCTAGAACTTATTGTTTTTCTTTTTATTTTACTACCTAAGCAAATAAATCCTTTTCAATAAACAGTAACTAAAATTAATGTGACTTGCTAAATTTTTTGTAAAATTATCGATAAAATTCGGGTCAATATGACCCGGCGTCATCGTCCTAGTAATTATTTTCACGTCATTTGCGCCGGGTTAAAAATAATTTTGCATAATCGCGCACTTCTTATGCAGAAACTTAAAAGCAGAGCATAAAGCTTACAAAAAAAAGAGATTAAAGTTAAAATATTCAGAGATAATTTCAATCGTCATAATAAAAGATCTCACGATCTCATAAATATGTGGAGTGAGATAGTAATCTGTATTTATAGCTTTTTGCCGCGATCACCGGCAGCCATTACTGTGGCTAATGACTTTCTATCGCTTTCCACTCATTATTTCATTGCTGGCGGTCACTGGCATGTCGGATTCTTCCGCCACCGATAATTAATATTTCTAATATACTTAACCTATTGAGTGAGGATCCTGGCTGGATTTGTAAATAACGTGGGGAGTTAGGCAAATGACTTCGAAAATCCGCTCTTATCCCACCGCTTACAGGCACGCTATAGGCTATTTTCCGCACTAGTGCAGAAAAGTGTGCGTGCTCTCCCCGCCATAATTTTATTACATATCAGGCTTGGCGCGCGTCGTTCCCCACGAGTCGCCGGTCAACCCCCATTTATTCATTTCAGTGAGTGTATTGAAAAAAGCCTCGGTCGCAATGGCAAACTTTCTGCACTTGTATCAAAATGTACTATTCTGTTATCTTTCCCACCAAATGCTAAATATTATATCAATTTTACGATTTGAGTTATCATAGAGAGTTTCTGGCGTCATTTTTTTGAGTGAAGTTTAGTGGCTATTTTCAGTTAACTTCCTTGTGGATAATGTGAACTAAAATTGTTCTAGTTTTGTATTTCAAGTGTCTACACAACTGGACAATACCTGGAATCATTAAGGCTTATAGTCCCTTGAACCATCTGGCCGAAATTAAATGGTCACTACTCTCGTACCCGTCTAGGCGACAGTACAACTATCTGTGCATTTGTTTGCGGCCAGCTACGCCCGGACAGAGCCTGACTTTTAAATCAATTTTCTTTGCAAAATATTGATTGATTTACATATGCTATGTTCACTTTGAAGAATATTTAACTACCAATTTTTATGTGTAAAAACGTTTCTAAAGATCCAAGCCGTTTCGAAGGAGTAGGGAAAAGTTGCGAATGTGATGTTGTTGTATGTAATATTTTTTTACACAAAAGTATTAATCGCACGAAAAAATCAAATGTTGATAATGTTGTTCATGAATCTATAATAAACATATATTTTTTTCAAACCTATTAACTTGGCCGTTACCGAGGAGTAGGCTCCAGAAAGTCACTGTTTTAAGGCACTTTTCGGGCGCTTGGGCCTTAAAACAGACACTATCTTGATAAAATGGAGTTGAGAATTTTATTGTAGTATCGACAACCTTAGCGAAGCCTGACTCGATTAATTTACCTACTAACATTAGAATATGTTTACCACCGCATTGTAAAGGAAAACAAAATTACTGTATGCTGTATCAAAAACGAAATACATACCTACTTTGTGAACTTGACACAGAGAAAGGTTTACATGTTCTGTGGACACTGACAAGCCGTGTGAAGCCAAAAATAAAATGTCATAGCTGTCAAAAACACCATTAATTTTATGTAGAGTCCGTTACATTGTGTTCTTCATTTAACCTTTAGAAAATATAAATTGTTTTCTGGTTAATTGCAAAACGAATTGGTTGGGTCTAGACCTCCATTATATAATTAATAAGCCTCATGTAAAAGTTGTTAAAGAACATTTACGTTTATCTTTCTTTAATGTGCTTTCATTAAATCCATTTAGTTTATATTTATATTTATAGATTAATAATTAACTTACAAAGTCCCCCACTATCTCAAGACATAAAACTTATACCAAAAGATATAACATGTTAATTTCAGACACAAGTTCTCGTTAATTGACAACTATGGCGAATAAATTAACCGCTGTGTGCGTGTTCAAGCATTTCTAGTGTTCATTTGATAGTTAATTTATTTTTAAACACATGTAAAACTCGATGCCGCCAAACAAAAAGGTTTCAGCCATTCAACTGGTATGGCAGTTAACGTATGCGTCGTCGGTGGAAGTGTAATTGACAAGAGAACGAACCGGCGTTGTCGTGAGGAGAGATAAACAGTTTTTAATGGTTATTTATGCGCGCGCGCCGCCCGGCGAGCATCCTCTAAAAGGCACGGGTTGAATTAAATACTCGCCAATACCGCCGACCTTTTTAACTGTTTTAATCGATTACATTGTAAGCCGCGAGCAGTGACCTGCGTTTAGCGTTCCGTCGTTGGATTCACATTCGATTCTGTGAATATCGATGTATCGAATCTGTAAACTCAGAGTTTCCTTGCGTGAAGACATCCGCAGGAGAGCCAAGTTTACCGACATAGCCCGAAGAATCGCCAAACTTAAGTGGCAGTGGGCAGCGCACATAGCTCGCAGAACACATGGCCATTGGGACCGAAAGACGCAGCTTTGGAAGGTGCAGTGATGACCTCTACCCCTAGCCAAGTTGCTAATCTGCAATAGTTAACGCTTGTAGAAAACTTCAAGTGTACGGGAATGACGTCGTCTTAACGCTCAGTCACGTGGTCAGAACAAAAGAATTGGCGGCAAGGTCAACTCGAAGCGTTCGGCGCAAGCGAAACGTTTGTAACTTGGCTAGGGGGGCTGGTGAGGATCGCGAGAATGCGTGAGATGGATGCGAAAGAGACAGTTAATTGTGGCGACACTACGGCCTATGTCCAACAGTGGACATCTTTCGGCTGACATGTTGATGAACTGATGACTGTTGTTGAAACCTCTACGGTCCGGACCAAGCGTTTCGCCTCGTCGTTTTTACCACGTACATCGAGGGACTGGAACAATTTGCCTGCTGCGGTCTTCCCGTCTGATTATAATTTAGGTGTCTTTAAGGCAAGAGTGAATAGGCTCTTAATAAACTAGTGCGCCTCACCATCAACGATTGCATCACTGCTTACCATCAGGTGGGATCGCAGTCATCTTTTAAGCATGTCGATATCAATTTGGGTCTCCATTTCAATACAGTACAAAGCTGTGTGGGTGTATCGCTGTTTAACTAATGAATGGCTGTTCCTAATGTCGCCAACTGCGATTAACATCAAATTGATTGTCACATTAAAGACCCCGCTCGACAGTATTAGCATAATCACTTATTTATTCTAGACGAGTAAATTATCGAATTTAAATTCAATAAAAAGATAAACTAGAACAATAATACCTGGTGTTTAAATATCAAATAATTCAGAAGCTATATCGAAATGGACTTAATTTATTTTTTTGTGTTAATTTAATAATATACTTAACAGTTCCACAGTGTTTTTTTATCTAAATATACAGGTATATAATTAAATTGAAAATAAAAAAAACAAAACAAGGTAAAAAATATAGCATAGCTAACCCATTTCAATGTCCAAAGTCCTAAAAATTCTTCTGCATTGACTCTATATATTTCGACAATCGACACAGTTGCGTTGGCGCAGTGATTGAGCGATCGGCTGCTGCGCTGCGTATCGCAGATTCGATATCCGCAGGGATCAAATATTTGTATGACTTACAGATATTTGTTTTGGTTCTGGATATTTTGTGTATTTAAGTTTACATGTTTATGAACGCACCCACTACACTACTACTTTGCCCCATACAGGAAATCCTAGTATGGGGCAAAGTATAGTTAAAAAAAAAAAACAAGAATATTCCTATCTACATCATATCTATCAGATAGTAATCTGCGCCATCTATGATAAAATCAATCAATTACATCCATCAGTATCTGTAGTGTAGATCATTAACTAAACGTTACTGTGTCCATTTCATAGATACTGGGACGTTAGAGTATTGATAAAACAAGGTGTTAGATGGGCACGTGTAGAGAGACATGTGTAGACATTATGTTCTTACTAAATGGTAAAATTGTTACACTGTATAGCCCATAATACTGTACACACGCGATACTTGGAAGAATATCAGCAAAAGGGGAGGCTAGTTTTCGTTATAGGATTGTTTGACAAATTCATCATGGCCCTAAATTGCAAAAAGTAACTGAAGGAACACACAGTGGTGGTAAAAGTCTGACACTCTCTCCAGCTATCAAGATCGTGAGAAGTTATTTGAAATTTTAGGAAAAAAAAAATTCGGCAGTGGGTGCAATAAACAAAACTGTCAATGAAGATAATGATGATGACAAATATTCAGATCTTCAGACGTTCATAACAACTCATTAAGTTATTTGAGTGTTACATTGGGGTCGGCGCGACACGTTTCTTTTTTTCATTCCGTCCTGTCACCCGTCACGCTATCACTAACTCCCTTTTCTTTTATAACACTCCTCAGTTCTCACACGATCCATCTATCTTTTATTTGGCCTCCCTCTTCATCCATCCACATTTATACTCACAACTTAGTAACATACGTTTCATCCTTCCTCTCCAAATCACCATACAAGCGATTCTCTTTCAACTTATCAGTCACTGGCGATTAACTAAGTTAATTAATATGAATTAATAAACACACTATTAATGACACTAATCTTTTGCTGAGCTTCCATTTCTTACAAGATCCAAACCCGACAAAAACTCTTAATAGCTTGTCTGATTAATACACTCATGTTATCTTGTATAATCCATGGCAATATAATAATGACTAGAGCCGGGTCGTGTCGGATGGGCCTCGGCATCTATCTAATTGGGCTGCATTCCTTTTGATCCCCACCTTTCTGGCGATGACTCGACCGTTTCTGGGATACGACTAGTTTCACAAAGAACTTCGTGGAAATTTTGCACGTTGAGTCGTCATTTATGGATGAAAAGAACTGGGTACGAGTTTGGGAAGTTATTTTATCTATTTTAACTTGAAAATTGGTGTAGGTTTGTATAAAAAAGTTCAGCGTCTAAAATTCCTAAGAGTTGATTTATTTATTTGGATCTCTAACAATGGATACATAGTTACAATAGAGATCTCAACTACCCAATGAAGCTTTCTAGTCTAATGGTTCATAAGCTTTTTTTGACTTTGGTTTTTTTCTTTTTAGCAGGGGACAAAAGTCTAGAAAAACTTTAACTAATTAAAAATAAAAAGACTTGATATCTCACTAATATTATAAAGACGAAAGTTTGTGACTGTATTTGTTACTTCCCCACGCGCAAACGGTTGAAGGAATTTCAATAAAAATTGGCACACTGATAGACCAATGCCTAGAATAGCACATAGGATACTTTTTATCCCGGGAGGAGGTTTCCTTAGAATAATTTCCTACGTCGAAGCCGCATCACGCCGGCGAAGCCGCGTATCATAAATTCTTTAAAATCGAAAGTAGCGAGCATTATCAATAAAAAACATCAGTGGTGGAAACTTAAAATCTGTTTTGTTTGTTGTGTGTGATTGTCTTGTTTGTGTTTTTTTTTTTAATTATTTCATAATTAATTATACTATAGAAATTTTGCATGACTCACGGTAGAATGTATGGATCCCTCTCTTACTTTTTGTACCTACATTCATAGCAAATAAATTATTTCAGTTCATTTTTACATCAATGTTACTTTTTAGTACCTAGGAAAGTTGGAAATACCACTGCTTATGCCCTATAAAATGCCCTAAAAGTTCTACTATTTTTTGCCCTTTTCATCTTCCCGCCCTTGGCCCAATTTACTTGGGGTCGGCACAACACGTTTTTTCTTCCATTCTATCCTGTCAGCCGTCACACTACTATCACTTCACTAACTCCCTTTTCTTTCGTATCACTCTTCACAAATTCATCTCTCTTTTCTTTGGACTCCCTCTCCATCCATCTATATGTATAATTATAACTCTTCAAGCATCTAACCACAGCAAAATAGTACGAGTATTTATTACGTAACACTTAACAGACAACAAAACAAAAAAACTGAAGAATCGGCGTCAAAGGCGTTACAAGGCCTTTGATCTTAGAGGAGCCGCTAAAAAAAGCTGCCTTTTTACAAAAACAAAACAAAATAATATTTCAAATGTAACTCATCAATTAACTGACAAAAACAAAACCGATTAAAAACAAGACATCGATCCGCCATCGAGTAGGTATCGTATAGAGAATCGAACGCATCCAGATCGCATCGGGTCGTTGCACCGAGCGACGCAAACGCAATAAAACGACTGCGCCCGCGCATCGTGCGGTAATCGCGCGCCTTTGATCTCGCCGCCAGTTCCCCCCTCCCCACTTCGCTTTGCACTTAACTACGACTTTATTACAAGTAATTTGTGATTGTTAACGGTATAATTAAAGCACAATTAAAAGACGGTACTTCGGTATTAATATGGGAATCGGATGCCCTTTGATCAGTTGCGGTATGCGTGACGAATTCGCGGCAGCTTTTGAGATTGGCTTGATTAACAAATTTTGTGGAGAATTATTATTTCGTTTTTTTTATGTCGAAAACGATAACAGAATATGGTAGTTACTTTTTGATATGTAGAAGTTAATCATTATTATGTATTTAAATAGGATATAGTCAGGTAGAGTGAGAAACACATTGTTATAAAAGTGTAAAAGTATTGGAAATGCTAAAATAATTTAAAATTAAATGAGGAAGTTGTTCGGCGTTTCAAAAGTGGTTTAGAAATACTAGATAAAGTTCAATACAAACTTTGGACCCCGTTTCATTCCTGCTAGTGGATTTTGGAAAATCCTCACTCAGTGCTCAGTGCTCACCTACGTCATAAACTGGGGCCAGGGTTATCCTAAAGGGCGCTCGAGCCCCGGTATGAAGGCTTGAAGGAACGGGATGGGTTTTTTAGTCAGTAAGAGTCTGACACTATCTCCCGCTCCGCCCAAGAGCGGGGGTTGTCATAGGATGATTTTTCCCATCGGAAAAAAAAAACCTACGTCATAAAAGAACATCTTGTGCAAAATTTCGCACTCTTACTTAGTCCTAGTAAACTCATTAAAAAAATAAAATACCCGTTTTGACATTTAAGAAAGACCCCAGAATGTAACTTGGAACGAAACTCAAAGAAACAATAAGATAATAATTAGGGGTCATGTGAAGTAGTAACTATTTTGGTAGTAACTACACTACACCTTACAAGCCGCTAGATAGTCAAAATACAAATGTCAAAAAAGCCCCGCTTTTAGATATATTTTGACAACTTTAGTTTCGCCTTTAATCTGATAATATATCAGTCAGTCAGTTTCTCTTTCTTATATATAGATTATACATAGTTCTATTTCACTATGTAATAGTTTGAACCCAAGGCTGAGAACATCCACGAGCCCGCCACTACTGAAGACAAGCCCCGCGGCGCTTGCGCACTTAAAACGGCAAAAACGGCCCGGAGAACTCACAAATTGCCCTCCCTAATTACCTCAGGTAGGCGGCCGCACAAAGTGCTGCCTTTTTTTACTATAAAAAGTGCTAAGTTATTCAAAAACAGGTCCGACGCAGCAATAAATATGATTGCGAGCTCCATCAGATGTATAAATTAAGATTTAACATCGCATTTCCTAAATAACATCAACAAGAAAAAATCGATCAGGTTTTTGCAGAATTAATCAGTTGAAACTCATGCACACCTTTGTCTAATGAGTTTTACATGGCAGGAAACTTATTATAGTAAGCTAATATACAAAATCTTACACGGAAAACATTAAAGGAAAAACTGACCAACCTCGAGTCGGACTCGCATAGGAAGGGTTTCGTACTGCACAATATTAAAATCGAGAAAAAAAAACACGTCGCTTCTATGGAGACACACACCTTTAATTTTTAACTTTATTTTAATTGTATCATTTGTTGTTGCAGCGTTAATAGAAATACACATTTTGTGAAAATTTCAACTCTCTACCTCTTACATTATAAGATACAGCCCGCTGACAAACAGACGAATATACAGATATACTAACAGCACAGGCTCAGTAAAAGGATCACCCTTTAGACCCCACGGAACCCTAAAAAGATAATTAAAGAAACATAAGATACCCATCGAAATTGGTTTGAAGGAAGCGAAGCAAATAACGAGCTCAACAATAACGAAAGAGGATTTAACATCAAGAACTTTCTTTCATCCGAGAGACACCGGGCCTTTTATGATCCGACATTATACGCGCATACCTGCGTTAATGATAGGGTGCCGGTTCAAAGAATAACGCAGGGGACTTCTCAATAACACCTTAACAGATGTACCTGGCCGGATCCCCGAATCGCCGGAAAAAAACTCGGGTAATTTCAAAGCAACCAACAAAGATGCCGCCCGTTGTACGGAAATATGTTATCAAGGTATACGCAACTCATTTATCGCACGCAAAACACTTTATTGTTTTATTAGGACCGAAATATTGCATTCAAGAACCGTATTGTCAGAAAAAAGAAGTGTTTATGAATATTTAAATAATGTTCTTTGTTATGGAGATTTTGCCCGTACAAAAGCTTAAGATTGCGTTCAAAGGCTTCAAAAATAACCCTGTTTATGAAACTTTACATTTTTAGACAGATTTCTGGTAAACTCAACCCGGTTCTTCATTTGAGAAATTAATCGCAACAGTAGAGCATAAACTCTACAAGTTATGTTCGTATTTAGAGCCGTGTGGTTTATTAGTTTAACACAGTGTTAATAGCTGGAGGTAAAGGTGTGGGCGCCTTAAAATTGGCTCATTACCACCTTCCAGAGCTAAAAGCCGGTCTTTGTTAACCTTGGACGACTGTTTGCACGGGATTTAGAATATGTAACCACAAAAAATGTAGAGGAAATTGTATTTGACGAACTGAAAGGTAAAACTGTTTACGCAGCCCATTCGGATGAGGATGTTTTATCTCCCCATCGAAATGATTTAGATTTCAAACAAACGGTGTTGTGGAATTATGTTGCCAAGACAGTACACGTAACAAATCATCGGCCCAGAAATGTGACTTTAATTGCCCAATCTAAAGGTGAACGGCCGGCGCCGGCGCGGCACATCAGATGGAGCTCCTCGTGAATGGACCGGCCCACTTCGACTGCTCCAAGATTCTTACCAAGATATACTCGTGCTTTAGACTCACAACATTCTAGAAATACGTTACACTTCTTTATGTCGAATGAGAACGTCATTCTGAACCTAAAGAACAGAAAAACTGAGATCATTTTGTCAAAGATAAAAAGCACGTGGGAGGAGATTCCGTGCGCGATTGTAAATGTCGCGGGTCGTGGAATTTTAGAGAAAATGGAATAAGAAACTAATAAAACGTGACCGGCTAGAAATGTTGAAACTCAAAGAGCGGAGTCAACTAATTGGAGCGCAAGACCCGCTTGCTTTATTACTGTAGATACCGAAGATCAAAAGAATTTATCAATTAAGATAATGGAAAAAGTTGTAGCTCTACAAATTCCAAATATCACTCGGCTGATATCAACTTTGATCGCAATCGACATGATTATTCATAAGAGCCGATCGGCTTGGGATCGGAGATAATCGCAACCAATTAGAATTCTAATATGGCACTTAATTAGCGTACAATTTAAAAGCGGTGAGTTGAAAGAGAGACCAGATAGTCAAGATACCGATGAAAATGAATACCACTGTAAGGACAGAGAAGTAGAAGGTGTTACAAACATCAGCAATCGTCTTGTACTATCGGCTTAGCAAATTTCAAATACTATAACTAAAGATATCAGATATATTGGGGTTTAAAGCGATGCCGCCGATAAGGTGGCATTAACCGATACACATCGGCACTTAAGGCAATGATAGCACCGATTGATAAGGGATATAAATAAATATAAATGGTTGCTCTTGCGTTATGCCGCTGTAAAGATATCGCTATCTGTGATAGTACACGTATGAAAGTGCCGGTAGTATGTTTATTGATTTAATGCGGCTATACTAACGTTATTAATCCTGTGTCATTTGCAATATCGCATATTTACAACTCTGAAAGCAGGATTATTGGCGAGAGGGTCCAATGGATCTGGATTATACTATACACTTCACTATATATACAGAAACTTCAATCGTTGAATTTTTTGCAGTCGATTTATGTGGTTCAACAGGTGTGTTGTGGTCGCACCGCGGTACGGACGGAGCCGGTTCGCGCAGCTAGAGCGGCGGCGATACAAGATCGAGCCTTTGATGTGCCGCGTGATAAGAGGCCGCTATTTGCTGCCGCTTATCGCTCACGTCTGTCGTTCGACGCCCACACTTTACGATTTATCGCGTAAACAATGGCGAAGACTTTATATGGGACAAGAATTAGATTATCAACGGTCCATAATAATTTTAAACTTGAGA
The DNA here is from genome assembly GCA_910589285.2 of Mythimna ferrago. NCBI lineage: Eukaryota > Metazoa > Arthropoda > Insecta > Lepidoptera > Noctuidae > Mythimna > Mythimna ferrago. Next base: position 23,040,932 of record OU342691.1, on the reverse strand, counting down.
TTTTTTAGCCTGATGTCATAATGCCAAAAGAGGCTACAATTGAGGTAGCCGCTGATGATGTTAATGTGATAAAACATCTGGTTGTTTTAAATGGTAAACAACTCCTGAGCAGAATTTTAAATCAGAATCTTAGGAGCTTTAATAAATAACAAACATAAACCAAGTTATCGTGTGAAACTGTGAAGCAAGGGTGAAAATGGCGATCAATTGAAAAGACACCCTTCATGCAGTAGACAATGTTGTAGCGAAAGTCAACAATGGAACCCTTGGAAACATCGTACATTACATGTTCGGTATCAGTTTGACAAACCATAAAATCTATTCTGCTATCCATCGTAAATCAAGCGATAACAATGGGGTGGCCCTAATACATGATACAGAGCACCATAAACCATGATACATGGTAACACGGCAACCCTCTACATTGTATGACAAGAATGTTCATTCTTTCAACTTATGATTCCTTCGCTCTTTCATCATAATTATCTTTTTGTTCCAGTGGCAATTGTAAAATTTTATGATTTCAAAGAAGACTTCGTAGGAAATTGCATTACGATTATTACCTCTTTAACTTTATACTTATCGTTAAAATTTAATACGAGCGCTGCTATTTCATATTCGTCATATTCTTGTTCATAATACTAATTTGTGTGTTTTACACTTCATAAAACTTCATTGGCATTTGATAAATTATTTTTCTAAGATTAGTTTCTATTATGTTCATGTTTATCAAAAGTTTCACTTACCGCTTCCTCAGCTTCCTTTTGGTCCTTGTGCCCCATCAGGTTGGGCATGGCAGTCCAATTGTATCCCAAATCCTGACACAGTGGCAGCTTGATCCTCTCGCACTTGCCACCTTCAACCTCTTCCTGGTCAGCAGACACCAGCCACACAAGCAGGAGAAAGCAAAAAATCCGTGCCATTGTATATTATAATTCACAAATAATAAATACCACTAGTATATCATGTCATATTCAACTAACTCAGTCACAAAATCACTGTTGGTAAACACTGTTCAATCGTAAACATATTTTAAATTATTGAAATATAAGCGCGCGTCCTCTCTCGTCTGTAGCTCGGCGCAGACTGATTCGAAATTCGTTCGCGGCGCGGCGTTTCAATTCAAAGGCAAAGGAACGAAACCGGTCGGCCGGTGCGTTCAGAAACATGCATATGTTCCGATAAAAGGTCTGAACGCATGAACAGGGCATTAAGATGAAAAGAAAAAAACGAAAAGGGCCTAATTCGTGTACGGCTCACTGCAATCAGTGGGAGTAATTTTAGCCGTCTCTGTCTTCGTTTGGAGAGTGAGAGAGATGGTAGGAACAATGAAGAACGTATAAAATTAAGTGTATCTGCCTGCCCATGAGGTTGGATTTTATTTTACGAAATTGCTGCAATAAAAGTGTTGGTAATTGAGAGGTTCTAAAATTTTATTACAAAAGCTTCGACGTTGCTACGTTGTGGGTACATGCTTCTGATGTAAGCTACGTATTATATGTTGCCGGTGAGAGTTCACAGAGAGATGGATTAGACCAGTTCATGGTCGTACAAAGATGGTGTTAAAAGCTTTTACACAGCTGTCATTAGATGTGCCTTCTGAAGAAAAGTTTTTCCAACACACTGAATTTTTTGTGTAACCATTGTGCAAAATAATTTGGTACCGCAAATAATGTCTAATTATTATCTTTACATTGTGTTATATGTATTCATTTTTAAAACTACTTTTTGTACTCATTTTTGCCACTCTTAACATACACACGATATCTACATCTAATTTTTTCCAACTCTCCTTTTGCAGTGTACCTATGTTGGTTAGGAAAAAATTCAAAAATAGGCATGACCTTTAGACCTGTTTTTCTGTTTACTTCAACTTGTCTGTATAAAAGTGTGTAAATTAATTGTTAAACAAATACATCGCTAAGCATTACGGTCCACATTCCTTTCTTCAAGTTCCCTGAAAATGAAGACACCTTTTCGCTGTGACAAATTGATGTAAGGCAAGTCCGACTCTATTGCCTTCTAGAGAACAATTTAAATGAAAAAAATAGCCTCGTAGTTCTAAGAGAGGTGTATTATAGTAATTTATTCACCGACAACAGTTCATTAAGTGCCACCTACAGCGATGTTGTAGTCCTTCTATTGAATTTAATTTGCGAGTGCCATGAAATTGACTAATGATTCCAACTCATGTTTTATTGAAAAGGTACATTCAAACGTAGAGAATTTGCCATTGGACTACTTTTTATTGTTTTAATTTCATTTTAGCAAATTAGGATTTATTTGGTATAAAAATCACAGTACTTTATGATAGTCAATTAATTTAAAACATAATGTAAAATTAGGTAGGCATTTTTGGGGCCAATATTTTTTTTTTTCGCGATTAAAGTCTATTAAAGTTTGGTAATCAGACAGCTGTTATTATAATATACAGTAGTTGGCTTTTCAATTAAAAACAGGAGGTTTTTAAATAAATAAAGTCTTCAATTTCAAGTTTCATGTCAAGATACTGAAGTGACGAGTAAAAGAGATGGCGCTATCCTTTCCGCCCGTGCCTTTATCTTTCAGTACCGCGGCGTCCAAGTAGAATACACAATTAGGTCCCTTCATTACATCACTCCAATAACACCTTTGATACATTACAAAACACCTAAGCAAAAATCAACACTATCTCAAGGAACACAAAGTCCAAAATCCGTTCACGGCCCCAGTATCTTCATCGGTTATCTGGTCAAACATATCCAGATCTCTGTCAGTAGAGAGTTCGTTTGATATTGAAAGAGTCGGACAGGTCTGGCTACGTTGGTGGGTCGGCATGAATAGTTGCATTGTGCGAGCGGGACGGCGCGAGGCTTGTCAAAGGCGCCGCCGCCGTGCGCGTACGCCGGCCGGACGCCAAGGGAATGCCTAATTAAGGACGCATGCGTGGACTCTTGGGTGAGGGCTACGGGCTGAGTGAGAGCGACGAGCGGGTCTTAACTTTTTTTTTCAATACACTTACTCGAAAACCAGCTCTTATTCCACCGCTTTTACGCACGCAACAGACTGTTTTCCGTACTAGTGCAGTGACGTGTGCATGCATTCTCCCGCCACAATGTATCGTATCAGGCTGGGAGCGTGTCGACCCCCACGAGTCGCCGGTAAACCCCCGTTTATTAATTGATTAAACCCCAAGCGAACGCGCACCTATTGTCTTTCTATTGTGTCTGTAATTTCCACGATTGAAAGGTACTACTATTTTTAAATTCAGAACGCTTTCTCTTGTGTGAAGATTTTCATGAAGATCTATAGTCCTACCTACCAGACTTAGTTTTCTCAATGCTGGGGGTCGTGAATATAGGGCTTCGGGAATGTTCGAATGAGTTACTGTGGCCTTGAAACACAATAAGCAACTAAAGGAACACAGGAGACAAGAGGATTTTAGTCAGTAAGTACACTCCTTCCCGCTCCTTCCAGAGTGGAAGAAGATATTAGATGATTTCGCACATCAAAAAAAAGGGGGTCGCGAACAGGCCCCCTTTTTTTCACAACCTCCGAAAGTTTGATGACCATAAAGAACCATTATCGACTGGTGAGACACATAAATAATGTGTTACATACATACAATTTACACATTTAAAAAAGACTTGACTAACTGTAATCTGAATATAAGTTAAAGTCCTGACTGACCCATCAATGCTCAGTCCATAAGATGTTTCTGTATAGAAACTAAAACCTGTGTAAGAAGCTGTCATATTTATTTATTTATTTATTATAATCTTCATTTCTCATGTGATTACGCAAGAAAACTCCGAGCATAGCCCTTTCCATCGACCTTTGGGTGACTTTGAGTCTTCTTATGAGGCCCATTGTAAGTTTCGGAGCCATAAGTCGTGACGTACAGGACCGGTCGTTGTGGCGACGCTTGGGGGAGGCCTATGTCCAACAGTGGACGTCTTTCGGCTGATATGATGATGATGATGATGATGATTATAATATTATTTATTGTACACCACATTAACAAAAATACAGGACAAACATTTAAAAGAATAAGTGTACAATGGGCGGTCTTATCGCACAGGGCGATCTCATACGATTATCTGTAGTCATAATGAATTGTATAGAAACTGCCTGCCTAGCCAAGTTACAACCGTTTCGCTTGCGCCGAACGCTTCGAGTTGGCCGCGCCGCCAATTCTGTTGTTCCGACCACGTGACTGAGCGTTGAGATGACGTCATTCCCATACATTTGAAGCTTTCTGCTAGCGTTAACGATTGCAGATTAGCAACTTGGCTAGGGGTATTGAATAGAAAATATGGTGTCAAAAACTAAGTTTAAACTTTTAACTGACTGGACAGGCCCACTCAGAACTGTGTGGTTCTTTCTTCAAAAAACCATCTCAGACTTCAGTCTGCATGGTTCTCATATGATTTGACCATTACATGTTTGCTGTATGGACTTTAAAAGAGACTTTGACCCCTGAGTTTGTTTCGGTGTTTCTTCTTAGGGTAGTCAGCTAGGAAACACCGGCCTCATCTAATTTAAATTGACGAAAAAATTTACGTGTAAAAGTGTTTTTAAAAAACCTATTTGCAAAATTAATATCATTTATCATTTTATCATTTAAATCTATATTTTCATAATATTCATTCTTAAACCGTACATCAACTAGTATTATCATAAGAAGATGCTTGAAGTCTTCTTGAAGTATTTTCATAAAAATTTCTTATATTTTATTTTTATTTTGTCAGTACATAATAACTTCGGTCTCACCCAAAAACCACCAAATCGCTCTCACTCCCACCACAAACCACCCGCATACACTACAGAATCGTAATTAAAACGTCAGATAAGGCGGCGGTGCGCAGACGCAGCCGAACGTACCGCGATTCACGCCATTCACGCCAAATGCTAATATCGCCCAATTGTTCCACAGGAAGACGCATAACTACTGCACGAATATTAATGTTGCTTTGATGATCAACGCCGACAGTACGATAGGTACAGTCAGCACTAAAAGTAGATAGTGCAATTTTAAAGGCCATATACCCAACACAACCGTTAAATAATATGCAATAGGCGAACCACTGCATCCGCCGTATCAATGATACGGGGCCCCCGGGCCACAACGTGTGCAAAAATTTGTAAAATTTAATATCCTCAACCTCAAATTCTAAAGTAATGAACACTCTAGAACTTAATGCTAAAATAGTGAACACTGAATATATGATAAGATATTTCTCTTTTATAGCTCGCTCCGCTCGTTCTAACATTCTCTACTTAAAAGCACAATGAAAACTTAATCTTAAGATAGTTTCACATGCTATAATAAACGAGCTTTCCATTTTCAATCAACATTATTTCTATCCTAGGCAAAGTAATCCCATTTTCGTTTTCATCCACAATTCGACGTAAAAAAGTAATAAAAATAAAATTGTCTTTGGGTCTAGTTACATCATTATTCTGTAAATACCGTAATTATGTAGTTTATAGGACTATGAAAACGTTCAAATATTATAATTGCTATCTCATTTCAATCAAAGTTAAAACTTACCATCAGGTGGGATCGCAGTCAAGCACAAGTTTATACTTGAAAAAAAAAAAAAATCTTGTATAAATGTAGAGTTATATTGGACGGACACAGACTGAAATTACAATCCTAATGTCCCTTAAAAATTGAGAAGACCAATCCTCAAGTAAACATATCTCTTTATTCAAAATTAGTTGATTTCTATGCAACGTTCCACCTACCTACTTATATTTTCATATTGTTGTTAACACCCAGTCTCAGTGATTGTATCAAAGCCCACACATTGACCCAATTCCTTCGTAGAAAACGGCAAGTTTGTTTCGTAGAAAAGTGCAAAAGAATACAATCATCGTCGAAAAAGGGATTTCGTAGAATCGAACGAACGGTCAATGGTTGTTAAGACTATGTTGATGCCACGTAGTGACTTCGTTCGTGTGAAAGTAGAAAATGATCTCTAGGGTGGTCATGTGAAGAGGATGGATGAAGCGCATATTACTAAAAGAGTTCTGAGTATACATGTAGATGGATGGAGAGGGAGAGGAAGGCCGAAAAAAAGATGGATGGATTGTGTGAGAAGTGATATGAAAGAAAAGGGAGTTAGTGATAGTTTGACGGGTGACATGACAGGACAGAGTGGAAGAAGAAAACGTGTTGCGCCGACCCCAAGTAATATAGGATAAGGGCGGGAAGAAGAAGGGAACTCTCGGTTAAAGTATCCTATTTTATATTCCAGGACATGGTGTATCTACTTGAGTACCGCATTTCATCCAAATTCATTATCTCGTTTGTAGCGGAAAGATGCGCGTTCCATCGTCGACCAAATCATCACTTTCTATCAGATGAGATAGTGGTCAAGCGTGAGCCTATCAACAATTAAAAAAAAACAGGCAAATGCAAGTCGGACTCATGCACTGAGGGTTCCGAACAAACTTACCTATGAAAACAGGTCAATTCCCGAACTGAGTTACGAAGTTTTTCCGAATCGTAAAAATGTTTTTTTTTGTGACGTAACTACAAATTACGTTTTTAGATTTTTTCTTGCTTCATGCAAAATTTCGGGATTCTAGGTCAACGGGAAGTACCCTATGAATTTTGATTTCCTTGAGAGTATCGCAATACACGTATTCTTTGCGACATAAACGGCCTTAACTTTTTTTTTCGTTAGCTAATAACTTAGATTTTTACACAGCTTCAAAGGACCGTAAACCTGAGCATATATTTTTAATTTCAACACGACACCTCCACGAGTTCCCGAGATAAAGGGTCTTGACAGACAGACAGACGGACGGACCACAAAGTGATCATATAACGGTTCTATTTTTCCTTTTGAGCTACGGGACCCTAAAAGCTACTAACTAACTGCTATCTGAATTTTAGTAACTACTTTTGTTAATTTTCTTGAGCGTATAGAGTACTTAATTACAATACCTGCCCCCCTAGCCAAGTTACAACCGTTTCGCTTGCGTCGAACGCCTCGATTTGGCCACGCCCCCTATTCTTTTATTCTGACCACGTGAGTGAGCGTTGAGATGACGTCATTCCCGTACATTTGAAGTTTTCTACTAGCGTTAACGATTGCAGATTATCAACTTGGCTAGGGGTACTGGCTGCTGTAACAACAGTAGATACGTTTGATATCTGCTGTTGACTGTACCCTGTACAGTCGCCGTCTCTTCTGACTTAAAAGGAGGTGTGAAGTTTGATGACAATGGCAAACGTGCCGTGTATTGATTAGCTATCGATAGCTCTTATATGGCAAGTATTAGATTGACAGGCTCTTCTTCGGGGAGGAAATCCTTGGCGAGCCAACTGAGGATGTCGTCCTCGGACTTATTTGTAGAATATTAGAGTAGGTATTGCTAAGGTTACCGACAAGTCCGAAGAATCGCCAAACGTAAGTGCCAATGGGTAGGGCACATTACTTGCAGAACAGATAGTAGATGGAGCCGAAAGGTTCTGGAGTGGCGGTAGCGTACCGGAAGACGCAGCGTTGGAAGGTCTCCTATAAGGTGGACCGATGACCAGGTGAAAATTGCGGGAATCCGATAGATGCGGGACGCGCAGGATCGTTCATTGTGGTGACACTTGGGGGAGGCCTATGTTCAACAGTGGACGTCTATCAGCTGATATGATGATGATGATGATGAGAGTACTGCCAAGGTTACCGACAAGCACGAAGAATTGCCAAACTGAAAGCGTATAGAGACTATACGCTTTACGCTATTGTGTTTCCAAATTATCTAATGAAAAATGTGTAATAACGTTATAATCGCGTAACAAGAGCGGTTATATGAAAAACAGTGAAAATGTATGTCGAGTTGCATGCCCCCATGCCCCTAACATAGAACCAAACAGGCTAATATTGACAGATTCAAAGAAAAGACCTCAACGCGTTCACAGGTCTCTCGAAAATTCTTCTAGATCACCGTATTTTATTTATTTGGATCTATTTGGACGAAAAAAAAAGCCGCCTCTCCATACAAATTTATAAACATGATTGGACAGTTTGTATGGAGAGGCCGAATTTTTTTTTCGTTTCCTGAAAAAAAATTTTGTGGAAGGTTGTTCAGTTTCGTCTACTGAGCAAGCCCTTAAAGTTTGTGAAGGGCTGTCCCTTACACCTTGTATACGGTACAAAGGTCCAAAATAACATTTTTACAATTTTTGTCTGTCTGTCTGTCTGTCTGTCCGGGCTAATCTCTGAAATGGCTGGACTGATTTTGACGGGACTTTTTTTGGCAGGTAGCTGATGTAATAAGGACATAGGCTAGTTTTATTTTAGAAAAAAAATAAATTCAAAATCCTGTAGTCCACGCGAACGAAGTCGCGGGCACAGCTAGTACTTAATATTATAAAAGCGAAAGTTTATGAGTGTATGTGAGTTTGTTTGTTACTTATTCACGCACGAACGGCTGAACAGAATTCGATGAAACTGAGTAAATAGATTATGTCTTGGAATAGCTCATAGGGTATAGCTTTTTGCCTTGGGAGTATATTCCCTTAGGGCAACATTTTTTCACACGGGTGAAGCCTCCGGCAGGTTGTTATTAACATAATGTCAGAAACTATACCATGACACATACCTTAGTAATTTATTCAGCTAAATGCGAATATACTTATTTAAAAATTAACAGACAAATGTAGCAGCTGCATAGACTCGTTGATGTATGACGTGCCCAAGATTTGTTTTTACTACTACGTTACTATAACTACACTAACCGACCGACAGTGAATGTCATTACTGGGGGCAATTGACTGGAACGGGGTAGGGTTGTTGATTGCTCAAGGGGTTGATTGTTCGGAACAGTCACCACGGCTCTGGTACGCTAACGGCAACCGAAGGAATACAGGTGGGTTTTAGTCACATAATATAATATAACATAATATAATATAATATAATATAATATAATATAATATAATATAATATAATATAATATAATATAATATAATATAATATAATATAATATAATATAATATAATATAATATAATATAATATAATATAATATAATATAATATAATATAATATAATATAATATAATATAATATAATATAATATAATATAATATAATATAATATAATATAATATAATATAATATAATATAATATAATATAATATAATATTTCACAATTATCACACAACGTCGTCCGGTCCCAAGCTAAGCAGAGCTTGTGTTATGAGTACTAGACAACTGATAAATACATACATATATATTTCTAAATACATACATATTATAGATAAATTACACCCAGACACAGAACAAATGATCATGCTCATCACATAAACAGAGTCCTGGGTGGGGATCGAACCCACGACCTCCGGCATAGCAGTTAGGGCCACTAACCTCTAGACCAACAGGCCTGCCAATTCAATCAAGTCAGTAAACGTGTGACACTCAGTGTTGTGATGGCCATAGTGGTTAAGGCACCCGCCTCTCATGCAATTGTGGGCTTGAAACCATGTACTAATTAATGTCAATTTTTCCATTCAATTATTTGTTTTTATAGCGCTAACAGAAATACATCATACAACTATTTAGCTATCAAGTTTCATGAGATGAGCCTGGTGACAAACAGACGGACAGCATTAGCGATAAGGTCCTGTTTTACCCATCAGGCATGGAAAGCCAAAAAACAACGGTCTTCCTGTCCGATTATTAATTTGGTATCTTCAAGGCTAGAGTGAGTAGGCTCTTAATAAACTAGTGCGCCTCATCATCAACGATTGCATCACTGCTTACCATCAGGTGGGATCGCAGTCAAGCACTAGTTTATATCAAATAAAAAAAAACAACATCCAAAAGAACAGATTTATATGAAACAACACAAGACAAGTCCTAAATAACTCTTCACTCAAAAATTACAGCAATTAAACACGTACTAACAAAAAGTTCGATTGTTAGACATGTCTGGGACTATTCCACCCCCATTAGCCATGGCCGGCTGGCCAAAAAGGCTATTTGCCAGGCTGCTCCTGCGCTCAGCGCAATTACCGCGGGACTGGCGTGTCGCGGGGTCGCAGACACAATTAAGTGAATTTACCAGGGACTACAAAAACTGAGGACGGACCTGCGAACTAGGGTGACCATGAGATGAGAAATATATGAAGATTTTGTATATGAGTCATGTATACTAGTCTTATCAGTTTTTTGTCCTTTAATTGTTAAACATAGGTATACATTAAAGGACTTCTTCTTAGCGTATCGATGGCAAAACTAGTTAAATTCCTTGCCTGGCTCAAAATTCGGCCACGGCAATGCCGTCCGCTGATGCTATCATTAGGTCCAGTACGTGAGCAGGTCACAGGGCACATGATGCAGGACGGAAGGTGGGACATGATCTGCGGAGAGACGCCGCACAAACACTGAAGATCGGAACCGTCCGAGAACCCCCACCTGTGGAGATTGTCTTTGCTGCACCCAACTTGGGTGTGGAGTCTGTTGTTTAGAGTTTTCCAGGTTGGCCATGGCAACTCGTGTCCAGAAGAGAGGCTCTCCGACGGCTCGATAAAATCATCAGGAGAAGTGTGAAAGTTATTGCTATGTTTAGTCATAATAACATATAAATTGAAATACTTATAAAACGCTAATTAAAATTCCAGAAAGTTTTTTTTTAATATAAAATACTGATTAAAACTAATAATAAATATAATATTAAATGCTAGTTAAAATTGTAAAATGTTAATTAAAGTACAAAAAAATATAAAATGTCCTTTAAGAACTCGTGATAGAGCCTCTGGCCACTCGCAAAAATCGCGTCGACTGAAGCTTTCAACTATCCAGAACAAAAATTACTCGATTTTTTTACTGAGATATAACTGAACCAGTTGCTAATCTATCTTGATTTATAAGAACTAATCATACTTAAATGTCTACCTAATTATTAATTATGTTACTGCCAGCTGGAACATTGCAGCTGTCGGTGTAAAATGCCGAGTAATTATATTTTAAAATGTACTCTACAATATTAATTACAAATCTCTGATTGCTGACACGGTACTGAATAAGCTTAGAGCATTAAACCATGAATAAATGAATGTGAGATAGGATTTTTTTTAGTTTGTGTTTTTAGGTTTATTATGTTTTTTAGGGTTCCGTATCCGAAGAGTGCCAACGGGACCTATTGCTAAGCCTCCGCTCTCTCTCTGTCCGTCCGTCAGCGGGCTGTATCACATAAACCGTAAGAGGAAGAGAGTTGAAATTTTCACAAAAGGTGTATCTTTATCACCGCTACAACAACAAATAATAAAGTTAAAAATTAAAAAGGGGCTTGCCATACAAGAAACGTATTATTTTGTCAGTGCTTTAAGCTCGATTTTAATATTGTGGTACGGAATCCTTCGTTTGCGAGTCCAATTTAATAACTCTCACTTGGCCAGTTTTTTTTAACTTTCACTGTTAAGAAGAAGAATCGTCGACTTACAGTCTCACCAGATGCTGTTGAATACCAATGTCTTACAGGGGCTATTCAGTTAAAGTCTGTCACTTCCTGTTGCTCCACCTAGAGCAGAAGGACACTGCCTTCCTAACTTTTATAACCATATATCTAGGCAACACGACATCTATACACCTTTTAATGGTGGGAAATCATCAAATATTTTCTCCCGATCTGAATGGGGTGAGAGGTAGTGTCAGACTTTATCTGACTAAAACATACCTACCCCTGTTCCTACAGCTGCCCTTTGTGTTCCAGGGCTGTTATTATAGTTATCAGCACGGATCTTGAGCGCTTGGCGTCAATATAGGGATCGCTTTGCGCATTCCATACATTGGCGAGCCAATCGTCGTTGTTGTTAGACACATGCAGCAAGCGCAGGGAACGAATCTCGAGTAACGTCTATGACGCGATGGCGCGGCGAGCCAATCACTGACACTGCCCGCCCCCCCGGCTCACGTCGCACCACTAAAGAGACCGAATATTTGACTTCTGCGCAACTTGAAGCTAGCGCTCAAGATCCGTGCCGATAACTATACTCTTTCCAACAATCTTGTAGCCCTGGATACTTTTGATAAATAGTCAGACTTTTGTGCTTCTGTCTACCCAACGACTGTCAAAGACTGACGGCTCAAAGTACTCCGAGGTAAAGACCCTGGCCTTTGTGCGTAACTAATGGTCATCCATGTATCGACTTCGGTAAGTCCTGTATTAATCTATCTAGCCTATACTGTCCCACTGCTGGGCAAAGGCCTACCTCCATTCCTTCCTCTATTTCTCAAAAAGAATAGAAGAATAGAATTTGTAAGTTAGTCCACTCCTAAGATGGATTTGTTTCTGTCAAATATAATGTTTTTCTTTGTTTCTTCCATTGTTCCCGGCTCTGAGCCAATTCTTGCCAATTCCTAACAAAGATATCTAGGTAAAAAAAGACGTGTGGCACTCGGGGACTGCCGCGGTATAGCTATTGCATAGCATTTTTATCAACTTAAGCAATTATAATTATTTATTTATTTTATTTATGCAGTATTTTTTTTCCTTTGTTTTTTTTTTCTTTGATATTAATTGAAGTTACACTTTGACACATTGAATTGAATTTTGATTGTTCACTCATTTGTTTTCTTATCGGTCACCACGCTCAAAAAACAAATGAGTGGGGGGTGTTAGGTTATTTTCGTTACGGAATTTCTGGATTCGGTCTCCACGCTCAAGGCCCGCGATAGAAGCTATGCAATAGCTTAAAAAAAAATATGATGAAGATCTATAAAGACAAATATATCTTAAAATGTCTCAGCTACCTCCAAATTGATGGTCAGCCGACTCGGTCGGTATAATTTGAGCGGAATGCTGGCGGCGCAGCGTTGACGTAAAAACTATGACGAACGCACGCTGGAGTGACTCCTGCGCACAAAAACTGACCACTGTGTAATACCGTACATCAAACAAGCTGAAAATTCGAGATCGTGTGTGCTTCACTTTATAATATTGTGATCAGTATCTTTTGTTAATGTTACAGTTATCAAACATGTACTTTTGAGTTATCAAGAAATCGTTCAGTCAGAAAAAATAGGCTAATTGCACGTTCCAACTCTATGGAGAAGGACGGCAAGGTAGCTCGCCGTCCGGCCGTCCGGTAACCGTCCGGGCCGGACTTACGATTTGTCGACGGTGCGTATTGTTCCACGTCTTTTGAGTCAAGGAGACAAGCGTGCTCCATCGTTGGCCACAGCATCGCTTGCCATCAGGTGAGATGGTGGTCAAACGCGAGCCTATCAGTAATGAAAAAAAAGGAGTTGTCAGCAAAGCCTACTGGGGCCATGGATTCGTTTTTGAAGGGAAACCCCGGGGTCCTAGAATGCAAGGCAAAGAACATAGGAGTTGGTTTTAGTCAGTAAAAGTACAACTTGCCCTTCCGCTCCGCCCTAGAGCGGTAGAAGTCGTTGGATGATTTTCCATCTAAAAAAAAGCTCTTTGGAGAAGAACTAGAAACTCCATTGAAACTCTTTTGAATCTTATTTAGTGATTCGTTTGATGACCTATCCTAGGTACAGAGTCAAATTGAATTAGCTAGCGAGACTTCGCATTTGTGATGGGTGTCGCTATGGTTTTCTAAACTGCAGACTTAGCCAAGTTACGACCGTTTTGTTTACAGTCGGTAACTGATCCGATTCGTTCGTTCTGACCACCTGACTTAACGTTGAGATGATGTCATTCCCGTATATTATTTGAAGTTTTCTACTAACGTTAACGATTGTAGTTTATTAACTTGGCTAAGCCCTCAGTACCCCTAGCCAAGGTGCTAATCTGCAATCGTTAACGCTAGCAGAAAGCTTCAAATGTACGGGAATGACGTCATCTTAACGCTCTGTCACTTGGTCAGAACAAAAGAATTGGCGGCGCGGGCTACTCGAAGCGTTCGGCGCAAGCGAAACGGTTGTAACTTGGCTAGGGGGGCAGATATTTCAAGTACCTAATTGCATTAGCTGGATCCTTGAACTCTTAGTTACTTAAAAAAGAGTTTAGAAAAACCTTCAAACCATTTTTTAAGGTGGGAAGTCATCTGATGACTTCTCCCGCTCTTGTACGGAGCGCGCCTTAGACTTTTACTAACTAAAAGCTTTCAATGATACTTCTGTAGCCCTTGCGTTCTAGGATTACAGGTTTCCCTTACAGAAGTCGACCGTACGCCCCAGTAGGCTTCGACCCTGCTGGGCCCCTGCAGTTTTACTGAACCTCTTTGAGGCGCTCATGCTACACAATGCACCATCAATTCGAGCCACATTCGGGTATTCATATACCAAGCTCGTCATCCCTGTATTTCGTATTTTGCTTGTTTGAGTGCAACCACACACAACAGACATTTGAAACACAGCTCTCCCCCTTGCTTGGTCAACGATGTCTACCTTCGACAAAAATCTTTTTTCATTCACTAATGAACGTATAAGTAAGACATATTTTTTTAGTCTTCTGTAAAACAAAAAATATGGTCCTGTTTTTTTCTTAGACGTTCAACGTTCGAACTTTCACTTCAGAGCCCCCACTTGCCCTAGGCACAGCTCTTCAAGACCAATCTCTAGAGATCCTAGCCTTAGGGGACACAACGTAATTACAGTGCACTTACAAAGACATGAGAAAAAAATACAAGTTCATTAGTACATTCTCTGTGAAGAAACTACATGTAATTTGTGTAAGGTATATGATATAATCCTTAGCTACATATATTTCTGCCTATTATATAGGCTTATTTGTAAAACACCAGCAACCATTTAGGACTATGTTACTTACATAAAAAACAACTATTATTCTATGACTTTTAAAAATATATCATATTTTAGATCATCACATTTTCATACAAAAATAAAATATTTAAATTGAACATTCTAAATATTATGAAGCCCATGCGAAGCAAGTGATAGTACAATAGCGGAGGGAATGCTTGATGCCCTTGCGTCGTGTTATACAGACGTAGGTAGGTATAGCAAAATACAGAATTGAAATGTGTTAGATAGAACAACGAAATCTTGAAGGTTTGTTTTTGATAAATGTATTATGTTTTGTAAAAAGTCGTAAAACAAAAGTTGTTGTTTATGATGTCAGTAATACAGCCATGTTAGGTTGTTTTTGTTTTACAAATAACCCTGTTTATGTATTTGTAATTTTATATCTAGACACGATATAAAACAAAGTTCCCCCACCGCGTCTTTGCATGTCTGTCTTCGAAATAAACTTAAAAAAAGTGTCTGTGTTACGTTTATGTTATCGAATACGTTCAATTTTCTTTTCACAAGCAAGACGTTACGGGGCGATCAAGTAATATAATGTAGTAGAGGTGCAATAATACATAGCAATAGTACTCTTAAAAGTATAAATAGTAAATACGCTACTTACTACGCGTTCGAAATGAGAATAGGACCGATTCCTATGTTTTGACGTCTCGTCGTACTGTCAAATCGAAGAAATTTTGGCAAAATTGAAAAACTCAGACAGGAGTAAAATTGAAGAACTGGATTCTGATTAAACTTTTTTCGTTCACAGTTCATAAATAAATTAAATTTTTCGTAAATTAATTAATATTTAAAAATTTATTTCTTCGATTTGACAGTAAATCGTGACGTCACAACATGGCGGGCGATCCTATTCTCATTTGGAACGCATTGTACGTCTAGCAAGGACCGACACGATTTTTTTCAGCAGGTTTGACTACTCTCTCAACTGATGGTAAGCGATGATTTAGTCAATGTTAGAACACGCTTGTCTAGAAGTTACTTATTCACTCTTGATTTAAATACCTCCAGGCTTTAGCCATCAGGAAACAGACACTCCAGCAGGGAATTCCACTCCTTAGCAGGCTGTTGATACTTACGTTGTTTACTGGCAATTTTTTTACTGTGAATCACAGCCTCAGATATCAATTTGAAAAGCTGTCATAAACGCGGCGTTTCTGACCATTTTATAACGTTCTCTGGCAGGCGCCCTGGCGCGCGAGTAGGTGTTAACACCGCCCCCCGCTGCGCAGGAGTCGCCCGCGCTTTATACGCCACTAGACAATGCTGTTGATGCTGTCTCTGACTTGTATTCAAGCTGTTTTCGTCTTTTTATAGCAATGTATGTGTAATTACAAGTTCTTGTTGCGCTTTTTAATGCGGTCATTAATGTATTTTTATGTTTGTTGTGGCAGGATGAGTCGCTGTTGTAATTAACTTTTACGTTTAAATTTTTGTCGTTTTAATGGCGCGCCTACATGGCCTTTGATGTTCTGTCTCTGATATTATTAATGTTTTAGCCAAAATGTGTAATGGCTTTGTCATAAAACTTGCTGAAATAATGCAACTCCGATGCTTACTAAAATCTTTAATTCCGATTCCAGAAAACGTGTCAGAAATGAGATGCAAGTGATATAGGTGTGGTTTAGTGAGCACAAGTCTGACACGTCCTCTCGCTCCACCGAGAGAAGCCATTAGTTGATTTCTCACTTCGAACAAGTCTAAAGTCTGGCTTTTGAAATTTACACAGCACTTGACGCGAGTTTGACAATTTTTCACATTTATTTAGTGGTAATGTTCATAATCTGCCTTATAATGGCCCCACTCATAGATATCCGTGGTCCCACTGCTGGGTCACAGGCCTCCTCTCTAAGAGAGGGAATGGGCCGTAATCCATCACGCAGGCCCATTGCGGTTTGGTGGATGTAACATGTCTTCGAATTTTTGTTTCTAGGACATGCCGGCTTCCTCACAATATTTTTCTTCACCGTTTTGAGAGTAGTGGTAAAGGAATAAATTACACGAAATAATGTGCCTGGCTGAGTTTGAACCTGTGTCCTACAATCATAAGCCGGGGGCACCATTGCTTTCTTAGAATATACAATAGATGACTTAAAATGAATCTGCTTCCATTAAAATTTAATTTTAATACTCCATGTTTTCTCGACTACAAACTTCAAGGGAGCTTACTCTAATTCCTACAAAAGCCTGCTTGACATATTATTCATAAATACCAGTCAGATCATCTCATAGAAGGATTACAGACAGATCCATCATGTCATCACCTACGTCCCGAACAGGTTTGGAGCCGTCACCGGCGTGGGACCGTACGGTACCTGCCCGCGTGCTCCCGTTCACAATGCCGCCGTGTTCTCGACGTGTTTTGTAATTCTAATGGTGTCATGGCCGCCGCGGGTCCTTTGAGGGACGGGGGGCATGCCACCCGCACTTTTATGGTAATCTAGTATTCCAGTCTATTCTTCAAGGTTTTCGCTTGTGAGATAAAATAGAACTGTAACTGATGCTTATTGCATCGTTCAGGATGCATCCTGCCATTTTGCTGAAGTTTTGTTTTAAATGCATATTATTAATTAATAAAATGATTAAAACATTTTTGATGTTAGGAAACTATCCAATGATTTCTCCCGCTCTGGGATGTAGCAAGAAGACCTGTCAGACTTTTACAGACTAAAACTCACCTGTGTCCCCTTCAGCTGCTCTAGGCCACGGTCACTCTTTCAAACGTTCTCGCAGCACTGAGTGACAATTCCTTTCGCATATTTTTGTAATACAGTTAACATAGTTAAGTTATACTAGTCTTTTAACGCACTTCGCTCCCGTTTCGTTTCGTTTCGTTCCCATAGGGACATTTTTTTTTTTGGGTTGGTAAAATTCATCCAGGGCTGCGTTCAAATTTGAGTTTAGAGTTAACTCTAATGACGTCATTGGGTAATTACCCTACCCTGGCATTTTTGAACGCAAACGGAGTTCAACTGTCAATGTCAAGCATATTGCCTCTTACTTGCGCTTACTCCAACCTACCCCGCTCAAAGTTAGAGTTAGTTGGGTTAACTCTAGGGTTTACTCGAGTTATTGAAGAAAGACCCGGGGTTGCAACTCTACTCGTCTCTGGTTATTTTTGAAAACACTACAGAAGACATCCCCCGCCCTTGGGCGGAGCGGGAGATAGTGGAGACTCTTACTGACCAAAAAAACCCACCCCGTTCCTACGTTGCCTTTTATACCGGGGCCGAGCCTCCCTTTCGGAACTAGATCCTTGGCCCCAGTAGGTTTCGACCCTGTTGGGTCCCTACGATTCCCATAGGGACTATACATTTCTAGTCTTAAAACACTATCAGGTATAGTTGCTTAAACCAGACACAACACCTGTCTGGTCGGAGGATCCTCCCTTTTCAACGGAGGTGTTCGGAACTTTACACTCCGTTCTGTGCGCTGAGTGCGATTGGTTTTTACGTTAACGCGATCGAAACGTTTAGCGCGTTTGGCTCTCTGATTGGTTAAGATCTCGAAGCGGGCCAATCGGAGCGCCGAACGTCACAAACGTGTCGATCGCGTTAACGTAAAAACAACTCACACTAGGCACTCTGTATACTTCTAAACAAGCCGAAGTTAGCGGATAAACAGACTAACAGCGGCAAGCAACTTTGATTTATACTCTGTGACCTGTGATGATAGAGGTTTGTGATTATGATCATAAACTAGTTCAGTTACGTGGCAGCCCTGTGAGGGAGTGGAAGTGATAGCATAGTGGCGCCGTGACAACGTGACGAAGTGTCACACTGCATAATGCATAGCATAACATTGGTCGCACAGAATAAGACCCCGCCCGGGAGCCTGTTTAATACATCGCTCGTGAGCATGATTGTCTTACGTCACGTGAACGATGCTGCTGCTCTAGAGTTTTTTTTTTCAGACCAGATTTTATAATAACATCTAATATTTATTGTACATCTAAATCTTCCTAATAAATCACTCTGTTTATTGATAAAAACTGCACGAAAATCGCCCAGCAGGGCTGAAGCCTACAGGGCTATGGGTTGACCTCTAAAAGGGAAACCCGTTAGTCCTGGAACGCAAGGTAAACAAGGTGGATAGGAGGGTTTTAGTCAGTAAAAGTCTGCCACGCCCACCTGCTCCACCCAAGAGCAGGAGAAGTCATAGGATGACTTTGCACCTAAAAAAATGTACCTTTATGTTGCTTCTAGGTAAGCGGTCTCCATCATCGGCTACATGATCGCTTTCCATCAGGTGAGATAGTGGTCAAACGCGAGGCTGTCCATAATTAAAAAAAAAATGGTTTTAGACAGCAAAAATCTAAAAAAAAGTTACTGCTACCACGATACAGGAGGAGTTCCTAGTGAGGAGCCACTAACTTAAAAAAAAGCAAATATTCTAGAGAGATACGCGTATCTCAATGGAATTCTACGTGATAATACTTAAAACCCAGAGTTAAAGTCTTTGTCAATCCAGCTTGGCCTGCTATTACTTATTATGTGGCCTAACTAACAACCGTGGCTCCAGAAATGTGACATTGCCGCAGTCCTTACGAAATCCTCGCCGGCTTGCAACCTAGCACATTCACAAGTTGACATCTCCACGACCCCACACAATTACCTCTAGCAGTCTAGTCATACCATATAACATTTTATTACAAGACAAAATATAAAATTTTGCTGGATTCTGGACACTTCACTGCAGTCTCACATCTGATCACTCAAAATTTTACCCTAACTTCATCCTGTCAAAGTTGACTATCAAACGCAGCTTCGACAAGTGTTAAAGATATTGTTATGTTAAATAACTTCACATCTTTGTAAGTAACAAAAAGTGTTTGAAGCAGACAATGTATTGTTGTATAAGTGTAACATTCATCAGGGCTTTTAAAATGTTTCAACTTTTAGTAGAAACATAAGGCTGTGTTTCCACTGGACATGGGCATTCCAAGACATGGTCAATACAGGACAGCTCAGCTATTTTCTTAGCTTAGTTCAAACCCAAGCAGGCTCTTTACTTGGTGTTAATTTGTTTCATCGCTCCTGCTCTCAATCTTCTTCCTTGTCGGTATCACTCTTGGCCATAATGCACGCATTTCATCCCACAAGGTGGACCGATGACCTAGTGAGGGTCGCGGGAATCCGATGGATGCGATACACACAGGACCGGTCATTTTGGCGACACATGGAGGAGGCCTTTGTCCAACAGTGGACGTCTTTCGGCTGAAGTCATGATGATAATGACCACCAGTAAGTGGTGGTCGACGCAGAGTCCGCTACACACCTACAGTAATCGTACAGCTTTGCACCTCAGCACCACTCAGACACTCAGATTCCTCGGATATCTTTGTTATAAACGCACCCTAAAACAACATAAGGTTGTGAGAAAAGAAGGCCAATTAGAATGAAGATGTCAAATTGTCGATTGAATGGATGAACAGGCTTTATAGGTGGCAACTATATGTTAGGTGGCTAATAGTGGCTCTGAAGGTCAAAGCTGATGTCTGTGTAGGAGCAGATCTTTATGTAAAAAAGCTTGTTCGATAAAGATAAAGATAAAGATAATTTTATTTTGCAAATATGGGTAACAGTAAAGATGACAGAAAAATATAGGAAATAAGTTCAGCCATATTTTACCATGTAGGCATGCAAAAGACATATAAAATCATATCTACCACCACTAAATACAATTTTAAAATATAAACAAGTAAATACAAAGAAAAAAAAAATTAACTTAACTAAAAATATTTACACTTTTACACTATTTATTTATTAATTTCTTAAACTATTATTTATACTTAAAAAAAATCTTTCTCACTCAGGTACTCACTTAAATTATAATAAGCTTTCACCACTAAAAAGCTTCGGAGTTTTTTTTTTAATAATGGCAGTGGAAGCTCTTTCCAACTCTTAGGCATCTTATTATAAATGACTGGAGCCATGCAGTAGACACTTTTGCGCATAAGTGCTGTCTTAGCTGGCTCCTGACATAGCAGGCTATTATCGCGTCTGTTGCGGGGAAATACATCGGCTATGCGTTTAAAACGACTAGGATTTGTCTTCACAAACACAACTACTTCTTGGATATACAAACAAGGCAATGTTAATATCTTGTAATTTTGAAAATATGGTTTACAACTATCTGTAGATTTTAGCTTAAACATGGCTCGGACACATCTTTTTTGTGCCTTGAAGGCGATTTCTCTTTCGGTAGAGTTTCCCCAAAATATGATCCCGTACCTTAAATGTGACTCTACTATTCCATAATAGGCAGTAAGAAGTGCATCAGTGTTGACTATGTTTGATAATGCGTGTAAAGCATATGCAGATTTACTCACTTTCTTACATAAAACATCAATGTGGGATTTCCAATTTAATTTTTGATCTATTTGTAGACCCAAAAATTTTGTACTTTCAACTTCTTCTATTGTATTATTCCTATAGTGTATATTCAAGTTAATACTAGAGGTCTGTTGTCTAAATTGGATAAGGTTCGTTTTATTCAAATTTATTTTCAAATTATTTGACTCTAGCCAGTTTACTATCTGTTTTAAACTATTGTTAATGTCATTCTCATACGTAACCATATTTTCACAAGGTATTGTAATCGTGCTATCATCCGCAAAAAGTGTTATTGGTCGCTCAATAGATTTTGGTAGATCATTAATGTATAAAATGAATATAAACGGACCTAAGACGCTGCCTTGCGGTACCCCGAATAATACTTTACGCTCTGAAGACCAAAATGTCTCTTCATGTTTAGTAGCTATATTAATTTGACTGACTTCAGTTATCTGTTTTCTGTTTTGTAGGTATGAACTAAGTAAATTAAGGACATTGCCTCTAATACCGTAGGCTTCGAGTTTGCTTAAAAGAGTAGCGTAGTGGACATAATCGAATGCCTGGGTCATGTCACAAAATATACCACATACAGGGTTTCGGTGATCAACATTTTTAATTACATTGTATATAAAATCATATATTGCCATATTAATAGTCCTATGTAAACGAAATCCTTTCTGTTCTTCACACAAAACATTATGTTTATCTATAAATTTATAAAGTTCCCTATAAATATACTTTTCAAAAACTTTAGAAAATACTGGAATTAATGATATTGGTCGGTAGTATTCCATTCGCTCTCTATTCTCTTTTTTAAAAAGTGGCTTAATAATTGATGTTTTTAATGCATCAGGGTAGACACCTGCGCTAATACTTAGATTAATTATGTGACTTAAATGACCGCTTATTTCTCTTGACACCTGTTTTAGTATTTTAGTGGCAATACCGTCATATCCTACACTGTTTGTATTACTTAATGAAATTATGATCCTTTCTATATCTAGAGGTATACTAGGAGCCATAAACATTGTTTTATTATTGGTATCAATTTTGTTATAAATTGGTTTGCTAGACACATCGAGTTTTCCTTGTACTTTGTCGATAAAATGATTGTTAAAAGCTTCAGCAATGTCTTTAGGTTTTGAATAAAAACTATTATTATGTTTAATTTTAGTAATATTAGATTTAGGGATATTATATTTAGCACGATTAATAATTTGCCACGTAGTTTTCGACTTATTTGTAGATGAATTTATTTTATAAATATTTTGTGCCTTTTGTGTTAGATGTATAATTTTTTTGTGTAAGCGAGAGTAGGCTGTGAATGCATGTTTATTAACTTTACTTGGGTTTAATCGATACTTCCATAAAAGATTTCTTTTTTTTTGACTGCCTAGTTTGATTCCCTTAGACAACCATTTAGGTTTTTTTAAGACATCTATTTTGATAAATTTAATTGGAAAACACAAATCATATAGTAATTTAAATAAATCAAGAAATTTATTATAGGCTTCATTTGGATCGACTGTGTCATAAATCTCTGCGAAGGATAGACTTTTTATGTGATTTTTAAACTTCAAAATATTTTCTACGCTATAGTCTCTCTTAGCCGTATACCAATAATTTATGAGACATTTGGATTGAACTGGACAATGAAGCAGCTGTGCCGTATGATCGGACAATGCTAGTTCTATAACTTCAGTTTTACACGCTTTACTGAAATTATGAGCAAAATTGTCTATACATGTCATACTGGCCATGCGAGTCGGTTGTTTTAATGCAAGTTTCAAGTTATAGCTTATTAAAAGACATTCGAAAGCGTTTGAGTGGCTATTAGGTTTAAGCATGTCTATATTAAAGTCCCCAGCTAGTACAATGTTGTTATATCGTGTGCGTGATATTTCTTGCAAAAGCGTTTCCATTTTATCAAAACAGTAATTGAGATTATTTATATTTGGTACTCTATATATACAGACGACAATTATCTTATAATCGGTTAGCTCAATCGCACAGCATTCGAATATACCTGATGAAGACATTTTAGAAATTTTAGGTATTTCCTTATATTTAAGACCATTTTTCACAAGTATACATGCCCCTCCTCTTTTTCTCCCTTCTCTACAGAAATCTGAAATCTCTCGAGAAGGATGGATGCTAGGTAGCTAGGTACTACTAAAGTTACTTTGGCCTTTAGTGTAAGTACAGCAGGCTTACTCTCCAAATTAATTTCAATTTCAATTTAAAGTCAATCCGATTGCAATGTCAATTTTGACGTTACGTGATTTGGTACTCTAGAAAACAATATTGTCAAAATATACGATTTCACTTAGTTCTCAAAATGGTCACGCTATTTTGAACCAATTTGGCGCTAGCATTGTGTTCAAGGGTACGAAACGTCATAATCTCAATGTCGACCGATCGAAATTGAACTCAAGAGTAAGCCTGCTGATTTAAATTGTAACAGGATGTAAGAGAAAGTGGTAATCATATTTAAAAAATGCTTCTGCTCATGAAAATGAGTAACTTTCTTTTAACAAGGTTATAGATTGCGTTAAATAATAACTAAGTACTCTTTTTTATTATTTACTAGCTTTTACCCGCAGCTTGGCCCGCGTACATAAACTATAGTCTATGTCACTCTGGAATAAAGCAGCTTTCTATACTTATTGGCACGAATATTGAGCGCTGGCTTCAAGTTCAAGTCAAATATTCGGTCTCTTTAGTGATGCGAAGTGAGACGCGGAGGCGTGGAATGTCAGTGATTGGCTCGCCATCGTGTCATAGACGTCACTCGTGATTCGTTCCCTGCCTTGCTGCATGTATCTAACAACGACGACGATTGGCTCGCCAATGTTTGAAATGCGCAAAGCAATCCCCACTCTGACGCCGAGCGCTCAATATTCGTGCCGATAACTATATCAGTGAAAGAATTTTGGCAATCGGACCTTATACTTCCAGAGGAACCTACAAACAAAAAAACAAACCCCTACCTCTTTATTATATTAGTGTAGATTTGTTTATTCCTATAGTCCATTAAAGATCTTGTTAATAGTAATAATGTCACCATCCCACTACGAGGTTGTCGTCTTGGAATGTGGACTAAGCTGTCATTGTGCTGATTGTCATTACCGCCAACGGCCTGATGGTCAACATCGATGACCAAGATTGAAGACTACCTGTCGAAGCTGTCTACTAGTATTGTTGATATAAGCAGAAGCAGTTAGTACCTACTCCTCGATACGGCTGGTATTGTGAGTAAGTTTCTATTTCAGTCCTACCTAACCACCACTATTAGATGGACCCTACTCCCGAAGTCCCGACACCGGCGGAATATTTATTTAATATTTTTTAATATTCTTTTTTGAAGATCTTTTTGAGATTAAAAGAAATGTATCTAAATAATATGTACAGAACAATAAATAAACGAAATAATATCTAATATAATAAGTAAATTAAAGATCTTTCTGTTGCGATTTAAGATTATTTCGACAATCGTTGATAGCATTGGTTAACCTTTCGAATGTCTTATGTTACACAGTCCGACATAAGGTAATTGTCTTTCTATTGTGTCTCTAATTACGACATTCAAAGAGTTAAGCTTTGCCGATGGCAATCTTAATTACTATTAATTAACTGCTCGCTCTTGCGTTTTTCAATAAATTTAATTTGCATTAATTGAGAGCTGCACTGTTGAAAGATCGATAAAACATTTTACAATATTTGTTGTTACACACAAGATGTTTCACAGGTCTGACTGTCTTGAACAGTTCTAGTCAGCTCAAGTTTTTACATTGAGTGGACGCTAGTGCGTAGGTATTTAGATTACCTCTGACTTGGAAACGTAAGTCCATTTTAATTTCTTCAATTTATATTTGAATGAATTCCTAATACCGGCGCATTGTTGGATTTTAACTGTTTACTTTGGTCAGCGCTGAGAGTTGAAAATTCTACAGTACATAGCCCTCTATGCTAGGAGTTACCTTTCGTGATTGAATTAGCAATGAAAGTATCCGCAGGAGAACTACGGTAACCGACATAACCCGAAGAATCGTTTAACTTAACTAGCACTGCCACTTAAGTTTGGCACTGCACATCACTCTCAAGACAGTTGGCCGATGGGGCCGAAAGATTCTGGAGAGGAACCCGCGCAGTCTGCGGAGTTGCAGGAATCCGATGGATGCGAAACGCTCAGCGTGTTGGGGACCGCTGTGCTGTGTAAACATGATGTCACCGGATTGGCATCACGGCCAGCGACGGCGTTGGAGTGCTGAGTGACGTCACGAGATCGGCATGGTGGTTACCGCGGTGACGGCGTTCAAGTACTGAGACACCCTGAGCCCAGACGTAAACATCCGATAACCTCTGGGCTCAAGTGCCATGGGAATGTTAGCGCAAACAGTGTTCCCCACAAATATAGAGACATTATTCGTGCAGTTTTTAACTACTTAACCTTCGCGGAAGATAGTCGTTATAATTTTTTTTTTTTGTTCTTCTTGAACAAGTCTTTTTACTTGAGTAAAATAAATACAGTTAAAGAGTTGCTTAAAATCGGTGTGGCGACACTTGGGGAGACTCCACTACAGCCTTATCTCGCCCTGCCACCCTTAACCTCTATGGGTTTCTGCACCATCACAGCCTTAGGTCCACTGGTTACCCTGACGGTACCCATGCATGCATGCATGCGTTGTATGCTCTGAGATGCTGACGCACCTGCCTTGGCGCCGAAGAATGTGGAGGTGGAACCTTTGTGCGGAGTGAAAAAAAAGTCCAGCAGTGGTCGAAAGGTCTAAATAATGATAATGAATGAATAACCAGGCATATTGTAAGTGAAAACAGGCGTTATAATAATTTAAATCACTGTAGAAAACGCTACAAATGTGCCTGCCACTAAAATTATATTAAAACATCAAGATTGTGCTTACAAATGAAAGTAACTATAAATAAAAATAACTGAAGTGTTAAATAATAAACATAACACTTCCGTTTGTAACATAACGCGTCCCCGCTAACTGCCTGCCTCACACATATTAATAGACAACTCATCAAAAGACACCCCTCTCCAGTTTCAATATCTCTTAGAGTACCCTTTTAAAGCTTCCGCTATTAAAACTGCTATAAACGCTGAAAAACAGTGACAAAAAATACTCATCACAGAAATACCAACTCTATCACAACTAGAAAAGGTAAAAAATACCTTGCGAGACATTGAATATATGGCTATCAAAGTGATAATTATGACATCTAATCAAAATCTTCATCTATGTCAATTAATGTAAGGTCCAAATTCACATAACAAAGTTACGTGTAATAAACTTTTAACATGACAACACGAAATTAAGAGTATTAAAACAACATGTGTGAGACAATGGCGCGGCGAGCTCAAAGAGCGGCGGCGCCTTTGATGGCGGCGTTGGGCCGGTTAATTTAACTGCGGCCCGGTGGTCACACCCCGGCGGGCTTGCAGCTTGTACAACTAACTATTGTGCACCCTTTGAAAGCAGTAAATGTAATAAACTATTGTTTAGTACTTTTGTTACGTTTAAACTCAATGGTTCCTCGTATTGTCCAATGAACGGATTTCTTTTGTTAATAGAAAGTAATTAGAACTGGTTGTTGAATAATCAGTTTTTAGAAGGGGCCTCGGTCTACGTAAAAAAATTATAGTTATGTAGATAGTGTGCAATCTTTTGTGTTCAATAACGAGCTTTCTATTTCGTTCTACAAAACTTGAAGCCAAGTCTACCTACTAAATGAGCAGCTTTTTTATTGTTATTGATAGTCTCACGCTTCACCACTATTTGTACGCGATGATGTGGTCAGCGATGGAGCATGGTTGCCTAGAAGTAATCTGTAGACTATTGACTTAAAGACTCCTAGGTATGTAGTTATCAGGAAACGCAAACTCCGGCAGGGAATCCCACTTCTTAGCTGTACGCACAATATATGTGTATTCCCAAAACATTTAGTGCGTATGGGATGTTCATGTTCTATATGATGTCAAAGCCATCATTATTGAGGACTGATGATGACCCTAGATGATTTTCCCACCATAAAAAAAACTCCTTTTCGTGTAAGAGACATTTTTCTTTCGAATTGCCCCAAAAATGACACCTCAAAACCTCCACTAGAAGCAGTGGTGCAGCCTGTTTCGGCGCTGTGGTCGCTTCCTGTCGGAGGTAGGCGGCGCGGGCGCAGGCGGCCAGCCGTGAAGCCCACCATTGTGCTGGCACTGGCACCCATCAGCACAGCACACTCCCACTGCACTTTATAATATATGTTTTTAACGCGATATTAAATTGTTACTTATACCAACGTTCATGAAATTCGGCACACATAGCATATAGCATAGTCGGCCTTATAATGTTCCCACTGCGCGCTGTTGGCACCAGGACTCCTCTCTAGGAGAGGGAATGGGCCGTAATCCACCACGCGGGCCCAGTGCGGGTTAGTGGAGGTCACATGTCTTTGAATTTTTGGTTCTAGGACATGCCGGTTTCCTCACGATGTTTTCCTTCACCGTTTTGGGAGCAGTGGTAATGAAATAAATTACACAAAGTAATGCGCCTGGCTGGGTTTGGTTTGAACCCGCGACCTACAACTCGTAAGTCAGGGCCGTAACCACTCGGCCACCACTGCTCACCATATTCTAGAAAATACTTAATGTTAATCTAGAAGAAAATGATCCCCTTGGGTTAATTTTCACATTGTGAACTGCTACTCCCGGGCATCGGGAGTCTCAGTGCGATCCCCTGCCACTGTATGAGCGTGTTTGCGGACGACGAGCAATGGTTAGTGTGGTATACACATTAAATGTAGGACAAGTCAAAGAGGTCGACGTCACAGGAGTCGCACTCCAACCGGGGTCTCGACTAGACGTCACTCTAGGCTTTGCCTGCTTACTGACAATTTGGTTGTTTCATTTACTATAAACCTAAATCCCTAACAAGTGATTTTAGTGAACACCACATTGGCGACGAGTAAAAGCGCAGTAAGTAAAGTGATCTTAACTCAAATTATGTACTACTTACGGATATTGGTCAGTAACAAAATTAATTTTTACACCACAAAGTGTTTAAAAAAAAAAAAAAAGACAAATAAGTGACCGTTACCTGAGTGAAATTCTGTAAATATTTCACATATTGGTCAGCAAGAAAAGTATTTTAAAGCACAAAGTGTTTTGAAAGAAAAAATAAAAATAAGTGACCGTTTTCTACATTAAATTGAAATTCAGTAAATGTTACAGTTTCATAGAAATGTCCATATTTCGGTCGTTATTTAGCTATGTATGAGCGATCTGCGTCAGTGATTAGCTGAGAGATGCGCATTATAAATCGATGAAATCATTTCGTCATTTAATACATAAACGGTACTGTATACTATATCGGAATGTGATTAGGGCATACAAAATGTCCCTACATTTCGAAAATAATAAAAATTCCAAATACAATGTTTGTTGACCAAATTCGTTTGTGGCTACATAATATCAAAATAAAAGTGCCAACGAGAGTTCGTTAAATGATCAGTACCAACGAGTGTTCGTTAAATGATCGAAACAAAATAAAAATATTCGATCAAAATTTCCAGCGATAACACGTTTACTTATAGATACTAATCTTATCGAAAGATATTATTAGATCCAAAATGAAATGTGCCAACGTGATTATCGTCAAGTACCAGTTTTAACGCCAATTACCACTTCGATACTTCGAAGCAATATGATGCCTGGCTAGGTATCACCGTATAGTTAAAACTAAATAAGTGTCATAAAATCCTTAAGGCTAATTAAATAAAATACATTTTGCACTGGCTTTATCCATCAAACAAAGAATTTGTCACACGCGTTATAACGCCCCGATGTGGTTGGTTCTTCAATCTCTATTTCAAGTGGCCGTTTTGCTGAGTAGCATGGCGCGGCACTCCGGCGCAGGTACCTATTAATGGACCCTTGTGCGACTTGCTAGCTAAAGTTTGTTTATTTAAATGTTATGGGAACAGTGCCCATAGAGCTCTTATCTTAGCTGGTTACAATCAATTCAGGGTTATAAATAAATTAACGATGTGTTGTGTACCTATATTATTCTTGCATTTTAGTTGAAAACAAGAATAAGATGAAAAAAATTACTTATTTGAATTGTGGGTACAATTCTTGATTCTATTTCAAATATGATTTGAATTGTAGATTTAGTTCTGAATTCAATTCCCTAAAGAATATACTACGGAAGATTATCACAATGAAAAATCATAACCCTTTAAAAACAGCAATCCCGCCATTGAGCTACATAATCCACGATAGTCAGAGTCAAAGTGCAATAAGTACCTGCCATAATGGAGTTGACACTGAACAAAAAACTGTTGCCAATGCGGCAACTAAAATCACAAACGTGATAAAAGTACCTTTCCTGTAAATCTATTGCTAACGTGTTTTCAAATTATATTTCCAGAAACACTGCAAAACAAGGACAAATAAGAAAAAAAAAAGGGCACTAACCTCGTGTCAAATAATAACAATGAGTTGTTTGCTATCATGCATGTCATGAAAATTGGTAATCACGAAAGTGATTACTTATAGTTCGAGCAATTAATGAAAATTCAGTTATGCCCTATAATTAACGCAAATGGCATAAATAGACTCGTACCAACCTCTTGTCAAATAACAACAATAAATTTGGTTGATATCACGCATGTCATGTAAATTGTGGCAATCACAGAAATGATTATAAGTTCGAGCAATTGATGAAAATTCAGTTAATGCCCTATAATTAATGCAAATGTCATAAATAGGTGTTTTGAGTATTATTTGCAGAAATAACGCGAAACGAGAGTCGATAAAAGAGAAAAAAATAAGTCTGCCTCTCGTCAAATGATAACAATAAAGTAAAAATATTAAAAAACAAAGTACTAAACAAAACATCTAGCACTTATATGGTAGGTAGGTTCACACCTACTTATCTAATTGGCCACGTTGCGTCGATGAAAATTGAACAATTGGAATTGATGGTCACGTGCTATACAATAATAAAGTGCAAGGGTTATTTGATATACAGATAAAAAAAAATAGCTCTAAAGTATAACCAGCGAAGCCTATGGTTACAAAAATGTTTTAAGAAATCTATTATAAAATTTAAAAAAGGCTATGATCTGAATTCAATTGCCAACTTAAAGATCTTTATTGAAAAAAAAAAAAGTCCAACGGCTATTTGATTCCTAATAGCTTAAAAAAAAAAAAAAAAAAAAAAAAATAGCAAAAAGACGAGCTAGACAAACTGTATAGGACCTGGCTTGTAAATAAAACAATATTTCATCTTTTTGGGTACCTCTGATGATCCCGGGTAAGCCTGATGATCAATAATATTATACTAAAATATTATTGCGATGATGGTATACGTATTTATCTGTGGATACGTGAGACCTAGATAAATATAATAAGTACTAGCGTATTATTACTTAAAACGCCATGTACATGTTTTAAATCAAAGTTCATGAATAGTTAAGAAGTCAATCAGTAAATGCTATACATTCAACAAAAATAAAAAAGTTGAAAAAGATATAGTGCCACAATGAAGGAATTGTTGACTTTACTTACAACATAGTGATATAACATAAAAAAAAGACTGGAAGAATTAGAAATAAACACTCGCAGCACTTTTAAGTTAATTTGTGATGCGTTGTTAAATAATTTCCAGAAACCCGTAAGTATTTAAAAAAAAACTATAATGTTACAATAAACAAAAATGAAATATTTTATATCAATTGAAACTTATTCAATTTTAAGCGATGATTACCATCCGGGTTCAAACTAGTTAATAATAAGTCAGTCTGACTTTCACATGGAAATGTTGATGAAATTCAATGTTTTCTGGATCAATTTCATTGAATAAGTAAACTCCAACTTTCAACCCTAAAAATCAATGGGTTTAAAAAAAAAATATCCCTTGGCTATAGTGACAAGAGATCGTACATTCGTACCCAACTAGAACTAACGATAGTTCTGTTAACTTTGGAGACAGAATCTGACAGATGTAAAAAAATTAAACTGTCAGACTAAAACGAAGTATAAGTTCGTGTATCTAATTGAATTCATGAATTGATTTGAATTCAATACAAATTTGCATTTTGAACAAACAACAAACTCTACGGACACTTGGATCAATAAATAATTACTTATATCGATAATGCATACATTTAAAATATCCGTATTAAAAATACAAATACAAATAATGAAAACAAATCATGGTAATTACAAAATGACAAGCCTAATTGCGAGATGACCAGTCCCAACTATGGCATTAGTTCATGAATGACTCATGTACTAGCACCAGTCAGCTCAACACTTCTGAAGGAAACCGAGTCATCATCAGCAAAATATATGAGCATGACATTCTAACTGCCAGAGCACATCCAAGTCAAAGACCAGCCAGTAATACTAATTGATGTACCTAGTACTCACATAGTTCGAAATCCAACAACCGTGCATGTAATAAAGCATAGGTCATATACTGATTCCTTAGCCACAGGAACAAAGACCTAAGAACTATACAAAAAAAAAAAATAGGCACAAACATAAGTTCATTGAATATTAGATTTAGGCTAAAATCGAAACCAAATAACATAATTGTGTCAAATTTAGGTAAAAGAAACCAATTGCTGATTCCTATAACTCTCTAGTGGAATCGTAAAACTTCTAGATAGAACAAAATAGGAATAGAGTTAAAATAGGTATATTGTATTTCGAAGGCGCAAATCTTAAATGGTTTACAGATGTTGTTCTGAGTCTGAATGTCTTGTGCATGGGAATTTACATTTCTGTAAACGCACAATACAAGTGTAACTCCTAATGTGGGGCAAAAAAGAACATCTGATAACGGTAGACAATTCTGTAATCAAGGTATATACAGTATTAAACGAGAAATAATAACGTTTTAATAGGTGCCTACTGGATTCCGAATCCGGAATTAAAAAACAGTCAAAGCAGTCAAAAAATAGACGGACATCAGACCTTAAGAAATATCCAAGTCGAGATATTAGAGAAACCTACTTCCGAAATAAGCAGTTAAACACAAAAAATAAAATAAAAAGGATATCGGAACTGGACAAAAGAACATGAGAAACATCTGACTAATAGAGACCACCATAAGACCACCGAGTATGAAGCATCACCTTCAATTTAAATTCATTTAAAACATATGGAAAGTAGAAAGCATTGGATACGCTTCTAAAAAATTAAATATCAATACTACATTATTAAAGGCCAAAGTATATTTGTAAGTCTAATACAAATGCTAAATGTACTCAAATCTATGTGGTTCTTTATACAAAATCATTTCAGACACTACAAAACTGTGTAGATACACAGTTCTTATAAATGAGTACACCATTACATATTACAGTGGATTTTGAAAGAGACTTTGACCTCTGAGTTTGTTTCTGTGTTTCTTCTCAGAGCAGTCAGCTAAGAAACACAGGCCTCATCTAGTTAAAACAAGACTAAAACAAGACTTTGACCTCTGAGTTTGTTTCTGTGTTTCTTCTCAGAGCAGTCAGCTAGGAAACACAGGCCTCATCTAGTTAAAACAAAATTACGGGTAAAAAAAAAAAAAAAAAAAATCATTTGTTTCATTTTGAAATTTTTTAATTTTGTATTACTATATAAAAAAAAAAAAAAGAGAATATTGTTGTTTTAAAACCTCTCAAATCGTGTTTTACTACAAAACATAGTAAATTGTAAGTACTTTAAGACTTAAAGACTTAAAGAGTAGTTGATTGTAAAACATAGTAAAATATGTTAAACGCAATTCATTTCAAAATCTTAAATGCTGTAATTGCATTCCAAAACCGAATTAGATGGTAATTTAAATAGTATATTTCATAATTTCACTTAAAATCTAAATAATTTTATAAAAAGGAAGACAAGGGATACACATTAAAAATCCTAAATATTATATATTTGTACTTCAAAAAACCAAAATAGCGATTTTTGTAAATTATAATCTAAGTGTGCTAAATAATGTGATACAAATTATTGTTCTTCAAAAACCAAACTAGCGATTTTTGTAAATTATAATCTAAGTGTTAAATATTGTAACTATGCTCGAAATGTAAATCATTTTATAAAAAGGAAGAGATGTGGTATACACATTAAATGTAGGACAAGTCAAAGAGGTCGACGTCACAGGAGTCGCGCTCCAACCGGGGTCTCGACTAGACGTCACTCTAGGCTTTGCCTGCTTACTGACAATTTGGTTGTTTCATTTACTATAAACCTAAATCCCTAACAAGTGATTTTAGTGAACACCACAGTTAGGTTGCTGTCTTCCCGTCCGGTAGGGACCGAGCTCAAGTAAAGTAGTCGACGAGAAGTTGCGTATACCATTCCAGTCTCAAAAAGATGTCAGCAAAAACGGATCCAGCAGGGCCGTTAAGGCCATGGTCTTTTAATCATTTCTGTAAAGAAAACCCGTGTCTACGAATGTCTCCTGTATCAGTGTGCACTCACAAACATGTAATCTCATTTATACAAGAGAAGCAGACCTGGAACAACTACAGGCCATACAATCATGTCAGCTCCGTACGGAGATCGAACCCGCGGCACAGAGCACGCTGATCGTGCCGGGAATAATATATTTATTTGTTTATCGTCAAATCGAAACGCTTTGCAGCAATAACGCCAATGGAGCACAATATTCCAGAATCTGCTACTTCCTATCATCATGTCCGCAGTGGAGTGGTAGTCGTCAAAGGAGCGGCGGCGTGGTGGTGGGTCACGTACGCTTGCTTCCGCAGCATCAGGCTGGCGCTCCTTCAGGATTGGAACACATTGGAAAAGCTTTTTCTATGAGTTTTTCAAAAAGGTTTTTAAAATTGAAAAATACGGTAAATTTTGATATGTAAGAAAGAACAAAAACTTAAGATTATAAACACAAAACAAAAAAGAACTAACATTGTATGTCTCACGTTAGCGCCAAAATAAATAATATGTCATCTTGATATGATACTATTTCCTGTCATGTTACTTATAGGTCAAAGGAGAATGAATTGCAACATTTAATGGCAGCAATAATATCTATAAAATAGAGTATAAGAATACTAGTAGATATTAACCTCGCCAACTCATAGATAGTGTAAAATATATTCCTATTTAGTGATTCCCAGAGCGTTTCCACAACGAGTTCTTTTGTAGATAAACTGCATTTTAATGATACGTTTATCGCTAATGTCGCTCTATCTTCACGCCGCATCCGGTGGGGGGCAGACAGCGTAAGAAAACTAGTGACCGCTTTAAATACCCACAACTGATACGAGAGTAGGGTTACCGGCTATTTTTTGGAATATTTATCAATTTTTTTTAGTAAAAGAAAAGTATTTGAAAGAAAAAAAGTATTTGAAAGAAAGAAAAAAAGTATTTGAAAGACAAAAAAAAAGTATTTGAAAGAAAAAAAAGGTATTTGAAAGCAAGAAAATATTTTTGAAAGAAAAATAAATAATTAAAAAACAAAAAGTACTTTTTTAAGAGTGGAAGTCATCCAATGACATCTCCCACCGATGGGTGGACCGTGAGGGCGTGTCAGACTTTTACTGACTAAAACCACACCTGTGTTCTTCAGTTACCTTTTGCGTTTTAGGACTACGTGTAATTTCGGTTGTGCGTTAATATGTCAGTTAATATTTTTCTTTTTATATATATTATAGATATTATCAAGTGTACACAGAGACACCACAGTTAACAACCCTACACGAAGTTCTTATCTTGGCATTAATGGCTAATTAATGAATTAACAATGAATTTTATGGCGGTTTAATGTACTCGGGGAAAATGTATGTTAATGTGAAATAGGGTGAATATTATTATAATTAAGTTATGGCTAATTATGCTATTATGGCGGCATGCTTTAGGTTAGTCGCGTGGAAAGAGCTGGCTTTTCCGTACTTGTGTGTTAATTGTTCATATTATAATCTCAAGTAAGATCTAAATTATGAGAAAGATCCGTCGTTTTGAGATCTTAATGTTCTGAAGGGCCAGTATTTAAACATGATATCGTTCTTATGAAGACTTACAACTTATAGAAAAGTGCTAATTTAATAACGCATACCTACGTAGTGACCAAAGGATATAAGTATGTGTGGTATGGAATGGTGGACAGAAACCTGACGGGTAGTCAGGTTTCTGTCCAGGTACAGGTTTATTTTAGTTCAGGTTAAATTAGGCTAATTATTATTTTATACCATTTCTGGTGTAGTTTAAGGTCGCACTTATTGTACGTAAACTTGCACATCTTCAAAATTAAACAATATATAATTCTCAATTATAATAAAAAAACTATTAAAAAAACTTTACCATTTACCATAGTCACAGGTCATCACTATGGTAATCGATAAAGTTTAGGCACGTATTGACATGGGAATTCTTTGACATCACCTAAAATTCACCATTGATTAACTCCACTTCTTTGATAGGAAAATATATAGCCAAGAGCTCTATTTCTCTCATAATTAGAAAGAAAGAAAGTAAGAAAACCATTTTATTTGGTTTACACACTCGTAGATACACACAATGTAGTAGACACTAATAAATTATTATTATATAAAAAAAGAGACAACTAACAATGTGTGTCTCACGGCGGCGCCAAATAGGTCCAGCGCCTGACGCTGGTTTTCAACTGAACCTTATTTCGAGTGTACGGTTGAAAATTGGTTTATTTTTTAGTACTCAGTAATATAATTCTTACTCAAACAAATATGTACAGCAAATCAGTTATTGTTAACTATCTTTAATTTAGAACAATAAATAATAACGAACCATTTAATTCAAACAATAACCATTTAAATAGAAAGAACTCATTTCTCATTCCACAACTCATTGAGTCTTAAAAAAGTATTTTGCTCAAAACTTCTTTTGTTCACTGAGTTCACTAATGGCTCTCGTAAACTCCATCCACTGCTTGCATTGTCGGTAAACATAAAATAACATTATTTAAAAACTATTGTTACTAATTTGTTTCCGGATACCGACCACCTTTGTGGGTTATTTTGCGAACAAAGAGAATTAGTCATCGCGAACCGAAACATCTATGTCAAAAAAATATATATCTTTATATACAGAAACCTGCGAATCTTTAAAATATTTGGTCATATCATCCGCAATGAAAGCTCTTTGGATCATTTAGTGTAGGCGTGGGAAAAGTACTAGGGAATGCAAAAACCGCCAAAATTACAAACCGGTTTTTTTTTCGGTTTTCTAAAAAAAAAACCGGTTAACCGGGTAACCGGTTTTTAAATTAGTTTTTTGAAATTTATTTTTAAGTCAAAATTTTAATTTATTTTGCTTTTAGAATTCTAAATAAATATTTTAAAACTTTTCTTGGAACTTATCTATTAAAAAATATAAGGTGACAGGTAATTAGTGTTCGATACTTAAACACGTGATTGTGCTCATGATAACCAACAACTTTTACTATAGGAACAAACCTGAAATCGCGAAAAAAAATCAGCTGTTCAGTACATTTATGTTTGCCTGAAGAGCTGATATTTTTTTCGCGATTTCGGCTTTGCTCCCATAATAAAAATTGTTTGTTATCATGAGCACAATCACGTGTTTAAGTATCGTACACTAATTACCAGTCACCCTATATATTGCATACCTAATATGAATCCTGTTAAAAATAAAAAGTCTCATCTCCATACAAACGAATGTCTAAGAATGATGTCATACATAGAGAATCTAAGCTAGAAGTTAATATATACTTCTTATATAATTCTGATTTACTCAGATAACCAGGCAGCTCTTAACGCCCTGAACTCGAATACTTTAAATTCGAAACTGGTAAAACACTGCGTTAACAAACTGAATGACCTGGGCCAAAGGAATAAAGTTATTCTGAGATGGGTACCAGGTCATTCTGGAATCAATGGAAACGAAAAAGCCGATGAACTTGCAAGGACTGGGGCTCAAGGTCATCAGATAGGACCAGACCCCTTCTGTGGTATCTCAAAGAACCAGGCCATGCAGACCCTTAACCTTTCGAATGTCTTAAGTTACACAGTCCGACATAAGGTAATTGTCTTTCTATTGTGTCTCTAATTACGACATTCAAAGAGTTAAGGGCAACCTATTTGGCGATTCTAAAAAGCACTGGTTGGTACAACCAGGACTGCTACACGCCAAATCTACTACTCACAAAAACGAACTGCCGAGCTTCTTGAGCTTAGCAGGATGAACATTTGTGCGATAGCCCGCGCCTTAACCGGCCACTTCAAACTAAACAGGCACCAATTTCACATGGAACTGAGTGACACTGATTTTTGCCGGTACTGTAATCAGGAGAGGGAGAGGCCTAAGCACCTTTTGTGTGAATGCCGGACCCTTATCCACAAACGCAGTGTCCATCTAGGCCAACACATTATTTGCCCGGAGGAGATTAAAACTCTAAAAGCTGGGATTATTCTAAATTTCTTGGAAGCCTCCGGGGTAAAAGATTTACTCTAACAATGTGGCGAGTCATAACAGATCATTTAGGTCGCAGTGACTACATCCCCTACACTACGGGTGATGCATAGCCCCTTATCTTCTAAATAATAATAATATATACTTCTACTCAAAATATCCAAAACTAGCTTTTGCCCGTGGCTTCGCTCGCGTTCATAAAATATAGCCTATGTCACTCAGGA
Organism: Mythimna ferrago; assembly: GCA_910589285.2. NCBI lineage: Eukaryota > Metazoa > Arthropoda > Insecta > Lepidoptera > Noctuidae > Mythimna > Mythimna ferrago. The sequence goes on along the minus strand of OU342691.1, from coordinate 23,003,210 downwards.
ACAAAGCAGATTTCTATCGGTGAAAAAATTTTACCAATCGGACCTGTACTTCCAGAGGTTACCTCCTACAAACATAAAAACATAAAAACAAAAAAACAAGCTTTACCTCTTTATTACCGAGTATTAGTATTAGTTTAGATTAGCCCTATCACAGACTTTTAAGCGTTCAGGCCACGCGTCATCTGTTTACGCGCGGTGATCATTGGAAAGTTGTCCAGTGCTGATCGTAATTTTTTTGAAGGATTTTGAATTATTGTTAATGCAGCCTATGCTCTCCAATATAGATCTCAATTTGTAGTTCACGGGTTGAGGTTTGGGCTAGCCAAAGGTCAATCATCAGCCTTAATGAAGCCCGAAACACTCGCTGCAAGGCAAGCCTGGGTAGTGCGTGCCTTGTGACCGGAAGTTGAATCTTGCTGAAAAACCCCAGTATGTTATCAAAAAGAGAGAGGCTTTAAGAGGCTTTGCTATGGCGTTTAGGATAGTATCTTGATACTCTTTTGCTGAAATTAGAGTAGCCCATTTTCACGAAAATGAACCTGGTCATTCCGTGATACCCTCACCAAACCATTACTGATGCTGCATGATGATCATTTAGGACTCTGATAACCTGTTGAAAGTGTTTTTGGAGTTAGAAGCTTACATCCGATAATTTTGCTTGTTGCATATTCCTTGATTGTGAAAATTTTCTCATTGGTAGCAAGAATATCCTTGAGTTTTTCATCAGTGTAACGAACAAGCAAAGATTTTGATGTTTTCACTCTCTCTTCTATAAAAGCGACTCTTTTAAGCTGATGATGTTATGATGAGTAACAACGGTGGGTATTCTATCTGCGAATAAGAATTTTGGTGTCCTTACGAGATTTTAATTCTGGCCCTGAGTGCATTCACTACCTGTTCTCACAACACGCAGCTGGCCTGGATTTTTAAAGATCGTAAATAGAAGAACTGTACAATTGGTGTAGCTATCACTATGGCACATAAATATTTATAAACAAACCTACGACTGTTATCAAACCTCAACAGCGTTTTAAAACAATGTTTGCTAAAAAAATTGTGTCATTTGAGAGTAATAAAAAAAAACTCGAAAAAACCGGTTACTTGAAAAAAAAAACCGGTTTTTTTAATCATTAAAAATATTTCGAAAAACCGGTTTTTCGGTTTTCGGGTTAACCGGTTTGCATTCCCTAAAAAGTACCAATATCATTTTTGCGATTGGAACATTTGCATCTGAATCACTGAAATATTCCGGAACTGTGATATGTATCACCTGGAACAGCGGCTCAAAAGATACAAACGGAACATCTGGTACTTCGGCTCAAATGAATCGTAATCTGTTACGTCACCTCATAGTCATACAAAGAGTGTCTGGCGCCAAGTTCGTTCCATCACCGGTACATCGGACCCCTAGATGTACGGTATTGCGCCACAAACACATGGTAGACATCCAACCCATGCGCATAAACGTTTTGGATTGGTAGGATTGGTATTCCCTGCCGAAGTCTGCGGTTTCTGATAGCTGAAATCTGGGAGTCTTTAGCGTATTACATCGTCGACCACATCATCGCTTACAATCGGGTGAAATAGTGTTAAACGCGAGCTATCAATAACAATAATAAAAAAAGCAAACGATCAGACATTCCCTTCATAAAGTCACCGTAACTTTTTACAATATAAAATGGCTCTCAGGATCCAACGGTTTATGGGGATAACTCGAGCATAGCTCATGCAGTTTTTCCGACACTAATAACTTAAAGGCACGTAAGCTTAGGGAGTGAAGCTCACCGACATAGCCCCACGGACATCTAATTTGTGGATATAGGTACCCAACTTGAGATATATATTTGCAATCCATCGTGTAATTTTAAAGGCATTCCTGGGCGGCGCGGCTCCTCAAAGCAGTTAATGGCTGTCTAAAGCTCCTCACAATTAATCCCCTCCCCCTCTTTCTTCCGTCTTAATCGTTGGATGCGCGGGGGCCGCTTGGCAGAAAACAGAAGTCGCACTATGAGAACAGTGGACAAGCAATCGAATCGAAAGCGGTACCTATAGTCCCAGCCGGGTCGAAGCCAGGGTTATCCGAAAGGGAACTCGAGCCCCGGAATGAAGGCTTGAAGGAACGGGGTGGGTTTTTTAGTCAGTAAGAGTCTGACACTATCTCCCGCTCCGCCCAAGAGCGGAAGTTGTCATTGGATGAAAAAAAAAGGCGTTACCTATAGTGATTGTGTATTTGCTCCAAGGGATTACTAGTATTACTACCTAAACTGAACTGTTTCAACAGCATCGATTCAATTACTGATTCAAACCAAACTATATTCAAGTTTCGCATATACTAATGTTATAGAATAATAAACTAAACAACTAAAGAATTAATCTCTAAGTGATTATCCTTTCTCAAATAGAATGGACCTTCTACCTTCTCCTTCATCACCAGAATCGTGCGTGACAAATTGCAGCGCCCGCGCATCCGAGAAAAACATCGCTTAACGATAGCTTAATTGCGCGTAATTGTGACTCGGTGGTACCCGGCCACCAGTCTACGTAGACACAGCACTGTGCAACCATATGCTATACTACTATGTTGTAATAGTGGCTCTTCCTTTGGGAAAGGAAAATATCAAAGAGCAACTCTCCCGCTTTGAGTAGAGCAAGTGTCTCAATTTTACTGACTTTTTGAAATGTATACCTATCTTATGACCAAAAACTTCGTAGACATAAGACATCCTGGCCTTCGACTGGCTTGTTGGTCTAGTGGTTAGTGACCCTGACTGCCATGCCGGAAGTCGTGGGTTCGATTCCCACCCAGGATAAATGTTTGTGTAATGAGCATAATCATTTGTTCTGTATCTGGGTGTAATTTATCTATAATATATATGTATTTAGAAATATATATATATATATATATGTTTATCAGTTGTCTAGTACCCATTACACAAGCTTTGCTTAGCTTGGGACTAGACGGCGTTGTGTGATAGTTGTGGAATATTATTATTATCCGCCAAACTTCACTGGGTCCACGTGTAATTCATGTGGTGGATTACGGTCCATTCCCTCGCTTAGAGAGGAGGCCTGATTCCCAGCAGTGGGAACATTATAAGTTTTATTATGACTCATCATCATCATCATCATTTCGGCCGAAAGACGTCCACTGTTGAACATAGACCTCCCCCAAATAACGCCATAATGACCGGTCCTTTGCGTCTCGCATCCATCGGATTCCGGCGACTCTCACCAGGTCATCAGTCCTCCTTGTAAGAGGCTTTCTAACGCTGCATCTTCCGTTACGTGGTCGCCACTCCAAAACCTTTCGTCCCCATCGACCATCTGTACTACGAGCAATATGCCCTGCCTCCTGCCATTTAAGTTTGGCGATTCTTCGGGCTTCGGGTAAAAGGTTACCGACATAGCTCTGATTATGACTAACGCCTGTTCTTTTAAGGCCCAAGCGCTCGAAAAGTGTCATAAAACATTGACTTTCTGAAGCCTACTCCTCGGTAACGGCCAGGTTAATAGGTTTAAAAAAAATATATTTTTATTATAGATTCATGGACAACATTATCAACATTTCATTTTTTCGTGTTATTTCACAACTTTTCCCTACTCCTTCGAAACGGCTTGGATCTTTAGAAACACTTTTAAACATAAAAATTGGTGGTTAAATATTCTTCAAAGTGAACATTGCATATGTAAATCAATCAATATTTCGCACAGAAAATGGATTTAAAGGTCAGCCGCGCGCTTTCCGGGAGCTGTTGGCCGCAAATAAATGCACAGATTTGCGTACTGCCACCTAGGTGGGTGCGAGAGGTGCGTCCACATAATTTTGACCACATGGCTCAAGGGACTATAAACCTTAATAATCTACCGAAGTTCATAGATAGATATTCCCAATAAACAGTAGGACTCTATCTATACATAGATAGGTGTTACCGTTACCTACCAGTCGATAATGTTAATGACGGATACGCAGATGACGTTACCAGAGTCAGCTCCGCCTATCGGAGAGTAACTTCAAACTTATATTGAAATGCAGGTAAGGACGAATTGTATGAGCGGTCCTATCTCTAGTAGGCTATCCGACCTTCCGACGATAGTTTGACAACTTTGGTAGGAAGTACTGTCAGTCGGTAGGTTATAGGAAAGCAAGTAAGGACAAAAGGATAGATTTCTTTATCTTTAGTAGCTGCAACTGTAGATAGATAGCTTATTAAAAACGGGCGTATGTGTAATGTAAGTCAAAGTACAGTACAATTCACGAATGGTGGCGGCCGTGAAGTTAGCCTTTGCGAAAGTTCGCGCATACTACACTCTTCTCGCACGTCGCCATTTGGTTCCTAAAACACGTTACTGCGCAGCCTTCTGCGCAAACTTCACGACCGCCATCATCCGTGAATTGTACTGCTCACAGCTCTGCACAAAATGGTCGCAGCCATACGAAAGAGAATGTACCCGCAGTCACAGGCTCTTGCAATAGTTTTTGTTTTGTTTTAAACGATATTAAAAGTGGTCTTAATGAATGGATGACGTTTTTTGTTGTGCCGGTAAGAGGTTGAGATAAATGTCATTAATCACGGAGATATCGCCGTCCATGTGGTCTCTGAGTGTCGTTGAATAGTTAGATGCTCTGCCAAGACTCTAATTGTTATTGAGACTATTTACGAGATTTTCTTAAAAATTTGTTGAAATGAGACATTGGAAAGTTGATGGAAAGACCACCCAAGACCTTTTGTGAGTGTGTTTTTTATATATAATACTAGCTTTTGCCTGCAGCTTCGCCCGTGAACATGAAATATGCCTGTATCACTCAAGAATAAAGCAACTGACTATTAGTGAAAAAAAATTAGCAATCGGGCCAGTACTTGCAGAGATTACCTCCTACAAACAAAAACACAAATTTCTTTATAATATTAGTGTAAAATTGTAGATACATAAGTGCTTGACTGTAATCCCGTTTGATAGTAAGCAGTGATGCAATCGTTGATGGTGAGACGCACTAGTTTATCACTCTAGCCTTGAAGACATCTAAGTAATAATTGGATGAGAGCAGCAGCAGGCAAATTGTTCCAGTCCCTCGATGAATGCGTGTTGCGAATAATGCAAGTGTCCTGAATTGCGCGGGAAGTCCCGATCTTTAGGAGTATGGTGAAACCGTGATTAACACTTGATCGGAGCGCCAAAACTGCCAATTTTTCACTAACTTTTTTAATCTGTTAGATCGCTAATTTCGATGGATGCATTCTTTCATGGCGAATTAATTTTCACTTACAGGACCGGGCAACCTGTGGGATTATTTTAAAGCCTTACGGCAAACGCAAAGGGCAACTGAAAAAACACGAGTATTAGCCAGTAACAGTCTGACTCTCCCTCTTGCTCCAGTTAGAGAGGGAGAAGAAAATTTTAAGACTTTTCACTCCAAAAAAAAGGATCTTTGTATTATATTGCAGAGTCTCAAATTGTTCGTACTTCGTCCCAACAGCAAAAATTTGAAGAAGCAGATAGTTAAATAATAAAACCTTATCATTAACATACCTAAAACCCCACACAACCTACTCACTTAATGAGTTTTGGCATCCATTAGGCACAAAACATAAAAAAAAAACATCTCGACCATACAACACGGCAATTTATAACGACCATAGCTACTACATTCCTGAGATAGAGCTACTGACGGCTGACCGCGTCATAAAACTCAAATTTTAAAGACCAACTCCTGTTTATTTCGTTGATGAAAACGTTCAATAACCCAAATACTTCAAATCTCCATCAATTTATTATAATTTACTTATCTAATTCACTGCGAGCTTGAGAGCTTTCTACATCAAGTTCAGAAAATTCTTTTGATCTACAAATTAGTCACACGCCATTTCCATATCTTTTTTATATGCATGTAAATTATAAAGGTTTCGATAAGAAATAGTTCCATTTTAATAGGTACTGTTGAATTAAATCTAATATCGTGTTTCGAATCATATTTGATGGGTAAAGCCGGGGGCCGATTGATAGCGAGAAATTGTGGGAAAGTTATAATGTCATCATCATCATCATCATTTCAGACGATATGCGTCCACTGTTGGACATAGGCCTTCCCCAAGCGTTATAATATAAAAAAAAAATATTTCAGACTAATTTCAATGTCTCTATTACTCGTACGTTAGTAACTGAAACTTAAAACTACGTTAGTATACGTATACTATGTATAAACTACGTTAGTATACGTGTACTATGTAATAAGTTCAAACGCATTAATTTAGTCAATTAGTTCACAAAAAAAATATTAAATTAAGTGAAAAAAAAATCTTATCTTTGTATGTGTAAAATATGTCCTTTTTTTACAAAAATCGGGCACATGCACTATTATCATTTCAGTTGGCATACGTCCACTGTTGTACATAGGCCTCCCCTAAGTGTCGCCACAACGACCGATCTTGTGCGTCTCACATCCATCGGATTCCTGCGACCCTCACTGGGCTGTCGGTCTACCTTTCGACCCCACCGACCATCTGTTCTACGACCAATGTGGTCCTGCCCACTAACGCTTAATATTTTAATAAGCTCCTATAAAATAAAATGTTATAAATATTACAAAGAAAGAATACAGTCACAGTATTAATATCATATTATATTATTACTGTGATACAGTTGTTTATTTGCTTGAACCTGTGCTTCAGGCTAGGAAGTGAAAAAGGAAAAAAAAAATGGATGCAATTTTTGTAATGCTAGTAGATGCATGTGCATCTGAAATAATTAGCTTTTCCGTTTTATATTTAAAACTATCTTTTGCCCGCGGCTTTGCTCCCGCTTTACCCTACTCCACCCTACTCAACCTTACTCAACCCTACTCTACCCTTCTCCTCACAATAACAAAAACAACAAAAAAAGAATTAGCGAAACCGGTTCAGCTGTTCTCGAAATTTGCGCTTAGCAACACATTTAGCGATTCATATATTACAGATAATATTTTATTTTCTTTATAAAAACTTTTTTTTTCCTTCACCAGAAAATTCAGCAACCAAAGTCATCTCTGTACTCTATCCATACCATATCAACCACAAATCACAATAAAATCGCAGTTCATATCGTTCTCCAGTCTCCTTATAATTCGGAGCGCGTCCTCTATTCCTCGGCTTCAGTATCAATTAAGTGTATGCGGCGTGGGTCGCGCGGTAATGGCGGCCACAGATAAAACTGGTAATTAACGAATCAATTTGATTATATCCGGCCCCTTTGTGTTGGCCGTGTAGTCTGGGAGCCAGGGTAAAGGAGGAAAAAATTATGTGTATTATTTCATTTTTTTTTTTTTGTGCCTCTTATGAAAAGCGAAGATGTGGTTGATGATGGAGCGCGGTTCTCTAGAAGTAACCTATTCACTTTTGACTCAAAAACCCCTAGGTTATAGCTATCAGGACACATAGATTCCGGCAGGAAATTCCACTTTAGGTATGCACCTCAATTTTTTTCATTTCATTTTTATTTTTCTACACAAAAATGTTAAAACACCAAACAATTAATGAATAATAGAATTTACATATCGCACCACCCTAAGGGCGACTGGCAGAAAATTCCTAAGGCATTAAGTCAGCCTTTGTACAGTGTCTACTAGTGCATAAAGTTTTAATAAATAAATATCGTAAACACGATTCGTAATTACTCTACATAACCTTATAACCACCTACGTCGGATATATCAGACAAAAACTTTCGTGTTTATTCCGTGAGGGTCGCATATCCACGACCAAATTCCATCTCGTCTCTTTTGTCACATATGGAGCTTGAAGAACTAAACAAGATGCAGTACTCAGTCGCAAACACATGACTCTGGCGAATATGACACGAAATACTCGTCGAACCAATCCAAAGAAGCGGTTAAGGCGTATAGTCCCTTGAACCATCTGGCCGAAATTATGTGAACGCAACTCTCGCACTCGCCTAGGCGGCAGTACGCAAATCTGTGCATTTATTTGCGGCCAGCAGCGCCCGGAAAGCGCTTTACATCCATTTTCTCTGCGAGATATTGATTGATTTATATATGCAATGTTCACTTTGAAGAATATTTAACCACCAATTTTTATGTGTAAAAATGTTTCTAAAGGTCCAAGCCGTTTCGAAGGAGTAGGGAAAAGTTGCGAAATTGCTAAATATTTTTTTTTGACAAAAGTATTAATAGCACGAAAAAATCAAATGTTGATATTATTGTTCATGAATCTATAATAAACATATATTTTTTTCAAACCAATTGACCTAGCCGTTACGGAGGAGTAGGCCTCAGAAAATCACTGTTTTATGGCACTTTTCGGGCGCTTGGCCCTTAAAAGGATAATTCACAAAAATGGTCTCGCGACTTGCAACACGTAACAATGTAAAAACAAAAACGCTAATACATTTAATTGTTTCCTAAGAAATGCATCAAAGTAATTACGAGCCTGAAGACGCGACAATGAGCTCGCGATACTTAATTGATGTAATTAGAACTGGATAATTAGAACGACGAAACATTTAAAATTAACTTTTTTATATCAGTAATTGAACTTAACAAGAGGAACTTACTGTTTTTAAGCTTGGACGTGCAAGCCTCTCATAGTATTTTTCCTTTAAAGATAAGCTAATGTTATGGCGGTGTTAAAATTACGGTGCTGAGGAAATGTTGAAGTTCAAATATGGGAGAAAATTGTTGAGTTTAAATCATCGTTTTAAGTGGCAGTTTGAGAAAAAATGTGTCGTCTACGGTTGACACTTATATGTCGCACGTATCATAATTAATTGAGCTGTTACATTACAAATGCTTTAGTATGGTGCAGGTGTCAGCTGTCGGATTCATACAATGTAACTATCTATCCTTTTCTCTAATCTTATCATGCATTTTCATCCTGCTGTCATCATGCCTATGCTGTGTAAAACATACCTTAAAAACGTATCCTCGATTCCACACTGAGCTGCCGTCTCAATGTGACATTGGCAGAATAGTAGCAAACCGTCTAAATACCAAATTTAAAAAACCTAATGTTTTATTTAAAAAATATGTTGACATTTTTTTAAACGCATCCGCATTTCCAAACAGTTAAATTCCATACACAAGACACCGAGACCCTTAACTACTAGGTGTCTTTAGGCCATCTACACTCCACACTAATATAATAAAGAGGTAGTTTGTTTTTTTGTTTGAAAAATTTATTCACCGATACAAATCTGCTATATTCCTGAGTGACATAGGCTATATTTTATGTACTTACGCGGACGAAGCTGTGGTCAAAAGCTAGTAGGTACAAATATATTTTGAACCGTGCGGGTGTAGAATCTGTGACACGGTACAATACGAACTATGGTGTATAAAAAGATTCTGCTTGAAAAAATAGTCTTCATCTTTTTTCCTTATATTATTTCGACCCAGTAGATGTTATATTGTTGTAAGAAAAAAAATACAGGCAGCAAAAACATTGCTGTCCTCAATTTCTTTTTTCTATTTGCAAGATATTATTTTTAATAGGCACAGTCTCATTATAATTAGTCCTATAAACTTTACAATCGAGACATATTAATGAGAAGCACATAATTAGCCAATTATTTACCAGGTTACGATATGGTTATGGCATAACCGCATATCTTATGTTTTGCTCAGTTTTTTGCTACATCAGCTTAAATGTCAATTTGCGATATGAATACAAATTAATTTAATAATGTCCTAGGAAATACCGACAACTATACATACTAAAACACACTTGGATGTATGTAAGTCAATTAAATACTCGTACATTCTTAAACAAGCCATTTGGTACTAAAACGGTTCAAAGAATTTGAAGACAAACAAATAACTATTTTTTCTAGACAAATAATGATGTCATATGACCTTAAATAATAGACTCATTAAATACCGGCACGTATTGCAAACAAACCATTAACTCACAAAATTGATATCCCAAATAGTAGAAACTAGTCGTAGTTCAAGAGATAAATAATATAGGTACAGCTTGATTTTTTTCATCAACATCCTACTTTATGCGGTCTTGCAGCTAATGAATTAATTTGGCAAAATTAACTGACAAGTTAATCGAGTATCTGTAACTGAACTAGGCAAAGCTTGTATATCAGTTACCAACGCCAATTCTCCTCATCATCATTTGAGCCAAAGAACGTCCACTATTAGACATAAGCCTGCTCCAAGTGTCGCTACAAGGAACGGTACTGTGGAGGAGTCTCCGCATATAATGAAGGAGATTTGGCTTCAACAGAGTCATTTAAAAAAGTTTGTGGACTTGTGTCCATCGCTGTCTATCTACCGCGTATACATACTTGTTCTATGACTGCGTTGACCACCATCTCACCTGATGGAAAGCGAAGATATGGTCGACGATGGAGTACGCAGAATGATTGGGATTAAATATTAGTTTTTTATCTTACCTTCATTTATTTTATGTAAAGAATCATCAAATAATTTATCCCTTTCTGTAAGGAGCGAGAGTTGTCAAACTTTTACTGACTTGTGTTCTATCAGTTGCCATTTGTGTTCCAGGTTAGAGTAACACTTTTGAATAATCTGGCAGTTCGATTCAGTTGTTTTCTGAATAATATTTTCTTTTTTTTTTGCACCTGCCATAATGTCTCTCTTCTACCTTAGGTTGACTGATAGAAAATACCTGAGGCGTTAAGTCCGCCTTTATACCTTTTGTTGCATGAAGATTAAATAAATAAATAAATTATGGCTGAAAAAAAAAATTGGATGTTCTCAAAAACAATGACCTGTATTTTCGATGAGTGTTGACTCGGTAACTCAGTCTCTTGGACTACAAACACTTGGACTAAGCTTTTTACGGCCGAAAGAGCAATAAAATTTAAATCCGAGCTTCGACATATCTCAGCTTTAATGCTTATTGACATTTTGTACGTTTTTGTAACAAATTCCAATTTTCATTCACTTTGCTTCGATAAGATTAATGTATTGCAAATAATTAATTAATGCTGATATAAAATTTTTTAATGTTTATTTAGATTGCGGATTTGTGTTTGATGCGTCTTTTGTTTATTTTTAGGGTTTTTACATTAAATCTCGGGGAGGAATTTATGTAAAAGAATAACATTTTGTCAAAAGATTCCGACCGTAGTAGTTATTTGACATTTTAGTACAATGGTCATCGAAGTCATGAGTTCAAAGCCCCTACCACGAGCTCTTAATGCGATCCATTTGACGATCTAAACTGAACTGTTATAGGGATGGAGCTATCATTATCATCATCAGCCTTTTTAATGTTCCCACTGCTGGGACTCAGGCCTCCTCTCTAGGGGAAGGAATGGGCCATAATCCACCACGCGGGCCCAGTGCGGGTTGGTGGATGTAACATGTCTTCGAATTTTTTGGTTCTAGGAGATGCCGGTTTCCTCAAGATGTTTTTCTTCAACGTTTTGAGAGCAGTGCTGATGAAATAAATTACACAAAGTAATGCGCCGGTCTGGGATCGAACTCGCGACCTACAACTCGTAAGTCGGGGCCGTTACTACTCGGCCACCACTGCTCCCCATAGGGCGTATAGCTCTATCCCTCTTTCTGCCTCACTCGATTGACATTTTGACATGTCATGGTAAGAGGCCCATAGAGTTGTTTTTCCGATTTTTTTTTTTATCCGACAGATAACTTTTATTTGAGGAATAAATATGTAGGGTTTTATATAGGAAAGATCTGATGATTGAAAAATCGACCTCCTATCGGTTGCGTTTGACCACCGTTTCACACCGATATAAGATTTCTTTTTTATTTCGGATTTTCAGTAGTTTCGGTTATTACGGAGGTCCATAATATCCCTGGAAAACACTAGTCCCAAAAATAATGCAGTTAAAACCGTGTAAAGGTTTTTTTTTTTTTTTATGGTGGGAAAAATCATGCATTGACATCCCCCGCCCTTGGGCGGAGCGGGAGATAGTGTCAGACTCTTACTGACTAAAAGACCCACCCCGTTCCTTCTAGCCTTCATACCGGGGCTCGAGCGTCCTTTCGGATAACCCTGGCCCCAGAAAACCGTGTAAAGGTACTCGGTCAATTTTAACATATGTAAATACATCCTTATCCTCAGCCATAGTGTTGCACGCACCGCACTCTATGATCAGGCGCACGATCGTGTGCATTAGCGCCGTCCCACCCCTCCACCGCCGGTCACCCCCTCAAACGCCCCCGGCGCCGCGCATGCGCCGCACAAATTACTTTTTATTATTATAATACTCACGTGACTGTACCATCTAACGTGCTGCAGGTATGGAGAGAAGGTCTACTTCGGCAGTAAGTAACAACACACTTCACACTATCTACATAATATAGGCGAAAGAATGTCGAGCGTGTGTGAATGGTTGTTACTTCTTCAGGTTCGAACGGCTGAACGGATTCGGATAAAATTTGGCACGCGAGTAGACCAACCCTGGCATAGCACATAGAATATTTTTTTATTTCTTGGGACAATTGTTTATTTTCACACCGGTGAAGCCACTGTCAGCAACTTGTTATTCATAAACAATTAATCAAGTAATATAAAAACATTATGTTGAATATTGGGTGGCATAAATGCTCCTTATGGGCTGCAGGATTGTTTAATACAGTTTCCGTGGCAACTGAAGGAACCTAAGTAGGTTTTATTCAGTAAAAGTCTGACACTCCTCGCTCCACCCAGAGCGGGAGAAGTTATTTTGATGATTTCTCACCTCAAAAAAACAGCATACTTATTTCTGAATTATTGAAGTGGTATACTTACCAAACTCGGATCTACTTTAACCTGAAGACCGGACATGGCATTAAAATAGGCTTCGACACGTTCTTACCAAAATACTCAAGTTTGGAAACCTGCTTTAGCATACTGCCTGAGTTTTTATTTTTGCTATCAAGAATTTGGATGGTGATATATAATTACGTTGTATACAAGGTGTCGTTTTGAAGCTGCAAAATATTTCAGGAGGTAATTATGTTAGTGATTCTCGACCCGAATCAATAATAAAATAAGTAGGTAATTTTTTTTTTTTTATAACCGCGCTTTTTTTCACACACACAAACACGGAACAATAAAGGTCGTTTTCACACACACTAACTCGCAACGATAATTTCATAAATAATGTATCATCCAATCATCATCCCGCACGCCACACCCTAGCCACGCCCCCGCGGCCATCGATCAATCGATTTAGTTTAGAATAATTAAAAAATTAAATAACAAGTATTACTGATTATTGACCAGGTATCGTTTTTTTATATGATTATTTATGAGTTTTACTACAACCTCCTGAAATATTGTGCAGTTTTAAAACTGCACCTTGTATATTATGTTTTCGCGTAGTTGCAGCGTAGCGCAGCACTGTGCGTAGCAGAGCATTCTAAAATTCTTATATCGTAGCAAAAATATCAATTTGCGTAATGTTATTATGTGTGTAATAAGATACGCTACGTAGCATGTCACTTGCCGAAGCAAGTTGCGTGACATATAACTTTGCGTAGCACCATGCGAAGCGTTTCAAGTCATGCCTTGCGAAGCGTACGCGTAGCAATTTGCGTAGCGTGTCAAGCAGCATAGCATAGCAGTGACTGCAGCCAAACCCACTTATTTTGAAACATATAACGTAAGTATAAGAAGTGTATTTCCCTACCGGGGTCGGTGTTTCCTGATAGCTAAAACCTAGGTCTTTTTAAATCAATAGTGAATTGGTTACTTCTAGGCAAGCGTGCTCCATCGTCGGCCACATCATCGCTTACCATCAGGTGAAATGGTGATCAAACGCGAGCCTATGAATAATAATAATAAAATAAATATTTTAAAAAAATACGTACGACTGTCTCACGTAAGTTTTAAAACTTTTTGTGAAAGGATGGTATAAGTGGGCCTTCTGATTAATTCCAATCGGTGCATCTATTCTCTAGTGGTTATTAATACGCAAGTTGCTATCATTCTCTTTTTTCTATACACTTTTTGAGGTAATTACTATTGTCTGGGAGTTTTTTGAGTTCATTATCATTATGTGGGTTGGAATATTATACAGACGAATGGATACGGACATTGTGGTGTCGGACTTTTCTTTCGAGGTGTGAGTGGAATTACTATCCAAACTTTTTTAAGTAAAAATCAAATATTTGTATATTTCCTGCATAAATATTCTAGGATCGTATTAATTTTTTTACAAATTACAAATACCAAGCTTTTGCGACTGTTTTTATTATATTTAATCAATATTTTTACACATAAATAATCTTGACTAAACATTCTACAATGCTTGCTATAAAATAAGTTTTTCGGCAGTGTGGGTCAACCGCTGGTGGTGGGTATACTACCTACTGTTCAAAAAAATGCATGAAAGAAAACAAAATCATTTTCGGCTTGTGAAACTTATTAGACGAAAATATCAAGATTTATCGTCAAAGTTATTATGAAGTAGTAAGACTGTGACTTTTCTAAACTACCATACATATTAGGTGATATTTATGACGTTTTTATTACAAATTTTGACCTCACATTTGCTCTGCTCAATATTTAAAATCAAATAATTTAACCTTTCAATCGTGGAAATTACAGACACGATAGAAAGACAATAGGTGCGCGAACGCCGGCGTTCGCTTGGGGTTTTGCGTTTAAATTATTTGATTTTAAATAAATTATCATGCACTTTTTAAAATTTCATTTCTCAATCAATACCAAATGACAATAAAAAGTATTTATTACCAGAAGCCTCATTCTAAAGTAAAAAAAAAATTCATCTGTCAAAATATTATCTACCAATAATTAGGTAGGTACTCTACTTAGCTCTACACAATAATTACACCCAGCAATCATTTATGTTCAGTAATTGTTATTAGCAACACTTTCACTGTTAATTAAGTAAAAGTTAATTATTTTCATTAAACAACATAATTGTTTTCAAACGTAATGAACGTCATTATTCATAAAACTTTTAATTTTGTTATGTAACTTATTATTTTCATGTCGTGTTATATTATTCTGTAATTTAGTTGTTGTATAATATTAGCTGTTGTATTTTTAATTAGTTTTTCTTTATTGCGTTTTGTAGGTAGCTAATAATACGTTTGACTCATAAAAACAACGAAGCTATATCTTTACACAAACAATTAAGTATTTTTTATTTTTTTATTTGTTTATTAATGCTTTATGCACATTACACTGTCCAAAGGCGGACTTAATGCCATAGGCATTATCTACCTGTCGACCTCGACCCACCACCACCAGCCACCACCACCAGACCATCAGTTACCAGTCGATTTTCTCTTTCAACAGCTTACAAGGAATAATCTGTACGGTTCTTTGTCAATAATTAAGGTTTTCTGGAGTTGCGACCGCGTACCAGAAGACGTAGATTTGGAAGCCCTGCCACAAAGTAGGACCGATGAGCAAGTGAGGGTCGCGGAATCCGATGGATGCGAGGCGCACAGGACCGGCCATTACGGCGACACTTGGGGAAGGCCTATGTCCAACAGTGGGCGTCCTTTGGCTGAAATAATGATGATTAAGCTCTATTTAGCGCAGCCGCGAGACACACAATGTTTGTTTTCTTTTTTTTTTAATCTTAAGTGACAACATGCTATTTCGACATCGTGTGTGCCAAATATTTTTTTTTTTCTTTCTTTCTTTCTCTTCTAGGTTTTGGGTAAAAAAACGAAACTCCACTGATTTATTATATTTCAATATTATTTATGATACCTACTACTTAATAAGTAAGTTTAGTAGTACCTACTTAGTTAATAAGATTTACCCTCTCGCTCGCTTTCGTTTTTTGCATTTTGCATAACGTTGTGTATATTGATTAATAAATCGGGGTTACGTTTAAAAGTACAACAGTTTAGTTTATCAATGCAAGCAGAGACAGGTGTTCAAGTATTTAAAATAAACAAAGCACTTTCAAAATAGTAGTCAGACTGAATTGCCTAACGTTCTAGATCTAACTACGATAGCCCTATCTAATCTGCATCGGAAATCTTAACAGAATAAAATTATAACCAGGACAGATTAATTGAATGTCTGTGAGAGTTTTATAAATTAACTAACTGAACCGTCAAACGCTATGCCGCCATATAAATTATCAAATAAAAACAAATAAGGGGTAGGGTCTAGGCTAGGGTCTATTTCTGAAAGGTAGCTCGGCCCCGGTATGAAAGCCAAGAAGGAATGGGGTGGGTTTTTTAGTCAGTAAGAGTCTGACACTATCTCCCGCTCCGCCCACGCGGGGGATGTCATTTGGATAATTTTTTACCACCGAAAAAAGGGGTAGGGTATTTTTACCCTCCTACCTACCTCCAGTTTTTCCTTTTTTAAGACCTGCTAAATGTACAAAAAAAAAAACATAAATCGGTCAAGACGTTTTAGAGGACTTCGATGACAATAATCTAGACTACTAGGGACCCATTAAAATAATCTAGACTAAAAACATTCTATCTAATGTGGGTCCCGACTGTTGCTGAACTGTGGACTGAACTTGTTTATTATTCTTTTCAGTTTTTATTTAAAGTATTTTTTTACGCAGTCGGGTTTTTTTGTTTTTTATTCTCTCTTTATTTTCTTTTGTCAAAAATCAGTAACCTGATTCACGTAAAATCAAACAAGCCAAATATCGTTGAAGTTTTATAGTCGTTCGATCGAAGTCCTATCCAAAAGCGGTATTCACGTGTTCCTTATTCGGGATTGGATAGAACGACAACTCAACTGGCTCGAAACTAAACGATCTACCGACGACTTATATCCAGTTACATTAATAAGTATTCTACCAGGATAATGAAATACAGTTTTTTTTTTTTAAATCGACTCTTCGACTGAACGACTTTAAAATCGGTGTCGTTCAAACTCGATTGATGGATGTGAATACGGAAATGGTTTATACGACTAAATCTGTCCTTCAGTCCTTAGCAGTCTAGGACCAGGTTTCTTTTTCAGAAATTCCCCTGGCTGGTGTGCAGATAATAAGAAAACTATACTAATTAAAACTGACCCGGCGAACTTCGTACCGTCTAACAGTCAATCTTCATCATCATCATCAGCCTTTTTAATGTTCCCACTGCTGGGACTCAGGCCTCCTCTCTAAGAGAGGGAATGGGCCGTAATCCACCACGCGGGCCCAGTGCCGGTTTCGAACCAGCCAGCCTGGTTTCGAACCCGCGACCTACAACTCGTAAGTCGGAACCATTACCACTCGGCCACCACTGCTCTCAACAACAGTAAGTTTACATTAGTTAACAGTCAATGAATGTAGTATATCTTTCGATATAGTCAACCGATTGCGATGAAACAAAGCTTAAATAATTATATCAAATTACACACAATGTATAAAAGTTATCGACATCGATTTCGTACATTTTACATGATGCGCGCACAAATAAAAAATTCTATAGATTTATAATATGTACAGATAGCCACTAAAAATCATTTTTATCTAGCGGCTGAACTTTACTCTAAAGATTTCCACCAAAAACTGATGACACAATTTGTCAAGTAGACACGGCACTTACCGCTCGCCTCAAGGAGTTGTCAGCAACAGCAGGGGCCCAGCTGGGTCAAAGCCTACTGGGGCCGAAATCCGAAAGGAAAGCTCGGTCCCGGTACGAAAGGCAAGAAGGAACGGGGGTGGGTTTTAAGTCAATAACAGTCTGACACTATCTCCCGCTCCGCACAAGGGTAGGGTTTGTCATTTGGATGATTTTTACCAAACAAAACAAAAAAAAAAGTGGGCAGGGCACAGATATCAGAAAAAAATATTGAACGATAGAGTCGGTACGTTAAAAGCATATAACATTATTGACAAATCCTTTTTTCATAAGCGCAAGCGCACAGCACAATCAATGAATTATCTCCACATAGCTTTATTCTCCAAACTTTTTTTCCCCTTTTTTTCTTCTGTTACTGGCCGCAAGCGATTTGCTTTCTGTCCGCGGTGAAGTGTGTCCAATCAATTTAGTTACAACTTCGCGGTCCGGGTTCGATTCCCCGGCAACTGACTATTATGTTGCTGTGATGGTGAGCTTTTTTGATTTAACTGCAGATGTGGTAATAAAGAAATTTCTTTTAAAGTTTTTAAAGAAAAATGCACTTAAGTATTTTTTTTTTATAGTCTTCTAATGTTATCTACTTATCCGCACTGGGCACGCGTGGTGAATTACGTTCCTTCCGTCTCTCAGAGAGGTAGCCTGAGTACCAATAGTGGGAACATTATAAGGCTGTTTACGGAGATTACAGCTCTTTCGAATTTTGTGGTTTTCACTAGAATCACTAGTTAGGGATTTGGGTTTATAAATGAAACAAACCAAATTGTCAGTAAGCAGGCAAACCCAAGAAGTGACGTCTAATCGTTGCCCCCGAAGGATCGCGACTGCCATGACGTCAACTACTTCACTTGTTTTAAATTTAATGTGTATAAATATGTGGTTAAACGAAGACTTTAATCAGAACAACATGTAGATTTATCAAAACCAAATCACGAATTGCAACAACGTATAAAATATAAATACAACACGGCCTTGTACAAAGCTCATGTTCCAAATTAAAAAGTTCCATAAAAGCACAGAAAATAAAATATTCTTTAAATATAAAGCTATACACACACCATTATTTTATCTCATCCAAATCGATTCCCCTCCGATTAGCCGCCGACATGCTAAATTATTATGGGACGACGCAAACTTTTAACTTCATAAACGCTTTTAAATGAGTAATCAAACCTTTTTCTGGGTCAGTATTTAACGTTAATTAAAAACCCGACTGCATACGATAAGGGCCACATCAAAAGACCAGACAAAAGTAATGCAGTCTCGATTTAATTGCTACTATACGTGATAAAGTGTTTGTTAAAATTACGTTTTTATTACCTCTGTTGGACATTTAAAAAGTAAAAAAGTTTACGATTGTACGATTCAATCTTTATTTTTAGTGTAGTCTTCAAAATGGCGGACGGAAATGTATTTTTTAGACTGGTCATAATTATGTATCTAGCACTAAATATAATTATAATGATGTAACAACTATAGTTTTTTTTTGTGATACCAGGTCAAAAAAACAAGATTACATCGTAATTGAATTACTGTGATTAGTAAAAAATATAAAAATAGATCGAAGTTTGATTTATGTTTAGTTAATTAATTCAAAGTGTTGGGCCGCAGGCACGCCGCCATAACTTTTAAATTATGGAGTAAAATGTTCTACAAAACGACGGAACGGGTTTTCTAATGTATCATATTATACATAAATTGTGGTTCAGACGTAGTCTTAATTAGTTTTTTTGTAAAAAGCGATCGTATAGTGAAGGTGTGAACTTAAACGTTGATGGCTGTGTTTGTGATGATGTTTCAAGACTATCTACAGTTGCCACCACGGATCTTGAACATTTGCGCAGAAGTCAAATATTCAGTCTCTTTAGTGGTGCGAAGTGCGACGCGGGGGCGGGAAGTGTCAGTAATTGGCTGGCCGCGCCATCGCGTCATAGACGTCACTCCTCATTCGTTCACTGCGTTGCTGCATGCATCTAACAACGAAGACGATTGGCTCGCCAATGTATGGAATGCGCAAAGCGATCCCCACTCTGACGCCGAGCGTTCAAGATCCGTGATGGCAACTGTACTTATAGAACCAACATACCTTGTTTTTGGACAGGGAAATCATCCAATGTCTTCTCCCACTCTAGGGTGGAGCGAGAAGGCGTGTCAGACTTTTACTGATTAAAGCCACATCTATTTTTTTTATCAGATATAAACTAGCGCTTGACTGCGATGCCTCCTGATGGTAAGCAGTGATGCAATCGTTGATGGTGAGGCGCACTAGTTTATTAAGAGCCTATAGTAGATACACTCTAGCCTTGAAGACACCCAAATTATAATCGGACGGGAAGACCGCAGCAGGCAAATTGTTCCAGTCCTTCAACGTACACGGTATAAACGACGAGGCGAAACGCTTAGTCCAGACCGTAGAGGTTTCAACAACATATGGGTGGATACTCGTCGTACATTGGGTTGTCCGATGGTAGAATTGAGATGGCGGAATCAATTCATGCAATTCCTGCGCACACTCTCCAAAAGGCATCCTGTAAAACACCGAAAGGCTGGCTACCCTACGCCTGTGCTCAAGGCTTTGAAGGTTTGTTCGGTTTAACAGAAGTTCGACTCTAACATAGCCAAGAAAAGGTAGACTATTTGTAGTCACCAGCTTTCACAAATCATCCTCTACCAATCATTTTTCACACAGTCCAAGTCGTTTCTCTGGTCTAAGGTATCTTACAATATATAAAGAATATTAATAACTAATAATCATCTTCACCTATTGTCCGTCACAAAGCATCTAACATTAAAAGACTTAATTAAATACCGTCAACGTGCGTAGGGTTGCCCATTCCATCATTGGAACACCAGACGTACGGCGATGCACCACCGGTACATGGAGGACATCCCACCCTACGCAAATGTTTTGGGAACACACTCATTGTGCGTACAGCTAAGGAGCGGTATTCCCGCCCGGAGTCTGTGTTTCCTGGGGATATTTAAGTCAAGAGTGAATAGGTTACTTCTAGGCAAGCTTGCTCCATCGTCGACCGCATCGTCGCTTTCCATTAGGTGAGATAAAATATAGATATAAAAAAGGGGTTGCTCCGAGGATTGTTCGAAAGATTCACCGCGACCTTAGAATGCAAAAGGCCACTGAAGAAACACAGGCGGCTTTTAAGTCAGTTAATCTAATTCTTCCTCTAGCTCTAGCTCCATTGCGAGCGAGAGAAGTTATTTTCTGATTCACGGCGACTGAGTTGTTTCGGCGCTGCACTTCGACATGCCGTGATGACTCTTGTCGTGTATGAGTGCAATTTAAGGACTGCTGCCTCCCATTCTTACGATGGTACGTTAACTTCTCTGTTAAGAAGGTACGCCTCTTTACAAGATGCAGTATCTCCGCCTCCTAGTGGACTACAATTTTTGGGACCATTCCAGTTTGCGAGAGAATATCCTATCCCAGTTTTGACATGCTTTGTATTTTACCACTGACTTTGATTTTTACTGAGAAAAAAAGACATTGAAAGACGTCCACTGCTGAACATAAGTGTCGCCACAACATACGGATTCCCGCGTCATCGGTCCACCTTGTCGTAGGTCCATCTATTATTAGTATTTATTATAATTATTTCATAGTAGGTTAGTTGTTACGATTCGGTCTAAGCCCTGGATAAACACACATGTACCTATATCATTTTAAAAGTAGCCTCTACCCTTTTTACCCAAAAGTCCGACTACACTGTCTGTTCAGTTCGGTGTCAGTTTTAGGAGCTGACAACCCTAATCGCGGCTCACAAAACCCGCCATCTTGGTTAGAGGTGCTCATAAAAGGAGTCGAGTAATTAGATGATTTTTAAAACAAAACTAAGCTATGTCGAATGTATTAAAAGCGTCCGACTAAGCTTTCAATATGATGTCTAATGAATGCCGCGGGCTTTTTTATTTTTGTTTGATTCTTTAGATTTTGAGGAGGTGGATAAGAACTTGTCTTATTTCGATGTTTTATGTAGATTGGTTTTAGAGGCATACGAACTTTGATTTTATGTACCTAAGTATAGTTAAAAGCAAGCTATTGAGCTTTCTGAAAAAACTACACTTTAAGCTAACGTAATTAAACAGGAGAGCAGTGTTGGCCGAGTGGTAACGGCCCCGACTTACGAGTTGTAGGTCGCGGGTTCGAACCCAGCCAGGCGCTTTACTTTGTGTAATTTATTTCATCACCACTGCTCTCAAAACGGTGAAGGAAAACATCGTGAGGAAACCGGCATATTCTAGAACCAAAAATTCGAATACATGTGACATTCACCAACACGCACTGGGCCCGCGTGGTGGATTACGGCCCATTCCCTCTCCTAGAGAGGAGGCTTGAGTCCCAACAGTGGGAACATTAAAAAGGCTGGTGATGACGATGATGAATTAAACTTACAAGTGATTTTTTTTTGCCCAATACCTACCTATATGATCGAAATATATGCTACTTTTTCTTTTTTTTTTTTGAGTTGCAATTTTACGTAGATTGCTTTTGGAGGCATATGGATTTTGATTCTGACTAAGTAATTAAGTATAGTTAAAAGCATGCTAATAAGCTCTCTGAAAAATCTAGGTACACTTTATGCTAACACAATTTAACTTCCGCAAGTTTTTTTTTACCCGATCGAAATATGCTACTTTTTCTTTATTTTGGGTTGCGAATCATCAAGTTTTTACATTTTATGTATAGTTTTTATTTAACAATAAAATCATTTTTATGTTTATTCAAGTGCGGTCTACCTACCTAAGTAGACTTAAGATATTACCACATGGATTCAATTTTATAACTGACACAACAATCCTTTTAAGTTTAATTGATTTTAACTTAACCCAGTTTGAGTTTATCAATGTTTAACATCTAAATACATACCTAGATAACACAGATATATTTGTGCAGTATTTTGATTGCAAATATTGATGAGTTTAACAAATCGAAATCTGATTCTATTATCAGTTTTATAATTTAATCAAGTAAAAAGTACTTTGATGGCCGAACATTACAATATTTATTTACACTAATATTTAAAGATTTGAGTGTCCATGGAATTTCTTGCACGTTCTTCTCCATAGAGACCTACTCTTTGGAACGTGCAATTTAGCTTCACTTGTTTGACTGACCGACATTTTGACAATTCAAAAGTGCATGTAACTCTCAGGTCTATTTGAAATAAACGTTTCTGATTTCTGACCGGCTAGTCATTTTAATCAAACTTCTTATCCAGTCTTTGTTTAATCTTATAAATTCGTGGTCAAGGCAGTGACGTCGGCATATTTTTTCTTATCGATAAAAAACATCTCTCGGTGGGTTTAATATCGATATCGGGTTAAATAATTTGAGCTTCGAAGCCGTTTTTGCTGTGCATGGCTGAGAACCTAATCGATGTTCCAAGCACAAAGAATTGGTTTATTGTTAGACTAGGAAGTAGAAAGAAACTTTTTATTAGATGTAGGTACTGGTATGACTTTGTAATTTTTGGACAACACTACCTTCTGTCAGCGGCTCCGTCTGCGTGAACGTCGATTATATTGTTTGGGACAATTCAAAAAGGGTACATTCTCCCGGGAAAAAGAAGTTAAAGTATACTATTTATTTATTTATAAATTACCAAAGCATATAGCAAGCTAACAATCTACGATACACACATTTATCATTTTTTTTTACTGCTATATATAGTATAGATATATATAGTATATAATAAATCCGTAGAAGTTTTCAGTTGTGCGCGAATCACGTAAAATATAATAAATCAACTTTTGAACAATTGTGTAACTTAATAATTGATAATTACCTACTTAGGTTTTGTTTCATCGCACATGTCCTATTTCCATCCTACTCGTGTGCCAAATTTCATTAAAATCCATTAAAGTGTTTTATGTATGTATAGTAAACAATGAAGATAAGTAGGTAATCAGGGTCGTCCTTCGTTGACTGTACACACACTTACATTCATACAAACTTCAAATATTAATTGATAAAAATCTCTAAATCATCATCACCATCATTTCAGCCGAAAGACGTCCACCGTTGGACATGGGCCTCCCCCAAGTGTCGCCATAACGACCAGCACCCCTAGCCAAGTTGATAATCTGCAATCGTTAACGCTAGTCGAAAAGTAATCAAATGTATGGGAATGACATCATCTCAACGTTAATTCACGTGGTCGGAACAAACGAATAGAAAATTCGTAGCCAAGTTCACATCGATCAAAATGATAGAATGAATTCTACATCCTTAGATAAACAAACGCTACATTGTAGAACGAGCGGCCGACTCAGGCGCGTCAACATGGCTACCCACTTATCGTTGCTGACACCGAAGCGTTACCGATTGGAGAACGGAATTCGACAGGATACGGTTGTAACTTGGCTAGGGGAGCAGTTCCCTTCGTCTCACATCGATCTTATTCCCGCGACCCTCACCAGGTCATCGGCCCACCTTGTGGGAGGTCTTCCAACGCTGCATTTTCAGTGATCGTCACTTCAGAACCTTTCGTCCCTACCGACTATCTGTTCTGCGAGCAATATGCTCTGCCCATTGGCGATTAAAATCTCTATATACTTACGTTTAATTAAATGTGTAAATCAAAATGCCACTTTTCTTATAAGTAAAAACTTCACCAAGTGCAGTCTAGATCTTCGACTAGAGTTACATAATAAACAGAAGCCCTAACACGGCCATTCGAAGCGTGAACATTACAAGCCGGCCTAATATCGTAACCCGCGCTAGAAAGCGGCGGGACCGATAGCGCTTTCCTTTTATAGGGTTTTACCCCGGGTTTTGAAGGGCTAGGATATTTTAATTCAATTAAAAACCCCCATGGTTTTGCTGGATAGTTTTTTAGCTAACCTTCTCGAGGGAAACCCATTCATTGACTATCCCAAAAAAATATCTGGGTTTTTACAGTCGAATACAAAAAGCGCTAACAATCGGCTATCCCATTCTGAAAGGGAAACCCCTTCGTAAGCGCTAACCAATATATTAATTCAAGCGAGTTTGAACCGTATTTTTAGCACAATAAGAGCGATCTGAAGCCAGCAGCAGCACGTGCAGACGAATTCGGCAACTCTAAGGCACACAAAGATAAGCCTACCGATCACCGCGTTATGCTAAAATATAACTTATGATCTTTCTTTTAAAATCTATCGTGTGCCGTGCGTCGTGTCAGTGAGTGCAGCGTTGGCGCAGCGCGTGTTTGTGTGCATGATGTTGTGTTTGTTTACTACATACTAATACGTCACGGGCACGGTAATAATATGATATTATTATAGCTATATAATAGCCAAGAAAAGATGCAGTGCATAGATATTTTCAGTATGACGAGACAAATAATTCCAACAAATAAATAAAAAGTACCGTAACTGACCATAACTAAAAAGTGTAAAATAAATAACTTAAATTTCGGAAGTCGGTGTTTCTATAATAGTTTTGTCCCTTCGTTATTTAACATCGACTTCCGAAATTTAAATTATTTTGTACTTTTCAGTGAACATTGAAGTCGGCAAAGATTTTATTTATCCTAGAAGTCGGTTATATTTTTTTTTTTTTTGTAAAAAGTTTTTTTCGATATTTACAGACTATTTTATTTAGAACTTTTTGATTACGTTCTTGGATAAATACTCTATAAATAAATGCTCAATATTTTATAATCTATACGGACCGGCGCGTTCGCTTGTTGTTTAACCGTAATGGCGCGAAATCACGCGCGATTTGAGTGGGGTCTCTGTCTGCATATGTAACGGTATAATATAATACCTAGGTCGGAATGTGAATGTGACGTGCATTATTAATAATGCTTAAAAATATATCAAAATGAATAAGTTACGGTTTTATAATAGATACCTAAGTACCTAGTAATAGTAGTAGTAATAGCAGTATTAATAGCTTGATGTAGAATAGTACCTAATGATATTTCATTACTATTTTAATATTTATTTACCCAACTTTATAGCGAAACGAATACGTATTGCCTCGTCGTCAGACGTTTTTGAATTTGAGAAAGCGAGAGGTATCATCGGCAACAGTTCCGCAAGTCCACCTTAAGTAGGTACAACAATTGTATAGGAAGGCTCACGGTTCGTTCACCAAATTTTGGGTTTTGGCCAATAGGCTGGCACAAAGCGTATTTTAGTTGTGTGCGTATTAATATAATGATGTACTAGCTGTGCCCGCGACTTCGTTCGCGTGGACTATGCCTCTGTGTATAGAAGTGTGATGCGTACACTAGGTATAGGCTATGCTAACTTGTTTTTAAGATTATTTTTCATGGGTGCGGCCAGCGTGAGCTCTTTATGAATTCGCTAATAAAAAAAACTTTTGAAATGTATAAAGTACCCCTCAGCCAAACTCATTCATCTTATAACGATTCTAATAATCCCAAACACGGTTAGATTACATTAATTTACCTTCTAGCGTCATCATCAGATCAGTTTGATACATCCCCTCCCCTTTTTTTTTTCAGTCAGTCATCGACTACACGTATACAAAGCAATTTTTGTTGTTATGACAGTTTTGCTGTGATCCTATAAGAAGTTCTGTTCCATATCTTCGAAGTTAATGATCAGATCATATCAATATTTCTATGGAACCAACTTGGAAGCATAACCTTTCAATCAAAAAAATAATTTTCAAAATCGGTCAACAATTGACCGAGATATCGGTGAACATACATAAAAAAAAAACATACATTCAGCCGAACATAGAACCTCCTCCATTTCGAAGTCGGTTAAAAATAAGCAAACCATTCCGTTATTCTCTATATAATATATACCCATAAGGTATAGATATTCACAGGATAAAACCTATGAGGTCAAAGAAGAATTCTAGCCTGCCTACTCCTACTTAAAAGGGATAATTGCTGACGGAAAAAAATACCCTTTTATTAAGTGGAAAGCAATAAAGCATTTGGGTTACCCATTAAAGGCTAAGTTAGCGCTTACCCTTACGATTTCGCTTGGGTTTCCTTCTCAATCGGCTTTCCATAGTATTTCGCTAAGTATTCGTACAAGTTTCCTAAATAAAGGGATAGTCGATCGTAAGGGAAACCCCTTCAAAGGGTTTTGAAAATTAATCCGCTCGTCCGGTCCCTGGCGGCGCAGGCGCACACAGTAATCAAATAACTCACAAAAAACATCGAAATCATCAATGTGAGGTGCGGAGAGGCGGGGCTGAGGGTGGCCATGCTTTTACTGTTTTATAAGAACTGGACAGGACTTTTTGAGCATGAGTCACAGCTCAATAATAATCAAATTAGAAACACACGCCTACAATCACTGACGCGTCTGCACAAATTGGGTTGTCGACGTTTTGTTATTATCTGTATCAAAAAGTAACAGGTCTTCTCTATCTGGCAGAATTTTTTGATGCTCCCAAATTTATTTGGCATATGAAAACTTGTTTCAAATACTTACTCAAAAGATTAATATTCTGCAATATGGTTACTTATTATTGTGTGTTATAATAAAATAGGAATTTTAATACCTATCTGTTCCATTTGCGCATTTGTGTTACTTTTTTGATGTACAATAAAGTTTATTCTATTTTATTATTATCCATATGTGTGAATTACAACACAGACCGGTAAAAAATTGTATCAGTGTCCTTCGTAATCCTGATTTTCCACGTCAACACGTCGCATCATGGCGACTCTAGTCCGGGGCGGGCTGCGTGCTGTTCCAGCCGACTTCTCGGAACTAGGAGGCCATTGTAAAAAATATAGAAATACATTCTTATTCCTTTCTTGATAGGTGTAAAGTTAATTTACACTTTTTATTGTATCGTATAATCAAAACTCTCTAATTATTTTTTTTTTGTTATTTCGCAACTCTGTTTATTATTTTTTATTGTAATGCATACCTATAAAAGAATTATTTGACTGACCTGTTGGTCTAGTGGTTAGTGGCCCTGACTGCTGCTACGCCGGAGGTCGTGGGTTCGATTCCCACCGAGGACAAATGTTTATGTGTTGAGCACGATCACTTGTTCTGTGTCTGGGTGTAATTTGTTTATACCTATGTATGTATTTAGAAATATATGTATGTTTATCAGCTGTCTAGTACTCATAACACAAGCTCTGCTTAGCTTGAGGCTAGAAGGCGTTGTGTGATAGTTGTGGAACATAAAAAAAAAAAATTGATACCTACTTAAATAGGCATTTAATCTATGTGTGGTCGCTATATACTTTCGCATCTCGGCACCCATGAATTTATTTCCGACGCCTACGAAAAATTCATATTTAGCTCTGAATTTTTCTTCGGGAAGATACCGAGATACAACTAAACTCTCTATGCGTGGCTTGAGGAATGTTTTTGCCCACTTGTGGGATAACGCAGCCTGACAGTAAACCAGTAACCCCATGGCCTGTTTTTTTATAACAAAATCTAAGTTTTGTTATAGCAAAATATATCGAAAATACGAGAAAATGTTTGGCCTAGAGGTAAAAACCTCTGTCGATAGAATTACCTCTCCTACCGTAACAAAAGCTTTCTTATATAACAGACCAACACAATAGCAGCACATCAAAAATGATAACTCACAAAAAATCTTCACACATTTTATAAAATCAAAAACTGGCTGAATCGAAACGCACCGTCCGAGACATCAACTCGAAAAAAAAAGAAATAAAAAAAAAAACAAAATGGCCGGTCGCTTTGTGGCGGGCCGACATTACCGAGTCCATTACGATCGTCGTAATTACGAGTCATTAGAGGTGGCCCGCTCGCCGCTCCCGACCAGAGACTATTACGAGCAACAAGATATTGCCTTTTAATATCTCTGTATTGCCATCCTTGTGGTGCATTTGATTGTTTGACGAAATAAAAAAGTTGGATGTGAAGATGAATTTATTGTTGTGATGAAAATTATGTAAATGATGTGAAGGTTTCATTGTTGTTGTTCTTGTTTTTACTATTCTAGAATTGTATTTTTTTTAACATTCTTTCGAATGATACCTACCACCGGAATAGAGATTTGCAGGATTGATCGAAAGCGTTAACTGCCCTGGAACGCAAAAGATATACCTAACTGAAGGAACAGCGCTCCATCTAGAGCGGGAACTCAAAACTATTTATTTCATATCCTCCTACATAGTCACTGACAAAACTTCAGAAGCTAGCGCACTGTTCCAAATGGTCGTTTCCTATGGAGAAGAACCGGCAAGAAACTCTTTAGGATGTTGATTACTTCCCACCTATAAAAAAGCCTCATTTTATACCCATTGTAACCTAGACTGAACGAGCACATCGAAATATTACATGAAGATGCAAATTAACAAGAAATACACACACAAAACCAAACCTTTTGAAGTTTAAAATAATTTAATAAACAGCGCCGGAAATTACCGAGTGAATTTTAATGCCCAATCTTTTGATTTCACTGATAGTGCCGTCATTCGATTTTCTTTTCTGAATACTCGTAAAGATTAATCCGTAGATAATCCTTAATTTTTCCATGAAAACATTCGCGTTCTTCACTATAAAAATAATATAAAACTTCTTTTAAATACACTGCTCTCAAAACGGTGAAGAAAAACATCGTGAGGAAACCAGCATGTCATAGAACAAAAAATTCGAAGACATTCACCAAGTTACATTCACCAACCCGCACTGAGCCCGCGTGGTGGATTACAGTCCATTCCCTTTCCTTGAGAGGAGGCCTAATTCCCAGCAGTGGGATCATTAAAAAGTCTGATTATGCTATGCTACTTTTAAATAACAAGAATTATTTTAATAGCGTCTACTGGTTTAATAAGTCAGCGCTATGTTGCTCTGACATTTAAACGACCCAATAATTGCCCTGAAAATGGTTCAATACAAAAACAGAAGGGTCCATCCATACAAAAAGTATATAATTCCATACAAAAATATCCCACGCAAGCCAAGATACCTTTTATTGTTATTATGTGTCATCAAAATAAGCAAAACTTTGGCGTCACTAAAAAAATAATTAGTGTCGCGTCTCTGGCTTGCCGACAGAGAGGTGTTTTACATGTCACGAGACGATTGCGATGCGACAAAGTAAAGTAAAAGACAAAATATTTTACACCTAGTTATTGGTTAGCCTTCGACTAACTACAAACCAGTAGGTACCCCTAGCCAAGTTGCTAATCTGCAATAGCTAACGCTAGTAGAAAGCACAAAATAGATAGGTACAGAAGTCAATCTACATAAAAAGCGCGCTCGACCAACGCACACATAGACACCGCTCACGGACACAATATCTCGGAGCGCCTCGGCACACTCGTCGAACAGTTTCGGCTCAAACGCTCATTATGTGCGTCCACCGAGCGCGTAGGTATAAAAAGTGAAGTAGTTATAGATGTTTTATCTCACGAGCGCGGGTGCGCCATACTTGTGTGGGTAAATGTACATGCACATTGTCTTTGTTTGCGTACGCTCGGGAGCGCTCAGTTTCGGCCGAGTCGCCGGCTGAGTCAGTAGTGTTACACAGTTCGCGCCAAAATTATTTGACTAATACCGTCAGCATGGAAGGTACGAGTAAACGAAGAAAAGTCGTTCGCAGTGAGGTAAGGCAAATTAATGTTTATGTTTGGTGTGTATTTACGTTGTGTATTGAGTTAGTTAAATAAACGTGATTTTAATAATCTATTGTTTATTTTAGGGTCGTCAAATAATTGCAAATGTTTATCATTTTCTCAAAGAAGAATATGAATTCACTGAATTGCATCGAGAACCAAATTGTGATGTATCACATTTGCGTAATATTAGGTACAAAGCGCACTGCATCAGCGACGGGAGTTAGTGGACGAACATTGCAGAAAATATTAAAAGAAGAACGAGACATGTCTAATGAAAGAGATGTAGCTAGCACATCTTTGAAATTCATTTCACCAATGAAAAACCGAAGAAAGAGAGAAATGTGGAACAAAATATAGGTAACCAGTACAGAAAAACTTATCGAAGAAAGTATTGAAAATATAACGAGAGACACATGGCGTAATACATGCAATAGTGTAATTAAGAAAGAAACTGAATATATGAAATATTTTAACACTGATTTTAAATTAATAATCAATTTACAAGATGACAGTGACGACAAAACTGACTCTGAAGAAGAGTCAAGTTATGATTCTGATTGAAATAATATTTTATTAATATTAAAAATTAGTGTCAAAATAAATATGTAATTAAAAAATAAAAAATAAATATTTATGAGTATAAGCTTTTATTTTATTATTAATTTTCATTTTGCGATTACCAGTTTTGGTATCAAGAAGTAATTTAAAACCACACTATATAATACCTTTATTATTTTGTTCATAAACAATGAATGAGCTTGCTAACGCTACTTGTAGTTACGCACACAAGCGCGCGTGTCTATACGCACTACAACTACAACTATGGCTCACCCGCGCTCGTGAGATAAAAGAACTGTACAGGAGACTGTCTTCTGTACCTGTCTATTTTTTATGTAGAAAGCTTCAAATGTACGGGAATGACGTGTAAAATACATATTTTTTTTTTTTTTTCAAATTTCAAATCCCCTTTGTTTACGAATAAAACAGTATTGTAAACTACGTTTATTTGGAAAAGAGCACCTTAAGTAGCACTGTGTCTAGTGCATCATGAGTTCTTGACTATTGCCTATCGTAGTTAATATTTGCGTAGAACAGAGGCCCTACCACGACTTCTTAACGCGATCCAATTGACGACCTAAACTGAATTGTTAAAGGGATGGAGCTATTTAAGGTGTATAGTTCCATCTCTCTTTCTCGTTCGTTTCTCTGTGGTAGGCCCCAGCACCGGTTTGACATAGCATAGCCACGAAAGTAGTCTATGTCACTCAGGAATAAGCAGCTTTCTATCGGTGAAAAAATTTTAGCAATCGCACCAGTACTTCCAGAGATTACCTCCTACAAACAAAAACCGGCCAAGAGCGTGTCGGGCCACGCTCAGTGTAGGGTTCCGTAGTTTCCCGTCCGTCAAAATAAGTGTACCCACTAATGAGTTTAAAAAAATGCTTGCATATACGATTATACTACAAACTTAGTCCAGAAATTATTTTGTACAACCGTTTTGTCTTTTTTGTACAAAAACTGTTCTTTCCATCAAGTTCAAAATAATTTTCCTAGAAAGTCCTTATAAAGTTCTACTTTTCAGAATTTTTTCATATTTTCTAAACTTATGGTTCAAAAGTTAGAGGGGGGGGACACATTGTTTTTTGTTTTTTTTGCGATTATTTCCGAAATTATTGACATTATCAAAAAATGATTTTAGTAAACCCCTATTCATTTTTAAATACCTATCCAACAATATATCACACGTTAGGGTTGAAATTAAAAAAATAATCACTTCCTACTTTACATATAGGGGGGCTACCCTAATAAAACATTTTTTTCCAATTTTTATTTTACCACTTTGTCGGCGTGATTGATATACATATTGGTACCAAATTTCAGCTTTCTAGTGCTAACGGTCCCAAAGATTAAGCGAGGACGGACAGACGGACAGACAGACATGGCGAAACTATAAGGGTTCCTGGTTGACTACGGAACCCTAAAAAAACAAACTGTACCTCTTTATTATATTAGTGTAGATTAATATTCGTGTATCATTTCACGTGCCGCAGTCGTCACGTGACGCAAAAACAAGCCTTGATTATAGGTGTAATTTAGTTGGAGGACGCAAGTTTTTTGTGTCACGAACATTGTCATTCCGCCGGGATTTCCGACGAAATAGATAAACGCTACGTTTTTGTACATAGATGACATTTTTGAGTACCCATAATGATGGGTTGAATCTTTTGAAATTGGGCCCTTAAACACCGAGATATGTGCGGTCAACGGAACAAAAAGTCGAAAAAGGTTAATGTTCTAGATGCTTTATTTAATAGTTAAATTCGAGCTTTGTTCTGTGGAGAATCTAAAACCATTGTAAAATAATAAACTGGTTACCTTAATATTAGCTGTAAGAAATTCTTGTAAACTTTTCTATAGAAACGATTTTTTCTTATTGTTGATAGGCTCGCGTTTGACCACTATCTCACCTGGTGGTAAGCGATGATGTGGTCGACGATGAAGCACGCTTGCCTAGAAGTAACCTATTCACTCTTGACTTGTAGCTACATATCAAGTAACATAGACTTCAGCAGAAAATTCCATTCGACAGCACCTTACGCACAATGTATGTGTTAGTGTTACCAAAACGTTTTGTTTTCGGCCTTTGGGCTCCCACATAAAACTGAGATCCAATGCGATACGACGCCGCATCGCAGTGGTCGAACGGACGATTGGCTGCTGCGCAGTGTGTCGTGGGTTCGATTCCAGCACGGAATAAATATTTGTGTATCCTACAGATAGTTGTGTTGTGTATGAAGGTGTTTTTAATATCGTGCGGTTTTGATCACGCACGCGGGATTGCTCCGCACGCGTAACCTCCGCAAATATCTATTTCATACAAGTTTAAATTTATTGTAATGCGTGAAATACACACGCGTGACGTGTTTTTTGCATTGTGCAATTTTCTGCATGCGGAGCAATAGGCTAGTTGCCGTAAAAAAATGTAATTAGTCCGTGTTTTAGATTATTCAAAAATAAGGGACACATATTTTTTATTTGTAAATTAAACCAAAAATAACAAAAATATAGCCCATTAAAGTTACGTGTAACGTCACGCTATATCTTCGTTAATTTTTGTTTAATCGAAACAAAAAAAAAAATAAGTGTCCAATATTTTTTTATTATCTAAAATACGGACCAAATAAAATGTAATTATTTTAACTACCCTATTCCGCATGCGTGATGAAATTCGCATGATATTAAAAACACCCTGAGAGTTTTACATGTTTGTGAACCGATACAAAAGTAATTCCTAGGACAATGTTTAAAAAAAAAGTTTGTACCTACTATACTTAAAAGGAAACTCAAAAATCTCATTTAAAATAACTTATTAATATAGTACTTATAGTAGCTATAACATCGGTCATCTACAACTTGCGGAACAGGTTTCCGTCCATCGAAGCATGACTTAGCCGTAATCGAATCAATGGTATACCACAGTGCTGTCGTCTCGAGATAAAATGCTAGATAGCATCTGTACAGATCAGGGATGTTACGGATTTGAAATTTCGGATCTGGATAGGAATACAGATATTAAGAATATAGTACATTTTGATACAAGTGGAGCAGGTTTGTCGTTGCGACCAAGGCGGAATTCGGCGCTGCATAGCGCCCAACCTGATACGATAAATGATATTTATATTGCAAATAAGTTTTTTAAAAACACTTTTACTTTTACACGTCAATTTTTTTCGTCAATTTAAACTAGATAAAGCCGGTGTTTCCTAGCTAACTACCCTGAGAAGAAACACTGAAACAAACTCAGGGGTCAAAGTCTCTTTTAAAAGTCCAAACAGCAAACATGTAATGGTCAAACCATATGAGAACCATGCAGCAATCTGCATGGTTCTCATATGGTTTGAAACTTCAATAAGTTTGAGATGGTCTTTTGAAGAAAGAACCACACAGTTCTGACCTGTCCAGTCAGTGCAAGCATTTGTCAGTATGCGTGTAGCTCAACTCAGGACTACTAAGGAGCTCAACTTAGCTTAGATAAATATAATAAATGGTGGCGAGAGCGAGTGCACTTGCCACTTTTCTGCACCAGAGCGGAAAATTGTCTTTACAGTAAAACACAAATTGCAAAGTTTGACTTTTATTTCTAGTCTTAATTATCATTCTAGCTTCTGTTTCTCCATACAAACCTTGGTCCCCACTTCTCCCCATAGTCAAAAAAAGTGTCTCAATCGGTCAGTCAAAAAAAGTCAGTCTCCCAAATTTTACGTTCCTAGCCCCCAGTCGTTTTGGCTGTACGTTGTCAATACGTCAGTCAGTCAGTTTCTCCTTATATAGCTATATATATAGATAGATATTATATTTATTTATTTATTTATTTAACTATTTATGTACCAGGGACCGTACAACCCCGGTTAAGAGTTAAGTCTTTGGAAGGGTAACCCATTTATGAGGTTACCTTTATCATGATGTAACCCCGTGAATGGGTTTTAAGCTCGAACCCATTAAAAGGGTTACCTTTATCATGATGTAACCCCGTGAATGGGTTTTAAGCTCAAACCCATTAAAAAGGTTACCTTTATCATGATGTAACCCCGTGAATGGGTTTTATGCTCGAACCCATTAAAAGGGCTACCTTTATCATGATGTAACCCCGTGAATGGGTTTTAAGCTCGAACCCATTAAAAGGGTTACCTATTCAATATGGGTAACCCATTGAATGGGTTCTATACTTGAAACCCAGTGTTAGGGTTACCCTTATCGAGATAACCCTTATAGGTAAGGGTTTTCTTCGGGTTACCGTATTATTATGGTTATTCAATAAATTTATGCTCAGTAGGTGCGAGTTTCACTAGACATTGAAGACTTGTAGACGAAGCACGTGTTTTTATAATATTTAGATTTTAGACAAGTACTCTCATATTAAGGTGTGTGTCCTGAACTCCCGTATTTACGATAATTGTTATCTCGTGTGACCCGTGTTAGCCGTGTTATCGTAGTCAATTGAATGAGCAATGGGTAAGTAAAAATTTTGTATGTCTTTTATTGGAACGGAACGAATTCAAAGACGGAAAAAATTCTCACGAAAAATTGTACCGACACTTTTACTGTCAAAATATAAATCCAAGATGGCGGCTGCAAGAAATTATCAACTTTTTCGTCATGGGTGTCGTTTTCATGGTTTTCGAGGGTGTTGAAACCGATGGTACTGTCAAAATATAAATCCAAGATGGCGGCTGCAAGAAATTATCAAATTTTTCGTCATGGGTGTCGTTTTCATGATTTTCGAGGGTGTTGAAACCGATGGTACTGTCAAAATGTAAATCCAAGATGGCGGCTGCAAGAAATTATCAACTTTTTCGTCATGAGTGTCGTTTTCATGGTTTTCGAGGGTGTTGAAACCGATAGTACTGTCAAAATGTAAATCCAAGATGGCGGCTGCAAGAAATCATAAAATTTTTCGTCATGGGTGTCGTTTTCATGGTTTTCGAGGGTGTTGAAACCGATAGTACTGTCAAAATGTAAATCCAAGATGGCGGCTGCAAGAAATTATCAACTTTTTCGTCATGGGTGTCGTTTTCATGGTTTTCGAGGGTGTTGAAACCGATGGTACTGTCAAAATATAAATCCAAGATGGCGGCTGCAAGAAATTATCAAATTTTTCGTCATGGGTGTCGTTTTCATGATTTTCGAGGGTGTTAAAACCGATGGTACTGTCAAAATGTAAATCCAAGATGGCGGCTGCAAGAAATTATCAACTTTTTCGTCATGAGTGTCGTTTTCATGGTTTTCGAGGGTGTTGAAACCGATAGTACTGTCAAAATGTAAATCCAAGATGGCGGCTGCAAGAAATCATAAAATTTTTCGTCATGGGTGTCGTTTTCATGGTTTTCGAGGGTGTTGAAACCGATAGTACTGTCAAAATGTAAATCCAAGATGGCGGCTGCAAGAAATTATCAACTTTTTCGTCATGCGTGTCGTTTTCATGGTTTTCGAGGGTGTTGAAACCGATGGTACTGTCAAAATATAAATCCAAGATGGCGGCTGCAAAAAATTATCAAATTTTTCGTCATGGGTGTCGTTTTCATGATTTATCGAGGGTGTTGAAACCGATGGTACTGTCAAAATGTAAATCCAAGATGGCGGCTGCAAGAAATTATCAACTTTTTCGTCATGAGTGTCGTTTTCATGGTTTTCGAGGGTGTTGAAACCGATAGTACTGTCAAAATGTAAATCCAAGATGGCGGCTGCAAGAAATCATAAAATTTTTCGTCATGGGTGTCGTTTTCATGGTTTTCGAGGGTGTTGAAACCGATAGTACTGTCAAAATGTAAATCCAAGATGGCGGCTGCAAGAAATTATCAACTTTTTCGTCATGGGTGTCGTTTTCATGGTTTTCGAGGGTGTTGAAACCGATGGTACTGTCAAAATATAAATCCAAGATGGCGGCTGCAAGAAATTATCAAATTTTTCGTCATGGGTGTCGTTTTCATGATTTTCGAGGGTGTTAAAACCGATGGTACTGTCAAAATGTAAATCCAAGATGGCGGCTGCAAGAAATTATCAACTTTTTCGTCATGAGTGTCGTTTTCATGGTTTTCGAGGGTGTTGAAACCGATAGTACTGTCAAAATGTAAATCCAAGATGGCGGCTGCAAGAAATCATAAAATTTTTCGTCATGGGTGTCGTTTTCATGGTTTTCGAGGGTGTTGAAACCGATAGTACTGTCAAAATGTAAATCCAAGATGGCGGCTGCAAGAAATTATCAACTTTTTCGTCATGAGTGTCGTTTTCATGGTTTTCGAGGGTGTTGAAACCGATAGTACTGTCAAAATGTAAATCCAAGATGGCGGCTGCAAGAAATTATCAACTTTTTCGTCATGGGTGTCGTTTTCATGGTTTTCGAGGGTGTTGAAACCGATGGTACTGTCAAAATGTAAATCCAAGATAGCGACTGCAACAAATTATCAACTTTTTCGTCATGGGTGTCGTTTTCATGGTTTTCGAGGGTGTTGAAACCGATAGTATTGTCAAAATGTAAATCCAAGATGGCGGCTGCAAGAAATTATCAACTTTTTCGTCATGGGTGTCGTTTTCATGGTTTTCGAGGGTGTTGAGACCGATAGTGCTGTCAAAATGTAAATCCAAGATGGCGGCTGCAAGAAATTATCAACTTTTTCGTCATGGGTGTCGTTTTCATGGTTTTCGAGGGTGTTGAAACCGATGGTACTGTCAAAATATAAATCCAAGATGGCGGCTGCAAGAAATTATCAAATTTTTCGTCATGGGTGTCGTTTTCATGATTTATCGAGGGTGTTGAAACCGATGGTACTGTCAAAATGTAAATCCAAGATGGCGGCTGCAAGAAATTATCAACTTTTTCGTCATGAGTGTCGTTTTCATGGTTTTCGAGGGTGTTGAAACCGATTGTACTGTCAAAATGTAAATCTAAGATGGCGGCTGCAATAAATTATCAACTTTTTCGATATGGGTGTCTTTTTCATGGTTTTCGAGGTTGTTGAAGCCGATAGTGCTGTCAAAATGTAAATCTAAGATGGCGGCTGTCAGAAATTATCAACTTTTTCGTCATGAGTGTCGTTTTCATGGTTTCGAAGATGTTGAAATAGTGCTGTCAAAATGTACATAAAATAGGATAGTATTTTTTAGTTATCTTGTATTGGCTAGACGGAAAAAATTCTCACGAAAAGTTGTAACGATACTTTTTGCTATAGTAAGCTATTGTAAGCCGTGCGGCTTGCGCATGTTTCTCTGTCTGTCTCTCACTCTCTCTCTTATAGAAAGCAAGCCAGAACGGAACTTCGTTCCATCCGGGTGTCCCTTGACACCTCAGTAGTTTTTTTACTTTTGGAGCGTTTATTTCCGAAATTATTGACATTATAAAAAATTATATAGTAGTAAACCCCTATTTATTTTTAAATACCTATCCAACAATGTATCACACGTTAGGGTTGAAATTAAAAAAAAAATTACTTCCCACTTAACATATAGGGGGGCTACCCTAATAAAACATTTTTTTCCAATTTTTATTTTACCACTTTGTCGGCGTGATTGATATACATATTGGTACCAAATTTCAGCTTTCTAGTGCTAACGGTCACGGAGATTAAGCGAGGACGGACAGACAGACATGGCGAAATTATAAGGGTTCCTAGTTGACTACGGAACCCTAAAAGAGAAGAGACAGTAGAGTACTAGGTACCTAACATTTCTTTTCGTAGGTACAGTAAAAAGATATAATACTCGTATGTAGTAGGTCGACAAGTATATAATCAAAGAGTAGGTCCTACGTGGCAAATAAGTTGAAACAAAATGGCCGTCGTTACTATGGTTACGCGCAGCCTCCCGCTGTGTTACTGACCCGAAAAAATCTGTTACTGCGCATAGAAGGACGATCGCCATTTTGCTTCAACTTAAGTAGATACCTAGCTACAACGTAGGAGTCTTTAAGTCGAAAGTGAATAGGTTTCTTCTAGGCAAGCGTGTTCCATCGTCGACCACATCATTGCTTACCATCAAGTGAGATGGTGGTCAAACGCAAGCCTATCATTAATTAAAAAAAAGTACCTATATTGCATGTTTCCTATTCGTTCATCGTTCGCGAACTACACAAGACCACAGGATAGATAGGTACCTAGAGCAGAAGACAATTACATGTACCTACTCGTAGGTAAGTACCTATGTACAGTTGCCATCACGGATCTCGAGTGGTTGCGCAGTAGTCAAATATTCGGTCTCTTTAGTGGTGCGAAGTGAGACGCGGGGGCGGGGAGTGTCAGTAATTGGCTCGCCGCGCCATCGCGTCATAGACGTCACTCCTTATTCGTTCCTTGCGTTTATGCATGTTTCTAACAACAAAGACGATTGACTCGCCAATGTATGAAATGCGCAAAGCGATCCCCACTCTGACGCCGAGCGCTCAAGATCCGTTTTGGCAACTGTACTTCACTTTATACACCTCAGCAATTGTGCTAGGATCGGCGGCGCTCGGGCCGAGCGCGCTCGGGGGCGGCGTATAAATACCTAATATAAATTGTAAAAATATTACATGGCCATAAAGTCATGTACTTGTCTACCTAACTGTTCTGCGTTAAGTACGTAAAAACAATCTATCAAAGTACAACCAAATACCTACACGTCTAACTGGTAGCTTAAAAAACGATAATTCAGCAATTAATGCTGAATTTAAAAAATCGTCCACTAAACAATTAACTTTATTTATGCTTCATTATTTTAGAAAAATTATCGAATTTTGAGTTCATAGCTCAACTACATTTTACCTAAGAATAACGTTTCTTATTGATGTCTACCATATAGGTATTGTTAGATTGATAAATTAGGTACATAACACAAGTACCTACCTATTGTATGGTACAGGTAGGTTTTACGGTGAGGACATGACTCATTATCATATAACAAATAATTAAGTAAATTGTCAGAATAACTAAATATTAGAATATAACCATACCTTTAAGATGTTTCCACATTTGGAACATTTACTTGTATTATTTGAGGCATCATATAAATAATAGCGATGTATAGCGTCTCGTATCGTTATCGGCATTTTTCCGGTTTCAATTGTTCAAAATTCACAAATGCAAAATAAAATCCTAAAAGACGTCCAGCTTCAAAAACAAGTACATCGTACTGTGCGTAGTGTGCGTTTCACTTTTAAGAAGTTCCTTCGCTGTAATGTTGGCAATACGGAAAAACAGTGTTGCTATATTTTGAGCAATGAAATTACTTAAAATTATAGAGATTTACTGATATTTCGTTACTGTTAACAGTATATATATATATATATATTCCACAACTATCACACAACGCCGTCTAGTCTCAAGCTAAGCAGAGCTTGTGTTATGAGTACTAGACAACTGATAAACATACTTATATATTTCTAAATACATACATATTATAGATAAATTACACCCAGACACAGAACAAATTATCGTGCTCATCACACAAACATTTGTCCTGAGTGGGAATCGAACCCACGACCTCCGGCATAGCAGTGAGGGTCACTAACCACTAGACCAACAGGCCAGTCTAATATAAGGTTTTTTAACAGTTCTCATAGAAGGTTTTTTTTTTAACTGTAATAACTATTTTTTGAATAAAATATAGGATGCTGGGCTCCATTTCGATTGCCCTGCAATTCCTTCAAATACCGAAGACGCCACGCCACAAAATCGTACCTCCCCATTTAACATCTCCCTTTTAGACCTGCTTTTTTAAATAAAATCCCATGTCTTATCAAAATAGTTAACAAACAAATTTACATTCACTAATAAATTCGCACTTTCTTATTAATTCTTATTGGAATCTTATTAGTTACTTATCCTATTTTGAACCTTCTGAATAATAAAACGATTTAACAAATGTTTAATTTAATTTGTTTTCACCTATTGTGCCCTACCAAAATAGGTAACAATATTACACGTTCTTAGGAAGCTTTGCCCCTGTACGGTTTATTTACTCGTGTGTCTATATTACATGTAATAATGATAATAAATCTCGTTCTCAGTAGGTACAAACGTAACCACAAAGGCGCCCGCCCCGCCGCTGACGTTTAACGTGTGCTATGCCATTTTGCAACGTATGTCTACCATCGACAGATCATAATTACATTGCTCCAAGTTAAAATGTTACGTTGTTATCGTTTTCAAAAGAGTTCAGTGTAAGAAACCCTTTTGAATGACTTAATTTAAGCCGTTCAAAAGTGTAACCCATATCGTATGGGTTTTTGTTAACCGGTTTAGGAAAACCCTATTGAATAAAGGTTACCTTTATCGTATGGGTTTTAGATTAACTGCTTAGAAAAACCCTATTGAATAAAGGTTACCTTTATCGTATGGGTTTTAGATTAACTGCTTAGAAAAACCCTATCGAATAAAGGTTACCTTTATCGTATGGGTTTTAGATTAACTGCTTAGAAAAACCCTATCGAAAACCCTTTCTATAAAAACCAAAATGATCCTTTGAACCCTTTAAAAGGGTTACCTATATGATAAGGGTTTTTTATTAACTGCTTAGAAAAACCCTATCAAAACCCCTTTAATGGGTAACCAGAACGGTCCCTGTTATGTACACACATGGAAATACAAGAAAAGGAAACAGAAAAAAATAGTACAAAGGTGATGCTTATTTCTAATGAAATCTCTTCCAGCATACCTGCGACAGGAAAGTTGAAGAAAAAAAAGAAGTAGACACCGTGTGTAAAAGTAAAAGGAAAATTAGTACACACAAAATACAAAGTTAACAATGAAATAGTATAAAAAAAAAAATTAAAGATATATATACTGCTATAATTATAAACATACACATAATAAAATAAATATCACACAAATACATACTAAATAATACCTAAAATAAAATAATACATATTATTTATATTATTATAGCTAGGTACATACTTTAAGTCTCGGATATTTTTTTGGTTCGGGTATCCGATAGTTTCGGTTACGATTACGAAGCTGTAAAACATCCCTGGTACAGATTAGGCACACGGAAAGGAAAGTTGCCTGATAGCCATCAGTTTATCTTGCAGCTTAATATTAATCTCTTAATTTATTGATTTCATGCTTTACGATCTTGCTTGCAATTGGGATCGAGTGTCCGAAGATGTTTTTTTTAATAATGTCTTTGGCTTGGATACTAAATCCTTTGAGCCACGTCTTGGTATAAATAGTTACTTTTTTTACCATTAGAATTCGGATGTAACACATTCTAAAAGTTCTAATAGTACGAGTATTTGGCAGCAAATGTGTCGAGTCAGCTTTCAAGTCAAACTTCACTGAGGTAGTAAACTACACTAATATTCTCAGTTCCATTTTACCGAGATGGCGCCTATTTCAATGATTTCACATATTGTCCAGTTATGCAGATACTCGAGATACAAGTCTACATAAATTTCACATCACAATACAGAGTGAATAGATTGCTTCTAGGCAAGCGTGTTCCATCGTCGGCCACATCATCGCTTACCATCAGGTGAGGTTGTGGTCAAACGCGAGCCTATCCATTATAAAAAAAAAAACTGTATCCACTAGAAATTAATTTGCGAATGACTAAAACAGACATTGTACTTCACTCAAAAACATCCCGCCGAAAAATCCTCGAAAATATTTGATGAAATCGCAGTAATTTAATTCCATAGGTTAGTAAGATATTTTTA
This sequence comes from Mythimna ferrago, assembly GCA_910589285.2. Lineage (NCBI taxonomy): Eukaryota > Metazoa > Arthropoda > Insecta > Lepidoptera > Noctuidae > Mythimna > Mythimna ferrago. Next base: position 22,960,976 of record OU342691.1, on the reverse strand, counting down.
GAGGCTAAAAGTGTAGGAAGCCAAAGCTTTTTTTTTTAAGTAACACTCATTCGGAAAAAGCGGATAAACGAATACTGAAAATAAAAAGTAGAAGTGTCAAGTGTCAGCTCTCCACACAATTATATTGCTGTCAAAAAAGGAAAAAAAAACTGTAATCCTTTTTTCTTTCACCAAATTATTAACCCTGCAAGTCTTCCTCTTCACATAACCAATTTATATTTCCTTCGAACAAAACAACTGCCACCGTTCGTATCCTTTAAAAACATATTCACCAATAAAATTAAATTAAACTATAATAAATTAAATAAAACTTTGCAACTCACAAGTCATGAAGACGTTGCGGTGTCCCGAAGGCTTGCCCATGCGCAGGCGGCTCTCTTTGAAGACATGACTACTAGGGCTGCTCCAAGCGATAAACACGTACCTACATATTTTAATTACAACTTAATTATCTCAACTCCAATCATTTTATGCACATATTAATACTTCCTGTTAACTTTTAATGACTCAAATATTTTTTTAAACCGTTCATTATGATAGTAAAAATGCTGGTTTTACGTTGTTCCAATGAAATTAATTATTTACCACGCTGTAATCGTGAATTTAATTCGGTTACTTTACGACCGCTTTGCTTATGTTAAAGTTTATTATTAGTTTTGGTTGTTAATATTAATGTTTATTGTTTTATGAGAAATGTTATATTAGCTTTCTTTTTTTATGAATGCTGCGATAGAATAGAAAGATAGAAAGATAGATAGAAATTAAAGAGTTGAAAGTTGAGTCATTTTATTAGGGTTCCATAGCCAAATGGCAAAAAACGGAACCCTTATAGATTTGTCATGTCTGTTTGTCTGTCTGTCTGTCCGTCCGTATGTCACAGTCACTTTTTTCCGAAACTATAAGAGCTATACTATTGAAACTTTGTAAGTAGATGTATTCTGTGAACCGCATTAAGATTTTCACTCAAAAATAGAAAAAAAGCAATAAATTTTGGGGGTCCCTATACTTAGAACTGAAACTCAAAATTATTGGTCTTCAAAAATGATATTGAGGTTTCTAAAATCATTTTTTTCTAAACTGAATAGTTTGCGCGAGAGACACTTCCAAAGTGGTAAAATGTGTGTGAGAAATTAAAAAAAAATATATGATGTACATTACCATACAAACTGTCAACGAAAATTGGTTTGAACGAGATCTAGTAAGTAGTTTTTTTTTAATACGTCATAAGTCTAAAAAAATACACTATTATTAAAACATCGATCAAACTTACAATGAACTACAAGAACTTTTATATTATGTTACTTGCTGCTACGGAACCCTTCCTAGGCGAGTTCGACTCGCACTTGGCCGGTTTTTTTTATTGGCATCATTATGACTTTTTTCAGATGCCCCAGAATTAGAGTGATGAGTTTTTAAATAGATGTTTTTATGACTGAATAGTTAATAAAGTTTATTGCGACGTTGATAAGTAGGTTCAAATTCTCAGTCCAAAAAATTACACTATTTTAATCAATACCACGACAACCCTATACAATAATTTACAGTGTACCCAACCTTAATACAATGTCAGTCGTCCAAGACGATCGATGTGACAACCCTGAGCTGCATGGAAACAAAAAGTCCCATCCCTGACAGGGCTGATGCACTTCCTATACTTGAGGTACGCTGAGTTACCGTTGGGTACATTGGTAATCAAGCCGTGATGCGTGACTTTAAGGCCCTTACTTCCTTTTATTTCCAAAAAAACAGTGACTTTCTGAAGCCTGCTCCTTGGAACGGCTGGGTTAATTAATAGATTAAATAAATACATATATATATATACCTATTATAAATACAAATATAACATTATCAACATGTGATTTTTTTATGTGATTAATATTTAAGTAATTATGCAAAAAAAATAATAATTTAACAACATAATATTTTTTCACCTTTTTTCTACTCCTTATAAGGCTTTGATCTGTAGAAATATGTTTACACAAAAAAATCTGGTTAAAAAACATAGTATAGGGAAAACGAAACAATACCAGGTTGTTAAATATTTCTTTAAGACAAAAATAATATAAATCGCATAATACTTTTTTTTTTTCAAAATTTTTTAAGTACCTACATGAATCTATAATACTTAAACATATATTTTTTTAAACCTGTCAATTTAGCCGTTACCGAGGAGTAGGCTTCAGAAAGTCACTGTTTTATGGCACTGCTCGGTCGCTAGGGCCTTAAGTAGAACTTGTCTTTTAGTTCGTGACAAGGGACACTCATATGATATAGGATGGGAAATCTGTATTAAATAGGAGATCAGTTCTATTCATCTTTTCATTCATCGTCAGTTAGTTTTTTTTTTCATTGTATGATGTAGGTGGATGAGTAGACTTGAAAAGTTTATATAATTTATATAAAAGATAATGGGCATTTTGGAGCTGTATTAAGTTGTGGCATTCCTTGGGGGAGGCTTTTACCCGAACAGGGTCCATGCATTAAACATTTAGGTAGCTGACAAATTAAAACAAATATATTAAAGTACGTAATAACAAAATAGAATTTATAATAAATTAGAAATCAAATTTATTTAGTGTATTAAATTGTAAATAAGTTCTCAAATTGTGATTGTATATTATCGCTTATTATGTACTATGCAAGGAATAAAAAAAGCTTTATTATTAAAGAAAGAAAAAGAAAAAATGTTTACTTATTTGAATTTCACACACAACTTGTTTTAACCAAAATAAAAAAAGACTAATTTAAAAAAACAAAACAACAAAAAAACAATTATTACAAAACAAAATGATGTAAAATCTATGCGAGGCAAAAAAGGCACTTATCTCAGAACTCGAAAGAAAAAGAAAAGAATTGAAATAAAATAATAATATGACTATTAATTTGTATTTTTTTTTCTTGAGCCTTTGCCCAGCCGTGGGACAGTATAGGCTAATAAAAAAAAAACATATTAAAAAATATGATTAAATATTTAAAAAAAAATTTACTTATGGTATTAAAAAAATATATTTTAAAATTAATTTATTAAATAGATTCTGTAACTAGGCAAATAAAGGGTACTTAATATTACGAGTAATACAGAAGTAAGACTGATAACGTGCAATTTACACAAATATGCACAAAGCACCTATTCTTTTCATTCCGGGAGTGTGTTCCTTTATGATAATTTTCAACAGACACGCGGACGAATCCGCTGGCTGCTGCTAGTAGCTGATAACATATCTATAAAACAAATATATATCTGCAACCACAATTAATTCTCGATAGCTCTACTAAATAGCTAGACATGTACAAACGTGCAGGTGCGCCCGCGTCAAAAGCTCGCCGACGACCGATGCAATCTGGTGTCACGAAGGGAAATGCAAATGTTGCCAATTTAATAAAATATGTCCGCCGTCTTTGTATGTGTGGTCGGTTTTCAAGAAAATGAGGCGTGTGAAAATGTGCAGTGATGTTTTAATTAGTAGATAGATAAATGTAGGATAGAAAGAAAGAAAAATTAAGAAAATAAGCAATAAAGAAAATATTTTATGACCGTTACTAGGATCACACATAGTGTTGCCAGGTGTCCCGATTTGCGCGGGATGTCCCGATTTTCAGGGGTCTGGGGACGCGTCCCGATTTGCGCCTGATCGGGACGCTAAATGTCCCGATTTATCAATAAATTAATTAAAAGCCATCCATTACAATTACATATTACAAAGTAACAAAGCAAGTCTATTCGTATTATTGTCACACATATTAAATGCGTTAACTTAAAATGACACACGGCGACGGCACATCTAGAGTGATTATAGCCCTGGAACGCAACTGAAGAACATGCTTCCACCCTAGAGCGACAGAAGTAGGTAATGGAACGATTTATCACCACAAAAAAAAACGTTTTTTTTTTATTTGTCCCGATTTAAAACCCTAAATCCCGATTTGTATTACCATCAGTCCCGATTTTACTCCAATCGGACCTGGCAACACTAATCACACATGATCTATGTTTAAAGAAGGAGACTGCTGACAGAAGCTAGTCATAAATAAAATAAAGTTACAGTCAATAAAAAACAATTAGTAAGTAGGTACAATGTTATAATGATAGGTAGGTTAATGATAGGTAGGCTATATGATTAGTATAGATTTCGTAGATTTGAATTTCTGATAGTGTAACAGTCGATCCACTTGCTTATTAATTTGAAAATCCGTGAAAATCTGAAAAAGAAACAATGTTACGGATAGGTCATAAGGTGAGATTGTGGGCAAGCACCAGCCAGTCAATAATAAAAAAAAAATACCTAGGTAATTAGCAAAAATATTTTATCAGAAATCAGAAACGTTTATTTCAAATAAATAATTTATTACAGGTGCTTTGGAAATGTCAAAATAGCGGTTAATCAAAAAACTGAACCTAAATTGTACATGTCTTCATTTTAAAACTTTAAAAACATTCATGATTGACGTTAATTACGAAATAGTTGAAAGTAAAACAACACCATTTTACATCAAGAAAAAAGCATAATAAACACTTTTTCACAAAACACTATTTCAAAACCATAAACAATTCTTATAAGAAAAAAAAACAACAACCACTTTGTACCATTACAACAAAAAGCTCAAAAAGCGCAAGAAAATCCGCGTCATGCACTGCAGCGTTGCGCGGCGCATAATTAAATAGCGATAAATGTCAGAGCGATAGCGTGGCAATTTATCGGCGTCCGGCGACTCCTGCGCAGCCCGATAGCCCGACCGCCGAACGCGGCTAGGGTTGCCAGCCTCCCAGCCAAGTTAGGACCGTTTCGCTTCGATTCTCTTGCGTCAAACGCCTCGAGTTGGCCACGTCTCCGATTTATTTGTTCTGATCACGTGACTGAGCGTTGAGATGACGTCAGAACAAAGAAATCGGAGGCGTGGCCAACTCGAGACAAGAGAATCAAAACGAAACGGTCGTAACTTGGCTAGGCAGGCAGGTATACAGATAAGCTACAAACAGTGCTGTAACTACGGCGGTGCCAGCGATCCCTAGGCACAGGATACTGACTAATTTAGGAGTCTTCAAGGCTAGAGTGAATGGGCACTTAATAAACTAGTACACCTCATCATCAACGCGCAGTCATGCACTAGTTTATATTATACTAGCTTTTACCCGCGGCTTTACCTGCGTTCATAAAATATATAGCCTATGTCACGCATGTACGAAATTAATTTCTCTATGAAAACGTAAGCTGAGCGAGTCCAATGACCCGTAGGTAGTAATCGGCGTTGCGTACAAACTACCTACAGGTCATAGGACTCGTTCAGCTGACGTTTTCTTAAAGAAATTAATTTCGTACATGCGTAAATTAATACGAGTTTTGAAAAAAAGGTACTTTATTTTTTAATTTTATCTTTACAAATCGATAGTGTGTCATGTACCGGATCGACCCTCCACGGTTTTAATCCCGTTTAAAATGTAACGATGTATATAGACTAGACACGTGTATCAGGTATCGCATATTTAAAACTAATGTTGAACCTATAAAGTGCTAAGGTATAGTTCTATACTTGGCCACGCCTAGGCCCGTCGGACAACCCTACTCGCTCGCAGGCCGCCCGACGGACGACGAGCGCGACCCACGTCCGCCGCGGTATTTACTTTGATGCGATATTTATGTACTGCTCGTAGAGTCCGTATGAAAGTACATTTTATTATAAAGCTCTTTAGTTTTGTGCACATTCAATTATTTCATTTCTTTTGTTTGAAAGCCGCCGCTGAGTGAATGGGACTCCCCATAGTCACTGGTTTTAGTCCGGGAGGTAACGTTGCATTTTAGGTAGTGTTTTTACGCCGATCGGTTGCTTATGACAGTACGCCATACCTATAACTGATTTTTTTTATTTCTTTTCACCACTTCCGGAACTACCCACACCCGTACCCACCGCTACTTGAATAGCTAACGGTTGATTCACTTATTGGTCCTATAAGATCAACCATCAATGACAATATCAGCCGCCTTACTAGGTATAACTTTTTCATTTGCAACTGTACCTCCCGGACTATTTGATCTGTACTTTGGCTGCGTCAGTTCATACACCCAGCTAGTTAAACTGGCTGCCAAAAAATTGAGGATCATAGCAAAGGTGAGGATGAGGAGACTACGTTACTTCACCGGAACAGCTGCTCAACCTTCATGAAGCACAAGTTCAATCAAGTCGAAGTATGGAGTACTGATCTCATCTTTGGGATGGATCTGCCAAATATCAGCTTGATGCGCTTAATTCGATTGAGAAACGACCCAAGAAAATCATCGGTGATGATGCACTCGTTGAATCAAAACTCAAAAAGCTGGAGCATTGACGCCGAACTTTAAATTTCGGGGAGTGTGCATTCAAATTGCACAATTTAGTTCCGCCCAGCCTGGTCCATTATATTATCGGACCACCAGATTTACGGCGTTGCTCCACCGTTAAATGGTGGACATTCCACCTATACCACAAAATAGATAGGTACAGAAGACAATCTCATGTATGTACTTACTTCACTTTTTATACCTACGCTCGGTGGACGCACACTAATGAGCGTTTGAGCCGGAACTGTTCGACGAGTGAGCGGAGTCTATGTGTGCGTTGCTCTAGACTTCTGTACCTATCTATTTTGTGCCTATACGCACTAAATATTTTGGGTACACATTCATTAGTCATTTAGTCATTTATTCATTAACAATAATGAATATTCTACAATAATTGTGCGTACAGGTAAGGAGTGGAACTGCGGAATACCCTGCTCGTGTCTATTTCATGATAGCTACAACCTAGGGATCTTTAAGTCAGGACCACATCGTCGCTTCTTCACTCCTTAGCTGTACGCACAATTACACACACAATTTAATGTGTTCCCAAAATGTTTTGTGCGTATGCGATTACTAAATAAGTTTAAAATGACAAAATCGAAACAGTCTACCAACAGATAGTGTGGTCAATTCAAACATTTTCGCATATCTACAGTTCCTATCGTCAACAAAATGTCGCTTTTTCTGTCCCTGGAGCTACAGGATGTTTCGAAAGAGTCACCGCGACACGCAGAGGGCAACTAAAAGAACAAGAGTAGGTTTAGTCAGTAAAAATCTAATAGTCCCTCTCGCTCTACCCAGAGCAGGAGAAGCTAGTTATTTATTTGATGATTTCCCTCTTCAGATCACAAAGATACCAATGTCACGATCATTGTGTCAATAGACATCGTAAATCAATAAACTGACAGCGAACTCATAAAGATTAATTACTCCCACAGTAAGTTCCCCGTCCCTCCCAGCATCCTCGTGGAAGTGTCATGAACTCGTGACCATCTCCTCGTGGATTCGTGACCTGAAACAATTACGAACACGACCTAACACGACCACGTCCCTGTGTTTACTAGATGTTCTCGCAATGAACCACTATTCTGGAGGTTAGGACCGCTTTACCGACAGTTTATGAGTCTGTAATATGGACAATTAATACTTTACACCCGCTAAGGTAGGGTTGCAATTCGTCCCGAAACGTAGGGACATGTCACCGTTATTAAGAATGGTGTTCCGACGTCCCGACAAGCTATAAAATGTCCCAACAAACATAGTCGACCGCAGAGCTACAAGTTTTTAAAAACTTTGGAGCCGACACGGTGGAGGCTATTCTTCTATGTAAAATTAATTTTCACGTGAATTGTGAAGAATATTATAAATTCATAAAAGGAAACCGATAATTACTGTCCCAAATAAAACCATCCGAGAAATATAAAAAGATTTTTTTTATTTTATTTTATGTAATCCTAAATAGTTTTGTTTTAAAGATTCCTTTTTGCTATGCGTTTGCTTTGCTATTTGCCTTGCTTTACCAACGAACACAGTAAATAATATCGGACCCCAAACTGCAATTGTCCCGACGGGGCCTTGAGGATTTATGGCAACCCTACGCTAGGGCCACAAGGAATTTTTGAAAAGAAAATCTTCTTAGGAAAGGAATCATGTAATGACTTCTCTCGCTATAGGGTGGTGCGAGAGGAGGTGTGAAATTTTTACTGACTAAAACCACTCATAAGTTCCTTCAGTTCACTGTTGCTTGTCCCTTAATGTGTAATTGTAAAAAGTTCATTAATATTTCGATGGACAATTAGTATTAGAACTATTTTTAGGTGGCGTGCATCAAACATTTTCATATCGTTTTGATTTTACCGCTCGCCGCCTCGCGCTAGCTGCGCTCACAGCGGCAAGGTCGTGAACGGCCCGTAAGATTTATAAAGTACCTACAGTACAGGTATTTAGAGGATACGGAACAGAGTGTAAAGTCCTACATACCTCCGTTGAAAAGAGTGGATCCTCCGACCAGACGGGTGTTATGTATGGTTTTGGGCAACTGCCCTAGAAGTGATTTCGGGCTGTCATATAAGTATTGTATATCAACTCGCGTGGCGAACTCTAATTTCGTAGTTTAGTTCTTATATTGCACCATAGATGTCGCTACAGGTAAAAATATATCTTTAAAAAATACGTCAAAAAATCATTATTGCGCTCTTCCTATAAAGTTGATAAACATGCAGAAGTGTTTTTACAAACGTGTAATGTGCTCTTAACTATCAGAACGAAAAAAATAAATAGATGAATACAGGAGACGTGCGTGTTTAGGAAGAATAGGATGTTCAGAACATTGATTTTCAATCTTCTGGACCACCGCACCAGACAAGCATTCTCCAATCACAATAAAAGCCTTATAATAAAATAATGAAAACAAAACGTAATGTTTCTTCGTTCAGTACGAGTATAGACCCCATGTCGAGTGCAATTTAATGCATTGGCAATACTATAGCGGTGTTGCCCGCAGCAGAGTAATTATTAGTGTCCGACCGAATGTTCGGTTTTGGTTTCGGTCGAGTTTCGGCAAAAAAACGAGTTTCGGCAAAAAAACGAGTTTCGGCAAAAAAACGAGTTTCACGAAACTACGACCGAAACCGAAACTGCATACGGGAGTTCTCGTGCTGTGATCGGTCATGTTCAGCGCGTTAAATTTCATCCAAGTGATTATGTAAGCAACGAAGACATTTTACCGTGTCCACGTGCCTAATCATGTCGTGACTAAGCCAATGTTTGCAGTTCGTTTTACCTACTCCCAAATTAAAATCGAGTGCAGTAAAATATTTATATTTTTTATATTTTTACCTCAAAACTTATTCTCTACACTTATAAACAACTTAATAACTATAATTACAGTATTTTAAAAAATAAATAAATAATAAAACCCTACGCTAAAATACACTACCAAAAATATGGCGTCAAAAAACTCTTCCACATCGCTGTCGACTGGTAATGTGCCCAAAACTTATTCTTGTAAAGAAGTGTCGGTTTCAGCCGAAACTGAGTCTGTTTCCGAAATTCGGTTTCAATTTCGGTTTCGGTTGAAAAACCAGTTTCGGTCGGACACTAGTAATTATACACCGTCTTCGATTGCTGTTTCGTAATAAAACATTTAATGTTGAAAGAGTAATAACTTCGCGTCGAAGACGTTCTATCCATATTGTCTTATATGGCATTTCTAACTGAGCTTCACTTTAATGGTCGGTAAATTACGTTTTGTTTTCTAGTCTATCGAATAGCTGAGGTAATGAAGTAATTCTTGTGAAGAAATTATTAAGTAGGAAATTACTATTCTTGACTTTTAGACCTCCCGGGATTTAGTATTGCCATATCGAGTCTTTTCAGGAAAAACATCGTAAGCGACAATTTGCATTTTTTGCGGGAATGAGTTTTCTCTACTTCCATAATTAAAAAGTATTTACGAAAATGCCTATGTTAGCAGCAACAATTCTACTAGATCGGTAGTTATATGAAGAAATATTTTTTTTATAAAATGTAGTTATCATGAATAGGTACTTTTTAATTATGGAAGAGAAAATCTAGTCCTGCAAAAACGCTCACTGTCGCTTATGACGTTCTTCCTAAAAAGGCTCAATATCAACTGGTTTTGCTCAGCATTTTGCACTGGTCGATTGATCTATGGATTCATGGATTATGCAAGGAATGACTAAATATCTTTTTAAAGATATTAACCAGTACTTGACTGCGATGAAGACACCTAAACTATATTATACCGCAGCAGGCAAATTTTTCCAGTCCTTCGATGCACGCGGTATAAACGTCGAGGCGAACGAAACACGAGTGAATTATTTATTTGTATATTTATACACACAGTTTACAAATCTAGCTACACTATAAAAGGTGTAAGGGACAGCCCTCCACAAACTTTAAGGGCTTGTTCAGTAGACGAAACTGAACAACCCTCTATAAAAATTTTTTTCAGGAAACGAAAAAGAAATTCAGCCTCTCCATACAAACTGTCCAATCAAGTTAATAATTTTGTATGGTGAGGCGGATTTTTTTTTTCGTTTCCTGAAAAAATTTTTTATGGTAGGTTGTTCAGTTTCGTCTACTGAGCAAGCCCTAAAAATTTGTGGAGGGCTGTCCCTTACACCTTGTATAATGGCTGAACTCGAGACGCTACTCACAAACCGATCACATAGTAATATTAGTGCCAACAACATACATAGTTGGTCAGTCTCGAGTAATGTTTTGGAAAACCGGCTCAGTTATACAGAGGACAGCACACTAACGCCTTGATCACACGTACCGAGTAAAAGGGCGAGACAGTAAAATGTTGCTCGGCCGAGACAGTGATGTAAGCGAGTTGTAGAGATAAGTGGTAGGCCGAGCACTCGGCGCTATGTTTACACGTACCGAGTACTCGGCCGAGAGCACTGTCTCGCCTGTTTACTCGGTACGTGTGTGATCAAGGCATTAGTATCGCCCTCTTTTTATAAGACGGGAAATCATTCAAAGCTCTCGCTCTGTGTGGACGAAAACCACATCTGTATCCTACAGTTGCCCTTTATGTTCTAAGACCACAAGACCATTGGTTTCCAGTTTAGAAAATCCTCGTGGCCCTAGCGGGAATTGGCCCTGCTGGACCCCTACGGTTTGCTGATATCTCTTTGAGGAGCGCGTGAAGCACTACGTGCCGTTAACGACTTGGGCTTGATCCAGACTGTTACTGGACGACTGGATGGCCGGGCAAGCCACCCATTGCTCGTCGTCCCGTCAGAGATTCCGCCAATGAGCAATAAAACGAAGAAAAAATATAACTTGAGGGTTTCAAGCCACAATTTGAAAAGAGCGTGTTGCCCCAACGATGGACCGACTCAAGAATTTTAGCCTAAATCGTCGAATAGAACCCAGGCAGGCATTTTACTTTGATAACCATACAAAACTCCACTTACATACACCACCCATACCACTCCGACACACCACGACAGCGACAGCCGCTCCATCTACTGCACCACCTCTCAACTCCTCCACCACCATCACCTCCTTCCCCCACTCCTCTCTCCTCCTTTCCAGCCACTTATAACTCCTCTGCTGTCGAAACGGTGAGGGAAAACATCGTGTGGAAACCGGCATGTCCTAGAACCAAAAATTCTAAGACATGTGACATTCACCAACCCGCACTGGGCCCGCGTGGTGAGTTACGGCCCATTCCCTCTTCTAGAGAGGAGACCTGAGTCCCAGCAGTGGGAACATTAAAAGGCTGATTATGTTATGTATGTGTATATATATATATATAGATCATCCCTTAGCCATTAACCAGGAAATGCCTCTAACAGCAATGATACTTAAAGACTGTGAGGAGGTATTTGAAAGGCTTATATCGATGCAATTACAGTTACATTAATTAGTTATGTGCAAATCGATTATATCGTAATACGTTTAAGTACCTAAGGTTAGAACATTCATTAGAACGACTAAAGTTAAATAATACTGTATTCAGGACTAGCTTTTATCCGCGGTTTCGCCCGCTTACATAAAATGTACCGAATTATGTCTAAGGAATAAAGCAGCTTTCTAGTGGTGAAAAAAAATTAGCAATCGGATCAGTACTCCCAGAGATTACCTCCTAGGCACAAACAAAAAACCAACTTTACCTCTTTATTATATTAGGTTAGATATACTCAAATTAGTAAGTAAGTATGTACCAACCTACCTACGCAGACTGATATAGTCAAACAATTGGTCCAAATCGACATAGCTAATTGGAAAACAGTTTACGCTTTAATTATTTATCTATTTATTTAATCTTCATGCAACACAAAGTACATAGGCGGACTTAATGCCTTAGGCATTCTCTACCAGTCAACCTAGGGTGGTGAAGAGAAAATATGGTAGGCGCACAAAAAGAAAATTATGGTATTAATACCATAATTTTCTTTTTGTGCGTAAAACAAGAGTAAAAAGTATGCATAATTATAGATAAAATACACATACATATATATTTAATATAATATATATACTACATATATATATTTATATAAAGTAAGGACAGAAGTTTTGAGAAGTTTTGATGATACTACTGCTAATTTCTTACGAATTAGCTCGCAAACTTTAGTTGTCAAATGTTAATCGGTTTATTATCATCATTTTATGTTTATCGGTTTCGGGTGTTTATCGGTTTTTAGGGTTTTTTTTCGGTATGGCCTGATCTCCATTCCACACAGAAATAGCTTGGACAAAGAAAGAATAGTGAAGGAAGTCAGTACGATGAAAGTGACATTAGAGTAGGCGGTAATGAGATTAGCGCAATATGTTTTCTTAGGATACTTTACTACTTATACGCGGGCAAAACCTCTAGCAGAAGCTAGTATAAAATAAGGCACCTCACCATAAAGCAGACATAACGGTGAGCCAGTGAGATATTGTGCGCGAGAGTGCGTAATTATCCTAATGTACGTACGGTCAAGTGCGGCGCGGTGCGGATCGAGACGATCTGTCTAGTACTCGGAGTAGGGCTGTGTACAGTTCCTTCTATGAATCAAGAAAGTATTGGAAAGGAAAAAATGAGATGTTGGAGTCTGTGTTTGCTAATGGCTACAACCCGGAAATATTTAAGTCAAAAGTGAATAGGTTACTTATAGGTAAACGCGCTCCGTCGCTTTCCATCAAAAATGTTGAAATTATGGTATTACTCTCTCTTTCTGTTTTTCTACTCTGTTCTGTTCCGATTAAGCTCTTGCTGGATCCACGGACTGCATTGTTTAGTTTTTGAAGCAATAGGTAGCTCGCCGTCTGGCCGTCCGATAAGGACCGCACCCAGGGCAGTGAAACCGTAGAGGCCGAACGGAGCCTGCCCTCAAGAGCCCAAAAACTAGTGGTCCTACAACGCAAAGACCATCGAGAGACCTGTGTGCGTGTGCCAAATAAAATATTTTTCAAAGACTAACTGAAGGATACAGGGGCGTTTTAGTCAGTAATAGTCTGACACAACCTTTTGCTCCACCCTAGAACGGTAGAAGTCACTGGATGCCTTCCCAATTCCCATCTCAAAAAGAAAAGCAGAAAGGCAACACAAACCAATCTCCATTTTCTAAAACCTGGCAGCCCTGCCGCCAACAGTTAGGATAATCATCCTAAAGTATTACCTGGTCGATCGGACAGCAGTACTGTACGTGTAGCGCGGCCTATAGGCTATAGGTGCTGTGTAGCGGGCCATGGGCGACGTGCCAGACAGTTGCTCGATAGCCCATGGCCACAAAATAGATAGTTACAGAAGTCAATCTACATACAAAGCGCGCTCGAGCAACGCTCACATAGACACCGCTCACGGACACGATATCTCGGCTAAATCGCCCAGTCGCACTCGTACAGTTCGGCGCAACGCGCTGATCCTAGCGCGATCGCCTAGCGTAGGTATAAAAAAGTGAAATACACACATAAGATTGACTTCTGTACCTATCTATTTTGTGCCATAGCCGACGAGGTCAAAGCAACACCGTTGGGAACTTTCTGATAGCAAGCAACAAGCTATATGTCATTGCCAAGATATGTGAAAGGAGATGGGTTGGCAGATGTACTCATGTACCTATGTGGATAGCTGGCTGAGAAGGCCGCATGCGTGAGGGAATGGACATTTGTACGCCCCATGCACCAATACCCCAATTCCAACTACCAGCGACCGTAGGCGCAGATTTGCGGACCACGAGTAATCGGTAGCACTTCGTCCGAACGTCCGTTAACTGTCCGGACCGAGCCTGAGTTGCCGCCAACACGTAGTGTTCCTCGTAGGTACTGTTACTGGCGCTATGAGGTCAAAGCTCCAGATATACCTGTATATACCTACATCGTCAGATATATTTACCTATATACCTCGTTTACGTTTACCTAATAAAGACGGTGGCTACGAGATTTCTCGCATAGGGTTATCCTTCAAATTTATGGCATTCAACATCTACACTATAATAATACACAAAGAAGTAACGTTAGTTTTTTTTTGTTTGTAGGAGGTAATCTCTGAAAGTACTGGTCCGATTGCTAAAATTTCACCGATAGAAAACTGCTTAATTCCTGAAATAGGCTATATTTTATATACGCGGGTGAGGCCGCGGACACAAGCTAGTATAGTGGCATGAAGAAGAGGCGAAAGCCAGAAAAACTCAAAATGGCAAAAGTTATATTCGCTGAGGACAGGATTCGAACCTGCGCGGGCAGTGCCCATTGGATTTCGAGTCCAACTCCTTAACCACTCGGACACCTCAGCTGCCTGTGATAACGGCTGAAAGTTGGAGCCCCTAACAGCTTAGTTGACTGAATACTTACTAGGTAAGTAAAGAATGATGATGAATACGCGATGGTACGTGTGCCCAAGGCCCGATCTAAGGGAAGGGCGAGCCGGGAATTTGCCCAGAGCGGCATAAAATGAGGGGCGGCAAAATAGACTTATTCCTATTTTCCAACCTAACCATTAGCCATCCACACCCAAGTTGGCAGGTTGAGAATTTAATGTACCACCTTCCAACCTATAGTCTGTCTAAAAATTCCAAACGACTTGGGAATTTTGTGTAATATTTAATCATTTAATAAATACTCATATTAGTTACTTTTTATAAAGGTTCTTCTATTAGTAAACAATGTTCATGATCTCTTAATCAACCTTGAATATTGAATTGAACCAGTGTTGACTACATCAGATTTCATTTTGCCTTAATAATTACCCAAGTCGTTTGACTTTCTAGACAGACTCTACTTTAGGTTGGATAGTGGAAATATTTAAGACTTAAGACTCATCATGACTTTTATGGTTTTGTGTAAAGGGCGGCGAAAATCAACTTTGCCCAGAGCGCCTAAATAGCTAGCTATTTAGGCGCTCTGGGCAAAGTTGATTTTAGATCGGGCCCTGCTTGTGCCTAAATAGAAATGAATCAATGTACTGCTATGATTCATCCATCAATATGACGGTACGTCAAGAGAACAGACAACCGATAACCTACCGACATTTCCTATCTCCTTCACAAGCGAAATTCTCACAACTGTCACGTTTAATTGATTTATATGTCAACAATAAGATACAACAATTGTCCGGTCGCATCTATTGGGCGGGCCGCCATAACACTTGATTGCGTAATTATAGGCCGGCAGACGGCGCGCCAGACGACAATTGACATTTGGACCTCATTTGAACCTAGGGAGATGACATGGATAGGGTTACCAGCCTCTCAATTGGTCACAGAGATGGGAATTTTGATGGCGAAATTGGTGTGGGAGATTAGCAACAATAGACCATACGAAGAACTTCCTTAAATCCTTAAGGATAAAAAATATATAATTATAATTATAATTATAGAAATAAAAATCTATGTTTTTATTCATTTTTAATTGGTTACAATTAAACAAAGTTTAAATAAAAAATAGAAATAAGAGAAAAGAAAGCTTTCAACACAGGCGTAGGGTAATAGCCAGTCTTTCGATGTTTTACAGGTTGCATTTTGGAGAGTGTGCGCAGGAATTGCATGACTTGATTCCGCCATCTCATTTCTACCATCGGACAAGCCGACGTACGGCGAGTATCCACCCTTACGTTGTTGAAACCTCTACGGTCCGGACTAAACGTTTCACCTCGTCATTTATACCGCGTACATCGTATGACTGGAACTATTTGCCTGATGCGGTCTTCCCGTCCGATTATAATTTGGGTGTCTTCAAGGCTAGAGTGAATAGGCTCTTAATAAACTAGTGCGCCTCACCATCAACGATTGCATCACTGCTTACCATCAGGTGGGATCGCAGTCAAGCACTAGTTTATATCTGATAAAAAAAGGAAAGGAAAATAACGCTTACCAACCCACTTCATTTTTTTTGAAGTGGGAAAACATCTAATGACTTCACTCGCAGATCTCTAAGATCTTTACTCAGACTTTTACTGAATTCGTATATATTGCGTTTTGGGAACACATTTATTGAGCGTACAGCTAAGGAGTGAAATTCCCTGCCGGTATCTGTGTTGTGTTGTGGGTCTTTAAGTCAAGAGTGAATAGGTTACTTCTAGGCACGCGTCTATCATCGCTTACCATCAGGTGAGTTGGTGGTCAAACGCGAGCCTATCAATATTAAAAATAAAACCGATTTTCCCGTTGATTTTCCTGTAATGCTACTGCTGAATACAAAATTATTTAGTTTCCTTCCATCTTAATGTTGATCTCTTTGGGCGCCCCAGTTCCTTACCCGTTACATCCGCATGCCCTCAGACCCGTGTCCAGCCAACGATTACATCATCAAAATAATCTTTTGTGTGGTTCCGAGAAGCCGGCATGATGGCCATCACATCACTGAGCCCTATCTAATTGGCGCTGTTTGATGTCTCATTTCCTGCCCTGCGAAGATAACTTTAGCTCCATCCTTCTCTCTCTTTCACTAGGAGATATCTCCGTCCCTCTCAGGTAAATATCCCGTGAAATGTAACGGCGGCCACACAAGATTAGGAGCAATGATTGGGCGAATTCCGTTTGAGTTTCCTAAGACTGCGTAAATGTGAAAAAATGTTTGATGAGTCATTTTTCGGTTTTATATACATATAAATAAAATTGAAGCAGACACTTTTGTAATATCAAAATAACATTATTATTTTAATAAAAGCACAATGAACCCTGTACATTTGATAGCTATAACAAAATTTCAATTTTTAAATTGTCTTTTTGTTCTCTCTTCGAAACGGCAGAACCGATTTTGACGGAACTTTCAGTGACAGATAGCTTATGTTATATGGAGTAACCTAGGTTACTTTTATTTTAGAAAAAAATATTAAGCTACATTTATTTTAGGTATAGATTCAGGGTTCCGCGCAAACAAAACTTTTTGGAATTTACTAAATATTATTGTGCTGTTTTACAAGTCTGATGTGGACGAAGTCGCGAACACTAGCTACTAAAAAATAAAATATTTTGGAATTTCCGTTCCCATTTTCAATTAAAAAGAATAGTCCGCTAAGTTAAAAGTATTGCAGGGTTGGCGCCGTAGTGACGTGGGTTCGGTTCTCGCATGGAAAAATTATTTGTATGACTGACTACAGTAGCCTGATTCACGTAAAATCAAACAAGCCAAATGTCGTTGAAGTTTTATACCTAGTCGTTCGATCGAAGTCCTTCCAAAAGCGGTATTCACGATCTATCGACTTATTTCCAGTTACATTACTATGTATTCTACCAGGATAATGTAATACAGATTTTTATTTAAATCGACTAATTTCAAACGACTATAAAATCGGTGTCGTTCAAAGTCGATTGATGGATGTGAATACGGAAATGGTCTAAACGACTAAATCGCTACGATATCGTTACGGTTTTCATTACGTGAATTGGGCTACAGATATCGAGTCTAGGTGTCTTATGTATTGTGATACATGTTTGTTAATGCACCCACGACACAGGAGTAATGTGAGGGACAACGTCTAACTTTATAAAATGGGTCATCAGATGATTGTACTTCCGGATATTGCCTTCTGCGACCTATCGCGGCGGACCCTGGTTCAAGCCATGGTACGGTGCTAGAGGAAAATGGAATGGGAGCGGCAATACGAGCAAAAGAGGTAGCCGAAAGCGTGAAGCGGAAAGAAGCCTTACCCCCCATCCCCCGCTGGAGACGCCCAAATGTTGAGTTACAGGGCCGTTCCTGGCTAAAGCAGGCGCGGGCTAGCGGACAGCGAGCAGTGGGTAGCTCACCATCCGGCATGGACCAAACCCCTCGCGCACCTCAAAGAGATGTCAGCCAGATTGACAGAGCCGACACCAGTCAGGGCTGAGGGTTGTTCGAAAGAATTACCATATTATGACCTCACATTGGAGGAAAACAGGTGGATTTTAGTCAGTAAAAGTATAACACTCCCTTTTACTTTTTTTTTTATTATTGATAGGCTTGCGTTTGACCACCATCTCACCTGATGGTAAGCGATGATGTGGGCGACGATGGAGCACGCTTACCTACAAGTAACTTATTCACTCTTGACTTGAAGACCTCTAAGTTGTAGCTATCAGGAAACACAGACTCCGGCAGGGAATTCCACTCCGCCCAGACTGCCACTTCTTCCACTTTGGGTGGAGAAAGAGAGTGTTAGACCGGTTTTGAGTTTATGGTTTCTAGGTAAAAAAAAAACATAATTGCAAATATTAGTTTTTTTTGTTACGCTTTCACGCCTTAACGACTGAATGTATTGGAATAAAACTTGACACGCGGGTAGACCATGTCCTGCTATAGGATATCTTTGATCCTGGAAGTTTATTCCCTTAAAATAATTTCTAATTTTCACGCTGGCGAAGCCACTGACAAAACTTACACAATTTATGTTTCAATTTCTACATTATCTCTATGAAAATACTTCTAAATTGTTTTTTTTTTTTTAAGTAAAAACCAATAAAAAATACGAAAAATAAAAATTACTTAAACACATTTTTCAGGTTTTACAAAGCTAGGTAAGAGTGCTGAAACTCAAAATCCACACAACTTCCCACCAGCAATTTGTATGAAACAATAACTTTGCGCAGAACCATTGATATACAAAAACAGAACGACATCTTGCTACAAAGTTATATGTTGTGCCCCGGCGCGGTTCGTGGAACAATAATAATAATCGACGCAAGTACACTGAATGGGAAATAAATTACACACGACGCCAGTAGGGATGGGAACGTGTCCAGACAGAAAACTCGCTTGTCGATAAAAAAACAATATTCTTCTTGGTATTTTTATTTCCCAACCGTAGAACCGGAGCTGTAGGTATCTACTATAGACATAATATTGCTTAGTATTGGTATTGTTTCATTTCTGTAAACAAGCGACTCTCACCTTTCAGCCAATATACATAATCTATCTTTTTCACTTCCTTCTGCTAAGACACTATAAATCTATTCAGTGATAACGTTATTTTAAAAATACTTGCTTTACTTTCGGGTGGTTTTCTATTATTATTTTTTGTTTTCAAAGTACCCGAGATTGGTACAAGGTTTTCCTTGAAATTTTTTACGCCGTTTGCAAATCGTCCGTTGCGCTCGGCCCCCCGGGCGTAGTGGACTTATGCGTCGCTGCACTGCGCGTAGTTATGGTGTTGTGTTGACTGAGGCTAAATCGCTTCAAACCGGTTTCTGTTATGTTTTATGTTATTTTTTGTACACGGAACACATATTTTTCACTTATTTACTGTTTTATCACATATTATGTTTTATTTTCACAATAATGTAACCCTAATGTAATGTAGTGTTGACACTATTTGTAAGTTTCTTTTTATCTGTTCACTCGAAATAAGGTTCAGTTGAAAACCAGCGTCAGACCTCGTAGTTGTCTGGCATTTCGCTGAACTAGACCTTTTTTGGCGCAAACGTGTGACAGACAATGTTACTTTTTTTTTTTTTTTTTTTTTTTTTGTTTTGTGTTTGTCTTAAGTTTTTGTTGTCTACAATGTTTTTTTTGCGCCAAAATAAATACTTTTCTTTCTTTCTTTCTTTCATTTCTCAATACACATACCATTTTGCTAGTTATGTTTAAATGGCGTACTATAAGAGACCTTTGCGATAATGTTCGAAAAGCGACTGAAGGAAACAGGTGGGTTTTCTAGTAGTCTGCTGACCCTCCCTCTCACTGTATCCAGAGCAGCACAAAAATCGCATAATTGCAGTACATACTTCGCATAAGTTACTACTTCCAATCTCAAAATTTGTTTTTTTTTTTCGTTTTGTGCATATTGTTTATTTGACTAGAGGACACTGACTTCTATAATACTGGTTTGTACCTAGCTCAGAAGTCACAGTTTCATATTTCTTTGACTAATGCTTATTTGTGTGAAAATAAATCTAATCTAAACCTAAACGTCAGTGAATCAGTAGTCTACTAGTAGTAAATAATAAAACTCAACGTTCCAAAACCAAATATTCCCACACGAAACTATCGACAACGAACTTTTTTCATCCCTACCACCGCCCGGAGCGATGCGCGTACGCATCGAACATCGCAATTTCGCCGTGCGCGCGCCGCTCACTTATTAAATCCTTCCGCCCCGCCCTAATGCCCCCTATTACAGGTAATATAATAAAACGGGCGAGCCCGGCTCTTGTCATTATAGCGACATTAATGTATTTTATTTATTTTATTGTACACCTATGTTTGATGTGGAATGAATAATGCATTTTGAGCTGTACTTATATGTTGTAGCTATGGGAATTTGATGTACAGAATTAGAAGCTAACTTTACTTTAAGAGGTACTGGCTGGCTGGCATCCCTAGTCAAAGCTGTAGGTACCTACAGCTTTGACTAGGGATGCCAGCCATGCTATAGGTACCTACAGCTTTGACTAGGGATGCCAGCCATACTCTAATTAATAGAGTATATTGTACTCTGTTTTGTGAAGTACTTTATAGAGTACTTTATGAGCGCTTTAAATACTATACTTTTTAGGGTTCTGTACCCAAAGGGTAAAAACGGGACCCTATTACTAATACTCCACTGTTCATCTGTCTGTCCGTCACCAGGTATAGCCTGGTGACGGACAGACAGATCTCTGATCAGAATCTCATAAACTGTGATAGCTAGACAGCTGAAATTTTCATAGCGGTAACACAAATACATGATTTATTTATTTATTTAAAATTTACTTATACAACATTACAGTTTAAACTAATGCGTTGTACAGAAACAAAAAATAAAAGAAGAAAGTAAAAAAAAGAAGAAAACATATACATTACCACTAATATAAAATGAAATATCCCACAAAACCAAATAAGACAACGTTTACTTATTTATGCTGTATTTCTGTTGCCGCTCTATCAACAAATAATAGAAATATAATAAAATATCACATACAACAAACGATTTTTTGCTATTTTTTAATAGGAAAAACCCTTCGTGAGCGATTCCGACTCACACTTGGCCAGTTTTTTTTTTATTAACTCTTGTTTTAAATTAAACTGAATTAAATCCTGTAATTTCAGTACATATTTTACTGCAAGAATTATTGTCTTCTCAGCCAAAAAAAATCCAAGTGCTTATCAGGGTAGCCTACCAGGGCTCGATCTAATAGGGGGCAAGCCGGGCATAGGCCCAGAGCGACAAAACTGAGGGGCGGCAAAATTGACTTATTCCTATCTGTCAACCTAGCCATCTACAGCCAAGTTGAGATTGAGAATTTTATGTGCCACCTTTCCAACCCACTTCATTTAAGACTTAAGACTCATGATTTATTTTAAGCTATTGCATAGCTTCTATCGCGGGCCTTGAGCGTGGAGACCGAATCCAGAAATTCCGTAACAAAAATAACCTAACACCCCCCACTCATTTGTTTTTTGACCGTGGTGACCGATAAGAAAACAAATGAGTGAACAATCAATCAAAATTCAATTCAATGTGTGAAAGTGTAACTTCAATTAATATCAAAGAAAAAGAAAACAAAGAAAAAAAAATACTGCATAAATAAAATAAATAAATAATTATAATTGCATAAGTTGATAAAAATGCTATGCAATAGCTTTACCGCGGCAGTCCCCGAGTGCCACACGTCTTTTTTTTTTTGTGTATGTCAATGGCGCCGAAAATTATCTTTGCCCAGAGCGACTAAATAGCTAGATCGACCCCTGTAGCCTACTACAAAACTCATTGAGGGAAAATTCTTTCATTGTGCAATTAAAACTACGCACTGGCGGCTGCGCGGCGGCACTCGTCAATAGCTCGGCGTTGATTGCGGCATTATCCGCCATGACCATTAATTGTGAAGGCGGTGAAGCACTAAGAACACATTAATAGCCTTAATAATGATTGTTACTTGAGCTTAGTGCTTACGTGAATAGCGGTACCTACATAAACGGAGGTCAGAAGTTAGATTTAAGGCCCTAAACCCCGAGCAGTGCTATAAAACAGTGACATTCTGAAGCCACGGTAACGGCCAGGTCAATATTTTTGAAAAAAATATAATATGTTTATTTAGGTTGCGGGAATCCGATGGATATGGGACGCACAGGATCGTTCATTGTGGCGAAACTTGGGGGAGGCCTATGTCCAATAGTGGACGTCTATCGGCTGAAATGATGATGATGATATGTTTATTATAGATTCATGAGCAATGTACAACATTATCATCAACATTTATGATATTTTTGTAAGACTAGCCAAAAAAAAATTTTAACAACAAGAAATTTTTTTGCTTGTTTTGCTTTCCCTACTCCTTTCAAACGTCTTTGATCTTTAGACATATGTTTACACAAAAAAATTGCTGGTTAAGTGTTTTTCGGAATGTACGTACGTAGCTTATGTAAATCAATTAATATTTCGCAAAGAAAATCAATTGAAAGGTCAGCGACTTCTTACCAATTCGAAAGTGCCTGTAAATAGTTAATTTGAAATACCTAATTGTTATGAATCTTCGAATATCAATATTGCATACCTAGTGTAGGTACGCAAAAATGCATATGCTTTCAAAGAAAACGCGCGCAAAATCATATTTATCCCGAACAAAGTCAATTCAACGCTAAGTTTCTTCAACAAAGGTTAGTAACAACGATATTATTGGCCACGGTACGCCGCCGATGTCTCTCACAAGTCAGGGCCGGCGCAGGCGCATCGAATTTTATGTGGCTGCATGAAGACATCGTTGCGGAGTTAGGGCTATGCTTACGACGCTTTTATGAGCGCGGCATGCCTTTGTAGTTAGGGTGGTGGTTTAGTGCAGGCTGTGAGCGTTTTGAAGTGTTGCTGTAGGATAATAGGTACCTGTTATTTGGGAATGGATTTGTGGCGACATGATCTTACGGCTTTTTTTATTTCACCAGTCTCAAAAAGTTACACAACAGACCTTTTTAGGGTTCCGTAGCCAAATGGCAAAAAACGGAACCCTTATAGATTCGTCATGTCTGTCTGTCTGTCTGTCTGTCTGTCCGTCCGTATGTCACAGCCACTTTTTTCCGAAACTATAAGGGCTATACTGTTGAAACTTAGTAAGTAAATGTATTCTGTGAACCGCATTAAGATTTTCACACAAAAATAGAAAAAAAGCAATAAATTTTGAGTATATGAGTTCTAAGTAAGAATTTTTTCTTACTTAGAACTGAAACTCGAAAATTTTTTTTGCATCAAACCCATACGTGAGGGGTGGGGTATCTATAGATAGGTCCTCAAAAATGATATTGAGGTTTCTGATATATTTTTTTTCTAAATTGAATAGTTTGCGCGAGAGATACTTCCAAAGTGGTAAAATGTGTCCCCCCCCCCCCCTATAACTTCTAAAATAAGAGAATGATGAAACTAAAAAAAATATATGATGTAGGTACATTACCATGCAAACTGCCAAAGAAAATTGGTTTGAACGAGATCTAGTAAAAAGTTCTTTTTTAATACGTCATAAATCTAAAAAAAAATACACCATTATTAAAACATCGATCAAAGTTACAACGAACTACAAAAACTTTTATATTATGTTACTTGCTGCTACGGAACCCTTCATGGGCGAGTCCGACTCGCACTTGGCCGGTTCTTTATATTTTCTTACAGTTGGGCTAAGGCCTCCCACAAATTTCTTCCAGGTCCTTTTCTCGCTCCACTTCAAATCAGCCCCATAGTTTTTAAATCTATATATATAAAAGAAAGTCGTGTTAGTTACACTTTTTATAACTCAAGAACGGCTGAACCGATTTGGCTGAAAATTGGTGGGGAGGTAGCTTAAAACAAGGAGACGGAGATAAGACCTACTTTTTATACAGAAATCCTCTTCTTCTTCTCTTCTTCTTTCTTCTTCAGAACGCACGAACCGATTTCCACGGTTTTGCATTCGTTGGAAAGGTCTCGGGCTCCATGAGGTTTATTAGAGTACCTAGAGTAGGGTAGAGTAGAGTAGAGTAGGGTAGGGTAGAGTAAGGTAGAGTAGGGTAGAGTAGGGTAGAGTAGGGTAGAGTAGAGTAGGGTAGAGTAGGGTAGAGTAGGGTAAAGTAGAGTAGAGTAGGGTAGGGTAGAGTAGGGTAGAGTAGGGTAGAGTAGGATAGAGTAGGGTAGAGTAGAGTAGGGTAGGGTAGAGTAGGGTATAGTAGGCTGAAGTAGGGAAGAGCGGGAGCGAAGCCGCGCGGGCAAAAGCTAGTTATTTATAACTGCTCCCTGACCTAGTGACGGTCACAGGAATCCGATGGTGAGACGCACAGGACCGATCGTTGTGGCGACACTTGGGGGAGGCCTGTGTCCAGTGGACTACTGTATTTGCCGAGAACCTGGCTGTACCTAGAACTAGAAAGTCAGTTTGTTTGAAAATGTCACTATTCGTCAGATGAGGATCGTTTCCATATGGAATCGATGAAAATACAGTCACCTCTGCTAAAATAGATAATTATATGCTGTGAATAGATATGCACTGCGAATATGCACTGTTCTCATACGATAAAAGCGACACGAAACATGTAAGTAACCAGAATTTTTGTAATACATTATGTAAGTGATTTAAAAAAGTGTCCATGGAGTTTCTTACACATTCTTCTCCATAGAGATCTACGCTTTGGAATGTGCAATCAGCTTCAATTTTCTGACTTCGTGACTTCATCACAATTTCAAAAATTCCTGTAAATGATTTATTTGAAAAAAAAACTTTATTGTGAATGTTTGAATACTAACACAAAAAAAGCTTTTATTTCTTCAAAATGAAATTATGTAGTAATTTTTATTTAATACTTATTAAAAAAAAAAAACGGACCGCTACGGGTCTACCCGCTCCGCTTATCACCATATCTCCGGCCGAGCGCCGCAAGCGCATCACAAAGATGAGATATTGCAATTCCGGACACGCGCGCGATTCAAACTCCACTATTCACCGTCGACAGTTTATAATCGACTCCTTTCATGTACTTTATTTGCAACAAAAGGTTCTGTACTAACTTATAGAACATTGTGTTAAATAATGCCTCTATTGACTTTTTCTGCGTTGTGGAAACGTGTGTGTAAAAATTCATGGATTTGTATTATTTTTTTTTTTGATGTGGGAAATCATCTAATGACTACGCGCTATAATAATACTGAAGCGGGAGAGAGGGCGTATCAGACTTTTACTGACTAAAATCACGATTGTGTCCTTAATATAAAATAAGACTCGTAACTACATAGTAATGTCTTCCGAAGATGAATTCCCACGTAGGCGCGGGCTTGCGGACAGTGAGCAATGAGTAGCTCGCTGTCCGGCCGTCCGGTAACTGTCCGGACCAAGCCCAAGTCGTCGACGGCGCGCGCTGTTCCCGCGCGCCTCAAGGAGTGGTCAACAACAGCAGGGGCCCAGCCGGGTCGAAGCTTACTACGGCCGTTAATCGGGTTATCCGAAAGGGCGCTCGAGCCCCGGTATGAAGGCTTGAAGGAACGGGATGGGTTTTTTAGTCAGTAAGAGTCTTACACTATCTCCCGCTCCGCCCAAGAGCGGGGGCTGTCATAAGATGATTTTTCCCATCAAAAAGAAAAAAAAAAAAGATGAATTCCCACTTAAAAAAAAAAAGAGATCATCTAATGACTACGCACTATACTGAAGCGTGAGAGAGGGCGTATCAGACTTTTACTGACTAAAATCACGATTGTGTCCTTCAGTTACCTTTGTGTTCCAGGGCCGTGAGTTGCCTTTTCCGAAATTCCCCGTAACCCTAGCGATTATACTTAAACACAGTCATCCTTGTGGAGGCAATCGACGGCAGCAACCTCTCGCGACGGGCCCTGGTTGAATGGCAATGACAGGCGGGCGCCTCCTTCTGCGAAACAGAAGCAGTAATGCTAGCAAAGGAGACGGCGGCACGCGTGAGGGAACGGTCTTCTTCACGCCCAAGCCACCGAAACTCGAAACCTCGACTCCTGACTACCAGCTACAGTAGACGCGTGCTTGCGGACGACGAGCATTAGGTAGCACGCCTTCCGGCCGTCCAGTAGGTAATCGACTGGACCGAGCCCAAGTCAAGATCCACGTACTCCCCAAAGAGATGTTAACAAACCGTAGGGGCTCAACAGGGCTGATGCAACTAGGGCTGCGGAGGTTTTTTGAAAAGGAAACCCGTAGTCTTAGAACGCAAAAGGCATGACTGAAGGACACAGATGTGGTTTTAGTCAGTAAAAGTCTGATACGCCCTCCCACCACACCCAGAGCGGGAGAAGTCGTTGGGTGATTTTCCACCATTTAAAAGCAGAGTCAGAATCAGATGGATTTTGAGGCAATAACTTGACTAAGTTCAATAAGGTGCAATGTCCGATTTTCGTAAATCCTATTTCCTTTACTTAAATGCTCTCGTACAGCGCGCGCTCGCGTATTTCTTTTGTATACCCGAAGGATAGGCAACGGAACCTTATTACTAAGCTTCCACTGTCCATCCATCTGTTCGTCAGCGGGCTGATATATCATGAGCCGTAACAGATAGACAATTTTTTTTTTTAAGCTATTGCATAGCTTCTATCGCGGGCCTTGAGCGTGGAGACCGAATCCAGAAATTCCGTAACGAAAATAACCTAACACCCCCCACTCTTTTGTTTTTTGAGCGTGGTGACCGATAAGAAAACAAATGAGTGAAAGCAGCTGTCGGCGTTTTGGATGGGTGGGGTTAAGCAGCTGTTAGCGAGGTCTGGTTTTTGATGGAAGAGGTTAAGCAGCTGTTGGCGAGGTCTGGTTTTGGATGGAAGAGGTTAAGCAGCTGTTAGCGAGGTCTGGTTTTGGATGGGTGGGGTTAAGCAGCTGTTGGCGAGGTCTGGTTTTAGATGGATGGGGTTAAGCAGCTGTTGGTGAGGTCTGGTTTTGGATGGGTGGGGTTAAGCAGCTGTTGGCGAGGTCTGGTTTTAGATGGGTGGGGTTAAGCAGCTGTTGGTGAGGTCTGTGTTTGGATGGGTGGGTTTAAGCAGCTGTCGGCGTTTTGGATGGGTGGGGTTAAGCAGCTGTTAGCGAGGTCTGGTTTTTGATGGAAGAGGTTAAGCAGCTGTTGGCGAGGTCTGGTTTTGGATGGAAGAGGTTAAGCAGCTGTTAGCGAGGTCTGGTTTTGGATGGGTGGGGTTAAGCAGCTGTTGGCGAGGTCTGGTTTTAGATGGATGGGGTTAAGCAGCTGTTGGTGAGGTCTGGTTTTGGATGGGTGGGGTTAAGCAGCTGTTGGCGAGGTCTGGTTTTAGATGGGTGGGGTTAAGCAGCTGTTGGTGAGGTCTGTGTTTGGATGGGTGGGTTTAAGCAGCTGTCGGCGTTTTGGATGGGTGGGGTTAAGCAGCTGTTAGCGAGGTCTGGTTTTTGATGGAAGAGGTTAAGCAGCTGTTGGCGAGGTCTGGTTTTGGATGGAAGAGGTTAAGCAGCTGTTGGCGAGGTCTGGTATTGGATGGGTGGGGATAAGCAGCTGTTAGCAAGGTCTCATTTTGGATGGGTAGGGTTAAGCAGCTGTTAGTGAGGTCTGGTTTTGGATGGGTGGGGTTAAGCAGCAGTTGGCGAGGTCTGGTTTTGGATGGGTGGGGTTAAGCAGCTGTTGGCGAGGTCTGGTTTTGGATGGGTGGGGTTAAGCAGCTGTTGGCGAGGTCTATTACATAAGTTGATAAAAAATGCTATGCAATAGCTTTACCGCGGCAGTCCCCGAGTGCCACACGTCTTTTTTTTTAAGTATTTCTATTGTCGCTGTAACAACAAATCTGTGTGTTTCTGCATACAATATGCTGATGGGTATCGATCATCACCAGCCTTTTTAACGTTCCCACTGTTGGGACTCATGCCTCCTCTCTAGGAGAGGGAATGGGCCGTACCTAATCCACCACGCGGGCCCAGTGAGGGTTGGTGAATGTCACATGTCTTCGAATTTTTTGGTTCTAGGACATGCCGGTTTCCTCACGATGTTTTCCTTTACTGTCTCGGGAGCAGTGGTGATGAAATAAATTACTCAAAGTAATGCGCCTGGCTGGGTTCGAACCCGCGACCTACTCGTAAGTCGGGGCCGTTACCACTCGGTCACCACTGCTCTCGATGGGTATCGATGTTTAGCAATAAATGTTAGCCTAATGATCGTGATTCTTACTTTGCTAAGTGAAACAAGGACGAACCGTTCCTTTCAAACTATTCTCACGATTTACAATTTATTTTCTAGAATGTCTGTAACGTCTACATTGCAATGAAGAATTGTAGGTTTACATTTATGATATTATAAGCCTATAGGCGACTAAAGTAAAGGCGGAAGTTTTTTTATATAGGTACGAGTAGAGAATACATGTGTGTGTTTATAACTCTTTTACCCTCAAACGGCTGAACGGATTTGTAGAACATAGAATATATTTTATCTTGGAAGTATGTTACCTTGGTATAATTAAAAAAAGCGAGTATTTTTGAATAAATAATTTAATATGTAATCAGCAGGTCACTTATTGCCATAGGTGGTAAATCAATCGACCATGGAGCGATTTTGAAATTTTTTAGTGTTGCCAGCTGTAGTGTATGTTAAATGACAGGATACATACACTGTTTCGTGTGCTCTTGTACAAATACCTACGGGAGAGACACCAAAGCCGCGGGCGAGTGTGGACGTCGAGTACTGTGTACGCGTGCATTGTCGAGCCAGTGCTCCTAAGTGGTATATTCCTCACCAGACACAACACCAATCATGCCTTGATCACACGTACCGAATAAAAGGACGAGACAGTAAAGTGTTGCTCGGCCGAGACAGTAATGTGAGCGAGTTTTAGAGATAAGTGCTCGGCCGAGCACACGGCGCTTTGTTTATATGTACCGAGCATTCGGCCGAGAGCACTGCCTCGTCCGTTTACTCGGTACGTGTGATCAAGGTATAATAATACCTAATATAATATATCCCAAAACTATCACAAAACGCCATCTAGTCCCAAACTAAACCGAGCTTGTTATGAGTACTAGACATATTCTATTTATACTTTTCGAAATACATACATATTATAGATACCTAACTTACACCCAGACACAGAACAAATGATCGTGCTCATCACACAAACATTTGTCCTGGGTGGGAATCGAACCCTCCGGCATAGCAGTCAGGGCCACTAACCACTAGACCAATAGGTCAGTCAAATGATCGCGATTCATAAACTACTAAGTTAAACGAGAACAAACCGTTCCTTTTAAACTATTCTCACGATTTGTGCGCACTAAAGCAAATTTCGGCATACTATACAAATATTTAAAAAAAAAAACATAAATTGTAACCAAACTCACAGGAGTCACAGGACCTGTGAGTTGGGTTACAATTTATGAATTTTTATTTATTAAATAACAATCGCGCTTGCAATTTATTAAATAACAATTGCTATCTCTCCGTTGTAATGATATGGTGTGAAACATTAATTAAGAGCAGTCATAGCCCAGACTTACGAATATTAGGGGCGCATTACTTTGTGGAATTTATTTCATCACTACTACTCACAAAAAGCTAAACAAAAACATTTTGAGGACACTAGCATGTCTTAGAACCAAAAACTCGAATTCGCACTGGGCCCGCGTCGAGAAACTGCTCTTTCTCTCTCCTAGAGAGGAGGCTTGAGTCCCAGCAGTGGGAACATTCTATGGCTGATGTAAGTACACTGGAAAAAAACCTCTTTCCCTTTCCAAACCTCTGTGCCTTATAAGAACCTTGCCAACATGCATCCCACAAACATGACATGATGAAGAAAAAGGCCAAAAAATAAAACAAATCGTTAATAAATACAACTTCATTCAAGATATAAATAACAAAACCACTATTTATAGTAAGTTACAGTAATATACACAATATTATACATTCGTTTAGACTAATCACATGGTTGTATCACGTTGTTTCCGTAAATACAGTATTAAATACATACGATACATAAGTATTGTATAAATTACAATTTAAAGTTCATTAATACGGGCTCAAATTAAATTGGGCAGCGAAACTTCACAGAGTTATGATCTGTTCGATATATTGTATAATTCCTCCGAAACAGCTTGAAATTTATGTGAAATATTTGTGTATATGTAGTAGGTTTAACTATTATACAAGCTAAGCGGCTGGCAGCAGCTAGTATATACATAAATATATGCCATTTACGTTTATATAGTTAGAGTGGTTTACCATAGACCAACTGTTGTAAAAGATACATTACATACTAGTTTGATTTTATTTTCCCCATTTAGACATCGATTCCCACCACACCCGGCGAGTTTCGCTGATCAATTTAATTAGAACCTGTATAATTTCGAATAATTTAAACAATCTTCGAAAAAAACCCTTACGAATACGCGAAATATATTTCCTATTTATTTAATAAATAAGTACGTGTAACTTAATAATTTACCAATATTAGGAGGGATATCTCTCATATCTCACTATGTTATTTCAATGTCCCTTGTTTTGCCTTTAAATTATACATTATTTTGATATTATAGTGCAGTTCTCAATATCTAAACGCGATGTTTCACTGCTACGTTAAAAGATTTGCACGGAAAAATCTAGCCAATAACCGTGAGCTGCGCGTACGCAGTCGTCCAAGACTCAAGCTAGAAGTACATTAGACTGACGCACATGTAATCCACGCCTGATTTGTACGTAGAACGACGTCGTGTGGCGTAGATCAATAGGCTAGTGGCCGTAAAAAAATGTAATTAGTCCGTCTTTTAGATTATTCAAGGGACACGTGTTTTTTTATTTGTAGATTAAACCAAAAATTACAAAGATATAGCCCATTAAAGTTACGTGTAAAGTCACGCCGAGCTGCATTTTTTCGCACGGGGTGACGTCACAAGTGACTTTAATGGGCTATATCTTTTTTATTTTTTGTTAAATCGAAAAAATAAAAAATACCTGTCCAATATTTTTTTATAATCTAAAATACGGACTAAATAAAATGTAATTATTTTGACCCTGGACACTACCCTATTGTAGCACTACAAGTCTAGTTTCCATATAAAATGTATGCAGACCGACGCACCTAGATCGACGTGTATGGGGCACGTATACACACGGGTGTGTTCTACCTTCAAAGTATTTTGACAGCCCTTACGAGACCCTATTCAATTATTCGGAGGGTAGACTATGATAATGCATTGTGACCATTAAAATGGCGGTCTGTAAAACACAACCGGTAATTTATTTTGTAAAAATACTATATTTACAATGTATATCATTGTAAATACATAATA
Source organism: Mythimna ferrago (assembly GCA_910589285.2). Classification (NCBI taxonomy): domain Eukaryota; kingdom Metazoa; phylum Arthropoda; class Insecta; order Lepidoptera; family Noctuidae; genus Mythimna; species Mythimna ferrago. The sequence continues at coordinate 22,929,550 of OU342691.1, read as the reverse complement.
GTTTTCTCCATATTCATAATTTTCGCTGCTCCTTATAGTGATGGACACAAATTAATGTTCCAGATTTTCCTTCCTAAACTTTTACAGTGAAATCTGTATGAAACAAAGCCATCACGCTCGGCTATGCAACGTTCGTTCGGGTAAGATCGGCTCGAATCGGCCGACCTTACCCGAACGATCATGATTTTGTAGGCTTTGGGTATGATACTAAGCCGTCACACCGACGAGCCAAGCTGTAGCCGAGTGGCTATGTAACGCACGTTCGGGTAAGATTGGCTCGAGTCGGTCGATCTTACCCGAAAAATTACGATTATTATTTTTTAATCTCGCCTTGATCTCATTTCTGTCGTATGGTCTCAAAGACACACCATTTTTTTCTATAATTCAAAACATAGCTAATCGTATCTATGACATAATTATTTATATTATATTAACACAGTGCCGTTGGGGTCATTTTGACGAGAAGAAACTATCTCCTCATTATACAGGCTGTTCCCTTGTTATTTATACAGAGTGATCACTAGTCAACTATACTGTATAGTTCTCTATACAAACAGTATGTTTCCTAGCTAGCAAGATGTTCCCTATACTCACAGGATGTCCCTACGCATACAGGTGTTCCCTACATATGCAGGCTGTTCCCTGTACATACAGGATATTCCCTATACATACAGGATATTCTCATTACATTCAGGGTATTCCCTATACATACAGGGCGTGTTAATGTTCCCTACAAATACAGGCTGTTCCCTATACATACCGGCAGTTCCCTATACATACAAAGTATTCCTCATACATACAGGGCGTTTCATACACATACAGGTTGCTACTAAGAAGGCATCATGCCCTGACTTCTCTTCCACTGCGCGCCTGACCGTCGGTTGTGGTTGGCTCGTGCGGATTTCGTCTTCTCTTTCTTGTCTCTGTTGTGGAGGACTTCTTTCTCTTGACCCTGACCTTTGGGCTTGCCTGTCACGTCCATGTTCCTGGGAATTGGAATATTTATTTAATTAAACTTCATGTACAGTACTGGTACATTTTTTAATTAATACGCAGTCATAATATTATAATAACTCAACGACCAGCCGTCGACCAATGTCTGTGTGTGGGAGGATCTTCTCTCTCTCTCTCTCTCTCTTAAATTTGTCGTAAGAGTCAAGAGACCGCAGCGGTCCGCCCACAGACGACAGACATTTCGACGGACCCGGAGCGGGTACGCTCCACAGTTGTGGTAGAAAAGAAAGAAAAACAGTTTATTTGTGCGAAAAAAGAAGCAATCTTATAAACTAGCTGACAAACATAACATAAGATCAATAGAATAGGGAAGATATGCGTCACATCCGCGCAAAATGATAATATACATACATAATTATACACCTCTAACAGAACAACAATCATATTGAATTGTTGAGTATTGAATGGAGTGTTGAGCATTGAGCGTTGAGAATTGAGACGTGATTGTTCCGCTGACCTGTTCATACATTTAATACTGATGAGATACTCCGTACATAGACACTTTTTTCTCAAAACGAATCACTTTATCACTTTTCTACAATAAAACAGTGGCGCGTTCGACTTTTTGGTAAATAATTTGCGTTATATATTGAGAAAAACAGTCATGAAAACCGGGCAAAATTTGACATTGTGTTTACTAGTGTGAGTGCGATTTGACAACCAAATTTCCAAACCATACCGCCATGATTGCGATAGGTTATAATATTTAACGCTAGATGGCGTGCAACCGATAATATAAATTTGAAAAATCATTACTAAATTTATAATAATGGATTTCATTAAAAAAAAAACATTATAATAACGTAAAACTACCTATCCTAGACGAAAACATAAAACATTGTTGTTATCAAAAAATTGTTAGCATTAGTTATGATTATTGTTACTGGCAACGTGTTATATTCATCATACGTAAAACGCGGAACGCGACGTTGCCGTTCTTCTTACTTTTTAACAACGTGACCCTTTGACCTTAGATGTTACGTCGGAATTTCTAAGAAACCGCGTTGCCAAACTTATTTCAATGTGATCATTCGATTGACATCATTTTGAAACTAGGCTAGCTAATGCAGTGATAGGTTTTACGCGCGGAATTGCTTGTATATTTTAAATTGTATGCATTTTCATTGATTTGAAATAATATTATTTTCTTGTATGTATTTCATTACAATTCAATATAATAATTGCAAGGTATTGTAGTATAGATTGCTTAGCAATTTTATTTTAAAATAAATGTAGTCTTTCGGTAGTGTTAGCAAGACGGCCCGTGAGTTTAGCTGGCTATTACAAACTAAAATCTTCTCATAATAGATATAAATCACCGATTGATATTGTTCAGTTATAATAATATCAAGTAAACAAAATTTTTAAGTCGTTATACATATATATATATATATATATTGTATTTCCTGTCGTATTACTTTTTCACATTAGTAATACAAATAGTTTTCGATGGACAATTAATATTAGACGAACAAACAAACATTAGTTTACTGCAATCTCGTTTCATTTGAATGGTTGCGTGCATTCCGTTACCTTTACATCAAAATGTATAATTATGTAATATGATTTATTATTTATGAAATTCTATTTTATATTTAAATTAATCCCTGCAGAATGACCGGCAGGGATTTGTTGACTAGATATTATTTTTTTGATTGTCAATCAATATGATATCAAAATTATTTGGGTAAGTAAAATCTTACAGCTACCTATATTTTTCTAAAAATGCTAATGTAATCTCGACCGTAATTTGGAACGTCAGTTTGTAATATTCTCCCCGTGTTCCGAATTGTATCAAAAGCGAAAGGTTATATCGCGAACCCAACCAACGCGCAACGTCACATATAGTACTCGATAGTTCATAGATTTTGTGACTATTAAATTTGGTCGGGTTCGCGATAAAATCGCTTTTGACGTAATTCGGAACTAAGGGTCTGTATTATCTATGGATATTTGGACTTGCATTCAACTGCAACTGCATTTCGAAGGAATCTGATCTGGTTGTTTTATGATTACATTCAATTTTATTCGAATTCCGAGTTTATAAAAGTAACTATTGTCTTGTATATCATTTGTTTTTGTGTATTTCAGATTCGGTTTACGTCTAGAAGCTATGTGTGTGTGTTGGCTACGAGAAAACTAGTGTATCAAACCGATATTCAGGCGTCCGTAAACTATGGTACTTACAACCATACCTACTGTTCACTAAAATTTATATCTGTATCGTATTACAGCCGCGTGAATTTGAAGATCTGAAGAAATAAAGAAAAAGTTAGCGAATGAACAAATTATCCCTGATAATTCTATAGTGTATGTATCAAATAATCATTATTTATTGTGATCGCTGATCATAAAACTCATGTTGTGCCATTACATAATATTTTATTTATTTCTTTCAGTGCCCAGAATACACAACTATTTACAGTTGATTGTGGAAACTGTTCCAAATATGTTTATCTGGAATATCTGGGTATCGTATTGTGGACCTTAGACATGTTATTGAGTGGGCCTTCCATATGGAAAGACACCGAAATATCTGTGAATCTTCACAAATTGAATTTGTCAGTGAAAGACGTGATGGATTTCGAAGTGCATCAAGTGCAGTATGTGTAGAAAATCGTGGGAACACTGCACAGAGAGCAAAGACAAAGTAAATACTGCATTTGTGTGGGCTACGGTGGCTTCTGGTAGCTACTACACTCAAGCACCTCATATAACAAGTCTGATGGATATTCCAACAATGTCAAAATTTCGGCATGTTGAAAAAAAATTAGGCAATGTTTGGTTAGAACATTTGACAGAGGAAATTAAGCTGGTGAACAAGAAAGAATAATTAAAAAGGTCATGTGTCTTCAGACGGTGTTCCATTTATTACTGTATATGTGGATGGAGGATGGTTGAAGAGATCATACGGGCATAACTTTGATTCATCATCTGGCATGGTAAGATAAATTATTACTAAACACAAATTGTATTTATTGTCAAAACAATGTAGGTAATAGGTACAACCAACAATTATGCAATGTTGAATTTGAGTGGTTGATCTATTGACTGCTGCGCTGCGTATCGCAGGTTCAAACCCCGCAAGGAACAAATTTTTTTGTATGTCTTGTGTATGTGAATTTACATGTTTGTGAACACAAAATTATGAAATCATATTCTATATTTATATTTGTACACTTTCAGATTTTGGACAACACTAAGCTTCCACTTTGTGGGAGAAATATTTTGAAACCAAAAGTAATGAAACTTACCTTAGTGGCACGGAAAATCATAATGTATAGCAGTGATAATACTGTTATGGCTGCAGATTTGAGAAATGGCCCACTTCAAGTATTTGGAGTACATGGAAACTGCAAGGACTACTACTGCAATGTCAATGGAAGTGAAAAGGGGGAAGAAAACCTCGTAGAGGATCTAAAAAAGGATGCTCCAGTGTGGGCTCTGATTTCTGCCACCAATGAAAAATTGTATTGAAGGCAGGTCGTTTGTCAAATGAGACAACAAATGTGGCAGAAAACTTTACGAGCGTAATAAATAAATTCACCTGCGGAAAACGAATTAGTTTAGGTAAAGGGGGATCGTATCAGCGACATATTCATGTGGCAGGTAAACAGTATAAACATTTAATTTTCTAGTAGATTGGAACCAAAAATAAATGTATCAGAACTGTTTCTTTATATTTATATTGTACATAACATATAATTTCTATATATTTTTTAATATTGTCTAGTAAAATTATATTTTGTATTCAGGGCTATCGCTTGCTACTGGACACAAATGGCATGAGACTGCATGGAAAAAGCAGACCACACAGAGCCCAGGAACACATTTCCAAAAAAATGCGAAATGTATAGATATGAAAGGTACACTAAATTATTACTTTTCTATTTACTTCATGACACACTACAGCGTAAATGAAGGCTCCCAAGCCGCCTGCACACAGAGCTGCATGACGTCGTATCGCGAGACAGGCGGTGGTGCGGGACTCGACCGAGACATGACCACGGCCACTCTGTCAAGAGTGTACGACTAAGAAGATTTACTTCATATTTTCCATTTTTTCTTGTAGGAAATTGTTTTTCAACATCCACATCAAAAGTTACACACTAAATATAGTAATTTTCTTTCGCAGCAGCTGTGTAGCGGTGGTTTCTGGACAAGAAAATCAACAACATCAGAAAAGAAAGAAGAGGAAGAGTGAAAACAACACATCAAATGATTTTTGTTTTAATTGTACTTTTATAGTAGTTTGTTTAGAATCTACATTATCAATGTTTGCAATCATATTTGGTTACCAGAAACCTGAAATGGTGTGCTCATCGTAATGAACATAATGTTCGTAATGTGATGAATACATTGACCCTTTTTTCAGGTTTCTGAACAACAAAAAAAGAACTCTTGCTTTGTTTATTTCCTTTACAATCAAAACAATACTTTAGCAGATATGTATAACCATTTGTTAGTTATATGAGATTATGGATGCTTAGATACTATCAAATATTTTCCACCTTCCTGGTTGCAATCTCTCATTCTAATTTGTGTTTTAAATTTGTTGTCTTGTTATGATTTATAATTTCTTGCGTTTGTCTTGTATTGGTGTGGAATTGTTGTAAATAAATAGACCTTGAATTACTTCAAACTTACATTGGGACTAAATATTTTGAAAAAGATTGTTTTTTAGTAAACCGTTATGTATCAAGCAAGACATAAATTGTCACTATAAGTATCTTGTAATTATTGTTAGTTAGTACATATGCTTTTTTAAATAATGTATAAGGTACATAATATAATAAAACTATCTTATATTGCATTCTTGACATTCATTTGATTCCTAAAATAATAAATCAATTAAATAGTTAACACCAGAAATACCACCTTTTATTATATAATCATAATTCCTTTTATTTCATAATATAATTGTAACGGGTGGCGTTAGAATAAACTTACCCCCCAGACAATTTTAATTTCTACTAGAGTCCAGCCTAGTAACTTTTAAATTCACGCCATCTAGTGGTTAATTTTGCTGAATGCTTTTGATTTTAAAGTAGTCGCTCATGTCGATGTGTGTGTAAACGATACTATAAGCAGAGTTGGATAATAACTTTTAGAAATTTGACGAATCCAATGGGTTTTGAGGCTTTAATTTGACAAATTTCGGTGAAGTGGAATGTCCGATTGGTGCACTACTATTTCTGTGACATAATATTGTTCCAATTACGCTCAAAACTAAATAAAACTGAAAATGTTGACTTCAGCGCCATCTAACGGGAAAATGGCCACGAACAACCCGTAGCAATCACCTTAAGGATTGAGTATTGAGAAACTTCACCCACCTAGGCTGCGGCGCCGGTCTGTTCTGGCCGCCTCTCCCTCTCCGCGCTTGGTAGCTAGCTTCCCTCCTCGCCCGCACCTCTTCAGGGTTCACGCAGAAGTCCATCTTGATTCGACTGTTGCTGGGAACAACTTCTTCTTGCTCTGGTTCATCGTCTGATTCCTCCTGGAATACAATAAGTGAATGAAAATATAATTAGTTTTTATTTCATGTTTTTGGCTTGGATACCAAGTCCTTTAAGCCATGTCTTTGTATAAATACAGTTAATTTGTTTAAAATTAGAATACAGACGTAACACATTCTAATGTTTTTGTAGCAGCAATTTGTTGTTTAATCTATACAAATAAATAAAACTATATATTTCTTTAAATAACGTAAGCTACTTTTATATTCCCGCAAGAACGGGACCTATTCCCAAGGGGGAAGCATCTTAATTCGGACCGGGGGAGGGGACGACATCTTCGAACTTATACAGGCCAATGACATATTGGGCCTCGTCTTATTAACTGTGCATATCATACCTCTGTTTCTCTCTTCTCGTTTGTCCTAAGCGCTCGCGGAGTGACGAAAGGCCGCCGCACCTCTTCTGTGACGTCAGCAGTCGGTGTGACGCCGTCAGAGTCGTAAGTGTCGTCGTACTCGTCCGAGTACATGTCCACTTCGTCGCATACCAAACTGGAAAATCAAATGACGGTCAGATATCTACAAACTGTAACTTTTTTCATTTTACAGACGGTAAATCGTGATCCTCACGCTCCAGGACCCCGATTTCCAGCCTCAGCATTATTCTCAGCAGTATTTCCAGCTTACGGATGACAAGCAATGGGTAGCTTGCCGTCCGGTAACAGTCTAGACCGAGCCTGAGTCGTCAAAGACGCGTAGTGTTCCGAGCGCGCCTCAAAAATATATCAGCAAAACCGTAGAGTCCCAGTAGGGTCGAAGCCAACTGGGGCCATGGGGTTGACTTCCGAAAAGGAAACCCCGAGGTCCTGGAACACAAGGCAAAGAAGGAACATAGGTGTGGATTTAGTCAGTAAAAGTCTGACACGCCCTTCCGCCCTAGAGCGGGAGAAGTAATTGGATGATTTCCCAACTAACAAAAAGTGTGAATACGCTTTTATTTGGCTTGATGAATCACTATTTTCTTAACGTGAATAGACTATGGGTATTGTGACATCGAAGGAGATCTGCATTGCATTATTGCTTTTATGAGATAACTTTTCTTGAAATAACAGGTCTTTACCTATGAAATTGCCGATTTTTAAATCGGGTTGCCTTGAAGTGATATATCTATGGATTGACTTAGACATCGATATATACGTATACCTATATGTACTAAGCACTACATTACGCGTGCCGAACTCTCAGTTTAATCGACTCAGGTGTACTGTAGTCCCCTTGAACATTACACTATGTTGAACGAAACGCGTAAGTGCCATGAAATTCATGGCGCTTAAGACATTTTGGTCGCGAAAAAATTGTCCTCTAAAAGCTATCTTAGCGAAGCAGCTGGTAGAAGCTAGTCTTAACCAAATCAATACTCACTTTACCAAATCATTACTCACTTTAACAAATCAATACTCACTTATATTTACTATAGATATCCACCCTCTTCTTAACCTCAGTCTTATCGTCGAGCATGTCCTTCAGGTTCCTGTACTTGTCGCGTCGCTTGCCGACGTGGATGCGGCTGACGTCGACGTCGTCGCGCGTCATGATGTCGAACTGATCACCGTCGAACACGTTCAGCCGCGCTATGCCCGTCTCCAGGAACTTCGAGTCTAACGGGTCTTCGGGGATTATGGGGAGAGATTGGTCTATCGCTGAAATTATAGAGAAATAGGTTTGTTATGGTGCGAAAAATTGCCTCCTTTTAAGCATAAGCATATTTACTTTTTTGTCCCAGCCATTACTGTCCCACTGCTGGGCCAAGGCTTCCCCCTGGATCATTCTTCTCTTCATTTTCACATTCTTCTCCCGTGCCATCTCAAACCAGTCCTAGTGATATGCGACCAGATCATCTCGCCAGAGGTGGCGAGAAAGAGGTTTTTAAGGCGGTTTCGACAGCGCTTTCCCTCTAAAGGAGCCCACTACGTGGCGACACTTGCCCAGCTGTCACTGTTCATTCGGCTGACGTGACCCGCCCAATCCCATTTAAGCCTGGCAACCTTTAACCCACGTCTATTACGCCCGTTTTGCCGCAACCCAAAATGCTGCGCTCCCTAGCTCTCTGGCAAACCCCAAAGCGAAACTTTTGCACCCATTTAATGTTCCCACTGGTAGGACTATCTTTGACTTTCAAATTACTGGGAATTGCGTCCATCTAACACAGTATCGACACAACTGTAGGCACCTGCAACACACATTTTTTTTTTTGTTCATGGACATGCCGACTTGCTCCTCGTATTTTCCGTCTCTGTTTCGAGAGTAGTGGTGATGAAATAAATTACACAAATTAAGCACCTCTCTTCTGGGTTTGAACCTACGACGACTCTTCATTGCCTTCCCTACGACTCAAACCTATTTTGACACTTGCGGCATTACAAAATAACATATTTTCCTATTGTATTTTCTTTAATATGGTCATGATGAGCCTTTTAATTCGATACCCATATTGTAGAACTAGAAAATAAAATCTATAGCATCTCAATGGTTTTCCTGTATTAATGTTAATCTGAATTATATAAATCCGTCCAGCGGTTTGGAAGATATGATTACCTGAATGCAAGAAGAGTTAGGGCTTCTTGCAGTCAGGTAAAAAGAAACTATTTGAAAAATAAAAAAATAAAAATAGTCACACTCACCTCTTAGAGACTGATCCAAATTATCTTCTAAAATACTATTAATAACTCTTTCCGCATTAAAGCCATAATGTTTCAAACATTTCAATATGAACCCATCTCCTAAATGTGGCAGAATATCCTTTACTTCGGAAATCAACGACTCTTCCCGAACGTCGTCGGGTATCTCCGTGTCCGTCGGAGTCAGGGTCTTGTCTAAATCCCCGTTGGTCAGGGCTTCTGGTGAGGACACGTGATTGGAGCCCAGCTCCGGGATTGGTTCGTCCAAGTTAGAGTATATTGCTTGAAGTATGAAGTCAGTCTTTACTGTGTCTCTGGATTCATGTTCAGGATTTATTTGTAATGAGTTTTATATATTTTTTACAGTCGTTTACATTCTTTAAATGTAGTATTACTCATAGATTTAAATACATAGTAAAAATTCATTGTTATTATTATTATGGATTATTATATCTCAGAACCCAGGGGTCCTGGACCTTTGAAAGGCGTACGAGGCCTCGAAACCAACTCGCAGAGATTCCTAAGACGCTCTTAATAGAACGTGGCACCAACCGGCGATTATCCCAGTATCCGTTATGCTAGTGCACCCAAGGACAACCCCCGGTTGGTGACAAAACTATTGCGAAATACGGAAAACTGAAATTAAGGGTTATGGTTTTTGAAATATAAAGTGGACTGGTTACCAGGAACTATGTTAAGATTATGGCCCCTGCCTGAACAATGTTATTAATTTCCATCGATATAAAGGCAGGGGGCGACTTGCACACTTACTAAATGGGCCCCCAAAAACGGTCGCTAGCACGAAGTGACGTAGCAACAAGAGAGCAACATATCCTTTTAAATATCTTTATTATTATTATCATACAAGAAACACTAGTGCCAAATCCTAGAACTATGAATAGAACTTAGATATGAATGTATAATATATGAATTGGTGATGCATTTTGTATTTTTATTTCTATTTGGCGTCATAGATGTCGCTATTACATAAATTGGTATAAGAATCTAAAATTGCACCAAGTTCGACTTTATACATGTAAGTAGGCCAGAAAAAGGCCACCAATAGTGATTTGAAGAAGATGACCAATAAAAGGATACATGTCAGGGTAGGCTTGCCGCAGCATCTCCAGGTCATCGTGGACAGGGTAGCAAGAGTGATAGTCTTTGATGAGCAGCTTCTCCGAGAGGCCGTCCATCATCACTGCTAGGTAGTCTTCCACGAGGTTTGCTATACTGCCTCTGAAGAGAGAATAATGTACGTTTAGAATAAATTTAAGGAGTGACCAGGGCAGATGGTTGCAATCCAACTTCCTAACCAAGGTGACCTTGCTAGTTGCAATCCGTGTAGATAGCAGTTGTAATCTATGATCTTCAACGCCCTTGGTTGGGAGGCGCGTTTTCACAACCACCGAACGTGTTGGCGCGTGGTTTACATCCATATAGCCGCAACACAAACCAAACACACACACCAAGGTCACCTTGGTGGGAACGCTAGTTTGCAACCATGTGGCCAACCCTATAATCTTGAGAGCTAATCCACATAATAAACAATATAACATACTCACTCCCCACTAAAGATGGCACTCTTGTAAGCGGCAAGAATCTCTCTAAAAATATCGATAAGTTCAGCTCTAGCGGTATCGATGTACCCCTCTATCTCTGTGTACTTCACGCTCGTCTGGTTTCCCGTCTCCTCTAGTTTCTCATATAAGAGCGGGATGCCGTATTCGTAGAGTTGAACTATACTGAAACAAAACTGTTAGGTGAGATTTCAAATTTAAAAGAATCATTTTGTCAGTGAAAAATGCGCTTAATTTTTAGTGCTTTTAGTGTGCAATTACAGTAGCAGCGGAGCGTTGGCGGGTCGAGCGGAAAACCCACATTTTCATGGATGAACACAGAAGTAACGGGGCGTTATAACGGTCTGGACGTATCCACCTGCTACAATATTGGAATTAAAATATCAGATTATTTAGAAAGTAGTGCTTATGTAAAGTGGGACCTTTTTTTCAGAATCAGAATGTCCGCTTATTATTTTTAGGGTAGTATTTAAACGAGTGACTGTAAATTAAAATTTTAATTGACAAAAATAATTATTTTGGGTTATAGAAATAATAAGTGAGCGACTGACTGCGAGTGACGAGAAATCAATAGAACAGCGACTTAGAAACTTTAATTTGAGTTACTTAAAATACAAAATGAGAAGCTTCATAATATTTGAGCGACCTAATATTTGTTTGTGTGTCAACGAAAAAAATGGTGAAATAAAATCTGCGAGCAACTTGGTCGTAGCGTTCGCCGGCCGCTGCCGCGGCACCGCTCGCTTCGCTCACTCGGCTCACGCGCGGTAGGTCACAGTTCTAACCTAACCTATTTCACCCAGTTCAAATGATGAATCTACCTGCGACTAGATAATTCTAGTCGCTCACTTATTATTTTAGTCGCTCACATACTAATTTAATCGTTTAACTAGGATTTCAATAACCCACTTTTAGTAAGCTCGTTCTGGATTTTATTGTTAATCAATATTTGTTGTTAGTTTAGTTAATGTGTCGCTTACTTAAATTCATACCGCTCAAGTTATTAAAACAGTATCTCATCATCAGTCGCTAAGTTTTTTTTTAGTCGCTCGTTTTATAATTCCCCTCATATTTATTTCTTTTAATTACTTGTCGATTCGAATGATTTGAATCACTAGAATTTCACAAAGGTGGCCGAGCCAATACCGCACTCATTAAATCTCCAGTCGGCAGCGGCATGTCCGTTCAAGTCGGGTGAGAAATGCAAACTGACTTGCGTCCACCCGCGCCGCTCGCGACACCCACTTGTCCCGCGGCGATTCCCGCTCGCCGCCCCGCACGCATTTGGTGCGCCTTAGTCAAAACTTATGTGTTTGCGTTACCCACCAGCGAATTCCGCTGCTACTGTAATTGCACACTTAGAGTGCACACATTGTATATCGAAATCGATTAATCTCGCTGCTAAGTCTTTTTCTCTCAGGGTTGCGGGATTGATCCAAAAACTCACCGCAGCCCTGGAACGCAATGAGCAACTGAAGGAACAGCAAGTGAAGCGGAGACGAATAGTGAAGTGTTTCCATTAACACGGAGTCTAGTGGAGTGGATGCACACGTGGGCGACGCCTAAGTTGTAAGTAAAGACACGTCGCGTGGCGTGGGTTTAATGTAGCTCTACAAGTCTAGTTGCCATTTAAAATGTATGGACACTGATGCCCCCAGATCGTTCGTAGCCCACATGGGCCCAATGTAGTTCTACCTTTTAGTAATATTTTCATTTTAAGCCAAAGAGCAAAACAGTCAAGTTATTTATTCCCACTTACCTAATAACAAAATTCGTTTTCCTAAATATAGCAACACTTTTGGGATATACTTCTAGAAATAGCCTCATGGTCATACTGGTGTCCAGCAGGTGTATGACCAGGTCCCTCAGCATATCGAAGGACAGTTTGTCGGGAGCTTTCGAGCTGGATGGACGTCTGATCTCGCTGAAACCTTTGAACGTCTCCGGCAGGTTCGGGGGCTCGTCGCTGTCGTAGTCTTTGTTTACTTGTAGAATTATGTATTTGAAGGCCTGTGGAGAATGGGGTAGTTTCCAGGGTCAAAATAATTACATTTTATTTAGTCCGTATTTTAGATTATAAAAAAATATTGGACACGTATTTTTTCTTTTTTCGATTAAACAAAAAATAACAAAGATATAGCCCATTAAAGTTACGTGTGACGTCACCGCGTACAAAAAAATGCAGCACGGCGCGACGTGACGTTACACGTAACTTTAATGGGCTATATCTTTGTCATTTTTGGTTTAATTTACAAATAAAAAATACGTGTCCCTTATTTTTTAATAATCTAAAAGACGGACTAATTATTTTTTTACGGCAACTAGCCTAATAGGCTAGTTAAAAGGCGTAGGAGATTAAAATAAAGGTAATTGTGGTACAATAAAGATTGAGCTACACACACATGGGCGTACCGAATTACATTTTCCTATGCTTCTATACTGTGTTCAAGCATACGACCATCCTCCACCTCGTTAATTATGGTTCTAAGGGCCTAGTCACACAGGAATGGCAGCGGCCGGCAGCGAAGCGGCGAGCACTTTTAGCGTGAAATAATTTTAAACTTTATCTACACACTTAAAAGACCAGTATCGCTTGAAATCACGAGCTTCTTGTCGGTCGTTCTAGGCTAGCCGGCCGCTGCCATTTCGGTGTGATCGGCCCTAAGTGGCAGAAAAATATCAAAGAAAGAAAAGCACAAGAAAGTGCGATTCTGTGTAGCTCAAACATAAAAACGTTAATCGTCGCAAGTGACGCAAGGGAGAAAAAACGCCAGTGTTCTAGTTTTTGTGTAATAAAGAACAAAAGATCTCACTACAGGTTACATCTTTTTTTTTTGACATTACGAGCATGGCAGTTGAGAGTTTGTCATGCTCAAGCAAATGTCTCGCTGTTGGTGGCATGTGTTATTGCGTCATTCGGTTCCCTTAAAAATGGTTGAGCTGAGTGGGGCTGATGCACGCGTCATGCTCGTGAACGGGTGCCGTCAGTTGAGACTGGTCATCTCTTAGCTGCCAGTGGCTTAATTCAGTTTGTATCTTTTAATTATTATTATTTTTTATTTTTATTTTATTATCTACATTGTGCTTACACAATAGAAGCAACATGAAAATTTGTAACCAAGCATTATATGTAACACATAATATGATTTAAAAGAGTGTCCATGGAGTTTCTTGCACGTTCTTCTCCATAGAGATCTACGCTTTGGAACATGCAATTTAGCTTCACTTTTCTTGGACTGACCGACATTTGACTATTCAAAAGTGCCTGCAAATGGTCTATTTGAAATAAATAATTTTGAGATTTGAATTTCTACATACCTCTTTAACAAAAGCAACAGCGGCCACAGCATCGCTCTCGTACCTCGGCTGCAGCCCGAACACGCACTCCAGCACCCTGCCCACATGCCTGCCATTGTCCACCCCGTACGTCAGGCACAGGTCCCATATGATCGGTATCGTGAATATGAACTTGTTGTAGATTAGTTCTGCCATGTATTCTTTACTCATCCATTGTGTCTGGAACATAATGAAAATAATCAGAAGGCAATCAATGTCAACAAACTGGTCATAAGAGGCCATTCAAATATTGCTTAAGGCTTATAGTCCAATGAACACCATCTGGCCAAAATTATGTGGACGCACTTCTCGCACCCGCCTAGGCGGCAGTACGCAAATCTGTGCATTTATTTGCGGCCAACAGCGCCCGGAAAGCGCGCGGCTGGCCTTTAAATCCATTTTCTTTGCGAAATATTGATCGATTTACTTATGCAATGTTCAATTTGAAGAATATTTAACCACCAATTTTTATGTGCAAAAATTTTTTTATAGATCCAAGAAATAGGGAAAAGTTGGGAAATTGCTAAATGTTTTTTTTAGACAAAAGTATTAATAGCACCAAAAAATCAAATGTTGATAATGTTGTTCATGAATCTATAATAAACCTATATTTTTTTCAAACCTATTAACCTGGCCGTTACCGAGGAGTAGGCTTCAGAAAGTCACTGTTTTATGGCACTTTTCGGGCGCTTGGGCCTTAACCTCTCGCACAATTAAAAAGCCATTGTGTCTCGCGTAGATAAGCATCAAATGGAGGTAGGGTTTTTTGCTTTGCTTATATGTATAGATAACATGGCCGACGGAGATTCCATAAAATGATTATGTTATGATTAGTTTTTATTCCCTACAATAGACCAAGAGCAGTGTACGTAGTTTTTTATTCAGAGACAAAATATAATATATACATCATAATTTTTTTTTTTTTGTACTTTCATACGTTTATTAACTTTAAATCAATTTAACTTATTACATACACAACTAAAAACTATAATTACAATAAATTAAAAAAATAATAATAATAAAACCCTACGCTAATTACAACTAACTAAAATCAAACTAAAATATGGCGTCAAAAAACTCTTCCACATCGCTGTCGACTGGTAATGTGCCCAAAAGGCTGGCGGCATTGCCACGCTGTATGGCAATGCTTATCCTCTGTCCGAGGTAAAAGCCAGCCCTTGGGTCACGCGAAGTGTCAACTAGACGTTTCGATAGATCTTTAAACAACTTGTGAGCACTCGGACCCCACGATCCAAGAGTTTCAACCCCAAACGGTTCGAAAATATAACTTCCAACAAGGTTGTTATATTTCCGCCGCTTGAGGTTCTCCGCAGCCGCAGCGGCAGCACCAGCACGACACGACGAGCTAGGAAGATGTGAAGGCGCAAGAGTATCGACACAAGTAGCGTCCCATACTAAAGGCCTTCCCATCTTCCAAGGGAATAACGACATGCCGTCCGGTCTCTTGCCATCGTCGCGTGCCAGGCCATGGGGTTCCAATACGGCTGGAACGCCGACGGTGACAAGAGCGCGTCTGATGATATCGTTGATATTCGCGTGTCGCGCTATGCGACCCGCACTACGGCTGCATGACAGACCGTGGTGTCCGAGGATGTTGACGACTTCGCCACAGTGGCAGCGATGAGGAGAACAGCATGGAGCACCTAGACGTAAGGCAACAGCGAGGCGGAAAGTGTTATTATCGAGCAAGGTGCCAATGTTCGACGACGGTAGTGCGTGAAGCCAGAGACCCGACTCCCACTCTCCCACAGCCAGCAGGCGCGCTCGCTCTGCAGGAGCAGTAAATGTTGCAATCAGGTTTTCCTGAACTACTTTGCAGAGCGGCTCATCCCACTGTCTTTGGGATGATGATGATTTTCTACATCGTAATTATTCTGTAGAAAATCGTTATTTGAAAGTTTGTAGTCGAAATCAACTGACAGTGTAAATATCAATAATGCAAAATAGAATGATGTAGAAAAATAGCCAAGTTTGTAATTAACCAAGCTCATTAATTATTCAATACATGTTGTTGTTGGAAAAAAAAACAAACTGGACAGTGTACTTACCCAAATTTCGTAAAAATTGGCAAGTATAAAAATGTACAGGAATATGAAAATTAACTATAATTTCTTTAGTGGCACAAGTTTTCCAAAAAAAAGAGTGACACTCATTTTTACAAAAAAAAAAAAAAACGGCCAAGAGCGTGTCGGGCCACGCTCAGTGTAGGGTTCCGTAGTTTCCCGTCCGTCAAAATAAGTGGGTACTAATGAGTTTAAAAAAATGCTTGCATATACGATTATACTACAAACTTAGTCCAGAAATAATTTTGTACAACATTTTTGTCTTTTTTGTACAAAAACTTCTTTCCATCAAGTTCAAAATAATTTTCCTAGAAAGTCCTTATAAAGTTCTACTTTTCAGAATTTTTTCATATTTTCTAAACTTATGGTTCAAAAGTTAGAGGGTGGGGGACACATTGTTTCTTGTTTTTTTGCGATTATTTCCGAAATTATTGACATTATAAAAAAATGATTTTAGTAAAACCTTATTCATTTTTAAATACTTATCCAACAATATATCACACGTTAGGGTTGAAATTTAAAAAAAAAATCACTTCCTACTTTACATATAGGGGGGCTGCTACCCTAATAAAACATTTTTTTCCAATTTTTATTTTACCACTTTGTCGGCGTGATTGATATACATATTGGTACCAAATTTCAGCTTTCTAGTGCTAACGGTCCCAGAGATTAAGCGAGGACGGACAGACAGACAGACAGACGGACAGACAGACATGGCGAAACTATAAGGGTTCCTAGTTCACTACGGAACCCTAAAAATGTTAAGATACACCAGTATCTACCTTTTTTGCCATCTGTCATCTCTGTATAAAACAGCTACAAACGTCAAGAAACAAATGTATCAAAAATATATAAATTCCATACCTTACTCTCCTTATTAGTAACCAGTCTACTGAACACGATGAGCACAGCTCTCCGTATGTCTTCATACAGCTTCTGGACCTCCCTGCTCTCGTGGGGGGAGATGTAGGGGGGCGTAGCTTCTTGTAGGAACGACACCAGGGAGTCCATGCACAGGGGGTGGTAGAGGATTGTACTCCAAAACCTGGAAAGGTGAAAATTATGGTTTGTTCAAAAGCAGGTTTAACTAACGTCTGCCGCAGGTCGGTTAAGTTGTGGTAAAGGGTTTCAACGGGTACACCGCGACTTTGGAAAGCTAACGGCAACTGAACGGTAGGTTTTAGTCAGTAAGTCTGATACTCCTCGCTCCAGATCGGGAGTTGTCTTCCATCTTGTCGTAAGACCACGCTGCCTGGTAAAGCTAAAACTGTAGTGATACGCTCAGATCGAATAAAAAGAGGTAGATGACTCACGGCCGTGGTTACTACGTGCATTTAGTAGGCAAACACACTTGCCTACTAGATGCGCCGTCCTGTATAATTAAATCTTGAAAAAAAAAACACTTTACTTGATATATGTGACTGCGATGCGACTTGAAAAATTTGATAGTTTTGTAACTAGCCACACAGAACGTTTACGGTAAAAGCAAATAACACAAACTATAGCGCTTATCTCTTCACTGATAACCTCAACACCATAGTTGACTGGCCTGTTGGTCTAGTGGTTAGTGGCCCTGACTGCTATGCCGGAGGTTGTAGGTTCGATTCCCACCCAGGACAAATGTTTGTGTGATGAGCATAATCATTTGTTCTGTGCCTAGACGTAATTTATCTATAATATGTATGCATTTAAAAATATATAAGTATGTTTATCAGTTATCTAGTACCCATAACACAAGCTCTGCTTAGCTTGGGACTAGACGGCGTTGTGTGACAGTTGTGGAATATTATTATAGTAATTAGCACATAACTCTTGTGCCTGCCTTACCATGGCGTGTTAAAATGTCAGTCCTTCGAGCGAGAAAGCGGGATGGGGCTATATAAGTTGTATTCGCTATCCCTTTTCCCTGGAACGACAGCTCCATCCCATTACCAGTTCAGTTTAGGTCGTAAAATAGATCGCGTTAAGAGCTCGTGATAGGCCTACTGCTTACCTATAATGTTCTAAACTTAGCAGCCACTTGACGTCTTCCAGGTAGGCTTCCATCTTGACCTTCCATGTGTCGACCGCCCCCAGGACAATGGTGCTGCCAGATGGGGGGCGCTCGTATATCGTCAGCTCTCGCTTCTCCACCCAATATGGGTCCTGCAACAATTGGATATTCAATTCAATTCAATAGCCTTTGTATCCTGAAAACTCCTTGTTTTTGTTTGACTTTTTAATGTTGCTTTTATATACATTTATAGGGTGACTGGCAATTAGTGTACGATACTTAAACACGTGATTGTGCTCATGATAACAAACAATTTTTATCATGGGAGCAAAGCCAAAATCGCGAAAAAAATATCAGCTGTTCAGTGCATTAGGCAAACATAAATGTATTGAACAGGTTTGTTCCCATAGTAAAAGTTGTTGGTTATCATGAGCACAATCACGTGTTTAAGTATCGAACACTAATTACCAGTCACCCTATATATATTTTTGAGTTATGAGATGTCCTAGAGTTCAGAGTAATTGGATATATCTTGTGCTTATTTTTGGACTATATTTTTCCCTACAAAAAAAATTTTGTACATTAAATAGTTGGCATTTCCTGCAGAACTTTTTTCTAACAATATCCACAATAAAACACTAATTCCATTTGAATATGCATTAAGTTCCTCAAACAGATTCATAATGCACTTTAGTTGTACTGGGGAAAAACAAATAACTGATTTACACCCAAGTGCGTCCTGCTCAGTGATAAAATCCCGGAGTTCCCCTAACAAAATAAAATAGATATACTTAGTAGATACCTAGATTGTATGCAGTGTTAATGACTGCATTGTATACGTGCAAGGAAGTGCATCCTGCTTAGTGATAAGACCAGGGAGTTCCCCCTATAAAAAACAAATGTACTTCATATGTACCTAAACTTTTATGCATTGTTGACGACTACATAAAGGTGTGCAAGCAAATGCATTCAGGGAGTTCCCATAATAAACTGAATTTTTAAACATGTGACACAGTGGTGTTGTTAATATTAGGAACAAACACAAACTTGTGGTTCATGCAACACTTTTATAATAAATTTCCCAGAACGGGAAGTATTCAAGAATTAAATTCAAATCATTTGTATTGTGAAAACATTGCCAGAAGGAAAATACCATAAAGGAATACCATAAGGGAGCATCACAGGCCTTAACTAGTTTAAATTGATAAGAGTATGATGTAAAAGTGCATTTTAAAACCTATTTAAAAAATAAATATAATTTTTATGGAACAATATGTGCAAAAACTTAAGGTATTATTAAGTCTCATTGATTAAAAATGTGATTCACATAGTAGGTACGTATTTATGGAATTATAATCTTTAAAACTAGTGCGCCTCACCATCAGAGATTGCATCACTGCTTACCATCAGGTGGGATTGCAGTCAAGCACTAGTATAAACCAATAAAAAAAAAAAATTAAAAAAATCACCTGTACTTGACTTTTTCGTGAACAAACTAACCATTCAATGAGGTAAGGACAAACCAAGTATAATAATATTTAATTCATTAACTCCATTGTCTTTCTGTTGTGTCTCTAATTAATGGTATTCAAAAGATTAAACATGAAAGTAACTCTGTCTGCTAGCCTTTTGCAGTAAAATTATTGAAACCATTTTAAATTTGGTGTGGAGTAAGATTGACCTCCAAGGATAGACTACTTTCCATCTAGCTTTGATTGACTTGAGTGCCAGCAACAACCAACATTGACAAAGTCGTGGGCTAAATCTAGTATTCCCTCATTTATTTATTGTATACTTTATTGTAAACATAACAAAGAAAAACTTATATCTAAAACACATACAATGGGCGGCCTTATCGCATTCATTTTTCAATTTGAAAGAAAGAAAGAAAGAAAAATAATTTGTTTGGTACAGCACAAGGCCCAAACACAATAATATACTACGCGTTCCAAATGAGAATAGGAGCGCCGGCCATGTTGTGACGTTACGTCTTACTGTCAAATCGAAGAAATTGAGTAGAGTGAGCAAAAAAAGAAATTAGTTAAATTTAATTTATTTACGAATCATGAACGAAAAATCTCTGATCAAAATCCAGTTCTTCAATTTTGCTGATCTTTACGTAACTGTGTGAAGTGTCTGAGTAGTGGCGTCATCATCGTCATCATCACTGCTGCTTTCCCTTATAAAATAAAACATGGATAATAGAGGTTTTTAATATTTATATCACTAACTGTTGTTTTAAATCAAAATAGGCATTATTACCTGTATTTATAACAAAATTCAATCTGGATACTCAGTCGCACGAAGAAACACCAACAACGAAGATAAAATGGCAGCTGGCAATCTGAATTTAAAATGTAGGTAGCCAATAATGAAAATAAAAAGAAAGTATGTAGTATAATTTGTTAAATAATTATTATGAATATCTTTTTTATCTATTTCTTAATATGACTTAAGTAAGGGTTTAACAAAATCATTAAAACGCAAATAAGCTTTTTTTGCAAACCGTACTTTTCAATCAAAATTTGACAGATCGAGTTTATTGACTTTCCCATTCTCATTTGGAACGCATAGTACAAAAATACATATCAAAAGTAAAAGAAGCAAAAAAAATAAAATAAAAAATACAGTTGTTGTGTGCCTCATGGCTGCACCAAAGTAGGTCCAGTTCAGCATGAATGCCAGACAACTAGTGCCTGACGCTGTCTTTCTGCTCTCAACACTCTTTTGGACACACACCCAGACTGTGATGTGTTTGCGGACAAATGAAAGACGAACATGTCAATATGTCTGGAGTTCTATGAGATGATTGTGTAAATTATTTTTATATTAATGTCTTTAACTAATGTAATTGGGGGATACTCGTTTTCGTTAAAGTAAAACATTAAACAAATAAATTGAAAAAATTAACAGGGCATTTTAACTTGCTTGGTAATGGTCAGCAACTCAGCTGTATCTCAGCATTCTATGCTCCATTAGTCCTGAGCAGATAAGATTTCCGAGAGGATACTTCATTAGTTTATCAATAGTACTTTATGTGATGTTATCAAGGCCATATCAATTAAACCATA
Source organism: Mythimna ferrago (assembly GCA_910589285.2). NCBI lineage: Eukaryota > Metazoa > Arthropoda > Insecta > Lepidoptera > Noctuidae > Mythimna > Mythimna ferrago. The sequence goes on along the minus strand of OU342691.1, from coordinate 22,908,336 downwards.
TTTACAATCTAGACTTATAAGTAAGTACAGATTTTTGAAACTTTCAAGTGCATATAGAGTGCATGGCATACATATCGGCATATAAACTGCATAAGCTTTGGATAACCGGGCGTTCCCCGATTAGACTAACCAAATAGATGCACATATTTCACAACATTGTGCTTCAGATAAAAACATGCTCTTACCAACGCCTTGATTTGCTGCACAACGCCCGCATTCGTCACAGACAGTGTTAACTTCTCCACAGGCAAATTCTCAGAGTTCTGTAAAAGCATTTTAATTTATAAATAAAGAATGCACGTCTCACACTAACAAGTATATGAACCAAAAAAACTTACGGAAAATTCAACACATTTATTTGACATTTCTCTTCTATAAAACTTCAAAATGATTGTTAATGATTCGGCAGGATTTTCAGCCAATTTGTCGACGAAAAAAGGTTACGAAAAATAAAATATTGCGGGTATCGTATGGCAAAATATGAAACCGTGAAATCGTCGACGAGTCAAATTTTTGACTTTTCTTCTTTGAACAGTGCTGCCAACAGTTAATCTAGTTTTCCACCAGATTCAAAATCAGCAGAAAACCACTACTAAGTAACAAAAAAAAAATCAATGCATAGGCCACATTTTTCTTTTGTTAGACTTCTTTATGTCACTACTGGAAAAACAAAAGCCTTCCACTCCTTCCATCTTTCGCGGGCCCGCGCTTCATCTTTTTAGTTCAAGTCAGTCCGTTCCGCCATCTCCGTCATGGGCTCAATCCCTCGTACAGTTTCAAAACAAACCTTTTACAAAAATACAACATTTACTCCCACGCTAAACGCATGCTGTTTTTGTAGTGGAAAATAGTGTTACTGACTTCTCCCATTCTCGGGTGGAGCAGGGGGTAAGGTGGCGTGTCAGACATTTACTAACTAAAATCACACCTATATTCTTTCAGTTGCTTTTTCGCTCTAGGACCACGAAATACCCCGAATATCCTTTTCAGAAGCTTTCCCATGTCCCTAGCTGGTCCTTGAATATTTAATAAATAATAATAATTATCAGTAAATGAATATTTGTTACTTTTCCACGCAAAAACTACTGAATTAATTTTAATGAAACTCTAAAATAATACAGCTTATACATCTGAATAACACATAAGCTTATAATTTATAGCGATATTTTGAGCTACTCGGAGTACTCATCTTACGCAGACGAAGTCGCGGGCACCAGCTAATAATTAATGAACTAACATGCAATTTTTTTTCTAGCCCTTACCGTCCCTTTGCTAGGCAAAGGCTTCCCTCAAGTTGTGTTGTGATTCCTGACCCGACCACGACATGGAACGGAGATTTTACTATGGCACAAAATGGTTATTTTAATTGTGCTTTATTGTGCCACTTATCCCAGGAATTTGTGCCTTGTACTTTTTGAGTAATAGGAGTATGTTTGTGGTCGGGCTAGGGATCACGATTCCTGACCCGACCACAACCAGATCTAATAAAATATCAATAGTGGAAAGTTACTGATTATGCCAAAAATATGTGTCAAATAGTGCCTATGGCACACACAACGCATTCAGTCATCATCACTGATATAAGTACTCAAATAAGGCACTTACGAAAAATTTATTCCAACTACCCACATTTTAGCTTTAAAACTAAAAGCAAAAAATGTCTTACCTCGTTACGTAAATAACAATAGTTGTACATATGATAAGTGCATTTCCGTTAAATAGTGAATCATAGATCTAGAAAATATTATAATCGACAATGCGGAAATCCCATGCGGCAAAAAATAATCAAATTTCTAAGTCAACGCAATTAAAAGATATGACTACTTATGACGCTTATTTGGTCAATTTCTATGGAAACCGCTCGTATGTGTTACGGAACCCGCAGGATTCGAACCCGACTCGCATTTGACCGTTTTTTTGTTCAAATTCCTTTATTTGTTAAAACTTTCAAGTACTAGTAGACTTATAACTACATACAGAATTGAAAGACATTATGCAGCTCGCAACGGGTGAGAGAACGAATCCCAAATCCATACTAGGAACTAACCTGTGCTTTGGTAGGGTCCGCTTCTATTCGCCGGCTATTCAAGCTTAACACACTAATATAATGCTACAAAACATAGTGGTTGTATTTTTTTTATAAATTACATATATACGCGTACGAAGTCGTGAACACATCCAGTAAAATAAAATAATAAAGTGCTTTATATATAGCATAATTTCACAAAATAAAACTACTTGCATTCGTAGTAAAATTTCATAGCGTGTGATTGACACACTTTATTTCTTGATTATTCAATTTTATCCGAACCAAGATATATTCTGTGATATGAATAGTAAAAGAATTTCGTGTGCCACAGGCACAATTTGGCACATATTTTTGGCATAATCAGTAACTTCCCACTATTGATATTTTATTAGATCTGATTGTGGTCGGGTCAGGAACCGTGATCCCCAGCCCGACCACAATCGTACCCTTATTACTCAAAAAGTACAAGGCACAAATTCCTGGGATAAGTGGCACAATAAAGCACAATTAAAATAACCATTTTGTGCCATAGTAAAATCTCCGTTCCATGTCGTGGTCGGGTCAGGAATCACAACACCTCAAGTTCCTTCAAACTTTCTTCTTCATATGAAAAAAAAATGTTAGATCCATAAAAAATGCCGCTACCCACTAAAAATAATATTCCTCAACTGCACCAGTGTGACCAGATTCAGTATTTAATACTTTTTGAGTATATTTTAGTAAGTTTTCTGAGAGTCACACGTCACTGATAAAAGGTCAAAACCACCAATTTTAGTGGAGGATCCACTAAGTGGCAACACTTTACTGATGACAATTTTTTTATAACAAAACTGACGTTGACAGCTTTAGAGTCGTTCTGAAAAAAAAATAGAATTATAATGTATTTAGATTATTTTATGCAGTATACACACTTTTCTGTTTTGTAAATTATGTTTTAATACTGTTGCATTGTACTAAACTAGTATTTAAAAGAAAAAAATAAATCTAAAAATAATTATCAGGAAACAATCATCACACATACAAGATTTTTTAAATTGTTTTTAAAAACCCACCTTGTCTCCAATGAAAAGGGGAAAAGAAAACACTTTCCCTACATTGTTATGAAAACTCAAGACTATGGTGAATGGCCTCAAGTCTGCTATTACAATAGTGTCAGAATGGTCTATCACTGATTACAAAATTGTAGATTTTGACAAGTTTGGTAATCTACTAAAATAATGGCGTCACTCACGAATTAATTTTATCACTGTGATGTGATAGTTTGTGTAACTGTCATGTCACACTATCAAAGTAGGTAGATGCGATTGCAAAAAGTAAAATTCACAAAATTTTACTACACAAACAAATATAGTATCTTTTTCTCAACAACATAGTTTTTAATAGATTTTGTTTTGCTTACATTACCTGACAGCTTTATTTCTTTGTTTACAATACAAATACAATAACTGAGTTGAACAGTTTTCACTACTACATTTAGGTTCCACATGCTTTGAGACTTTAATTCTTTAACTTTTCGAAAACCGTCAATTAGACACAAAATAGAAAGACAATGACAGCGCGAACGGCAGCGTTCGCTTTGGGTTTAATTGTAGAGTAGCAAAGCTAAACGAACTTTAAAAACTTTGTGACAAGCTGTACTTTACACTGTCATAAGTCAACAACTGAAACTAGATGCAAGTCAATAGGCTCACTAACAGCCGCTAAGTAAGTAGAACGTAGTGATTACATACTCTTTGCTAAGTAAGTGCCAATCAATGCGTAAGCAGCTTAGTTTTTTCAAGTTTTTTAAGTCAGCGGTAAGCCAGCGCTCAAGATCCGTGCCGGTACCTAAACCGGCACGGATCTTGAGCGCTGGCTTCAAGTTGCACAGAAGTTAAATATTCGCTTTCTTTAGTGGTACGAAGTGAGACGCAGGGGCGGGGAGTGTCGGTGATTGGCTCGCCACGTCATCGAGTCATAGACGTCACTCGTGATTCATTCCCTGCGCTTGCTGCATGTAACAACGACAACGATTGGCTCGCCAATGTATGGAATGCGCAAAGCGATCCCCACTCGAGCGCTCAAGATTCGTGCCGGTATAGTCTGTCTAGTAAGTTAAACGACTTGGATTTTTTTTAAGGAAATTAAAAATCTAATGTTAGCAACCGTAATTTTAGTTGTCATTCACTTGTTTTTTGAGATGATGATAGAACTACAACAGATCTTGATCGTAGTGTGGCTAGTGATGATGAATCAGTGTCTAGGTATCAAGTGGAATAGAATATTTAGAATCAGATTTCTCGTACGATTCTAATAGGTATATTTTAAACGAATTTTTTTTGCATTTTTAATATTAAAAAGTCCCCTAATAGTATAAAATCATTTATAAAAATACTTAAAATGGATACTTTTTATAAGGTTCCATTATTAAACAATGACCAAGATCTCATAATCAACCTAGATTTCTGAACCAGTGTTGACTACATCAGATTTCATTTTACCCTAAAAATTACCCAAGTCGTTTAAATTATTAGACAGACTATACCCATAAGTGGGTTAATTCTTTGTATTGCGTTGGTAACCCTAATTTAAATGTCAAATTGTCAATGTCACTATCTGTCAGTGTCACGATTAGATAACGTTCGTCGCGTAGTTTTGAATTTCTTGTAAACAAATACAATATTTTAGCTTCTAGCCATGAACAAATCGGCTTCTGATTCCAAAATAAAGAAAACACTGCTTAGAAATTATGAACTTAAAGTGAAACCATCGACACGAAGACCGGTTGTACATGACTTCGCTTCGTCATCAAATTCGGTTTCTAAAAAATCAACACGACTCTCGCAGAAAGAAAATGAATTAAATGAGCCGACTTTGTGTTCGAGCGGAGTAATCGCTACTTATTTATCTGATTTGAAGAAACTGAATCCGCCTCCACTTTCGTCAGAGGATTTAAATGTAGACAGAGGACAACTATGTGCAAAAGTATGTTAGAAGAGTCAAGATTCTGTTTATGAGATACTAGCTTCTACCAGCGGTTTCGCGCAAACAATATATAATATATAGTCTTTGTCACTCAGTAACAAAGCGTTTTTTATATTTTATTCTGCTGTTGAAGAATTTTTGAAACCAGTCCAGTAGTCTTTGAGTTTATTCATTACAAACATACAAATAAAAGTACAGGATTAGATGAGCAAGTTTTTGATAGTTTGGAGACAATCTATTAATATTTTCACTGTTGCCTTAATTTACTAGCAAGTCATAAAATATGTTCATTAAAAACAGTAATTTTATCTTTTCCTTTATTTTACAGATGACCAAAAAGCTCAACTTCCAGTTCAACGACAGAATATACAATAACCTCATTGAGTTAAACGCAAGTGTGGAGAACCTAAAAAGTAAAAAAGATAGAAGATCACCAAGTACCACCGTGCTAAAGAAAGATCTCGAACCAAACATTGAAGACTTCTATGAAGATGAAAAGGAAATTGATTCTCCACCGAGTATTCCAATTTTAAAACCTAAGTTTAGAACAATAAAAAAAGTTGATGATGGCCGTTTACACAAATTAGTTGCAGCTTTTGAGGATTTATGACTTTTAATTAATTATATATTATCAAATTATTTTGTTATCTAGTTATTGTGTTAATTTTTGACTATTATAATATTTTGGCTTATTAAAACATGTATTTCATTAATTATAACAATACTTACCTACTTTTTTTTGTTATGTGATGTGATGATTTACTGTGATGATGATGATGATGATCTGTTTTTACTGTTCCGTGATGATGATAATATAATGGAAAGATAGAGAAATAGAATTATATTAGACCTTTGGAACAAAAGATGTTGCCAATATTCTATTAATTAACAAAAAATTAGTAAATTATTACATAATTCAAAAGAAAAAAAACACGAAATGGCAGTGATATGAAAAACTGCTCTTCATAATCTAATGCTTGAGTTTCTATAATAAGTTGGCTACACAGTGATGTCTTCTGCACGGGGAACACGCCCACGTTTCTGCCTGTAAAATCTAAAAACATTTCAAATGCATTTAGAGGGATTTACCCCGCAATAAATCACCATCCATAAGAAATACTGCATGGTGAAAAAATAATTACCGCATTGGCAATACATGTCATACCGATAGTAAATAATTTAAAGAGTAGGTTCTGATAATGACTTTATTCTTGATCAGTGCTTCCGAACGCAAACACGCGCCGGCTCGCTCGCTCTGAAAGAAAGAGATGTTGATATATCCATCTCTTCTTTCACCCGCATTTTGCCAATAATTTCGTTTCATTCAGTCAACTTCCGACGTCAAATCAAAACGGTTGTGCGCCAAGTTCTCAGTGGAAATAAATTCAATAAAATATTTTGCTCTTTTAAATTAAAAATAAAAAGAAGTAGCCATGGCCGAAACTGAAATAATATCTAGTAGTGAAAATAATGACCAATTTTTCGAGGGCGTTGAAAAGCTCATTGAAATTTGGTTTACACCGGCGAAAAATGCGGATTTAAGAAAAATCACTCGGTGAGTATTATTTTGACTGATGTTCGTGTCCTACCTGTACATTACTGGTAAATAATTACGTAATTAGTCGCTAAGTATTTAGGTTACCGGCAGAAGTTGTATTTCTATAACCTAAACATTGAAAATCATGAGAAGTAAACTCCAAGAATTGCGGTCATTTTTCTGTTGTGAAATTTGTAATTTTTTTATAAATCATAACTGGAATATTATTTGATTTTGTGTTTGTTGTGTGGATCTGTAGTTTGTTGTTATGGAAAGTTCTGGAATCAGCTGTTCCGATATATCGGCTATTGGGTGCCGGCCGGCTCGTCCGACTGCCGTGGTTGGCTTGAGTGCGGTCTTGGGCCGGGCCCGTCAGGCGCGCGTGATTTGAAATCATTGGGACGTTGTGTATCAACAAGACTCGGATCAAGTAAAAAAAAAAGTATTTTTATGTGATCTGAGCAATAGAATACACGACAATAGATTCTATTTCAGGACATCTTTATTTGTCTTCTAACATAGTTTTTATTATAGTGCACAGTGTTACTTGCATATAAAATTTACACAAAATGCATGTATATATGTATGCTGGAAGAGATTTCATTAGAAATAAGCATCACCTTTGTACTATTTTTTCTGTTTCCTTCCTCTTTTCTTGTATTTCCATGTGTTTACATAAATAGTTAAATAAATAAATAAAATGCATTATGTCCTCGCAAATCAAATGTTATAATTATTTATTTTATTGGCCATTCAACAACTATATAAACTGTAACATATTTAGAAAAACATCATCATGGTAGCACAGTCTTACTAGATTTCCAATATTGTTTAAAAAAAAATTATAACACTATTTTATTATATTTTTTATGTATTAAAACTTGGTTTGTAAGGTTTATCCTATAAAATATAATTCACTCAATGGTTCTAGTTATATAAAATGCTAGTGGCAGTAGAATAAATTATCCTTGCAATTCACCAGATATCCAAACTTGAACACCATTTAGCTAGAAGGTGACTTACAGCTACCTTTGAAAATTGAGTCTTGTATACCATATGACTCTCTTGCTATCAATTAATTCATTAAGCGTTCGCGCACCTATTGTCTTTCTATTGTGTTTGTAATTTCCACAATTGAAAGGTTAAAATTAAGTCTTGTATACCATAGGACTCTTTTGCTATCAATAAAAATTGAGCCTTGCATACCATAGGTCTGTCTTACCATCAATAAAAACTGTTTCTTGCATACCATAGAACTTTCTTGCAATCAATCAAAATCCAATCTTGTATACCATAGGTCTCTCTTGCCATCAATGGGATGTAAAATCAATAATAACAATATGAAATTTTGTTGCAGCCAACAATGGGAGAATGTGCTCAAGATAGTGCGTTGTGAAATCATCTCTTTCACCCAGAGCGAGCAAGTCGACGCCTATGTACTGAGGTAAGTGTTCTCTAAAAGATATAAGTATTACATTTAGAAAATGAAAAAATAAATAACAGGAACCAGTACCTACTAATAAGACACAAAATAGAAAAAAATATAACAAAGGAAAATAAAAGAATTAAAAAAATATAATTCAATATAATGCTTCTGTAAAATTTCAGTGTACAAAAAATTTTATTCTACTCTATATAATCCAATTTTAAATCTAAGCCAACAAAAAGTACTTTATGACAAAAAAATTACAGAGAGTTAGGTACTTATCTAACTATATCATTTTTTATTTTACAATTTCTACAGTCGTAAAGGGTAAAGAAAATAATAAAAAAACATGTGTAAACAAAAATGAAATAAAACTAATAATAAAAATCTTTATAGCCACTTATATTTTTGAAACTGTTACATCATGTGATTTGTAATACATAAAACTACCAAGAACTACCTACCATAAAACTATTATTATACCTAAGAAGTAGTTATTTACCTACCTACATAAATCTCATTAGATATGTAACAATTTAAGTCACACCAAATGTGACCAATTGTATGACATAATTTTGACTGTACTGTACAGTCAGGGAACATAAATGTTCGTCACTTGTACGTAATAAAACGACAAGGTATTTTTGTTAGTTTAAACTTTTCCAGGGTTTTAATTTACTATGAATTATTATCTGTAGTACCTCATTAAAATAATGTAAACACATAAACAATAAAGCCAAGAATAAGGAAACAAAAAAAGGTACAAAGTGGATGCTTATTGCTAAAGAAATCTCTTCCATTATACTTGCAAAATGATAGTGACTAAGAGTTGAAGGAAAATAAGTACAAAAAAAAAACATTTACTTTGAAACAATATGACATACATACAATGTAATATACATACAACTAGCGGATTGTAGCGCCACCTACTGGGTCTAAATAAAACCCAAATATACTTATAAAAAAAAATCATCCAAATCGGTCAAGCCGTTTAGGAATAGTTAGGTAACAAATACACGTAGGTACTTACAGAAGAATTATATTGAAGAAAATGGTAAAATAAATGTCCCAATAACATACTTAGGTAAATAAAAAGTGTCTACCTGTTAAAATCACAACATGCCGTAACTATATACTAAAACTAACGTAAAACGCAGCATAAAAAATATGTCTAATTGCGGAAAAAAATATTAAAGTAGGTATTACTCATACTCCGGCGCAGCGGGTCACTGTCACCGATACCGTATCGTAATCGATCATAATTACATAATAGTTATCGTATTTCGTTCAGTTAGCGTTAAAGATAAACCTGAAACCTTACTTTAGTGTAATTTTGCCGTGTAATAAATAACTTGTCTCAGTTGCAATATTTATGTCGACCTTTTTAAAAGTATCAGGGAAAAATACCAGTAAAGAGTAGAGGGACGTTCTTTTACGAACCTTGTTGGTTGTCCCCTTGAAATGTAACGCAAAATATAGTATTTACGCTTGAAATTTTTGAGTTCAGTTTTCTGCTTTACTTAGTAAAATAGATGTAACTATTATTCAAGGGCTTTATGTAATTATATATCTATTTTAATTTGCGTGATAGTCAATGAAATACGCACTTTTTTGCACGGATCGATTATTGTACATAAAAAAACTTACATTTTAAAAAACGAGTATCTTGTAGCTACTCTAAACCAGGTGAAATTGCCAATTCACAATTTGTGAAACTTAAATGAAAAGATTTTAATAAATGCGAATTTTAACCCTCCAAAATCGATTGGTATTGTATGTTCCCTAGTCCTACCTACTTACGTTGACATTTGTGTCAACCCTACCGAAATAAATTACTGCAAAATTATTGGCCGCTGTTCCTTGTACAGGAACTTCAAAAAATACAATCTTTCCTTTTCGGCATCACCATAATTGGCTAAGAATAGCATAGCAGCATAACACTGTCACCGCTGCCGCAGTTTTTGTAACAGTTCTGACCTTGACCTTGGAAACACCGGTTTATTTTGCAAGCAGTGGAGCATTCTTTATTTGGTAATAAATCTAGTTCGATTGTCCAGTTGGAGGCATCGTTGTAAGCTGTCTTTGTTATAGACTGACTTGAATTGAATAGGATCTCTTTTTGACTATCGCTAAGTCTAAAATGGTGATCAAATTGGAGCACTAAACTTATATAAATATTATTCAAGTCCTAATATTCGATTCGTGTTACTGAATGCGATATTCTAAGTAAATCATTTTGTTATACAATCGGTATGACTCATAATCTGTATCTAATTTATTGCACATACTATATCCAGTAATTACAATATGTTGTCTAGTTAATAGGTACATTATTACACATTAGTACATATGTTTATTTACTAACTCAAGGAATGTTTTATACGTGTTTGTACTCCTACACGTGGCTTCGAATGGAATTACCGACCGACGGTTGATATCGATTTGCGTGGCTTACTCTGCATGAGAAAGTGATAAAGGCAATTTTCATTCGCAGTAACTTGGACGCCAGGTAAAATACATTCAGAAATTCGTAGACACAGATGACAGTCACACCGTAAGAGATACATTTTGTATCTTGTATTTGATTTGGACACGCTGTGATAAACTGAAAGTCAGTATGTAATAAATGGATGTCGATGCGTCGATGTAATGACTTTTTTCCTTGTACTGGGAAATTATCAAATAACTTCTGCCCTTGTTGAAACGAGAGGGAGTATCAGACCACCTAACACAGGTGCCTTTTACGTTCCAGAGTCGCGGTAACTCTTCAATCCACAGATTGCGCGAAGGCGGTTTTCAAAGACATAATTAATTTACCAAAATTGCGGCAGAGGCCATAACATTTTGCGTAGGGAGGGATGATAATGTGGGCGAGTACTTTGTGTCCTATAAATCAATAATTACCGACGTAGTTAGACCTCTTAGAGCTTTGTACTCTGTAGTCCTTCGGTTCAAAGATTGGAAATGAATATGAAAAAGATTGAAAGGTACCAAAGGCTCCCTTTTGAGGATAAAAAAAATCATTATTAGTAACTTACCCCAGCAAGCTATGTTTAGTCCATCTAGACATTTGCTTGCTTGTATATTTTATCGATTTTATTCGCTTCGTCAGCCAGTTGTTTGCGCGGAAAATAAGCATCTGATACTAAGACATATTTCCAATAATAAATAAATAGAATAATAAATTCTTACTTTATACTGTTTTGTTCGAATAACTTCATTTGTCATGACAAGGTCTAGTAGCTATGAATCTATAGAGATCGTATTTTAGTATGATCTTATCAAAATATTTGCAATAATTATTAAAATGTTGCAGAAAATTGATATTATCGGAAATTAGTCATGAAATTCGATAGTTGTAATCACGGAACAGTAAAAGTTGTAATGTAGGTAACATAGTTTAATTAGGCGTCGTATTCCGTTTGGTGACCCAATTATTCATTACTGCAATTGCATTTTATCATTATAGGTCTGTGCCTAAACATATTATTTCTGTGTTATATACAACATTCGTTTTAGTATACAAGGTGTAAGGGACAGCCCTCCACAAATTTTAAGGGCTTGCTCAGTAGACGAAACTGAACAACCTACCACAAAAATTTTTTTCAGGAAACGAAAAACAATATCCGTCTCACCATAGAAAATTATAAACTTGATTGGACAGTTTGTATGGAGAGGCCGAATTTTTTTTTGTTTCCTTCAAAAAATGTTTGTGGAAGGTTGTTCAGTTTCGTCTACTGAGCAAGCCCTTAAAGTTTGTGGAGGGCTGTCCCTTACACCTTGTATAATGCGAAAACCGAAACACGTGTTTAGTATTTCTATGTAAAGAATCTATATACAAAATTTCATAACTGTATCATGCAAAATCACAAAGTTATAAGCTTGTTATGTCAGCAAAAATACATAGTCACCGGGCCATCCGACTAAGGGGTTGTTTTGCACTTGTACCCAACTGTTTGCTGTCTCCTAATGCCCACTATGACCCGCCGTGAACGTGAAAATGATTGGAATTTATTCAGTTACAAAACAAACTATATTCAGGTTTCGCAAATACTAACAATAAAGTTGTATATTTAATTCTAATTTATTAACATAGACCATGGATGTCGAGTTACATAAAGGATTCCAAAAATTTCGAATAACATTTTAAAAAACCGAATGTTATCTTCATTGATCCCCAATTTGGCGAGTTGTCCATTAAAATCTATTTCATTTTGCATACTAAATTTATCTGTTGCAAAACTGTAACGTATGTTTTGCAAGTCTCACCTGAATTGATTCCATTCATGATAATGACGCGTACTGCGAATGCATTGTATTGTCGCCTGTCAGTGCATCCGTTCATTTCTTGTGATTTATGGTCGAATCGACCCCTAGGGCGCGTGCTCGGGCTGTGACCTTGGGTATTGGAGGGTTAACGTCATCTGGTGGCTGCTGTACAAAGGGTTAATATGTATCTTTATTATGAGGTGGGTTAATAAAGCTGCGTCTAAATGGTTAAGTACTGTATTCAGTGCGTGTTTTTTTTTTTTTATTTTTTTTTTTTATTGTTGATAGGTTCGTAGTAATGTAGTTTTATTATGAGTAGTCTGTCAATTTGAAGTGTAGTAAAGTGGGTTAATTTATGTAGATCTGGTTACACGGAGAATTACTGCGGTAATATAAGTCGCATAGATTTTCTTGCAAACGTTAAATCATCAAAACCTCGTATTACAGTTACTATGGATGTTTAGTGATACGTGTATTTTATTAGTGATCAATGTACCTACGAGGAGCTAATAATGTGTATTAAAAACTGTGATCTTGATTATGAAAAAAAAATTATGATTTCAAATTCAACTAGTATCTCAGGAACTACTAGTTCGAATTTAAAAAATATTTTTAGTGGCAGATAACCCATATATCGAGGAAAGCTTAACTGCTAAATTGTGAGGAAAATCATCCTATGACAACTCCCACTCTTGAGCGGAGCGGGAGATAGTGTCAGACTCTTACTGACTAAAAAACCCACCCCGTTCTTTCAAGCCTTCATACCGGGGTTCGAGTTCCCTTTCGGATAACTCTGGCCCCAGTAGGCTTCGACCCGGCTGGGCCCCTGGTGTTGCTGACAACTCCTTGACTCGAACAGTGTGCGCCGTCGACGACTTGGGTTTGGTCCGGACAGTTACCGGACGGCCGGACAGCGAGCTACCCATTGCTCACTGTAATAAAGATGAGCTGGGTCTAACAAATAATCAAAACAGCGGCAGGTCGTCGGAATCCAATTCTTACATAAAACTTCAATCTCGCAAACTTGCGGGATCCCGCATGAGTAATCCCGCATTTCCAATCCCGCAGAAAAGGTGCGGGATCCCGCGTTTGCGGGATTGGATTCCCTAGTACCTAAACATACAATCCTGTTTTTATGTTTCTACATTCAGCAAAGGATACACGTAACAAAATTATGCAAACGTCCGATTGAGGAAAATGAAAAAACCTTCAAGGTTATTCAAAAAAGCTAAAAATAATTATTTGCAACTTTATTTTTAGCCGTGCGGATGTTGATGAAAGATGGGTTTTGCTACGTGAATAAATCCGTAATTATTGTCAAGAAATTATTCTTCAGAATCTATTGCTTGTAATGAAAACAGCTGCGTCGATCGACGATGCCGATGCTTTTACTGTCAAGGTTGGCAAATGACAGTGAATAAAAAAATAAGTAATAAATATAATATTAAAAAAATAATATTTTAAACGAGTGAAGAGTAAGATCGAGGACTTAAACGGCTAAGCGAAAGTACTTTGGGAATCATATTATTGACACTGCGTAACCTTTTCATTCGTCTAGTGTACAGTGAGCTTAGTGCGTGATTTTAAACGTACGATCGATAGCGCTAAACGTCAATTTGTACTAAAACTGAATAAGCGCCATCTGGGGCCTTGCCTTAAATTTTAAAGAAGGATGGAGCTAAACAGCCTATTATATAGCTCTTGGGCGGAGCGGGAGATAGTGTCAGACTTTTACTGACTACAAACCCACTCCTGTTCCTTCTTTGCCATTGAAGGAACTCCTTTAAACAGTTCAGATTAGGTCGACAGTTAGATCGCGCTGTAAATCTCTGGTGTTAATAATCAAACTAAAATTCTTTTTTTTCATACGATTTGACAAGAGTTGACATTGAAATTCAAATTTTCGATTTTTTTTTTCAATTTTCAGCCCAGTATCGTGTTACGTCAAGTTTTTATTAAAATATGTAGCACATTTTAGCTCTTCTCTAAGTTAGTTATGTTAAAGCTAGAACTACACTACGCACACGTTTGACACACACGCTGATCTGGGCGCGTCGGTCGGTCTCCATACATTTAATAATTATGGAAACTAGTTTTGTATTGCTACACTTGATCCACGCCACACGACGTGGTCCTACGTACAAATCAGGCGTGTTATAGTGTGCGTCAGTCTAATGTAGTTCTAGCTTAAGGCTTATAGTCCCTTGAACTTGTACCATCTGGCCAAAATTATGTGGACGCACCTCTCGCACCCGCCTAGGCGGCAGTACGCAAATCTGTGCATTTATTTGCGGCCAACAGCGCCCGGAAAGCGTGCGGCTGACCTTTAAATCCATTATCTTTGTGAAATATTGATTGATTTACATATACAATGTTCACTTTGAAGAATATTTAACCACCTAAAAATGTTTCTATAGATCCAAGCCGTTTCGAAGGAGTAGCGAAAAGTTGCGAAATTGCTAAATATTTTTTTTAGATAATGTTGTTCATGAATCTATAATAAACATATATTTTTTTCAAACCTATTAACCTGATCGTTACCGAGGAGTAGGCTTCAGAAAGTCACTGTTTTATGGCACTTTACGGGCGCTTGGGCCTTAATCCCATAATCATTTGGCACTCAGAAACGTATTCCGCGATTTCTTTTTATTTACCTCATCCACTACTTATTAAAGGTTGTGTACCATTTGTATCTATATTTAGCTACTTATATCAGCTATTTTACTCTGACATACATTACACCAGTGTAAACGTAGGTACTTCGTCATAATTACCTACTTTAGTAATATTCGACATTGTTATCCAATACTAGAGTTCGTTAGCTTCGAAATACGACGTATGTATTGACAGCGTCATTAACTGGTAAAACCCCTTTACAGTACGGCCGACGGATCTTGGCGAGTCTGAACATAGGCTCTGCGCATTTCTCACTCTCTTACGTCACGCATAGCTTAAGTTCAGACTCGCCAAGATCCGTCGGGCGTACTGTACTGAGATATTGTATGAGATGCCCTCTTGATGTGACCGTCTGGACATTACAAGGTTCGAAGAAAAGGAAATAGGCTGAGTGTTTTTGATGAGATAGTGGTCAAACGCGACTCGCGTTTGACCTGATGGTAAGTGATGGTGTGGCCGACGATGGAGCACGCTTGCATAGAAGCTATTGACTCTTGATCTAGGTTATTGCTATCAGAATCCTTTTTTTTTTAATAGCCTGCTTTAGTGTGCTACTGCTGGGCAAAGGCCTCTCCTTTCTCCTTCCTCACTTCTCTATCTAAGAAGATCTCTGGCTAAGTTTGCCTTGCGAACATGACCAGATCTTCAAAATTTACAAAAAAAAAAAAACGATACGCCCGCCTTTCATCACTTCCTTGAGTTCTTCAAAGCTTTTATGAGATGGGAAGTCATTAATTTCTTTCCGCTCTAAGTGGAGCGAAAGGGAACGTCAGACTTACTGACTAAAACCCACTCGTGTCTCTTCAGTTGCTCTTTGTCGTCCAAAAACACCCCCTTCAAAGCTCTTGGACTCACATATATTCTGATTTTCTTTATATAATTTTCCTTATCAGTGACGATGTTAGTCGCCATGGTGACGAAGCGGCACGTGCCGCGCTTATGTTCAATATTTAGTTGTACTTTTAACCCGACGTCACCCAGTATCATGGCCGGGTCATGTTATCTCACTACTTTTAGGAGGGTTATCACTCAGACACTTAGCAGTGTCAATGATAATGATTTGTATGCTTGAGAGGCCTCTTGATAGCACTGGCCACTCGCAAGTTCTTCGGTGATTAATCTTGTCTTTGTCTTGACTTTGAATTTGAATTTCGAAGCTTCTAGTGCTGTCACAGATCGAAGTCGGGTACAGACTGCTGGCAGCTGTAACACAACATGCAATGTTACAGATTTCCCTAGTGTGGATGCCTTGAGACCAGTGGTGGCTTAGTGGTAACGGGCGACCCCGACTTACGAGTTGTAGGTCGCGGGTTCAAATTCAACCAGGCGTATTACTATGTGTAATTTATTTCATTACCACTGCTTTCAAAACGGTGAAAGAAAACATCGTGAGGAAATCGGCATGAATATAGCATAGAACCAAAAATTCGAAGATATGTCACATCCACCAACCCGCATTGGGCTCACGTGGTGTATTACGGCCCATTCTCTATACTGGTGAGGAGGCCTGAGTCCCAACAGTGGGAACATTATAAGGCCGACTATGCTATGGACGCCTTTCGCGCGCGAACCGTTCACAGTACGCGCGCGAATAAAGCATTTAATTTCAGCTATGTGTACAATAAGCAGGTACATGTTCGTCCAGATTTGAAATACTCCTTTCATGTTACGTTGCATGTTATGTCACAGCAGTCTGTACACAGCTTTAGAGACATATCATTTCTATAATTAAAATTGTATGAATAATACTCCCCCATACATTTTACCTCAAGGTAGCTACGACATTTTCGATTGCCAAAGATTATGTGCAATTGAAATAATAAATTGTAGTTGAACAGCGCGATAGGCGTCACCAGTTGTTTTCTTCACTATTTCGTGTTTTATAAAAACCACATCACGAGTCTCATATTATTAGAAGTGATCTTAGTAGAAGTTTTTAAAAATATAACGCAAATCAAGGGACCAATCGTATTTTTCATTGACAAACGAAGCTATTGTAAAATAGTAATTACGAAAAGTGAACGTAGTGCGTAAAAGTTTGAGCATTTGAAATAGGTACTTCAAAATCAGAATATAGCAAAACTGAAAATATAAAGAGTTAAAATGGTTTGTTTGCCAGAGGTAATCTTTGGAAGTAGAACGATTCGATTAGGTACTACGAGTAAAATGTTTTCAAGGAAAGAGTAAGCATTGCTTCGGCGAAAGTAGTGCCAGTGCCATAAACTCAAAATACTTATTTAGACGCACTCTAGAATTGTAACAAACTCCATGGCATCATCTAGGCTCCATAGGCTTATAATCCCGTAAAACACGAAGTTTTTATGGGATAGTTGGCCACAATAGCGAACGTGTGGGAAAGGTCTCATTTACAGTCCTATAGCTTACAACCCCAAATACGAAACCTCAAGTTCATTGCCATATCCCCCGTTATTAAGACTCGATGGAACGATTGGTGGTGCAAAGGAAAGTCGAAGGCAAAAAATCACGTGGACGCTCTCCAACTCGGTGGATGGACCTCATCAAATCGGTTACATACTGCAGCATAAATTGCAACTCCCAAGTCGCCAAACACAGAGCTGCATGGCGTCGTATCGCGAGAGAGACGGTCGCAGGACTCAACCGAGACATGACCACGACCACTCTATCAAGAGTGCACGACTAAGAAGAAGAGCTACAACCTCATTATTACGTACAAGTATGTACTTATGCAGTTTTGTATGCACCAAGGCTACAAGTTGCACATGATTGATTTGTGCACTTATTGACACAAGCTCGTGCTCATTGAAATCTATTGAACCGTTAAGCGTCCATTAAATGTTCTCGCTTGACAGACACTTGACATATCAATTGAACGTAGATGACGCGTCAAGGCGTCAATTTACTTGACGACACTTAAAACTGCAACTATATAATGATTATAGAGGTCAACATACTCTTGTTACATCACTGATTAAAGTTCAACTTTAAGTACATTACTTATATCGAAAAACGATAACGTTTCCATTAGATGATTGCTTGCTTCAACGTCTTAGTGATATCCTCTTAATAGACGCAAAGTCATCTTTTGTCCTCGAAGTAACTGGAATCTCTTCTAATCTGACCTTACTAAAAGAGAACTCAAGTCTGAATTACCTATACATACATTTAGGACAAGATTTCTTATTGACATTGCATTCCATGGTGGTAACGTTAATTTCAATTAGTCCCCGTTCCCGCATTTCTAAATAATATATCTTATGAACATTTTCATTCAACACCAACCTTCCCCAAACAAACCGTCTTCAAACTACAACATAATAATCAAAGCCAAGCTAAACATCTATAACAACAGCTTCATTATGCTCATATTTCGGCAACGTTACGTGTACCAACGTCATCGAATGATGCGTGAGTCTGACGCAGCTAGGCGTCAAGCCAACTATCTGCGTGCGATAGTGAAAGCCAGATCGGGCAAACATTAACTCTTATATCGTCTACCGTGCGTGCATTATGTCTAATGTCTTTAGCTGTGACAGACATGATGTAGTGATGTGAATTACGTTCCGGGTTTTAAGATTGTTTAACGTTTCTTATAGCATCTTCGGTTATTCCGCCGGTTACGATAATGTAGCGAATTGATTTAGAATTGTCGTGACTAAAGATATTTAAAATGAATAAGATTCAGATCGTGTAGATCGAACGTGTGTGCATACAATCTACACAATCTGAGTCTTATTTAATGGTCCTTCGAGCCGGATCCTATGGACCATTTAAGGCTAGGTTTAATGGATTGTTTTCATCCAGGGGCAGGTAGATCCCAAAAAATATTATTAATGTTGACAATTTTTGATATAAACTCGAAAGGAACTAAGAGGCTTGGATAAATTTTGAAAATGGTGTAATTCCTGTTCTTAATCTACACTATAATATTACAGAGGGAGAATTTGTATTTTTGTGTGTATGTTTGTAACTCAAAAACTACTGAGCCGATTTCAAAAATTTATTCTACATTCACCCTAAGTAGCATAGACTATATTTATTGCCCGTGCGAAGCCGGGACGGACCGCTAGTATAAAATAAAAGATTCCTTCCTAACTATAACAGAAGCACCAGTAGATGGTTTTGTTTTTAATGTTTGGCCTATAAAATCTATAAATCAATATTCATATACGTTTCCGAGATTTGACACTGAAACTCCACCAATGGTTTTCAATTAACTATTGTTTAGAGCAATCATATACGCTATTGTGATCGATACGTGACCTACGTCAACGGTATCCTAGTATCATGCAGATTTAGAATAGGCGAGAAAATAAAATTAAAATCTTTATCAATAGTGATTATTCAGGGTCTTATTGTAGAAACATTGCATTGTTTGGAAAGTTCAATGGAATTGGTTTTCGGTTTTTATCAAATTCTGGTTAGATAATTTCCCTTAATAAAAATATTAGACGTGGAATATAAGGCTTCGTGTATTTATAATGATCATTAATAGTCGTCTTATAGAATTCACTTCAGAGCCCATAGTTCTTTTCAATTATTTTAACACTTATTTGCCTTATTTGGAACTTTACAATATATAGATGATGTTTTTTTTGCGACAACATGGTAATTTTTAACATCGCTGTTATAATGAAATATACAAACATTATGTAACCCTATGAAACAAAGAATATATCACATTAGTGTTATACTAATCAAGCACGTTTTATTTTTATGACAACAATAGTACCTACTGTAATGAGTACACTATGAGTTAGATCGTAAACAATGCTAATTGTTAATCGCTCCTTGTAACACGTGTCATGTGTATGCCATATATTTAGATTAGCTAGCGTACTATGTAGAATTGTACGTTTATAATACAGGGCTAGGAATTGACAGCTTTTTTGGCATAATCTGAGAAATAATTAACCTCCTGTGCCATATTAATTCTATTATTTTGTGGTCAATCTTTTTCAGTGACATAAATATTAATCCTATCTGACAGCTCATGCCTTTTAATTCATGCCTATTGTGGTTTCTATTATGTACTTCATATTCATTATTATGTTACATAGAACTTGTAAAAAAAAACAGCTTTACCCACAATTGGGTTCTATTACAGCACACTTTATATAAATGAGAGAGTATCTCGTTATTCTCTCGTTACTCTTTATGTAGTTGTGTTTTGGTTTGTTGTATTCTTTACAGCATTACTATTGTACTTATTCAATCCATGTTTTTTATCAATGCAAGAGTAACTCTATCTGTTTGTTATCCCTACGGATTAGAATGGAACTTGACAATCGATAGAAACAGGACATACAATATTCTGGGAGAATGTTTCCTTAGGACACATTCTCGCAAATTTTCATGCAGACGAAGCCGCTTGCAGAAGCTACTATTATATGACTAGGTGCAGAAATGTTAGGATATAAATTAGCTTAAAATAGAAATTTCCACTGTTGACTACGATTTGTCATGTCAAGAGATCTACATCGTATGAGCTAAGCAGCTTCAGATATGCCTTGCCAATACCAATGCGATCACTTTTGGCAGTCTGCTTGGTAATCAGAGAATATGTTAGAGCTGGCAATAGCCATAGATTAATGTACGTTTGCTGCAACTATGCTTTCATTGACAACATCAAAATAAGGATATATTTCATAATTTTGGTAATACTACGACCATTTAGAAACATGCACAAGCTTCTGATGTTTTATAAATACCCATGTATTTATTTATTTATTTAATCATCATGCATCACAAAGTACATAGGCGGGCTTAATGCTTTATGCATGTAGACCTTTGTGAAATAAAATTATTGTGAGTTTGAGTTGAATATTTACCGCCGACCCAAATATCCCCAAAGAAATCTACAAAATTATTATCATTGCGGAAAGGGAAAATAAAAAAGTAAGTACATAATGAAACAAGTATCTAATACAAAAGTATTGATAACGAAATCGATTCGTAATTTATTGTAATTTACCGGAAACTAATAACGAAAGAACAAATTAAACACAAAACGAATAATGAAACGTTAAAAAGAAATAATATTATATCACGTCACACAGAAATTAAGTGTGCTCTACTCACGCGACTCGATGAATATCATTAAAATTGGCTTTATTTCAAAATTCATCAGCACACCCGCACAGTACGTGGATCAAAATCAGAGAAACTCACCATTTCTTTTTCCCTCCAACACATCAGGGATGATACCTACACACATAAGGATACTAGATA
The DNA here is from genome assembly GCA_910589285.2 of Mythimna ferrago. Lineage (NCBI taxonomy): Eukaryota > Metazoa > Arthropoda > Insecta > Lepidoptera > Noctuidae > Mythimna > Mythimna ferrago. The sequence continues at coordinate 22,887,225 of OU342691.1, read as the reverse complement.
CGGATATATAATACTAGGTATAGCCGATTCGGATACGGTTATGAAATTATTTCGGATTATCCGGAATGATTTCGGTTATGAATTATAATTTTAAAATTAAAATCAAATGGTACCTACCAAGATTTAACTTTTATTTCTTGTCTAGATTAGGATTTGTTTGGCTAGACAAAAGAAACCAAAACCTGTCGTAGCCTGTCATTTAGAGTCCACCTTTATCCGAAACTCTTTCTTTTCTCTCATTTCACATCGGTTTCGGTGTAAGGATGGGTCTGTCGAGCGATATAAAAAATGAAGTTGTATAAGTTGAACGAAACTGATATATTCTATCTCTACACTACAACGGTTACGGATATCTTTTTTTATATATAATTATATATTTCGTATATCCGATAGTTTCAGTTACGCTTAAGGAGCTCCATAACATCACCGCAATACATTTTCTAGAAATTTTCCGGTTCTAGGTAACACCCCTGATCCGGTCGTTATTTTGGTGAAATCGGTTGACGTAATATATCTGGAGGGACATTATGTTTGACGTCATTCTGACGAGTAAACAAATATCCGTTTGAGCTTTTGCCCAAAATATTGCCTAATTAACTTATATAACGTCGAAGAAATCTTTGATAATAGAGTAAATTTTTGTTTGTGTGCCTAATCAATTTTCTTTGTAAACATGCCAATAAAAATATGTTTCTTTCAATAGAAGTAAAATTAGATATAAATATATCATTCAAAATACAGAAAACACAAATATGGCCGTAACGTTAAAAGCTTAGAGGCAATTTGTGAGTCAACATTACAAGCTTCAAACAAAAAATTTAAAGCGAAAAACATAGAAGATTTATTATAATTTACATGTCAAAGCAAATTTCGTTTAAAATATAAGCGCAAAACTAAAATCCTTCAGTTGCGAATTCAAAGGCTTTCCTGTTTATTTCTCTGACATGAAAACATTTCTCTTTGATAACACGAGCGAGAGCTTCCTATGGAAACTCACTGTAGTATACCAACAATCGGAAAGTTCCATGGATGCCTGTAAACACCGCATGTGATGGGGTAATCCTCGCACTGAATACGTAATATTGGCCAAACGTTGGCTGTTTGACTTGATTGGCATCCAACATTTGATCTGTTGAAAGAATTATTGCGTCTGCGTCATCGTTTACTACTAGATTTACGTAGCTGTCCCAATTTACAAACATTCTCTCCATATATCCAACTTCTCGTAATCTGTATAAGTTAATGTCTTCGGAAGTATGTGAGATTCCAAAAAGAATCTCCGTGTGAATCAAAGTTCGTCCTTGACTGTCTGGCTTATCATCTCAGGCAAGTGATTGATGCCTTGAGTGCATTCACATGTTATCAGTCATCATTTATTACAGAAACCTGTTTCTAAGCGAAACTTGGAACTATATGTAATGGACAAACATCAAAGGGCATGCGCAAGTCGATAACAATTTGAGTAACAACTAACGATAGTACTTGTGTGTCTTGCACGTCGTTGTGATTACGTGGGTCGATATCTTCCTTGCATATTTTAAAACAAAGTCCCCGACCGCGAAGTTTTTTACCATTAGGTGTGATTCCTGAGGAAGGTTTTAGTGCATGAAGGTTTTATATGCATACATGCATATAATTTTTTTGTTTAAATGACATAAACCAGTGCTTGATTGCCATCTCACCTGCTGGTAAACAGTGATGTAGTCGTTGATGGTGAAGCGCACTAGTTTATTAAGAGTCATTCTATTCACTCTTAACTTGGAAGGTACCTAAGTTATAATCGGACAGGACAATCGCAGCAGGTAAATTGTTTCAGTCATTCGATGTACATCGAATAAATGACCGGTATAAATGACGAGGGGAAACGCTTATTCCGGAACTTAGAAGTGTCAATACGCGCTGTAGGTCGTTGTCCAATGGTAGAAAGGTGATAGCGCAATCAAGTCATATACTTCCTGCGCACATTTTTAAAAATGCAACCTGTAAAATATCGAAAGGTTAAAAATGCAACCTGTAAAATATCGAAAGGTTGGATACCATACGCCTGTGCTCCAGGCTTTGTAGATTGGCCTTGACCAAAAAAGCCCTCAAAACCTTTTTATTAAGTCCAAAGCTGCTAGCCGTACGTACCTAGTAGAGAAAAGCCGAGAATTTCAATGATTTCTATAACACTCGAAACTGGGACGGGGCGCTAGTAGTAAATTCATTTAATATAATAATTTATAACAGCGTAACTAACAACGCTCACGTTTGTAAATACTTTGGGAACTCCTTTAAATAGAATTCAGAATTGCATTTCTAATTACAGTGTGTTTACATTTTCTTGATCAATGTATTAATTGGTTGGTCCGGAACTTTCTCTGGTTTATTTCTAAATAAACTGCAGTGCTCTTGTTTTGTATCCAATAGTTGTACAGCTGGCATCCTATCAGAATATATTTAGATCGGGTTCGTTAACCAAAACATTATCGTAGCCCAATATTTTTGTCATAAAATTGTAATCTACTTAACGAAACACCTACAACTCTTCTCAAATAAGATTGTCTGTTAATAATATAAATCTTGCTGCAAAATCATTTATATTTAGCGGAAAAAACGGCTAGTTATTATTGTAAAGGAAAAAATGGCCTTGTTCTATTAGTAGATGGGAACAAAATCACGATTTCAGTGTTTGTACACATAGAGCTATGTAGTTACATTGTTTATTGCTGCGGCGATCGTTAATTCAATAGCGTAGTTGTGGCTTCCACCTCTTATAAAGTGTGAAACCTTAAGCCGAAAAATGTTATAGACGTTTAAAAACATATTCTTTTGTAACTGCCAAAATATTTCGCATTTTGAAAAATATCTTGTAAATCAAAAATTGTGTTCACTGTAACGACCACTATGTTATTGTTAAAAGAGAAGGGATTTGTTGTTTTGTAATTACCAGATCCTAAAGATCAAGGTGGAGCAATACAGGATTCGATGACCACTTCCCTTCAAATGACAGTCTATACTCAGATTTTTGCTCACCAGATGTTGAGACTTTGTTTGCATGCTCATTCTGACTTAACAGGTGTATTATACTATACAAAGAAAATGTATAAAAGCCATAGTGACTATAACAGAACTAAATATAAAGCTACAAGCTACCTATGGTTAAATCTGGGTCACGCTTACGACGTATTTCAATATGAAAACATTTCGCCTAGACTGTATCATTCTCCAGTCCGGGATTTGACACGTGTTTAGCGTGTTATACACAGCAACCTGAAATTCGTACGATTCTAGAATTTAGAAACTAGTGCTGGATTTGTAGAAATCTACACTACTCGTGGTGTTTGATCTACTTCCTTATTTATTAAGACATATCCGAATGTCGAACGAAAGGCTTCCGGAAACTTTCGATGGAAACAAGCAAGATTTACGAATTCGCTAAAACTAGCCAAGTTTCAGCCAACATCTCGTAAATGCTCAGACGTCCTTGTGGATGCCCCTTACTCAGAGGTTTGTTTACCTCGCCCGGTAAAAACGTAACTGCGATTCGAGTAGGCGTGTGCCAGTTATTTTGAGACGTTTGTCTATTACTTTAAGGGACTGTGGGAAATGTTTTAATCAATGTTTTATTAAAGTCTTATTTATCGGTTCGATGAGTCATCGTAATAAATTCTACAGTTTTACTAGAAAATGTCTATCGTTATATATTCTTTATCTCATCAACTTTTTCCCTTACTGACGAAGTTGTTCGTTTTTTATCCGGATCACCTTTCTCAGTTCCAAAAGAAAAGGTACCGCTGACTCCTAATTTATTCAATTCTTCAAAACTAGAACAAAGACTTTGTTATCGACTTGGGTATGTGTCACTGCCCTATAGCTTAGTACCCTCACTACCCTCCAGTTACCAACAAGCCTCCCCCTTGAGGTGGGGTGTGAGGAGTTGGGCGAGGGTAAGGTCAAGGTAGTCGCTGACACGCATGCGCACTGCACTCCAAGATGCTGATGCAGCAATCCGTGAAAGCATGCATAGCGCCCTCTTGTATAATGCCCTATCATCGAAAACGAACGTTGTAGCACCTCTTGTAGGGGTTGCAAGTCTGAATACTGATGCTTTTCAGCTTTGCATTTCGTCAGCTCATGGTATTTTGATTCTCTCTCGAATCAAAATACCATGAGCTGACGAATATTAACTGCAATATTGGACTGGTCAGGAATATTTTTGTCCATCACCATTCTTAATCCTGTTTGTATTTTTTTTAGCTACATGTCTTGCTGATATAACTTCTTGCTCAAAGTCACAATCCTCATTACTCTGGCCTACATAAGACAAATACTATGAATGTTTCCCGATGATATCATGAATACGGTTCATTGGCCAAAGCTAGGTAACAAAAACATTATGATACCGGCAAAAAACTGTCTTGATTGAATGCTGAGAAGCATTACTAATAAATGTTAGTATTAGGTTCCGGTAGGGACTAGTTTCCAATGATCTTCAAGGTCGATTGTCTAGGTGAATTACGTTTAGTTACGTAACTTTGGTTTTGGCTCTAGCAGTTTTTCGCCTGTCTTTGTCTCATGTAGATATATTTTTAGATTTTGGCAATTATTTAGTCGCAATTTTTTATTTTTAAAGTATTTTATGAAGTTTTAGTTTGTTCTTATGAAATAACTTATATATAATAAGACTAGGTTAACTGAACATTTTGGCCACAATTGACACTAAATAAGTACTAAAACTTTTGCAGTGTTGAAATGTTTTCCAACAATGTTTTCAGCCAACTGTGTTGCGACACCTGCAGCCATGATACTCTGTGCGAACATTTAATAACGCTTGACATACAATCGTTTTACCTCGTGTTTCAGGGCCAAACTTACAAATTTTGTTAAAGTCAAGGTTCCATAGACCTATAGAATTGTCATTATTGAAAAGTATTGAACAAAAGAGTGGACCTGAAAATAAGTTTAATATGAAACAAAATTTTATTTGGAGTTACTTCAAAAATTTTATCTTGAAGCACACTATAGTAGAAGTGCTAGAGAAATTTTATATGAGCACTAAAATCTTTAGGTGTCCCACCTGTTGGGTTGTAACTCCCAGACTACTAAACCATTCTGTTTCCTCTTACCGGATTAAATGTGCAATGTTTCGGTCACCTAGTAAAAAGCGCTACACTACAGGTCTTACTAAATTCACACAAATCTAAATTTATGAAAATGAATCCCTATTTCCCTTGGTCACGTCACCATGCGTGAAGGACTGGTTAATTTTTCAGATAGTTCTTCTGAAAGAAAAAAAAAATGATATGGAAGTTTTCTTTAATTTCTGCTTTCTACAAAGCGCAGAGACGATATTAGACGACCTTGAATCTGACTGACATCCGACAAGTTAATAAATTAGTAACTAAAACGAAGAATGTTGTGTATCGTAAAGCATTAGAATAATAAACAAAGTCAAAGTCAATTTGATAGGTATTCATAGTTAAGACAATACAATGTCTATCGAGTCAACTAGTGTAAGATAAATTAGTTTACCGTGATATATCTATCTACTCATCGTTAAGACTGACAGCAACTTCACCTAAGTTAACTATGTCCACCTATTCATATTCATATGGTTATAGAAACTAATATTAGTGTGTCCGGCATTACTGGGCTTCGTCTAAATAAATAGGGTTTATGGGCGATTGCCAATTTCTGGTTACTTTGCCGGTGTGTCAAAGCTCTATAATCCTTGGTGTATTTTTAGCCATCTTTCCATATTAATATTGACGCCATATATTGCGTAGGTCGATTTTGGCAAAAAAAGGCAGCTCAGTGGAATTACAGCTGTCACCAATCAATTCATTTTGCTTTTTCGCATTCGTCCCATTGTCTCCTTATTGGAACATTATATATATAGCAAAAGCATAATCAACTTTTTATTTGTCGCACTGTTGGGACCCAGGCCTCTTTTCTAAGAGAGAGAGTTGATGAATGTGTCATGTCTTCGAATTTTTGTCTCTATGACATGCCTGTTGCCTCACGATGTTTTCCTTCACCGTTTTTGAGAGCAGTGGTGATGAAAGTAATGCTCCTGGCTAGGTTTGAATCCACGACCTACAACTCGTAAGTGGAGGCCACTACCACTCGGCCACCACTGCTCTCGAAGACTGGAAGACTAGCTGCCGGGAATTCTCCTGCGTGAAAGTAAGTTTCTCCATACTTTTGGACACTGTTTCATCCTTTTAGCGGGTGAATTTTGAAAAAAACCTTTCTTATTCTTTGCATACATGATAAAAGGCACCTCTGTGCCAAATTTCAGCCTTTTAGGTCCAAAGATTTGGGCTGGGCGTAGATAAGTCAGTGAGTAAGCCAAGACTTTGCCTTTCACATATACAGATGTCAAAGCCAAGATGAGATTGAAAGTAGAACTACACTGCGCTCACGTGTGCCACATACGCCGATCTGACCGCGTCAGTCTCCATCATAGATATAAGAATTTATATTTCTATGTTCTCCATACATTTTATATGGCAGCTAGACTTGTAGAGCTACACTAGATCCACGCCACGCGACGTCGTTCTACGTACAAATCAGGCGTGATCCACGTGTGCATTAGTCTAATGTAGTACTAGCTGGTAAACCCGGAAAGCCGAGCTAAGATATTCTGTATATCTTGAAAAAATTTGACAGGCCTGTTGGTCTAGTGGTTAGTGACCCTGACTGCTATGCCGGAGATCGTGGGTTCGATTCCCACCCAGGACAAATGTTTGTGTGATGAGCACGATCATTTGTTCTGTGTCTGGGTGTATACTTAAATTACGCAGACAAAACGCAGGCACCACCCACAGCTTTGATCTTCCTCTCGGCTGTTTTGGAGAAGAATTTCGCCTTAACTATGACCGGCTGTTTGGGGAGCTTGCCTTAATGTAATAGGTGTAATTTATCTATAATATGTATGTATTTAGAAATATATAAGTATGTTTATCAGTTGTCTAGTACCCATAACACAAGCTCTGCTTAGCTTGGGACTAGACGGCGTTGTGTGATAGTTGTAGAATATTAAAAAAAAAAAATCTTAACAAATTCAACAACAGAAACATGGAGAATATTTTTGAAATAATTCCGTTTCTTTCATAACACTTTCCTCGTCTTTGCAATAGGACTTTCTTATCGGATTTGTCATGAACACGTGCTGGTTTTCATCTATTTTGTAGTTTCTATAAATAATTTTGGTCAATCACTCAACGAAGCACGTTTGTTTCGCTCGTGCAACACCTAATTTGATTTTACTGTTTACGTGAGACTGAAAACTAAATTGTTTCTTCTACTTACCTCACTACTAAGTTTTATGGCTGTAGCGGATTTCTGTTTAGTTTTTATTGATGACTTTATGGCAGGGATGTTCTGGAGCTTCGAAACCGTAAACGAAATTAGCGGATATCCGAAATAAAATATATCCGTAATCGTTATAAGAGTTTCGGATAATTCGGGGTCTAAAATAATAATAATAGTCTTATTATTCTGAATTAATCACTTTCTAGTCTTTTTCTTCCTTTAAATTAGTCTCTTAATTCAGTGTGCCTCCTCGCAAAGGCCTCCTCCAGCTGCTTCCACTGTAATTTATCACGAGTCAATGTTCAAAAAGACAGGGGTCTAAAATACATACTAACTAACAAATTACCGATTGCAACAGGTTTTTGTTGGTTTTGCCCGGTCAAACAAATAGCAATCTAAACTAGAAATTAAAGTCTAATCTTCTATCGCCAGTAATAGCTTGATAGCTCTTTATAATATTTTTTCTTTTACAAAACTTCAAAGGTAACTTCAGGTAACCGACCTAAATGTTCTTTGCATAAAAAACCATAGAAACCATGCCATGAAAGCCATGTGTTTTATGGTTTCTTTTCTAACTTTTACGTCAAGAAACTTATCAACACTTAACTAGCGTTTGCCCGCAGCTTCGCCTGCGTACATAAAATATAGCCTATGTCACTCAGGAATAAAGCAGCTTACTATCGATTAAAAAAATTTTGCAATCGGACCAGCCCCCCTAGCCAAGTTACAACCAGTTTGTGTCGAATTCCATTCTTTAATCGTTAACGCTTCGGTGACAGCAATTGTAGAAAACGATAAGTTGGTAGCCATGTTGACGCGCCTGAGTCGGCCGCTCGTTCTACAATGTAGCGTTTGTCTAACAAAGGATCTAGCGTTAAACATCGTAGAAACGATTTTGAACGATGTGAACTTGGCTACGAATTGTCTATTCGTTTGTTCTGACTACGCGACTTTACGTTGAGATGACGTCATTCCCATACGTTTCATCACTTTTCGACAGCGTTAACGATTGCAGAATAACAACTTGGCTAAGCGTGCTGTACTTTCAGAGATTACCTTCTACAAACAAAAAAAAAAAAACTAACTTAACCTCTTTATTATATTAGTGTAGATGTTAGCAGTAATGCGACATTTCTGTCCAAAATGTCAGCTTTAGTCAAAATCAATATAGGCATCCAAATTATAACGTTATCAACCTGTATTCCTTGATGTATGTAGGTAGGTAGTTACTCCCCCAACCCTCTCAGAGAATTGCGCAGCATTTTCATCTCGTACAGGTATGTAGAAGTCTACTTAGTATCTATGTTTTAGAAGTGTATGAGCACTGATGAAAATAAAAACGAAGTGCATGAAACATTACTAATTGACGCTCAAATGATTTTTGTAGCAATTTATGAATCTGGAATTTATGTATTTTCTCTCAAATTCTGTAAAATTTTTGATCTACGACGCGACGACATAATATTTTACACCTTACATGAAGCATCATTCTATTTGTGTATTTTCATCATTGAATTAGTCGTAAAGTAAGGAGGCAATGCATCTTCGAAATCCATGTAATAAAACGATTAACACCTATACTAAATCATTTCTAATTATCTCAAGTGTGTCTTCATTAGCTATCGTCATAACATTAAATTCAGTGCTACTACTTTCCTCGTAAAAGCCTGTCATATCTCCTTCGTATTACATCGTACTTAAATTTTTCTATACGTTGTAAAACATCCCTAAATGTCTCGAGCAACTACGCAACATATTCTATTTCTAAAAAAGCTTAGTCTAGTGAGAAACCACGTGAAATAACCTGAAAGCTTTGTATATCTGTCCATATTTGGCGGGAGTGGTCCTTACATCGTCATCGTCAACCGTATCGTCTCCAAATCAATGATAGATGACCTAGTTTTGACATATTTCGTTGTACACACCCTTATTCATCTCAAAGGGCAAAAAATCGTTTCATTTTCCGCGGGACGCGTCAGTCCCTTCATTTCTATCCATTATGAAAATGACCTAATTTCGCCTGTTGATGTCTCTCTCCGCCTCTTGCTCCAGGTAACTGCGCAGTATTTCAATCTCGAACAAGTTTCTAGAATTCGCGGTGCATATAATTGATGTAGTGGTGTTCCTCCGGTCCAGGTATCGATCGGGGCCTGCGCGCTCCCGCTGCAAGCAACAGGCGGTGACGCAGTTCCGTCCCGGCCATGTGTTAGTGTTTATTTATGTATACTAACTTAGAACATCGAAAGTTTCAAGCTTGGCAGTTAATCGTTCTGTCGTTTTGATCTATAAAGTGTTTTGGGGTTTCTGCGATGTTTGGAGAGGCGTGTTTCGTCTGTCTGACAGATTTGTATAAAATTTTTAGAAGTACAGTAATTTTTGATTGAGTTGATCAAAGGTTTGTCTAAAACCAATCGGAACATTTGACGTCTGGCGTCTGATAGAGGTTTAGAAATATTGATATTTCCCGGCTTCTATCTTCTAAAATTGTATGTAGATTACTTTATCTATATACGTTGAATGGGTGATTTCAGAGTCAATTCGTCGGGTTCAATAACACGCAATTTATTGTCTTCTCGCGAACTTTTGACCTACTTGTGATATAAGACTTATCGTTCAACTGCGGCTATAGAGACGTGTGCTCAAAGATTCTTACGAAATCACGCTCTAACAGGATGTTTAAATTTTACTGCCGAAACATAATATTTAAAATTAAACATATCCAAGAGAAACTTTATTAAACATTGATAAAATTAATGAAAAAGCGAGTGAGGCGTGTAGTTTGATGATTATAAATAAGAAGGTATTTGTATACAAATTGGTCACATTTCAGCAAATCGGGCCAAGTTTCGACAAGGTCGCAAGTAGTGACTAATGCAGCATGCTAAGCGGCGCCACTGTTTACTATTGGTTGTCTTTAAAATGAACTGCTGTGGAGTAAAGGTGTTATAGTTTATGTGTCTATAATTTTATGTAATGCTATATTTATGACGTCCCTTGATTAATAAACCTTTACCTATGATTGTTGTGATTTACCACTCGTAAAATTAGAAATTCTTGTGGAATTACATCTTGGCTAAAATTTTTATAAATTAATAATTTCAAAATAAATTAAAAATCGACGCCGACAAATTCTAAATTATCCAGAACGATTCTGGAGCAGTGTTGGAACTGGTGCTGATTCCATGGTACAAGATTGTACACGTGGTTTAGAAGCACTACTACCCACGGACACCCTGTAATTGATCACATAACAGCCAACTAGCCGTATTAGTACAGTTTATTTCAAACATTTAACTCCGTATTTAGCCGGTAAAGCACATTAGCGTGACCAACACTATTAGCCAAGCTAGCATGTTTGCTCTGGGCGACGATAAACAGCGAATGCTTAGCTTTTGGGTCGGCCATATTGCGATGACATTATTCCCTAGGGCCCGCAGTACTTTACTCTGCTTTTGGCTTGAAGTTTTTCAGGTCTTTTACATTAGTTTTTATTATGATTAGTGGCTCGGTGTTAAAAAGTTTTTGCTTATGTTGTTTTTATGTGTTTAGTTTCATCAGATTTTTTTATGTTTGCATTTAAAATTAATTGTCTTTCTCCTGAGGAGAGTAAAGCATAATCTGTGAAGTCCTAGTCGTACCCGCTCCGAGTTCGTCGACCAATGTTTGTCAGTGAGGGGTCCTACTCTTTTCTTTTAATTGGTATAAACTAGTGCTCAACTGCGATCTCACTTGATGGTAAGCAGTTATGCAATCGTTTTCTATCTCTTTCTCTCTCTCTCTCTCTCTTATATTTTGACGTAAGAGACTCAGGACCGCAGCGGTTCTCCTACAGACAGACATTGTTCGACGGACCCGTAGCGGGTACGGCTCCACAGTTGAGTTAGATAACCTTTCAGTTTCTAGTCATATTATCTTCCGCCAATTACTCCATCATTTCTTACAATTATCTTCTTGATCCTCTAAATTTTTGTCAAGTTTCTTCTTAACATTCACTGGCAGAAATGTTTTTTTTTCTTTTCGAGGTTATGGCTTGTATATTTCTGTTTGGTGCACGCGCGCCTCAAGGATATGTCTACCTTAGAGGCCGAGCAGGGTCAAAGCCTACTGAGGCCACGGGTTCGCTTCTGAAGGGTCCTGGAACGCAAGGCAACGAAGGTAAATAGGAGTGGATTTTAATCAGCCAAAGTCTGACACGTTATTGTATAATTTCCCACCTAAACAAACCCTGGTTCACCTTAATGGTTTCCTGCTGTTAAACCACAAAATAGATAGGTACAGAAGACAATCTCATGTATGTACTTCACTTTTTATACCTACACTCGGTGGACGCACACTAATGAGCGTTTGAGCCGGAATTAATAATACCGGTCAAGCGCGAACCTATCAACAATAAAAAAAAAATAAAAAAAAAAGAATTGTTCAACGAGTGATCCGAGACGCGACTGAGACATTGTGTCTGTGAGCGGTGTCTTTGTGTGCGTTGCTCGAGCGCGCTTTGTATGTAGATTGACTTCTGTCTGTACCTATTTATTTTTGTGGTTAAACGAAGCAATGCTTTTTACAATTAACTGATCTATCATCACAAGTAACTTGAATAACGCAACCATTCAAACACAAGCAGGGATTAGTAGATAGTGAATTATCTAGACAAAGTGACGTTAACTACTTATACTTTGTCTGATATCTCGGAGATATCGCTGATATGTAAAAATAAATCACTTGAGAAACAAGTGATTATGAGATTTCGTGATTAATGTTTATTGTTTGTAAACAAACCACACCTTATATCAATCAGTAACTTTATTTTATTAACTGTTTGAAATACAACTTTCTTTTTATTTTGTAGTCTTAGTGTGTTTTGTTATTTCTTTTTAAACACGCTTTTTTTGGGCTAGCTAAGGAATCATCATAATCCAGTGCCACTGCCGCTCTAGGGTGGAGCGACAAGGCGTGTTAGACTATTTCTGACTAAATCTTTCAGTCGCCTTTTGCTTTCCAGGACCACGGTACCCGTTTCAGGAATTTCTGAAACCTTTTTTTTACCTGTGTGTGTACCTTCAAAGACACTTCCGCGTGACCACCGCTAAGTTAATTTTTGCTTGCACTCGAAACGAAAACTTTATAAGGTTTGGTTTGACGCCGCACCGTAGGATTCAAGCGAATTTTTTTTTTTTAATAATCAGGCAGAAATGACTGCGATGGTACCTGCACTGCGAAATGTAAAGCATTTGGAATTTAATCGCCTCTTGTACCATACATTGATTATTAAGAGCAACATAAATTGTAGGTAAGTACCTATTATTAAAGCTGAAGACGATGATGTCATTTTTCTTATTACTTGCACCTTGTTATTACCTACTAACATAGTTTTTTTGCTTAGTTTAAATATTTGTCTATAATCGGTTTACCTTGCGAAGATTCGAGATTGTTAATTTTTGATGTGACCATACATTTTGTTACGCCCTCGTGGCCTAAAACCTCAGTACCTAATATATATAACAATCAATGCCGCTTTTCGTTGTAATTTTATAACTCAAGAACGGACTCACCAATCCAAACCAAATGTTTAGGCTTTGTTCGGACTATTTAGTAGATGGTTTATGTGAAGTTTGGTAGGGTAGAGTAGGGTAGAGTAGGAGTAATGAAGAGCGGAAGCGAAGCCGCGCGGGCAAAAGCTAGTACATATACCTATATAATCTTGATATAATCAGTCTTATAATGTTCCTTCCAACTGCTGGGATTCAGGCCTGCCCCCCTGGCCAAGTTACGACCGTTTCATTTCGATTTTCTGGCGTCGAACGTCTGTAGTCGGCCACGCCTCCGATTTCTTTCTGACCACGTGACCACAAAATATATAGGTACAGAAGTCAATCTACATACAAAGCGCGCTCGAGCAACGCACACATAGACACCGCTCATGGACACGACATCTCGGAGCGCCTCGGCCCGCTCGTAGAACAGTTCCGGCTCAAACGCTCATTAGTGTGCGTCCACCGAGCGTAGATATAAAAAGGGAAGTACACACATGAGATGGTCGTCTGTAACTATCTATTTTGTGACGTGACAGTGTTGAGATGACGTCAGAACAAAGGAATCGGAGGGGTGGGCAACTCTTGGCGTTCGACGCAAGAGAATCGAAACGAAACGGTCGTAAGTTGGCTAAGTCTACTGCTCCCTACGAGAGAGAATGGACCGTAATTCATCATGCTGCCCCAATTGGGGTAAGTAGATGTGATGTCTCCGAATTTTTGGTTCTAGGTGATGCCGGAGAAATTATCTCATGATATCCCATACCAAACCACCGTACCGCGGGCTTGCGGTCGGCGAGCAATGGGTAGCTCGCCGTCTGGTAACCGTCCGGACCGAGCCCAAGAAGTTGTCAGCAACAGTAGGGGCCCAGCAGGGTCGAAGACTGGGGCCATAAGTGATGCGAAAGAGATCCCCGGGGTCCTAGAACAATGGCAAAGAAGGTACAGGAGTGGGTTTTTAGTCAGTAAAAGTCTGACACTATCTTCCGCTCCACCCCGGACGGGAGATATGATTTAGATTATTTTCCCACCTAAAAAATACCCATACTAGAAAAAAAACTACATCGAAGTATATTTCTGTGCCTCCTGTGAAAAGTGATATAACTCGACTTTATATCATTTTTGAGTTTTTTACACAAAACTTATCAAAAAATAAATTACGAATTTTTTGGTCTAAATCACGTTCTTTAGAAATATGATTAGAAGAACGTGATTTAGACCAAATGATTCGTAATTTATTTTTTGAAAAGTTTTGTGTAAAAAACTCAAAAATGACATAAGTCGAGTTATATCACTTTTCACAGGAGGCACAGATTTACAAATCACACAAAAGTGAAGGTACTACACATCGTGAGAGAATGTGTCCTAAAACCAAAAATTCAAAGACGTGACATCCACTCTCCTATTCCCTCTCCCTCTCCTAGAGAGGAGGCCAGAGTCCCAGCAGTGGGAACATTTTAAAGCTGATTATGCTATATAATACACCTAGGTGTGCATATCGTACGTAACATATTGACGTCAGAGCAAAATTATCAAGTTAATAAACGTATGATTAATGTTATGCGAAATAGGAGCAAGTTCAAGTACCTACTTGCATAAATTTTGCTGTTATATAACACTTCACATCATGCTAATGATATAAGGGAAAACGTTTGAATGTATGTGCGTATGTTTGTGAATCCTTAATGCTTAAACGGCTGATCGGTTTTGGAAGAAATTTTGCACGCGAATAGACCACGTCCTGGAATAGTGCATAGGGTGCTTTTCATTCCGGGAATATGTTTTATAATACATATAATAGCCTTTTATTTATGAATATTATCAGTGAATTTCGACATAACATTCATATAAAATAACAATCAATTAATTCATTTTAAATTACATTAAATTCATTTTCTGTTCCCAAAAATAACATTCACTTAATAATAGCAATAAATTAATTAATAACACTAAATAAATTAAATTAATATGTTCACCGGGAATATGTTACTTTGTAATATTTTTTATGGTTCCGTACCCAGAAGGTGAAAACGGGACCCTATTGTTATCAATTCGCTGTCCGTCTGCCTGTCACCAGACTGCATCTCATGAACCGTGATAATTGTAGCCGTGTAACAGTTGGAATTTTCACTGATGATGTATATCTGTTGCCGCTATAACAACAAATACTAAAAACAGAATAAAAAAATTATTAAAGAGAGGCTCCCATACAACAAACGTGATTTTTTGCCACTCTTTGCTACGGACGATACGGAACCCTTCGTGCGCGAGTCCGACTCGCACTTGACCGGATTTTTTAGTTTTACACGGGCCAAGCCGGTAACAGAAGCTAGTTTGTAATAAAGGTGTATTACTGATATCCTGTGAGTAAAAGAAAAATATGTAGATAAGAGATAGATGCGCACATTCGCTGTTTGGCAAGCAAAATGAAGGCACATAATATGTTACTAAAATAAAATTGAGCAAAATAAGCAAAACAATATTTCAGGTATTTTCTGAAACAGGTATTTCCTGAAATATTGTACAACAAAAAACTGACCAATATGGTCATAATCAGGATAAGTAATAAACGAAAATTGACAAGCAATGCATTAACAGCATGAAATAAGTAATCAATACTGCTATGTTTTTTGCAGTACTCAATGTCCAATGAGAGGAAGGCCAAAGAAAAGATGGATGGATCGTGTGAAGAGTGTAGTAAAGGGAGTTAGTGGTAGCATGTACATATATCACAAGTAATACATATTATATTAAATTAGATTGCTTTTTATTTTCCGATGGGTAAAATCATCCTATGACAACCCCCGCTCTTGGGCGGAGCGGGAGATAGTGTCAGACTCTTACTGACTAAAAAACCCATCCCGTTCCTTCAAGCCTTCATACCGGGGCTCGAGCGTCCTTTCGGATAACCCTGGCCCCAGTAGGCTTCGACCCGGCTGGGTCCCTGCTGTTGCTGACAACTCCTTGAGGCGCGCGGGAACAGCGCGCGCCGTCGACGGCTTGGGCTTGGTCCGGACAGTTACCGGACGGCCGGACAGCGAGCTACCCATTGCTTACTGTCCGCAAGCCCGCGCCTACGGTAAATTAGATTGCTTGGTCTGATTGCCAAGTAAATCTAAGTCATAAAGGTTCGACTGAATAAATTAACCGACTTGGTATTACACTGATCTCACATCTTGTTACGGTAGAAGAACAGAGTTGCAGGCCTTGGTTTTTTTACAAGTTTGTTTTTGATGGCATTTAGTATCCCATATATATATGGTTTACTGGCTGACTGGGTGCCGTTCGAGTGAAAAATTCACAATTTTGGCAGGTCTGAGAACCGGGTTTTGCTCGGCCAAAAAATGGTACGTAATTATAAAGGAAACCGGCTACTGAAGAACTGTTATTTTCTTACTTGTCCATCCAACTTACTCGCATAGCGTGTAAATAAATTATTTTGGTGCTCATACCATACGTTTTCTTAATAGAAATCGGTATTTAGTAATCACATTGATTTTTATAAGTACCTATAATAATAATAACGATTTGAAAAATTATAGCTTGAATTAATAATCTTGATACTTGAAATCATTTTTTTTTTGTTTTCGAATAAGTAGTTTGATTGATACTTAACGAATCAACTGATTCCTTCTTAACGAATTGATAAAAATAGTACCTAGCTTATAGCCAGTGTATAGAAGAACTGACCAAGCGCGAGTCGGACTTGGACACGAAAGGATCCGTGCTACAATATTAAAATCGAGAAAAGATAGCAAAGAACACATCTCTGGAATGGAGACCTCTATAATTTTTAACTTTAAGTTTTATTGTTTGTTGTTGTAGCCCCAATAAAAATACACATTCTGTTTACATGTTCTGCCTCTTACGGTTTATGAGATATAGCTCGCTAACAGATGAACGAACAGCGGAGGTTTTAGTAATAGGGCCCCGTTGACACCCTCCGGATACAGAACCCTGAAAAGCTTCAACCAAAAACAAAAAAAACGTTGTATTGTCGATGTTTTTGCATTCAGCCAATAACAATTGCAGCTATAAAAATAGCCTGCCACCGGCATCGTCTATTTGTGCTGGACTCAACGAGATAAACGCTCAGTTAGCATAACACGTGCTTATGCCGCGCACTTTTCTTATTGAGACTGATTGATCAATCGAGTTGACTCGGTTATCATTGGGTGGGAGCGGTATATCTTTTTTATTTATTTAAACATTATGCACTAGTAAGAAACACTGTACAAAGGCAGACTAAATGTCTTAGGCATTTACTACCAGTCAAACTTAGTAAGTAACATCAATTGACTGTACTATTTTTAAATTTGGTTTCTTTTAGATTCTGATGACTAAACATTCGTTCAAAAACCAATTATAAACATTTGTCTGGCGACATGGACTGCAAGCATAGCCGTGAGCACATTGTTATTATTTTTTCTTAACGAATGTAACTATTTTATTTTTCTTTTTTTTACTTTTTTTTTTATTCGAGTGTCCTGTTTTGTGGTCCTGTTGACTGTCTCCAAATAATGATTTTTCTTGCTTTCTTCTTTTTTTTTATTTTAACTCGTTATACACCCTATCGGTAAATGAATCACTTCCAGAGTAACCTATTTATTACATTTCATTAACTGTTCGATGATTATCGAAAGATTCCCTCAATATTGGTTATTCAATATTTCAGAAGGTATGTAACAGTGAAATGTTTAATTTAGTCAGTAGGCAACACATTTTAGTGCTTGTATCATTTTGTCATTTAAATGAGGTATCATTTCGCAAATAGTTTTTAATTAACATATTTAACACATAAAAGTTTCATTAATCTCAATTAGATGCGACCTTAAAAGTAATATACCACAAACGAGAGCATCTTGATCATATCATTTTTTTTAAATTAGAAGGTAAACAATACACCTACTTAGGTCTAAGTACGATGCAATAGTGCAATGCATCGATTCGATTTAGTCTCGTCACTCGTCGTCATAGTGACGAACTAGGTGGGTAGTTGCCATCCCCGCGCTCTCCATCACAATATTGACCGGTTACCTGTGTTCTACCTACCTATCACAAACAATGTATTTATATCTCTAGTAGCTATCTCCATACATGTATCTACTCAGAATATTGTGTTACAATATAAGAGCCTATACCTACCTACATTTTATTGGCGCTGCTATATCTGTGAGATATAGGCCTTTATGTACATTTGAAGGTAGATTATGATCGTTTATCAAGTCACCGCCCACTCAATTTGTGTTTTGGATACAAACTTGAAGTTGTTTGAAAATAAGACGACTGGCAATGAGCAGGGCACATTGCACGCAGAATAGATGGTCGATGGGGACGAAAGGTTCTGGAGTGACGACCACGTACCGGAAGACGCAGCGTTGAAAGGCCTCCAACAAGGTGGACCGATGACCTGGTCAGGGTCGCGGGAATCCGATGGATGCGTGACGCACAGGACCGGTCGTTGTGACGACGCTTGGGGGAGGACTATGTCCAACAGTGGCCGTCTTTCGGCTGATATGATGATGATGATATGATGAAGATGACTGAGACTACCATCGCAGTCATTTCTGCTTGATCAATTAAAAAAAACTTCGCTTGAATCTAGCGTTGCAGTGCCAAACCCTTTGAAATTTTCGTTTTGAGTGCAAGCAAATATTAACTTAGCTGTGGTCAGGCAGAAGTGTATTTAATGATACCTAGGGAAAGATGAAAAAATCAAAAATCCGTAGAAAAGGTCTGATATCCATTAAAAAATCCTGAGATTTTTAACAGTTTGAGAATTTTAGTTATTATCGTTCACGCGTTGCACATCAGGCTTACTCAGGCGAGAGTGGGTGCCACTGCCCCCTCCCCCCCGCCTTTTAAAAAGCAAGTTTAATTATGGTTTATTTAAATTTTTATCAAGTAAACGGTATATTGTGTAAAATTCTAAAAATCGTGAGATTTCATAACATTTGCAAATCTAGCCGCAAACCTGAGAAGAGTCCAAAAATTCTGAAATCTCAGGAATATGGTCCAAAAATCCTGATATATGGTAACCCTACCCTTGACCCCATCATTACCAAATACGACAGGCATCATAACAAACCCATATTTGTAGGCTAGCTTACTGCGTGTATTATAATAATGACTGCATCACATACAATAACTAAGTCTACATAGATTGCTCGGTCTTACGAAGTCCACACTTTTTTAATGATATGCAATTGGCGTCGTCAATTTTTCCTGCATTAATTTTCAACAAACGGAACAGTAGTAGCTTAGTAATAACGGCCCCGAAGTACGAGTTGTAGGTAGCTGGTTCAAACCCAGCCAGGCGCCTTATTCTAAGTGAGTTATTTCATCACCACTGCTCACAAAACGGTGATGGAAAACATCGTGAGGAAATCGCAAGTCCTAGAACCAAAAATTCGAAGACATGTGGCATTCAGCAACCCGCTCTGAACTCGCGTGGTGGCTTACGACCCATTCCCTCTCCTAGAGAGGAGGTCCGAGTCCCAGTAGTTCAACATGGCCGATTATAATTTACAACAACGAGTACACTTGCAAAAGATTAGAAACTGTACTGACACGAATGCAATATCAAAGTACAATATTCACAGAACTAAAAATAATTAAAACTCGATAAACTATTTACTCGAGCACACACAGAGAACGTGTTTAATACTAATCGTGTTTACTATATTACATAAGGGTTATCGAGCTACTATACACTGGCATTGATTGTGCACGTACTGCCACTGAATAGACTGAAACAGTAGGTCCAACAAGGGTTATATTCAGTTGGCTATTAAAGCAACAAGTAAATTGTTCCCGCTCGACATCGTGGCTAGCAGAAGATTTTCATATTCAGGCTTATAGTTGCATACACAACGAAGTTATAGGGAATCGAAAATGGCCGGAACCGTTTCGAGAAAAGGATGTTACGGCTGTGCCACGTTTTTGCTGGCCTTGGTGGGGGCACTGCCGTGCTCCATAATTCTTAGTGTTATTGATTGTTTAGTACAAAATATTGTACATAAATAAACACAGGCGAATAAGTACCTAATTGTACATGTAAATCTAAAATGGGTGTCGCATACATGCTCAGAGTGCTCGGTCACACTGGCAGCGCAGTGCGGGTGCGGCTAGGCGCGCGTGTTGCTTGACCACACTGGCAGCGCGATGCGGGGAGCGGGACAGGGACAGGGTTGTCGCTCACCGCCCGCGCACTCATTGTGGCCACTTGTATGAATGAGCTATGGCGTGAGCAACCCGCGCCGCTTCCCGCACACGCCTGCCCCCTATGAACAACCAAATTAAGTTCTTTTGTTTGAGATTGCCGCGCCGCGCCCGCCCCGCTTCGCTCTTCCAGTTTGGCCCAACACAGAAGTACTAAGTACAGCTGTAAACTGCAAATGAAACTGTAAAGTATGCCGTTGCGTTGAGAAAAACCAAACGTATACAGTAAGAAATTGATTGCTTCCGTCGTAATCGCAAGAACACGTTATTGCACTAGTGTATCTTCTGTGTTCTCGTTTCTGATGAGTTTGTGACCCGTCTCAGCTATGTAGATAACGTGTTACTAGATTACATTGTACGCGCGTGTCGATAAGTGTTTGACCGTAAAATGACGGATACATTGAGCTGCTTAATTAGTTTTGACACAGTGCGGATAATTAGGTAGGTACTTACGTACTTGACTTAATTTTTTTTTACTATTTGTATCAAAAAGTTACTTTACCTATCCAAAACCGCAAATATGAAGAAATTTTCAAATTCGGTCAAGGTGTCGACAGCGCACACTGT
Source organism: Mythimna ferrago (assembly GCA_910589285.2). Taxonomy (NCBI): domain Eukaryota; kingdom Metazoa; phylum Arthropoda; class Insecta; order Lepidoptera; family Noctuidae; genus Mythimna; species Mythimna ferrago. The sequence continues at coordinate 22,866,610 of OU342691.1, read as the reverse complement.
TCCCGCGCATCTCAAGGAGTTGTCAGCAACAGCAGGGGCCCAGCTGGGTCGGAGCGTGCTGGGGCCAGGGTTAGTTTCGAAAGAGTAGCTCTGCCCCGGTATGAAGGCTCGAAGGAACGGGGTTGGTCTTTAGTAAGAGTCTGACACTATCTCCCGCTCCGCCCAAGAGCGGAAGTTGTCATTAGAAGATTTTCCCACCATAAAAAAAAAAGATATTCCCACTACGCCTCCACCCTTTCTGATACCAATATTTAGAATGCTAATTGTTGCTTCATTTAATAACCAATTCAGAAAAAAGATTTCTTTTTAGTGTTATTTGTGATTTAGTATAACATAATATAAAAAAATAATCAGAAGCAATTGGGAGGTAAAGACGAGGCACAATTTGTTTCGTCTTTTGTTAAGGTTTTTGCACGGTTTCCGTGTTCGGACTTATTGTGTCTATGGTCCATTTATGTAAAAACTGCCTTGCAAAACGTTCATAGCATAGCATAATAGCCTTATAATGTTCCCATTCCCACTGCCATAACTCAGGCCTCCACTCTAAGAGAGGGAAAGGGCCGTAATCCACACAGTGCGGCTTGGTGGAGTGGATGTCACATGTCTTTGAATTTCACTGCAAAACGTTCACCAAGTTATAATAAAGTTATTACCTAACTATTCGTCGTCGTCGCCTTTAAGCTTGTAACATATGCACGCAGTATTAGCGTATAGAATAATGTAGCATGTAGCAACAATTAAGATAGGCAGCTAGGCTAATTACCTACGCAGGTACGTGCGCAATCATAATTTCACCGTTAGGCAACTGAAAATTATTTACTCCTGCCTTAAGTTACGTAATAAAATTAAATTTGTCTGGAATTGAGACGTGCTTCTCGATATGTTGTACTAATTAATAATAATTATTATATTTTATACTAGCTGTGCCCGCGACTTCGTTCGCGTGGACTACAGGATTTTGAATTTATTTTTTTGTCGCAGGTCTGCTGGAAGAAATTTCATTAGACATAAGCAGGACCTTTGTACTCTTCTATCTGTATTTGTTCTTTTCAATTTTAAGTTGTTGTGTGTACAAATTGTACATTGTATACATCATTTAGATACAGCAGACATCTCTACACAATAGATTAAACTCTGTTCCTTAAACTAGGTAATCCTGTGTGTTAAGGGACAGTGTTAAATAACATAAATAAAATGGCACATAGGTGCAACTTTCATCCAAATTCTTTCAGATATTTTAGCGTGAAGGAGTCACGAATCAACAGACTAGAATATTCAATCCTATTGCGCACTTGTAAAGATTAGAAAAAAGTATAATAAAATAGTAGATACAAAAAAAAAAAACGACCCTAGGTTTGACAGATGCGTTATCACAATGTAAGCGATAGTTGAGAATCACATGAGTGGAGGGCAATTATAGTTATTGACCGATAATATGTCGTCTGTAGTACAGAAATTAAAAAAAAAAAACTATTTTATCTCTTTCCCTTATCATGTTTTAATAAGGAAATCTTATTAAAATAGCTTTTGTCCACGACTTTGACCGCGTGAGTGTTTATTTATTTATTATTTGTAGTTAATTAAAACCGTACTAACCCAATCACATTAGTTTACATAGAATTATAAAAACATAAAGATAACGAGCAATGTTGGCAATTGTATAGAATTTTAGCAAAAATAATTGATTTTGATTATTATAATTGAATTATTTCAATAAGACAAATTTAAATTAATAATTTAAGATCGAAAAATTATTACAAATAGGCACTAAGCATGAAAAATAAATGTCATCTAACTAGTTTATTTATAAAATAAAGCGGAAGCGAAGTCGAAGTTAGATAAAAAGTAGCTTAAGTACCATCAAAGACACTTTCGCATGATCACCGCTAAGTTCATTTTTGCTCGCACTCGAAACGAAAACTTCATAGGTTCAAGCGATTTTTTTTTTGAGTGATCAGGCAGAAATGACCGCTATCTTCCTTGAGGTTCCAGCTCTGTACTAAATTTCATCAAAATCGTTCAAACGTGAAAGCTTAAAAGACAGAGTTACTTCCACATATAAAAGTAAGAATTGAGGAGTCTTTAGTTTAAAAATCATCATCAGATGAGTAGCTAGGCATGGGTGAAGTGGGCCTAAATTAGTCCACGCTACGCCTCTGATCATCGTCACCATCATTTCAGCCGAAAGACGTCCACTGTTGGTCATAGGCCTCCCCCAAGAGACGTCATAACGACCGATCCTGTCCGTCTCACATCCATCGTATTCCCGTGGCTCTCACCAGTTTCACCTTACGTCTCCTCCAGGCGAACATCAACCACTGCGCCCCCGCTCAGGATCTGTTGCTCCAGAGCATGGCGCAGTGGTCGATAAATGTCGCCGTCGTCTCCGAACCGTACTACGTCCATCCCCGCTGGGTTCAGGACCTGGACGGCTCGGTGACGCTAATTTCGTCGGCCGCCGCCGGTACCCCGCCCCTCGAGGCTGTTGCGAGGGGACGGGGTTACGTGGCAGCACGGGTCGGGGACATTGCAGTGGTAGGCGTCTACCTGTCCCCGACCAGACCTCCCGACGAACTCCACGTCTCCCTTATGGAGCTAAGTGCCGTCGTCGCTGGGTTTGGTACCCTCCCCGTGGTCGTTTGCGGGGACTTCAACGCCTGGAATACGGCTTGGGGTTCCCGGCGCACGAACACACGGGGTCGGCTGGTGGAGGACTGGGCCTTGGAGCTGGGCCTGGTCGTCCTGAACCGGGGTTCTGTCCCCACGTTGGTGCGGAGGCGGGGTGAATCAGTGGTGGACCTTTCGTTCGCCAGCCCCGCTCTGTCGCCGCGTGTCGTCGACTGGCGCGTTATGGAGGAGGTGGAGACGTACTCCGACCACCGGTATATCCGGTTGGACGTCTCCGCCGAAACCTCGGCCGCGCCGGTCCGACAGAGCCCTTGCGGTCCGCGGTGGGCGCTTAAGCAGATGGACCGGGAGCTTCTCCTGGAAGCCGCGACGGTACAGGCCTGGGTGCAAGCACCGGACAGGCCTGTCGACATCGATGTCGAGGCGGAGTGGTTCCGGGAGGCCATGTCGCAAATTTGCGATGCGGCAATGCCCCGAGTCCGTCCAGGACGTGCTAAGCGCCAGGTGTACTGGTGGTCGCCGGAAATCGCTGCACTGCGCAACACGTGCAACCACGCGCGACGCCGGTACGCCAGATACTGCAGGCGCCGCATCCGCCCGCCGGATGCGGAGGCCAGAGAGGCGGAGCTGTACGAAGGTTACAGAGAGGCAAAACACACCCTCCGAGCGGAGATTAAGCGGGCCAAACTCGAGGCCCGCGACGTGTGGCTGGGGTCTCTGAACGCGGACCCGTGGGGGCGCCCGTACAAATTGGTACGGGAGAAACTGCGCCGCTGGGCTCCCCCGCTGACTCAGAGTCTCCGGCCCCAACTCGTGGAGGGTGTGGTAAGCGCTCTGTTCCCTGCGCGAGGGGAACACTCCCCCCCGCCTATGGCTCCGCCTCCGCCAGCGGTGTCTGACGCGGACCGCAATAGCGACGACGACGATAATGCTCCAGAGGTGACCGAGGCAGAGATGAGAGTGGCGGTGCAAAGGCTGAGTGCCATGAACGCCGCCCCAGGACCCGATGGCTTGCCTGGGAAAGCCTGGGTCCTGGCCATGGAGGCTCTTGGGCCTCGACTGAGAAGGCTCTTCAGCGCATGCTTGGAGAGGGGCCAGTTCCCACTTCGCTGGAAGACGGGGAAACTGGTCCTCATCGCGAAGCCAGGGCGCCCTGCGGACTCTCCGTCCGCGTACCGGCCCATTGTGCTGCTCGACGAGGTGGGCAAGCTCTTTGAAAGAGTGATTGCGAGCCGCCTCGTCGCGCGCCTTTCACGGGTGGGGCCGGACCTTTCGGACGGACAGTTCGGCTTTCGCAGGATGCGCTCGACGGTGGACGCCATCATGCGCGTGCGAGCCCTCACGACGGGGGATGCGGTGTCCCAGGGTAGGTGTGTCGTGGCAGTGTCCTTGGACATTGCCAACGCTTTCAATTCCCTGCCCTGGAGTACGATCCGGAGGGCACTCCGGTACCACCGGGTGCCCGAATACCTCTGTCGAGTAGTCGAGGCCTACCTGTCGGACAGATATATTGTCTACCCCGGTCACCAGGGAGACTGGAAACGTCGGGAGATGTCGTGCGGTGTTCCGCAGGGGTCGGTACTAGGGCCACCCTTGTGGAACATCGGGTACGATTACGTGCTGCGGGGCGACCTCCCTGACGGGGTCAGCGTGGTCTGCTACGCAGACGACACGCTGGTTCTAGCGCAGGGAGAGTCATACCGGGCGGTGGCCGCTTTAGCGACACGCGGGGTTGCGATAGTCGTTGGTAGGATTCAGGAGTTGGGACTCGAGGTGGCGCTGCGCAAATCCGAGGCCATGTGTTTTCACGGTCGCGGCCGTCGGAACGCGCCACCGTCGGGTTCCCAACTAACGGTAGGAGGAGTTCGCATCGGCGTCGGGACATCGATGAGGTACCTGGGACTCATCCTCGACAGTCGATGGAATTTCGTGGAGCATTTCCGACGTCTGGCTCCCAAACTCAACCGGACTGGGGCTGCTCTCAAGCGGCTCCTGCCCAACCTTGGGGGTCCAGACGCCTCCTGCCGGAGGCTCTACGCGGGGATCGTTCGGTCCATGGCCCTCTACGGGGCGCCGGTGTGGGCGCCGTCGCTGCAAAAGCGACCGGCGGCCATTCTGAACGCCTGCCAGAGGGTCATGGCAATTCGGATGGTGCGGGGATACCGCACGATTTCCTGCGAAGCGGCGAGCCTTCTGGCTGGCCTACCACCGTGGGATCTGGAGGCAACAGTCCTTGCACACATGCACGACATGCGCGTGGAGATGCAACGCCGGGGTGAAAGTCCTCTGCCGCGACAGGTCACGGCATGGCGGACAGAGCTCCGGCGGGATCTCATGGTGGAATGGCGTCAGCGACTATCGCAACCCCGTCATGGGCACGCCACAATTATGGCGATAAGTCCCCTCTTTGAGGCGTGGCTGGAAAGACCTCACGGCGTCCTTACCTTCCGCATGACACAGGTCCTCACCGGAAATGGCAAGTTCGGGAGGTTCCTGTTCCGAATTAAAGCGGAAGTGACGCCCGGGTGTCGCCACTGTGCGGAACGCCCGGAGGACACGGTGGAGCACACAATCGCGGTGTGCCCTGCTTGGGCGGAGCATCGCCGTGCCCTCGTGGGGGTGATCGGCGGCGGAGACCTCTCGCGCCGGGCCTTGGTCGAGGCCATGGTCCGGAGCGAGGAGGAGTGGCAGGCGGTCGCCGACTTCTGCGAAGCAGTAATGCTCGCTAAGGAGGAGGCCGACCGCATCAGGCAACGGCGCTCTCGCCGCCGCCGCCGGGATTCCGATCCCGATTTCCGGCCACCGTAGGCGCGGGCTTGCGGACAGTGAGCAATGGGTAGCTCGCTGTCCGGCCGTCCGGTAACCGTCCGGACCAAGCCCAAGTCGTCGACGGCGCGCGCTGTTCCCGCGCGCCTCAAGGAGTTGTCAGCAACAGCAGGGGCCCAGCCGGGTCGAACCCTACCGGGGCCAGGGTTATCCGAAAGGGCGCTCGAGCCCTGGTATGAAGGCTTGAAGGAACGGGATGGGTTTTTTAGTCAGTAAGAGTCTGACACTATCTCCCGCTCCGCCCAAAAGGTTGTCATAAGATGATTTTTCCCATCCATGGCGAAAAAGTTGATAATTTCTTGCAGCCGCCATCTTGGATTTACATTTTGACAGTACCATCGGTTTCCACGCCCTCGAAAACGATGAAAACGACACCCATGACGAAAAATTTGATAATTTCTTGCAGCCACCATCTTGGATTTACATTTTGACAGTACTATCGGTTTCAACACCCTCGAAAACCACGAAAACGACACCCATGACGAAAAAGTTGATAATTTCTTGCAGCCGCCATCTTTGATTTACATTTTGACAGTACCATCGATTTCCACGCCCTCGAAAACCATGAAAACGACACCCATGACGAAAAATTTGATAATTTCTTGCAGCCGCCATCTTGGATTTACATTTTGACAGTACCATCGGTTTCCACGCCCTCGAAAACGATGAAAACGACACCCATGACGAAAAATTTGATAATTTCTTGCAGCCACCATCTTGGATTTATATTTTGACAGTACTATCGGTTTCAACACCCTCGAAAACCATGAAAACGACACCCATGACGGAAAAGTTAACAATTTCTTGCAGCCACCACCTTGGATTTACATTTTGACAGTACTATCGGTTTCAACACCCTCGAAAACCACGAAAACGACACCCATGACGAAAAAGTTGATAATTTCTTGCAGCCGCCATCTTGGATTTACATTTTGACAGTACCATCGGTTTCCACGCCCTCGAAAACGATGAAAACGACACCCATGACGAAAAATTTGATAATTTCTTGCAGCCACCATCTTGGATTTATATTTTGACAGTACTATCGGTTTCAACACCCTCGAAAACCATGAAAACGACACCCATGACGGAAAAGTTAACAATTTCTTGCAGCCACCACCTTGGATTTACATTTTGACAGTACTATCGGTTTCAACACCCTCGAAAACCACGAAAACGACACCCATGACGAAAAAGTTGATAATTTCTTGCAGCCGCCATCTTGGATTTACATTTTGACAGTACCATCGATTTCCACGCCCTCGAAAACCATGAAAACGACACCCATGACGAAAAATTTGATAATTTCTTGCAGCCGCCATCTTGGATTTACATTTTGACAGTACCATCGGTTTCAACACCCTCGAAAACCATGAAAAAGACACCCATGACGAAAAAGTTGATAATTTCTTGCAGCCGCCATCTTGGATTTACATTTTGACAGTACCATCGGTTTCCACGCCCTCGAAAACCATGAAAACGACACCCATGACGGAAAATTTGATAATTTCTTGCAGCCGCCATCTTGGATTTATATTTTGACAGTACCATCGGTTTCAACACCCTCGAAAACCATGAAAACGACACCCATGACGAAAAAGTTGATAATTTCTTGCAGCCGCCATCTTGGATTTACATTTTGACAGTACCATCGGTTTCAACACCCTCGAAAACCATGAAAAAGACACCCATGACGAAAAAGTTGATAATTTCTTGCAGCCGCCATCTTGGATTTATATTTTGACAGTACCATCGGTTTCAACACCCTCGAAAACCATGAAAACGACACCCATGATGAAAAAGTTGATAATTTCTTGCAGCCGCCATCTTGGATTTACATTTTGACAGTACCATCGGTTTCCACGCCCTCGAAAACCATGAAAACGACACCCATGACGGAAAATTTGATAATTTCTTGCAGCCGCCATCTTGGATTTACATTTTGACAGTACTATCGGTTTCAACACCCTCGAAAACCATGAAAACGACACCCATGACGAAAAATTTGATAATTTCTTGCAGCCGCCATCTTGGATTTATATTTTGACAGTAAAAGTGTCGGTACAATTTTTCGTGAGAATTTTTTCCGTCTAGCCCCCTTTCACAACGCGCGATAAGGGATAGCTGTCTACTCTCCATCCGTCTTACGCTTTTTCGATCAGGTCACGTGTCCTGACGCGAGTTTAAGATTTTATACCCATTACAGAAAAAGTGCTCAACGCCGCTAAAGAAGTTTTCACTTCAAAAAAAGGTCATCGGTCCACTTTGTTAGCCTTCCAACGCTGCAACATATTATGTTTTGTCTGGTAGCAACAATATCTTTATCAAAAGTCAGATAATGTCTCAATGTTGACATATTAGTGTCAATGTGTCACTATTTTTAACACCAACTATCAAAATTGCGCGGCCGGCGTACACTGAGATAAATTTATGAAATCTTTTAGTGTATGCTGGTTTATATAAATATAAGTATCAACACACTTAAAATTATTTATGATTAAGATATTATATTATTATTATTATTATAACTAGCCTATACTGTCTCATTGCTGGGCAAAAGCCTCCCGCCATTCGTTCCAATGTTCCCGGCTTTGAGCCATTTCTTTCTAATTCCTAAGGAAGACATCCAAGTCATCCTGCATATATAGCAGCATTTAAAGCAGTCCAAACAAAAATACGAATCTTTCCTCTATACAGGGTGTAAGGGACAGCCCTCCACAAACTTTAAGGGCTTGCTCAGTAGACGAAACTGAACAACTTTCCACAGGACTTTTTTTCAGGAAACGAATCAGCTTCACCATACAAAATTATAAACTTGATTGGACAGTTTGTATGGAGTGGCTCATTTGTTTTTTTTTTTCAGTTCGTCTACTGAACAGGCCTTTAAAGTTTCTGGAGGGCTGTCCCTTACATCTATACATATAAATAAATGTTTGTAACATTGAAATCACTGCTTTTTACTACATACGGTGCATACACCAAAATAACATTTTTACATTTTTTGTCTTTGTCCGGCCTAATCTCTGAAATGGCTGGACCGATTTTGACAGGACTTTTTTTGGCAGGTAGCTGATGTAATAAGGAGTAACATAGACTACTTTTATTTTAGAAAAAATAAATTCAAAATCCTGTAGTCCACGCGAACGAAGTCGCGGGCACAGCTAGTCTTGTATAATATTAGAACAGGAAAATTTTATTTTATAAATTGAACGAGGCAGCCCTAAACTGGTTGGAACTGGTATCCCTGATAAATTTCTGTGTTAATTGTCTGGTGTTCTAAATCCTACATAGACAATAATAGTATACATAATTAAGACGTGTGATATGAGAACTAAAGTGGACAACAGTGTTAATTGCTATGCAATTAGATATTTTAATAGTAATATGCGTCGTAGTTGCGAGTACCTAAAGGGTTTTTTAAATATAATAATGGCAATCCAATTTAAAACTATAATTATGAATTACGAGCTTCTGCCAGCGACTTCGGCTGCGCGCAGCTGCGTGAAAGTAGAAAATTGTAGCAAGGAAAGAAAAGAATGAAAGAAAGAAAATTTTTTTTTTAGCACACGTTCACAGTTACACACAATGTAAACACACATGATAAAAAACAACACAACTACCCGTGATAAAAAGTTTTTCTTGAAATTTAACATCCGGGTAAAATAAATTTCATCAAAATTGGTGCAGTTGTTAAGACCAGACACCGTGAAAGAGTAACAAACATACATGCAAACTTTCATCTTATTATTAACGTGATTTTATAAGTATGAGTGACTATATATATATATTATTATTCTGGCTATGTAAGGCAGAACTTTAAGAGCTAGCTAACTTTCTGGCTTCTATCCTATGAATGTTCTCAGTGCCATCAATCCACCAATAAATTTTTCAGGACTGCAGAGATTCTTAAAATATCTTTTAATTCTAATTAGCAACAAACATAGACGAATAAAATCACATAAGCACAATGTAATTAAAAAAATGTAGTTTACATAAAAACAAACTAAAAATAAATAAATAATGAAAACGAAAAAAATATTCATGCCGAAAAAGGTACAAAGGCGGACTTAATATTTATTATTATATTCTTAAATTATTTTATTGTTATTACATAATTTTTACTATTATTTTCTTATACCTGTATAACCAATATATTATATTTTACAGTAAAATAGCTTTAGAACTATCTTATTGAAAAGTGCTAAGTCTGATCCATTTTACATAGTTAGGTTTTGAGCTTTTTCTACCTTCTACCAACTAACCTAGGTTTTGAGCTTAAAATTCTACCTTCTATCAACTAACCAGCCCATTTTCCTTCTTTACAGCGAAAGCAGCATGTTCGTCTCCCGGCGCCGCTGGATCCTCAAGACCTGCGGCACGACCACGCCACTGCGCTGCGTGCGCGCCGTGCTGGGGCTCGCGCGCGATGTCGCCGGCCACGCGCGCGTGCACAACGTCTTCTACTCGCGTAGGGAGTTCGCGCGCCCGGCGGCACAGCTGCAGCCACATGATAACTTTGATTCAGAAGTAAGTGGAGCTTAACATATGAACTTGGATCTTAGGGTGTATTTCATCTCGCGTGAGGGTTAGCTCCGCATGCTTAAAATTTCAAAATGCAAAAAAAAACCCGCGTGCGTATTCCATGCATTACAATAAATACTTGTACGAAATGGACATTTGCGGGAGTTACGTGTGCGCGGAGCAATCCCGCATGCGTGATCAAAACCATTTTAAGAGTTCCGTTCAACTATGGAAATGGCTGCATGGCCAGCGCATAGAAAACTGGTTTCAGAATTCTATCTTTTAGGAGAAGGTGTGGTGAATGAACAATATCTACAAACTTATTAAAAAAAATACTGCCTTTTAAAACTACGTTGGTCCACGAACCACTGGTGGTCCGCAAAAGCTAAAAAAATACGTAATATTAAATATTCCATGGAAGGTTTCAAACTTTAGTGACAAAATAAAAGTTAGAAGTACCTAGTTTCTAGCTTCTCCGGCCACAAGCTGTCGCGCGCTTCTAGGTTTTTTTGGTTGCCTCTTCTAGCTTTTTTTGTGGCCGCTTCTAAGTTTTTTTTTACAGCCCGTGTGCGGGGGACACTAAGCCTAAACTGAAGCCACAGCTTCGAAAATTTCCCGCTCCAATGAGCCGCCCAAACGATCGACGCCAACGATAATAAACCTGGCTACACGGACCGATGGAGGTGCCTTTAGATTATTTTAAGCAGTATTAAAAGCTCACCTATTAATTACGTTGAAATTTATTGAAGCGGCTGATCGGGGTTTGAGTAAATTGATACTATATTTTTTTATGTTATGGATAGGCTCGCGTTTGACCACTATCTCACCTGATGGAAAGCGATGACGTTGCCAACGATGGAGCACGCTTGTCTAGAAGCAACCTATTCACTCTTGACTTAAAGACCCTTTTTTTTCCGATGGGAAAAATCATCCTATGACAACCCCCGCTCTTGGGCGGAGCGGGAGATAGTGTCAGACTCTTACTGACTAAAAAACCTATCCCGTTCCTTCAAGCCTTCATACCGGGGCTCGAGCGCCCTTTCGGATAACCCTGGCCCCAGTAGGCTTCGACCCGGCTGGGTCCCTGCTGTTGCTGACAACTCCTTGAGGCGCGCGGGAATAGCGCGCGCCGTCACCCTAGGTTATAGCAATCGCGGGAAACGCCTTTTTATTGTTGATAGGTTCGCGCTTGACCGCTATGTTCCCTGATGGAAAGCAACGATGCGGTCGACGATGATGCACATTTACCTAGAAGCAACCTATTCACTCTTGACTTAAAGACCCCTAGGTTATAGCTATCAGCAAACACAGACTCCGGCAGGGAATTCCACTCCTTAGCTGTACGCATAATGAATGTGTTCCGAAAACGCTTTGTACGTATGGGTGAGATGTCCACTATGTACCGATGGGTGGTGCAACGCCGTACGTTTTGTGGTTCGATGATGGAACGGACTTGCCGGAATTAAATTTTTGCGTGAAGTACCTAGACAGCTTCTAGATCGAATTAGCTTCTGCCAGCGGCTTCGCCCGCGTGAAGGCAGGTTTCTCCATACAAACTTTGGACCCCCGTTTCTCCCCCAAGAGGATGAATTTTGGAAAATCCTCTCTTCTCCATACAAACTTTGGACCCCCGTTTCTCCCCCAAGGGGATGCATTTTGGAAAATCCTCTCTTCTCCATACAAACTTTGGACCCCCGTTTCTCCCCCAAGGGGATGAATTTAGGAAAATCCTCTCTTCTCCATACAAACTTTGGACCCCCGTTTCTCCCCCAAGGGGATGAATTTTGGAAAATCCTCTCTTCTCCATACAAACTTTGGACCCCCGTTTCTCCCCCAAGGGGATGCATTTTGGAAAATCCTCTCTTCTCCATACAAGCTTTGGACCCCCGTTTCTCCCCCAAGGGGATGAATTTTGGAAAATCCTCTCTTAGTGCTCTCCTACGTTACAAAAGGATGTCTTGTGCAAAATTTCACACTCCTAGGCCTTGTAGTGTCGGCTGTGCATTGATATTTCAGTCAGTCAGTTTATCCTTACTACTTTTCTATATCTGTTATTTATATTGTGCACACCTACCGCAGTGTTGTCTCAACCCAAAGGTTGACTGTTTTTTTTTTTTATGGTGGGAAAAAATCATCTAATGACAACCCCCGCTCTTAGGCGGAGCGGGAGATAGTGTCAGACTCTTACTGACTAAAAGACTCATTCCGTTACTTCTAGCCTTCATACCGGGGCTCGAGCTCCCTTTCGAATAACCCTGGCCCCAGTAGGCTTCGACCCGGCTGGGTCCCTGCTGTCAGTGATTGCGTTGTGGCATTAAGTCAGTCTATGTACCACCACTGCACAGTGCACATGAAGTTTAAATCTACACTAATATTATAAAGAGGGATTTATTTTTTATTTTTGTGTGTATTTTAATGAATAAACTCAAAAAGTACTGCGCCGTTTTCAAAAATTCTTTCACCATTGGAAAGCTACATTCACCCTGAGTAACATAGGCTATATTTATTGCCCGTGCGATGCCGGGCCGGGCCGCTAACAAATAATAATATTATTTAATAGGAATCTTGGCCGATTTTTTGATATCGTCGTCATTCCAGCTAGATAGCTGGAACCGAAATGGGAAAAATATAGGTGTAGGTATTATTTTAAAATGTTGCAATAGTTTTTTTCGATCCAGAATTTTAGATGTCTTAGATGTGAGTCACTTGTTTCAATGTATGACAATTGTTATGAAATTGACATGAATGAACCTGCCGATATGAGGCGATATGACGCTGACAACCAGCACCACTGTTGCTTTTCCTAGTAATCATGTTAATAAAATTACAATGTGTACCTTTCTCAGTACTGATAATGATACTGATGAGGTAGTTACTGACATTGTTATTTTTTTGTTTTGTTTCAATATCATCACAAAGTTTAGGATGTTTTTCCACCAGACATGTGCTATACTACGTTGCTAATGCTATGGATGCGTTTGATATTCATATAGATTTTTTATATGGAAGGATGCGTGCTATGGATGGTTGCGAATGGTGTAGCTATGTGCAGAGCAGAGTATTCTAGGGTGGGGAGACGCTAATGAAAGGCTTTCAGTTTATTTTTACTAAATTATATTGTTCAAGCCTTTGAAAACATGCAGTTTCAATCTCAATTAATATGACTTTCATAGTCGTCACAATACGTCGCATAGCTCGAGCTGCGCATCTTCCTTGGGCAGCTACTTTGCAGCGGCGTATCTTAATAGCACATCTTACTCGCACCGCTACATACTTACCTCAGTATCAGTGGAAACGGTCACATAGTTTCACAGCATAGCTATTACATCCTCGCAGCATAGCGGCATAGCACATCCCTGGTGGAAAAGCAGCCTTAAAGTTACAAAGGAGAGGACTGTGTTCGCAGCAAGAATGAAGATATTCGACAGATAACTAAGTTTTCCGGCATAACCTCTCGAATGTAGTAGTAGCACATAATATTGTTCGCAAAACAGACGGTCTATTGGGAAGAAAGGTTCTGGAGTGGCGACCATGCAGTGTTGAGATGGCATCCCTCAAGGACCGATAACCTGGTGAGGGTTGCGAGAATCCAAAGAATGCGATGCGCACAGGACAAGTCGTTATAATGACATTTGGGGAGTCCCTATGTCCTGCAGACACCGCTTTTCGGCTGAAATAATAAGCACAACAAACAACATTATGCATGATGCCTCGTAACATATCGCGTTCGGGAAATCCCAAGTCACTATTCAATGATTCTAATTAAGAAACGATTAAATTTTTAACTAGTTTTTATGAATTGAAACTTGGGTCAAATGGCAACTCTCATGGTGAGACAGCTTCTCTTTGTATGCTTGCTTAGCAACTGCAAAAATAATTTTACAACTAAGTCCCAACGGAGAGGGAAGAGGAGGTCAAAGAAAAGGACGCGCCAAAAAAAAAAACGGAGATGGATCGTGTAAGGAAGAAAAGGAAGTCAGTGACAGAGTGACGGGTGATAAGACAGAATGGAAGAAAGAAACGTGTTGCGCCGACCCCCAAATAGCACAGGAAAAGGACAGGCAGATGATGAACTAAATGTCTCAACGGTAGACAGGGGACGCTCAAGGGTGTCTCTCGTAGTGCATTGTAATACCAACCACAGATTTTTTTGTGGTACCAACCTTCTCGTCCTGTTTTATTGTTGATAGGCTCACGCTTGACTACCTCACAATAGAAAGCGACGATGTGGTTGACGATGGAGCGCGTTTGCCTTCTGCTTTTCACTTAAAGATGGTCAGGTTGTAAGGGCTAAACATAGAGCAACTGACATGGCGTCTTTGAAACTCATAGTTTGGAAAAATAAATAAAGTTAAGGCTTATAGTCCCTTGAACCACCTGGCCAAAATTATGTGGACGCACCTCTCGCACCCGCCTAGGCGGCAGTACGCAAATCTGTGCATTTATTTGCGGCCAGCAGCGCCCGGAAAGCGCTTTAAATCCATTTTCTTTGCGAAATATTGATTGATTTACATATGCAATGTTCACTTTGAAGAATATTTAACCACCAATTTTTATGTGTAAAAATGTTTCTAAAGATCCAAGCCGTTTCGAAGGAGTAGGGAAAAGTTGCGAAATTGCTAAATATTTTTTTTAGACAAAAGTACCTATTAATTGCACGAAAAAATCAAATGTTGATATTATTGTTCATGAATCTATAATAAACATATATTGTTTTCAAACCTATTAACCTGGCCGTTACCGAGGAGTAGGCTTCAGAAAGTCACTGTTTTATGGCACTTTTCGGGCGCTTGGGCCTTAACTAGCATAAACTGTTTGAAGGAAATTCCTTAACCACGACCCGAGCATCGTAAATTACAGAACAAAGCACCTCAAACTTGGGTTATCCTCGAAACGACACAATTTCCGTGAATTGTTTTACATCATCAGTTTTAGTTCTGAGAAAAATATGAAAAACAACAACACTCATCACCGAAATCACTTGCATTACCTAAGATTGTTCAAATAAAAAAAAGACGTGTCACACTTTTACCCGCCTAATTTTCATACACCTAATGTCTAAAATGCAAGTCCGTTCGTTCGTTTAGAACTCGCAGCTCGCGAGCATGGGGTTCGCGAGCATGTTCCAGGGGTTCCGCGGAAAATATAAGCAAAGCTAACTAAAGCCGTGCTCCTGTAACGCAAAAGGCAACTGAAACCAACAAGTGTGGTTTTGGTCAGTAAAAGTCTAACACGCCTTCTCGCTCCACCTTAGAGCGAGATAGGTCATTAAGTGATTTATCACCTCACAAAAAAAAAGCATGCGTGATCAAAACCGCACGATAATAAAAACACCCCGGGTCCGTCATGGGGCCAGGGTTATCCAAAAGGGAACTCGAGCCCCGGTATGAAGGCTAGAAGGAACGGGGTGGGCTTTTAGTCAGTAAGAGTCTGACACTATCTCCCGCTCCGCCTAAGAGGAGGAGAGAGGGGGTTGTCATTGGATGATTTTTACCACCTTAAAAAAAAACAAACCCGGGTCCGTCATTATAAAAAGTTAGGTAAGGTTGATCCAGAAGATACATTCTTGTAACAAGATAAAGTCTACCCGTGTCTATGACGTCACTCAAAGGTTACAGATTACGAATGAACCTATTGAATCATTAGCTCTTATCACTTATCAGCATAGTACTACAGTACGGTCAATATCACGTACGATTTGAAGTAATTGGTCGTTACTCATTAACGTCATCAGACCATGGATTACCTACGTGGTTTTGTTGTGGCGATGTTTCCTACCAGTTCTTAAAGCAATCCATAAGTATCTTTCCTTACTTATAAGTCTACATTTATAACATAACAGGAACATAATAGAATAAACTTAGGTATTAATTTATTTATTTAAACTTCATGTACAGTAGTGGTACACAGGCGGACTTAATGCAACAAGGCATTCTCTCCCAGTCAACCTTTGGGTTAAAAAAGAGATCACTGTGGTAGGTTTGCACAATAAATAAATAAGAAATAATGAAAACGGAAAAAAATTAATAAGTTATTTATATATAATATATAATAAAATACATAAATATGCTAAAATAATAAACTAATAAATACTATGAAAAATATCAAACCTTAAAGAGAACTTAATAACAATTCTGACGAAGAACAAACTAAGGTTGAGAGGACTTCAAGTAGTAGTTCCGAATTTGACGTTTGAAGGAAAATTTACTTTTGGCTTTTTTGATGTCTAGGGGAAGTAAATTCCAGAGTTTTATGGTGGAAACAGCGTAAGAATTGGACATTAATGCTCCTCATCTAAGCCTATTGAAATTCCCATCCAAAACTCTAATATAGCATAATCAGCTTTATAATGTTCCCACTGCTGGGACTCATTCCTCCTTTACTAGAGAGAATAAGCTGTAATCCCAGTGGACCAGTGGTGGAGTGGAGTGGTCGCTGGCCCAATGCGGATTGGTCAAATGCCTGCGATATCAAAATAAACGAACGAATGCGCAAACCTATCAGCAATAAAAACATAATAATATAATTTCTGTTTCCTCACGATGTTTTCCTTCACTTTGTTTTGAGAGCAGTGGTTATGAAACAAGCCAAGTAAAGCGCCTATCTTGGTTTGAACCATGTTTGAACCCACAACGTACAACTCAGTAGGTAATTGATAACAGCCCGGCATTATCAATGGGCAACACACTGCTTAAAATTCTAATACCTAGTTTAATGAGGAAATTAGAATAATATTGCCTTTGGAAATTACGTCGGTTACCGGCGAAAAACAGAACTACAGGAAATGTGTTGGTCTTGGAGGTTGAAAGGCTCAGAAACTAAACAATAATAGGACTTTACCTACTTAAGGAAGTTAGTTTACGTTAATGCCCTAGACTGAAGAAAACAGTGGTAACGGACCTGATTTTCGGATAGGCAGGTGGTGGATACAAGGGTGATTCTTTGAAATCGAAAGTCTCATTCATCTGGCCTAATTTTCGTACCTATCTAATTTGTGTCGTACAGTTGCCGTCACGGATCTTGAGCGGTTGCGCAGAAGTCAAATATTCAGTCTCTTTAGTGGTGCGAAGAGAGACGCGGGGGCGGGGAGTGTCAGTGATTGGCGCGCCGCGCCACTGCGTCATAGACCCTATGCAGTGCCTAGTGTATGTCTATGCAGTGCCCTGCGCGTTCAATATAATAATGGTTTCAGGATGTTGCTGGGGCTGCCCCGTTTTTTGTAGTGCATCTAGCATGTTCGCGGAGGCTCGCGTTGATGGTTTTCATGCCATCATACGTAAGAGAACCGCCTCCTTGCTGCACAGAGTGCGTGGCAGCACTAACAGCATCCTGAAGTTAGTTGCTGACGAAGCTGACTCAGCGATAATGCAAGCTTTCATGCAGGTTCTAGTTGGATAGTATGCATTGTGTAACTGAGCCTACATACTAAGCAACATAATTTATTTACCTTAATATCATTTATCTCAATATCATTGATTGTACTAACATAGTTTTAATTTGTACTACTAACTGAATATGGACGTTGTCCGAAATAAACGTTATTATTATTATTTCGTTTATTCAGCTTTAAGAACATATAAATTATATTTTTAAATATTCATATAAAAAAAAACATTTAAAAATATAAAAAATAGTAGCCCACCGGTGTCGGGAACAGGGTCCAAGCCACCGGCGGTCAGGGCTCCAGAGAAAGGAACCTCCTGACTATACGAGCCGTGTCCAGCAATACTGCTTTCTGAATCAAGCCCTTGATCCTGTCGCCTAACGAGAGCCTCCTAAGGTGTTGGTCGAGGCTCTTGGCTATTAAGCCATTGGCTGAAACAACTATCGGTACAATGATCGCTGAATCCACTTCCCACATGTCGACAACCTCGCGAGCCAAGTCAATATACTTGATTTGTTTCTCTTTCTCGGCTTTCACGAGGTTCTCGTCATGCGGAACGGATATGTCAACAATCATTGCACGCCTCTCGCTTCGGTCCACCACCACTATATCAGGCTTATTGGCCACAATAGTCCTGTCAGTGATGATGGGCCGATCCCAGTACAAAGTGATATGACTATTATCAAGAACTGGGTCGGGCTCATACCTATAGTATGGCACTTCCGATTCCACAAGAGAGTATTTTAGAGCAAGTTGCTGATGGATAATCCTGGCTACAAGGTTGTGTTATTATTATTATTATTATAGACGTCACTCCTGATTCGTTTCCTGCATTGCTGCATGTATCTAACAGCGAAGACGATTGACTCTCCAATGTATGGAATGCGCAAAGCGATCCCAACTCTGACGCTGAGCGCTCAATATTCGTGCTAATACCTGTACTAGCGCACGGTTCCACTGCCGGAGGCTCTACGCGGGAACCGTTCGGTCCATGGCCCTCTACGGGGCGCCGGTGTGGACGCCGTCGCTGCAAAAGCGACCGGCGGCCATTCTGAACGCCTGCCAGAGGCTCATGGCAATTCGGATGGTGCGGGGATACCGCACGATTTCCCGCGAAGTGGCGAGCCTGGGATCTGGAGGCAACCGTCCTTGCACACATGCACGACATGCGCGTGGAGATGCAAAGCCGGGGTGAAAGTCCTCTGCCGCGACAGGCCACGGCATGGCGGACAGAGCTCCGGCGGGATCTCATGGTGGAATGGCGTCAGCGACTATCGCAACCCAGTGCTGGGCACGCCACAATTATAGCGGTAAGTCCCCTCTTTGAGGCGTGGCTGGAAAGACCTCACGGCGTCCTTACCTTCCGCATGACACAGGTCCTCACCAGAAATGGCAAGTTCGGGAGGTTCCTGTTCCGAATTAAAGCGGAAGTGACGCCCGGGTGTCGCCACTGTGCGGAACGCCCGGAGGACACGGTGGAGCACAAAGTCGAGGTGTGCCCTGCTTGGGCGGAGCATCGCCGTGCCCTGGTGGGGGCGATCGGCGGCGGAGACCTCTCGCGCCGGGCCTTGGTTGAGGCTATGGTCCGGAGCGAGGAGTGGCAGGCGGTCGCCGACTTCTGCGAAGCAGTAACTACAGGGTTGCCTATTCTTAAAACAAAAAATATTGATTTGACTTCTCCCGCTCTGGGTGGACCAAGAGGACGTTTCAGATATTTACTGACTATAACCCATAGCTTCCCAATCTTTTATGAAGCCCCTTTAAAAGAAAACAAAATTCCAACGCCTCCCTTTACATAATAGTTAATAATACCAATTTAAAAAATACTAAAACATGTTGACATAACGGCCCTCATTTGCCTTTAGATCTGCTACCGCCCCTCGTGAAAACCTCCATCGCCCACTAGGGTGCGGTACCGCCCACGTTGGGAATCTATGCTATAACCTATGTTTCTCCAATTGCTCTTTACGTTATAAGACCACGAGTTTCCTTTTCAGAAAGTCTCCTTGATTTTAACGGGCATTGACCCTGCTAGGCCCCTAAGGTTTTCCTAACATCTCGTTGAGGCGCGCGTGAATCACTAAGCGCCACCCATCGACGACTGCTCAATTCTTATCGGACGGCCCGACACGACGGCGAGCTACACATTGATCGTCATCCACAAGTCCGCGCCTACAGTGACCAGAGATCATTTTTGTACTGTTTAATGATAAACAATTCAATGTCTTGACCTTTGCTTAATTATCCTCTAAAATGATACTACTATCTTACATTTTCACTGATTATAACTGAACTTTACTATAATAAAAATCCTAGGTCGGAGTGACGCACATAAACGTGGTTATCATGATTTTAGACCTCCCTGTAACAACTCGTCCAGGAAGGTATAGCTGCTGAGTTCTGGCTTGAAAAATATGAATGCTGGTTAAATTTATTAACTTAGTCAATGTCTTCAAAATTAAAAAAAAGTCAAAATAGTTTATTTCAAATATACCATTTGCAGGCACTTTTGAATAGTCAAATGTCGGTCAGTCCAAGAAAAGTGACGCTTTGGAACGTGCAATTTAGCTTATTGCACGTTCCAAAGCGTAGGTCTCTATGGAGAAGAACGTGCAAGAAACTCCATGAACACTCTTTTTTTCTTTGTCGAGTGGTCTTCTCTTCTTATGGGCCGTTCACGACCTTACAGCTATGAGCGGTAGCTAAGCGCGGGGCGATGAGCGGTAAGACTAAAATATGTAAATATTTGAAAGCCACGAGACGCCGCTCACGCCGCCCCGCTCGCCGCGCCACTCGCCCCTAAGACCGAGGTGACCAGGCCGTTAGCGTGTCGATAGCAAAACTAGTTAAATTTCTTACCTGGCCCAATATTCGGCCACGGCAATGCCATCCGCTGATGCTGTCATTAGGTCCCTACGTGAACAGGTAACAGGGCAAATGATGCAAGATGGAAGGTGGGACATGGTCTGCGGAGAGACACTGCACAAACACTGATGATCGGAAACGTCCGTGTTCCCATGGTCAACGATACGAGTTTCCATGGCCAACCTGGAAAACACTAAACAGGCTAATGGGCTGCGCCCAACCTGGGAGAGGTTGGGCGCAGCAAAGACAATTTCTACAGATGAGAGTTCTCGGACGGTACGAGTGAGTGGTTGGTTATCAAAGAGTTGTTAGCCTGTCGGTTTCCTACCGGTGGCATTTCAGAGAATGTGCATCATCAGAATTGCATAAGTTAGTTCCGCCTGTTCAAACATCGGACTATCAGACTTACGGTGATGCACGGTTGTTATCCTATCCTCCGCACTAAACGTGTTGGAAACACTCACTATGTATGCAGCTAAGGAGTGAAATTCTCTGCCGTAGTCTGTGTTTCCTGATAGCTACAAACTGAGGGTCTTAACGTCGAGAGTGAATAGGTTACTTCTAGGCAAGCGTGCTCCAACGTTGACCACATCATCGCTTGCCATCAAGTCAATAGATAGTGGTCAAACGCAAGCCTATCTATACATAATAATAAATCTGTAGATTTAAGTTGTGCGCGCATCACGTAAATGTAAATAGCTTTTATACTGTTACGCCATTAAACGTGAACACGCCATATCTCCGAGAAAATAACGAGTAACACTTAATAATTAAAACGCATTGCTGTTCGAAAGATCTAGAATGGTTGTGCGTAGCCAGGCTTAAAAAAATCTCGAAACATCCACAAAGTACCTACAACTAGTAGTTAGGTATATATCTACCGATAAGGGAAATGGTACTCTCCGTTGCTAACAATAGAGTCGAAATTCGCATGAAAGTGTCTCTTAGTACCACGAGCAATAAAAATGATTTATGACTTCGAGAAGCGATTCAATGGTTCTGGAATTCTGGATCGATCGTGGGATGTCGGTATCTAGAATTTTCTTGGCTCTGCATATAAATACGAGCCCCCGGCCGGAAGCGAGTCAGTTGTGATTTCGACTGCGATCAAGAGCGAACTACCCAAGTGTGTGAAGTGATCTAACGACCTAAGCGATAATGTAACGGTACTCTAGTGTTAATTGCGAATCGGATTATTGTTGACTGGACTAATTTGTTATTGTTTGTGGTGAATAAAGTTGTCTATTAGTAAATCGGCATTTGATTTACCCACGTACGTAACAATACAATAACATTGTGTGTAACTCGATATATCACTTAGGCTTTTTTCATCGCAATCGATTGACTACATCGAAAGGTTTACTACATTCATTGACTGTTAAGCGGTACGAGGTTCGATCAGGTAGTCAAGAATAAAAAAAAACAGGTCTAGAGCCAATACGGTTCTTCTACCCAAACTTTAACATCAGCCCCCTAGCACTCCTTAGTTTCTGGACATTAAAATGAGCAGTACACTCATAGTAGTGGCTTTAAGGCTACGTTCTGGACACTATCTTACCAAAAAATTTTGGCCTTATGATGCAAAAAAATAAATTCCCCAAATTGTGACTTGTGTGGAGTTATTGGTGATGTCCAGCACCTTTTGGTGGAATGTGTGAAGAATCAAACCGGAAGGGAGTTACAAAATTGCAAAGGATCATTAAAATTGAAATACGATCCTAATCCTAGAAGTGATGCTGCTAAGATTACATTTGACATGGCAATGTGTCGGTAGCTCAACCTTGGTAAAAAACATTGAATCAATTGTGTTGATTTAAGTTAAGTTGTTATTGTAAACTTATTTTAGGTTAAAATGCTCTTTGAGATTGAAAGTCCTTAAAAAATAAAATATCCAGACTAGTGTTACCAGGCGTCCCGATTTGCGCGGTACGTCCCGATTTTTAGGGGTCTGGGGACGCGTCCCGATTTGCACCTGATCGGGACGCTAAATGTCCCGATAAATCAAAAAGTTCTAATTGTCCCTCTCTCGCGCAGCTCCTTCTATGTGAATCAATCTACGCAATTATAAGTAATTTGTGACTCAATAATACATCTTCGTTTATCCATTCCATTCATATGCAGTAAAATGTGACCTTCAATATAATTTTAACATAATATTAAAACTTTAAAACAGCGGGAATCATTCATAACTTCAATATTTTCTTAGTTTTTGTCTTTATTCCTGCACCTGAATCGTGCGAAAGAAATGCCCGGGTGTCAGCATTGTGTGGGCCGCCCGGGTGACACCATCTCGCACTCGCCTCTTACCGAGAAGGAGTTGACTGCAACCACGAAGGAATTGACCGTAACCGCGAAGGAGTTTACCGCAACCGTAAAAATACGTACACACTCACGTCCCAATCGTCTCCGAAGGAGATGTCCCGGGCGAGTCACACAGCGATTTTCAGCCTCAATAGATATGTGTTGGCAAACGACGAGCAATGGTAACACGTCGTTCGCCCGTTCAATAAGTACCAGGTCCGAGGCGATGCTGCACACGTTTCTCAAAGAGATACCAGGAAAACTGAAGGGAATCGTAGGGCCGATGAATGCTAGGGCTGCGGGAACGTTTCAAACAGTGCCCCTGGAATGCAAAGGTCGACTGAAGAAGTCTGGCTTTTAATCAGTACAAGTTTGCTCTCGTTCCACCCTAGAACGAGAGAAGTTATTGGATGATTTCCTAACTGAAAAAAAATACTGAAAAAAAAATTTGTCCCGATATAAAACCCTAAATCCCGATTTGTTTTGCCGTCTGTCCCGATTTTCATCCAATAGGACCTGGCAACACTAAATACTAGCCACCCCGTGAAGATTTGCGCTACATAGCAAGGAACACTTTGTAGGTAGCTTATCAAACACACGTCAAGATACATTTCCGCACTAGTATTGTCCAACATAGTGTCGTTGTTATGTGAGCACAGTTAACAGGAAGCGCTCAGTTCTACATGCTAACGTTACCGACTCGTGCTTGTCACCCGTCTCAAGTTGCTACTGACTTACATTATTAATGTGGATTTTATTGCAACTGTTGTACGATAGCTGATATATTTGGCAACTTGACACATTTTATTCTTCAGAATTTATACAGGATCCTTAACTCGTAAGAAGTTTTTCGTTTAAAGTTTTTTTGGCTGTTACAACTAAGTTCTCATCTGATATCAATATGTATGGTGATCAGAGGATTAGGTGAGATAGAGGTCAAGCGCGAGCCTATCAATAATTAAAAAAAAACCTTATTTGAGTAAACTGCAGCGTATGTTTTATTGTTCTTCCTTATTTTTCTCTTAATCTTTATCACGTTCAAAATGTTCATCTTCATTTCACCGGAAAGACAGCCATTGTTGGACATAGGCCTCCCCAAGTGTTAGTCCTAGCCAAAGTTTATAACCCTTGTGAATAGGAAATTCACCCCGTTTGACGGTACCTGATAATTATGGGCTTCAAAATGTGGTTTTTCTTTTTCTCAACAAAAATCTTCTTCTTTGTTCCAGGTAAAACTTCTGGACTCATTCTTCGGTGACGGTCGCGCATACATCATGGGGCCGGAGAAAGACTGCTGGTACCTCTACACACTGCTGCCACTTGAAGGTAACCATCATCATTCGTTGCAATTTTATTTTATAGTCCTCAAAACCTCAAAAACGGTTGTTTAATGTTAGTAATTTCTGCTTGGAAAATCCTACGTTGTAGTGACCACAAATCCATTATTTATTGTAGATTTTGAAATGCGAGATATCTAAATATTTAAGTAAAACTACAGGTAACTACAGTTTGTCTAAAAAGTCAAACGATTGGGAAATTTTTAAACGATTAAAAAAACCTGTAGTATATATTTCATACAATACTTTTAATAAGGTTCTATTAGTAAACAATGATCATCTCTTTGCAACCTTATGATTATTCAACCAGTGTTGACTACATCAGATTTCAACAATTAGATTACCCGAGTCGTTTGACTTTTTAGACAGATACTTGCATTGCTCGATATGTAGGAATAATAAACTTGACCGAATATTTTCGAACTAACAGACAACAAATCCACAATCTATTGTTGATTTATAAATACAAGGCATCTCTTTTTTAAATTAGCCTTAAACTACACTAAAATTATAACGAGGTAAAGTTTGTCTTTCTGTTTGTAGGAGATAATCTCTGAAAGTACTGGTCCGATTGCTAAAATTTTTTTAGCGACAGAAAGCTGCTTTATTCCTGACTGACATAGGCTATATTTTATATACGCGGGCGAAGCCGCGGGCAAAAGCTAGTAATAAATAAATTCGCAGTTTTGCTGTCTCATTAGGTAATCATTTACGGTAACACCCCTGGCATATAATTTTAAGGCATAATATAGTTTGGCATAACGTTTTCGCATAACTTTTATTAGCATAATTAATAATACTGCTGCATACTAATACTTTGGCATAATGTAAAGGTTAGGTTAGGTTAGGATTATAACGGCTTTACGTGCTTTACAAATCACGGGGAGTCAGTAATGTCCTAGATAGGTAAACTAAGAAGGAAGGGATTGAGAAGTGCGAAGTAGCAGTATTTATGGCAACAAGCATAGGCATAAATGATTTGCCATAATTCATTTATGCGTAATGATCATTATGCTGAATTTCGTTATGCCAATGAAAATTATGACAATAAATTTTATGCTTATCATTATTAAACCATCATTTACTAATACATATTGTCATCTTCAGGTCCGCGCCTCGCTTCATTCGTATTTGGTACTGCTAGACATTTCTGTACCGTATGTATACAGATAGTTATAATGTACGTTTACACACAAAATATTGAATATAAATGACTAACGATTAGTAATCTAGTATTCGTGAACAGTGCCGTAACCAGCCTTTAATACGCCCGGTGCGAGCTTCTATAATTGCGCCCCTAGAAAAAGTACAATACAAACAAAAAGTACTAGGTATATAATTTTTGCGCCCCTCCGGGAACTGCGCCCTGTGCCTGGGCACCGCAGGCACCGCCCTATTTACGGCACTGTTCGTGGGTAAAAACTGTTCGTGAGTAATTTGTGATAATTATTATCTATATCACACGATCTTCATTTTTCTATTTCATAACATAAATATAATATTCTTATAATATTCAAAATATTCTTCGGTTTGTAACTAAAATGCTGCGAAATCTCCTTTTCAGCACATATTATCCAAAATGTAAAAATATAATTGTAAAACAGTTTTTAATGTCAAAATGATCATTTTGATGTTTATTTTGATAATTTAGCAAACAAACACTTAAAAGCGAAAAGAACAAATACATCTGTTAAAACCACACCTGTGTCCTTCAGTTGCCCTTTGCGTTCTAGGACTACAGGTTACCTTTAGTTTTTTTATCGCGGGCGAAGCTGAGGGCTAAAGCTAGTCCATAATAAAATGACGATCTTCTAAATAACCAACTTACCAAAAACCTTTGGTCAACAGGTACAGTAGACGCCCTAGAGAAGGAGCACACGGACGCCAACGAAGGCGTCGGTCTGTCCGAACCCGACCAGACCATCGAGATCCTGATGTCCGACCTGGAGCCCGCCGTCATGGACATCTTCACCAGGCAGTACTCTGCAGACGCGGCGGCTGCTACACGGGTAAGACTTCGAAAATCTATCTATAATATAAAAAAATGAATCGCTAAATGTGTTGCAAAGCGCAAATCTCGAGAACTGCTGAACCAATTTCGCTAATTCTTTGTTTTATTGTGTTTGATATTGTAAGAAGGTTCTTATGGAAAAAAAAAATTAAAATTAGGGTAGGGTAGGGTAGTGTAGGTATAATGCAGGGTAGAGTAGGATAGATAGTGTAAATTTTAAAATGTTTAGAATTTGTTTTTGTTATCATACTTCTTTTTTTCTTATTGGTTGGCTTAACGTCGGTCAAAAAGTTAATAGATAAGTTATTTCATATCTCCTTCTATGTTTAATGCATGCCGTGGCAGCCTTTAATTAAAGCTACACGATATAATGTAACAATGTTGAATCTTTAGCATGTATAATGGTGTATGCTTTTTGGTTGTCCTTAAATAAATAAATAAATAATAAATAAATAAATAAATAGATAGATAGATAAATTATTTATTGTACACCAAAAGTAAAACAATTACATAAGAAACTTCTAGGTTGTATAGATAGAGTAGGTTAGAGTAGGGTAGAATAAGGTATAGTAGGGTGGAGTAGGATAGAGCGGAGCGGGAGCGAAGCCGCAGGCAAAAGCTAGTTAAACTATAAAAAAGAATTAAGCCAGAAATGCTCCTATCCCGGACGTTCTTCTCCATAAAGATCTACGCTTTGGAACGTGCAACTTAGCTTCACTTCTTTTTTTGATTGACCGACATTTTGACAATTCAAAAGTGCCTGTTACTGGTCTATTAAAGTTTATGATTTCTGATTTTGGGATTGCTCAAAAGAGGCCCTAGAACGCAAAGGGCGGCTGAAAGAACATTGGTGGGTTTTCAATAGCATCGAACAGTGTCGAATGTGTGTGTAACGAATTCGAAATAATTATACCAAATATCGATTATACTTCCTTAGTTTTCTTTTACGGGTGAGAAATTTTATCAAATCACTTTTCCCGCTTTGGGTAGAGCGAAGAGAGTTTTACTGACTAAAACTCACCTGTGTTCCTTCAAGCGTTACAGGGCCGCGTTGACTCTTTCGCACATACCCCCAGAAGATTCCAAATTCGGTCTTACCGTCCGATTATAATTTAGGTGTCTTCAAGGCTACAGTGAATAGGCTCCTAATAAACTAGTCCGCCTCACTATCAACGATTATATCACTGCTTACAAGGTGAAATCGCGGTCAAGCACTAGTGTATATAAAAAAAAAATGTCAATCTAACGCATTTTGTTATTGTTTACAGGAGTCGGGCATAGATAAGATAATCCCAGGAATGGTCATAGACGATTTCCTGTTTGATCCATGCGGATACTCTATGAATGGAGTTGCTAAAGATGTAAGTACCTACTTATTGTTTTCTTATTAAGATGTAACTTGAGAAAATTGAAAGTTTTCTACATTCACTGATTTCATACAAGTATCATCTTTTATAATACAATCATTAGGAATATGTCTACAAGTTAACTGTTAAATTAAATCATTTTTAACTTTAATAAACAAATACTAAAGATTAAAAAAAAAATCTTAACCCGTTGTGTGTGTGTGTGTCTAAACGTGGATCCACGCGAGATACAATTGGCTTTAATTGTGTCTCTAATTACGGCACTCGAGAGGTTAATCTTACTGGTAATTTATCGATTATTGGTACTATCACTTCTACTGAAAATTAACATTTCGAATACCGTAATTAATTAGAGACAATGAAAGACAATGATAGAGCGAACCGCGTTCGCTTGGGATTTAATAAATTAAAAACAGAATAATATTAATTATATTTAGATATCAGTTTATAATAAGTAAATGTTTTTTAACGCTGCTAAAGGGGGATAAGGATCTACCATCAGTAAGTTGTAACATCTTACATAAACTGTAATTATTTACATGCATCATACCTTTAATTATTACATAAGTAATATGACGTCTGTACAGCGTAATTAGAAGTCAATTAAATGCAAAGTTATTACCTGAGAAAATTTTAATTAGTACAGATTTAGAATGATGATTCTGTCCGATTGCTCAATGAAAATACTAGTAATGCTAATGACTATTTCAATTTTCAATCGTGTGTTGTTTACCATATTGTAATGGCAAAGGCCTTATTACCATACTTTAAAAATAAAAAAAAACAGAATCAAAACCTTTTAACTGGAAGTTTAAGCATAGCGCTACACTTAAGGGCCAAGCGCCCGAAAAGTACCATAAAACAGTGACTTTCTGTAGCCTACTCCTCTGTAACGGCCAGATTAATAGGTTTGAAAATAAAAACCGGCCAAGAGCGTGTCGGGCCACGCTCAGTGTAGGGTTCCGTAGTTTCCCGTCCGTCAAAATAAGTGTACCCACTTATGAGTTAAAAAAATGCTTGCATATACGATTATACTACAAACTTAGTCCAGAAATTATTTTGTACAACCTTTTTGACTTTTTTGTACAAAAACTGTTCTTTCCATCAAGTTCAAAATAATTTTCCTAGAAAGTCCTTATAAAGTTCTACTTTTCAGAATTTTTTCATATTTTCTAAACTTATGGTTCAAAAGTTAGAGGGGGGGGGGGACATTGTTTTTTGTTTTTTTTGCGATTATTTCCGAAATTATTGACATTATCAAAAAATGATTTTAGTAAACCCCTATTCATTTTTAAATACCTATCCAACAATATATCACACGTTAAGGTTAAAATTAAAAAAAAAATCACTTCCTACTTTACATATAGGGGGGCTACCCTAATAAAACATTTTTTTCCAATTTTTATTTTACCACTTTGTCGGCGTGATTGATATACATATTGATACCAAATTTCAGCTTTCTAGTGCTAACGGTCCCAGAGATTAAGCGAGGACGGACAGACAGACGGACAGACAGACATGGCGAAACTATAAGGGTTCCTAGTTGACTACGGAACCCTAAAAATGTATGTTTATTAAAGATTCATGAACAACATTATCAACATTTGATTTTTTCGTGCTATTAATACTTTTGTCAAAAAAAAAAAATTTAGCAATTTCGCAACTTTTCCCTACTCCTTCGAAACGGCTTGGACCTTTAGAAACATTTTTACACATAAAAATTGGTGGTTAAATATTCTTCAAAGTGAACATTGCATATGTAAATCAATCAATATCTCGCAGAGAAAATGGATTTATAAAGCGCTTTCCGGGCGCTGCTGGCCGCAAATAAATGCACAGATTTGCGTACTGCCGCCTAGGCGAGTGAGAGAGTTGCGTCCACATAATTTCGGTCAGATGGTTCAATGGACTATACGCCTTAAGCACTTTCCCCCAATTTCAAATTTAAGCAATCTGAACATCTAAGACCTCTGAACATCTGCTATTTTACGTGAACTTTGGCCCTCCATAATGTACTCATATATTAAAAATATAAAAAAGTACATCTATAGAAGCCTTGCACATTTAATCAAGATTCTGAATGATGTCAAGGGTCCTCAATAATACCACTTCCTATCAAAATAAATAATCACCATTTATATCATGTTCACAGGGCTGCTACATGACCATCCACATAACTCCGGAGCGCGCGTGCTCGTACGTGTCGTTCGAGTCCAACGTGCCGGTGTCCAGCTACGACGAGCTCATCGCGCGCGTGCTGCAGGCCTTCCGGCCCGCCAAGTTCGTGCTCACAGTCTTCGCTACACCGGTAAGCATCGGATACCAAATTGTATTAGAGAAACAACCGTAAACTGCAGTAGTAGACAGTCTTATAAGTTATGGGTCTAAAGCCGTATATAGAAAGAAAGCTGGCAGCCTGCGCCGATCTACCAGCAAGGCATTTTGTCTGTGGTGATTCCTTATCATTATTGGACTGATATAAATCAATAAGTAGTGATCCTAAGACCTATCTATGTATATGATTGCTAATTGTGTTTGTTGCATCGACAGGACTCTCCGGGAGCGTCAGCGGCCCGTCAGCTGAAGAAGTTCCCAGCGCTGGGCGCGTACTCCCCGCTGGAGACTCAGCACTGCCGCTTCTCGGGCTACGAGCTGCAGTACGCGCTGTACGCGAAGTTCCCGAGCTGAGGAGCCGCCCCGCCCCGCGCGGCCCCGCCCCGCCCCGCCGGGCCCCGCCCCGCGCGCCCCCGCCGCGCGCTGGCCGAGCTGCTGGGGGCCCCCGCCGGGGCCCCGGCGCCGCCCAGGGCCCCCGGCCTGCTGGCGCGCGCGGCCCGCCTGCTGTGCTGCGAGACCGCGCCGCCCGCCTGATGACTGACTGTTCCATTCCATTAAGTGATATTATCATACTTTAAACGTTACCTTAGTGTCACCGTGTCTACGGCTCCCGATATTTGTGTGGCGTCAATCCTTACGTAGCGGTGTATGCGGCGGCGTGCGGCCACGTGCGGCCATGTGCGGCCACGTGCGGCCACGGGCGACCATCGAGTGGTCACGTGCGACCACGAGCGGGCCCGTGCGGGGCGCGATCAGCCGCGAACTAAACGCGGGGCGTACACGCCAATCTGAGATTTAACAAATCAAATAAAAAGATTTCGACTTACGTATTCGACTTTTATTTACCAAAAACCACTAGCTACCCTCACAAGTTAAAACTCATGTCGACGACCATACTGTATTTTAACAGTATGGTCGTAGCCTTATCATGCAAAGTATCCAAATCTGTCGAATAAAGGCCATCTTCTAATACATTGACAGACAGGCACAGCCTTTACACAAGAGCTCCCCTATTTATAAAGGCCTGTACAAATGAAACATTATTTGCCAACCAAAATTGACAATGTACGCAAGCGAGAATCAGACACGTGGTAATTGATAAACAAATGCACTATATTATCTGCACAGATGATTAGAGTGGAACGGTTTACCAGAAAGATTCGATGCTGTATTATTGAGAATTATTGTGATAGGTGGATTTAGAGAGAACGCAATATTAAACCAGTCGGAATTTAATTTGTAATCATAAAGCGGGCGCGCGGTTATTTGAACTAGCAGCCGTCGCGCGTAACCCAAAAGACCTGTATCCCTAGCCAAGTTGCAAATCTGCAATAGTTAACGCTAGTAGAAAGCTTTAAATGTACGGGAATGACGTCACCTCAACGCTCAGTCACGTGTCCATAATAAAAGAATGGCGGCGTGGCCAACTCGAAGCGTTCAACGCAAACGAAACGGTTGTAACTTGGCTAGGGGGGCTGTACAAATAATTTCAAAGACTTGGAAAACCCATTCATCATCATCATCATCAGCCTTTTTAATGTTCCCACTGCTGGGACTCAGGCCTCCTCTCTAATAGAGGAAAACCCATTGATTAATGAGAATTTATTTTTAAATTCAGGCCATTTGTTATTTCTTAAAAAATTTACAAGGTTTTTTAATGGTATAAATTAGTACTTTACTGTGTTTCCACCTGATGGTAGGTACCTAAGCTCCGGTGGTACAGGTTTTTAAGGATTAGGAATCAATTCTGCTCGACATATCAAAGAGGTTCTTATGGGTGTATTACTTGATCTACATTTTGTTCTTTATTTCTTTATTGTACACACAAAAACTTAACCCTAATACATTCATAATTGACAATTCATGTACAAAGGCGAGCTTAACTCAACAATGAGTTGTTCATTTTATTACTTTTCAACAGCTCGAATAATTAGCATCATAGAGCCTTACTTTACAGAATCAGTTTTCTCGTCGATGTTAAAACAACAGACAGGCGCGTGTAGTATTTTCGACGCGGTAGCGTCTCGCGGGTAAGGAGGTAAAGCAGGCGTCTTTGGGACACATCCCAAAACCCTTATGTGGATTGTCGTCCTTTCATGTCATAGGTGAACATTATTTTTTTTTTTTATCATGAGCTTGTACTGTTTAGCAATGCCCAGAGCCGGCTCTAACCATCTAAGCGGCTCGGCCAAGTGTTTCCTTTAGCACCCTTTTATATCTAACTAATCCTTTGAACGTGAAAGTTTACAAGGTATGTATGGATGTTTGTTACTCTCACACCCAAAAACTATTGAATAGATTTTGATGAAACCACAGTAATATTGTGAGTGCATTAGGAAGGTACTTCGTTACTCCGGTATCAATTGGTGCCGACCTATCTCCGATGTACGATCGAGGCTTATTTGGCGGATAGGTTCATCGTCATTTACCTCGGTCTCCAGAGAGAGTAAAAATGGTGAGAAATGTCGTGCGGTGGCGGTGTCCCGCAGAGATCAGTACTGTGCCCGCCCTTGTGGAACATCAGCTGCAACTACGTGCCGCGAGGTGAACTCCTAGCGGCATCAGCGTAGTCTGTTACGTTGACGACACACTGGTCTTGGAGCTGGGGGAGTCCACACCAAGTGGCGGTTGAACTAGCGACGATAGTCGTCATTGCTGGATTTCCAATCCCAAAAAAAAACAATTGTAGTATAAATTGGTCCTGTTGCTGTAAGACACGATAGACCACTTTTGACATTTGTTTTCATTCAATTCTGGGTAAATGGGACGTGGGACACGTAGTAGAGTAGTAGAAAAAAAAACCAGTATAAATAAAAAAATATATTTTATTATTCAAGCACAGTTTCACTGCAAAACCTCCACCATTTAAATATAATTGACATATCAGTCTTATATTAAAATAACATTACTTTAGCGACTTATACAAGGTGTAAAAAGTATAATAAACTAGTATCTTTAATAGATTTGCATTGTTCTAAGCGCCAATAAATAGTCTGGCGTATCAATTTGTGTCGGTGATGGGGTCAATGACTTATCAATCAACTTAGATCAACTGAACCATTGATAGAAATGCATTGTTTACATTATTATAGGTGCATCATGATATAAACTAGTGCTTGACTGCGATCCCACCTGATGGTAAGCAGTGATGCAATCGTTGATGGTGAAGCGCACTAGTTTATTAGGAGCCTATTCCCTCTACCGATGACCTTGTGAGCGTCGCGGGAATCCGATGGATGCAAGACGCATACACCGGTCGTTGTGGCTACGCTTAGGGGAGGCCTATGTCCAACAGTGGACGTCTTTCGGCTGAACTTTTGATGACGAATGATGATTCGCTCTAGCTTTGAAGACACCTAAATTATAATCGGACGGGCAGACCTATTATAACTTTTATTATTAGTTCATAATAATAATTAAAAAAAAAGGTAGTTACTTTTTTATATAATTATAATAAAAAAATAGGTCAAGTTCCCAATTCTGTCAGTGGCCTTATGGTTAATTTAACTTTTGACTATACACATAGATAAAATTTGTTTATTCTGTAAACTGGGAGATACCTTAACACCTTGTACTAAATAAGCAATTCCTATAAAAATACGTATTAATTAAGTTACACACGTTACACAATGACCTACTAAAGACATCACAGAATGATAAATATTAAAAAAATAAAAATTACAAAATAAATAATAATTAGTAACTTTTGTGTAGAAACAAATTCATTACCTCAACATTTTTGACTTTTTTTAAACCTTTTAACCGCCAACGTCGGATATATCCGACGAACACTCACATCACCTTATTTTTTTTCAATTGGAAAATTCATCCTATGACAACCCCCGCTCTTGGGCGGAGCGGGAGATAGTGTCAGACTCTTACTGACTAAAAAACCCATCCCGTTCCTTCAAGCCTTCATACCGGGGCTCGAGCGCCCTTTCGGATAACCCTGGCCCTAGTAGGCTTCGACCCGGCTGGGCCCCTGCTGTTGCTGACAACTCCTTGAGGCGCGCGGGAACAGTGCGCGCCGTCGACGACTTGGGCTTGGTCCGGACAGTTACCGGACGGCCGGACACCGAGCTACCCATTGCTCACTGTCCGCAAGCCCGCGCCTACGGTGGCACATCACCTGGGTCCCACATCCTCGACCATATACAACATCTCGTCAGCTCTCCTGTCGCCTATGGGGATTGAAGAGCTTAACGAGATGGAGTACCCAGTCGCAAATATACGACCCTGGCGGACATGGACACTCGTCGGAAAAATCCGACGCAAGCGTTTAAAAGGTTAATTTTTTTTTAACTACAAATATGACTTTAGTTTCTGTTACCATCACCATCTTAAAACCTTCCACAACCTACAAAACTCAAGTAACTGTACACAATAATCAAAAAGTCGAAAAATTTTGTGTGTGAACGCTTGTTACTTCTCGTCTGAACGGGTTTGAATAAAAATCTGGGAGACGGGTAGGTCATGTCTAATAGTACATATGGTACAATTACCGGAACGGATCTTGAGCGCTCGGCGTCAGAGTGGGGATCGCTTTGCGCATTCCATACATTGGCGAGCCAATCGTCTTCGTTATTAGATACATGCAGCAACGCAGGTTACGAATGAGGAGTGACGTCTATGACGCGATGGCGCGGCGAGTCAATCACTGATACTTCCCGCCCCCGCGTCTCACTTGGCACCACTAAAGAGACCGAATATTTGACTTCTGCGCAACTTGAAGCCAGCGCTCAAAATCCGTGCCGGCAATTATATGTGTGTGTACGTTTGTTACTTCTCTTCGTCTGAACAGGTTTAAATAAAAATCTGGGAGACACGGGTAGGTCATGTCTTGGAATAGTACATAGGGTACGCGGGCGAAGCTTCTGGTAGGAGCTGGTAATGATATAATATATAGCTTAGCTTCGACGATCATCTGTCGAAGCTGTCGTTGCGTGGTCAGATCAAGGGCCTGATACAGAAGGCAGTACCTCCTCGGTACGACTCGCATTGTGAGGAGGTAGTGTCTCTGGAGCCAAACCGCCCATTGTGACACTCTATTAATTTTAAGTTTCTTATGTAATTTTTGGTGTACAATAAAGAATCTATTAATCATAACCACCGATAGTTTGGATCCTGCCTCCGGTAGATTACTATTTACTATATTATTTTAATATTACAGATAGGTTCGCGTTTGATCATTATCGCACCTGATGATAAGCGGTGATGTGGTCTACGATGAAACAGTCTTGCCTAAAAGTAACCCATTCACTTTTGACTTAAATATGCCTGGTTGAATCTATTAGAAAACACAGACTTCAATACCACTCCATAACTATGCAAAATGCATTATGTAAATGTGTTTTATATGTGTACTGAAATAAATAAAAAAGGAATAATATAACATTTGAAAGTACCTATCACATCTTACTTAACATTATATAAATGCGTTACTTTGAATGTACTGGGCTTAATATGGACAGAATGATTTCATTTGTAGAACAGAAGCCAGAAGCAAATTATAGTTATTCTATTATGACTTAATTATATCTTAATCTACTGCATGACTTTGCATGGTGGCGCCGCCCCTCCTAGGGCCTCCCCCAGGTGCGCCGCGACGGCTGCGGCGAGCGCCTCCTGGCGCGGCGCGGC
Organism: Mythimna ferrago; assembly: GCA_910589285.2. NCBI lineage: Eukaryota > Metazoa > Arthropoda > Insecta > Lepidoptera > Noctuidae > Mythimna > Mythimna ferrago. The sequence continues at coordinate 22,831,396 of OU342691.1, read as the reverse complement.
CACTACTTGGATGCCGAGCGGCAACTTGTCGCTGTTGAGCCCGAGAGGCACCTGCAAATGTACATAAAGGTTTCAATAAAAAACAGGTTTTGTGTGGACCAATGGTAACTTGCGAGTTGAACGTCATGGGTTCAAACACAGAGAGGCGTTTTATGTTTTTGGCATATAAACTACCTATTTTGACTTTAAAATTAACGTTGCACTACTCTAGGAATAACTTCTGTATCGTGGTTGCGTTCACAAACATGTAACCTCACATACACAAGACACCCTGACTGTCTGTAAACCACACCAATATTTTTTTTCTGTGTGGGAATCGACCCCATGACACTCAGTGCAGCAGCTAATTACTCAACCTCTACGCCAACCGTTTCGTCTATTATGATTGTAGCTTTATTTTCAAATTTGAAGTGTATATTCTTCTTCTTCCTGCCCTTATCCCATCCATATTACTTGGGGTCGGGTCTTTGAAATGTGTATGGGTGTGCATAATTCTAGTTCAATGTTATATAGGTTACCTGTGCGGCAGGGAACTGTAGCGCGTTAAAGATGGCCCAGTAGGCGAAGTTGAAGGGGCGCACGATGGGCGAGTAGTGGTACGGCGCTACCGTCGGGCTGCTCGGGAACAGCAGCACGCCGTCCTCGCCCAGCAGTTTCTACACACGGAGAGGTTCATTATAATACTAGCCAGCTGTTTTGTCCAAATATTACGAAAAAATTCAATGATAAACAAATTAACTTCATACGAAGATATGGCTTAAAGGACCTAGTATTCAAGCGAAAAGCACTAATAAAAAAAGCTCATATGACGGTTATTTGGAACACATAATTATCATCAATATTGAAGTCTAATCTCACAGAAGCAGTTCATCATCATCATCTTTGCCAGTGACCGGTGCTATGCGTCTCGCATTCATCAAATTCCTGCAACCCTTGCTCCACCTTGTGGTCGTCACGCCTACGCTGTGTCTTCCAGTACGTGGTCGTCACTCCAGAACCTTCCGATCCCATCGACCTTCTGTATTGCGAGCAATGTGCCCTGCCCACTGCCACAAGTTAAGCAGTTCTCATCCAGCTGTGAATCTTTCGACTGAAAAGATGATGATGAGGGACCAAATTCCAACATTAAGGAGTACTTACAATGAGATCATCCTTGAGCTCGGTGGTGAGTTTCTCCGCCCACTCTTTGTTGACAGGAGGCAATACCTGGTCGTCTGCAAGCTTCAGAATAGCGGGCAGAGTGTACTCGGACATGCCTATCAACTGGAAATCAAAATAAGACATTATTAAAAAAAGCTACCATCACAGCAGACTCTATTTTAAGGGCCAAGCGCCCGAAAAGTACCGTAAAACAGTGACTTTCTGTAGCCTACTCCTTAGTAACGGCCAGGTTAATAGGTTTGAAAAAAATATATGTTTATTAAAGATTCATGAACAACATTATCAACATTTGATTTTTTCGTGCTATTAATACTTTTGTCAAAAAAAAAAATATTTAGCAATTTCGCAACTTTTCGCAACTTTTCCCTACTCCTTCGAAACGGCTTGGATCTTTAGAAATGTTTTCACACATAAAAATTGGTGGTTAAATATTCTTCAAAGTGAACATTGCATATGTAAATCAATCAATATCTCGCAGAGAAAATGGATTTAAAGCGCTTTCCGGGCGCTGCTGGCCGCAAATAAATGCACAGATTTGCGTACTGCCGCCTAGGCGAGTGCGAAAGTTGCGTCCACATAATTTCGGTCAGATTTTTCAAGGGACTATACGCCTTAAGTATATGTCGTATCTGGCAGTTGATTTCTTGACAATAAAGCAAGGCACGCCGTCTAGTAGCAACTAGAAGAACTAGAGGTGGCGCGCTTTGACAGTCAGGCGTTTTCGTTTTGCTACGAGCTTGAGGAGAGAGAACCCGCCGAGCACAGCGGACACTCAGCCAGGCTGTCGTAGCGTGAAGGCGCTCCGAAACTGTCCTACGTTTTGTTGTGTGTACCTACCAAGTATTATAGAGCACTGTATCGAATTATATTGACAAGTAAACTGATTTAGTTCCTAGCCGTTATTTTTCATTGCACGATACCCAACATAGGCCCACCTGGTATATGATCTGAGCTCGAACCACCCCGATGAGCCTGAGGTTATTTGCAGGATTGTATTAGTAACATCATAATAAACAACTACTTTTGTTCTATGACTTTTTACAAAACATAATCAAAAACAAACTTTCAAGATTTTGTTGTTCTATCTAAAACATTTCTACTCTGTATTTTGCTATACCCACCTACGCCTCCCGCGCTCTTTCCCCGCCCCCTGCGCTATTGTACTATCGCTTGCTTCGCATAAATTTTATATCATTTATTTCAATTTAAATATTTTTATTGAAAATCTGATGAATTAAAATATGATGATTTTTTAAAGTCATAGAACAAAAGTTGTTGGTTTATGATGTTAGGACCATAGTCCTGAGAGGTTGCTAGTGTTTTCCAAATAACCCTGTATAATTTTTATTTGTGTTCGACTTTGTCTTTCTGTTTTCAGGTTCTGATATCGGCGGTTCCACTCGGTATGCTTGCGTTCTTCTGCGTACTTTACGCTCTCAACCCTATCTCTGGATACACCAGTCTGAAGGGTAAGTTTTATTAAGAGTTTTTAGTGAGGGAGAGCATTAGCTATGTCAAGGAAATAGTAGTATCCGCGAAAATATATGAATCTTGGCCGTGTCGTGGACAACGATATTGAACTACAGTGTCTCTTTTTTTATTATTATTGTAGCGAAGTGTTTAACGCCGTGACACCATTTTTTATGTCGTTTCGTGGATAGCGTCATATTAAAGGGGCTAAGACCCGAGATGCGAGGGCAGTTTTCCTTGCACAGCTTCAAGGGCGGCTCCTCTAATATGAAACTATCGGTTAATGGGGTATTCGTAATTATTTAGTATAGGTACTTACAACACTATTGTGAACTATAAAAGTGAAATTATAATTAATTGTGAACTGTGGAACTGACAATATAACTAACTGAAAAACTCAAGTGCAAAGTTATTAAAAATCCCATTGAAATGAACCCAGTACCACTGAATCAAAATGATGACGGTAATATCGCTCAGCCACTCCTGGCGCTGTACTTTAGTGAACTTAGTCAAATTATGGCCTCTTAAGTATAGCACTTATGGTGTCTCAGTGAAATGTAGCCGATACTGTCGAACGTTTCATAAGCGCGCGACAGCATCGCTACTGACGCGCGTTAGTTGCATTAGCAACCGCAATAGAAAAGATCCGAACGCGCTACTAACGCGCTACAGCATCGCTACAAAAAATCACAATGGGCGAGGGGCCGTAATATCACTTTTCCTTACCTTCTTAGGGAACTCCTTATAGAAGTAAGCGGTGCCGTGATTGTTGGTGAGCAGCTTGGCGAAGCAGTCCTCCTCGTGCGTCATCCAGTACCTCCAGAGGACGAACATGTGGTTGAAGCCTTTATGGTAGTAGGGCTTCGGCGCGCTATCTGTGCTCGTCGTGTCGGCCGTCAGCTTCGTTATGGCTCTGGAATGTTCAGGGTGTTTTTGTTAGGAACGCTAATATTTTCAGAAGCAAAGTTTTTCCAGCAATTTTGCAGCTTTGCTGTGAAAAGACTCGTGCATTTTGCCTGTATCCGATACACGAGAACATGCCCAGTGAGAACCAGCGTCATGCGGAAGGTGGGGCCGTGACGCGTCTTCAGCCACTCAAAGAGCGGATTTATCGGCATGATTATGGCAGGCTCTTAGTGTGAAAAAGATAATTTAATTGAACAAATACCTGTTCATAGCAGCGCGCATGTCAGCGGCGATGGGGCTGACGCGCAAGTCTTGAGCTGTGTCCACGTAGTAATACTTCAATTGCTAAAACACACAAACAATCACACTTGTATTGATTTTAGCATATAACTAGCATAAATCCGTATAAACTAAGAAAATAAGTTTGTACTACACTTACTTTAACGTCAACAACTTTGTCCAGGTTCAACTCCGGAGCCTTCTCAGCGGTGACGACGATCTTCGTGAGCGGGATCAGGTCGGAACAGTGGCGGCTCACGAAGCCTATGGACGCCATGGATTTCTCCTTGCCCGTGCGGAGGGCTGAGCCTGGTGACAATACGTGGTTGAGGTTCCTTGACATAAATTGGAGTGGAAGAGTAGAATACTCTACCATAGGTTATGTTTCCTGATAGCTACAACCTGGGGGTCTTTATAATAATAATAAGGTACCATGTTCCATTAAAAGCGTCCAAGAAGCCTCTGCGAGCTGATTTCGACTCCTCGTACGCCTTCCAAAGGACCTGCACCCCAGGTTTTGAGATATACTAACCCATAAAAATAATCAAGTAAGCATGTCACTGGACTAATATTTATATTAGTGGCAACATTAAAAGTTTAGTTTAACCTTACCTCACGAAGTCAAGTCAGAAAAAAAAATAAGACATTATAAATGATATTTATAAATACTTTTACACATCAATACTTGAACTAGATGAGGCCGGTGTTTCTTAGCTGACTAATATATATGTACATGTAATGGTCAAAAACTAAGACTATTTTTTATGCGGAACTTAAACTGGCCATTAGCTTAATTTGATACAACTTAGTAAATTATTTCACCGGTTTATATCATATACCGGTTTATATCGGTTTTTATAGGTGACATATGTAGACACTTAATAAATTTATCAACAATAGGCTAGTGGCCGTAAAAAATGTAATTAGTTCCATCTTTTAGATTATTCAAAAATAAGGGACACGTATTTTTTTATTTGTAAATTAGTCCGTCTTTTAGATTATTCAAAAATAAGGGACACGTATTTTTTTATTTGTAAATTAAGCCAAAAATGACAAAGATATAGCCCATTAAATTTACGTGTAACGTCACGCCGTGCTACATTTTTTCGCACGGGGTGACGTCACACGTAATTTTAATGAGCTATATCTTTGTTATTTTTTGTTTAATCGAAAAAAGGAAAAATACCTGTCCAATATTTTTTTATAATCTAAAATACGGACTAAATAAAATGTAATTATTTTGACCCTGGACACTACCCTATTGCCTCGCAATTGTTTTATGATGAAATGTAAAAATCCTTTTTTGTTATTGATAAGCCCGCGTTTGACCACTATCTCACTTGATGGTAAGCGATGATGTGGTCGACGATGGAAATTCCTTGCCTAGAAGTAACCTATTCACTCTTGACTTTAGGATCCCCAGGTAGCTATCAGGAAACAGAATCGGAGTTCTTTGAATAAAACTTACCCTTCAAGCTGGTATATCCAGAGGTAGGGTTGAGAGCGTAAAGTCCGCAGAAGAACGCGGGCATACGAGTTGAACCCCCAATATCAGAACCTGCAAACAGTAGGTTATTTATTTATTTATGTATACTATACTTAAAAATGAAAAGAATAAATACGGATAGTAGAACACAAAGGTACTGCTTATTTCAGATGAAATTTCTTCCAGCAGACCTGCGACAGGAGAGTTAGATGTGAGTTGTAGACACAGTTAGAAAAATTAAAATATATAAATTAAATCGTATAATACATAATGTATATCAGTAGTTAATAAACTTGAAACTTGCCACAAAATCTATACACACAAGGGTATACCTGACAGTTTTGCCTGCACAGTTATATCTGTCAGTTAAGCTTGTGTGGAAACCTGCACAGTTGTGCTTGTGCAACATACACGCTCCGGTTTACCTGTACAACTCAACTGTACAGGTAAACCTGTCAAGTATACGCTAGTGTGTATGGCTACATTTACCAAAATAATAAACACTGTCATTATTAGTTTGAATTTTTATGAAAACATTCTCGCAAATTCCCGGGCAAAGTGCTAGTCTACACAGGGCCGATTTATGTATGTGGGGGCCCCTAGGCAATGAACGTCTCGGGCCCCCTACCCTCTTCTAACTTCTTAAAATATTTTATTTCTAACATTTTATTCATAATTACGTTGTTTTTAGGGTTCTAGTCAACTACATAGTTTCGCCAAATCTGTCTGTCTGTCTGTCCGTCCGTCCGAGGATAATCTCAGTGATTGTTAGCTAGAAAGCTGAAATTTAAAAAGTAAAAAATGTCCCCCCCCCCCCTCTAACTTTTGCACCATAAGTTTAGAAAATATGAAAAAATCTCAAAAATTATTTTGAACCTGACGGGTTGAACAGTTTTTGAAAAGTTATACAAAATAATTTTTGAACTAAGTTTGTAATATAATTATATATATATATATAGTTAAATCATTTTTTAAACTTAGTTTACACATTTTATTGTTTTTCTATGTAGTTGTTTGATTCAATTTTATATTATGAAAATTGATATAAACAAAATTATCAGCAAAAGCCAATGAATATGCTCTGCACTCATACGTTGCTAATGAAAGACTGTGTTTTATTAAACTCCATCTGTTGACAGCTTTTCGCATAATTCAATGCTAGGATTGCTAGTTAAATAGCATGTCATCGAAATTTCAATTTTTTTTACTGTTTATGAAACATAGTCTATTTTTTTCCTGAAGCGCGGGGCCCTAGAACCTGGCGGGGCCCCTAGGCAGTTGCCTACTTTGCCTAATGGATAAAACGGCCCTGAGTCTACACTAGTATTATAAAGAGGGAAAATTTTTATTTTTGGGTGTATCATCATCAGCCTTTTTAATGTTCCCACTGCTGGGACTCAAGCCTCCTCTCTAGGAGAGGGAATGGGCCGTAATCCACCACGCGGGCCCAGTGCGGGTTGGTGAATGTCACACGTCTTCGAATTTTTGGTTCTAGGACATGCCGGTTTCCTCACGATGTTTTCCTTCACCGTTTTGAGAGCAGTGGTGATAAAATTAATTACACAAAGTTATGCGCCTGGCTGGGTTCGAACCCGCGACCTACAACGCTTTTTGTGCGTATGTTCGTAATGAATAAACTCAAAAACTACTGTGTCAATTTCAAAAATTCTTTCACCATTGGAAAGCTACATTCACCCTGAGTAACATAGGCTATAATTTATTGCCCGTGCGAAGCCGGGACGAGCCGCTAATTATTTATAAAGCTGGGGCGGGTCCTAAGTAGTTAAGACAAGGAGTTTGCGATGAGCTGGTGTCTGTTATACTTACACAGAGAAATGGGAACAGCGATAGAAGCTTGCAACGCTGCCTCTCCGCCGCTAGACCCACCAGCAGTGCGCCCCGTGTGGTGAGGGTTGCATGTCTGACCAAATACGTAGTTGCGACTCTCCATCCTGGAATACATTAAATTATTTCAAATCCGTAATGCATTATACGATACAAAATTATTTTTAGTATAAATGAAACCTGAATAAAGTTTATTCAGAATCATTAACTGAATCGTTTCCAATATTTGTATGTCGCAGCCATCTGGTTAAATTAGCCATCCAGTTGGACGCCTAGGGCGTTCGTTAAACGCCAGCCATCCAATGAAATGGCTGAAGAACAACTAGCCATGTCGTTAACCGCAACGTTTAACCAGATGGCTGAACGCTGTGTAATCATTTAGTTTAGCAGGGTGACAAGTTTATAAATTATTTAAAACTTCTTTTTAGTAATAGTGTCCACCAAGTAATAGTGAAATGTTATTAAATCAATAAATAGTGGAACTAAATTTGAATCACTTGGCTGAATCTTGATCAGTCATTTCGAAAGGGCTAACTTCCAATACGCTAAGATATTAAAAGTTTAATTCAAACACGTTTAACGAACGCCCTAGGCGTCCAATTGGATGGCTAATTTAACATATTTTTTCCCAAAAATATTTAAAAAAGGTCACCGACACTAGTGTACACTATAGTGTCGGTGGTATCCACAGATCACGGCAGGTCATAGCGAGAATTAGGAACTAGTGCATAGCTGGGTGCGGGAATAAAACAACCCCTCAGTCCTCCGGTGACCATGTATTTGTGCGGACAACCAGGTAACATAACAAGCTTATAACTTTGTGATCTGTCATGATACAGTTATGAAATTTTGTATATAGATTCTTTACATAAAAATACTATGTCACATGTCTCGCACATACTAGAATTAATGTTGTTACATACATAATAAAATTGTAACGTCTGTTTGTCATATCAAAATATTTTTTTTGCTAAGTATTCAACACCTACAACAAACATACAGTCTTTTAAATCTTTGTCTGTCTGTCTGTCAGCAGATTGAATCTCATAAACCGTAAGAGGTACAGAGTTGAAATTTTCACAGAATATGTATTTTTGTGGCAGCTACAACAACTAATAATAAAATTGGAATTTAAAGTTGTTTACCATACAAGAAACGTTATTCTTTCAAGATTCATTTTTGCTCAATTTTAATATTGTAGTACGGAACCCTTCATATGCAAACCTGACTTGTCCTTAGCCAGTTTTTAGACCTATAGCAAAAGCACTCACCACTTGTTAACCTCCGGCACATTAGTGACCGCTACGGGGATGGCGCCCGCCTCCCTCATCAGACGCACGCACTCGGCGTCCTCATGCGCTCGCACGTGCTTCCTGCACACCAAGCCCAGTGTGTGCCGCATGCCTGACACGGCGTGACTCTCCTTGGCGGTGAAGGGGACACCTGTAGATGATACGAGGAAATTTTAATATAGGATTTCCCGTTGAAGTACCATTTTTATACAAAAAAAAAGAAAGAAAAATAATATTGAAACCTGTGCAAGGCCAAATATGCATGTGCTGAGTTAGGCACCTTTTTAGGAGTTATTTCATCAAATAACACCTCTCTGCTTGGAGCGGGAGCGAGCGTCAGACTTTAACAGACGAAAACCAACAATGTTTCTTCAGTTGCTCTTTGTAGCGAGGGCTACAGTAACTTCTTCGAACAATCCGCAACCCTGGCAGGTATCGGCCCTACGTAGCTCCAGTAATAATAAAATTAGCCTCCAGTAATTTTTCTGACATCTATTCGAAGCGTGCGTGCAATACAACACGATGTCGACCCGGGCTTGGTCCTTAGCTGATGGCCGAACGGCAAGCTACTCAAGGTTCGCCGTCCGCAAACCCGCGCCTACGCTGGCCGATAGTCATTCTACGACTCCTGACATCTGGGAAGTCTCTAGCGGGGGACATAGAGTGAGGCTTGTCCCCGCCTTGTTTTCGACCGCCTACTTGGCAATCAATATGCCCTAGAGATTTTCAGTAGGATCAAATGTATTCAAACGAAAATTGGTGTTTTGAACCTAGTGCTGTATCAACTTGTGGTAAATGGGAAATTCTCCTTTAGCTACTGACAATTAGTACAAGAAAAGGGTTTTTTTTGGAATAGCTTTGACTCCATCAACTGGTTTAGACTGCTTAGTTTTTTAACACTGTCAACTTTGTATATCTAACATTTTAGTGAATAACTTTTAAAACTGTCTCTTCGAGTCCTTTCAAATTTTGATAAAAAAATCTATTCGTTAATTAAACATGTTTGACAGGCCTGTTGGTCTAGTGGTTAGTGACCCTGACTGCTATGCCGGAGGTCGTGGGTTCGATTCCCACCCAGGACAAATTGATGAGCACGATCATTTGTTCTGTGTCTGGGTGTAATTATCTATAATATGTATGTATTTAGAAATATATAAGTATGTTTATCAGTTGTCTAGTACCCATAACACAAGCTCTGCTTAGCTTGGGACCAGACGGCGCTGTGTGATAGTTGTGGAATATTATATTATTATTATTATATTATTATATGAATAAAATATGTTATATGAAAATATTATAAACAAAAATGAGTTATCAATATAAATTAAATATTGTTCAAAGGCAAACGCGTCTTTTTTCGAGTCCTTTCAAATTTTGATAAAAAAATCTATTCGTTAATTAAACATGTAGGTATTAAGCATTGCCATACAACGTGGCAATGCCGCCAGCCTTTTGGGCACACTTCCAGTCGATAGCGATGCGGAGGAGTTTTATGACATCATATTTAGCTAGGCATTTAGTGTATATGTTATGGACCAAATGATAAATTGGGCATTATACATAATGCCCGGTCATTATGAAAAATGCCCAATATGAGAGTGCGATTTGATAATAATTATTCAAACAATCAAATTGACCGGGCATTATACATACGGCCCTTTTTGTATGTACCTTTTGGACAGAGTAATACAAACATATTTAATTACCATTTTTTTATTGGTATTGTCATTTAACTTAAAATAAACCAAATATTAAACCATTAAAATAATCAGACTCTCTTATTTGGATTAATTATATCAAGGAGTCTATTATCTACCTTAAAACTCTGCCAGTTCGAAATAACGAATAATACCTACAATCTCTCGTAAAAATGTGATTGTATTTTGATTGCACTTTGAACTGGGTAAAATAGGTTAGGTTAGGTTAGGACTGTGACCAACCGCGCGTGAGCCGAGCGAGCGGAGCGAGCGGTGCCGCGGCAGCGGCCGGCGAACGCTACGTCCAAGTTGTTTCGTCCATTCGAGATTTTTACCTTTTTCAGTTAATCCATTTGATAATTAATAATTTATCCAGTAATCCATTTTGACCTTTGAACGATTTGGTCAATAGTGTAATAAATAATTTAAACATTGATATTCCAGACTTTGGTCAGCTGAACTTTTGATCAAATGACCATCGTAATTTTAAACTTCGTTGTCAAATTTCAAAAGAACAACGTACAAATACGTTGTTCTTTTGAAATTTGCTCAGGAAAGTTTTGATTTTCTAATATGCAACCGTCACACCCTGCGTGCTTCCCTCCCCGCCCTCGCACCGCGTCTTTAGCTTTATTATCAAATTGCCCAATTGTCATGTAGCAATATAATAATGACCGCGCAATGTGATAAATATTGAAGTTAAGATAGTAATTAATCACTTGGTCCAATAGTGCTAGACATTATTCATAATGCTCGAACATTATTTATAATGCCCGCATTAATCACCCGGTCCATAACATATATATTATTTTTAATTATTGAAGTGTATTTTATTGTTTGTTTAATTATTGTTAACTAATTTAAGTTTTTTTTTAATAAATTAACCAACATGTAGGGTACATGTTTAATTAACGAATACATTTTTTTATCAAATATAGTTTGGCGTTAAAATTACGCCATATAATTTTTTTATAAGTTTAATGTACCCAGTGTCATTCGCACAACTAAGACGACTCTCGAGCTAAAATGCAACAAGCCGTTTAGGCTCTAGGGCGTGCCAAGGAAATATACATACATACATACATTCGAACAACATAACCTTCCCTCTGGCGAAGTCAGGTAACAAAATCTGCCGGAGGCGTATTTCGTCTACCTTGTCACGCAAATTTTGCACAATAGTATGTATTTATTATAATACTAAGAAGCTTAAAAGAAAATTGAGAAACTTAAGAATAGAAGAAGCGATATTTACATAATTTTTCGAGGGGACAAGCAAATTGTCGGTGAAAAGTACAACTTCCTATTTTGTCATTTGAGAGGTTTTAATTAATTCATTTTAGAGAGATGCCTACAATTGCTGGGATTATATTGAAACCGACTTCGGAAGCGAAGTTTTATATATCTATACTAGTTTTTGCCCGCAGCTTCGCTCCCGTCAACTGACTATTATATTCTACTCTACCCAACTCTTCCCAACCCTACTCTACCCTACACTACCTTAGTATACCTATAATACAGCGCGTATGGGTTAAAAAAAAGAACAGCCACTCACTGGCCACAAGAGGCTGTCGCGCGCTTCAGCTACCTTTGCAGCCACTTCTAGCTTCTTGTGGCAGCGTTTGTGGCTGTACCATGTGGCCCATGCGACAATTAGTTTTGTGAGGCCTTATAAGACTGGTGTCAATGAACTACTGTCGAATGTAAAGAATCCCAAACTATAGCAGGGGCCAGATAACCGTGGAATAAAGTACATTGACCTTTTCCTAATATCTCTGCGTAAGTACTCAAAAAACCAACAATGAACTACTTTTCATTACTAGATCATGTAAAGGATCACGATACATGTTGATTCTAGACAGCTTTATCACAAAATAGATAGGTACAGAAGACAATCTTATGTATGTACTTCACTTTTTATACCTACGCTCGGTGGACGCACACTAATGAGCGTTTGATCCGGAACTGTTCGACGAGTGATTCGAGACGCGACCGAGACATCGTGTCTGTGAGCGGTGTCTATGTGTGCGTTGCTCGAGCGCGCTTTGTATGTAGATTGACTTCTGTACCTATCTATTTTGTGGCTTAATGTCTTTATTTTCGTTTTTGAAATTAAGAATATCAACAAATGTAGGAGGGTCAATGACCGGAATTCCACGGTTATCTGGCACCTACCTTAACAACAGTAAGCCACCAAATTAACATCATCTAGACTTAATTGGATAGATGTTAAGAAACCGAGAGACTAATTAATTATAAATAAATATAATCATAACACAACAACGGTAACTAATTACCTTAGCAGTAGCTAAAACACAGTAGCAATTAGAAATAAAATTACATAATCGCACTTTCTATATCACGGCCGTTTGTCAATGAGAACAAACTCGCTTTCGAAGGGAAAAATTCCATAATGATGTGTGGGTAACGTATGTTAGAAGATTGAAAGTAAATAAGAAGAAAACTTGTTATTTTAAGAGGAAGTTGTTAGTGAACGCGGCTATTTTTAGGGCTGGTTGCGTCATATTCATTCAAGTTATTTAACATTATTATTTTGAGATTTTGAAGTAAACTTGTAATCAAGTTAATTATGATGTACCAGTGGCGTCAATAAAGGACCCTGTATTAATTTGACTGGACTGTTGGTCTAGTGGTTAGTGGCTCTGACTGCTATGCCGGAGGTCGTGCGTTCGATTCCCACCCAGGATAAACGTTTGAGTGATGAGCATGATTATTTGTTCTGTTTCTGGCTGTAATTTATCTATAACTAGCTGTACCCACGCGGCTTCGCTCCCGCTCTTCCCTACTTCAGCCTACTATACCCTACTCTACCCTACTATACCCTACTCTACCCTACTATACCCTACTCTACCCTACTATACCCTACTCTACCCTACTCTACCCTACTCTACCCTACCCTACTCTACCCTACTCTACCCTACTCTACCCTACTCTACCCTACTCTACCCTACTCTACCCTACTCTACCCTACTCTACCCTACTCTACCCTACTTTACCCTACTCTACCCTACTCTACCCTACCCTACTCTACCCTACCCTACTCTACTCTACTCTACCCTACTCTACCCTCCTCTACCCTCCTCTACCTTACTCTACCCTACACTACCCTACACTACCCTACTCTACCCTACACTACCCTAATTTTCATTTTTTTTTTCCATAAAAACCTTCTCCTCATAATAACGAACACAACAAAAAAAAAATTAGCGAAATCGGTCCAGGCGTTGTTGAGTTATGCGCTTACCAACACATTTTGCGCTTCATTTTTATATTATAGATATGTATGTATTTAGAAATATAAGTATTTTATCAGTTGTCTAGTACTCATAACATAAGCTCTGCTTAGCTTGGGACTAGACGGCGTTGTGTGATAGTTATTATTATTTTATTAGTTTTTGTGTTGAAATATAAAAGAAGGTTTTTTCATCAAAGTCGAAAATGGGATTACTCTGACTGGGATAGAACCAATCTTGATTGAAAATATTAACTGGAGCACGTGAACTAAGATTTAAGTTTTCATAGTGATCTTATGAAAAGAATGCTAGAACGAGCCGAGTAAGCTATAAAATAGGAACATCCTATCAATGGTTACAATTAACCAAAAAAGATGAAGATAAAAGAACTTACCAATAAAGAGAATTTAAAGTTGTGCATGTTACATGTTATGAATGTTTGCACACATCGGGGCCCCTGTAGCCCAGGGGCCCCGTATCATTGATACGACTGATACGGCGTTAGCTACGCCCTTGCCTTACCTACACATTGTGGCAAAGAGCTGTTACGTAAAACAGCCTCGCTTCAGACCTTTTTTGTTTTTCAAGGCGGAAAGTCATCAAATAACTTCCCCATTCTAGTTGGAGCGAAAGAGAGTATCAGACTTTCACTGACTAAAACCAGCCTGTGTTCCTTCAGTAGTCTGCATTATCGTTCCGCGGTGTCTCTTTCGAACTATCGTGCAGCTCTGGCAGGGGTCAGCCCTAGCAGGCTTCGTTAATTATGCTGACAGCTCTGAGTGGCGCGGCCCGGGCTTGGACCTTATCCGACGGTGAGCTACCGGTCTGTAAGCACGCGCTTATAGTGGCCGGGTATCGAGGCGTCTCTCGTGAGGATGTCTTATCCTTCACGTTTTCTCTTAGCACCCAGTTTTCAAAACGAAAAAATCGCAAAATTAATGTGACTCATTGCCAAATCAGCTGTTGTGAGACGAAACTGAACCACCTTTTATAATTTAAAAAAAAATCTTGTGAAAGGTGGTTCAGTTTCGTCTACTGAGCAAGCCCTTGAAGTTTGTGGATGGCTGTCCCTTACACCTTGTATAACATACTCAAATATTACCAAAATCGGAGACATCGAGTTGCCCGCTTCACGTGAAATGCCCCGGAACAAAAGTTGTTGTTTATGATGTTGGTACACATAGTCCTGAGAGGTTGCCGGTCTGTTACAGATAACCCTGTAAAATTTCCGAAACGGATCTTGAGCGCTCGCCGTCAGAGTGGGGATCGCTTTGCGCATTCCATACATTGGCGAGCCAATCGTCTTCGTTGTTAGATACATGCAGCAGGGAACGAATCAGGGGAGAAGTCTATGACGCGAAGGCGCGGCGAGCCAATCACTGACACTCCCCACCCCCGCGTCTCACATCGCACCACTAAAGAGACCGAATATTTGACTTCTGCGCAACTTAAAGCCAGCGCTCAAGATCCGTGACGGCAATTGTATATTAAGGGTGAGTTGCACCATTTAATTTTAAAGATAACCAAACCATAACCAGCCGTAAAACCGCCTATTGGTCAATTCGACGATTTGACAACTGTTAACGGCTTTGTTATCGTTATAGTTAAATGGTGCAACTCACCCTAAGTGTATTAAAATAAATTAAACGACATTTAATACACATATAAATTTGTCACTGCAGCACATCAAACTTTCTCCCATTGTATCCAAAACACACTCGTATTATTCCACAATCTGTGTGTAAGTCTTCTGTAAGTCTGTGTGTAAGTTGTAAATACAATGTAGTTATGGCTTTAATACTTCAATTAATGACGTGTCATCGGTTGGACAAGGTGAAATCTAAATTCTCTTTTCTCCCTGCGGTGTTCACGCCTAAGGCGTTAAGTAACTATGTCAACATTATACTGTCATCTATTAGTGAATGAATAATAAGCTATCGGCCTTACCATGACGTATTAAAATGTTAGGCGGAGCTATACTCTATAAAGGGTTATTTGTAAAACACTAATAACCTTGTAGGATTGTATTACTAACATAATAAACAACAACTTTTGTTCTATGACTTTTTACATAACATAATACATTTACCAAAAACAATCCTTCAAGATTTCGTTGTTCTACTTATCTAACAAATTTCAACTCTGTATTTTGCCGTATCTACTTACACTTCCCACGCACTGTTCTAGTAGTAATAATAAGCAAGCTTTCGAAACATTATCATCACACCTATTAAGCATTCGCACCATTTCCGTGTACTTGACATTGGAATATTGATACATCATCATGTAAAGATAACAAAAATACGCATGACGCGACGCGAGCGCATCAATGCGACCGACCGACTAGTGAGGGCGGCCCGTAAATAGGTCAAGTTTATGTTCAGCTACCCTCCGCTATCGTACTATCGCTTGCTTCGCATAGACTTCATAACATTTAGAACGTTCAATTTAAATATTTTTATTTTTGTATGAAAATCTGATGAACTAAAATATGACAAATTTTTAAAAGTCATAGAACAGAAGTTGTTGTTTATGATGTTAGTAACATAGTCCTGAGAGGTTGAGTGTTTTACAAATAACCCTGTATAGCTCTATCCCTTTAACATTTCAGATTAGGTCGTCAAAAGGATCGCGTAAAGAGCTCAAGGTAAGGACCTCTGCGATCACTAAGCATGATGATGTATGATGACAAAAAAAATCCTTTAAGAGGGCCCTACCCAATCCTTCTGTCGTGGCCAGATAATTTTAAACGCTGAAGTTTGATGTTATTTCAATCCTCGTTTGGCCTACTTTCTTCAAACCTTTTACTATCATCTACAGTTCTACACTAATATAATAAAGAGGCAAAGTTTGTTTTTTTGTTTGTAGGGGTAATCTCTGGAAGTGCTGGTGTGATTGCTAAAATTTTTTCACCGATAGAAAGCTGCTTTATTCCTGAGTGACATAGGTTTTATTTTATATACGAGGGCGAAGTCGCCGACAAAAGCTAGTCAATTATATGGCCAAACGAAGATTGACATATCATCAAACGTTAACGTTTAAACGATCTGGTCAGTTTTAGTCGACCATATCATGAAGTCCCGCGCGCCTCAAGGAGTTGTCAGCAACAGCAGGGACCCAGCCGGGTCGAAGCCTACTGGGGCCAGGGTTATCCGAAAGGGCGCTCGAGCCCCGGTATGAAGGCTAGAATGAACGGGGTGGGTCTTTTAGTCAGTAAGAGTCTGACACTATCTCCCGCTCCGCCCAAGGGCGGGGGATGTCAATGCATGATTTTTTCCCACCATAAAAAAAAAAAAGAAAATATCATGAAGTGACCAACTCTAATCTAGCCAGGACCGGCTATCGTCAACATAAGCATGGTTTAACGTGGTTTAAAAGCTTGTATTTTGATCGAACCCAATGTTTGATAAGGACGTAACGCGAAAAAATAGAGATAGCGCCGGAACGTTCTTTCTTTCTTTCAAGATTGACGAAACTCTTTTTCTTTTTTTTATAATGGATAGGTTCGCGTTTGACCACTATCTCACCGATGGTAAGCGATGATGTGGCCGACGATGGAATACGCTTGCCTAGAAGCAATCTATACACTCTTGACTTAAATACCCCTAGGTAATTTAACCTAATTCCACTCCTTAGCTGTAGGTACGCATAATGAATGTGTTCCCAAAACGCTTTGTACGTATGGGTGGGATGTCCACCATGTACCGGTGGCGCAACGCCGTACTTCTTGTGGTCCAATGATGGAACGGACTTCGCGGAATTACATTGTGTAACTCCAGTGCACACTCCCCGAAATGTAAACGATAGAAAACAGACAGGCTAGCAACTCGGCGTCGATGTTCAAGACTTTGGAGTTTTGACTTCACAAGTGCATCTTTCTTTGCCTATGATCAAAAGATTTTCTTTCTTTTATGTCAAACAAGCCCAATAGTATTAATAAATAACTCACCCAAGAATGGTTTCTTCTGGAAGTATTCATCAGGCAGCCCGCTTTCGATCAGCTTGTCGACCTCACGCGCGTCTTTCAAAGCGCCTTCGTATCTCTCGTCGGTCACTGCATTTAGTATCGGATTAACCTGAAACCAATGTCACATTGTATTGCTTTGACAGCAGCGTTTGACTGCTGCGCTGCGGGTCACGGGCTTGTTTCCCTCACCGCACAATTATTTTTTATGGTCTGTAGGTGTTCTAAGTCTGGGTGTCTTGTGTGCGGTACAGGGGCGTAGCGTGGACTTATTTAAACGTGGGAAAGGAACATCAGCGAGGCCCTTTTCTTTCATAAATTCGAAAATGGGACAGACTGTGACAACCCAGTGTTCCACCATATCATCGCTTACCATCAGGTGAAATAGTGGACACACGCGAGCCTTTCAATTATAAAAAAACCCTCGTTCTTAAAGAGCCCTCGCTTGTGCGAGGCCCCCTTGGGTGCGAGGTCGTGGCCTGGGGCCCACTTCGCCCAACCCTGGCTACGCTACTGTGCGAGTTTACCCGTTTGTGAATGCATACACGATACAGTAGTTATTCCTAGTGTGGGACACGTTTAATAAAAAAAAAAAAAAAAGACGGGTTGCACTCCGGGAGTGCCGGCAGAAGTGAAAACTTGATTATTAACGTTGAGTATGTTTGATATTTTGGAATGGTTAGGGAATAATTTTGCACCAATTGCTTTATCAGTATAAAAGTACTATCATTTATGTGATAGAATACAATATTCATTTATTGCGCTATCGTACACAAACATGACAATTTATATTACATTAAAAATTTAACACTTTAAAACTATTACAATTATTTTACATTAAAAAGTTTATCTCTCCGAAAAACTACTGAGGTGTCAAGGGACACCCGGATGGAACGAAGTTCCGTTCTGGCTTGCTTTCTATAAGAGAGAGAAAGAGAGAAAGACAAAGAAACATGCGCACGCCGCACGGCTTACAATAGCTTACTATAGAAAAAGTGTCGTTACAACTTTTCGTGAGAATTTTTTCCGTCTAGCCAATACAATATAACTAAAAAATATTATCCTATTTTATGTACATTTTGACAGCACTATTTCAACATCTTCGAAACCATGAAAACGACACTCATGACGAAAAAGTTGATAATTTCTGACATCCGCCATCTTAGATTTACATTTTGACAGCACTATCGGCTTCAACAACCTCGAAAACCATGAAAAAGACACCCATATCGAAAAAGTTGATAATTTATTGCAGCCACCATCTTAGATTTAAATTTTGACAGTACTATCGGTTTCAACACCCTCGAAAACCACGAAAACGACACCCATGAGGAAAAAGTTGATAATTTCTTGCAGCCGCCATCTTGGATTTACATTTTGACAATACTATCGGTTTCAACAGCTTTGAAAACCATGAAAACGACACCCACGACGAAAAATTTAATAATTTTTTGCAGCCGCCATCTTGGATTTATATTTTGACAGTACTATCGGTTTCAACACCCTCGAAAACCATGAAAACGACACCCATGACGGAAAATTTGATAATTTCTTGCAGCCGCCATCTTGGATTTATATTTTGACAGTACCATCGGTTTCAACACCCTCGAAAACCACGAAAACGACACCCATGACGAAAAAGTTGATAATTTCTTGCAGCCGCCATCTTGGATTTACATTTTGACAGTACCATCGGTTTCCACGCCCTCGAAAACCATGAAAACGACACCCATGACGGAAAATTTGATAATTTCTTGCAGCCACCATCTTGGATTTATATTTTGACAGTACCATCGGTTTCAACACCCTCGAAAACCACGAAAACGACACCCATGGCGAAAAAGTTGATAATTTCTTGCAGCCGCCATCTTGGATTTACATTTTGACAGTACTATCGGTTTCAACACCCTCGAAAACCACGAAAACGACACCCATGACGAAAAAGTTGATAATTTCTTGCAGCCGCCATCTTGGATTTACATTTTGACAGTACTATCGGTTTCCACGCCCTCGAAAACCATGAAAACGACACCCATGACGGAAAATTTGATAATTTCTTGCAGCCACCATCTTGGATTTATATTTTGACAGTACCATCGGTTTCAACACCCTCGAAAACCACGAAAACGACACCCATGGCGAAAAAGTTGATAATTTCTTGCAGCCGCCATCTTGGATTTACATTTTGATAGTACCATCGGTTTCCACGCCCTCGAAAACCATGAAAACGACACCCATGACGGAAAATTTGATAATTTCTTGCAGCCGCCATCTTGGATTTATATTTTGACAGTACCATCGGTTTCAACGCCCTCGAAAACCATGAAAACGACACCCATGAGGAAAAAGTTGATAATTTCTAGCAGCCGCCATCTTGGATTTATATTTTGACAGTACCATCGGTTTCAACACCCTCGAAAACCATGAAAACGACACCCATGACGAAAAAGTTGATAATTTCTTGCAGCCGCCATCTTGGATTTACATTTTGGCAGTACCATCGGTTTCAACACCCTCGAAAACCATGAAAAAGACACCCATGACGAAAAAGTTGATAATTTCTTGCAGCCGCCATCTTGGATTTATATTTTGACAGTACCATCGGTTTCAAGACCCTCGAAAACCATGAAAACGACACCCATGATGAAAAAGTTGATAATTTCTTGCAGCCGCCATCTTGGATTTACATTTTGACAGTACCATCGGTTTCCACGCCCTCGAAAACCATGAAAACGACACCCATGACGGAAAATTTGATAATTTCTTGCAGCCGCCATCTTGGATTTACATTTTGATAGTACCATCGGTTTCCACGCCCTCGAAAACCATGAAAACGACACCCATGACGGAAAATTTGATAATTTCTTGCAGCCGCCATCTTGGATTTATATTTTGACAGTACCATCGGTTTCAACGCCCTCGAAAACCATGAAAACGACACCCATGACGAAAAAGTTGATAATTTCTAGCAGCCGCCATCTTGGATTTATATTTTGACAGTACCATCGGTTTCAACACCCTCGAAAACCATGAAAACGACACCCATGACGAAAAAGTTGATAATTTCTTGCAGCCGCCATCTTGGATTTACATTTTGGCAGTACCATCGGTTTCAACACCCTCGAAAACCATGAAAAAGACACCCATGACGAAAAAGTTGATAATTTCTTGCAGCCGCCATCTTGGATTTATATTTTGACAGTACCATCGGTTTCAACACCCTCGAAAACCATGAAAACGACACCCATGATGAAAAAGTTGATAATTTCTTGCAGCCGCCATCTTGGATTTACATTTTGACAGTACCATCGGTTTCCACGCCCTCGAAAACCATGAAAACGACACCCATGACGGAAAATTTGATAATTTCTTGCAGCCGCCATCTTGGATTTACATTTTGACAGTACTATCGGTTTCAACACCCTCGAAAACCATGAAAACGACACCCATGACGAAAAATTTGATAATTTCTTGCAGCCGCCATCTTGGATTTATATTTTGACAGTACCATCGGTTTCAACACCCTCGAAAACCATGAAAACGACACCCATGACGAAAAAGTTGATAATTTCTTGCAGCCGCCATCTTGGATTTATATTTTGACAGTAAAAGTGTCGGTACAATTTTTCGTGAGAATTTTTTCCGTCTAGCCCCCTTTCACAACGCGCGATAAGGGATAGCTGTCTACTCTCCATCCGTCTTACGCTTTTTCGATCAGGTCACGTGTCCTGACGCGAGTTTAAGATTTTATACCCATTACAGAAAAAGTGCTCAACGCCGCTAAAGAAGTTTTCACTTCAAAAACATAACAATGCTAGGTGTATTAGATTATGTTTATTCTAGGTTATCTTTATTTCTTTCGTTGTTATGAGAATTAAAGAACACTTCTTATCATAATGAACGTAATATAATATACACCGCTAAATTTTAATCGTTTTAATCCCGTGGAGGGTCCATCCGGTACATGAAACACTATCGATTTGTAAAGATAAAATTAAAAAATAAAGTACCTTTTTTTCAAAACTCGTATTAATTTACGCATGTACGAAATTAATTTCTTTAAGAAAACATCAGCTGAGCGAGTTCAATGACCTGTAGGTAGTTTGTACGCAACGCCGACTATTAACTACAGGTCATCTAACTCGCTGTACCGGATCGACCCTCCACGGGATTAAAACGATTAAAATTTAACGGTGTATATGGTATAGGTATATAATAGTATAATTTAGCATGTAGGTATATCATATTTTCATAATTAAGACATCCTGAGACATGTTATACTATATGGATCAGAATGTTAGGCTATGTAAAAGATGGATGAACAAAAATGTATCAGAAATAGATGTGTTGCGACGAAAATGGATAAAGTATGTAAAGTTATCAAAAAAAACGTTGAGCATGTTTGATATTTTGGAATGGTTAGGGAATAATTTTGCACCAATTGTTTTATCAGTATAAAAGTACTATCATTTATGTGGTAGAATACAATATTCATTTATTGCGCTATCGTACACAAACATGACAATTTATATTACATTAAAAATTTAACACTTTAAAACTATTACAATTATTTTACATTAAAAAGTTTATCTCTCCGAAAAACTACTGAGGTGTCAAGGGACACCCGGATGGAACGAAGTTCCGTTCTGGCTTGCTTTCTATAAGAGAGAGAAAGAGAGAAAGACAAAGAAACATGCGCACGCCGCACGGCTTACAATAGCTTACTATAGAAAAAGTGTCGTTACAACTTTTCGTGAGAATTTTTTCCGTCTAGCCAATACAATATAACTAAAAAATATTATCCTATTTTATGTACATTTTGGCAGCACTATTTCAACATCTTCGAAACCATGAAAACGACACTCATGACGAAAAAGTTGATAATTTCTGACATCCGCCATCTTAGATTTACATTTTGACAGCACTATCGGCTTCAACAACCTCGAAAACCATGAAAAAGACACCCATATCGAAAAAGTTGATAATTTATTGCAGCCACCATCTTAGATTTAAATTTTGACAGTACTATCGGTTTCAACACCCTCGAAAACCACGAAAACGACACCCATGAGGAAAAAGTTGATAATTTCTTGCAGCCGCCATCTTGGATTTACATTTTGACAATACTATCGGTTTCAACAGCCTTGAAAACCATGAAAACGACACCCATGACGAAAAATTTAATAATTTTTTGCAGCCGCCATCTTGGATTTATATTTTGACAGTACTATCGGTTTCAACACCCTCGAAAACCATGAAAACGACACCCATGACGGAAAATTTGATAATTTCTTGCAGCCGCCATCTTGGATTTATATTTTGACAGTACCATCGGTTTCAACACCCTCGAAAACCATGAAAACGACACCCATGACGGAAAATTTGATAATTTCTTGCAGCCGCCATCTTGGATTTATATTTTTACAGTACCAACGGTTTCAACACCCTCGAAAACCATGAAAACGACACCCATGACGGAAAAGTTGATAATTTCTTGCAGCCGCCATCTTGGATTTATATTTTGACAGTACCATCGGTTTCAACACCCTCGAAAACCATGAAAACGACACCCATGACGGAAAATTTGATAATTTCTTGCAGCCACCATCTTGGATTTACATTTTGATAGTTTTATCGGTTTCAACACCCTCGAAAACCACGAAAACGACACCCATGACGAAAAATTTGATAATTTCTTGCAGCCGCCATCTTGGATTTATATTTTGACAGTACCATTGGTTTCAACGCCCTCGAAAACCATGAAAACGACACCCATGACGAAAAATTTGATAATTTCTTGCAGCCGCCATCTTGGATTTACATTTTGACAGTACTATCGGTTTCAACACCCTCGAAAACCATGAAAACGACACCCATGACGAAAAATTTGATAATTTCTTGCAGCCGCCATCTTGGATTTATATTTTGACAGTACCATCGGTTTCAACACCCTCGAAAACCATGAAAACGACACCCATGACGAAAAAGTTGATAATTTCTTGCAGCCGCCATCTTGGATTTATATTTTGACAGTAAAAGTGTCGGTACAATTTTTCGTGAGAATTTTTTCCGTCTAGCCCCCTTTCACAACGCGCGATAAGGGATAGCTGTCTACTCTCCATCCGTCTTACGCTTTTTCGATCAGGTCACGTGTCCTGACGCGAGTTTAAGATTTTATACCCATTACAGAAAAAGTGCTCAACGCCGCTAAAGAAGTTTTCACTTCAATAAATGCACTGTTTTGACATTTGTATTTTGACTAACTACCTACCCTACCTAGCTACCTAGCAGCTTGTCCGGTGTAGTGTAGCTAACACTAAGGCGTTTCTAGCCTTCCTTGAGTATCTGGGGTGGATTGAATGACACATTTGTCAAAATCAAAATCAAAGCATTTATTTCAAATAGACCATTTACAGGCACTTTTGAATAGTCAAATGTCGGTCAGTCCAAGAAAAGTGAAGCTAAATTGCACGTTCCAAAGAGTAGGTCTCTATGGAGAAGAACGTGCAAGAAACTCCATGGACACTCTTTTAAATCATATTATGTGTTACATATAATGCTTGGTTACATGTCACACCCATACGCAAAAGTTAGACGAGGAGTTGTGGACACCAGCCCGAAATATAAATACAATAGCACATTATATTCCCTTGGGATATTTTTTTACTATCACGCGTTTAAAACCGCTGGAAAAAGCTAGTGATATAGTAAGTACGTTTTGATACAAGTGGAGAAAGTGTTTTATTGAGACCGAGGCGAAATTCACCCGAGCCGTAGGCGAGGCGAGGGTGTTATGGAGCCGAGTGCTGCAGAGACAAATTTTCACGTGTATCAAACGACGTTTTTCAATACATTTACGAAGATATAAATAAACGGGGGTTGAAGCGACATGATAAATGTAATAAGTTGTAATGGGGCAAGCTCGCACACTTTTCCACACTAGTGCGAACAATAATTGCGTGCTTAAAAGCCGTAGGAAAAAGAGGCGGTTCTCGAGTAAATGTATTGAAAAAAAAAAACACTTACTTGCTGAATCCTTTCAATGCAGGCCTTAACCAAGTCTTCAGACTTCAACTCCTTATTCCTGATCTTCTTAGCCAAGGAGACGGCACTCTCTGTCAAGATGGCATGTCTCTTCTCCAAGTCCGGTATGGGCTTCCGCTTGCTCTCCCAGAAGTACCCGTAGACCAGGTCGATGAACAGGTCCAGGTAGGTGCGGAAGACCAGAAACACGTGCTTGATCATGTTGGAAACCATGCCGAAGAATATCTTTTTGGGTTTGTTTTTGTGGTGCTGTTGGAATGAAATATATTGTTTTTTATTTCTTTGGCTGTTGAAGTTTAGTTTAAATAAGAATTGCTGGGGCTGTGGGAATTAAATACCTGATTCACACCTACCATCAGGTGAAATAGCAACCAAACAGTGGTTTATATTTATATTAAAAAAAAAAAACTAATTCTAGAAACCTTTCGTCGGCTTAAAAAGCGGCGTGATATCTTCAACATTAAAGGGTCTGAGACCCGAATACCGAATACTAATGAAGAGTAAATGTCTGGCTCTAATGGGAGCAGCACCCTAAACGACAAAAAGCACCCACCACATCTGCTTATAGTCTGGAATGACTGATTGCAAGATCAGACAAAAGAAAAAAAAAACGAATTCTAGAGACCACTCTTTAAATTTTTATTCCATCCCACCTGATGGAAAGCAGTGACACAATCGTTATGGTGAATCACACTAGTTTATTACGAGCCTATTCACTCTAACATTGAAGACACCTATATTACCAAAATACCGTTATTTTGCCGAGTGGACCAAATATGCTGCTGCGTCCTGCTGTGCCTACGACGCAGTTGTATATTTCGCGTCTGCATTGCTCTACGAAGGTTGAGGAAGTCGTGGAGTATATGAAGATTAAAAGCGACTGGACTCTGAGGGTCGAAAGGATTCTCGCCACGACACCAACTTCAAGTCGTTCGTGATACGAGTTATAACCCACCATCTGGAGACCTTTTTGAGAGAGGACTTTTGGCCGAAAGGTGTCGTGTATCGACGTTTCCGAGGACGGCCACGCGACACCACGCAGCGGAACACGACGCCGATGTTACGTGTATAATTATTAAATAGGTTTTTTGTACGTGTATTAGTTTATTATTTTATAAGATTATTTTATGTATTTTGTTCTAAGGGCCTCCGATGCCTGAAAATAAATGGTTATTATTCTTATTATTATAATCGGACAGGAAAGTCGCAACAGGCAAATTATTCCAATCCTTCTGTATGCCTGTTAGCCTTATGTACGCGGTATCAACGATGAATTACGAATTTATAATCAAGCTTCATAAGAAAGTGGGTAGTGGTATCCATGATGCAGAGTGTGGGAGTGGCAACGGCACTCTGAGGATCATTATAGAAGGCGCCAGACCTGCTGTTGCTGACTCCTTGAGGCGCGCGGGAACAGTGCGCGCCGTCGACGACTTGGGCTTGGTCCGGACAGTTACCGGACGGCCGGACAGCGAGCTACCCATTGCTCACTGTCCGCAAGCCAGCGCCTACGGTGGCCGGAAATCGGGATCAGAATCCCGGCGGCGGCGGCGAGAACGCCGTTGCCTGATGCGGTCGGCCTCCTCCTTTGCGAGCATTACTGCTTCGCAGAAGTTGGCGACCGCCTGCCACTCCTCGTCGCTCCGGACCATGGCCTCAACCAAGGCCCGGCGCGAGAGGTCTCCGCCGCCGATCGCCCCCACGAGGGCACGGCGATGCTCCGCCCCGTGTCCTCCGGGCGTTCCGCACAGTGGCGACATTCGGGCGTCTCATCCGCTCGAATCCGGAACAGGCACCTCCCGAACGACCCAAATGGGCCTGGCACAAGCGAGGATTCTTTAAAAACGAGGTTTTTTTGTAATGGAAAGGCTTGCGTTGCGTAAGCGACGATGTGATCGACCACTGGGTTGCGACAGTCGATGTCTCGTTTTCATATTTATGAAAGAATAAAATCTCGCTGATGTGCCTGTATCTATTCTGGATAGATATCTATCTACTTAGGATAGATATAGTATAGCTATCGAGGTATCATCATCATCATCAGCTTTTTATTGTTCCCACTGCTGAGACTCAGGCCTCCTCTCTAGGAGAGATCAGGGATCCTATCTAGGTACCTATACCTTCTACTATCCACTAAAAAAAAATTACAGTTGGAGTATAAAATTAATAGGGCGTAACAATGGGCGTGCTTATTGCTAAAAGCGATTTTTTACAGACAACCTTTGGATAAATTTGACAGAAAAAGTTATATGTAGATAGTTTCTGTGGCCATGGGTTGACTTCCTAAAGGGAAACCCAGGGACTTGAAAATCAAGGCAGAGAAGGTACACAGGTGTGGTTTTAGTCACTACGGCCTAGAGCGGGAGAAGCAGGCGTGAGCAAAGTGTGTCATCTTTACGATTGGAACATTTGCATCTGAGTCCTTGAAACATTCCGGAACAGTATAATTTTCATTTTATTTAATATATTTTTATTTTTAGAATAATTGATGTATTTAGGTCAGGTCATTTATTATATTTACACTATTTACGTTTTAATTTGAATTTTAAAAAGACTGTAGGTCACTTAAAGTATAGAGTGTTTCAGTGTTCCAAATGATGCATTTACGAGTAAAACATTACTGATGTTCCAATCTTTCGGAACAGTAAAATGTTTTGGAAAAGTGGGTCAGTTCAGTAGAGTTACACATAACTAGGGAGAAGTCATTGGATGATTTCCCATCTTAAAAAAAATGCAGGTAGAGTGCACCCAGAGCATTGTTTATCTTCAAATGCAATAACACATTTATACCTACTATTAAGTAATAAGCTTATCCCTACAAAGGCATGAACTTGTATAAAGTCAAAAAGATAAGTTATCAATGTGCCTATAATAAACAATATGGTGTACATTTTACTGCATGAAAAAAATATCAGACAGTAAAGTTGTCAAAAAATAAAAGACCCATTTTTTTTTTTTCGACTTCCTAGTGGCTTTTCCAGTGTAGTGTAACTACTACTAAAATAGCTATAATAGCTAATACTACTACACTGGACCCCTAATTATTATTGTTTTTTTTTTCAGTTTTGTTCCAAGTTACATTCCAGTCTTTCTCAATTTAAAAAAAAATAAGCCTTTTATTTTTTAACGAGTCTAAAAAAACTAAAACCACACTGTTTTCATATTATTTTATAAATTAATAGCTTTTGCCTGCTGCTTCGCCTGTGTACATAAAATACAGCCTATGTTACTCAGAAATAAAGCAGCTTTCTATCAGTGAAAAAAAATTTAGCACTCGGACCAGTACTTCCAGAGACTACCTCCTACAAACAAAAAAAACATAAAAACTAAAAAACAAACTTTGCCTCTTTATTATATTAGTGTAGATTGTGTTCATCACCAAAATGATAATATTGTATTTGCAAAGAGTATTTGCCCGATGTAATTTATTGACATTACCTTTTATTGATTAGCACTAAACTCAGCACTTGCAGATTTCTTTTTTTAATTCTATCACTACCTACTTTTCTTGGAAATAATACTACCGTTACTCTATGAACAAAATAAAAAAAGAAATAATCTTCAAATCAAGTTATCACAGACAGGTTTTACAATAAAATAAAACAGTAAAAAAATAAATAAGTTACCTACCTTTTACAAAAATGATAAAACTATGACACACCAATCTCCGTTCACAACAGAATTATTACTGATCATTTACCACAGATAATAATTATTTACATATGCATTCAATGACTGTATTATGCTTAGTAACAGACAGCCTTGAAATGAAATGCTTGTAGCCATTGGCCCAGAACAAAATAACTGACAAAAGTACGGAGCTGCCAGCTAGAAAATGACCTTACCACTGAAACAGGTTGGTAGGAGCAAAGATCATTGCCCTGTGTGGCCCTGTGCAAGTGCAAGGATAAAAATTTGCCTAGGTGCGAGTTTTTTTTTGTATACATTAGTAAGCATAGACATTTCCTAAACCCATTTTTTTTTAAATTTTACAAAAATAGAATTATTCTCACCTCGATATCTGCTGTTGTGTCGCTTTTTGTAATGCTCATCGCTCTTTTTAACACTGCCTATACATTTGATTACGTTAATTGTATACTATTACTACGTTAAATTTCGGCACACTGAGCTCTATGCTGATAAATTTAGCTCCAATTTCATATTCCGCTGACGCTAGCGTAGTGTACGCGGCACGGAATCGGCGGAATGATGTGAAAGGGGCTAGATATGACTTTCTATTTTAACGCGAAACTTATTGAAGATAGTTCTTGTGAACTTGAAATTGCGATCTTGTTTTTTTAAGTTTGAAACTGAGCAAAGGCTACTTCTTTTTGATACCAATAATTCGAATTACTTTTAGAATATTAGATTTGAAGTTTCGTAGACTTATTTTCTAATTTTAATTGATAATTAATTAAAAAATTAGAAATTGGAACCCGGACGGAATTAACGAATTGTTGACATAGGTAGTTGTTTTTCTGTCATTGTCAAAAATGACATTTTGATCGTGACAGCAAATTACTGTTTACGCAGAATGAAAAGCAATCAAAAAGTTAAATCGTTTTATTAAAAAATAGAAATTACAATTACCTAGTTTTCCTAATGGATTTATTGATATTATTCTTCTATTCTTGAGCGCATAGCTATTGAAATTAACTTTACTACGTTTTGTGCATGACACAGCGTAATCTTTTTTTTTTATTAACAGCACTTATTAACTCCAGAATCTTAATTACTTATTCGCTGAGAAAGTACAATAAATTAATTCTAATCTGGTTTATGCGGCGAATTGTTGTGCTTATCCGTCATCTGCGCAGAATATTGTTCCGCACTGGACGGTTTTATGAGGTCATCTACCTATGTTACATTCAACTTTCTAATATCTAAAGCGCGGATGGCTTGTCTAGTTTTTTATCTATAATATAAAAATGATTCGCTAAATGTCTTGCTAAGCGTAAATCTCGAGAACAGCTGAACCGATTTCGTCCCTACTCTACTCTAGTAGGGTAGAGAGGGTAGAGCGGGAGCGAAACCGCGAGCAAAAGCTAGTGAAAAATAAAATTTAAAAACATAACATCACGTTTGTATTTCTGACGGGGTAGGCATAGTCAATAAGTTATCATATTGTGTCAGTTATAAATAGTACATTATGATATAAGTGTGTAATGTTAGTGATTATCGTCGAGGCGGTATTTAGACCCGAGCCGTAGCAAGGGTCTTAAGAGAGCCGAGAAAGGTAATTATTAATTACTCACGTGTATCATACGAAGTTTTTCAATACACTTGTGAAGAAAATAACTAAAATTAGTAAACTTTTGTGGCGGTAAAAATCTGTTTTCATATGCGCGCCCATATTTTTTTTCTATTTACCTTTCATTACACTTATTGAAATGAATAAACGGGGGCTGACCGGCGACTCGTGGGGGACGACCTGCGCCCAACCTGATACAGTAAATGTAATATAATTATGGCGGGGGAGAGGTTGAACAATAAGGTTTGAACTACATTATAGCACTAGTGCGTAATGGTAATCAAAATGTCACAGTTTGGTAACAAGGGCCATTATGTACCTAAGTGCAGTGCAATAAGAGTCACTTTCTGAGCAAGTGTATTGAAAAAATAGTATAATTAACATCAGTCATTGTAGAAGGTCCAGCCTGCTTTTTGGACGGTCGGTATGACTATGACGCGACAGAGCATGGTACTAAGATTTAGTGTACCTATAATATTAAACATTCCTTCTTCAGGAGGTAAGAATTCTGGAGCCATACTGGTCGAGCCATCAGGCAAAACATGCTACTGCAGCAACATCTATGGCGTCAAGAACTAATGCTGCAACTAATGTTGAATCGAAAATCATCTATCGGGCAGTTGACCACCAGACATCCACCCGTCTGGTCGGAGGACCCTCCCTTTCCAAAGGAGATTTGCGGGACTTTACACTCTGTTCCGCATACCTCCAAACTAGCATAATATTGTAGTCGGTGTACTTCAGGGTTCTGTTTTGGGCTTGTTAGTTAGTTACTATAAAAGTCCCATATTATATCCTCTCAGCTCCTGCAAAGATCCGAAATTGCATACAGGACAGCCTGCAGTAGTGCAAAAAGGACTCGCAAAAATTAAAGACTGGATGAAAAAGTTGAGGAGAAAGTCCTCAAAATTTGCGAATAGCTTACGGGCCACGACTGTGAAGCTCCTGGGAATGCGCATTGACCGAAGGCTGACTTGGATTAAAGCCAAGAGAGATGCACTCAACCGGCGTAGAGTGCATCTCTATTGGCTATACAAGGTTTCGGAGGCAGTAGGCACTGACTACTCGGTAGAAATAGTAAACTGTCGCTGAACCAGTGCCGTAAATAACTTTTTCCAATACACTTGCTCGAAAACAGGCTCTTATCGCACTACGAATAGGTTCGACATGCCATGTTTATCACCCTCGTGTTTTTTTTTTAATTTATCATAACAAGGGCTTTTTAGGGTTCCGTAGCCAAATGGCAAAAAACGGAACCTTATAGATTCGTCATGTCTGTTTGTCTGTCTGTCTGTCTGTCTGTCTGTCCGTCTGTCTGTCTGTCTGTCTGTCTGTCTGTCTGTCTGTCTGTCTGTCTGTCTGTCTGTCTGTCTGTCCGTCCGTATGTCACAGCCACTTTTTTCCGAAACTATAAGAGCTATGCTGTTGAAACTTTGTAAGTAGATGTATTCTGTGAACCGCATTAAGATTTTACACAAAAATAGAAAAAAGCAATAAATTTTGTAGGTCCCCATACTTAGAACTGAAGCTCAAAATTTTTTTTTTCATCAAACCCATACGTGTGGGGTATCTATGGATAGGTCTTCAAAAATGATACTGGGGTTTCTAAAATCATTTTTTCTAAACTGAATAGTTTGCGCGAGAGACACTTCCAAAGTCGTAAAATGTGTGGTTCCCCCCCCCCTCTAACTTCTAAAATAAGACAATGATAAAACTAAAAAAAAATATATGATGTACATTACCATACAAACTGCCAACGAAAATTGGTTTGAACGAGATCTAGTAAGTAGTTTTTTTTTAATACGTAATATAATATCTAAAAAAATATACTATTATTAAAACATCGATCAAAGTTACAATGAACTACAAGAACTTTTATATTATGTTACTTGCTGCTACGGAACCCTTCATGGGCGAGTCCGACTCGCACTTGGCCGGTTTTTCATTCCTTTTTCGTCACGGTCAATCGTGATTATTTTATTTTTTTTAAAGCAAAGAGGTAGATACTTTTAAGGTTTTAATATTTAATGAAAATTAAAATTGTGTTTTATGAACAGAATATCATGAATAAATAAGATTATTTAAACAATAATTTGTTATTATCAAGTTATCAACAAATGAATATTATCTTTACCTACTTGTTACCATCTTATGGTATAGGTACACGAACCAGGTCAACAGTGTCAGATGGGCGGGGGCAGTGTCGGAGCCATCCATTTACATGGACGCGCTGATCGTCGCGCTGAGCAGTGAGCATGTCGGCTGTCATGTAGATGACGTATGTGACAATAACTTAAGTTATGCGGACGACATGGTTCTGCTGAGCGCGTCGATCTGCGGCCTGAGGAGGTTGATGGCGATATGTGAGGGTTACGCTGTTTCTCGTGGACTTGTGTATAATATAAGGAAAAGCCAGTACATGGTCTTTGAGGCTGGTGGTGCTAGGTGCCCGGAAAATGTACCACAGGTATGTTTGAATAATGTCCCCTTAGATAGGGTAAATCAATTTCAATATCTTGGGCATATAGTTACGGCTGACCTCAGAGATCATGCTGACTTAGAACGGGAACGAAGGGCTGTATCTAAGAGAGCTAATATGCTGGCTCGCAAGTTTGCGCGGTGTTCGGAGGACGTGAAAATAACGCTTTTCCAAGCATATTGCACGTCTCTGTATACTTGCAGCTTGTGGGCTAGCTACACACAGAAAAGCTACAACACCCTTCGTGTCCAATTTAATAACGCCTTCAGGGCGGTGTTGGGTCTGCCTCGCTACTGCAGCGCTTCGGGTATGTTCGCATGGGCACGCACGGACTGTTTCCATGCGACCATGCGGAAGCGTTGTGCGTCACTTGTGCGCAGAGTGCGGGCCAGCTCCAATACCGTTCTGAAAATGATAGCGAGTAGGTTGGACTGTCCTTATTTGCGGCACTGCTGTGACAGACAAGTTACATACAGTGTCGCATATAAGAGACTAAAATAAATATCATTTATCATTTATTATTTCAAATGCATAAATTTTTTGACGATTTTTATTATTATTTTTAACTTTATTCTATTTTATTTTAATTATTGTGATTTTAATTTATTGAATTTTAATTGATTAACTTTAATTTATTGAATTTTATTTATTGACATTTCGGAATTTATTGTTATTTAGGATTCTAATTTTATTTTATTATTATTATTTGTATGCATATTTTTTCAACTCTGTTCTCTAATACGGGTTTTTACCTGAAATAAATGATTTATTTTTTATTTTTATTTATCAGTGTTCTAAATTAAAAAATATTTTAATTTCTTATTTTTAATATTAAGTAGGATATATACGGTTTGATACCTTTGCTCCTTCTTCCGCCTGCAAAGGTAAAGCGCGGGAAAAAAGTCTCTTACTTTTAAATATTTTTTATTTGTGTTAAGTACATATATTTTGTGAAAAAAATTTGAATTTCAGATTTGAAGAGAATTCTTTAGATGGTGCCGGCGCCGTCAGATATTGTGATTAAATTAATTACTCGCGATAGCTTGCTGCCTTCTAAATCAAAATTAGAATGTATGGGAACTTTGGAAAATTTTCTTCACTACAAAGTGAACAAAAATGGGTCGTAATTTTCAGAAAAAGTAAGCATTTCTTCGTAAGTGTATTGAAAAACGTCGTTTGATACACGTGGAGATTTGTCAGTGCAGCCGAGGCGAAATTCACCCAAGCCGTAGGTATAGATGCACAAGGCAATTTGATAATTCGGTTATTGCGAAAACCCGGATAATTAGAAAATGGTGAAATAAAATCTGTGAGCAACTTGGTCGTTGCGTTTGCCGGCCGCTGCCTCGGCACCGCTCACTTCGCTCGCCCGGCTCATGCGCGTTAGGTCACAGTTCTAACCTAAACTTAACCTATTTCACCCAGTTCAAAATGACGAACCTACCTGCGACTAGATAATTAGATAATGGTGAAAACATTTGTTAAAGTTAACTTTTTAAACGGTTTTATTTAGCTCACCCCGTTTGTTTTATTTATTATTCTTTGGTCAAATTTAGTAATTCAAATTTCACCCTCTTCCTGTCAACCGATTAATCTGAAATTTTGTATACACTTTGGATTTTGGTGACAATACAATTATGTTTATTCATTATCATTATAAATTCAAGATGGCCGCCGCTACAAAATGGCGGATAATTTATGTTTTATTAATCCCATCAATATGGGTATCAAATGAAAGGGCTCAACAAGCAGAATACAATATACTATAAAAAATTGAAATCCAAGATGGCGGCCGCTACAAAATGGCGGATAACGTAGGTTTTATCAATCCCATCAATATGGGTATCAAATGAAAGGGCTCAACAAGCAGAATACAATATACTATAAAAAATTGAAATACAAGATGGCGGCCGCTACAAAATGGCGGATAACGTAGGTTTTATCGATCCCATCAATATGGGTATCAAATGAAAGTGCTCAACCAGTATAATACAATGTACTATATAAAATTAAAATCCAAGATGGCGGCCTCTACAAAATGGCGGATAACTTAGGTTTTATCAATCCCATCAACATGGGTATCAAATGAAAGGTCTCAACACAAACAACGTGACGTGCCTTGTCGTTAATTTTAATTTGGACTACGTATAGAGGAGTTGGACTGCAATAAACTAACGGGCAAGAAACCTTGCAATAATGAAGCACTAAATGAATTAAACAGAATGCGAAATAAAAACTAAAAACTAGAAAATAAAAATAGGTAAAAAATCTTTTTAAGTTAAACGGTTTTATGTTAAACATACATTGCAATGTTTAAGATAAATGTACTAAAAACCAAAAAATAATAAAATAGATACAGTCGTGGGAATTATAAACATATGCATAGACTAGACTAAAATAAAACCGTGGGGCACGTCAATTGTCTTTAAGTTTGACGTGCCCCACGGTTTTATTTTAGTCTAGTCTATGCATATGTTTATAATTCCCACGACTGTATCTATTTTATTATTTTTTGGTTTTTAGTACATTTATCTTAAACATTGCAATGTATGTTTAACATAAAACCGTTTAACTTAAAAAGTTTTTTTAAGTACTTACCTATTTTTTTAGAAGTTCGTTATGTTAAACCTCAATTTTATTTATAGTTGCTCACTTATTAATTTAGTCGTTCACTTATTAATTTAGTCGCTCACTTACTAATTTAGTCGTGTAACTAGGATTTCAATAACCTACATTTAGTAAGCTCGTTTCGGGACTTTATTGTTAATTAATTTGTCGTTAGTTTAGTTAATGTGTCGCTTACTCAAATTCATACCGCTCAAGTTATTAAAACAGTATCTCATCATCAGTCGCTAAGTTTGTTTTTAGTCGCTCGTTTTATAATTCCCCGTTAATGAAATAAGGGTGAGACACCGTGAAGGAAGTAATGATCCCGCGCAAGAGCCACAAACATTCCCAACATCGGCTGAATCCACTAGCGAAACAGCTCATTGTTCAAAATGTACTAAATCGGCTGAAGAGATGCAGTAGCAGTAGAGCCTACATGTAGAGCATAGGTAATATACCTATCTGTATACATGCATAAGGTTCACGCAGAGTTCAGTTTCAAGCCCTAGACCTCAAAGCGTAAGTACGAGAAATTCCTACAAAACTGGTTTCCCAC
Organism: Mythimna ferrago; assembly: GCA_910589285.2. Lineage (NCBI taxonomy): Eukaryota > Metazoa > Arthropoda > Insecta > Lepidoptera > Noctuidae > Mythimna > Mythimna ferrago. The sequence continues at coordinate 22,796,108 of OU342691.1, read as the reverse complement.
ACACAATAAAGTCCTCAATTTTACTATATTATCCTATGAATCCAATGTATTTACATATATAAAGAGTGGTAAAAACCACAAATTTGAAAGAAGGACATATGTACCTTTTTAGTAGGTCATTATAAAGTCAATTCCAAAATTATTTAGGTGAACATACCTACATTATATTGAAAGCAAGGAACCGTGATCATTGGAAAGAATAGGGAGGCCTTTGCCTGGCAGTGGGACAATATAATAATAGGCTAACTATAATAATAACATATTATTTTTATTTATTACCTATATTATTATTATTATTTATAATACTTAAAATAACACTTATATTCGACATTTTGAAAAAGGGAGTTAGTGATAGCGTGACGAGTGACAGCCGTGACAGGACAGAATGGAAGAAAAAAACGTGTTGCGCCGACCCCAAATAAAACGGGACAAGGGCAGGGAGATGATGATGATTCGACATTTTGATGATACATAGTGACATTATTCACTTACTTGTATAAAATTTGCAGAATTTTCTCTATAACACTTTTCCAGCATGCCACAGTTAACTTAAAAAAAAAAAATTACGAACACAGATTAAATTCTTTGAGGCTCGAGCGTATTGTGATAAAGAATCTAATTAGCTTAAGAGCATGATACAACACTGATAAATGACCAAGCTCTGTCGACTACTTGTAAGTACCAAAATATTTTGAATCGTACCTATCACAATCAACTCGACCACCGCACCGGCCGGCTTGATTCCAAGATATGATGACGCGCGCGCCGGACAAAGGTCAATGAATGCTAAACCAATGCAACATGTTCTACCTAAAAATTATAATGTAATCAAGACAGCGGCTCACATAATATTTAGTAGTATTCGAAACACGCGGCTGTATGCACGCGCGCAAACGTCTGTGATTCTGTTTCTAAAAAGTTGTGTTCAATTTTGGAGGGAATTGGAACTGACAGTCTACATTTACGCGGGAACCCCATTGGACTCAAGCGTTTGTATTTTTTTTATTTGACTACAACATTATTTTTGTATTCTATTTCAATAAAACTGGTTATGGATATTTCTGTGATTCTTATTGAAATGTTTAGATAGGTACCTTTTGTCATAATCATATTACATAATTCGATTCGATAAATACCATAGGGTCACCTAGAGTCACATTTTTAAACACGATCCCAGACCGATCAACAATAATACCAGTTTGTGATGATACAAGTCACATTGAGACATATATAAATAAGAACAGATATCAGTAAATACATACAGTACTTACCTGTTTTATTCACTAGAACGTTATGTAAAATGTCTTCAAGGCCCTCGTTCATGGCCTAGGAAACTAGCCTTAGTCATCAGGTAAGTATTACGTACAATAGATAATTGCTTACTTACTATAAAAACAACATCAAGCTTAGATAACCCTACTTAGATGCGCAGTGCCATAAAAATATAAAAAATAGTGCGTTTCATTGTGTGCCAAATATAAATTTTTCCTTTCTTTCTTTCTATAATCAAATTTTATTTCGTTCAAAATAGTTTATGATTTTAGAATAATATGTAGGAGACCTACTATATCTTAAAACTATAAGATTTAGTAGTATAATATTAGTGTATATAACTTGGGAAGCCGGCAAAAACCACAGACAGCAATATTCGTTTTTTTTTACCGATATGGTTTAAAAACTAGTTTGACGTTTGGGAAAAGCCATGTTTTTACACACTTCTAGGTATGACGTGGTAGTAAATAAAGTTAATTTGGGGCAAAATCACCTTCATTTTTAGGGTTCCGACCGTACCTCAACAAGAAAAAACACTTTAAAAAAAAAAAAAAATAACCGACTTACTAAAAAAAACCACTAAAACCATCAAAATAACTTTAATTTCAAAAGTCCGTGTTTCTATAATAGTTTTGCCTCTTCGTTATTTAACACCGACTTCCGAAATTAAAGTTATTTTGATGGTTTTAGTGGTTTTTTTTTAGTAAGTCGGTTATTTTTTTTTTTTGTAAAAAGTTTTTTATTTCACACTTTTTAGTTGCAATACACTTACAGCCTGAGGACCTTTTTCTCATGACAATTCCAATTAACTCAAACCCTGCGATACATTGTTTTATTATGAAGTTCCCGTGTCTACCTTCCGGCTCCATCATCATCATCAGATCAGTTCGATAGTACCTTATAGCCAAAGTGCATCTCATGACAATTGTAATAAGCCCAAACACGGCTAGGATACATTAATTAATTACGGAGTTCCGATGCCTATCTTCCGGCTCCATCATCATCATCAGGCCACATCGATGATACCATTTTCAACATACCTATTCAGAACTATTAATTTATTTGTAACTATGTTCATTGGGAGATCTGTGTGAGTATGAACTTGCGTTGGCCATTTCTGGTCTTCTTTACCAGTTCCACTTCATCAAATGTCATGTTTTGACTATAAATGCTTAAGTCTTTGATGAAAATACCAAAAGAACTATATGGTTGCCTATAATATTTGAGAAGTTCCCTCGATTTCGCCAAGATTTCATCATCAGATCCCGACTTGGTGACTATGGGATCATTTGGGAAGTATACCCTTTCCAACAAAAAAAGAATTTTTCAAATCGGTTGGCAAGTGACGAAGTTATGCGCGAACATACATAAAAAAAAATACAAATATCCGAATTGAGAACCTCCTCCTTTTTTAGACGTCGGTTAAAAAAGGAACCCAACCTAAATGGGTTCACTCACTTGTTATCCGTCTGTTTGTTAAGACACTTTCATAATAACGCTTGTAGGTAGCAAGTTGAATTATTATACCTAAGTATATCAAATTTTCAAGTCAGCAATCCCTTTGAGTTATCAAAAAATGTAACTTAACAAAAGATACGGCTGTTTATGCCGCATTTTGTGTCATCGAAACGGAATCAAAACCTGTAGGGTACCTACTTCCTGATATTTTAATTTTATATGAAACTAGCTTTTACCCGCGGCTTCGCCCGCATGAAAAAATCAGCTATTGTCCGTCTCCAGGGTCCCAACTATCTCTGTGCCAAAATTCATCAAAATCGGTTTTGCCATTTAGGCGTGAAGACGTAACAAACAAACAAACAAACAAACTCACTTTCGCTTTTATAATATTAGTAAGGATTTGGCAAGAAGCAAAGTCTCGCAGGAGCACAAGTACCTTGCTTCTCAATCTACAGAAAAAAATGTGGAAAGTGTGTTTGTGCTTTATTATTTACTTGGCTTTTACTTAAAAAAATAAATAAAAACCCCAAGCGAACGCCGGCATTCGCGCACCTATTGTCTTTCTATTGTGTCTGTAATTTCCACGATTGAAAGGTTAAGATGGGAAATTATCGAATAACGTCTCTGGCTTTGGGTGAAGCGCAAGGGCGTGTGAGACCTTTTCTTGACTAAACCAACTTATATTCCTTCACCTGCCCTTTGCGTTCCAGGGTCAAGCCAACTCATTCTTCGAATATTTCAGCAGCATGATACGGAAGCCCCAGGACCCGACGGCCTGCCTGGGAAGGCCTGGGTCCTGGCCATGGAGGCTCTCGGGCCTCGACTGAGAGGGCTCTTCAGCGCATGCATGGAGAGGGGCCAGTTCCCACTTTGCTGGAAGACGGGGAAACTGGTCCTCATTGCGAAGCCAGGGCGCCCTGCGGACTCTCCGTCCGCGTACCAGCCCATTGTGCTGCTCGACGAGGTGGGCAAGCTCTTTGAGAGAGTCATTGCAAACCGCCTCGTCGCGCGCCTAACACGGGTGGGGCCGGACCTTTCGGAGGGACAGTTCGGCTTTCGCAGGATGCGCTCTACGGTGGACGCCATCATGCGCGTGCGAGCCCTCACGACGGGGGATGCGGTGTCCCGGGGCAGGTGTGTCGTGGCAGTGTCCTTGGACATTGCCAACGCGTTCAATTCCCTGCCCTGGAGTACGATTCGGAGGGCACTCCGGTACCACCGGGTGCCCGAATACCTCTGTCAAGTGGTCGAGGCTTACCTGTCGGACAGGTACATTGTCTACCCCGGTCACCAGGGAGACTGGAAACGTCGAGAGATGTCGTGCGATGTTCCGCAGGGGTCGGTACTAGGGCCACCCTTGTGGAACATCGGGTACGACACGTGCTGCGCGGCGACTTCCCTGACGGGGTCAGCGTGGTTTGTTACGCAGACGACACGCTGGTACTAGCGCAGGGAGAGTCGTACCAGGCGGCGGTCGCTCTAGCAACACGCGGGGTTGCGATGGTCGTTGACAGGATCCAGGAGTTGGGACTTGAGGTGGCGCTTCACAAATCCGAGGCTATGTATTTTCACGGTCGCCGCCCTCGGAACGCGCCGCCATTGAGTTCCCAGCTAACGGTAGGAGGAGTTGACATCGGTGTCGGGTCGACGATGAAGTACCTGGGACTCGTCCTCGACAGCCGGTGGAATTTCGTGGAGCATTTCCGACGTCTGGCTCCCAAACTCAACCGGGCTGGGGCTGCGCTCAAGCGGCTCCTGCCCAACCTTGGGGGTCCAAACGCCTCCTGCCGGAGGCTCTACGCGGGGATCGTTCGGTCCATGGCCCTCTATGGGGCGCCGGTGTGGGCGCCGTAGCTGAAAACGCAGCCGGCGGCCATGCTGAACGCCTGCCATAATCTGAATCCTTATTGCCATGACCCTCTGGTCATGGCAATAAGGATAGTGCGGGGATACCGCACGGTCTCCCGCGAAGCCTTCTGGCTGGCCTACCACCGTGGGATCTGGAGGCAACAGTCCTTGCACACATGCACGATATGCGCGTGGAGATGCAACGCCGGGGTGAAAGTCCGCTGCCGCGACAGGTCACGGCATAGCGGACAAAGCTCCGGCGGGATCTCATGGTGAAATGGCGTCAATGACTATCGCAACCCAGTGCTGGGCACGCCAAAATCATGGCGGTAAGTCCCCTCTTTGAGGCGTGGCTGGAAAGACCTCATGGCGTCCTGGAGTTTCCTGCACCGGATTCGTGCGGAAGTGACGCCCGGGTGTCGCCACTGTGCGGAATGCCCGGAGGACATGGTGGAGCACACAGTCGAGGTGTGCCCTGCTTGGACGGAGCATCGCCGTGGCCTCGTGGGGGCGATCGGCGGCGAAGACCTCTCGCGCCGGGCCTTGGTTGAGGCCATGGTCCGGAGCGAGGAGGAGTGGCAGGCGGTTGCCAACTTCTGCGAAGCAGTAATGCTCGCAAAGGAGGAGGCCGAACGCATCAGGCAACGGCGTTATCGCCGCCGCCGCCGCACCGCCGGGATTCTGATCCCGATTTCCGGCCACCGTAGGCGCGGGCTTGCGGACAGTGAGCAATGGGTAGCTCGCTGTCCGGCCGGGAGTAGGGTAGAACGGGAGAGAAGCCGCGGGAAAAAGCTAGTTGTTGTTATAATTATTAGAAAATGTATTCCTGGTGCAAATTGTCATATCAAATTGGTGTAGTTTAATCTCAAGTGTCTATGTACACAACTGGATACTATATGTATTATGGAATCATAGAAACAGGTCTACTAGATCTCGGTAAAATGGCTTTGAGAATTTTATTGTGGTACTAGCTAGCTGTACCCGCGACTTCGTTCGCGTGGACTACAGGATTTAGAGTTATTTTTTTCTAAAATAAAAGTAGCCTATGTTACTCCTTATTACATCAGCTACCTGCCAAAAAAAGTCCCGTCAAAATCGGTCCAGCCATTTCAGAGATTAGCCCGGACAAACAGACAGACAGACAGACAAAAATTGTAAAAAATGTTATTTTGGTGTATGTACCGTATATATATTCATATGCATGTAGTAAAAAGCAGTTATTTCAATATTACAAACAGACACTCCAATTTTATATAGATGTATAGATTTATTGACTCCTACCACAACGTAGCTTGCCGAGAAGCATACTCGTGCTCTTTCTATTAGTGAAAATCCCATCAAAATCTGTCGCGTGGTTTAGAAATTAGCGGACTTTGATTTTATTATGTAGAAATGAGATAACTAAATAAAATAGAATGGAATTACTTTTATTCGGTACAGACAGAGCACAACGGTTATATACACAAAGTAAACAAGAATAAAAGTACAAAGTACGCCGAGCGTGCCCGCACCGAAAGGGTGACCACCTCAGCATTTGCTGGGTGTTCGCGTTAGACACCCAGCGCTGGTTTTCAGTTGGCACACCGCAGTCAAAGAGTATATAATCAGTGACGCACGGACTAGGGTAAAGCTCTTTCACAAGATATTTTTTTCTGGAATAAAAAAAAAACGGCCTCTCTATTTAAAATTATATTGTTTTATGGAGAAAATAGGTTGTCTTGTGGAAGATTGTTTAGTTTCGTCTACTGAGCAAGCCCTCAAATTTTGCGGAGAACTGTCGCTCACACCACGTATACCTAGTAGCCTGAGTAAGCCTCAGGCCACAAGATCCATTTGACGACCTAAACTGAACTGTTAAAGGGAAGGTGCTGTATAGTATAGAGCTAATGACGTCGAACAGGTTTGCTATACAGCTTACATGGAAAAAATCGAGTCCTCAATAGGTTCAAACCCGAAGTTATTTTGGTCCTTTATAAAAAGCAAACGCACGAACAATAACTTCCCTTCCAGCATGTCATACTGTGATAGCAAAAGTGACTCTGGTGAAGGAATTTGTGAACTCTTTTCCGATTATTTTCAATCAACATTTCTCAACACCTCCATTAATGTGAACACGTTCGTTGACACTTCTGCTGTCACCCAAAGGTATGGTTCGACTGGCTGCGTTTCCAACTGTGACATAAGTACAATTGAAATTGATGTGTCAACTGTACATAAACTTTTGAAATCCCTTGACTTGACCAAATCTGCAGGGCCAGATACTTTACCTGCCGTGTTTATTGTTAATTGCGCTGATGAACTGGCTTTACCTGTTTCACTGTTGTTTAAACGGTCAATTGCTGAGGGGTTTGTTCCATCTTTATGGAAATCCGCATTTATATCTCCCATTCATAAAAAAGGCTTCAAAGACAAGGTTGAGAATTATAGGCCAATCTCTAAGCTCTGTCTTCTAGCCAAGGTACTTGAACGCATAGTTTATAACCAGTTGTACAGCAGTATGGCCTCTAGTTTAAACTCTCAGCAACACGGGTTTTTGAAAGGGAGATCCACAGTTTCTAACCTAGTACTCTTTACAGAATTTGTTACTGAGCATATGGATAGGGGATCCCAAGTTGACGCAATCTATACAGACTACAGTAAAGCATTCGATAGGATCGACCATGACATCCTATTGAGGAAGCTTTTCGACATGGGCATCAGAGGAGATCTTTACAGATGGTTCTCATCTTATGTGCAAAATAGGACCCAAGCCGTAGTCCTTAATGGCTTTGTATCTTCCTGGGTAACAATCCCCTCTGGTGTACCCCAAGGCTCCCTGCTGGGACCATTATTGTTTATAGTGTTTATTAATGATATCGGTGAATGTTTCAAGCATTCTGAGTACCTAATGTTTGCAGATGACATGAAAATATTCAAATCAGTTACGAATCTAACTGATACTAGTCTATTGCAGGAAGATTTATTCAGGTTAATGAAATATTGTAAAAGTAATAAACTAGATCTTAATATTTCAAAATGTTTAGTTATCACGTTCACACGTAAGACTCAGCCAGTCATGTTCAACTACTCGATCGAGAATCAGCAGTTATCGCGAACTAACTCTACCAGAGATCTCGGTATTCTTATCGACAATAAGCTCTCCTACGAATGTCATGTCGATCATATCGCCAAAAAAGCTGCCAAAGCCCTGGGATTCCTTATCCGTAATTCCAGTTCGTTTAAAAATATGAAAACCCTAAAAATTCTTTACTGTACTTACGTCCGCAGTCACCTTGAATACGGTAGTCAAATTTGGAACCCAAATTATGCTATTCAATCCGACCGGTTGGAACGAATACAACGGAGATTCACGAGGTACTTGGGGTACAAGTTCAAAATCCCTTATATGAGTTACAATGAAAATTGCACTCGACTTCACTTGCTGCCCCTTGTAACTCGCAGAAATATATCTGATATTCGCTTTCTAATCAAAATAGCACGCTCTATGATAGATTGCCCTGAATTATTGTCAAAGCTATCCCTGAATGTCCCCCCTCGGCACTGTCGGATTAGAAATCTTCTTCACGCTCCTCATTCACGCACAGTCTACCGTAGTAACTCTTATTTGATTCGCGCAGCAAAAGCATTTAACAATTTAGTCAAAGAACACACCTCAGTTGATCTCTTTACAAGCAGCTTAGCATCCATAAATGTTGTTATGTCTAAAAGCAATGTTTTGTAATTGCATTACATTATTGTCTTCTATATTATCCTGCTACCAAACTTTGTATATCTCAATTACTTCCTAACTGTAACTTTCCACTATACTTCCATACTATATGTGGAGGCTTGTAAATGGCTCATCGTGATCTATTTTAACGTTTATCTTGCATTGTCAGCTGTAAGCCACCCAAATAAAATAAAATAAAATAGTATAATATATATATGTATAGCTCCATCCCTCTATCTCGCTCGCACAATTGAGATTTTATTTATAACACGACATGGTAAGGCCCCTGACCTTGATTGATACCCTTGTGGAGATTAAAAAAAAACTTTGTTGATTTCAATTCAATAACTTCAAAGGTTATTAAATAAAGTTATTTATAACTTATCTACGTAAAAAATAAGGTTATTTATAACCTACTTAATAAAGAAGAAAGAAACTATAATTATATTAGATAGACACACACGTGTTGATTTGTACGTAGAACGACGTCGTGTGGCGTGGATCTAATGTAGCTCTACAAGTCAAGTAGCCATATAAAATTTATGGAGACAAAAGCGCCCAGATTGGCATACGTGGCACACGTGTGGGATTATAGCTGAGATTCTTGTTAATAAACATTGAATTTAATAACAACCGCGTTTAGTAACCTGAGGACTGAGGACACAGTGGAGCATACGGTGGAAGTCTGTCACGCTTGGTCGGAGCACCGCCGCGTCCGAGTGGGGGTCTCAAGTATAGCCCTGGTACAGCCCATGGTCCGAACCGAAGGGGACTGGCTTCTCCGAAGCAGTACCTAAGCGAGCGAAGGAGATGGCCGTAACCGTGAGAGAACGGATATCTCATGCCCTAGCCGCTGCCACAGGACATATTCTGGGACACGTCATGTTCTGTGGCATGGCCAAGGCAGGTGCGGGCTTATGGACGACGAGCAATGGGTAGATCGCCGACCGGCCGTCCGGTAAGAACCAAGCCCGAGTGTCCCACGGCGCGTAGTGTCTCACTTGCGTCTCAAAGAGATGTCAGCGAAACTGTAGAAGACCCAGGAGGGCCGATGCCTGCTAGGACTGTGGGAACATTTGGAATGAAGGAACAAAGGTGGATTTTAGCCAGCAAAAGTCTGACACGCCCTCTCTCTGCATCCTAAAGCGGGAGAAATTATTTAATGAATAACCACAGCTCATGAAAACGCGTTCACTAACTTTAAAATCTAGTAATTTTTCTTGTAACTCGCAATAAACAACACGCAGTTTTTCTGAATCACTCTGTAATTGTATTATGCAATGTGGGAACTTTCGAAATGAGCTCAATTATTACCTAAGTCGGTCGTCAAACCGCCTACCTTGCGTCTTGAGTCTTGCGTAAATACATTTGTACGTACTGTCATGCATGGAGGCGCATTTGACTATAACCACTTAAGTTATTACGCGACTTTCTTTACCAAATATTATGACTTTTCCACTTTTTTTTTTGGGCGTCTGGCAAATTACTTCTTCCACTCTGTGTGGAGCGAGAGGGCGTGTCAGGCTATTTTATTTATTTATTACAGCGTTGAGGACTTATCTACACTAATATTATGAAAAGGTAAAGTTTGTTTTTTTGTTTGTAGGAGGTAATCTCTGAAAGTAGGTACTGGTCCGATTGCTATATTTTTTTCACCGATGAAAAGCTCCTGAATATACACCCCTACTTTTTAATTAGTTCACAAAAAAATGGGGCTCTATCTGTACCCGTCACTGATCATATTTTTGTAGTCAAAAGTAGAAAAAACCGAAATCCTAAAATTGACCACGAAAAGGTAAATTCATCACAGAATCAATCAAACATAACAATTGCTAGTGGAAAATACTGCGGGCAGTGTTTTTCCTTAATAATTGTCACTTATTCATTCATTAATCAATAGCCTGCACAATATTTCCATAAATTGAGTGACATTTTGGGACATAAACCAACGCTAATAACTTTGCTGTTTATGAATATTATTTATTGAGATTTTACTTATAAAATAACAAGGGCTTTTCTAATAAGCCCTTTAAGTATGTGTACTAATTAAAAAATAGTGGTGTATTTTATGTAAGTATGCGGGCGAAGCCACGGGCAAAAGCTAGTAGCTTATAAAAAAAAAAACAATTATAGACGACAGCAAGCCAATTTTACAAGTCCTCACGTATAGTGTCAGACAGAATTAAATTGAGAAGTGACTACACAGCCAACAAAGTTAATTGCAAAGGTTAAACGAGTTAGTTTACAACTTTACAGTAAAAAGAGACAATCTAACCTCCCACCGGCAGATTAATGACCAAGTTATCCCGGTTAATTTCGTGTTTCATCTGGCGCCCGAATTCTTAATTTTTTTATTCTATTGGTGGAACACATTTTTATAATATATTTTAAACACACTCTCTGTTGGTTGTTACAACCGACAACCAATATATTTTTTTATTTTTTATATTATATTTGGCATAAAAACATTACAAAAAAATAGGGAAACAATTTGAAAGTTACTTGGAAAATCTGAAGCTTATATGCGTCTTTTCGCTCGTACATAGGGGCCCCGCAGGATCCCCGGGGCCCTGGAACAATGGCAAAGAAGGAACAGGAGTGGGTTTTTAGTCAGTAAAAGTCTGACACTATTTCCCGCTCCGCCCAAAAGCGGTGGATGTCATTGGATGATGTTCCAATCTAAAAAATTCGTTTTCTGGCTGACGTCACACCAGCTGTATAGGGACCCCAAGTCATTTTTACTGACCAAAACCCATATTTCGTCATGGCAGTCGCACTTTGCGTTAGATGAGTTTAGGGGCATGATTGACCCAAAGTATATTGTGTCCTTAGAGTGAATTCAACATCATAATGACCCGAAAAGTGCCATAAAACAGTGACTTTCTGAAGCCTACTCCTCGGTAACTGCCAGGTTAATAGGTTTGAAAAAAATATATGTTTATTATAGAGTCATGAACAACATTATCAACATTTGATTTTTTCGTATTCGATACTTTTGTCTAAAAAAAATATTTAGCAATTTCGCAACTTTTCCCTACTCCTTCGAAACGACTTGGATCTTTAGAAACATTTTTACACATAAAAAAACCGGCCAAGAGCGTGTCGGGCCACGCTCAGTGTAGGGTCCCGTAGTTTCCCGTCCGTCACAATAAGTGTACCCACTTATGAGTTTAAAAAAATACTTGCATATACGATTATACTACAAACTTAGTCCAGAAATTATTTTGTAGAACCTTTTTGTCTTTTTTGTACAAAAAAGACTGATCAAAACTGTTCTTTCCATCAAGTTCAAAATGATTTTCTTAGAAAGTCCTTATAAAGTTCTACTTTTCAGATTTTTTTCATATTTTCTAAACTTATGGTTCAGAAGTTAGAGGGGGGGGGACACATTGTTTTTTACTTTTGGAGCGATTATTTCCGAAATTATTGACATTATCAAAAAATGATTTTAGTAAACCCCTATTCATTTTTAAATACCTATCCAACAATATATCACACGTTAGGGTTGAAATTAAAAAAAAAATCACTTCCCACTTTACATATAGGGGGGCTACCCTAATAAAACATTTTTTTCCAATTTTTATTTTACCACTTTGTCGGCGTGATTGATATACATATTGGTACCAAATTTCAGCTTTCTAGTGCTAACGGTCACAGAGATTAAGCGAGGACAGACAGACGGACAGACAGACATGGCGAAACTATAAGGGTTCCTAGTTGACTACGGAACCCTAAAAATGGGTGGTTAAAAATTCTTCAAAGTGAACATTGCATATGTAAATCAATCAATATTTCGCAAAGAAAATGGATGTAAAGGTCAACCGCGCGCTTTCCGGGCGCTGTTGGCCGCAAATAGATGCACAGATTCGCGTACTGCCGCCTAGGCGGGTGCGAGAGGTGCGTCCATATAATTTCAGCCAGATGGTTCAAGGGACTGTAAGCCTTAACGGGAGGAAAAAACTAAACCCTGTAAAATTTAATATAAAAAGTTGTTCCAAACTAGGTATTACTTAATTTGCTGGCCAACTAGCGGCAAACTACGTACCTCCTAATAGTCAATGCCTCTGCCTATTGTGATACCCACGGTTTTAATAGCTAAACTGCCAAAAGATAACACTATTTACTGACATTACCAGAACCAGCTTAATTCATTTTCGGTTTTTTTTTCATGAATATATCCATTTAAACCTGCCTTGAACTATCACAAATATTTCAAGACCAAAATAAACCAAATCGGTGAACAACTCAGCAGGCCATACCAATATTTGTTGCGGGTAAGATTCGATCTCGCAAAACGCTTGACGAATGCGTCAACAATGCGTGCTGTAATGGCAGCAGCCAATCACTCAACCACAGCGCCAACCGTCAACCGCATCTTCAATAGTATTTACCGTACCGTATCTTAGCAATTTTGGATATATTTTCAGATTAGGAGGCACGGCAGTGCTCCCACCAAGGCAATTAAAAAGTGGCACACGATTCAAGCCATTTTCGATTCCCTATAACTTCGTTGTGCTTCGTTGTTTATAAACATGAATTTGCAATTTTATTCAATTTGAACCAGTAGTTTTGTCATTCACTGACTGACCGATCACCTAGATTGGCTTGGCAATCGGACTAAACAATCTAATACGTATTACTTGTGATATACATGCGATTGCCAAGTCAATCTAGGTCATTAAGGTCCCTTAAGAACTGAATAAATTAATGACTTGGTATTAGATGGATCTCACAACTTTTTACAGTAGAACTGAGTTGCAAGCCTTGGTTTATTTACAGAATTATGTTTTTGATGGCTACGATGGCTTGTGAGCTTTTATTATAAGGCCTTGTGATTTTTGACGAGGTTTTTGTGATGACGTTCCAATGGTTCGTAATAGTGTGAGAGGCGGGTGCATAAAACTCTGGGGAGTGATGGATTATGCGGGCTCGAAATCGAGCAATACCAGTGTGTATTTTTCAATTCATATTTCTGCTGAACACTGCCTGGGGCCGTATTATGACCTCTTAAAACCATCATGTTTTCGGTGTGAAAAAGAGACGGAGCTATACAGGACGAATAGCACTATCCTTTTCTCACACAGAAAACATGATGGTTTTAAGATGTCATAATACGGCCGCTGATACCCCGAAACATAGCATAGCACACAGGCCTCCTCTCTAGAAGAGGGATTGGGCCGTAATCCACGCGGTGCGGGTTGATGAATGTCACATGATACCCCGTGCCTTTAAATATTTGACAGTTACTGACTATCAGTCAGTCAGTCTATCCAAGGAGTATCGTGTTGCTTACTAAATGAGTTATGGAGGTCTGATGGGCAATTGGGCATTGGGCAGTAGCTCCATTTGGAGGTAAGCGGAACAGAGAGTAAAGTCCCGCAAACCTCCGTTGAAAAGGGAGGATCCTCCGACCAGACAGGTGTTATAGTCTGGTGGGCGACTGCCCGATAGATGATTTCGGGCTGTCGTATATGTTCAAATCGCGCGGAGAACTTTGATTGCGCGATGCAGGATTTCGTATATTCTTCGTAGTTCTTATGTGGCGCCATAGATGTCGCTACAAAACACGGGTATTCAGCCTCATCCGGTGAGACTGGAAGCCGATTTTTAAGATCAACAAATAATATCTATCGTAATTGTACCAAACATCCTATTTTTGATCATCTCCAAGGTGGAACTGGCTCCTGAGATACAAGTATTATATTTTACTTAGTTTAGGAGTCAAATATTCATTTTATTTCCAACTAGCTTTTGCTCGCAGCTTCGCCTGCGTACATAAATTAAAATATAGCCAATGTCACTCAGGAATAAAGCAGCTTTCTATCGGTGGAAAAATTTTGGCAATTGGACCAGTACTACCAGTGATTACCTCCTACAAACAAAAAAACAAACTTTACCTCTTTATTAAATTAGTGTAGATTATTTATTATCTTTGTCGTGTGTGATAGTCCATTAAATTGTATGGCGAGCGATATTGTATCTTAAGATAAAATATTGTAGTATCTTAGCCGTGTGCAGCGCCCCTTAGGGCCAGGCCACACGGTGCGGTGTGGCTCCGGCGCGGCGCCTGAGCGACGAATCGGCGGGCCGTACGAGCGAGGTGGCGTCACTCGTGTGCCCGCCGATTCGTCGCTCAGGCGCCGCGTCGGAGCCGCACCGCACCTTGTGGCCTGGCCCTTAGTGAACTCCACTGCGGGTGACGTAACCTACGACAAACTTATTATTTGCGGTTGGTACAGTAATCGGGTCTAGGGATCGAACCGCAAAATTAAGTTGGTTTTTTATTGTATATACTTTTCCGGGATAAAAAGTACCCAGTGTGTGGTGCCTAGGATATTAAAGAATAATTACCTATACCAAGTTTCATCGTAATCGAACCGGTAGTTTTTGCGTGATGCCTGAACAAACAGACACACAGACAGACAAACAAAAAATTTTTAAATCACGTTTTTGGGTTTGGTGTCGGTCTATTAACACCCCCTGCCATTTATTTTATTGATATTTTCAATGTACAGAATTTTCACTTCTACAGATTTATTATAAGTTTAAAATAGATGATCAGAGTTTGTACAACGATTATCTGTTCACGTCATTATATATTGTTACTGTGTGTGTTGAATGTACAAAATAAAGATTATTATTATTATTATAACAATTACCCTACACAACAAATTGCACATACAGATACACATTACACACACAGAAACAAATTACACATACAGAAACAAATCATAGTATATGGTTATGGAATATTGTCTTAGAACGAGAAAATATGAATTTTATGTTTATTGTATTAGTAGGCTACTACTTCGCAAGGACAGGTCAAAGTTATGTGTAAATTAGTATCCATGTATTGCTTACCTAACAGTTGAGTTATATCTAGTAGATAGTAATATCCTCGTAAACATCCGTCGTCCGTCTTTAAGTCAAGAGTGAATAGCTTACTTTTAGGCATAAGAAGAAAGAAAGAAAAGAAAGAAAGAAAAGAAAGAAAGAAAAGAAAGGAAGAAAAGAAAGAAAGAAAAGAAAGAAAAACATTTCGTTTGGCGTAAAAGGCACAATCTTGGATAACTTACAGATTCAATTGTCTTTTCTTTTTTTCTTTCTTTATCTTTCTTTTTAGGGTTCCGTAGCCAACTAGGAACCCTTATAGTTTCGCCATGTCTGTCTGTCCGTCTGTCTGTCTGTCTGTCTGTCTGTCTGTCCGTAATCGCTTAATCTCTGTGACCGTTAGCACTAGAAAGCAGAAATTTGGTACCAATATGTATATCAATCACGCCGACAAAGTGGTAAAATAAAAATTGGAAAAAAATGTTTTATTAGGGTAGACCCCCTTTATGTAAATTGGGAAGTGATTTTTTTTTAAATTTTAACCCTAACATGTGATATATTGTTAGATAGGTATTTAAAAATGAATAGGGGTTTACTACAATCATTTTTTGATAATGTCAATAACTTCGGAAATAATCGCTCCAAAAGTAAAAAACAATGTGTGTCCCCCCCTCTAACTTTTGAACCATAAGTTTAGAAAATATGAAAAAAATCTGATAACTAGAACTCTATAAGAACTTTCTAGGAAAATCATTTTGAACTTGATGGAAAGAACAGTTTTTGTACAAAAAAGACAAAAAGGTTGTACAAAATAATTTCTGAACTAAGTTTGTAGTATAATCGTATATGCAAGCATTTTTATAAACTCATAAGTGGGTACACTTATTGTGAACGACGGGAAACTACGGAACCCTACACTGAGCGTGGCCCGACACGCTATTGGCCGGTTTTTTTTTTCTTTCTTTTGTTTCTTTTCATGCTTTCCAAAAAAAATCAAAGATTTTAACTCTTAAATTTAATCCAACAGGAAGAAGACACGCCAATACAAATAAAGATGGGGAAATTTTGTAAAACAGTATTTATATACATTCGCCTGATGTTCGACTACGCGGTCGACGGTATCTTCGCTCTGTTCTGGAACTGCCACAAAAAAGAAGTACCGCCTCTGGACTTGAAGAAGCATGCCGTGCTCACTGAGAGTGCCACCGCGCTTGCCAAGAAGATAAGACAGAAGGAGTTGAAGTCAGAAGATCTGGTCAAAGCTGTTATTGAGAGGATTAAGGAGGTAAGAACTTCAGTTGATTTTAGATATTTTTTTCTGATCATGTTCGCGGCTCAAACTGGCTAGAGATTGCTCTAGACAGAGAGGTTTAAAAGGAAAAAGGGGAGGCTCTTACCCAGCAATGGGACACAAAATAGGCTATTAATAGTAGTTGTGTAGTGTAGTATGTGACTAGGGGATAAAGCAGTACCTATCTTTAAGTCGCGGGCGGCATGTTGAATTCCGAACGAAACGAAGGTTGCTGATTTTAATCCCGAACGACAGTGATGGATTTATAAAATTAACTCCTGAACATAGCGAGGGAGTTAATAAAGAAACCTCAGTGAAGTGAGCAATTCAAACCGCCCAAGACAAAGACAGCTTTATCCCCGTGTTGCATACTCTACTTTTTACACCATAAATATAAGTATTACACATACAAGGTGCAGTTTTAAAACTGCACAATATTTCAGGAGGTTGTAATAAAACTCATAAATAATCATATAAAAAAACGATACCTGGTCAATAATCAGTAATAATTGTTATTTAATTTTTTAATTACACTAAACTAAATCGATTGATCGATGGCCGCGGGGGCGTGGCTAGGGTGTGGCGTGCGGGATGATGATTGGATGATACATTATTTATGAAACTATCGTTGCGAGTTAGTGTGTGTGAAAACGCCCTTTATTGTTTCGTGTTTGTGTGTGTGAAAAAAAGCGCGGTTATAAAAAAAAAAAAAATTACCTACTTATTTTATTATTGATTCGGGTCGAGAATCACTAACATAATTACCTCCTGAAATATTTTGCAGCTTCAAAACGACACCTTGTATTTACAAGTTCATCAAACAAACAAAATTCACTACTCCAAGATTCTATAGTTTCAGTAAGCACGTTTTATTCTATTTTCTTTTTTTTTTTTTTGTAAGTGATGCACGTACATTTTAATTCACAACGTTGACGATTTTTTATGTTCCAAATTCAAATGTCATTATTCCCTAGGGATCGGCCATACTGCATTATCTGCCTAGGGAAGTAGGGATAGAATGACTTGCTTTAAATGAGGTTTGTATGACGTTTAAAACGACATTATCGAGCAGGTGGTGTAAAATAGTAGTTTATGTGACTAGGGGATAAAGCAGTGTCTTTAACCCTCGGTCCGTCGCGTGGGGTCTTTGAAAGCCTAGGTGTTAGAATTATGTAAAATTAACACATTCAAAACTATCCACGATTTATGGTACTTTAGGTACCCTTCGAAATTGGATTATAGTTCACGTGCATCACCGCTAATTTAAGTTCGCAAGCCTGCGCTGTTAGATATAGACGTGTTTTGTGCGCGCGGGTCTTGAAAGACCCCACGCGACGAACGACGTAAGTAAAAATGTATTGAAAATGTTTGGTTGATTTCTTGTGTAACATGGGTTTTTATTATTTTTTTTACTGTTTATGATTAAAATGAAGTTGTAATTAACTTCTAAAATGTGTGAATGACAACAACAACGTATATTGAATTGGTAAGAAAATGAAACTGATGATGTTATGATAATGAGTATGAAAATAAAATCGCTTCATACCTGGACGAAAGAAGTAAGCATAACACGGATGCGGAACAAGTATGTGATGATTTGGTTCCTAGAGAACAACCTCAGGAATCTTTGGAGGAACCGGATCAGGTTTTAGAGTCGTTGAATGAAAGCACATGAAGTTGGGAAGTTAATAAAGGGATGATGATGAAGAGCCCTTGATAAACATATCATCACAGAACTTTTATACATCAAAAAGAGACAGAAATGGTCCATGGATGGTAAACGTTTTAGAGGATCATGTCGATTTCACCAATACATGCCCATGCCCAGTACATCGGCAAAATACGGGATCAAGTGGTTTTCTCTGGTGGATGCCGTTACATTGTACCCAAAAAAGTTGGAAATATGCGTCGGAAAGCAACTAGAAGCTCTATGTTTTCAAGATACGTGCCCAAACAACAACAAATGCTCTTTTCAAGAGAATGAATAAAAATACACATACCAAAGCGGTATGTACAGTCTGTGTCTAAACCAAAAATTTGTCGGATTTCATTTTATAAAAGTTGTATATTTTTTTTGTTGGAGGAATCCAAATTTTATATTAAATTGTTAATTGGTCTAGTGTGATCTCATATAGATATAATATAATTTAAAGTTTATTGATTTAGTAGTATTAAAACAAAAATAACTGCGAAATGATCTCAAAGAGTGAATTTTAAGTTCATAATTTTATTTTGTAAGTTCAGATAGTAAATATATGAATACTTTCGATTAATTTGTTGTAGTTTTATTGACATTAAATAAAAGAATAAGAAACTGCCAAAATAGTGCGAAAAATACAAGTTATAAAGGATATCATAGGTGTTATACTGTTGGGGTCTTGAGGGACCCCAGGCGACGAACCGCGTTATTAAAAATGCGCGACGGACCGAGGGTTAAGTCGCGGGCGGCATGTTGAATTCTGAACGAAACGAAGGTTGCTGATTTTAATCCCGAACGATAGTGAGGGATTTATAAAATTAACTCCCGAGCATTGCGAGGGAGTTAATAAAGAAACCTGAGTGAAGTGAGGAATTTAAGCCGCCCAAGACAAAGACAGCTTTATCCCCGTGTTGCATACTCTACTTTTTACACCATCTGTGAGATAATCAAAAGACAATTTGGTCGACCAAATCATATATTTGAGAAATATAAATATTATATTTACAAGTTCATCAAACAAACAAAATTCACTACTCCAAGATTCTATAGTTTCAATTTTCTATAATGCTTCCGTGTCGTCAGTACGCACGTTTTATTCTATTTTCTTTTTTTTGTTAGTGGCCAGTTTGAATCATAGTGATTACATACTCTTTGGTTTGAATTTCGAGTCAACTTGTTCGATGCGCCTTCATTTTAATTCACAATGTTGACGATTCTTGATGCTCCAAATTCAAATCTCATTATTCCCGGATCGGCCATACTGCATTATCTCCCTAGGCATATAATGACTTGCTTTAAGTGAGGTTTGTATGACGTGTAAAACGACATTATCGAGCAGGTGGTGTAAAAAAATATTTAGCCAGTGTAGTGTCCAGTTTTGACAGTAATTCGTTTTTTAATTATAATATACAAAATCCTTTATCGCGGTAGAACTACATTAGACCGACGCACACATGGACAACGTCTGATTTGTACGTAGAACAACATCACGTAGCGTGGATCTAGTGTAGCTCTACAAGTCTAGTTTCCATATAAAATGTATGGAGACCGTTGCGCCCATGGGGCTTACAATGACCTCTTATAGCAGGGCTGAAGCTGAACTGCCCGGCATTTTTGTACTATGACTTCGTTATAGCAGGCCTGTAACTGGCCTGCTAAGTGGCGTTTACGAATTCCTCTCAAGATTCGTTCACCTTTTTTTTTTTGTATCTCTTTGTACTATGGCGTGCTCTTTGATGTGTATTTGACAGCAGATGACCGTCTTTTGAGCGTCAGTAAGGTCAAATTAAGCGATCTTGATAAATTAAGGTGAGATGGTCAATCGCGAGCCTATCAATAATAATAAAAAAAAAAAATCTTCAAGCGTAACTGTTCATCTCTGAACAAAAGTCGTTTAACTTTAGAACTGTCATGGTCCGGTTTTTAGCGATTAAGAAGCAGGCCTGCTTTTGAAAGGAATTTGACTCACTGGGAACTGAACGTTTCCATAAGAGGTCATGGTAAGCCCCCTGATCGGCGTATGTAGCATACGTGTGCGCAGTGTATGTCTATCTTTAGAGTTCTCCGTGCGACATTTAATATGTAAGTAGTGTGTGTGTGTAATGGTGTTATGGTGTGTGTATGTGTGTGTGTGTATTGTTTAATACAATGGGCCGAAAAACACTCAATAATCGGCACGCACACGCAACGCAATGCTTCAGTTAATCGCTTAACCACCTTTTTTTAGGTGGAAAATCATCTAATGACATCTCCCGCCCTTATGTGGAGCGGGAGGGCGTGTCAGACTTACTGACTTAAACCCACTTGTTTGTTCCTTTTTTGCCTTACATTCCAAGGCCCCGGGATTCATTTTCACTTAACTCATGGCCCCAATAGACTTCGGATCTGCTAGGCTCCTACGATTTGCTTTTTTTTTTCGCGGTGGGAAAATCATCTAATGACATCCCCCGCTCTAGGGCGGAGCGGGAGATAGTTAGACCTTTACTGACTAAAAACCCATTCCTGTTCCTTCTTGCCTTTCGTACCGGGACCGAGCTTCCCTTTCGGATGACCCTGGTCCCAGTAGGCTTCGACCCGGCTGGGCCCTTGCTGCTGCTGACAGCTCCTTAAGGCGCGCGGGAACAATGCGCGCCGTCGACGATTTGGGCTTGGTCCGGACAGTTACCGGACGGTCGGACAGCGAGCTATAACCCATTGCTCACCGTCGGCAAACCCGCGTCTTCGGTGGCCGGAAATCGGGATCGGAATCACGGCGGTGGCGAGAGCGCCGTTGCCTTATGCGGTCGGCCTCCTCCTTTGCTAGCATTACTGCTTCGCAGAAGGAGGCGACCGCCTGCCACTCCTCCTCGCTCCGGACCATGGCCTGAACCAAGGCCCGGAAGTATGCAGTGGTTGCTTAGCTTTCGTCAGCAGTTTTATAAGTATGACATATGATTGTGAATATTTCCAGGTAAACCCAGTAATAAATGCCATTGCCGCCGACCGATACGACTCTGCGCTGGCTGAGGCGAAAGAAGTGGACGCTCTCATCGCCAACGGTCTTTCGGAAGAAGAGTTTAACAAGAAACCATTGTTGGGTACGTAGCCTCTGACATAATATCCTAGGGATCATAGCGGGGTTTAAAGTGGCCCTGTCGCTGTGACACAACGGACTTAAATCAGCTCATCGTCGTTTCCCACAGGTGTCCCATTCACAACGAAGGAGAGCCAGGCCGTGAAAGGCATGCCCTTCACGATGGGGCTGAAGGTCCGGCGCAACGAGGTGGCGGAGGAAGACAGCGAGGCAGTCAAGAGGCTGAAGGATGCTGGGGCCATTGTTGTGGCTTCCACTAACCTGCCTGAGCTGCTGGTTTGGTAAGTCTTGGAACAAAGTATTAGGTCCTTAGATTATTGAAATTGCATGGACTTTAAGAGACTGTCATCTCTTTACGACGCGCGTGTAACCCTACGCGCCGTCGATGACTCGGGCTCGGTCCAGACAGTTACCGGACGGCCGGACGGTGAGCTACCCATTACTTGTCATCCGCAAGCCCTCGCCTACGAACCTAGGAATCGGGGCGGCCTCCTCCCTTACCCTTATCATAGACTAGACAGTTCCCAATCCAAAATTGAAATCTCAAAATGTTACTTTATTGCCTCATCCTCAAAAACTATATAAAGGCGCGTACAGACGTTGCGAGGCGTGCGATGCGAATGGTTCGTCTCACATGCCTCGGGCAATGTGAACGTGTGTGCTCACAGTGAGCATTTGCGTCATACGATCATTGCGAACGCCGCCTCAGTTGTACGAGCCGTGCGCTCCGTGTGTACGGACCGGTGTTGTTTGCGTTTTCTACTGACGAACACTGTGCGTGGTGGTTTGTGTGCTCAGCTTGAGAGTGCGTCGTTCGGGACGCACGCATAAATGTACTGTCGTATGCCTCAGGTTGAGGCATGCGTGATAAACCATTCGCGACGCACGCCTCGCGATGTCTGTACGTGGCTTTATACAATTCGATCTGTCAACAAAGTCTCATGAACTCTTAACTTTCTGTTGAGAAAAAAACCTAAATATAAACTATAATCTTTCATGTTCTTAGGCAAGAAACCCGCAACCCGGTGTACGGCATGACCAACAACCCTCACCACACCGGCAGAACTCCTGGTGGCTCCAGTGGAGCTGAGGCCGCCTTGACAGCGTCCTGTGCTACTGTCGTCAGCTTGTGTAAGTTATAACCACACTTCATTATCCTGGTGTATTTATTAGGGTTCCCCACCTCGGTCGGCGAACCTTTGTAGGATCACTGAACCAATTTCAGCAAAAACCTTAAAATTGTATAATAATAAATATACAATAATTTAATAATGTCCAAAAAGTATAATTATTTTACCTTGTCCATTTAATCAAGATTTTGAATATTTTTTTCCAACGTTTGAAGTTTAAAAAAGGATTATGGAAATACATTTTTTTTTTAAACTTCAAAGGAACAAGTTTTGTGAAACAAAACAAACAAATAACAACAAACGACAAGCAAATAACAAGCAAAACAACAAGTTTTAACAACAACAAAAAAAACAAGAAAACTAAAACACAAACAACAAGCAAACACAAACACACAAAACAAAAACTTGTTAACACAAAATAACACACACAAAACTCGAAACACAAAACTTGTTAACAAAGTGTTACCGGACGGAGTGTCACAAAACTTGTTAACAAAGTGTTAACAAGTTTTGTGTTTTCACGAAATCACTTATCGAATGCCAACCGAGTGTGTCTCTTTTTTCACATCGCCTCTTCATCAAACAACGCGTTGGATTGCGTTAGATGAAGCAACAAGCTTTTAAATCATGACGATAGACGCGTCCGGAAGGATACTCAAAATGCTATCGCGTATGCGCGGCTTACGTTTGAAGCCGAGCTCAGTATCAATATCAACTACTCACTAATGTGTTACTGTTTCAGGTTCTGATCTCGGCGGCTCCACTCGTATGCCTGCATTCTACTGCGGCGTGTTTGGTCATCATCCTACTCCTGGAACTACAAATCTCAGAGGTATATTTAAAAAACCACTTCTTTCGGTCAACCTACAACATATACAAGGTGTAAGGGACAGCCCTCCACAAACTTTTAGGGCTTGCTCAGTAGACCAAACTGAACAACCTTCCACAAAAATTCTTTTCAGGAAACGGAAAAAAAAATCCGCCTCGCCATACAAAATGATAGACTTGATTGGACAGTTTGTATGGAGAGGCCGATTTTTGTTTTCGTTTCCTGAAGCAGCCCTTAAAGTTTGTGGAGGGCTGTCCCTTACACCCTTTATGTAGCTTCTACCAGCGGCTTCGGCTGCGAGAACTTAGATTTCTCCATACTAACTTTTTGGATCTCCATTTCATTCCTTAAGGGGGTAAATTTTGGAAAACTCTCTCCTTTCAGATACCGTCAATTTGAGACACAATAGTAAGACAATAGGTGCGCGAACCCCGGCGTTCGCTTGGGGTTTAATGACTCGCCTACATTATAAAAGGAAGCCTTGTGCAAAAATTTCCCGCTCCTACTCCCAGTAGCTTCGGCTTCTTAGCGTATCGATGGTAAAATTAGTTAAATTCCTTGCCTGGCCCTGAATTCGACCACGGCAATGCAGTCCGCTGATGCTGTCATTAGGTCCCTACGTGAGCAGGTCACAGAGCACGTGATGCAGGACGGAAGGTGGGACGTGGTCTGCGGAGATACGCCGCGCAAACACCTCTGGAGTTTCGGCTGGGGTTGATATGTCAGAAAGCCAGTTTCTCCTTTTATACATAGGTATCGATCTATTTCTTTTGATCGTGTCGATGGACTTGAGTAAACAATGTATCTAACAACCCAGCTCTGTTATTGGCTCGTATTTAATAAACCCTGGAAGTTGCAAATAGTTGTGCATGATGGGCAGCATCGTAAGTGACGCATGTCCTGTGAAACGGCTCCACACTGATACTGTACTGTCCTAGTGCTTTACTCTTATAAGTCCTGAGTAAGGCTCAGCAAAGAAAAATACTGACACAGCTATAGCTTATAGCCAGCACTTTCTGGCCGTCCGGTAACCGTCCAGGTCGAGCCCGATTCGTCAATGGCGCATAGTGAACCACACGTGCCTCAAGGAGATGTCAGCAAAACGGAGCCCAGCAGGGTCCGTAGGCGCGGGCTTGCGGATGGCGAGCAATGGGTAGCTCGCTGTCCGACCGTCCGGTAACTGTCCGGACCGAGCCCAAGTCGTCGACGCACTGTTCCCGCGCGCCTCAAGGAGTTGTCAGCAACAGCAGGGACCCAACTGGGTCGAAGCCTACTGGGGCCAGGGTTAGTTTCGAAAGAGTAGCTCACTGGTATGAAGGCACGAAGGAACAGGATGGGTTTTTAGTCAGTAAGAGTCTGACACTATGTCCTGTGTGTGTGATGATTTTCCCACCAAAAAAAAAGCTCAGCAGGGGCGAAGCTGACTACCGGGGCTATGGTTGACTTGTGAAAGGGAAACCCGTGGTTTTGGAACGAAAAGGAAATTAGAAGAAGGAAAATAGGTGTGGTTTTGACTTTTAGTCAGTTACAGTCTGACACGTCCTGCTTCACCCTAGTGTAGGAGAAGTCATTGGTTGATCTCCCGAGTTTAAAAAAACTGGGAAAGTGCGAGTCTGACTCGCGCACTGAGGGTTCCGTGCAAACTACAATTCCCGAATGAAGTCTCGAAGATTTTTCCGAATTGCAATGTTTTTTTTTTGTCTTAGGTAACAACAAATTTTCTGTTTTCAGATTTTTTGCTATACCTGTCCTAAGACCTTGCTTTGTGCCAAATTTCAGGATTCTTAGTCAACGGGAAGTACCCTATGAATTTCGATCATTGAGTATCAAAATTTACGTTTTTTTGCGACATAAACGGCGGTATCTTTTTTATTCGTTAACTTAGAAGTTTGTTTTTTTCACAGCTTGAAGGGACCGCAGGCCTGAGTAAATTGGTTTTTAATTTCAACTCGATACCTTCACGCGTTCGTGAGATAAAGGGTCTTGACAGACAGACTGACAGACAGACGGACGGACAACAAAGTGATCCTCTAGGGATTCCGTTTTTTCCTTTTGAGGTACTACGGAACCCTAAAAACCAGCGGTTGCCCATCAAACTTATATTTGCAATTGATTGATCCCTGGTGAAGGTTGCGGGAATCCGATGGATGCGGGACGCACAGGATCGTGCTTTGTGGCGACACTTGGGGGAGGCCTACGTCCAACAGTGGACGTCTATCGGCTGAAATGATGATGATGATGATGATCCCTGACGCAAACCTTTTTTATGCTGTCCTCTAAAACGAAGACGATAATATTAAAGCTCTTGTCTCCAGGTATATGTTTACGAACCGATGAAGACCAAGGATCCATGTTGTCGCTGGGCTTCATCACCAAGCACGTCGAGGATCTGGCGCCACTCACCAAGATCATAGCGGGAGACAAGGCTCCGCTACTCAAGTTAGACAGAGACATTGACTTTAAGGTACGTGTATCAACATTTTCCCTCTTAAATACGTTTAGTGCGGAACGAGGTCTAATAGACCCCGTATGTGTCTTCCTTGCGGTGCGGCATGCGGCTAAGAAAAACATAAATCTCTGCCGTGCAGAGGCTGTAACTTCAGCTTGATGAATATATCACTAAGATCCTTTATTGAAACAGAATGCAGTGGTGTATCTACCTTAGTACGGGGTCACTTTGACCTCGTACCGCACTGAAGAAATAAAATTTTAAGTTTTCTTTTAATTTAGCTCAAAAAGCTTTTAGCTTTTTAAACACTACGGGGAAGCCCCTTACGAACGAGATCTTAGACTCAATTTACACCGGCGCGTAATGGATGGAACCGACTTTTTGCAACGAAATTGTACATAGGATAATGAACTTTATGTCAATTGTATTATATACATACTAAATACGAGCCAAAAATAGGTCGCGCGTCTTCGCGCGGTGACTCCTCGCGCATTCCCGAGAATTCCCATAGCTACGAACATAGATAGATATACATATACATAGATAAGAAACATAGATATAAGAAAGAACGAGGATTTTTTATATTTCTCTCAGGCTACGAAATTGACGATGGAGGCGAAATTGACGCTTCCATTCCATTCCGAAGCGGTATAAATTGAGCCTTAAACGGCGCTTACTGCAGGAATGGCTATCAAACTAAACTGAGTTCTGTTCTGAGTTCATATGAATTACGCCTATTATTATCACTGATCAAACCCAGCCAGGCGCTTTACTTTGTGTATTTATTTCATCACCACTGCTGTCACAATGGTGAAGGAAAACATCTTGAGGATACGGGCCCCTGCTGTTGCTGACAACTCCTTGAGGCGCGCGGGAACTGTGTGCGCCATCGACGACTTGGGCTCGGTCCGGACAGTTACCGGACGGCCGGACAGCGACCTACCCATTGCTCGCCGTCCGCAAGCCCGCGCCTACGGTGGCCGGAAATCGGGATCGGAATCCCGGCGGCGGCGAGAGCGCCGTTGCCTGATGCGGTCAGCCATCTCCTTTGCTAGCATTACCGCTTCGCAGAAGGAGGCGACCGCCTGCCACTCCTCCTCGCTCCGAACCATGGCCTGAACCAAGGCCCGGCAAATTACTCACGTATCAAGTTCATATTTTTATGTCGTGTTTCAGGATATCAAATTTTACTACATGGAGACCGCGCAAGACCTGAGTGTGAGCAGCGTGAGGTCTTGTCTCAGAGCAGCTATGAAGAGGTACCGATATCTGTTATGTATTCTATGATAGAACTAGCTTTTGCTTCGGCTTCGCCCCGCTCTTCCCTACTCCACCCTACTCTACCTTACTTATACCCTACTCTACCCTATTCTACCCTACTCTACCTTACTCTGCCCTACACTACCCTACTCTACTCGCGTGTCGCGGGTTCTAACCCAGCCAGGCGCATTACTTTGTGTAATTTATTTCATCACCACTGCTCTCAAAACGGTGAAGGAAATCATCGTGAGGAAACCGGCATGCTAGAACCAGAATTCGAAGAAATGTGACATTCACCAAACCGCACTGGGCTCGCGTAGTGGGTTACGGCCCATTCCCACTCCTAGAGAGGAGGCCGGAGTCCCAGCAGCGGGAACATTAAAAAGGCTGATGATGATGATGATCCTTAAACTTCACTTTAAAAAATCTTACCAGCACCCCTGTAACTACATCTCTTTGTGGAAATTCAGGTTTGTTGTTACCTGCAACCACATTTATAGCACTATCTACATTGAAATTAATACTTGAAATCCTGCATCGCGGTATTAGAGTTTTCCGCACGATTAAACCATATAAAACCGCCTGAAATCAATTACTGGACAGTTGGCCGGACCAGATATAACATCCATCTGGTTTGAGGATCCTCCCTTTTCAATGGAGGTTTGCAGGACTTTACACAATCCCCGCATACCTCTAAACCCTCAAGTCATTAACCCACTGTTTCTTCCACCAGTGTCATAACCAGAATCAGCCAAGAGATCTCGTCGACAGAGAACGCCCCTGAGCCGTACTACCACCAGGGTTTCAGCCACATGTACAGCATCTGGAAGTACTGGATGACCAAGGAGCCCGAACACCTTCCCAGCCTCTGTACCAATAACAACGGAGATGCTAATGGACTTCTTGAACTACTCAAGAAGGTAAGTTTATCTAAAGAATCAGGAACTTTAAAACTAACCCAAATGTTCTTTCTTTGGTATTGTTCGTCTAGTCGTTGAGCTCCATAGTAGTCCTGAGTTGAGCTACACGCATACTGACAAATGCTTGCAATGACTGGACAGGTCCACTTAGAACTGTGTGGTTCTTTCTTCAAAATACCATCTGAGACTTCAATTTGCATGGTTCTCATATGATTTGACCGTTACATATTTGCTGTATGGACTTTTTTAAAAGAGACTGACCTCTGAGTTTGTTTCGGTGTTTTTCAGGGTAGTCAGCTAGGAAACACTGGCCTCATCCAGTTTAAATTGACTAAAAAATTGACATTTCTATCACTAGCAGCCAAAATTACCAATCTTGGTATGGGAGTTGGACCAAGTGCTGCCCGGAATGCACACATTGTGCATTTTGTTTCTCAGTCCAACACCAATCAGTAAACTGAAGCGCTCCAAAATCTGTCCCAGGAGTCAAGAGAAAAAAATGTTTTTTTGTGAATTATTTCATTTCGAAAACAAGTTTAATAATTGTTTTTAGCGTAATTGATTACTGACTATAATATATAATTAGTAATCAATTACACTGATTTTCTTCCGTGATCGAGTCAGGAATAAAGATAGGCGCAGGAGAACCTCAGTTACTTACGTAGCCTAAAAAATCACCATAACTCAGTGGCAGTGGGCTGAGTACGTTGTTCGCAGAACAGATGGTCGATGGGGGCGAAAGGTTCCGCATTAGCATGGCCTTCCACAAGGTGATCCGATGACATGGTGAGGGTCGCGGTAATCTGATGGATGCGAGACGCATCGAAGGAGTGTCCTCTCATCCTATTAGTCTAGTCAAATTAGGTCATTTTTTAATAAAGATTGGAATAAATTCTCTGGAGAGGCAAAAACGTTTCTGATGGTATTGTATGAGTGAAAAATAGAGTACTTATAAAAAAAAATATCATTTGGCACCCCTACGGAAGGGGGTGAAAACTGTTTATTGCTCATAACTAACCAGAGAATATAGGTGTGCTCACCATTTTTTTTTATGGTATATTAAACCTCAACCTACATTATTGCATTTTAATTATTTTAATTCGACCAACGCAGCATTAGAAAAAAATAAAAATGTTATTTTTGACCATTGCGGCATTGGGGAAAATTGTGTAGTTTTGTAAACTGAGGAAAGTGTTATACATTTCAACCTAAGTACATGATTGATTTTGCACCCCAGTGCGACGTATGGAAATTAGTTTTTCACGTTTTTTTGCTTCTGTACTTCGGGGGAAATTTAAGTAGTTATGAAAATAATCACAATTACATTAAGGAACATACGTTTTTCTAGTGTTGTCTTAATTGCCAAAGAACTATTACGCCATGGAAGTGACAAGCGCGCGACACGGAATAATAAACTGACAAGAAGAGATAAGCGTAGTCATTACCTAGGAGTGTTGTGGGATGTATTTTACGAGGAAGGAGTACTTTCTGATTGTAAATGCTCTGTTAGTAAGTGTAAGTAAAGAAACCTAATTTTGTTATTATAAAAAAAAAACAGTTAAAAAAAACCGTCTATGTTTAAACAAGAAAAACGAGTGTCCTGCAAGCATGTTCTTTATTCATCTTCTATACATACATATAAATAAAATTGGAGTATCTGTTTGTAATATTGAAATAACTGCTTTTTACTACATGCATACATATATACGGTACATAGAGTTTGACCATCGAAAGAAGACAACGAATTATTAATCAAACGTTATGTATGGCAGCATTTAAAAAAATTAAGAATTGTCAAAATTGTTTTCCTGCATCTTATTATACTCATTTTGCTTAAAATAATGCCATAAACAATCACTAGTTCGATGGAAAGGCTACTATTTAATATAATGGACAAATTTAAAGACGCAAAAAGTGAATTAAATTAAAAACATGCAGATAAAATGCGACGGTTGGATACAATAATATCATTTCTAGGTTAGTTTTTTAATTACTATTATAAAAACTTGATACTTTTTGACTATTTAATAATTGTAATTTTACTCACACGGTGTATTATACTTTTCAGGAGGTTTCGGCAATGAGTAGACGAAACTCCTAATAATGAAAAAAGTAAAGGACATGGAAAGTTGTATATTTCGTATGCGCGCTATCTAGCAAAGTAGCGGCGGACATTTGAACGATATTATATTCCATACATAATGACATCAATCGTCCATCCAAATTAATAAAAAAAATCGATAATACACAATTTGTTTTATTCAAATTTAAAGATTCCAGGGAAGTGTTCATTGAAAGGCCCACTGGCTCCACAAATGATTGGACCTGTGCTTTGTATAACATTCGATGTTGGCCTGGTATAAAGCGCCGTCAGTGCCGGATTAAACCGACCCGGAGTCTATTGCTAATTCGACCAAGGGTAGCGTTGAAAATTCAGGAAAGAAACAATTGTTTCTTTCAATGAAAAAAACAAATTGTGTTTTTTTTTTTCCGTTTTTTCACATGTTGCATTGAAATTTTGCGGAAAAAATCGTTTGGGAACAAAATAGAAATCTTTCGAATGTTTTATTCATTGTTTCGGTTAAGCCTACCCCAAGTGTCACCATAATGATCAGTGCCCACTGTTAGACACAAGCCTCTCCCAAGTATCGCCATTTAGGGCTTTAATGACTGCTGTCCACTGTTGGACATAGGCCTCCCCCTCGCTATAATGACCCATGCCCACTGTTGGACATAAGCCTCCCCCGAGTGTCGCCATTAGGCGCTAAAATGGCTGATGCCCATTGTTGGACATAAGTCTTCCCTCGCTATAATGACCTATGCCCACTGTTGGGCACAAGCC
The DNA here is from genome assembly GCA_910589285.2 of Mythimna ferrago. Classification (NCBI taxonomy): domain Eukaryota; kingdom Metazoa; phylum Arthropoda; class Insecta; order Lepidoptera; family Noctuidae; genus Mythimna; species Mythimna ferrago. Next base: position 22,765,497 of record OU342691.1, on the reverse strand, counting down.
TCCCCAAGTATCGCCATTTAGGGCTTTAATGACTGCTGTCCACTGTTGGACATAGGCCTCCCCCTCGCTATAATGACCCATGCCCACTGTTGGACATAAGCCTCCCCCAAGTATCGCCATTTAGGCGTTATGACTGCTGTCCACTGTTGGACATAGGCCTCATAAACTAGTGCGCCTCACCATCAGATTGCATCATCTAGTTTATATTAATTAAAAAAAAAAAGTACGCATTTGAAAAAAACAAACATGAAGTTTTCGGTTCTTTTCATATTTTTCCGTTTTTTTCGGTTTTATTGGAAAAATACATGAAATTTATAATTTATAAATTTCTTGAAAGTTTCGAATGTTACATTGAATAAAACAACAGTATTTGAAAGAAACGGGAATATTCCCTGTTTTTTTCAACGCTAACCAAGGGGCCCCCTACCACTAATCAATTAATTTAGTAGTAAGATACTAATTAATTTAGTACTTTTGGAAAACCTAGATGATGATCGTTTTTTGCATACCCCGAATGATTAGAATTTTGCTTAGGACGTTTAGGTTTTCTTCTGACACATCACTTCTACAGAATTAAGGAGTCTTTTCGATGCTGATGGCGAAGCCTTTGTGAATTTATACAGAAAAGCTGTACAGTTAAGATTTACTTAGGATTACCTAGGATGCAACATTTATTTTTCTTTGAAGTAGTCTGATTTAGCAAATTTTTAAGTGGAGTATCTTTCTGAGTGATTTTTCTCATCAACACGCCAACATCGATAGTCATCATCATTTCAGCTGAAAGGCTTCCATTGCTATACAAAGGTTTTTCCTATGTCACCACAACGGCCGGTCCAGTTTATCACGCCTCCATCGAATTCACGTGAACCTTACTAAATAAAAGGTTATTCTTACCCTTGTTGCGAGACCTTTCAACGTTACGTCTTCAGGTATCCGGTCGCCATTCCAGAACCTTTTGGCCCCATCGATCATCTGTTCTGCGAGCAATATATGTACCCAGTTTACTGCCACTTAAGCTTATCTTCCTCTCCATTGCTCTTTGTGTTACTTAAAACTATCTGATGAGGCGCATTGTGAACGACCACGTTTCAAAGCCAAATGTTACTACGCACAGGCAATGTAATATTCACATAGACTAATTATGTAATTATGTCTAGATATGTAATTCCCTAGAAACCTTGCTTAAGCTTATTCTTAGTAGGGTTATTAATATTGAGCTTAACCTACACATATTAAAATTAAGTGGTTTTAGCTAGCGCTGCTAGAAGCTGCTGGCTAAAGCTACCCTTTCTAAAATAAGCTTGAACAAGGCTTTTATTTACCAATAAGTCCGTGGATTTTAAGATCACTTGCGTAAAAAGTACGATGATGGGATAAATTCTAAGAGATCTTCTATTCTGTAGTTTGCTTGCAGGATAGTCTGAAGTAAAGTGACTATCTCATCACATCCAAAAAAATCAGCTGTATTTAGGTTTCACGCAGTACCAATATTTTGACTAGTTTTTTTTTTATGTTCAAAAATGCGGGATCCCTGAACGCGCGGGGCCCCAAACTGAGGGGGGGGTCTGTAACATTTGCTACTCTTGCTACATGGCTAATCTGCCACTGAGTGCCATCTAACCTTTGCATGAATGTCGAGTTTCCTAGCAGCTACCGTAGCTTTGTGCTCAATGAACTTCCCAAAGTTTAAGGAAATTTCAACTCCCAAGAGCTGAAGGCGGTCGATACACTCCAAGGATACATTCTAAAAAGCAGGTGCTAAGGTGATCAGGCTGCTTTTGGCAGTGAACGGACATGCTTGAGTTTTGGCGGCATTGAATATCGCGGCTAAATAAGCAGCACATGTTTAATTGTTAAATAAACATGCATCATATATATATCGCATACTTATTATTTTCATGAATAATCAAACGTATCAACTCTGTTTAAGTGGCGTACAGCTAGGGTGAAGAGCTTCAATTTTTTTTTAATACGGCCTCTTTTTTGTTTTGCCATCTTTCGTTGGTCAGAGTCTGCAGTTGCACCAAAATAACATTTTTTGCAATTTTTGTCTGTCTGTCTGTCTGTTTGTCCGGGCTAATCTCTGATATGGCTGGACTAATTTTGACGGGACTTTTTTTGGCAAATAGCTGATGTAATAAGGAGTAACATGAGCTACTTTTATTTTAGAAAAAATACATTCAAAATCCTGTGGTCCACGCGAACAAATTCGCGGGCACAGTTAGTTTCAAATAAATTAGTTGTATTTCGGTTGTCTTTAGAATTATAAATCGTCTGACAGCGCTGATTATTCTACGGCATCGGGTAAGGTAGGAACAATAAAATATTAGTATAAAAAATGTGGAGTTTTAAGTATGCGCCGCAAAAAGAAACTGGGTAAGGGCGAGTCGGACTCGCACACTGAGGGTTCCGTATCAACTAACTTAAATACAATAAATATCAAGCTTTTGCCAGCAGCAATTATTCCTATACTTATTATATACTTAAAACTTGCTTCGTGCCAAATTTCAGGGCTCTAGGTCAACGGGAAGTACCTTTATGATTCCCTTGAGTGTCGAAATATATATATTTTTTTTTGCGACGTATCTTTTTTACTCGTTAACTTAGAAGTTTTTACTTTTACACAGCTTTAAGGGACCGCAGTCTTGAGTATACGGTTTAAATTTCAACTTGATACTTGCACTTGTTCCCGAGATAAAGGGACTTGACAGACAGACGTACGAACAACAAAGTGATTCTATAAGGATTCCGTTTTTTCCTTTTGAGGTATAGAAAGAAATAAAGATCGACAGAGAATTGATCATAATATCTTGTTAAATAAATACTTAATACAGGGGCAGGTCGGGAGGTCACGACAAACAATGCAATACACTCCATAATCCATTTTCACAACACAGCTAATAAAATAGAGGAAATTATAGTTATTAATTTGTATAGCGCAGGGATCGTTTCTTGCCACAAAAATGATCTAAACGCATATATATACATGCGCGCACTTACTTACTCTCGACCCCGCCGCGCGCGCGCCGCGCGACCCCGCGTTCGCCCTCCGAGTGCCAAGAGTCGCAGTATGTATTCACGTTAACTCTACATAAACTTCCAGTTATATATTTCTTATTTTTATTACGTGCGAATGTTTTATATATAGAATACATTATATATTAAAAAATCCATGACTACACTAATTTGCCCCGAAGTACAATCTACAAATATTGTAAAATGCTGTTTTCCTAGGGGTGCAAAAGGGTGCAAAAATAACTGGGTGTATAGGATGCTTTAAAAAGCTTATTATAAGTTTGCACCAACTGGCTAAATTTCCCTTGAGCCGCAAAATAAAAATAATGATTTATTAGTGTTTCATACACCTCACACTTTTTTCGTGAAAAGTAATTATACACCAAAGGGGTATCTACATATATCTAAACTTACCACAACGAAATACTTATGAAATTTTTAAATTTTGGGACTTTAATGTTAAAACCTAATATTAAACGATGTTCCGTACATAACAGGAATGGTGCAAACTCAGAGAAGACTTATATTCATGTCTTCTAATGATTCCACAAAAAATTACAACTACACGAATTAGGTCCAATCTTTTTGCTAATTTGACTAGACTATATGTCTTTGACTCCATCTCACGTTTTATTCTCTCACAGATGGTGTGTTTGAGCAAGCTCTGCCTGTTTACCATCGTACGTCTGATCGAGGAGCAGTGGCTGCCGAAGGTCGACGCCGAGTGGGCCGAGAAGATCTCCAAAGAGCTGAAAGAAGACTTATTTGTGAGTATATCATTTAGGTAGCTGACTACTAGCTGATGTCCAAAATGACGTTGTGTTGGCGAAATACCTGAATGAGGGACTTACAGAGCCGAAAGAAGACAGGAGTAGTGCTTACTGGATCAAGTCCTTGATTCAACTACCCAACGAGAACCTCCTCAGATGTTGGTCGAGGCTCTTGGCTATTAAGCCATTGACGATCACGACTATCGGCACAATTAAGGGGTGACCAGACGGTTGCAAACCTACGTCCCGACCAAGGTGACCTTGCTAGTTTCAGTCCACGTAGACAGCAGTTGTAATCCATGGCCTTCAACGCCCTTGGTTGATTGATGATTTTCCAAGTTAAAAAATGGGCCCTCAGTTTTTTATGCCCTGAGCCTTTGGTCAACTACGCCCCTGGTTTTCAAACATCTTGACATCGTTTCAGACTAAGCTAGGCGATAACGGCGTGCTACTGATGCCGAGCGGGCCTCAGCCGGCTCCGTACCACTACTCGTGCTTCATGCGTCCCTACAACTTCGCCTACTGGGCCATCGTCAACGCGCTCAAATGTCCTGGCACACAGGTAAACATATCCAGAACCTTAGCTGTAACAACAGAAGATAACAAACTATAACAAATGTTAAATCAGAAGAACCCTAACTGGTTGTGGCATTGTTTGAAAGGATTGCCATAACCCTGGCACGCAAAGGGTTAACTGAAGGAACACAGGTGGTATGTAATCAAAAAAGTCTTTTAGAAGTATATGGAACAAGGGTGTAAAGTCACAGAAACCTCTGTTGAAAAGGGAGGATCCTCCGATGATATAGCTGTTGAGTGAAGTCTTAGGGGTCTTTATGTCAAGAGTGAATGGGTTACTAGGCAAGCGTGCTCCATCGTCGGCCACATCATCACTTACCATCAGGTGAGATAGTGGTCAAACGCGAGCCTATCAATAATAAAAAATAAAAAATAAAGTTTGGTCCGGGCAACTGCCCGTTAGTTGATTTTGGACTGTTGTATAAGTTCTGATCACGTGGAGAACTCTCATACCGTAATGCAGGATAGTCGATCCTCCCAAATTTTTATTTCGATTTCCAGCCACCGTAGGCGCGGGCTTGCGGACAGTGAGCAATGGGTAGCTCGCTGTCCGGCCGTCCGGTAACCGTCCGGACCAAGCCCAAGTCGTCAACGGCGCGCACTGTTCCCGCGCGCCTCAAGGTGTTGTCAGCAACAGCAGGGGCCCAGCCGGGTCGAAGCCTACTGGGGCCAGGGTTATCCGAAAGGGCGCTCGAGCCCCGGTATGAAGGCTTGAAGGAACGGGATGGGTTTTTTAGTCAGTAAGAGTCTGACACTATCTTCCGCTCCGCCCAAGAGCGGGGGTTGTCATAAGATGATTTTTCACATCGAAAAAAAAAAAAAAATCCTCCCAAATTCAACAGCATTTCCTTGAAGCAAATATATCTTACTAATCCTCTTCCTATTCTCAGGTTCCTCTTGGCGTGAACGCACAAGGCCTTCCCCTGGGCATTCAAGTGATAGCAGCTCCCTACAACGACGCACTCTGCCTGGCCGTCGCCAAGTACCTCAGCAAAGAGTTCGGAGGCGCCGTCAAAGCCTGCAAATATAAATAAATAATTAGATTTAAGATAAAATGTAGAATAATCATGTTTTTTGTATGTATGGATGTGTGGTGGATATTATTTTTGTACTTATTTTTTTTTTATATAAAATATTTTTAATTTGTAGTTTTTGTTTTTTTTTTCTTTGCTACTTTTTACTTATTATCTACATCTAGTGTATCATTCGAGCTCAATGTTCCTAGGTTGAATCCATTACAAACAATCATGCATAGAATAATGTTGCAACTACCGTCTATGAAAAAAATAAAAGATGCATCTACATTAATTGGTATTGCAATACTGCTCAGAACATTATATGCGTGAGCAAAACGATAAATTATTAATTAATAACATTTATCGCTTTTAAAAATCAAATACTCGACCAACAACTAAGATTAAAGCTGATTTCCTCTCCCTCGTTTAAATTACAGTCGCGTTCATTAACTTTAAACTAATGTTGTACGAATGTAAAGTATATTTTGACGATCATAAAAGTAATAAGTTCTTATTGAAAATAGCATTTAGAATGAGAAATATTTTATATTTTCATAAAATGAAACAGCATTTACCAATTTAATTATTTACTTTTGTCATTCATGGGTAAACAAACTCAATTCAATTCAGCGAACGCATCAATAATATGACCTTGTTTTGACATTGATTTGACACCTCTGACAATAGTTTTGTAATAACTTTGCGCGATCTTTCTGACCTTAAAAACTGCGATAATTTACGTTATTTAATTAGAACGTAGTGTCGCGATAGCTCGGGTGGTCGTCTAGAACATTACTTAATTCATAAAAAATGCCTAGTGTAGTAACTGTGGACACTAACCCTTTCGAGGGGCAAAAGCCGGGAACAAGTGGTTTGCGTAAAAAAGTTAAGGTTTTCATCCAAGAAAATTATACAGAGAACTTTGTACAGAGTATTCTGGATGCGGTTAAAGACTCCTTGCCTGGTTCCACGTTGGTTGTTGGTGGCGATGGCAGATACCTTGTGAAAGAGGTTGTCAACAAAATTATTAAGATCTCTGCAGCTAATGGGGTAAGTTTATATTTAAATATTTTTTTATTATATTAGTTACTTGGTTTTCTCATAAACTGTTGCTCAAAATTCTTTCAAAATAGGTTATTTAGTCTAGAAAAAAAGTTTCATGTGTTGGTGGCTGCAACATCTACCTGCTTTTATTATTCTCAAGTGTAACCTACAAACAAATGTTTTTCATTATGTTATAATTAATTGATCATGACTAAATAATGGACAAAAATCAGATGTAGTCAATTCATAATTAAAATTGGCTGTTTTCTTAACTAGGTAAAAAGATAAAACTTAAAAATCAATGTGCTGTCACTTTCTATGAGAATTTCTTCTCAACTCAAACAGAAAATCAAAAGAATAAACCTTTAGGTATAATAAATGAAAGAGTACCTTTTCTTTTATAATTTTTCATTTTTAATTTTGCCCGTTATCTTTGAAATACTGTGCTTGTTCTACTATAATCTGCAAGTTATTTATTTAGTTATTCACTTATCAATTGCTTGGTATACTTTATGTATGCACCAAAGCGGTATAGCAAGCCAACAAACCAACAATCTATGAACAAAAAATTTTATACAAACATTTATCATTTCTTTACTGCTTATATTTTATTTAAGTTTTGACAATTTTTATTTGCTGACATTTTGTTTACAATTATTTTAATTTTGATCATAGCAGCACTATTTTGTATACCTTTCGGCGGAACATGGGTGGGACCAAACATTACACATATAATTATAAGATCATTGTACCCTGTGTTCACAAATAATCAATGAATTTTGAATTTTATTATACTTAGGAAGATGCAGGTGATAGGACAACAAACTAAAGTTAACATATCCATGGAATGAACAAACTTAAGTAAAAATGGGTTAACCAATAAGCCATTTATGGCTTTTTCTAATAGACACATTTTTGAGCAGTCCATCAGGCAGGCAGGGAGGAATTACTTCAGGTTAGCTGCAGCAACACAGGATTGTTGATAACATCTGGATGAGAGTTGCCAAGAACTGTGCAGAATGGTGTTTGTTTGGATTTGCCAATGTCCAGCACAGGAACGATGTAAGCCAGGGGTCTCTAAGTCCATAGAATATAATAGAATAAACTTTATTGTACACCAAAATAGTAAAAAAACTATTAAAATAACTTACATATATGGATACAATGGTGGTCTTATCCCTAACATCGATATCTACATTATCTACTAGACCACCTTGGACTGCAAGAATTTAAAATAAAAAGGGGGTAGTCTGTGGTGTACTGCAAATTATTGAAGTACTAGCTTTTTCCCGCACAGCTACGCTCCCGGTTTTCCTGCTCCACCCTACTGTACCCTACTCTACTCTACTCTACCCTTCTCTACTGTACTCTACCCTATTCTATACTATTCCACTCTACTCTACCCTACTCTACCCTACACTACCCTTCACTACCCTACTCTAATCTACCCTACACTACCCTAATCTTCATTTTTTTTCCATAAGAACCTTTTCCTCCATAAGAACCTTTTCCTCACGATAATGAACACAACAAAAAAAGAATTAGCGAAATCGGTCCTGCTGTTCACGTGTGATGGCGTGACCAAGGAAATAAGAATTCATTTTTATATACATATATAGATAATAGTTACCATAATGATTTTTTCATATGTTCTGAGGGCCAAAACAGTTTAAATTTATTCTTGTTTTTGTTTCTGTTCAAATCTTGTCAATACATATTCCAATTAGATGCTTATTATTTTAAAGGTTTGCCACGCCAAAGCCTCATTGTATTTAAATAAGACTTAGCCCAATTCCTTATCACTCATTTTACTTTGAACTAGGAACTCACCCCAGTTTTGTGTGGCTTTGAAATTGTCGGCTTTCCTCGACAGTAATATGCATGTTTTATACCCCTAAACTTACGAAGTAACTATTTAGTAATCTGTGCCTAAGCCTTCCTTAGGAATCACTCTGTTTGTCCAGTACTACACTATTCCTTGTAAATTTATTTAGGATTTTATTGCGTTTATACAGACAGACAGATGTGGATAGGCACTTCGTTTTTATAATATGTATGGAAGAATGACATCACAAATATACATGATCAATAATGGCCTAGCAATAATATATCAGTCAATAATCTCATAATGATGAGAAGCTGTTTTTCAAGATCAGATAAAGTTGGACCTTGTGTACTGATGATAAATATGACATTGCATTGCACATACATTGATTGTAATCTCTTGAGTCAGTCATTGTTTGGAAAATAAGACAATCATTATGATAAGCAAAAATATCTAGAAGTAAACTGCCCCGCCTCCCAGCTCAAATTGAATAATATCTATGAATGATAATGCACATTTGTGCTGTATTATGGTAAATGCTACCATAATGTACGGGTGCCGAGATAATGATCTACCATAATGCAGGTACGGCCGTCATGACCCACCAGTATTGGCCACCATAAAGTTCAGTCGGCGAGCCTCTTTGCTGGCCTACTACCTTGAGATCTGGAGACTACTTGCATCGGATTCGTGCGGAAGTGATGCCCGGGTGTCGCCACTGTGTGGACCGCCCGGAGGACGCGCTGGAGCACGCGGTAGAGGTGTGCCCCGCTTGGGCAGAGCATCGCCGTGTCCTTGTGGCGGCGATCTCTCGCGCCGGCGCGGGCTTGCGGACGGCGAGCAATGGGTAGCTCGCTGTCTTACCGTCCGGTAACCGTCCGGACCGAGCTGAAGTCGTTGACGGCGCATACTGTTCCCGCGCGCCTCAAGGAGTTGTCAGCAACCGTAGGAGCCCAGCAGGGTCGAAGCCTACTGGAGCCAAGGGTCTGTTTCTGAAAGGAAGGCTCGGCCCGGCAACTAAGGAACGGGGTGGCTTTTTTAGTCAATAAAAGCCTGACACTATCTCCATACATAAAATAGTATAGCCTATAATAAATAAAAATAAAAATAAAAATAAAAAAAGCCTTATATTTCTTGCATTAAAAAACAAAATGTAACAATGACACTTATAACTAATAAATAAAATAAAAATGTTTGCTTAACTATTGTATCTTGCTTGCTACACTGTAAACTACTTGTTACAATATTTATTATATTTTAGTCTGCAAGAACCCCTCTGCAGGTGAAGGCCTCCTCCAAAGAAGCCCATTTGTCTCTATCTAGAGCAGTTTGCATCCAACATGGGCCAGCCGTCTTACCGATCTCGTCCGCCCATCTTGTAAGCGGTCTTCCCCTAGAGCGTTTTCCACTTGGGCCTCTCCATCTTGTCACTCTTATGGTCCAGCGCTCATCTGTCATTCGAGCGACGTGTCCCGCCCACTTCCACTTCAGTTTACGGGCACAGTTTAGTGCATCTACAGCTTTAGACATTTTTCTAATTTTTGTGTGTCGTATTTTTTGAGATTTTTTAATTTTTAACATGCTTCGTTCTAGGCCGCGTTGACAGGTAGTAATTCTTCTGTTTATTTCTGCTGTATATTTCCAGGTTTGACATCCATAAGTTAAACATGGTAAAAGGCAACTCGACATAACATTTGTTTTAATTTTTATTGGCATATTACTTTTAAAGATTTCCTTCAGGCTCCAATATTTGTTCCAAGTAAGTTGGATTCGCCTCTCGATTTCCAAATAGTTATTTTTCTTATTGAAACTAATTTGCTTTCCCAAGTATATATATTCGTTTGTATAGCTTAGTACTTCGTCGCCGACAGATATTGTATTTTCTATGCTGTTTGTCATTAGCATTGTCTTAGTGAGATTCATCTCTAAACCTACCTCTCTGCTCAAATCGTTTAATGAATTTATCATTTCTTGTAATTGCGAGCTAGATTCCGACACAAGTACTAAGTCGTCAGCAAATCGGAGGTGACTCAGGAAGTTGCCATCTATGTTGAGACCGCTGGTTTTCCAGTTCAGTTTTCTTATTACTGACTCTAGGACAGCAATGAACAGCTTTGGGGAAATCGGGTCGCCTTGCCTTACTCCTCTGTTGATAGGGAAGCTCCGTCCCAGGTTTTCCAGTTTAACTCTACCCGTGTTGCTGCTATAAATGCTTCTCATTATTTGGATGTATTCATTCTCTACCCCCTGCTCTATTAATGCCTTCCAGATGCTTGGATGTGATATGGTATCGAAGGCTTTTTTGTAATCAATATAGGCGATGTATAGAGCTCTCTGACTTTCTTGATATTTCTCAATGAGTAGTTCCAAAGTATGGATATGATCTATTGTAGAGAAACTCTTTCTAAAGCCTGCTTGTTCCATAGGCTGTTCCGCTCATTCTATGATTTATAAGGGAGGAGAATAGCTTATATATCCATGGCATTAAGCTTATGGGTCTATAATTTGCAATATCATACGGGTCTCCTTTTTTATATATTAATATTATTTCTGACTCTGACCATTGTGTCGGTGTTTTGAGAGTTTCCAAGATACGATTAAAAAGATTAGTTAATGGTAGAGCTAGTAATGAATGGCCTGCTTTTATGGCTTCATTTGTGATGTTGTCTGAGCCGGGGCTTTTATTTGTTTTCAGCCTGTTTATTGCCTGGACTACCTCTGTTTCGACAAATGGTGTGCATCTCGTTGAGTTTGCGGCCGTCCAGTTAGGATGGTTAATATTTTCAATAACTTCTTGGGCGCTGTATAAAGTTTTGTAAAATTGTGTTGCAATTTCAATCACATCTCTACGGTTATTAAGGGTTTTCCCCTCATTATTTAGTCCTTCAATCCATATCTTGTTGGTACGTAGATCTTTAAAAGCTCTTTTTGAACTGCCTGACTCTGCTAGATGTCTCTCTATAGTTTCCGATCTATATTTTGTGTAGTCGTACTTTATGCGTTTACTTATTAGCTTATACAACGCCGACAGTTCATTTTTCATGGACCTATTTTTGTTTGGTGTATTTTGTAATATACGTCTCCTTTCTATAAGCATTAATGTGTTTTCTGATAGTATTTTATGTTTTTTGTTATCATTAGGTGTTCTGGCTTCTTGAAGGCTTTGAGTAACAGCTTTTACTATTGCATCGTGAAAGGTTTGGACTGAGGTATTTTTACAAGGGTCTATTAGAGTTGGTAGGTGGGCTGAGATGCTCTCTTGGTATTTAGAGATTTCTTCATCGCTTTTCAGTGTAGCATTTTGTGTGTTTTTAAATCTGGATCGGTTCTTTTTCAATATATAGCTTTTTTTTTCAATATATTTCATAGTATAGCCTATATTACTCAGAAATAAAGCAGCTTTCTATCGGTGAAAAAATTTTAGCAATCGGACTAGTAGCGTAGCTAGGCATGAGTGAAGTGGGCCCTGGCCCACCGCCTCGCACCCAGATGGGCCTCGCACAAGCGAGGGCTCTTCAAGAACGAGGGTCGTTTGACCACTATTTCACCTGATGGTAAGCGACACGTGGTCGAACGCGGGTTGCGACATTCGCAGTCTAGTTTTCGAATTTATGAAAGAAAAAGTCCTCGCTGATGTGTCTTCACTCACGTTTATATTAGTCCATGCTACGCCTCTTAGCAGGGCCATTTGGGATACCTATACAGGGTGTAAGATACAGCCCTCCACAAACTTTAAGGGCTTGCTCAGTAGACAGAACTGAACAACCTATCACAAGATTTTTTTTCAGGTAACAAATAAAAAAAATCTCTTGTGGAAGGTTGTTCAGTTTCGTCTACTGAGCAAGCCCTTAAAGTGTGTGGAGGGCTGTCCCTTACACCCTGTATACATAATTTGTTTCTTATCTAATCAAACTGCATCCTAGCATGGTTATTGAACATTTCTATATTATTTCATTCAGTAAAATAAGAGCGCATTGTTTGCTGTCTTATCTTGAATCTTGATTAATGTGTTGTATCAAATGGAAGTTTATACGCTATTATAATTTTATTATATGTCTCTGATATAAACATTATCTAGTATTGTGTAACTACTATCTTGCTGACGGTAGCGAACTAGCGATCTTTATGTACGGCACAGTTAGCGCAGTGGTTGAGCGATTGGCTCCTGTACTGCGTGTCGCGAATTCGAATCCTGCAAGGAACAAATAGTTGTATGCTTACAGAGATGTTCCGGGTCTAGGTAAGACCTCCAGTTTATGCGAGTTTAAATATTTCTGAACGCACCTAGGAATAATATCACAAAATAGTACATTTTGATACAAGTGAAGAAATTTTGTCATTGCGACCGAGCCGTAAGAGAGGGTGTTATAGAACTGAGTACTGCAGTGACAAATTTTAATATGTATCAAATGATACGATACTTTTTATTAAAGCCCGTGATACAGTGATGGCGTTGCGAACAAAGTTAATATTTATTATCAAGATGCGAATTTAAATTTTAGCCCGAGTCGTAGAAGGCGCATAGTGTTCCACGCGCGCCTCAAAAAGATGTCAGCAAAATCGTAGGGGCCCAGCAGGGCCGAAGCCTACTGGAGCCTGGGTTGACTTCCGAAAAGGAAACCAGTGGTTCTGGTAAAGAAGAAATATAGAGAAAGGCCCTTAAATGACTTCCCACCTTAAAGAAAATCTTTATAGAAACTCAGAAATAAAATATTGTTCTAGGTGGCAAGACTGCTGGTCGGTCAAAATGGGATCCTCTCCACTCCTGCCGTGTCCTGCATCATCAGGAAATACAAGGCTCTTGGTAAGTTCAATATTGTTATGAAACAGTAGATTCTAGTTCTTATTGACTATTGGGCATTGTATCTTGAGCTAGAAGAAGAAAGGGTGCATTTTTTTATTGGTGTCTTACTGTCTTTCCACACCTGATTCTTCTTTGCCTTGAGTTTCAGGGCACTGGGTTTTTTTTTCAGAACCGAACCCATGGCCCCAGTAGGCTTCGGCCCTGTTCGGTCCCTACAGTAAGGGTTGTCTATGTTCATAAGCTTAAATTGGGCGTCTGTTACGTCCACAAATTTCATGGATTTTGAACGCATTTGCTTCTATGCGGAGTATTATTTTAATTCCAGCAGATCCCAACCTATGGTCTGAGGACCAATGGTGGTCCGAAAAAACTATAACATGGCCCGCAAAGTTTGAAAATTTTAATTAAAAAATAAAATTTATACAGACTATAAATTTCAACAAACTTGTAGCGACTTCGCATTGCGGTATTAAAGTTCTTCGCGCAATTAGGAGAAATACAACTGTCCGAAATCAACTATCGGGCAATTGCCTGGACCAGACGTTCGGAGGATCCTCCCGTTTTATCGAAGGTATTTGGGACTTGACAGCCTGTTCTGCATACCTCCAAATACTTAAAATCAGTACCTATCAGAAATTGTGTTTTGTTGTGGTGTCGACTGAATTAAATTCTCTGATTTTTTTTAGTTCATACCGTTGTGCAGTCGAATAATGTAGTAGCGTATTTAGCCGTGGGCGAAGAGGCGCTTGCCCACGGCCTCGCACCCAAAGGGGCTCACACAAGCGAGGGCTCTTTCAGAACGAGTTTTATTTTTATAATTGAAAGGCTCGCGTTTGAGCACTATTTCACCTGATGGTAAGCGATGATGTGGTCGAAAACTGGATTGCCAGTAGTTGCCACAGTCCCTGTCCCATTTTTGAATTTATTAAAGAAAAAGGCTTCGCTGATGTGCCTTCGCGCCACGTTTAAATTAGTCCACGCTACGTCTCTGGGATAATGAATATTGTTGAATTAAATTAATAAAATAAAAACGGTTGCGTTGTGTACCCCTCATGACGAGAAATAAATCAAGGTGGTCCCCGATCAAAAATGTTTGGGAACCACTGTCTCGTCGAATATAAGACGAATTAAAGCAGCTCAATACGATGACAACCAGTTTCATTTCGAGTTTGCCTTGAACTTTGTACTTATACGTAATCGATAATAAACATTATTTTTTGTAAATATTTCTAGTTTTACATGCCCCCTGTGTGTTTAAGCTAGGACGAGTAGCCTCTTGCGTAAGATTAACATCTAAACATCAACATCTTGGATTTGAGCTATATTTTTTTTTGTCAGCAAACCGTAGGGGGCCAACAGGGTTGAAGCATTGGGGCCACGGGTTTACTTCTGAAAGGAAAACTCGGTCCTGGTATGAAAGGCAACAAAGGAACAGGAGTGGGTTTTTAGTCAGTAAAAGTCAAGGCTGACACACCCTCTCGCTCCGCCCAGAGCGGGAGATGTCATTGGATGATTATCTCAGCTAAAAAAATCCTGATTATTATCTATTGATTGTAGTTTAAGCATGTAGAAATAACGATACTACATGTTCATGATGAGCACTATGATGCAGCATTATTGAATATAGATGTTAAATGACTAGTTGATTTGTCAATTTGATATCTAATAGCTAAATCAACCAATCAATCAATTAATTAGGTACCAGAGCAAGTGTGCAGGAGGTGGTCAATCTTCGTGTTGAGGATGTTCGAATAGAAAAGACTTGATGATGAAAGTATACTTGATTTTAATGTTCCTTTTACAATTGGTAATTTCTTAGCCTATGGCAAGCGAACGCCGGCTTTCGCTTGGGATCTAATGAAAGTTAAGAGTAGACGTATCGTTAGCCGGTGGTTTCTTTTTGATTTAAACGACCGCTTAAAACTAAATCGGGCTGGGGTCCATTGCGCGCCCCCCACCCCCGCACTTGTCTTGCGTTCGTGCGCACGTTGTCGCCTGAAGTGTCCGCTAGATGGCGCCAGCTGTTCGTAAACAACAAGTAAATTCTTTATCACACTAATATCAGAAATCAGAAATGTATATATCGAGACCACTTGTGAGTTGTCAAAATGTAAATCAGTCAAAAAAAAAAAACAAAATAATATAATATTCCAGAACTATCACACAACGCCGTCTAGTCCCAAGCTAAGCAGAGCATGATGTACTATGAGTACTAGACAACTGATATACTTACTTTTATATATTTCTAAATACATACATTACACAACTCTACAAAAAATAAAAATGTCTTTGTCCTAGAGTTTATTTTGTGATTTTTCCATTCACTACGCATTAAAATAAATAAAAAATACCAATATTCCCTAAAAAGTTTGCTTTTGTGGTAGTTATGACAATAAATCCTTTTTCTTGAGTTATTATGTAAAAAAGTATCCCAATAAAAGTCATCCTGATGTTTTTAAAAATACCGCGAAAAAATTAAGATGGTGTAACTGTTACATAGCATCTACTGATGTCGAGTAAGTGATAAACAACAATTAACTGTTTTTTGAAGATTCAAAGTGGTTTAAATGTTATCTAGAAAGTGTTTTGATGCTGATGGATTTTGCTATAATATGTGGTACATTTATTAAAGTACGAGATATAAAATTTTATTTACATGCGTGTGAAAGACTTGGTAAAGCCTACGAAGCTTATTTGAAATGCCTTTTTCATAATTTAGATAAATTCAGCAACCACACGTTGCTTGCAGTAATTGCAAAAGATGTTTTGAAGGTAGGAAAACAAATTTTTAGTAAAAAAAATACTTTGTTTCAATATAAATCAATTTTTTTGTTATCTTTATTTGATTTAGGTTGGTATCAAGGTGAGAATCGGAATATGAAATTCGCAATAAGTACTAAGAATTTGGCGAGAACGTCGGTGATTGTTATTTTGCGTCGTTAATCCTGCTAAACGACGTAAAGGCAAAAATACAAAACCCATCTAATATCCTGATCTTGCTTCATCTTCGGCTGCAATCTCTCATAGCTAAATACTTATTGTTGAACTTATGACAGCCCCATATCATGTTCTGACAATTACTGTCTATTCTAGGTTGCCTGGAAGAGATCGCGGAATGCGATAAGGCCGCCCATTGTACGTGTTTTAGATATAAGTTTTTCTTTGTTATGTTTTGTATGTACAATAAAGTATATAATAAATAAATAAATAAATAAATAAATAGCCCTCAACTTCCAGTAAGTACCTGAATTTTCTACAAAATTGTCTCAATCAAACTCATCTCAGAGTTCAAATAAAAATATTGAAGATGAAGAATTTGTACTGTCACAGACTGTTATCGAGAGATAGTTGATAACATGTGAGAAGATTTTAGAACCATGAGCTGCAGAATATCTTTAAAAGTACATATGCTGCTTGCTCATTTAGATTAATTTAAAAACAACATGGGGACGTATTCAGAACAACAAGGAGAACGTTTTCATCAAAACATCATGGACTTCCATTGCTGTTATCAGGGCCAAAACAACGAAAATGTGATGGAGGCCTACATTTGGAATTTAGTGAGACAAAGTTCTTATAAACATGAAAGAAAATGTAATAGGGTTCACTTTTAAACTTTTCTCTACTATTTTGTAATTTGATATGATATAAAAAGTGTTAAAAAACTATACTTACATAAATTAATTTGTTTCAATTTTTTTATAAACAATAATTTTACTAAGAATTTTCTAAAACATTGATCAACCATTCTCCTGCATACAAAAGCAAACTTTTTCAGGCTATATATATTTTTTCGGTTAAATTATCGATAAGTCTATCGATATTTCATGCTCTCTTATCAAAGTCAAAATTGTGTTGTTTTGTTGTTATCTACACTAATATTATAAAGAGGGAAAATTTATATTTTTGTGTGTATGTTTGTAATGAATAAACTCAAAAACTCCTGTGTCGATTTAAAAAATTCTTTCACCATTGGAAAGCTACATTCACGCTGAGTAATATAAGCTATATTTATTGCCCGTGCGAAGCCGAGACGGGCCGCTAGTAATGATAAATTACATCCAGATACAACAAATGATCGTGCTCAACATACAAACATTTTTCCTGGGTGGGAATCGAAGCCATGAATTCCGGCATAGCAGTCAGGGCTACTGACCAACGAAGTACAAGCATAAAACCGAAAGTTTTGTATGTTTGTTACTGCTTCACTCGAATGGCTAAACAGATTTGGATGTTTGGTACGCGGGTGGACCATGTCCTAGGCTAGCACATAGGATTCTTTTGTCCCGGGAGTAAGTATCCTTTGGATAATTTTCTAACTATCACGCGAGCGAAGCTGCTGTCCAGCATTTCAATTGGTCTATTTGAAATAAACGTTTCTGATTTCTTACATCCAACTTTGTAGACAAAAACAGAAATTATAATAAATAAAATACACGTTATAGAGATAAATTATTCTAATTAACTTAATAATATTTACTGTTCGATAAACCTTAGCCTTGAATAAAGTTAATAAACAAGAGACTTATCGATTTATGTGAACTTAGTGCTAAATAACAGGGAGATAATGCACATGACTAGTTAAAACACTCTTGATAGATCAAAACCGACAACTTTTCACGACATCATAAGGAACGCCGCTGGGCAAAGGCCAGTAGCGTAGTTACCCTTAAGCCCAGAGGGCTATGACCCGGACTAGAACTATCAATGTATCAAGACAGGGAGTCAACCTAACCTACCCCCTTGAAAGAAAAAACTAAGTCATGGTCGATTTTCCCCTCAAAATCGTCTTACGTAATACATGGATGGCCCCTAATGAATACCCTTGCAGGACTGTATTATTAACATCATAAACAAAACAACAACTTTTGTTCTATGACTTTTTACAAAACATAATTCATGTAGCAAAAACAAACTTTCAGGATTTCATTGTTCTATCTAACACATTTCAACTCTGTATTTTGCTGTACCTGCCTTCGACTGTATGTCGCGACGCAAGCGCAACAAGCTGTCCGCCGTTCGATGCGCGCTCCCCTCCGCTATTGTACTATCGCTTGCTTCGCATAGACTTCGTAATATTTAGAACGTTAAATTTAAATATTTTTGTATTTTTGTATGAAAATCTGATGAACTAAAATATGATAAATTTTAAAAATCATAGATCAAAAGTTGTTGTTTATGATGTTATTATTAACATAGTTCTGAGAGGTTGCCAATGTTTAACAAATAACCCTGTATATATATTTTTTTTTTCAAACTTAGTCAACCGAAGTTACCGAGGTTTCAGAAAATCACTGTTTTATGACACTGCTCGGGAACTAAGGCCTAAAGCACGACTGGCGTACTGGCAAATGCCTCTTCTCATACATAGAAGACACAAGTACGTACTACATGTTCCAAATGAGAATAGGACCGATTCCTATGTTTTGACGTCTCGTCGTACTGTCAAGTCGAAGAAATATTTTCAAAATTGAAGAACTTGGAGATGTGTAAAATTGAAGAACTGGATTCTGATTAAACTTTTTTCGTTCACAGTTCATAAATAAATTAAATTTTTCGTGGATTCATTAATGTTTAAAAATTTCTTTCCTCGATTTGACAGTAAATCGTGACGTCACAACATGGCGGGCGATCCTATTCTCATTTGGAACGCATTGTACACGTGTATTGAAGAAGGCTAGGTGATAGGTATTGGTTTGGGTGTCTTAAATATTTGTGCACCCATGCATACAGGAATAATTCCTAGTTTGGGGCAACGTTTAAAAAAAATATGTAGATCTACTTTAATTATTTTTTCATGTGACCACCGGACGTGTAACATTCACCAACCCGCACTGGGCCCGCGTGGTGTATTACGGCTCATTCCCTCTCCTAGAGAGGAGGCCTGAGTCCCAGCTGTGGGAACATTAAAAAGGCTGATGATGATGATGAAATATTTTTTCTCATCACTTATTCAATCCCCATACCAATTTTTTCCCAGGTGGAATCGTCCTCACAGCCTCCCACAACCCCGGTGGCATAGACAACGACTTTGGCATCAAATACAACTGCTCCAACGGAGGCCCCGCCCCCGACGGCTTGACCAATCAGATCTATGCCCTGACCACCGCCATCAAGCAGTACAAGATCGTCCCTGATATTGTCTGTGATATCACTAAGATTGGGGTCAGCAATTATGATGTGAGTACATATTTGTTTTTTTTTTCTTTTTATCTAATGACATCTCCCGCTCTTGGGCGGAGTGGGTGCGTGTGTCAGACTTTTACTGGCTAAAAATCCACTCCTGTTCTTTCGTTGCCTTTCATACCAGGGCCGAGTTTTCCTTACAGGAGCAAACACTTGGCTCCAGTAGGCTTCGACCCTGTAGGTCCCTACGATGATGTGAGTATAGTACAGCATTGATTGGTTGGATTTGTTTTTAGCGTTCCGTACCTAAAGGGTAAAACGAGACCCTAATTATTACTAAGACTTCCCTGTTCGTCCGTCTGTCTGTCACCAGGCTCTCATGAACCGTGATAGTAAGACAGTTGACATTTTCACAGATTATATTGTATTTCTGTTGTCACTATAACAAATACTAAAAAATAAAATAAAATAAATATTTAAGGGGCTCCCGTCTTGCGGACAATGACCAATGGGTAGCTCGCTGTCCGGCCGTCCGGTAACTGTCCGGACCAAGCCCAAGTAGTGGACGGCGCGCGCTGTTCCCGCGCGCCTCAAGGAGTTGTCAGCAACAGCAAGGGCCCAGCGGGGTCGAAGCCTACTGGGGCCAGGTTTATCCGAAAGGGCGCTCGAGCCCCGGTATGAAGGCTTGAAGAAACGGGATGGGTTTTTTAGTCAGTAAAAGTCTGACACTATCTCCCGCTCCGCCCAAGTGACAACCCCCGCTGGGTTGTCACTGAATGACATTACCCATCGAAAAAAAAAAAATGGTCTCCCGTAAAATGTGATGGTGTTGGTTTTTATTCAGAGTATACTGTCCGAACCCCTATCTAACGCTGCTATAGCTGTTTATAAATTAGTGAGTAAGGTTTTAGAGCCCTAATAATTGATAAAGTATTTAGCTTTACTTGTATTAGGTTTTTTTTTCGGTGGATAAAAACCGAACCTTTCGCCTTTGGGCGGAGCGAGAGTGTCAGACTCTTACTGACTAAAAAACCCACCCTGGTCCTTTTTGCCTTTCACACCAGGACCGAGCCTCCCTTTTGGAACTAGACCCTGGCCCCAGTTACTTGTATTAGGTTACGATGGGGCTGGCATGGTCTTACTGTGACCATAAGTCCCTAAAATAAAAAATCCCTTCAAAATCTTTTTCCTCCGCTCAGGTTGGCGACAACAAGTTCACAGTGGAGGTGATAGACTCGGTGAACGACTACATCGCGTACATGAAGGAGATCTTCGACTTCAACAAGATCAAGACTCTCATCCAGGGCTCCGAGACACGGAAGCCTTTCAACGTGCTCATTGATTCCATGAATGGAGGTAAGGGATGTTTTTTTTTTAATTGTTGATAGGTTCGTACTTCGCTGTGTCAAGACAAAAGTTCATGATCAGTGCGTATGATGATGGTGACACAAGGCACTGAAACGTGATCGCTTACAATAGGCCTCACCAGAAGGTTTAAAGTCACCCATTTCTTCAAGTTGAAGTCGCCAAACTTAAGTGGCAATTATTATTATTATTATTACACATCTTTATTGCACACCTTAACTTACTAAAGAATAAAATTTAACAAAAATAAGTGTACAATAGGCGGTCGTATTGCACAGGGCAATTTCTACCAGACAACCTTTGGATGGACTGAAACGAAAGGAACAAGATTTCGGGTTGAAAGTGTACAACAACTTATAGAAACAATGTAAAAATAAATAACAAATAAAAATACAATAAATAACAAATAAAAATATAATACATAAATAAAAAGCCAAATAATAAACTAATAAATATAAAATATACTTACAATTAGAAAGGAGAAGAAGAACTAAAGTAATAGATAATGCTCCTTCACCATTTTTTTGAACGTTGGTAGCGTTGGGGCTCGCCTCACTTCTATGGGTAATGCATTCCACAAACGAGCTGCTTGTATCGTGAAGGATTTATTGAAGAACGAAGTGGAATGCATATGAATACTAAGTTTTAGATTTTCCGATGACCTCAAGGACCTAGAATGTGTGTCACAGAGGAACTGAAAGCGTCACATTGCACGCAGAACAGATGGTCGATGGGGACGAAAGGTCCTGGAGTGGCGACCACGTACCGGAAGACGCAGCGTTGGACGGCCTACAACAAGGTGGACCGTTGACCTGGTCAGGGTCGCGGGAATCCGATGGATGCGTGATGCACAGGACCGGTCGTTGTGGCGACGCTTGGGGGAGGCCTATGTCCAACAGTGGATGTCTTTCGGCTGATATGATGATGATGATGATTTCTTCAAGGCTACAGTGAATGGGATCTAATAAACTAGTGCGATTCACCAACAATGATTGAACAGCATCAGGTGAAATCGCAGTCAAGCACTAGTATACACGGTTATTTGTAAAACACTAACAAAATGCAGGACTGTATTACTGACATCATAAACAACTACTTTTGTTCTTTGACTTGTTGCAAAACATAATACTCGTACATTTACCAAAAACAAACCTTCAAGATTTCGTTGTTCTATCCAACACATTTCAACTCTGTATTTAGCTATACCTACGTCTGTTTGACGCGACGCAAGCGCATCAAGCACCTCCACCGCCCGCTCCCCTCCGCTCTTATACTATCGCTTGCTTCGCATAGACTTCGTAATATTTAGAACGTGCAATTTAAATATTTTTATTTTTGTATGAAAAACTGATGAACTAAAATATGATAATTTTTTAAAAGTCATAGAACATAAGTGGTTGTTTATGATGTTAGTAATATAATCCCGAGAAGTTGCCAGAGTTTTACAAATAACTCTGTAAATAAAGAAAGAAAGAAAGAAAAGTATTTATTTTGGCGCACAAAACATTGTAGACAACAAAAACTTAAGACAAACACAAAATAAAAAAAGTAACATTGTCTGTCACACGTTTGCGCCAAAAAAGGAAACAAACGTCATCGTCATCATCATTTAAAAAAAACCTATATTTCGATTTGTCTACATTTAGCCACAATACCACAGTAACAAAAAGATCCCTGTTAAAGGCGCACTCTAGGCATTGACCAACGAGCCTAGGTCAGCTGGCAGTAGCTATCAGCCAGGTTACCAGTACTACAACCATTATCTTTGGTCCGCCACAAGCCTATCGCGTGCGTTATCACGCGTGGTTTGATAACGCACATATTTTGGCAATGATAAGTGGTGTATACAGTGGTTTATTGACCTAATTACCGTATCGAATAGCTATCTTTGCGAACTGGCCACATTCTTCGTGCACCGGTTCAAGGTTACGTCTTTGGACAGTCCAAAGACCAAAGACCACACAGTTCTAAGGATACTGTTCCTACTATCTCTTCCGCACCCGCGCCGCTCCCCGCACCACGCTGCCAGTGTGGCCGAGCAACTCGCGCGCGTTCCGCACCCGCGCCGCTCCCCGCACCACACTGCCAGTGTGGCCGAGCAACTCGCGCGCGTTCCGCACCCGCGCCGCTCCCCGCACCACACTGCCAGTGTGGCCGAGCAACTCGCGCGCGTTCCGCACCCGCGCTGCTCCCCGCACCGCGCTGCCAGTGTGGCCGAGCAACTCGCGCGCGTTCCGCACCCGCGCCGCTCCCCGCACCGCTCTGCCAGTGTAGCCAAGCAATTCGCGCGCGTTCCGCACCCGCGCTGCTCCCCGCACCGCGCTGCCAGTGTGGCCGAGCAACTCGCGCGCGTTCCGCACCCGCGCTGCTCCCCGCACCGCGCTGCCAGTGTGGCCGAGCAACTCACGCGCGTTCTGCACCCGCGCCGCTCCCCGCACCACACTGCCAGTGTGGCCGAGCAACTCGCGCGCGTTCCGCACCCGAGCCGCTCCCCGCACCGCGCTGCCAGTGTGGCCGAGCAACTCGCGCGCGTTCCGCACCCGCGCTGCTCCCCGCACCGCGCTGCCAGTGTGGCCGAGCAACTCGCGCGCGTTCCGCACCCGCGCTGCTCCCCGCACCGCGCTGCCAGTGTGGCCGAGCAACTCACGCGCGTTCTGCACCCGCGCCGCTCCCCGCACCACACTGCCAGTGTGGCCGAGCAACTCGCGCGCGTTCCGCACCCGAGCCGCTCCCCGCACCGCGCTGCCAGTGTGGCCGAGCAACTCGCGCGCGTTCCGCACCCGCGCTGCTCCCCGCACCACACTGCCAGTGTGGCCGAGCAACTCGCGCGCGTTCCGCACCCGAGCCGCTCCCCGCACCGCGCTGCCAGTGTGGCCGAGCAACTCGCGCGCGTCCCGCACCCGCGCCGCTCCCCGCACCGCTCTGCCAGTGTAGCCAAGCAATTCGCGCGCGTTCCGCACCCGCGCTGCTCCCCGCACCGCGCTGCCAGTGTGGCCGAGCAACTCGCGCGCGTCCCGCACCCGCGCCGCTCCCCGCACCTCTCTTCCAGTGTGACCAAGCAACTCGCGCGCGTTCCGCACCCGCACCGCTCCCCGCACCGCTCTGCCAGTGTAGCCAAGCAATTCGCGCGCGTTCCGCACCCGCGCCGCTCCAGGCACCGCTCCCCGCACCGTGCTGCCAGTGCGGCCGAGCAACTCGCGCGCGTTTCGCACCCGCGCCGCTCCCCGCACCGCGCTGCCAGTGTGGCTGAGCACTTAGTCAGTACGAGCCGGCGCGAACACGCACTGCAGTAATGAGCCAGTCCCAAACACATTCTGAAGGCAGTATTATATTGGACACGCAGGATATCTAGCGATCTTTTGATGTAACTGAACCACAGATTACCCGCATACAGACTCTAAGGGAATAATCTAGGAAATATTGTAAAACTAGAATAATTTTTATAAAAGACTAGCTGTACCCGCGCGGCTTCGCTCCCGCTCTTCCCTACTTCAGCCTACTATACCCTACTCTACCCTACTCTACCCTATTCTACCCTACTCTACCCTACCCTACTCTACTCTACCCTACTCTACCCTACTCTACCCTACCCTACTCTACTCTACCCTACTCTACCCTCCTCTACCTTACTCTACCCTACTCTACCCTACTCTGCCCTACTCTATCCTACTCTACCCTACTCTACCCTACCCTACTCTACTCTACCCTACTCTACCTTACTCTACCCTACACTACCCTAATTTTCATTTTTTTTCCATAAGAACCTTCTCCTCATAATAACGAACATAACAAAAAAAAAATTAGCGGAATCGGTCCAGGCGTTGTTGAGTTATGCGCTTACCAACACATTTTGCGATTCATTTTTATATTATAGATTAGTCGAGAGTTTCATGTCGGTTTTTCTCCATAGGAAACGACTAATTGGAACCATGCACTAACTTGTGATGTTTTATGTTCCCATCGAGGCCTACGTGTGATAAAATATTTTGAATTTGATAAAGTTTTCAAATCTAATTTAATTCTAAGGGGTGCTTTCAATTTCTGCGTTTATCGCCGGCCTGCTCCAGTGCGGATGCGATACGTTAGTCGTACTGCGTACGGACATTCTTTTTTTTTCATATAGTCGGCGCGCGGTGCGACAACCGTACGGCGAACGATCAACTACAGGACGGCAACGCCACAAGCACCACGTGTTCAATTCGGTGTTGAAAAGTGCGGTGTTGATTACCGCATCACTGGCATACAACGCACGACAGCCAGAAACGTTTTCAATTTAGGCGCTTGTTGGACTGCTAACGTACTGCCACCGGCAGTTGCAGTACGCATAAATTGAAAGCGCCTTATGTGTGCTTATTTTGGACTTACAGACCGGAGGTAATTTTTCAACTAAACAAATGGATCAGTGAACAAATTGGTCCTCTCATCATCATCATATTATTTTAGCGCCTTTTAAACCTACCAAGTTATATAAGAATACTTTTTCTGCCCCTAGTAACCGGCCCATACGTAAAGCGTATATTCATCGACGAGCTGGGCGCGAGGGAGGGCAACGTGCGTCGCATCGTACCTCTGGAAGACTTCGGGGGAGCCCATCCGGATCCTAACCTCACGTACGCTGCTGATCTTGTCAACGCCGTGAAGGGTGGTGATTATGACCTGGGTGCTGCTTTTGATGGGGATGGTGAGTTTAAATAAGATTTCGATGAGTTTTTGAGAGGTTTATTAAGAGCATCCTACCCGATATACATTTTCACTGTTTTTCATACTATCGCTCAAGTACAACTAATCCAGTAAATACGTCTGAAAATACGCAATTTTACGTGAACTTTGGCCATAGATATAATATACTAATACAATATTAAAAATATAAAAAAGTAAATCAATAGAAGCTTTGCACTTTTAATCGAGATTCTGAATGACGACCATTGTTCTGAAAAAAAAAACACTTATTTTCTGGAACAGTTTTGTGAAATATTCGAGTAAATCACGGAATTACCGACTGCCAACAGTTTTCAGGCGTTATCACTCTTTTTTCGCAGTGCCTCTTCATCAAACATCGCGTTGAATTGCGTTAGATGAAGCAACAAGCTTTTATAAGATTAATTACGAATTTTCATACATAACATTTCATAACATCCTCCTAAAATTTTGTGCAGAAATCCGAACTGTACGTTGCATAAATTAAGCAACTTTTCAGCATCAAATCCTTTTCTTTTAAAAAATACATTGTCGATCCCCAGGTGACCGCAACATGATAATCGGTCGCGACGCGTTCTTCGTGACTCCATCAGACTCGCTGGCCGTGCTGGCCAACAACCTGAGCCACATCCCGTACTTCCAGCGCAGCGGCGTCAGGGGGTACGCGCGCTCCATGCCCACCGCCGCCGCCGTCGACAGGGTGGCCGCTGCTACTGGACACGAGATCTTTGAAGTACCTACTGGTAAGGGTGTTGAGATATCTTCCACGACATGCCTGAATCCAGCCCTTAAAACGTAGGACCCCAACAGGCCGAAGCCTACTGCGGCTTTGGGTTGACTTCCGAAAGGCCGTGCCTAAAACGGTGGATCTGCGCTTGTTCCACTATCGATATATATACCTATATCAATACGGATAAAACCGACCAATGTACCCTTTTTTATGATGGAAAATAATGAAATAAATCTATCTAGAGCGAGAGGGGACCTCCCCCACCCATAAACTAATAATAATATTCTACAGCCGCAACTCTTTTAAACAATTCCGCAGACCAATGTACCTTGAGTATTTAACTCTATCTGTACAAATGTTGACTCAGGTTTCTAAATCGAGTATTTTTAGTTATGTGTATCGTGTCAAACCCTACTTTAATGCTGAATGGAATCGCTCACTTTGCGTCATTTAAGAACAACGTCCTCGTTTTTTGGGTTTTTCTCATATTTGAAAGTCCTTGTTTCTGGAATTAAAAAAAAATGACATTATTCGCTATTTTTCCCCAAAATTCCAACAATCGTTGTCTCCAGGCTGGAAATACTTCGGCAACCTAATGGACGCAGGTCGCCTATCCCTCTGCGGTGAGGAGAGCTTCGGCACAGGCTCCGACCACGTCAGAGAGAAGGACGGCCTGTGGGCTGCGCTCGCCTGGCTGTCGGTGCTGGCTGCTACAGGGCTGTCGGTCGAGGACATCCTCAAGGCACACTGGGCGCAGTTCGGCAGGAACTACTTCACCAGGTGAGGCACAGAGCCGACCACGTCAGAAAGAAGGACGGCCTGTGGGTACATTTTTAAGTTAGAATTAAGTTGACCCTTTTTTATAGCCTAAGATAAACGGACTATTACGGTCCGTTCACGACTTTGCTGCTGTGAGCGTTAGCTAAACGTGGGGCGGCGAGCGTAAGAATGCCGTAATTAGAGACACAATTAAAAAGCCATTGTGTCTCGCGTAGATCTGCGTTCCGGCAGTCAACGGGCTAAAAGAATAAAAATGTTTCGCGCACGCCACGAGATGCCGCTCATAGCGCCGCGCGCCTGGTTACCGGTGCCGCCCCGTTCGCTACAAGACCAAAGTCGTCAACAGGCCGTTAGCGCACAACAATTTTTTTTTTATAATCCTCCTGCGATCCCACCTGATGGTAAGCAGTGATGCAATCTCTGATGGTGAGTGAGGCGCACTAGTTTATTAAGAGCCTATTCACTCTGGCCTTGAAGACACCCAAATTATAATTTCGCTTACAAACGATAGCCTTTAATGCGTATTTCCTAAAACAATTATTTTATACAGATATGATTACGAAGAATGCGCAAGCGACCCCTGCAACGAGATGATGCAGGCTCTGGAGAAGAAGATCACCTCCCCCGGCTTCGAGGGCTCGTCGCACTCCAGCGGGGGCAAGACCTACGTCGTCAAGCTAGCTGATAACTTCTCCTACATGGATCCCATCGACCAGAGCGTGGCCATGAAGCAGGTAAAGAAAGAAAGAAAAACTTTTTATTTGGCGAATAAGATGGGTCTTATCCGCCAAAAAAAAAAGAATCTTAGGACTAACTTTTACTAATTATGAATATTCACTATGAAAACTAAGCTCCAGTTCTGCGCAAAATGGCCGAACTTTCATAATGCCGGGACCACACGCAAAGTGCAATGAGTCCACAGCGCAGCTGATTTTGTGTATCTGCAGTACAGTTGACCACATAACAGTAGTACCACTTGCACTACAAAAATTAACAGCACCGCTGTGCTGTTGACTGTACACCATGATTTTAACAGCAATAGTTGTCTTGCCTATTATTATTATAGTCAATCGGACCCCAGATTGTAGGCTACTATTGAGAAATATCCATTAGAACTGCTGAGATGGCTAGTTGACCCCTTCCTTTAAACTAAAATAAAGAAAAATGTAATGTTTATGGATGGCGTTCGTTTTAATTTTAAAACTATAATTACTCCATTCTTTCATTCACGTTCAAAAGTCGAAATAGATGCTCTGTCTCTTTTATACTTTTCCTTTTCTCGCTCTCACACTTTTAGGCTTCATTTCACACATTATTCATAGTTCCTTTTATCCATTTTATCATGATTAATAAATAAACTTAATAATAAAACTGTATGTGTTATAAATTCCGTTTATTAAACGAATTTATATGATTTTAACGGAATGTTTTATCACTTGGCAGGGTCTTCGCATCATCTTCGAAGACGGTTCTCGTATCGTAATACGACTCAGTGGTACTGGCAGCTCGGGAGCTACCGTCAGGTATGTATATCAAACTACCCAAAAACAATGCCCCCTTTTTTAGGTAGGAAATCATCTAATTTCTTCTCTAGCTCTATAGATTGTAACAGGAGGGAGTGTCCGACTTTTGCTGACTAAACCACACCTTTGTTCCTTCAGTTGTTCCATTCATTTTACGACCTATACTGAACTATTAAAGGAAAAAGCATTACAGGGTGAATAGCTCCATCCCCTTTGTCGCTCGCACTGGCTTTTGAAGGAACATAGGAGGACGGGTTTTAGTCAGTATTAGTCTAACACGCTCTCCCATTTTGTTCAAGTGCGGGAGAAGTCATTAGATGATTTCCCACATAAAAAAAAATAATACGTCATGGTTATTGACATTCTTGATTTCAAAAACGTAACTAAAAGCTATCTTAAATCGTCATCTATCGTGATCTTTTACCTTTTCTGAAAAACAGTTCATTGATGGTTTTTCGGGTGCCTTCAATATATTGGAGATATTAGGAAAAGAACAATGTACTTTATTTAAAGTTTATCTGGCGCCTTGTATAGATATTATTATGAACATACAAATAATGAAAGTATGTCTTCTTCCAGATTGTACATAGACTCGTACGAGGCTACGAACGTGTTGGGCGACGCGCAGGTGATGCTGAAGCCTCTCATCGACGTGGCGCTGCAGATCTCCGAGCTGCGCAAGTACACGGGACGCGACGCGCCCACCGTTATCACATAATTGCTTTCAATTAACTCATGAGTTATGTAATAAAAATATCCAGATTATACGCTCAACAAAGCTGTTTCCCTGGTGTCTGAAAGCATAATTCCACATTTGTTTGTATCAAAACTTTATCCAAAATCGTAAAAAAAATTGTTTTTTTTTTTTTTTTAATAAACTAGTGCGATTCATTATCAACGATTGCATCACTGCTTACCATCAGGTGAGATCGCAGTCGAGCGCTAGTTTTTTAATGATATAATATGTATCATTAAAAAAAAATCCGTTTCAAATTAAGTAACTTGGAAACTTTCCAAATCTGATGGAAACTGGGTTTCAGCTTTCTACATACGAACTACGATTTTGTAAAATATAAGGCAATTTTTTTTTTTGTATTTTAATCTTTAAAAGACATTGTATATGATCGTAAAAGTCATTTTTCAAAAACAATTACGGCGTAAGGATTTTTTTTATGTTTTCATTCATTTATCAGTTTAATGCCGTAACGTACCTTTAGTGTCATGGCTTAGCCTTTGATTAACCTTTAAACCGCGAGAGTCGGATAAACATCATCCGACAAACGCTCTCGCGTGTATTCAACCAGGGTCGCAAATACGCGACCAAATACTTTATCTCGTTAGCTCTTCTGTCTCTTATGGGGATTGAAGAGCCAAACGAGATGGAGTATCCAGTCGCGAACAAAAAAAACATGTCGGACCAATTCGACGCAAGCGGTTAAAAGGTAATTTTAACGACATTATTTTGCCATTTTATAACTTTAAAAGTTATTTCGAATCCAAGTTCCTTCCACGGATTGTTGACCATAAATAAATGTTAAGAAATAATAAAGTATTTATATCTCTGTTTTTTTTTACTGTAAGGAATGTGCCTTTTTGTTATGGTGGCATGCGTTATTGATAAAAAAGTCATATAGCATAGGTGAGGAGCCAAGATTCCAACTGCAAATGATGTAAATAAAACAACACATTTTTCTAAGAGATAAATCACAATATACTTTATTTTAATATTAACAAATTTGTACAAAATGAGATTTCTATTTCTGTTCATAAAAAGTACTTATTGGCCAAAGACATTTTATATGAAACAATTTCGTTTTAAAAACTTGTTATAGATATTATTATGTACATGTATATTTACAATGAACTATTATTTAATAATAAATGTTTAAATAAACTTATTCTAGTTTCACTTATATATATAGCTATGACTAGATTATTTTTTATAACTTTGGTATTTACAGATTCCATTGATACAACGCGATATAGGAAGTTAACTCTATTTGATATTATGTGAACACTGATTTGATTCGTAAGTAGACTTAGGCTGCGTTTTCTCAAGACAGCATAGAGAGAGTGACTGCTGGTGGTGCCGAGCGTAAGGGAGAGGTTCCTACGCCCCAGTCGCCGCCGGCAATACCCTGGGTGTCCGGCCACCGTAGCAACGGGCTTGTGAACAGCGAGCAATGGGTAGCTCGCCGTCCTATATTGACCGAAACTGGGTTGACAGCGTGTTGTGTTCCACGCACGTCTCAGAGCTGTTTGCGTCACTGACTGGGCCCGCCAGGGCTACAGGACTGTTTGGAAGAGTCAACGCGGCCATGGAACGCAAAAGTCAGTAAATGTCTGACACTCTCTCGCTCCACCCAAAGATGGAGAAGTTACTTGATGATTTCCTACATGTTAGTTTAAAAAATGTACTCTGTTCCCACCCTCACGAAATAATAATTTTCCAGCCCATAGTTCATGTTATAATTGTCAAAAACAAGCATAACATAGGTTTATCAAACCCGAGTCAATGGAATTAAACAATGACGATATAATTACACACAGCCGCATTTTTATATATACAAGTTATTATACTACATGGTTAACAGGACAAAAAAAAAAATATTTCTTTTGCAGTACCTAATTATTTCGTAGTTATCAAGTAGTCAAGTATTTTCAAAGCTTTTTTCGTGTTACATTGGGACAGTGCGAACGTATACATAAACAAAACAATTTTCGCGTTAAAAATCATTAGTTTCTACATCCGGCACTCTTCTTCCCATTATTTTTACTACTTCACCAACAAATTGCATAACAATCATTATATGCCATTTGCTATACCATAATTTTTAATTAGATGGACCAGAGTGACAGCTCTAACAATGGTTTAATGACAGCCTGTTGTATATTGACAGCTAGACATTGTCCACTGCTGTCAGTTTAGTCCAGCTAATTAAAAATCAAAATAGCTAATTTTACAATGTACACTACAACACTATATTTACTCAAGTCCAAATGAAGGTATATCCCGTCATTAATGGCTTTTAAAGGACTTTAACGTTTGAAGTGTATCCACTACTTTGACTTTGACGTTTGAAGTGTATCCACTACTTTGACTTTGTCATTTGAAGTGTATCCATTACTTTGACTTTGTCATTTGAAGTGTATCCACTACTTTGACTTTGTCAATTTAAGGGTATCCACTACTTTGACTTTGTCATTTTAAGTGTATCCACTACTTTAACTTTGACGTTTGAAGTGTATCCACTACTTTGACTTTAGACGTTTGAAGTGTATCCATTACTTTGACGTTTTAAGTGTGTCCACTATTTTGACTTTGACGCTTGAAGTGTGTCCACTAGTTTGACGTTTAAAGTATATCCACTATTCATTGATGAAGAACTGCATGAGCAAGTTGACGGCGCCGAGCAGCACGATGGCGCAGTAGAAGAGGAACTTGCCCCACGTGAGCTTGCCGCGCAGTTGCAGCGAGCGGATCTGAAGGAACGACGGCAGCGCGAATATGTGCACCAGACCGCTTATTGCGCCCGTGTACCTGGAATGAACGGTGAACACGTGACTAAAGATATAAATGATATTCATTATTTTGCAAATAGGTTTTAAAAAAACACTTTTCACATAAATTTTTTTTTTGGTCAGTTTGAACTATATGAGGTCGGTGTTTTCTAGCTGATTACCCTGAGAAGAAACACCGAAACAAACTCAGGGGTCAAAGACTCTTAAAGTTCATACAGTAAAATGGAATGCTCAAATTATTGAGAACCATGAATCACACAGATTTGAGTGGACCTGTCTAGTCACTGCAAGCATTCGTCAGTATTCATGTAGCTCAAATTTAGGACTATTAAGGAGCTCAACGACTTGACGAACAATATAGCTCAAAACGTAAGGTATTGTTAACCATAAATATATTTTTTCTAGTAGGTAGATCATATTCTGTTGATTCGTTTTAGTAGTTAATTTGAATGGCTGATTTTTTATGACACTATCAAACATGTAGCAAAAAAATCTCTTCCTGCATTAATGATGAGAAAAGGGAAAAAAGTGTATAAAGTTCACCTCACCTCAGTTGACGTAGAGAGATCTTTTTAAATAATATATACTAATAAAAATTGTTTGTTATCTTTTTGTTTTGTTGTCTTATCTATCTCTAAGGTTTTTGTTATTATTTATTTGTAACTAGTTTTGGCTTGCGCGGCTTCGCTCCCGCTCTTCCCTACTCCACCCTACTATACCCTACTCCACCCGAATCTACCCTACTCTACCATAATCTACCCTACTCTATTCTACCCTACCCCACCCTACTCTACACTACTCAACCCTACCCTACCCTACACTATTCTAATTTTCTTTTTTTTTTCATAAGAACCTTCTGACAATAACAAACAGCAAAAAAAGAATCGAAATCGGTCCAGCCGTTCACGCGTGATGGCGTGACCAAGGAAATAGGGATTCATTTTTATAAGGATTTTTCATTCGAAATCCCATAAAGATCCATATTAATATCAACATTTCGATGCAAGTACATGAATAATTCCGACCTATGGTCATGATCCAAAGGTAATATAACATTATAAACCAATTCATTTTCACTTTAGGTAGTATTTAAGACAGTCTGGAAGCTTTATTGGTTACCTAATAATAGTGCCGATGCTGGGACAGAAGCAGGCGACGAGGATGCACAGCAGCATGATGGCCAGGTTGATGAGGATGGTGTTCAGCCGCGTCTCCTTGAACGGCAGCAGCAGGATCGCCTCCGAGCGCAGCATGAACGCTACCAGCGGGTACACTGTCACTACCTAGGAATCGAACATTTTTTATTAAATTATAATAACTGTGCTGGCTGCATTTCAATGACATTGGCCATGCACAACAGAGATTATGTAGGTAGTAAAATACGCAACAGATAGTGGTGCACTCTGTTCTTTTACTCGCATAGTACAATGGTAGGAGTCCGTAACCAAGGGCTGCGGAATTGTTTAAAACGGTTACCGCGGTCCGGAACGTAATGGGCAACTGAATATCGATGGTTCCTATGTATAAGGACCAATGTGAAAAGTAGTCTAAGTAAGTCTTGTTTTCGTCTTACCACGAAAAAAAAAGTACCTACTTTTTTTTCAAAACTCGTATTAATTTACGCATTTACGAAATCCATCCAATCCGACTACTACCTTAAGGTCATTGTACTCGCTCAGCTGACGTTTTCTTAAAGAAATTAATTTCGTAAATGCGTAAATTAATACGAGTTTTGAAAAAAAAGGTACTTTATTTTTTAATTTTATCTTTACAAATCCATAGTAATTCATGTACCGGATCGACCCTCCACGGGATTAAAACGATCAAAATTTAACGGGGTATAGCTATAGTTAGTCTAGCTTTATTTTATGTAAGCGGGCGAACCGCGGGCAAAAGCGAGTACACTATACTTTCTTAATGGGCTAGTTGCCATAAAAAATGTAATTAGTCCGTCTTTTAGATTATTCAAAAATAAGGGACCGTATTTTTTTATTTGTAAATTAAACCAAAAATGACAAAGATAATATAGCCCATTAAAGTTACGTGTAACGTCACGCCGCCGTGCTGCATTTTTTCGCACGGGGTGACGTCACACGGGCTATATGATAGATAGATATATTTGTTATTTTTTGTTTAATCGAAAAAAGAAAAAATACGTGTCCAATATTCTTTTATAATCTAAAATACGGACTAATTCAAATGTTATTATTTTGACCCTGGAAACTACCCTATTATGCTTTTAGTGCTTCAATTGTATTCATAGGCGTAGATACATTTTTTTTTTTAATAGTAATAATAATAACGTTTATTTAGCTAAGAATACAGATTGATACAGAGATTTTAAGCTATAGGTTTATTTACGTAGTACTCACTTGGAACAGCAACAATATTCTAGCCACGGCAGTCATCACATCGTGCATTTCAAAGTTGTTCAGCAAATTCTGGAAAAGGAAATCAAAAATCTATGTTTACTTACTTCATAACAAAGCCTGACATAATACATGTTGCTTGGCTGTACGACACTGTAGCAATACTAAGTTATATTGATCAATAACACCAGATCAATTTTCATTCCACCTCGTTTTATGGCAGATTGATATATTGAGACCTCTTTATGTCGTTATGGGTCGTAAATTATGTTAAACAATATTTAAGTTTTGCTATTAGGTTCATAGTAGCAATGTTATTTTGTTTTATGATAAAAACATTTTTCTAATACTTTTTTTTATTTAAGTGACACTTTGTTTATTGTTAAATAGGTACGTCACACACATTATAAGAAGACATAAATATTTCCAAAAACTTTTTGTGGGTTGACATACTATTGCTTATCAGTATCCATTTTTTTTTTATAAAAAATAAATCATACTGCTTAATCAGGGCCCGATCTAAGAGGGGGCAAGTCGGGCATTTGCCCAGAGCGGAAAAAAAATAAGGGTGGCAAAATTGACTTATTGCTATCTTGCAACCTAGTCATCCTCACCCAAGTTGGCAGGTTGAGAATTTTATGCGCCACCTTCCAACTTACTTCAGGTTGGATAGTGGAAATATTAAAAGACTAAAAATTCTTTTAATAAAATTAAATAATTAATTTAGGTACCCGCTCAAATTAATTAATTTTTAATATCTTTTCAATGTAAATGAAATACTTTATACTAAAAAACTCATGATTAGGTATCCGCCGCCGCCGCCGGGATTCTGATCCCGATTTCCGGCCACCGTAGGCGTGGGCTTGCGGATAGTGAGCAATGGGTAGCTCGCTGTCCGGCCGTCCGGTAACTGTCCGGACCAAGCCCAAGTCGTCGACGGCGCGCACTGTTCCCGCGCGCCTCAAGGAGTTGTCAGCAACAGCAGGGACCCAGCCGGGTCGAAGCCTACTGGGGCCAGGGTTATCCGAAAGGGCACTCGAGCCCCGGTATGAAGGCTAGAAGGAACGGGGTGGGTCTTTTAGTCAGTAAGAGTCTGACACTATCTCCCGCTCCGCCCAAGAGCGGGGGATGTCAATGCATGATTTTTTCCCACCACAAAAATAAAAAAAAAAAAAAAAAAAAAAGGTATATGGTTTTGTGTATGTAAAGGTCGGCGAAAATTGGCGAAAATTATCTTTGCCTCGAGCGGTTAAATTGCTAGATCGGGCCCTTATGTGCTTAATTACTATAAAGGCGACAATTTGTAGATATATTTCATGGCCAATATCCTTTGCGCTCAAACGGCTGAACGAATTTTGATAAAATTTGTGATAGGTATGAACTCTTTACACACAACAATGTGAACTCGGCTTTTGTATTTACTAACATTGCCTTGTTGAATCTTGACAATTATCCCAAAAGAAAATACCCCCAGGATAAAATTACTCTATATGCTATTCCAGAACAATGGTATACCTACCCGTGTGCCAAATGTCATCTAAATGCGTACATCTGTTTGGGTGTGAAGGAGTACCACACACAGTGACTCAACAATGTCTCAAGAAGAAAGTCTGTGGCCAGTGATGACATATGTAATACATGGCTCTGAAACGTGGTCGCTCACAACACAATGGGCCTCATCAGAAGGCTTAAAGTCACCCAAAGAGCAATTGAAAGGGCATATTATACAAGGTGTCGTTTTGAAGCTGCAAAATATTTCAGGAGGTAATTATGTTAGTGATTCTCGATCCGAATCAATAATAAAATAAGTAGGTAATTTTTTTTTTTTTATAACCGCGCTTTTTTTCACACACACAAACACGGAACAATAAAGGGCGTTTTCACACACACTAACTCGCAACGATAGTTTCATAAATAATGTATCATCCAATCATCATCCCGCACGCCACACCCTAGCCACGTCCCCGCGGCCATCGATCAATCGATTTAGTTTAGTGTAATTAAAAAATTAAATAACAAGTATTACTGATTATTGACCAGGTATCGTTTTTTTACATGATTATTTATGAGTTTTATTACAACCTCCTGAAATATTGTGCAGTTTTAAAACTGCACCTTGTATATAGAACAGATTGTCAATGGGGACGAAATGTTCTGAAGTGGCGACCACGTACTGGGAGACGCAGCGTTGGAAGACCTCCGATAAGGGGGAGCGTGCACGTAACCTGGTGAGGATCACAGTACTCCAATGGGCGCGAAACGCACAGGATTGTTCGCTGTGGCGATGCTTGGAGGCTTATGTCTAACCATGATGATGATGACCTACATACAAACTTTCTTCTTTATAATATCAGTGTGAGGACCAAGTAACAAAATGTGGTCTTGTAGTGGTTCCGGAGCCAGGACTATAACAGGCTAGTAAAAGTTTATAGCCACGGAAAAGGGCCCATTTTATACGCGTATCTACTTTTGCCAATAAAACACTCATAGTAGATTTGACGAGCACCACTTAGACCAATAATACACTTACAGTTGGACTACGCAGAACTATCTGCTCCCGCCAAGCTTACTATGAGCATTTAATAGAACCAGGCAGGCGTGAAACGTACTCCGCGCTTCCATTACTAGCTACATCAGATATTTGTAACTTTTTATTAAATTGTGGAGAAAAATAAAAATTAAAAAATAAGTTAATCTATTTTCTATAAAAATGTATTTACAAGTATTTCGCACGTAATATTATATGTGCATACATGTTAGCACGGCAAACGCATAAATATTTTCGGTGAAGTATATTGTGTTTTACAACTCAATTTTTGTTCGCCTTTTGAACACGGCGTATTTACTAAGTTGTGTTTAAAAATAATATTAGTCCTAAGGTAACGCCATATTGTAACAAAATGGCCGTGAAGAGCTTAAACGGACTTCACGAAGATATCTTTGGATACTAGTAGTTTTATAAGAAACCTTTTAGAAATTAAGACTATAACAGCATTCGAGAGTCCACAATAATACTAAGTACACTTACTCTTAGAAGAAACCACTGTAGAACTAATTCACTTAAAATTAGGACATAAAGTTGACTAATAAACCCCTATAAGGTCAAGTAACAAATGCAAGTTGTTCTAAGTGCATTTAGTTCTATAAATTACTATTACTGGCGTATACACTCATAGTGGATTTATAATTACTTCTTCTAGGCGATTATAAGTGTAACTTACTGGACCAAGTTTTCTCAAATGTAAATACACTTTTTTTTTTTAAATAAATAAATTAATTAAAAAAAAGTGTATTTATGCAACTCTTTTATAGGCCATCTTAGCATTTACTGCGCCTATAATTTCGTTCTATACACGACTATAAGTCAATTTATAAGAACAGGTGTACGATAAACCCAAACGAACTCCGTGTAACCTGTTATAAGCTTGGTAGTAAAACCTGGAACCACTAAGAGAGAGTTACTAGTGCTGTGAGCCTAAAAACTGTGCGCTACAGGAGAACTTTGTTACTTGGGGGTTACAATTTACTTCAATACTTACGTCTTCAATACACGACTTTGCCAGCGGGAAACAGATGTAGAACACAGCTCCCACCAGGGTATACGTCACGGTGACCAGAAGGAAGGCTATCGTCAAGTCTCTGCCCTGGAAACAAGGTATCTTTAGTATTGACCAATTATAGCACAGGTCGCGTGGCGAATTAAGATCGCTCGATGAAAGTAGTGGGGGCAATCGGCGCATGTGTACAATTGCGCACAGAAATTCTTAGTATGTTAGGACTTTATTTTTAATTTCGTTTGTTTGAACCTTAGTAACATAACTTATAATAACACTAGTTTTTGCTTGTAATTTATCTTGTAAGTAAAAAAAAATAAAAAAATAATTTCGTTACTTTCTTTTTTAACCTTTCAATCGTGGAAATCACAGACACAATAGAAAGACAATAGGTGCGCGAACGCCGGCTTCGCTTGGGGTTTAATGAATTAATGTAACAATTCATATCGTAAACCATTTTTCTGGCTTGCCGTTTTAAAACTTTATTTTTAACCATTTTTTTTTACCACTACGTATTACTAATACGATAACACAAGCTGTACGCAACAGTACCCAAGTACGACAGTATCCAATGAGACGCGAGAACGCAACGCGGGAATTGAAGAGACGGATCTACCAATGACGTGTCGCCGTCGGCGCACACCCGCCCGCACGTCGTCAAATAGACCTTAGAATTGAATACTGCGCATGCCCCTTCCACTTTTGCCGAGCGATCTTAATTCAACGCGCGACCCTGACCTGGATTTAATCAGCTATACACTGTGTCTTAGACATCGCCAACCCACAAACGTGTAACATGGATTCACTACCTACCTACTTACAAGTACCATCAATCCAGTAGGTACCATGTGTAAAATTCCACCACTGGGGGCAGGGGTCCAGAATCATGATGGATCCATGATATGTGTTTGTGCGTTGACATGATATATTTACATAATTAGCTGTTACCCGCAATTTCATTCGCATGGAGTGCTGATTATGAAGAAACCGTGCAACGAATTTTGGTGAAATTGAATTTTTTTTTATGTTTTTCTGACCGGAAAAGCAAAATACGTAGAAGGTTTACACGTACAAAATCGAGGAGGGTCACTAGATGTGTAATTATGGAAATAGACACCGCTTCCATTGTCTGGAGTCCGCAAAAGGCAATGAATAAACACGCGTGGGTTTTAATTTTAAATTCATTAAACCCCAAGCGAACGCCCACCACACCTATCGCACCTATTGTCTTTCTATTGTGTCTGTAATTTCCACGATTGAAAGGTTAATCAGTAAAAGTTTTACATTCAATCTCGCTCCACGCAAAGAGGGAGAAGTTAGACCCCATACAAGTCAAATATCTTCTCAAAAAACACTTACGTTCTTATCCTGGCGAGCATTATTGCTCATGATGGTGATGATGATGTTGTGAATGTAGAAGGAGAGCGCCAGCATCCCGCTGAGCACGGCCGCGTTCTTGATGGCGTGCGTCTCCGAGAAGATGGTCCCGATGTGCAGCCCCCACGCGTAGCCCTTCACCAGCACGAAGATCAGAAGGTACGCTACTGACAGTGTTCCTGGAAACGGCCATCATTTATTTATTAAGTATTTGGGCTGAGACTCCTAAGTTTAGTTAGGACATTACTGATACGATGCCTCGAAAAGCATGTGAAACCGTTGGTCACAGTTGTAGGTCATTCGTAGATCTTTATCAGTCGCTACAGGCAGTCCGATGCCATCAGTCTATCCAAAGAGTGATCTATTACCCAGTAACTGAGTTGTAGAGGTCTGATAGGTAAATCGCTCCATGTAAAACACGGGTATTCAGCCGCATCTGGTTCGACAAGAAGCCAACCGCAAGCTAGTAGGAAAAGGCTAGAGAGATGATGAAGGCTAAGAATTAGACCTGTAATACTGTAAGAATACGAATGTTTGGCTGTGAAAAGACGAATAAAAAAAGATTTTTTTTTTTATAATGGATAGGCTCGCGTTTGACCACAATCTCTCCTGATGGTAAGCGATGGTGTGGCCGACGATGGAGCACGCTTGCCTAGAAGCAATCTATTCACTCTTGACTTAAAGACCCCTTTTTTTTTTTTTTTTTTTTTTTTTTTTTATGGTGGGAAAAAATCATGCATTGACATCCCCCGCCCTTGGGCGGAGCGGGAGATAGTGTCAGACTCTTACTGACTAAAAGACCCACCCCGTTCCTTCTAGCCTTCATACCGGGGCTCGAGCGCCCTTTCGGATAACCCTGGCCCCAGTAGGCTTCGACCCGGCTGGGTCCCTGCTGTTGCTGACAACTCCTTGAGGCGCGCGGGAACAGCGCGCGCCGTCGACGACTTGGGCTTGGTCCGGACAGTTACCGGACGGCCGGACAGCGAGCTACCCATTGCTCACTGTCCGCAAGCCCGCGTCTACGTTGGCCGGAAATCGGGATCAGAATCCCGGCGACGGCGGCGGCGATAACGCCGTTGCCTGATGCGTTCGGCCTCCTCCTTTGCGAGCATTACTGCTTCGCAGAAGTCGGCGACCGCCTGCCACTCCTCCTCGCTCCGGACCATGGCCTCAACCAAGGCCCGGCGCGAGAGGTCTCCGCCGCCGATCGCCCCCACGAGGGCACGGCGATGCTCCGCCCAAGCAGGGCACACCTCGACTGTGTGCTCCACCGTGTCCTCCGGGCGTTCCGCACAGTGGCGACACCCGGGCGTCACTTCCGCATGAATCGAGTGCAGGAATCTCCCGAACGAACCATGTCCGGTGAGTACCTGCGTCATGCGGAAGGTAAGGACGCCGTGAGGTCTTTCCAGCCACGCCTCAAAGAGGGGACTTACCGACTTAAAGACCCCTAGGTTATAGCTATCAGGAAACACAGACTCCGGCAGGGAATTCCATTCCTTAGCTGTACGCATAATGAATGTACTCCCAAAACGCTTTGTACGTATTGATTGAACGTAACAAAGATGAGAATGTTGAGATCTGTGTGTGTGTTGGGAAGATTGAAAGTGGAGACAGGGACGGAAAAGTTTCTTCTCACTTCTCAAGGAACCGTTCGTTTTGATACAGTCATATTAGTCATGTGAACAAGAGGGCGAAACACGTACTTATTACTAAAAAAGTTATGAGTATACATGTGTATTGATGGAGAGGGAGAGGGAAGCCAGAGAAAAGATGGATGGATCAAGCGTAAGAAAAGAGAAATTCTTCTAGCCCAGACATTTCAGAGAGGCTGTGGCAAGTCTTAAAACTAATTTTGATATGCTTTCAGCCGCCAATGTGGTGAGGACAGTTGTAATAGGTACGACTGTCGTTTAGGTGTGAATGATGGAACTTCTATAGGTGAAGTATGTACTAAAAGTTGGTGGAAGAACTTACCCAATGAGTTGAACTTGGTAAAGAACGAGACATTCTTAAAGTTGAGGAGCGGGAACACGATGAGCGCCACGTATATGGGCACGGTGGTGTGCAGCCCCCAGTACGGGGAGTCGTCCTGGGGCTCCACCACCAGCAGGGATGAGTTCACTTGCCGGGGACAAAGGAGGGACGTGTTGTACACTGTCGCGTTTGCAGAGTTCAGATCTGGTGGTAACAAATATGGGTTTATTACTAGAGGTTTCTTTTGGTACCTAGAATTCCGAATAGGGTAGTTCCCAGGGTCAAAATAATTACATTTTATTTAGACCGTATTTTAGAATATAAAAAAAATATAGATTATAAAATATTGGACACGTATTTTTTCTTTTTTCGATTAAACAAAAAATAACAAAGATATAGCCCATTAAAGTTACGTGTGACGTCACCCCGTGCGAAAAAATGCAGCACGGCGTGACGTTACACGTAACTTTAATGGGCTATATCTATGTCATTTTTGGTTTAATTTACAAATAAAAAAATACGTGTCCCTTCTTTTTGAATAATCTAAAAGACGGACTAATTACATTTTTTACGGCAACTATTAGAGTCCTGGGGTCATACCATAACGTGTTAAAGTGTCAAGCGTGCAAACGAGTAAGAAGGATGGAGCTAATCATCTTCTAAAGCTTCATGCCTTTAACAATTCAGTTTAGGTCGTAAAATGAATCGCGTTAAGAGCTCGTGGTAGGGCCTTAGGTTAGTCCTAAAGTAACAAGTGTTCTTTTGATAGCGAGGTCAATAGGTATGTATTTGTTACGACCTGGTCACGACTTAGGACTTAGAGGCGCACGGCGGGGCGAGCGGGGCGGAACGGCAAGCGCGCGCGTTTTCGCTATGAGCGGCGTCTCGTGGCGTGCTTTAAACATTTTCATATTTTTGATCTTACAGCTCCCGCTCACAGTGGCGCAAGGTCGTCAAGTCAACAGTCAAGTGAACAGGCCGTTAATGTCAGCATAGATTCTAAATCAGTCAGTGATACCCAGGCGTTCTTGGTGTCTAGTAGGTCCAGAACTTTGAAAACGTGAGCTACGAATCTCCACTCACTGGCCCAAGACGAATCTGCAGGGCCGGGACTTCGCACTCTTCATCATCTATTCCAGCTGAAAAACGTCCATTACTAGAATACCAACCACGTCGACCGGTCGTATGTGTCTTACATCTCACGGGCCTTCGCATTCTTTACCAGGTCTTGGGTCCACCTTGTGGGAGGCTTTCCAACGCTACATCTTCCAGTACGTGTTGGCCACTTCAAAACCTTTCGAGCTTCTATTCTTCGAGATTCTTCAAGCTGGATTTGCTGCCTAGTAGAACGTTCCGTCCGGGTTCTTATGGACTTACCAACAAAATAATTGACAGTGAAGTACAAGAAGTTGGAGATGAGGATCCAGTAGATGATGTTGGCGCCCAGCAGCACCAGCACGCTGAACACGTGAGCCACCACCTCCGCCCACTGGCCCAGGAGCGTTCGACATAGGGCGGGGACTTCACAGGAATCGCTACCTGGAAGGGTACAAGGTTTATGGTTAGTTCTAGCTAGCGTAGTTCAAACCCTTTTGTAAAAAGAAGTTGATGCACATATGACATATTAAACCTAAGCAGCAAATGATCATAAGCAAGTTCATATTCGCACTTAGCCGATTTTCCGGTAGCTTTGACTCGTCAACTCTTTTGAGGGCTGGATGTGGAAGAGACTGGTCTCCACGACACAGGGAATCCTAGTGTGGAGTCCAGAGATCTATTAAATTCTGTATCTACCTTTTTTATTTTATTTTTATTTATTTTTTATCCGTGCTTGCACTTGTAGATTCATGTAACTATTTTTTATGTATATCTAGTCTGAACTGCCCCACTGCTGGGCAATGGGCCCCTCCATTCCTTCCACTGTTTCCGACTCTGAGCCACTTCTTATAAATTCCTAAGGAAGACATCTAAGCCATCTACCTCTTGGTCTGCAGCGACCCCGTCGTGCGATTTCCTACTCTTACTTATATAAAGGTTCACACACACACACACACACGCTACACGCACACGCATAGTACATGCTAGGGTATACCTGACAGTTTTGCCTGCACAGTTATCCCAGTCTGGTAAGCTTGTATGGAAAACTGCACAGTTGTGCAACATGCACACTCCGGTT
Source organism: Mythimna ferrago (assembly GCA_910589285.2). Taxonomy (NCBI): domain Eukaryota; kingdom Metazoa; phylum Arthropoda; class Insecta; order Lepidoptera; family Noctuidae; genus Mythimna; species Mythimna ferrago. Next base: position 22,722,250 of record OU342691.1, on the reverse strand, counting down.
TACCTTTACAACTCACCTGTACAGGCGAACCTGTCAGGCGTGCATTATCACTACTCACCATGATGTTTATTGACACTTAGCAGCACATATGCGGTGTAGAGACACAGCGCGGCCATGAAGGCGACTAGCACGAGCGCAGCCGGCAGGCCAGCTCGCTCCACGCCCCACGCCATCGTCAGCAACGACGAGCCCATTATCGTGTTCCATACTGAGAATCTGAACAGTAAATAGTTGGGTATAAGTTTGGATGGCGAGCGAATAAGATCTTCTTCTTAGCGTATCGATGGAAAAACTAGTTAAATTCCTTGCCTGGCCCAGAATTCGGCCACGGCAATGCTTTCCGCTGATGCTGTCATTAGGTCCCTATGTGAACAGGTAACAGGGCACGTGATGCACAACGGAAGGTGGGACGAATAAGGTGACGATTATGGAAACCATAACATGTCAGTCTGTCGAATTGTTCGAAAGCGTAGCAATAGCCCTAGAACGCAAAGGGCAATTGAAGGAATATGTCAATTATATATTAACTGTACCCAAGGTTCAACCATATTTGAACTGAATCTAGTTCAAATGTAAGAATTTATAATCCCACTTGTGGTGCCGGCAGGCAGACGTTGTCCTGCCCGAAAGCTGGGTATTTTTTGTCAGAAAATAATTTAACACGATTGCAGCGCCATCTACCGGGTTTAATTGTGTTTTGAAACCATCCAGATACTCACTCATAAACATAAAATTTCATCTAAATCAAAGGTAAGTACATACAAAATTCTATTTAAAACTGTCAAGCCACGTAGGAGGACAAACACACTTACAGAAGATTCATATATGTATCTATATAAAAATGTATAAACAGTGCAATATGATCCAATTTTGTTTTTTTTTTATTGCATAATTATCTTAAACAGCGCTCCGTCCCGGCTTTGCACGGGCAACGAATAAAAAATAGCCTATGTTACTCAGGGTGAATGTAGCTTTCCCATGGTGATGAATTTTTGAAATCGGCACAGTAGTTTTTGAGTTTATTCCTTACAAACATACACATAAAAATAAAAAATTTCCCTCTTTATAATATTGTAGATTGTTGTAACTTACATTGTGACTAGTGAACTCTGTTTCTTGGTTGCTGGTTTGAAGGACTTCTCAAATGTCTTGTTGAATGTGGAAAGGACAGCACTTGACGATAGTTCAGCTGGTCCCTGAAATAAAGAAATGATGTATAGTTTAGTTTTTGTGTCCTGTATAGAGACCATATATGGATATATCTGGAGTCGCCATTTAAGGGTCTAGCTTCCGAGCAGTGTCTCAGCAATGTTTTTCTGAAGGCTACTCCTCGGTAACGGCTTAGTCAACAGGTTTGAAAAAAACATATATTTACTATAGATTCGTGATGATTCATAATGATTTTTTCGTATGACTAATACATTTGCCAAAAAAAAATTAACAACATGATATTTTAACGTTTGTTTTCTCAACTCCTTTCAAACGGTTTTGATCTTAAAAAATAAGTTAAAATTCATAATATGTAAATCAATCAGTATCTCGTAAAGAAAATGGATCAGATCAACGGGGCTCTTTCCGGGCGCAGCTGGCCGGAATTTAATGCACAGATACTTCGCCGCCTCCTAGGCGACAGTACAAGTATCTGTGCATTTAATCTGACCAGATTTTCGAGGGACTATACGCCTTAATGTGTAACAAGATAACTTTCCAATTCTTCCGTGTTTTGTTATGAAAACATTTTTAATCAACACACGTTGTTACCCACGCTGGCGTCATCAGTCTATCCCAGAATTAGTTGCTCTCCGCTGATAAATTTTATAACAAAAGGCCTTTGACCACTCTCGAACAAGATAAATAATGAAACGAAAAGATTTGTGCCAAATCATTTGTTACTATAGTGGCTAAGAACAATGTCGAAGTTCTGATTAGGTATGTTTAATTAATTAGCTAAGTAAATTAGTTGTTCAATTAGTTAAAATGATATTGTTGATACAAGTGGTGTGATACCTACGTGATTAAATCTACATAAACTATAAACAATAAAAACGTAGATATTTATTTCTTTTCGAATCGATGGTAAAATTCGGGTTATAGCAGTAGCAGTAGGTAGTAGGATGAATAAAAAGGATCTCCCGGAATGGCGTTAGATACGGGATGTTATGGAGCTCAGTAACAGTAAGTAATAGAAACTATCAGATAACGGAACTACAAAAAAAAATCGTAACCCTAACCAAAACCGATATAAAAGTTTCAGACAGTTTCCGATGAAGGAAATATGAATTGAAAATTTTATATGTACAGTACCATAGATACCCGTGTACAGTAGGTACACATCGATCACTAATAAATTGGTGACCGATGTGTACATGAAGATGATTCATATATGTTCATTTGTACAAAACACGTGGGGTTTTATATTATTTTGCCTATTCTACGGGAAAAAGTTTAAGTTCACTTTATTTATTTGTGCTTCTACAACTTTTGTGATAGGCTTCCCATTATATCGTAGACATTCTTTATTGAGTATGCCCACTGAGTTGATGACTGCGTGGTAAAAGATAAGCCAATGACTCAGGCAGGATGCGTAGAACAACGCGCAAGCTCGGTTCAAGGCAAAAGTTCACAACCCTTTTATTTAAAACAATGACGAGTAACTAATTGAGAAATTATGTATTATACAAACCTATGGATATCCAGCCTGCTATGTACCAATACAAAACTTACATCCAAAAGAACCTTTACAATGGACCAGAGGGAACGTTTGTGGGGCTACCTAATCTTATTACCTAACCTAATCTGTACCTAACTAATCTTTGGTAAGCGTCAGAACCCTTGGACTACTAGCAATATTAATTTGATGTTTCGAAAATACCATAATTAGTACCTTTTTCTACTATTTGTTACCTAACTTTGAATAAGTACCTACTTCTATGGACAGCGAGAAAACGCATGCAGGAAATGGCCAGACATTCTAACATCAGGATGTCTGGGCCACTTTTTTTTTTCATAGTTATTCGCTATAACATTCAGAGTCTTTTTTATGGGGAGATACCTACCTTCAAAAGCCACAAACCCCGGCTAGCAGGACTGTCGATATTATTAGTAATCTTTTGTTGTTTCCCTCTATCTCTTGATACCCAAAAGCAGACTAAGGCACGCAGCCCAAAGGCCCTTGTACAGATCCACCCTTAACAGTGCCACCGACGACGATGCCTTGAAATTGTTATTTTTTTAATAATGCAGAAAAATAAAAAATAAAATAAAATTTGAATTATGCAGTTTTTGTAATAATTTAAGCTAACATTTGTTTTTTTAAGTGAGAAATATTTTGTAATTAATTTAAGTTGGGACGAGGGGAAGTGTTTGACTTTTACTGAATAAAACTCGCCTGTGTTCCTTTAGTTGCCCTTCGCCTTCAAAAATCAACTGAAGAAAAGAAAACACCTATGTTATTTATTTTAGATTGTCGTAGTTCTAAAATTGGTTCAGCTAAGGAGATTCTTTTGACCACGAAAAAAATAAAACTAGATCTTCTTCAAAGTTGCCCGGTGTGCAGCACTTTACAATATTATTAGTCATCATCATTATTGTAGATATTTGAAAAATTAAAGGTAATAAATAAGTATTAAATAGTCAAAACACTGTCGTCGCCTACTACAATTTAACAGAACCGTTTTATCGAAGCATATATCCTTGACTAAAAATAGATGGTCCATTTAGTAAATTATCACCAATGGCGGCATTAAGATAATTTACTGAGCCGTTACTGTCCAGAATATTTGCGGAGATAAGTGTCATTTAATTATTGATTCCGGAAACTATTAGCTTTGGAACGTGCGCCTTATCAGAGATTAGTAGCTCAAAACAATGTTGATGTAATTCTGCTTGTATGTTTGGTAAGTTGTAATGAACTAAGCGGACAAGTTGGTAGGTGTAGTATGAGTTGGACTAAACGTTTCACCTCATCGCTTTCCATCAGGTGAGTGGGTGAGGTAGTGGTCAAACGCGAGCCTATCCACAATAAAAAAACTAGTGCGATTCACCATCAATGATTTTATCACTGCTTACCAGGTGGGTTCGCAGTCAAGAACTAGTTTAAGTAAGTATATCATTTGAAATGTAAAAGTTTATAATAATAATTCAAGCAGCAAGATTTATTGTTGTCATTTGTCATTATAATAACTCCAGCCACTCTAGGTGGAGCCCCTGATAGTTGATCTGTTTCTATAGTCATTAGGGTGCGTCCACATCTGGCGTATGCGCCGCTAGCAAGCTGCTCGTGCACTGCACGCGTGCAGTTACTGCAAAAATTTTTTAGTGCGCTTCTTTAGCGCAACTCAGGCAAGGCATAGTGGGCGCGCGCGTAATTCGCCTGCATGCTGTTCCGATTGCTTTCATAGTATGTGCACCGTGCGGGCGGTATAGGAACGGCTCGTGAACTTGAAATGCACGCAGGCGACTCGCGAGCGGGTCGCAAGCATTGCATCTGATGTGGGCACGTCCTCAAGAACGAAGAACGAAGCACGAGCCGTGCTTAAATTCGTGTAGTGTCGTTTGAGCTTGATTCCTCTAGCTTATACCAATCTTTAGAACCCAATCGGTCTAGATGTACCTTTTACACAAAAAAAAAAACAAACATCCAAATTGAGAACCTCCTCCTTTTTTAGAAGTCGGTTAAAAAGTTTGCGGAACACTGGACTAGATGATCACTGAGTATGACGTGAGTGACCGCTCCCGAATTACGCAGATTCTTGCCAACAATGTAGGTAAGTTCATCATGTTTGTTTACCACTTGCATCACTCATTTTTTATGGAATGTTTATTTATTTGGCACGCGGCACTACACGCTTTTGTCTCACTTCGTACGTATTAACAAATTAGGTGATTTATAACTTCGCATTTCTGATGATAAGACAGTCTTGATTTGACCTTTCGTCACGCGAATTTTATCGATATATCGTCAGTTCGACAAGGCTATGACCTGACTCCAAGATATTTGACTCATTCACAAGTGACGTAAAGGAGCAAATATAGGACAATCGACATTCCTGGTTACTGAGCCACATACTATTTTCCATGTCATGGTTACACATTTCTAGTGCCCGTCCGATAAAGTTCAAGCCCTCGTCGACGGCCCGTTATATACCATGCACGCCACAAAAGATATCATGCTTACGAGTTGTAGGTCGTGAGTTCAAACCCTGCCAGGCACATTACTTTGTGTAATTCATTTCATTACCACTGCTCTCAAAATGGTGAAGGAAATCATTGTGAGGAAGTCGACATATGCTAGAACCAAAAATTCGAAGACATGTGATTTTCACCAACCCGCACTGGGCCCGCGTGGTGGATTACGACCCATTCCCTCTCCTACAGAGGAGGCCTGAGACCCAGCAGTGGAAACATTAAAATGGCTGATGATTATGATGACGGGACCTGCCGGGGTCGATGCTTGTCGAGGTCGATGCGAGGGCTGCGGGATTGATCAAAATAGTTACCGTGGCCCTGGAATTCGGAACGCTCCACTATGTTTTCAAGCAGTATGTTATAGGTACTAATAGCTTTCGGTTTTGGCAATGTCTGGGTATATTAGGAATCCAATGGATGTAGTGAACTCTCCCTCTAAACTCGGCAATCACTAGCTGCTGAACGGCACAGGCTGCAGCTGCCGCAACTTTCGTGGCGCCGGCATGTTCTGGGCTACCAGCAATAACGCGCCAGGTGAAACTGCCGAGAGGTTTTAGGGTGTAAGACCCATCGAGAATGGTGCCCCAGCGATTAAACCTTTGGAACACTGTGCTGCAGCAGTAGTCGCCTTTCGTTCGAAAGATGACGATTGTGCTGAACACGTCATCATCTGACAAGCGTTTACTCAAATATATTCGGGTCAGCTTCCAGTCTGATCGGACACAACTGAAATTCATTATTTTACACGAGCTATGACCTCTCTAAACTTTTTTGTTTGAATTTCATAAGTTTTTTTTTTCTAAAATCTAGTACATTACTGAAACCCCATGGCTCGTAAAGCACGTAAACCCAACGGCTTTTTGCTTTCCCCAAGCTTGTTGGGAAAAGGCTAGGCAGGACATGATTACCTGTCTAAACTCCACAACAATCCAATACTACAGAGAGTGATGATGATGAGGAATGTTTACGTAAAAAATAAACTCACCAAGGAGTCAAGGCTTTCAGAGCTGACCGCCCTGTACGTCGGGGTGATGGCTCCCGCTTGCAGCAGGGGCTCGGCCTCCGCTCTACTCATGGCGCTGTAGTAACTGCGGCTGGTGTTGCTTGGCGAGTGATATCTATGGAATCAAAATGAAAATCCTTTAATACTTTTGCCTACTAACCCAATGAGGGCCACCGCTTCGTGCGGAAGAATCGCCCGGGTGACACCACTGTGTGGACTGCGCAGAGGACACGGTGGAGCATACGGTAGCGGTGTGTCCCGCTTGGGCAGAGCACCGCCCGCGCCGTGGGGGAAATCTGCGGCAATGATCTCTCGCGCCGGGCCTTGGTACAGGCCGTAGTCCGAAGCGAGGAGGAATGACGGTCGCCTCCTTTTGCGAAGCAATAATGCTAGCAAAGGAGGCGGTCGCACGCGCACGGAAGAACTTTTTAGGGTTCCGTAGCCAAATGGCAAAAAACGGAACCCTTATAGATTCGTCATGTCTGTCTGTCTGTCTGCCCGTCCGTATGTCACAGCCACTTTTTTCCGAAACTATAAGAGCTATACTGTTGAAACTTAGTAAGTAGATGTATACTGTGAACCGCATTAAGATTTTTATAATAATAAATAATTTTGGGGTCCCCATACTTAGAACTGAAACTCAAAATTTTTTTTTTCATCAAATCCATACGTGTGGGGTATCTATGGATACATAGGTCTTCAAAAATGATATTGAGGTTTCTAATATCATTTTTTTATAAATTAAATAGTTAGCGCGAGAGACACTTCCAAAGTGGTAAAATGTGTCCCCCCCCCTGTAACTTTTAAAATAAGAGAATGCTAAAACTAAAAAAAATATACAATGTACATTACCATGCAAACTATCAACGAAAATTGGTTTGAACGAGATCTAGTAAGTAGCTTTTTTTTAATACGTCATAAATCTAAAAAAATACACTATTCTTAAAACAACGATCAAAGTTACAACGAACTACAAGAACTTTTATATTATTTTACTTGCCGCTACGGAACCCTTCATGGGCGAGTCCGACTCGCACTTGGCCGGTTTTTTATGTTCACGAGTTGTCATTGGCACCACTGAAGGTTAAGGCAAAACATTTATAAGTAGCAGATAGATAATAAATACTCTTTATTGTACGAGACCTCACGCTATACCAGCCACTGCGGTTAATCTTCATTGTATTAGTCAACGACAGTGTTATTAGTAATTATTAAGACAGATATAGGCACTATTTATTGTACACCACACAAAATTACTGTAGAAGCTTAAAATGAATTAATAATGGGCGGTCTTATGGGTTAAAGCAATTTTTACACACCTTTGGATGGTTTAGCCTGTGTGTGCAAGAACACAGGTGTTGAGACTTTCTCAAATAGTCTAAAGCAATGGAAATCTGAACGAGAATTCAGCTAGAAGTCTATAAAGGTCACATTCAAGAATTCCTCCAAAACTGAATAATTTCCCAAATTTCACGCACGCACGTTTTGATGACGTCAGTCGTCATCAAAACCGTTGCAAAACAAACCTGGGAATCAAATCTAGGATCATTTTGCCGCTAGACTGTTAGGAACTTAGAACCGGCTGATCTGTTTGTTGTTTTTGATGCAATAATATAATTAAATTAATGAGAGAAGTAGACAGATAAAACATTATTGTTGACATCAGAAAAGTTATTCACGTGAGAATAATCTGACTCCGATTACGAATTTTGGGCAAAATAAAAAAATAGTAGCGTTAAATTTCAATAAAAAAATTAAAATAGACTAGTCGTTATTTTGTTTGGATGCAAATTGACATTTTTTTTGCGACATCAATTAAAAATACACTGTAATGATTTTTGTTGCTGCCTGGGATTCTGTATCACACTATCCAAACCACCATTAAATTAATTACTTATTGGTAAATAACCTTAACAATTGGAAAAAAAAGTGGATCATTGGAAGGAATGGAGGGAGGCCTTTGCCCAGAAGTGGGAAAGTATGGGCTAGATTAATAATAATATAATAATCATAACACTATAGTACTTACTTATTATTACTATGTTTCCTGTATCGTTTTATTCTTCTGTCCTCACAATATTCACAGTCTGTTATGTCGGAACACGCACTCCCGAAAATTCTAAAAAAAAAACACAAAAAAGCATTTAGCATTTTTTTTTCTAATGATCAAAATCCCTGAAGCTAAATTATTTTTCATATACTTATTCACTTCTATAAACAAAATAATATGTAGTACAGACTAAAAACACAAAACTTTTTTTCAAAAAAAAAGAACACAACTTTAAATATAAATCGAATTATTCAAGCTAAATTACCGCGTAAATTAAAAATCACCTGCGCAAAACGTCAAAATAATCACCAATATGAAATGATAGTTAACTTTTTTTCGAAAACTTGTTGTTTAATTTTATTAAATTAACTTTAGATAAAACTGCTTCCGTCCGTATGTTGTCGTCAAGTGATTATCAATATTCTCGGAGTTTATTATTATGACAGTTGGCGGTCCGCAATTTTTATCGCGCCATCTTTTTTACGTCACAAGGTGATTACTGGCCGGCTATTATGTTTTGGCTTTGTTTTTAAGAAATACCTAATTAGGAAGAGTAAACAGATTGCAATTTTCAAGGAAATATACGGATATTCTCTTAGAATCGTTTTCCTGTAACAAGTGTCAAGGTAGGTACCTGCCCCAGCAGCCCAAACTCAAATCCACCCTGTACCTACTTGCGAGTAAAAAGGTTTTTCGACATGGCGACATAAGCAGTAGCGTAACACAAGCTCTGCTTAGCTTAGGACTAGACGGCGTTGTGTGACAGTTGTGAAAGAAAAAGAAAAAGCGTAACTAGGCATGAGCGCAGTGGACCCTCGCCCACGCGGCCACGGCACAAAATAGATAGATACAGAAGTCAATTTACATACAAAGCGCGCTCGAGTAACGCACACATAGACACCGCTCGCTCACGGACACGATATCTCGGAGCGTCTCGGACAACTCGTCGAACAGTTCCGGACTTCCGGCTCAAACGCTCATTAGTGTGCGTCCATCGAGCGTAGGCATAAAAAGTGGAGTATATACATGAGATTGTCTTCTGTACCTATCTATTTTGTGCCCACGGTCTCGCACCCAAAGGGGCCTCGCAACCAAAGGGTCCTCGCGTGTGCGAGGGTTCTATAACGAGCCCGAGGATTTTGTTTTATAATTGATAGGCTCTCGTTTGACCACTATTTCACCTGATAGTAAGCGACGATGTGGGTAAACATTGGATGCAAGTGTTGCGACAGTCGCTGTCTTGTTTTTTTTTTTTTATTTATGAAAGAAAAAGGCCTCGCTGACGGCTGATGCATCTTCGCCCACATCTAAATTACCTTAATTACCACTCTACGCCCCTGAATATATGCGAGAGCTTTACAAAATTGCGTTTTTTTTTTTAAATAAAGTATTTCAATCATCACCGTGATCATTTCAGGCGAAAGTCACTGCTGGACATACGGCTCCCCGAAGTATCGCAAAGGTCATCGGTCCACCTTATAGGAGACCTTCCAGCTCTCTTATCCGGTCGCGGTCTCCACTCCAGAACCCACCGGCCCCGTCGACCATCTGAGGTCCTACTACGAGCTCTTAAAGCGATCCATATTTACGACCTAAACTGAATTGTTAAAGAGATGGAGCTACATAACATACATAGCTCCATTCCCCTTTCTTGTTCGCGTGACTGATATTTTAACACGTCATGTACGGCCAGTGCCGGTTTTAGCACTATCAGCGCCCTGGGCCAGATTTCTACGGCACCCCCGTCTCCCATTGAAGCCTAATTGAAAGGCGATTTTTGGGCCATTAGTACTTAGTATTTACTCCTAATTACCCGACTACGGCAAAGCCAAAGGAGTGGCTACCTATGTATATACCTAGGTAGGTACCAACCGTAACACTTTAATAACGTGTGACTACGGCTTTTCTTTTGGTTCTGTACTTCTTGTTTCTCCAGTACCTCATCTTATTTATTTCAGCATTCTGAAAATCTTGCTGTACTTCTTGTTTCTCCAGTACCTCATCTTATTTATTTCAGCATTCTGAAAATCTTGTTACATACTTTTTTTAGCGTCGTTTTTTTTCGTAGTCGGGTTTTAGTTTTTTTACTTTTTTATTGAGCTAAGTAGGTATTTGAAACACAAAACTTTATTCATTTGAGTTTGGTGAACTGATGAGCAGCTGTTAAAATATGTGATGCGTCTTGTGTTTAAACTGTATGATATGATCGGATAACGTGACTCTTGTATTATTAGCATTGTTTAAAATTAATAACTTAATTACTTGTTAGATACTAATTACTAAGATAAAAATGACAATAGTTGAACTAAGTAATCACACTGAGCGTGCCAATAACCATTTGTTATCTCTGCTTTGCAAACTATTAGAAGGAATACAATATAGTTCGTATTCATTCATTAACAAAATAAAAAAACTGTGTAGCACCTAGTACATCTAGTAGGTACCTAATTATCTATTCATCTATATACATACAACTGTCTTAAAAAAAATATTGCACAAAAATTTTAAGTTCTTAGGAGGATGGAGGAAAATGCAACCGTGTCCCCGCATCCCAGCAAGCAGCGACGAGAAGAAAAACCGAGTGGTTACTAAAACCAGTAGAAGTCTAACCGAAACATCACGAGGACATCGGGGGCCTACAGGCTATAATTGGCCTGCAGGGCTGTCATATGACAAGCCGAGGTATTCATATAATATATATATACAATATAGTTCAGAGAGCAGTGGTGGCCGAGTGGTATTGGCTCCGACTTACGACCCAACAAACATTATGGCGCTAAGAGCAAACTTTTTTAAGCTCCCATGGGATTATAAATTATATATATCAGCTCCGATTGTAACATTCGATTCTACTGTGGTGTTAAGGATAAATAATTAAACCTTCAAGAGGAATAACAGTTAAAAATAAAAAATATACAACTTAAGGCGGTAGCATAGAGTTGGAGGGAGCCATTGCTATAGCTCATTCTTATAACTTTAAGAAGCTTCAGGCACTAAAAGCAATTGTAAAGTGTTTTCTAACTCCTACTAACGACTGATGTCTTTAATCAGAGTTAGTTAGATTCTTTATAACACTTAGGGACTACTATAACAGCTTAAAGAAGCGTAAAACACTATAAGTAATTGTAAGGTGTCAACTAACACTTACTATTAGCTGATGTTCTTAAATAGAGCCAGTGAAATACTTAGTACCACTTAACGAGATCTATCGAATCCTAAGAACTGACAAAAAAGCTATTAGTGTCATACAAGTATTGATTACAAATTCTGTAGAGCTAGATGCCGCAAGAGTCAGAAATCACCTTTAAACAATTATTGATTATATAAAAGGGTTACTAGGTCAACCTTGGGTACTACAGTGGTTTTTATAAATACTTCTTAATAGCGGTAAACAATACGTGCATAGATTATATTCTTGTATTCTCTTGATTATTTACTTTACGTTGAGTTATAGAATTTTATATCACCTAAATATAATAATAATAATATTCCACAACTATCACACAACGCCATCTAGTCCCAAGCTAAGCAGAGTTTGTGTTATGGGTACTAGACAACTGATAAACATACATATATATTTCTAAATACACACATATTATAGATAAATTACACCCAGACACAGAACAAGTGATCATGCTCATCACACAAACATTTGTCCTGGGTGGGAGTCGAACCCACGACCTCCAGCATAGCAGTCAGGGTCACTAACCACTAGACCAACAGGCCAGTCAAATATAGAACATATAACCATTATGTAAACTCAACCTAAAAAATTGTTGTCTTTTCACTTTTAGAACCATATTGTAGAACTGCAAGGGACATAGAAGTGCTAACAATCGGTCTTTAAGCACTGTGCTGGGAATAACAGAGTTATTAGGATCCTTAAGCAATTTAGAATTGACGCCATTAAATAAATAGTTAACCTATAACATTTTAAAAGGAAAACACTTTTTCTAATCAATATTGCCCCACTTATTTACTCTATTATTGTCAGATTTTCATTAATATACTATTTGACAGTATTAAGAACTATTATTCAACATATTTGATATGAAAAAAATAGTGAAGTAGTAATTTTTTTCTACATATTATCATCAAAAGCAGTTTAATTTTGAGGTGCTTCAAAATTGAGATGAAAACATATATAAATTGTTACGAAAAACTTACCATCGCAGTAACTTTTGATAATTATAACACTCAAAATCTAAAAAAAAATATTAACTTATCTATTTTAATAAATGTATAGTCATTTCAAACACTAGAAGACTCTTTATAACACTAAATCGGAGATGAATATGCGACTATACGTATTGCTAAATATTTTAACATTATTGACGGTAACAAAAGCTTAAAAAATATGAAAAGTGGTGAAAAGGTTGGCGCTTTGGGTAATATTCATTGCTACTAAATACCTACAATATATTCTCAAGGTATATATTGTATCAAAGAAGCACTAATATGGTACTAAAAAAGTTATTAGAGTGGATTTTACAACTATATTACTACCTTAGCTTGCAGGTGTAACCTGCGTATAGCTTACAATACACTTAAAGCAGTAAGCACTGCTTCAATAGCACTATTCTAGCTCTTTATTGTCACTCATTTATCTCTACTCTATATATATATAAAATCGTGGGCCCAAATCAGGGTTATAAGACAGTTAAAACGCGCTATATCACCAAATAATAGTGCTTATATAAGACCCTAGGTTATAAAAAATCTATTAAACAGCTCACGTAGCACTAATCCTTAACACCAAAATGTTAGTTGGGGAGTTGTAGGTCGCAAGTTCAAACCCTACCAGGCGCATTACTTTGTGTAATTTACTTCATTACCACTGTTCTCAAAACGGTGAAGGAAAACATCGTAAGGAAACCGGGATGTCCTAGAACCAATTCGAAGACATGCGACATTCACCAACCCGCACTGGGCCCGCATGGTGGATTACGGCCCATTCCCTCTCCTAGAGAGGAGGCCCGAGTCCCAGCAGTTGGAACATTAAAAAAAAACCGGCCAAGAGCGTGTCGGGCCACGCTCAGTGTAGGGTTCCGTAGTTTCCCGTCCGTCACAATAACTGTACCCACTAATGAGTTTAAAAAAATGCTTGCATATACGATTATACTACAAACTTAGTCCAGAAATTATTTTGTACAACCTTTTGTCTTTTTTGTACAAAAACTGTTCTTTCAAACCTGAAATCGCGAAAAAAAATCAGCTGTTCAGTACATTTATGTTTGCCTAATGTACTGAACAGCTGATATTTTTTTCGCGATTTCGGCTTTGCTCCCATAATAAAAATTGTTGGTTATCATGAGCACAATCACGTGTTTAAGTATCGTACACTAATTGCCAGTCACCCTATGTAGTACCTATAGACACATAAGCTACTTTCATGCGGGCGAAGTCGCTGGCTGAAGCTAGTATTTAATAAATAATAGTAGTTTATGTGACTAGGGGATAAAGCAGTGTCTTTAAGTCGCGGGCGGCATGTTGAATTTCGAACGAAACGAAGGTTGCTGATTTTAATCCCGAACGATAGTGAGGGATTTATAAAATTAACTCCCGAGCATCGCGAGGGAGTTAATAAAGAAACCTGAGTGAAGTGAGGAATTTAAGCCGCCCAAGACAAAGACAGCTTTATCCCCGTCTTGCATACTCTACTTTTTACACCTTCTGTGAGATAATCAAAAGATAATTTGGTCGACCAAATCATATATTAGAGAAATATAAGTATTATATTTACAAGTTTATCAAACAAACAAAATTCACTACTCCAAGATTCTATAGTTTCAATTTTCTATAATGCTCCCGTGTCGTCAGTAGAAGTTTTGTTCTATTTTCTTTTTTTTGATAGTGGCCAGTTTGAATCATAGTGATTACATACTCTTTGGTTTGAATTTCGAGTCAACTTGTTCGATCCGCCGACATTTTAATTCACAATGTTGGCGATTCTTGATGCTCCAAATTCAAATCTCATTATTCCCTAGGGATCGGCCATACTGCATTATCTCCCTAGGCATATAATGACTTGCTTTAAGTGAGGTTTGTATGACGTGTAAAACGACATTATCGAGCAGGTGGTGTAAAATAGTAGTTTATGTGACTAGGGGATAAAGCAGTGTCTTTAAGTCGCGGGCGGCATGTTGAATTCCGAACGAAACGAAGGTTGCTGATTTTAATCCCGAACGATAGTGAGGGATTTATAAAATTAACTCCCGAGCATTGCGAGGGAGTTAATAAAGAAACCTGAGTGAAGTGAGGAATTTAAGCCGCCCAAGACAAAGACAGCTTTATCCCCGTGTTGCATACTCTACTTTTTACACCATCTGTGAGATAATTAAAAGACAATTTGGTGGACCAAATCATATATTAGAGAAATATAAGTATTATATTTACAAGTTCATCGAACAAACAAAATTCACTACTCCAAGATTCTATAGTTTCAATTTTCTATAATGCTCCCGTGTCGTCAGTACGCACGTTTTATTCTATTTTCTTTTTTTGTTAGTGGCCAGTTTGAATCATAGTGATTACATACTCTTTGGTTTGAATTTCGAGTCAACTTGTTCGATGCGCCTACATTTTAATTCACAATGTTGACGATTCTTGATGCTCCAAATTCAAATCTCATTATTCCCTAGGGATCGGCCATACTGCATTATCTCCCTAGGCATATAATGACTTGCTTTAAGTGAGGTTTGTATGACGTGTAAAACGACATTATCGAGCAGGTGGTGTAAAAACACTTTTACGGCTCCGGACGCGTGTCCTTAGTACAGCCAATAAATTACATTATCATTGAAGCGAAATGCTTGGATAACTTGATAGATACTGCAACAAAGTCGTAAGTTATTATCAGAGAGACCTCCAGCCCCGCCGTCACTTGTCACGGACGTTAGACTGACGGCGATCTGCCTTGATCCCGTCAGCAGCGTCGCCTCGGGTTATTGCAGGCCTTCTGAACCGTCTTGAACCTACCGACTACAATGCATTGTGGTAGGTCAAAGATTTGTGATAAGCATGTCATGAATTGATCACTTTATAATGTGGCCCAATAAAACTGACCGATTTTTTTCGTCAGTTTAAACTAGATGAGACCGGTGTTTCCTACTAGCTGACAAACTCAGGAGTCAAGTCTCTTTTAAATTCGATATTGCAAACATGTAATGGTCAAATCATATCTGTACCTCAGAGGTAAACAATAGTAACTCCACTTTTTTGAAAATATGTTTTTTTTACACTGTTAAAATCGTAAGAACCAGTTCTACGTAATGGTATAGGACATCAAGTCCTACGACGGAAGAGAAATATTCAATCGTATATGACAAAAACATATCGGGTATAGGACTTAAAATGATGATAAGATTGTTTACTCCCCAGCTTTACGCGCACTAATGTTGTTCAAAACTTTATTGTAATTATATGTAATACATAATAATTCCATCTAATAATTATAAAAAAAAACAATTGAGTTTGTTTCAATATCTTTAAAGCAATTATGTTAAAAATACATTTAAAGTTACTATCCGCGCGTTTTAGCCTCTCCTGTAAAATTTACTTTTTGGCACATAATGTTGTTTACCTCTGATGTACAGATATGAGAACCATGCAGATTAGTGTCTGAGAATGTCTTTTAAGGAATGGACCACACAGATTTGAGTGGACCTGTCCAGTCAGTGCAAACATTTGTCAGTATTCGTATAGCTCAATTGGGACTCCTTAACTACGCAACAGATTTTGATGCAGTTTTCACGAGTAGAAAGAGCAATATACAAGAATAGCTTTTGTGTATAACTTGCACCCGTGCGAAGCCGGGGTAGGGACTTAACTAGTTACTAGATAACTGCTTTCATCCTGATTTATTAGTCATAATTATAGTCAATATTGACGGAGGTCACGGCTGACGAAAGAGATATCGGAATTTCGTCAGCTCACTTTATTAGCACACAATAGTAAATATTTATTTATAGTAATAGTTACTACGAGTATTGATATATACTGATATCGAAGAGGAAGTTTATTAATGATATGTAGTAGACTGTGTCAGTGTGTAGTTAGCAGGGCCGTAACTAACCTTTTATACGCCCGGTGGCACTCTCTGAAGGTACATACATACATACATACATGTGTAGTTTTTTCTACTTGAGGTACTTTTTAGGTACATTTTTTTGGTGTAATTATATTTTATGAGTAATGGTTAAATAATCAAATATTCGAGAACACCCGCCATCTTGACGTCAATATGGCGGGTATGTACCTTGATTTTGAAATAATATAATTCTGAAAGAAGTACATATATTTTAGAGCTAGGTACTGAATAGTACATTTTAGGTACATTTTAAAGGTAATTACTATAATTTATTTCGCTGAGGTACACCCGCTATTCTGACTCTCCCCTAGAAGAAGGAACGGGCAACGTAATCCACCACGCGGGCCCAGTGCGGGTTGCTAAATGTCACGTCTTCGAATTTTTAGTTCTAGAACATATTTCCTCACGCTGTTTTCCTTCACAATTTTGAGAGCAGTGATGATGAAATAAATTACACAAAGTAGGTAATGCGCCTGGCTGAGTTTGAACCCGCGACCTACAACTCGTTTAATCGTCCTCTTTCGATATAAACCTGATTGGACAGTTTGTATGGAGAGGCTGATTTTTTGTTTTCGTTTCCGGAAAAAAAATCTTGTGTAAGGTTGTTCAGTTTCGTCTACTGAGCAAGCCCTTAAGGTTTGTGGGGGGCTGTCCCTTACACATTGTATTTAATCTACATTAATATAATATAGAGGTAAAGTTTGTTTTTTTGTTTGTAGGAGGTAATCACTGGAAGTACTTGTCCGATTGCTAAAATTTTTTCACCGATAGAAAATAGAAAGCTGCTTTATTCCTGAGTGACATAGTCATATTTTATGTACGCAGGCGAAGCTCTGGGCAAAAGCTAGTATTAATAATACGGCCCACGGCCAGTGTTGTGTAGTGCAGAGACAGTGATCACAAGATGCAGTAGCGTGCATGCTACGCGGGGGTTGCGGGTTCGAGCCTACTTCGACGAAATATTTTTATTTATTTTCCTAATCCCATTTAGTTTAATTGCGTCGAATGAGCAACATTAATGACCTATTTTTCATAAGAGTATTAGGTACCTACAATACTGGTAGGCAAGTATGATCACAATATTTTATCTTTCTCAATAAATATTTGTATCAAACTAACTAATACAAATAGAAATATCTTGTTCATATGATTTACGTAGGTACAATAACACCTAATGCAATATTCTAACCTGTTGCATCATTATTGATTTTAGTTATCGTATTTTATAATGCACAACCTTATTGATCGAAGGGTTATTCCTTAGTAGAATTAAAATAATATGTCGATACTTATATTATAAAGAGAGATAAAATTTATAAGTTTATAAATAAGGGATATTAGAATCTCTGAAACTAGCAGTAGAATACCTACTACTTTATCACTGAGTGACGTAGGCTATAATTTTAGTATATTTTCTAGAGGGCGAAGCCGCGGGCAGAGGTTATATACTACAACAGAGTCCGCGTCTGTCTCTTTATTTGCGATAAACTCAAAAACTACTGAATTGTTTTCTATGCCGTTTTCACCAAAAGGTAGAGTGATTCATGAGGAAGGTTTAGGTTTATAATACATGAATATTATAGTAGAGAAAAGCTGAGAAATTTAAAGATTTGTAACACCCGTGCGAAGCTGAGGTAGATCGCTAGCTACGAGGAGACGTTTTTAAGTCCGCCGACTCTAAGATTGTTGGCGGGAATCACACAATAAAATAAAACAAAAATACTCACGCATAACTATCAACTGATCTTACGGAACTGGCTGCAGAATCAGGCTCCCTTGCCTTTTTCATTATCTTCTCCACAAACCTCATAACTGTTTCTTTTTTTAAAAACTATTTTAAAACAAATTGTCTCTGCTACAGTTTACTTTTTAATAACTTGAACGCAAAGATTAGGAGGCAAGCGTTCTGCCTTGAGTTCGCACTGCGTTTGGGAGATAAGAATTTATTTGACAAGTAATTTCACTGTTTGTTTTGTTTATGCTTACAGTGATTGCAGTATCCCTGACTGAAATAGTGATAATGCAGCTAAGACAATATTGTGTGTGTAATGTGATGGTGACATCTTAATTAGGTACCTATGCAGTTTGCTAATTAATGCCAATGCGTGAATGATACAGTCTAAAGCCTGCAATACACGTTGGCCGAGCGTTGCCGAGTGAAGGCCAATACCAATATGTAGACAGTATATTTGCCTTGTCTTGCCATTGCTCGGTGTCGCTCGCCTAGTTGGTTGAGTAGACTTGCGCCAATCAAAGCAAATGTGCGCCAATGTGTATAGACCTCATTTGGAGTAGCTTGTCACGACTCGCAGCCGCTCGCGATCACTTGCCTCACTTCGGAGCGGTGTCGGTTTTTCTGCACAAATCAAAGGCGCTCGCAAATGTGCGCCAACGTGTATAGTCTATAGACTTTATGAGGTCTATATAGTATATAGACCTCATAAAGAAACAATTGTTTCTTTCAATGAAAAAAAACAAATTGTTTTTTTCCGTTTTTTTCACATGTTGCATTGAAATTTTGCGGAAAAAATCGTTTGGGAACAAAATAGAAATCTTTCGAATGTTTTATTCATTGTTTCGGTTAATTTCATGAAAAATTGAAAAAAAAAAAACAAGTTTTATTGAAATTGAAATATTATAGTGGGCGAAAATGTACGAGTGGTACATTTTCGCCCACTATACACATAATAATAATAATATTCCTCAGCCAAAATCTCGATTTCACTGTCGTCAGCTTGATCAGAATCGAACTCCCTCAAGCCTCCCCCAAGTGTCACCATAATGATCGGTGCCCACTGTTGGACACAAGCCTCTCCCAAGTATCGCCATTTAGGGCTTTAATGACTGCTGTCCACTGTTGGACATAGGCCTCCCCCTAGCTATAATGACCCCTGCCCACTGTTGGACATAAGCCTCCCCCAAGTGTCACCACCTAGGCGTTATAAAAATTGATGCCCACTGTTGGACATAGGCCTCCTCCCGCGATAATTACCTATGCCCACTGGTGGGCATAATCCTCCACCAAGTGTCACCACCTAGGCGTTATAATAATTGATGCCCACTGTTGGACATATGCCTCCTCTCGCGATAATGGCCTATGCCCACTGTTGGGCATAAGTCTCCCCTAGTGTCACCATCTAGGCGTTATAATAATTGATGCCCACTGTTGGACATATGCCTCCTCGCGATAATGACCTATTCCCACTGTTGGGCATAAGACTCCCCTAGTGTCGCCATTTAGGCGCTATAATGATCGATACCCACTGTTGGACATAACCCTCCATCAAATATCACCGTTTAGGCGTTATAATGACTGATGCCCACTGTTGGACATAAGCCTCCCCCAAGTATCGCCATTTAGGCGTTATAATGACTGATGTCCACTGTTGGACATAAGTCTCCCCTCGCTATAATTACTTGTGTCCACTGTTGGACATAAGCCTCCCCCAAGTATCACCATTTAGGCGCTATAAGAATTGCTGTCCACTGTTGGACATAGGCCTCATAAACTAGTGCGCCTCACCATCAGATTGCGTCATCTAGTTTATATTAATTTAAAAAAAAGTACGCATTTGAAAAAAACAAACATGAAGTTTTCGGTTCTTTTCATACTTTTCCGTTTAATAATAATAATTATAAGCGCTTATTAAATAAATAGCAGCAGCCGCGATGACTTCTACGTCGTCCATATTGTTTAAATGCACAACAACAACAGGCTTTAAGCCTGCAATACACGTTGGCCGAGCTGAGACCAACGCGAGCCTTGGCGAGCCTAAGCAAATATAGGCAAATTGACACACGGCAAGCGCCTCTACACATTCGGCAAGCGCCTCTCTACACGTTCGGCAAGCTTGAACCAATGCAAATGGCCAATAAGACGAGTTTTGAGGAGACGCCCACATGTTGGGCCCTGTCAGTTGTTATTGTGCATTTAAACAATATGGACGACGTAGAAGTCATCGCGGCTGCTGCTATTTATTTAATTCATTAAACCCCAAGCGAACGCCGGCGTTCGCGCACCTATTGTCTTTCTATTGTGTCTGTAATTTCCACGATTGAAAGACGCTTATTATTATTATTAAACGGAAAAGTATGAAAAGAACCGAAAACTTCATGTTTATTTTTTTCAAATGCGTACTTTTTTTTAAATTAATATAAACTAGATGACGCAATCTGATAGTGAGGCGCACTAGTTTATGAGGCCTATGTCCAACAGTGGACAGCAATTCTTATAGCGCCTAAATGGTGATACTTGGGGGAGGCTTATGTCCAACAGTTGACACAAGTAATTATAGCGAGGGGAGACTTATGTCCAACAGTGAACATCAGTCATTATAACGCCTACATGGCGATACTTGGGGGAGGCTTATGTCCAACAGTGGGCATCAGTCATTATAACGCCTAAACGGTGATATTTGATGGAGGGTTATGTCCAACAGTGGGCATCGATCATTATAGTGCCTAAATGGTGACACTTGGGGAGTCTTATGCCCAACAGTGGGAATAGGTCATTATCGCGAGGAGGCATATGTCCAACAGTGGGCATCAATAATTATAACGCCTAGATGGTGACACTAGGGGAGACTTATGCCCAACAGTGGGCATAGGCCATTATCGCGAGAGGAGGCATATTTCCAACAGTGGGCATCAATTGGTATTATAACGCCTAGGTGGTGACACTTGGTGGAGGATTATGCCCAACAGTGGGCATAGGTCATTATCGCGGGAGGAGGCCTATGTCCAACAGTGGGCATCAATTTTTATAACGCCTAGGTGGTGACACTTGGGGGAGGCTTATGTCCAACAGTGGGCAGGGGTCATTATAGCTAGGGGGAGGCCTATGTCCAACAGTGGACAGCAGTCATTAAAGCCCTAAATGGCGATACTTGGGAGAGGCTTGTGTCCAACAGTGGGCACCGATCATTATGGTGACACTCGGGGGAGGCTTGAGGGAGTTCGATTCTGATCAAGCTGACGACAGTGAAATCGAAATTTTGGCTGAGGAATATTATTATTATTATGTGTATAGTGGGCGAAAATGTACCACTCGTACATTTTCGCCCACTATAATATTTCAATAAAACTTGTTTTTTTTTTCAATTTTTCATGAAATTAACCGAAACAATTAATAAAACATTCGAAAGATTTCTATTTTGTTCCCAAACGATTTTTTCCGCAAAATTTCAATGCAACATGTGAAAAAAACAACAATTTGTTTTTTTCATTGAAAGAAACAATTGTTTCTTTATGAGGTCTATACACGTTGGCGCACATTTGCGAGCGCCTTTGATTTGTGCAGAAAAACCGACACCGCTCCGAAGTGAGGCAAGTGATCGCGAGCGGCTGCGAGTCGTGACAAGCTACTCCAAATGAGGTCTATACACATTGGCGCACATTTGCTTTGTTTGGCACAAGTCTACTCAACCATTTAGGCGAGCGACACCGAGCGATGGCAAGACAAGGCAAATATACTGTCTACATATTGGTATTGGCCTTCACTCGGCAACGCTCGGCCAACGTGTATTGCAGGCTTAAAGCCTGCAATACACGTTGGAGGCTTAAAGCCTGCAATACACGTTGGCCGAGCGTTGCCGAGTGAAGGCCAATACCAATATGTAGACAGTATATTTGCCTTGTCTTGCCATCGCTCGGTGTCGCTCGCCTAGTTGGTTGAGTAGACTTGCGCCAATCAAAGCAAATGTGCGCCAATGTGTATAGACCTCATTTGGAGTAGCTTGTCACGACTCGCAGCCGCTCGCGATCACTTGCCTCACTTCGGAGCGGTGTCGGTTTTTCTGCACAAATCAAAGGCGCTCGCAAATGTGCGCCAACGTGTATAGACCTCATAAACAATTGTTTCTTTCAATGAAAAAAACAAATTGTTGTTTTTTTCCGTTTTTTTTCACATTTTGCATTGAAATTTTGCGGAAAAAATCGTTTGGGAACAAAATAGAAATCTTTCGAATGTTTTATTCATTGTTTCGGTTAATTTCATGAAAAATTGAAAAAAAAAACAAGTTTTATTGAAATTGAAATATTATAGTGGGCGAAAATGTACGAGTGGTACATTTTCGCCCACTATACACATAATAATAATAATATTCCTCAGCCAAAATCTCGATTTCACTGTCGTCGGCTTGCTCAGAATCGAACTCCCTCAAGTGTCACCATAATGATCGGTGCCCACTGTTGGACACAAGCCTCTCCCAAGTATCGCCATTTAGGGCTTTAATGACTGCTGTCCACTGTTGGATATAGGCCTCCCCCTAGCTATAATGACCCCTGCCCACTGTTGGACATAGGCCTCCTCTCGCGATAATGACCTATGCCCACTGTTGGGCATAATCCTCCACCAAGTGTCACCACCTAGGCTTTATAATAATTGATGCCCACTGTTGGACATATGCCTCATCTCGCGATAATGACCTATTCCCACTGTTGGGCATAACCCTCCATCAAATATCACCGTTTAGGCGTTATAATGACTGATGCCCACTGTTGGACATAAGCCTCCCCCAAGTATCGTCATTTAGGCGTTATAATGACTTATGTCCACTGTTGGACATAAGCCTCCCCCAAGTATCACCATTTAGGCGCTATAAGAATTGCTGTCCACTGTTGGATATAGGCCTCATAAACTAGTGCGCCTCACCATCAGATTGCGTCATCTAGTAAAAAAAAAGTACGCATTTGAAAAAAACAAACATGAAGTTTTCGGTTCTTTTCATACTTTTCCGTTTAACAATAATAATTATAAGCGCTTATTAAATAAATAGCAGCAGCCGCGATGACTTCTACGTCGTCCATATTGTTTGCATGCACAATAACAACTGACAGGGCCCAACATGTGGGCGTCTCCTCAAAATTCGTCTTATTGGCCATTTGCATTGGTTCAAGCTTGCCGAACGTGTAGAGAGGCACTTGCCGAACGTGTAGAGGCGCTTGCCGTGTGTCAATTTGCCTATATTTGCTTAGGCTCGCCAAGGCTCGCGTTGGTCTCAGCTCGGCCAACGTGTATTGCAGGCTTTAGAATGGATACACTTTAACCAGCGGAATTGTTCCTTTCCGCCAGTGGCTCTGGAATGTAAAAAGCAACTGAAGAAACACGGGTGGGGTTTTAGTCAGTCAAATTCTGACATCCTGTCGTCCCGCTCAACCCAGAGTGAGAGAAGTTACTTTCAAATACCTTCAATTAGACATAGCGCGCACTGGTGACTTTTATCACGTTGACAATATTTTTTTACCCAACTCTCACGTCTCCAAGTACGCGCACTACATGTTGGGTTCATAAGCACCACGGTGACTCAGCAACGTCGAACTTGTTCTTCAGATTAAGGTTATTTTAAAATAGGATATTAATAACTTACCATGTTTTTTTATGTGTTTTCAAGTACCTAGGTATTTTTCGTAATGTTTCACTGGTTTCACGCGTCATGGTCACGAATAAACTGTAGATAAGTTTCGCAGTCGTAGAGGTATGTTCGTGTAACTACCCTCTATTTCGTATTATTCGCTAGATGCTTAAATATATTACCTACCCTCTCATTTTTATTCTCACCTTATTCTCACTAGTTGACCAGTCACCATATAAGTTAAAAACCTACTTTCAAAAGGTTATCACATTATAAATATAGTCTTAATCACCGCCAAAATATCTGGTGGCAACAACCTCATCTCTTGGTGACAGTTAATCTAAAAGAAGCTAATTATTTCTTAATTACCTATGACGACAGTGCGAACTACAATGCCTTTTCTACAGTAACATCTGTAACTGATAAACTTGGCGACCCCCTGATAAAAAAGTCGTCAGAAACTAATACGTAACTAGTCATAAAACTTGTCTGCTGGAGTTCGCGACAGTAGTGGTAGCAACGTGATTTTGCGTTGGGTCAAGCACGGCCAAGAGCCTAGATGCACTTTTTAAGAGTTTCTTCTTGCAGTTCAACTTGAGGTCGTCAGCTTAAACCCGATATCCGTGGCCAGTCTTTTCTGTAGCGGTCTTATCATGCTACAGTACCTACTTACTACTAAAAATATTTAAAAACTCCTGGTAGGTACATACTATTTAAAAATATTTTGACTGCATTGATTAAGTAATGTGGGCTAGGAGCAGTGATGACGAGTCGTACATCGCGGTTTCAAATTCAGACTGGCGCTGCGTTCAAAACGGGAAGAGGTGAAGCATCGAAACAACTGCTCTCAAAACATCGTGGTGAAACCGGCATGTGACATCCACCAGGCCGGAGATTGCCCACTCATGGTCGATTATGGCCAGATTCCCTCTCATAAAGCGGCGGACTTCGCCTGCTGCCTCCAGAGCTTATAGTCCGCGCAGGTCTGTACTAGTAGGTACTTTCCTGCAGAACTAACTTCATGTAGGTATTCCTTTCCCTGTTTTGTTTTTTGACATTTATTTTACAATTTACCTGATAGCGGATTACTTTTATTACATTACTAGCGGTCCCGAAATATGTTTTCCTGTTCGTAAGCTATTCGTCAGAAAAAAAATGATAACCCAATTTCAGCGCCACCTACCGGGTTCAGTTGTATTTTCAAACCTTTCAGGTACCCAGTCAAATATCAAATATTTATTACCGCGATCACGACGCCATCAGCCGTTGGGGCCGAAAGGTTCTGGAATGGAGATCACGTACCGGAAGACTTAGCGTTGGAAGGCTTCCTACAAGGTGGACCGATGACCTGGTAAGGGTTGCGAGAATCCGATGGATGCGAGACGCCCACACGCGTTCATTGTGGCGACACTTGGGGGAGGCCTATGTCCAACAGTGGACGTCTTTCGGCTGAAATGATGATGATGATTTATGTATAAATGTTTTTTTTTTATTGATATAAACTAGCACTTGACTGCGATCCCACCTGATGGTAAGCAGTGATGCAATCTCAGATGGTGAGGCGCACTAGTTTATGAGCCTATTCACTATTGATTAAGTTATCTAAGTTATTATTGTATGTATTTTTGCTAATGATATTGTATAATGTGGCTGTTTATTGTTCCATTTCAATAAAAAATATTTACGTAAGAGTAGCGGCCGCACTGTATCAACCCACCCTAAGTGCCTCACTCACGATAGGGCCGGGCCAACCACATGCGACCGGTTACGAACATTTTAGAAGGTCTATCGATCACTAGGTTTGTTTCACTTTGCTACTCGCCCAGTGACACTCTTGCTAAACGCCAGGCTCTCTGCGCAAGCAAGCCGCTCATCAGTGCATACGTATTCTTAAATCTACTAAGTATGACATTTAAATAGACCTAAAGTGTACCTACCTAAATACCTATGGACTCATAAGCTGGGCTGTGGATGGAGGTAAGACATGCAGTACTAAAACTGGTTATCAGCTGCAGCCGGTTGGATTGAAAGCTGACCCCAATACACCTGTGTTGGGGTCAACTGGGAAGGTTAGGAGGAATGGTTAGCCAGATGATGAGGAATTTATCTTGCCATCCTTTCCTATTAATTTAACCACGCTCCTAAATAGCGACTGGAGCTTGGCTTTTCATATAAAATCTGAGCATTCAAACCATTTATAATGGTAAATAGTTGGTTAATGTTTTCCTGGTTTAGCACTTCTGCTTGAGATAGTGCAGCGACATCTATAAGGCCATATAGCAACTAAAAACTTCGAAATCCAGCATGAAGAGTTTTTTGCGCGACTTAACATATTGTACAACAGACCGAAAACCACTATTGCTAGTTGCCCAGATCAGACAAAAACATATCTGATTAGAGGATTCTCCCTTTTCAATGGAGGTTTATGGAGCTTTACACACTTTGAAAATAAGTTCTGCGTACCTCCAAAGTATTGGTCTGGTTTGCTTTATGTACCTACAGGGTTGCGAAGGCCTCCCACAATGTGGATTGGTGACCTGGTCAGGGTCGCAGGAATCCGATGGATACGTGACACACAGGACCGGCCGTTGTGGCGACGCTTTGGGGAAGCCTATGCTCAACAGTGGACGTCTTTCGCCTGATATGATGATGTACAGGTTGGCCGGGCAGGATTCTCCATGTACAGTTCCAAAGTATAGAAGAAAACCAATTAATAAAATAACAAACATTTTATTTACAATATATTAATAATATTACTACTAAAAATAAATAGAAGACAAATGAAGCACAGTCACAGATCTTTAAGAATATTTCTGCAACTTCTGATAATAGGATTCTAGTTTTGTCTACTACATTTACAATTTAAATATGGCTTTTTTTTCTGTTTTGGCCTGCACTGACTGCAGCCACTAGCCTGTGTCATGTTTAGAAAGTACTTCGTTTTTGATACGGC
This sequence comes from Mythimna ferrago, assembly GCA_910589285.2. Taxonomy (NCBI): domain Eukaryota; kingdom Metazoa; phylum Arthropoda; class Insecta; order Lepidoptera; family Noctuidae; genus Mythimna; species Mythimna ferrago. The sequence continues at coordinate 22,695,616 of OU342691.1, read as the reverse complement.
ATACAACAACTTGAGAGCAGTGGTGGCCGAGTGGTAATAGCTCTGACTTACAAGTTGTAGGTCACAAGTTCAAACCCAGCCAGGCGTATTACTTTGTGTAATTTATTCCATCACCACTGCTCTCAAAACGGTGAAGGAAAACATCGTGAGGAAACCGGCATGTCGTAGAACCAAATATTCGAAGACATGTGACATTCACGGGCCCGCGTGGTGGATTATGGCCCATTCACTCTCCTAGAGAGGAGTCCTGAGTCCCAGCAGTGGGAACATTAAAAAGGCTGATGATGATACAACCACTTTTAAATAAGAAAGCAGATATAAAAAAATCTAATGCTTTTACAGTTTTTGGCAGCAAGTGTGCTACAATTAAATTATATATCAACGCTATTACAAAGATTATGCCTCTTTCACTGATTCCACATATTTTCCAGTTGTGCAGACACTTCAGATACGCAACTAGACCAATTTTAAATCATAATATCCTATAGGAATCAATTTGCGGTTTATAGCCACTGAACTAAACTCTAAAACCCCAGCTTCAGTGTTATGTTAAATCAAATATAATATTAAAACAAGTTTTTAACGTTGATGTCAAGTTTTAGATGTGGCAGCTTTTATTTTGAAGGGAATGCATAATTTTTGACTAACATTCGAAATGGCTTACTAATCAATAGAAGAAAGTGAATAATTGCATCTTTGGCAAATAAGTTACTAGCTATCAAAGTGCATCAAGTGACTGATAATGATAACTTACAAATAATAAAATGCATTCATGATCATTCATACACACAACCTTCTTTAGTTATTGGCTGAAAACAAATTAACTGTTACAGTATTTTTTTTTCTACTTTTTAATTTCTCACTATGCAGGTTTAATGTCCAATGACTTAATTATAAATGATTAAATTAATTTATATTTCTAACATAATTCTATTTAAATTATTCACTATCATTGTTAGAAGATGACATTATTGAATACTGATCACTACTCAACTCGAACATGATATAATTCAGTACTGTAGTAATTGTTGGTGGCCAGTAACGTGTGTACCGTCTTGACTGTCTACAATTTTAACCATGACATAACTCCATAATCACAAGACATGATGAAGATAGATGCATTCTCGCATATCATTGATCCTCCTCCCAATTTATATAGTTGCTTAACCTTTTGAATACTGTAATTAGACAATATAAAGACAATGAGAGAGCAAATGGCGCTTGGAGTTTATCTTTCTTTTTCCACATTATATCTCAATTCTTTCTAGTCTATGGCGGCATGTGTTGTGTATTTATACAGATGTCACCATAGCATGACAAGTTGCTTAAACTGGCTACCACATTTGTTAGCTGGGTTAAGCAAGCTGCCCCAAACCATAAAACACCTTTCTTGCGGTGGTATGTGTTACACACTCAGTAATGAATCATTTAAATAGAACTAATGTAAAGAAATATTAGTTAGGTACAGGGGCCCGTCGAGTCTCTACTTATCACATTACTTAGATGTTGAATCCCATCTTCCTCATGCAAGCTTTGTGTTCCTCGATCAGGGGGCCGCAATTCTCTTCACCATTTTCAATTATGCTGGAATTCGAAAAGAAGAAATTAGTTAATTCTTGTGATAAACCAGAGTATGTTATTCAAATGATTCTTTAACCTTTTGAATACTGTAATTAGAGACAAAATAGAAAGGCAATGAGAGAGTGAACACCGGCATTCGCTTTGAGTTTAATTTTCCAGATAGTGTCAATTTGAGACACAATAGTAAGACAATAGATGCGCGAACAACGGCATTCGCTTGGGGTTTAATGAATTAATGAATAAAGAGAAGACAAAGAAGGTTTTTAAAGGAAACAGCTAATATTGTTTTACTAGTTGACTATAAGGAAAGAATGTCATTTTCCTTACATACTAAAAAACTGCAGAGAATTTTTTGTTTAAAAAAGTGTTTGAATGCGCAAATCTCAGCAGCGACAGGTTCGAATTGAAAAATCTATTAGTTTTTAGGAAAGAACAGCCCATTTACCATGGAAGTTTGAAGGATATTAAGTACCTACCTACAGGCAGTGGCGTGCCAGGTGCTTTTAGAGGGGGAAAGCCAAGGAATCTTGAATTATCTACGTCCCACACAGGCTATTATAACATCACTCAGCAGGTTAATATTTCTATCTTTTATCAAATAGTTTAAAAATTCAGTGAATTCATGCGGAGTCAACCATTTCATAGCAAGCCAGATAATAGCAATTAGATCCCAAAATATCTGGATATTTTTCTCGAAAATAACGATAACCTTGACGCGAAATTTTTAACCCGATGTATAGAACAATATATCAGGCATCTTTTCGTTGCCTAATATCATGTGCTATTTTTCTAGAAATACTGCTGTTGCGTAATAATAAAAATAGTTTTGTTCATAACCTTACCATGCGTCTCGCGCCCGCTTAGTTTCCGGGCAAGCACAGCACGGCTTTAGCTTGGGTTTTTCTTCATTCGCCGGTGCAGGCGCCTCCGCTACTTTCAGGTCCACAGCTTTAGCACTTGCATTACCCATTTTATTATAAATTAGATGCCGAAAATGATTCAAATGCAATTACAAATTACTCTTGCACATTCGCTCGTTCGACCTTTGATGACAGATGTCAAAATATCTCAAGGTCGTTATTGTCAAAATATTTTCCCGACATTCTTCGCGTTTACGAATTTAGACACAGCAAAAATCTTTAGACAATGTTGAGCTTATAAAACCATTTTATTGGACGAAAAAGGTTTTTAATTAACCTTGCTTGTCGAAAAAAAAATATAAACATTCTTTTTTGCCACACAAATAAAAAAAAACCAAACAAATATACCACAATGCACATGAAACTTAAAATTGTTCGACTTAATTCGTAAACGTAATATCGACCTTCGCGCTTCGTCGTCTGGTTTTGGGGTGAGCAGATTTCAAAACAAAAGACGCCATGCTTATTGAGAACTCACCAACTGACCTTTTCTCTTTATTGGCCTTTTGGAAGTGGGACGCGAGGCGTTCCAGGAGTAAATTGAATGAGAATAAAGCTTTCAGCAACACCACAGTCGCCTAAGTATCTGGGAAATTAACTCTGGGATTAACATGAAATCTGGGAAATTAACTCTGGGAAATTAACTCTGGGAAATTAACTCTGGGATTAACAGGAAACTAAATCAAAAACAGTTTTAGCTACAAACTTTAATCTGACAAGCAAAACTTTAAATAATTATGCAAACAAATCCTTTCTTCTTGGATAAAATCTTCTTAAATAAAAAAAATAAAATAAAAACAAAACTGAACAACCTGCCACCTGCCCGAGATGGGTAATGTAAACTAAACCTTACGAAGTTAAACACATACATATACAAATTAATTAAATCTCATAATCACACTTTAAAACCAGATTGACCATAATCAGAAGTTCATGATTAAAACATTAAAGTACATTTTATGATCTTAAAAAAGTATCATAGAGTAAGCAGGATGATACATAACTCCTTGGTAGAAAGATAAAACAAAAAAAAAAAACAAAATGGCGCGTTCCATTTAGTAGTTTCGAAGTTTCTCAATGGTTATGTATCAAAACGTTACCTATAACTATGTAAAATATACCTAATCTAAAACAAAAAGCATTCACATTAAATTAGCATGTTAATACGGTTAAAATCAAAAATGCAGTAAAAAAAACTTAAATTCATAATCACAAACACATAATGATTGGGTGATACATGTTAAAATGTTAACTGATTAAAATGCAGCTGGGTGACGCTTGATATAACGTACTAAAATAGTCACCTAGATCACTTACTGATCGCTGAATGGTTTACAAATTAGTCTTATTTAAACTCAAGTCAATTTTAACTGTCCAAATTGTTTTAGCCGATTGTGCGGAAAATGAACTATTAATAATAGATTTTCGTATCTAAACTGAAAAATATCACTTCGATTAACCACTTTATGGCTAAATATCGATCTGTTAAGAAAAATAAGTATCAAAAAGTGAGATTTTTCAATTTGGACCCTGTCAGCGTCCTTGAAAATCATATTTCACAAAATATGGAATTAGAAGGAACGCACGCATGATTTTGAACACATTTCCCTAAGCACGAATTAATCAAATGTTAAAAGCCGAATATGATAATCAAAATAGTCTGAATAATACTGTACTTAAAACTATGTAAATGATGGTTAAAAAATAAAACATGCTCTCCTTATACAACGATTAAAATTTTTATAAAAACGCAACTTAAATCTAAAATTCTGCGGCCATTTTGACCCGTTTACTTCAACAATTGTCTATGGAGATCTAATCGTCGTATGCTTTTAGCTATCGTAAAAAACTTTATAAAAAAAACAACTTACAAATCTATTATTTGATAAAAATCTTTAAAAAATCAACGAGATATAGAACAAACTCATCGCAATCAATTCTAGAACAAAGGTAGTTCTAATATCATATAATTTCAGGAACTCATGAAAATTGTTATAGTTTTCTATAAGTGCATCAGTCTTAATGTATAGTCTCTACCTTTAGTATATTGCATTGAGGTTCTAATGACGAATATTTTATATTCTACTGAAGAATTATTTCCTACATAATATTTTGTACTCTACGAATCAGTCTCTAGAGTGTTTCTATCTTCAGTCTTTCAAAGCTACGTGTGGTTAGGCATACGATATAAAATAAATCATTTAATTTTGCTTATCTCATAATTAATACATTCTTTTGAGCAGATAGCAATAGCCTTAAAACTTACAACATACAAATTAGAATACTGTTAATTTTCTTTAATCCATCACTTTAATGTAAAATTGATATTTTAATAACATGCGATTCTAGATATGCCTAGTTGTAGCTTTATGTACCACAGTATACGTAGCTTTATTTAAATATAGTTGGTCTACCATTTGTCTTGAGTGAGGGTCGCGAACTGAGAAGGTGACCCCACTATCTTGCGTTCACCGCCGCCCGAAGAACCTTGGTAGTTCGCCTTCTGGGATTTGAGATCTGGAAAAAATAATACGCACAAAACGTTTTGGGAACTCTTTCATAATTGCATACAGCTAGGGAGTGGAATTCCCTGCCAGGGTCTGTGTTTACTGATAAACATTTATGACTCAAGAAGGTATAAGGAAGAGATATTAAGTATAGTGGAAAAGCGTGTGTGTAAACACGTGTGCATTCTCTATTCCTTTACCCCATTCATCCGATGGGAACCGTCTCATAGGCACTGACACTGGCAGAGAGATCTGCAGAACCAGAAGTACGTGATTCCCGAGGGCATCACACCACTAACTTCAAAACTTCTGGCACTCTGGCAGCTATACCTAAGAGTACCAGAGTACCTAATTCATAACTGAAAAACCCTAATACCACTTTTTGCTAAACTAAGGACCCAACGAGGACGAGACAGGTAACAGCAGCCTCGAAGGGTTATAGTTACCTGCTATCAATAGCAGCATCTTCCTGCGAGCCCCGAAGGCGGTGACGCCGATCTCGATGAGATCCGCTTCGTTCAGCGACGTGAACGTAGACATGTCTAACTCGTGTTTCTTGAACAAATCTGGAAGAATTAGCATTTTTTTATACATCTGTACGTTCTGGACGTGGTTTAGTGGGTTGTCAGTTCCTCTGTCACTTTGCTGACTGATTATGGTTTATAACACGATGCGACGTGAGTAATGGAGAAGTTTCATGATGTTGTTATGAAATATATTTTATACTTTTATACACCGCTAAATTTTAATCGTTTTAATCCCGTGGAGGGTCGATTCGCTACATGAAACACTATCGATTTATAAAGATAAAATTAAAAAATAAAGTACCTTTTTTTCAAAACTCGTATTAATTTACGCATGTACAAAATTAATTTCTTTAAGATAACGTCAGCTGAGCGAGTCTAATGACCTATAGGTAGTTTGTATGCAACGCCGACTACTACCTACGGGTCATTGGACTCGCTCAGCTGACGTTTTCATAGATAAATTAATTTCGTACTTGCGTAAATTAATACGAGTTTTGAAAAAGAGGTACTTTATTTTTTTATTTTATCTTTACAAATCGATAGTGTTTCATGTACCGGATCGACCCTCCACGGGATTAAAACGATTAAAATTTAACGGTGTATAAAAGGAGAAACTGACTGACTGACATATCAACGCACGGCTGAAACTAAGGGCTTTGGAGCCTAAAATTTTGCACAGGGTATTCTTTTATGAAGTACAATTGCCGAAACGGATCTTGAGCGCCCGGCGTCAGAGTGGGGATCGCTTTGCGCATTCCATACATTGGCGAGTCAATCGTCTTCGTTGTTAGATACATGCACCAACGCAGGGAACGAATGAGGAGTGACGTCTATGACATGATGGCGCGGCGAGCCAATCACTGATACTCCCCGCCCCCGCGTCTCACTTCGCACCACTAAAGAGACCGAATATTTGACTTCTGCGCAACTTATAGCCAGCTCTCAAGATCCGTGACGGTAATTGTAGGCAAGCACGTAGAGGATTTTGCCAAATTCGCTCCATAAGGGGATGAAACGGGGGTCCAAAGTTTGTATGGAGGAACCTACTTTCGCGCGCGCGAACCCGCTGGCAGAAGCTAGATATAGTACCTATGTATATAAATTAATTAATTAATAGGCTAGTTGCCGAAAAAATGTAATTACCTAGTCCGTCTTTTAGATTATTCAAAAATAAGGGACACGTATTTTTTATTTGTAAATTAAACCAAAAATGACAAAGATATAGCCCATTAAAGTTACGTGTAACGTCACGCCGTGCTGCATTTTTTCGCACGGGGTGACGTCACACGTAACTTGAATGGGCTATATCTTAGTTATTATTTGCTTAATCGAAAAAAGAAAAATACGTGTCCAAAATTTTTTTTATAATCTAAAATACGGACTAAATAAAATGTAATTATTTTGACCCTGGAAACTACGTTATTTATTACGTTTACGCACAATGGGTGCAGTCTCTCACTGGAGAGTGTCGTCATTTGACCTACATGAGATTTTTATGGTCGCAGACGCACTACAAATCATTCAAATGCACAAAACATTCTAAGTCGCACGTGACCTGCCACGCTGTTCTTAGTTATTTTACATACAACGTTACGGGTTGTTTTTATTTGTTATTAGTGTTTTTTTTATTTCGCCACAATGGTAAATTGTCGTGTGATGTCACAAACTAGACTGTCGCATGAAAAGAAATTGTTTTTGGACGCGCAAGTTTAAAGTTTCATAACTTTTTGATGTTTCTTTTATAATTTTTTTTTACTGCTTTTACTTTTTTTTTCATATTAATTAATTTTCTGAAAGGCTTTCGAGTTAGTCTTTCACCTTAGACCAAGAAGGTACCGAATTAAATGAATAGGTAAATCCAGTTAGATTGGAAGCCCATTCAAATACAGTAGAAGTATACAAATGGTGATGTTCTTACCAATATACTTGTGCAGTCCAACATCCCTGAGCAGAGCAATGAGCTGCTGATAGCGGCAGTTGCTGTTGGGAGGCGTCTGCGGCGGCGCTTGCGGCGGAGACACCACCGGCTCCGCTATGTTGGGCCGCACCAGCTCCGAGCGGTTCCACGCCTTTTCCGGCTGAGGAACAGATCACGCTAATATGATAAAAGCGAAAGTTTGAAGCTAGAACTACATTAGACCAATGCACACGTGTATCACGCCTGATTTGTACATGTAGAACGACATCGCGTGGCGACGATCTAGTGTAGTTCTACAAGTCTTGTTTCCATATGGAGACCGCCGCGTTTAGATTGGCGTGTGTGCCACACGTGTGACTGTGAGTAATGTATTTCTACCTTGAGTGTGTGTGTGTGTTTGTTATTTCATCACGCTCGAAAGGCTGTGAACGGATGTCTTAGAATAGCGCATAGAATACTTTTTATCCTTGGAATTATCTTCTACTATCACGCAGCCGAATCCGCTGGCAGTAGCTGTAAGAGATCTGGATGAAGAATGTACCTAATTTCAACGCAAAGCAGCGTGTCTGGCCGCAGGTTCCGTGTACAGACAAGATAACTGAACAGATTTATAACATAGGTTTATTACAACCCACGCTAGGGTTTGCATGATGGTTATAACCTTGCGTGCATGCCCTAGCGTGTATCTATGTTATTAAACCGTTTAGCTATCCTCGTCGCTCGTCTTTGATAACTAACCCAGTAACATGTAAGTATAATTACAGCATGGCATAAAACATAGCATTATCAGCCTTATGCCTCCACAGCTGAGAATCAGGCCTCCTCTCTAGGAGAGGGAATGGGTTGTAAGTCCGTAATATACAGGGTGCAGTGCAGGGGATGTCACATGTCATTTTTGGTTCTAGAACATGCTGGTTTCCTTATTTATTTATCTTATAAGTATCTGCTTTATAGCTACCGTTACACACACACAAAAAGAAAATTAAAACACAGGTACAGGTACAGGATACAACGGGCAGCCTTATCGCGTCCCGCGATTTCTTCCAGGCAACCTGAAATGGACAGTAATTGCCTGGACAAGAAATTGGGCTATTGATAGTGTGACAATACCATTTTTATTTAAATACAATGCTATATAATAGACACTTTAGGTATGTTGAATAGATATAGACCATTTTGAAAGCAATGATGATGAAGTAAATTACACATAGTAAATAGCCTGCCTGGTCTTAAACCAATGACGTACAACTCAGTAAGTCGTGGCCGTTAGCTCTGGACCAGAGACCCTACCCCGAGCTAGTAACATGCATTTGATGACCAAAACTGAACTGGAGCTATAAATGGTTTAAGGGACAGCCCTCCACAAACTTTAAGGGCTTGCTCAGTAGTCGAAACTGAACAACCCACCATAAAAATTTTTTTCAGGAAACGAAAAAAATTTCAGCCTCTCCATACAAACTGTCATATCAAGTTAATAATTTTGTATGGTGAGGCGGATCTCTTTTGTTTCGTTTCCTGAAAATTTTTTTTATGGTAGGTTGTACAGATTCGTCTACTGAGCAAGCTCTTAAAGTTTGTGGAGGGCTGCCCCTTACACCTTGTATAGGGTTTATAGCTCCATCCCTCTTCCTCACTCGCACGCTTGACATTTTAACATATCATAAAGGTAAGGCCCCTGGTCGTCTAGTTACTTAATAACCGGAAGAAGAAGAAGAAGATGACTTACAGTAACAGCATCGTTGTTGTCGTTGAGGTTGATGGGTCCAGGCGACGTGTGGCTGAAGTAGTACCCCGCCCAGCGCGGCGTCGGCACGCGGTAGCCGCCGCCCACGCTCTCTCGCATGGCCTGGCACAAGGGAAACATGTTACTGGACACATTATCAGACTAATGGGATCCTCTTGAGAAAGAAGCTGCTTTGTGAAATAAATGTGCTGTCCCATAGCAGCTCATAACTAATCTACGCAGATATAGTCTGTCTAATAAGTCAACCGACTTGGGAATTTTGTATAATATTTAATCATTTAAAAAATACTTATATTCGGTACTTTTCTTATGGTTCTTCTGTTAGTAAACAATGATCTCTATCTCTTAATCAACCTTGATTATTGAACCCGTGTTGACTACATCAGATTTCATTAAATCCTAATAATTACCCAAGTCGTTTAACTTATTAGACAGACTCTATAGGTATATTTCAAGTTATGACAATTTAGCGATAATAAGATACTCAATTGATTCCTTAGTACCAGCGTGGAGTAAAACGTTGTGACGTTGTAGACGTCACATGAGCGGAAAAGTTTGGAGAGGAGGCGTCAGATCGCTTGTCAAAGACCATAGCGGGACCCGTTACTCATACTGACATTTTTTTGAGACGCAGACTTTGATCATTGTTTGCCGAGAAATCATGAAGAACACCAGAATGACCAGTCGTATTTAGTTTTGAAATTGTGCCTAAAAATTACTTATTCATTGCTTCTAATTACTTATTTAACAAGTTAAAAGATTTAAGGTTGACCGCCGCGTACATTCCATTAGTAGAATGGCTGGACGATCGCTGTAAAGTTGATGTGTTGTGGAATTACTGAAAAATTTATGGGCCAAAAATTGCTAAGTCTTAGTGGCCTCCTTCATTATGAAATATACGTTAGCCTACGTTCTACGGAATTGTTCGAAAGTGTCACAGCGACCCTGCAAAGCAGAGGGTAGGTAGGTTGGGGGAAGATCGGCATTGGGGTAAGAACGTATAAATCAATATAACACTTATTTACCTTTATTTTTAATGCCAACCACATTGCTGGGCAAGGTGGAACATAATGACGCGGCACGCAATATGACTAGCATTAAAAATAAAGCTAAATAAGTGGTATAATTTATATTTATACGTTCTTACCCCAATGCCGATCTTACCCCAACGCACTCTAACTGACAGAAGATGGATACGTTCATCTAGTTGTCTTTTGCGTTCTTCAGTCAGTGAAAGTCTGACACTCAGAAGAAGCAATTGTATTATATAATATCACCCTGGAAAATATTATATTTTGATCAATTTTAATTTGTGTAAGTAAGGTCGAAGCGTCGAAATAGTTTATTGCAAGCTTGATTTTATAAACACCAGAGTGATTCTTTAACTTAATTGTATGTTTTGAATTATAATTGTTATCAAAATGAAAATAAACGCGTTTTTTAAAAGGTAGTCTAAGACGGCCTTTCCCAAGTAAATTGGGGCAACTCCGTACAAGCATAAATTGTTTGCAATTTGATATTTGCAGCTTAAATATTTAAGTAAGTAGCGAACATTCAAAAATAAAAAAAATAATGAAATACGATATAAGGTAGCAATCACAATCTAAGGCGGCAGTAAAATCACGGGGTAAAAAATATTGGGGTAAGTCCGGTGTATTTGCAATTTATGAGACCGTTTTTGCTAATAAACTCAACACAGTGAGTGCCATCTATAATTTAATGGTAGGACGAAAAAGTGTCTCTGTTTTACTGACCGAGTTGTGAACGTCATAGCTATTCAGGAAAAGCCTCTATAGGCTTAAACACAGTTTTTTTTATATTTATGGGCTTAACTATAGGCTTAACTCGGTCTAGATGGTGTTGCCTCGGGCTAGATGGTGTTGCCCCGAAGACGAGTACGACGTGGTGTTGGGCTTCGACGCATTGACCTTAGTGATTCTAATCTTATTTTCAATTTTTTATTTCAATTTCAATTTTAATCTTACGAGTAATTTCAGTTCATAATTCAAAATAACTGAAACAAGAGCAAAGAGTTTGCTCTTGTTTCAGTTTTAATTTTCTCGTAGCATTAAGTAGTTTTTACTTTAATGTGGGTACATTAACCTGACCTAACCTAGATTGTAATTTTTGTTTTGTAAATGTTTCAGTGAATAAAAAGAAGCCTACGCTAAAACACGCTTCAGCTCAAAGGTTTTTTAGGTATACTGAAAAGTCAATTTGAAAAGGCTTTACTGCAGAAAAAGGTCCTTTAAATAAGTAGATTTTAAGTACAATTACAAAGCGATAACATAATCACAAGTCCTTGATGTAACCATGTTATGTTACTTCATATCCTGTGCGTAAATTAACTCTCAAATTCTTTATTCCGAACACTTCCAAGACCTTGATATTGACAGCACCTGATAGTACCTTAAATGCATAATGCATGCAGGTGTAAGGTAAGGTAAATACTGAGTTACTGCCATTAAGTATTAACCTTAACATCATTGGTGATATGCATGATGGCATGCAATGCATGCATTTGATTCATTAGTGAACCTTGTATGCAAAGGACTTTGTAATAAAATAATTTGGAAGGGCCAAGACCGAGGATTTTTTCCCTATGCGATTGCCAAAATCGATGTTGTAAAACATTAACGCTTGCCAAAAAAAAAAAAAAAAAATTAAAGTAGGTACAACACTCTAACTTTGCTAAATATATTAACTGTACTGATGGCGCAGGTGGTTGAACGATTTTGCTGCGCTGTGTCGTTAGTTCGAAAACCGCACGGAAAATAAAATTTCTCATCAGTAAATATAATTTAAAAAAATATATACTCAGGAGTCAAAAATACTTACATATCATAAAAATTACTTGTTACGGTGACGTAGCACCCTTTGGTGCGTTGTAACAAAAATACGAGCGATGCTATCATTTGGAACATGCAATCATATACTTAGTCATTGTTTATTCACTACTAGTTTTTTATGAATAAGAGAATTTGAGGTTGTGGATGACATGTTATTGCAAACGTCAGGGCCTGTGTAGCTTGGGGGCCCCTGACACGGCGGTAGCTACGCCCCTGGCTAGTTACCTTGCTAGCTTCAGCTTTCATCTTGCGGTACTCGGACAGCGGCGACAGTTTATTGAGGGTCTCCAAAGTCTTCTTCTCACAGCCCACAGCGCGACGATCAGAAATTGGTAAATCTGATATTATACTCGCTAATTCTGGAAAAGTTTTTAAGTGTCAGTTTTGTCTTATTAAAACTGGAAAAGTTTCGTGTGAGTACTATTTATTGACTCAGAAAATAATACACTTGAAGTTTTTACTAGCGACTTCGCTCGCATGCCATGACTACACAGCCTCATGATGATAGTTGAAATTTATTCCAAAAGACCTCGGGATAAAAAGCATCCATTGACCTATTCCGGGACATGGTCTATCCGAGTACTGAGTTTCATTCAAATCCTTTCAACCCATTTAGAGTGAAGAAATAACAAACATACAATTGCGGATAACGGATCTTGAGCGCTCGGCGTCAGAGTGGGGATAGCTTTGCGCATTCCATACATTGGCGAGCCAATCGTCGTCGTTGTTACATACATGCAGCAGCGCAGGGAGCGAATCGTGAGTGACGTCTATGAAGCGATGGCGCGGCGAGCCAATCACTGACACTCCCCGTCCCCACGTCTCACTTCGCACCACTAAAGAGACCGAATATTTGACTTCTGCGCACCTTGAAACCAGCGCTCAAGATCCGTGGCGGCAATTATACACACACGTACACCTAAAGTTTCACTTTAACAATATTGCTGTGATCACATACATATTTGTTTAACTATTTATGTTGATATTAAGGTGAAATATAAAGTATACTTTTATCCTAGGAGCATGTTTCCTTAGGGACTATTTAATCATACGTGGACCAAGCCGCTGGCATCAGCTAGTTCTTAACAAACTGTGGTAAATCCAATAACAAGTTAAGTACATATTGCAATTAACTAGGTATTGCCTAATTTAGCTGCATAATATTTATCACGCACATCGTAAGTATGAATGCGTTATTTAGTTGCCTATGCACGTCCTAAGTGGTTCTTCTATCTGTAAGATCATGAAGAAGCGAGCATACCTTGTTGTGAGCGCTCAGCATCAGTGGAGGGCGCGGGGCTGTTACTGCTGTGGTTGCTGTGATTGCTGTGGTTGCTGTGGCTACTGTGGTTGCTGTGGTTCTTGCTGATGGGAGACACCGATGGAGACACCACGTTGCTGCCGTCACCGCCACCTTCACCATTATAATAAATATAAGCACAGTTGCGTAGTTAGGCGTGGGAGTAGTGGCCCCTCGCTCTCGCCCTCGCATTCAAAGGGGCCTCGGTTTTTTTTTATAATTCATGGTCTCGCGTTTGACCACTATTTCACTTGATGGTAAGTAACGATGTGGTCGAACACTGGATTGAGATATTCGCTCTTTTGCGAATTTATGAAAAAATAAATACCAAGTAATTGGATAACAAGATACCCCTTCGTAAGACTGGCATAAGATTTTCTGGCTTCTGACTATACTTACATAACAACTGTCAAAGATTTATAAATGACATCAGAGACTCATGTTTTCTGAGGCACCGTTAAAACCGATCTCGACATGCGATGCTTAACCTTGAAGATAGCAAGACTTCCGCCCATTAATTACATATATATATGAAACCAGAGGCGGAACTATAGGGTGGCAAGGCTGGCAAAATGTTACGGGCTCCCGGTCCGACAAGGGCTCCACTTATTTTACAAAATTAAATTACAACGGGACTATTTTCTTAGGCCCCGTTCAATGAACTTGCCACGGGCCGCAGAAAATATACTTACGCCACTGCAAGGAACTAAATAATAAAATTGGCAAAATGTTGAAAACCACACCAACACTTTGCCAATACAAAACGAACGTGAAGCTATGATGGTTTAGTTTTCATTGGTACCTAAATGGTATTGAATGTAAAGTCAGTTTACCTACCAGAAATGTTTTGTGTGTCCAGCGACACGGAGCTGCCGAAGTTGCTCTGGTACCCGCTGCTCGCTTGAGAGCTCGAGTTCAGGATTTGGCTCAGCGTTGTCTGTCAAAAATAGACAAAATAAAGTAGTGTTAGAACTTTAGAAGTAAATATACCACAAATGTTTAATTAGAAAAGGTCTTGTTATTATTTAAGAAAAGTCTTAATAAATAATATTCGTAAACATCAAAGTTATTTCAGCGTTTGTTTATATACTAACGGACCTATTTGGTGAAACGCACCACATTTTATTTATTTATTTAGGTTCACCCACAGCACATATATTAGGTATACACTTACATAAAAAAAATCTTAGGTAAGTACTGTTCTTATATACATTACGGATGAACACAATATTTACCTCTCATTATGTGTATCTGTGTGCTAAATACGTGTTTTCCTTCTTTCTTTCATGAGGCATCATCGTCGGAAAGAACTGTGGGTACTTACGTGCCTGCCGTCAGCTTGTATCTGCTGGTACGCGTTCTGCAGCATCATGGGCTGAGGCAGCCCCACTATTTCAGCGCCGTTCGTCATAGCTGCAGACAAACCATATATTATTTGTAACCGCCCTTAATTTAATGCACAGGTTTAGTAAGGGTTGACCGAAACAGCCTTCCTCTCAAGGGCAGAGCAGGAAACATGACAGACTTTTACTGACCGAAATCCACGTTCTTTCTTTGCCTTTCGCTGTAGGACCCCGGGTTGTCCTTTCAGAAGCAACCCATGGCACAGAATAAGTAAGTGATAGTACAAGCCCCTGTAAGCTTCGACCCTGCAGGGCCCCTACGGCTTTGCTGACAAGGCGAGCTACCCATTGCTTTTCTTCATTAAAAGACACTTCCTCTCGCACTACCAGGGGTTATTTGAGATTTTGTAAGCACGCTTGCAATCCATTCGAACCCCTCGTAATTTGGTCCACCAATCAAAAATTCGAGACAAATATCTACAGATACTAGCATATTGAAATACATTCTGAATACTCACGGTTCCACGATCCACCTTGATTCTTGTACATAACCGAATTCGGATTGGGAAGCAAATTAGGATAATGGAACTGTCCACTCCTGGGCTGAGGAGATGGCACCATCCAGGAGTTAGGATACACAGGCGGGGTCAACGCTACGGGCGAAAGTGGGCTCGGGTATCCACCAGGCGTTGGCGGGTTATGGCCATACATTGGAGAACCAAGGTTCGCGAAGGAAGCTAATTCTGAAAGCTGCAGGTTGTATGGGGAGCAAGGAGAATTGCCAATGTTGGCAGCGTGTGTGGGTGAGAATGGGTTGAAGACGCCAAAGTTGGGCATGGTGTTGGCGGATATGGCGGGGATATTGTAGGACTCGGGGATCTCTGCCGTGATAACAGGCTCCTTGTCAGCCAGCAGCTCGCGGCGGGCTTCGTAGATGTCGCCTGAGGACGTAATTGAATGTTAGTCAGAGGTATTTATTAGAGTTTGGCTAACACTGCTTGAAGCTCAATAGAAAAAATGCATAAAAATCATTTTTGCCATATAACCAGTTTATCAATACTTAAACTTTCAGATACCGTCAATTTGAGACAAATAGTAAGACAATAGATGCGAGAACGCGTTCGCTTGGGGTTTAATGAATTAAATAGAATCTAAGTCAAGTCAAATTAGACCAAAAAATAGGGGTAAAGTTACCAGCTGAAAACTGGTAGGATTGTTCAAAACACCACTTTATATAAATGAAATCTAAAAATTCCTCATCGATCCGACACCTGGAAAAAAAATACTCGGGGCCTAAGTTCGGAAAAACGTGTTTTTCGCGATTTTCAGCAAAACAGTAAGTTTTATCATAAATTTAGCTCAAACAAAAACTGTAGATCTACAAAAATGTCTAAATACTTTTTTTCCTAAGTATATTCAAAAAGTTGAAAGATGTAATCGTCACAATAAACACACGTTTTCAAGAAACCTTTGAGGTTGTGTACTTAGCGTGTTTTTAGGGTTCCGTAAGTACCTCACAAGGAAAAAACCAAAAAAAAAAGAGTCACTTACAGCAGCTTTTATAGACGAGAACAATTTTAGCATTTCCATCTTACCTGCACACCGCTCGATACCCTTAACAACGACGGAGGTGATGCCCTGCTTGGGCTTGCGTCGTATATTGATGTACACGTTGTACTTCTGCATCAGTTTCGTTGCCAACTCGTTCTCAATGCGACAACCTTCGTCGGAGACGTCGAAGATCACCACGAGGGGTAGGCTACCCTGTTAGGACAGAAAAAAATAAATAAGGACTAATGTGTTTTTTTTTAGGTGTGAAATCATCCAATGACTTTTTTTTAAATATATTATTGATAGGCTCGCGTTTGACTTTGACTTCTCCTGCTCTAGGGCGAAGCGGGAGGTCGTGTAAGACTTTTACTGCCTAAAACCCACTCCTATGTTCGTTCTTTGAATTTTTATTATTGAAGTACTTTACTTTTAAGTTTATTTTTTATAACTTCTTGTTTGTTCATAGTGTGCCAAATAAACAAGTTTTCTTTCTTTCATTGCTTTGCTTTCCAGGATCCCACGTTTTCCTTTCAGAAGCGAACCCATAACCCCAGTAGGCTTCGACCCTGCTAGCAAGCTGCCAGCAAAACCGTATGGGCCCCTACGGTATCGCTGACATCTCTCATCTCTCTCTACACCACGCGCCTGATGACTTGGGCTCGGTCAGAGTAGTGCATCGGGGATATCTCTAGAGACATCTGTACTTAGGTTTGTGACTGAAAGAATGATGCTTCTACCACTTACCACCAACTGCTGCCTAGCCGCATACACATCCTTGATATTGCCAGTAATGGTGACGCAGCTTTTCTTGATGACCGGTATGTTGGGGTCATCAGCATCAGGGAACATGATCTGAGTGTTGGTGCCCTTCATGATCACCTTCAGCTGCTCAGCGCCGCGACCCACCACCACAGAGTGGTGCATCGGGGATATCTCCAGGGACATCTGCACTTGGGTTTGTGACTGAAAGTTTGGAACAGTCAGCAGTGTTTCATTTGACAAAAATATATATATATATATACTAGCTTTTGCCCGCGCGGCTTCGCTCCCGCTCTTCCCTACTTCAGCCTACTATACCCTACTCTACCCTACTATACCCTACTCTACCCTACTCTACCCTACTCTACCCTACTCTACCCTACCCTACTCTACTTTACTCTACGCTACTCTACCCTACTCTACCCTACTCTACCCTACTCTACCCTACCCTACTCTACTCTACCCTACTCTACCCTCCTCTACCTTACTCTACCCTACACTACCCTAATTTTCATTTTTTTTGAAGTGAAAACTTCTTTAGCGGCGTTGAGCACTTTTTCTGTAATGGGTATAAAATCTTAAACTCGCGTCAGGACACGTGACCTGATCGAAAAAGCGTAAGACGGATGGAGAGTAGACTAGACAGCTATCCCTTATCGCGCGTTGTGAAAGGGGGCTAGACGGAAAAAATTCTCACGAAAAATTGTACCGACACTTTTACTGTCAAAATATAAATCCAAGATGGCGGCTGCAAGAAATTATCAACTTTTTCGTCATGGGTGTCGTTTTCATGGTTTTCGAGGGTGTTGAAACCGATGGTACTGTCAAAATATAAATCCAAGATGGCGGCTGCAAGAAATTATCAAATTTTTCGTCATGGGTGTCGTTTTCATGGTTTTCGAGGGTGTTGAAACCGATAGTACTGTCAAAATGTAAATCCAAGATGGCGGCTGCAAGAAATTATCAAATTTTCCGTCATGGGTGTCGTTTTCATGGTTTTCGAGGGCGTGGAAACCGATGGTACTGTCAAAATGTAAATCCAAATTGGCGGCTGCAAGAAATTATCAACTTTTTCATCATGGGTGTCGTTTTCATGGTTTTCGAGGGTGTTGAAACCGATGGTACTGTCAAAATATAAATCCAAGATGGCGGCTGCAAGAAATTATCAACTTTTTCGTCATGGGTGTCTTTTTCATGGTTTTCGAGGGTGTTGAAACCGATAGTACTGTCAAAATGTAAATCCAAGATGGCGGCTGCAAGAAATTATCAACTTTTTCGTCATGGGTGTCGTTTTCATGGTTTTCGAGGGTGTTGAAACCGATGGTACTGTCAAAATATAAATCCAAGATGGCGGCTGCTAGAAATTATCAACTTTTTCGTCATGGGTGTCGTTTTCATGGTTTTCGAGGGCGTTGAAACCGATGGTACTGTCAAAATATAAATCCAAGATGGCGGCTGCAAGAAATTATCAAATTTTTCGTCATGGGTGTCGTTTTCGTGGTTTTCGAGGGTGTTGAAACCGATAATACTGTCAAAATGTAAATCCAAGATGGCGGCTGCAAGAAATTATTAATTTTTCCGTCATGGGTGTCGTTTTCATGGTTTTCGAGGGTGTTGAAACCGATAGTACTGTCAAAATATAAATCCAAGATGGTGGCTGCAAGAAATTATCAAATTTTCCGTCATGGGTGTCGTTTTCATGGTTTTCGAGGGCGTGGAAACCGATGGTACTGTCAAAATGTAAATCCAAGATGGCGGCTGCAAGAAATTATCAACTTTTTCGCCATGGGTGTCGTTTTCGTGGTTTTCGCGGGTGTTGAAACCGATGGTACTGTCAAAATATAAATCCAAGATGGTGGCTGCAAGAAATTATCAAATTTTCCGTCATGGGTGTCGTTTTCATGGTTTTCGAGGGCGTGGAAACCGATAGTACTGTCAAAATGTAAATCCAAGATGGCGGCTGCAAGAAATTATCAACTTTTTCGTCATGGGTGTCGTTTTCGTGGTTTTCGAGGGTGTTGAAACCGATAGTACTGTCAAAATGTAAATCCAAGATGGCGGCTGCAAGAAATTATCAACTTTTTCGCCATGGGTGTCGTTTTCATGGTTTTCGAGGGTGTTGAAACCGATGGTACTGTCAAAATATAAATCCAAGATGGTGGCTGCAAGAAATTATCAAATTTTCCGTCATGGGTGTCGTTTTCATGGTTTTCGAGGGCGTGGAAACCGATGGTACTGTCAAAATGTAAATCCAAGATGGCGGCTGCAAGAAATTATCAACTTTTTCGTCATGGGTGTCGTTTTCGTGGTTTTCGAGGGTGTTGAAACCGATAGTACTGTCAAAATGTAAATCCAAGATGGCGGCTGCAAGAAATTATTAACTTTTCTGTCATGGGTGTCGTTTTCATGGTTTTCGAGGGTGTTGAAACCGATAGTATTGTCAAAATATAAGTCCAAGATGGTGGCTGCAAGAAATTATCAAATTTTCCGTCATGGGTGTCGTTTTCATGGTTTTCGAGGGTGTTGAAACCGATGGTACTGTCAAAATATAAATCCAAGATGGTGGCTGCAAGAAATTATCAAATTTTCCGTCGTGGGTGTCGTTTTCATGGTTTTCGAGGGTGTTGAAACCGATAGAACTGTCAAAATATAAATCCAAGATGGCGGCTGCAAGAAATTATCAAATTTTCCGTCATGGGTGTCGTTTTCATGGTTTACGAGGGTGTTGAAACCGATAGTACTGTCAAAATATAAATACAAGATGGCGGCTGCAAGAAATTATCAAATTTTTCGTCATGCGTGTCGTTTTCATGGTTTTCGAGGGCGTGGAAATCGATGGTACTGTCAAAATGTAAATCCAAGATGGCGGCTGCAAGAAATTATCAACTTTTTCGTCATGGGTGTCGTTTTCGTGGTTTTCGAGGGTGTTGAAACCGATAGTACTGTCAAAATGTAAATCCAAGGTGGCGGCTGCAAGAAATTGTTAACTTTTCCGTCATGGGTGTCGTTTTCATGGTTTTCGAGGGTGTTGAAACCGATAGTACTGTCAAAATATAAATCCAAGATGGTGGCTGCAAGATATTATCAAATTTTCCGTCATGGGTGTCGTTTTCATCGTTTTCGAGGGCGTGGAAACCGATGGTACTGTCAAAATGTAAATCCAAGATGGCGGCTGCAAGAAATTATCAACTTTTTCGCCATGGGTGTCGTTTTCGTGGTTTTCGAGGGTGTTGAAACCGATGGTACTGTCAAAATATAAATCCAAGATGGTGGCTGCAAGAAATTATCAAATTTTCCGTCATGGGTGTCGTTTTCATGGTTTTCGAGGGCGTGGAAACCGATGGTACTGTCAAAATGTAAATCCAAGATGGCGGCTGCAAGAAATTATCAACTTTTTCGTCATGGGTGTCGTTTTCGTGGTTTTCGAGGGTGTTGAAACCGATATTACTGTCAAAATATAAATCCAAGATGGCGGCTGCAAGAAATTATTAACTTTTCCGTCATGGGTGTCGTTTTCATGGTTTTCGAGGGTGTTGAAACCGATAGTACTGTCAAAATATAAATCCAAGATGGTGGCTGCAAGAAATTATCAACTTTTTCATCATGGGTGTCGTTTTCATGGTTTTCGAGGGTGTTGAAACCGATAGTACTGTCAAAATATAAATCCAAGATGGTGGCTGCAAGAAATTATCAAATTTTCCGTCATGGGTGTCGTTTTCATGGTTTTCGAGGGTGTTGAAACCGATAGTACTGTCAAAATATAAATCCAAGACGGCGGCTGCAAGAAATTATCAAATTTTCCGTCATGGGTGTCGTTTTCATGGTTTTCGAGGGTGTTGAAACCGATAGTACTGTCAAAATATAAATCCAAGATGGCGGCTGCAAAAAATTATTGAATTTTTCGTCATGGGTGTCGTTTTCATGGTTTTCAAGGCTGTTGAAACCGATAGTATTGTCAAAATGTAAATCCAAGATGGCGGCTGCAAGAAATTATCAACTTTTTCCTCATGGGTGTCGTTTTCGTGGTTTTCGAGGGTGTCGAAACCGATACTACTGTCAAAATATAAATCCAAGATGGCGGCTGCAAAAAATTATTGAATTTTTCGTCATGGGTGTCGTTTTCATGGTTTTCAAGGCTGTTGAAACCGATAGTATTGTCAAAATGTAAATCCAAGATGGCGGCTGCAAGAAATTATCAACTTTTTCCTCATGGGTGTCGTTTTCGTGGTTTTCGAGGGTGTCGAAACCGATACTACTGTCAAAATTTAAATCTAAGATGGTGGCTGCAATAAATTATCAACTTTTTCGATATGGGTGTCTTTTTCATGGTTTTCGAGGTTGTTGAAGCCGATAGTGCTGTCAAAATATAAATCTAAGATGGCGGATGTCAGAAATTATCAACTTTTTCGTCATGAGTGTCGTTTTCATGGTTTCGAAGATGTTGAAATAGTGCTGTCAAAATGTACATAAAATAGGATAGTATTTTTTAGTTATATTGTATTGGCTAGACGGAAAAAATTCTCACGAAAAGTTGTAACGACACTTTTTCTATAGTAAGCTATTGTAAGCCGTGCGGCGTGCGCATGTTTCTCTGTCTTTCTCTCTTTCTCTCTCTTATAGAAAGCAAGCCAGAACGGAACTTCGTTCCATCCGGGTGTCCCTTGACACCTCAGTAGTTTTTCGGAGAGATAAACTTTTTAATGTAAAATAATTGTAATAGTTTTAAAGTGTTAAATTTTTAATGTAATATAAATTGTCATGTTTGTGTACGATAGCGCAATAAATGAATATTGTATTCTACCACATAAATGATAGTATTTTTATACTGATAAAGCAATTGGTGCAAAATTATTCCCTAACCATTCCAAAATATCAAACATGCTCAACGTTAATAATCAAGTTTTCACTTCTGCCGGCACTCCCGGAGTGCAACCCGTCTTTTTTCCATAAGAACCTTCTCCTCATAATAACGAACACAACAAAAAAAAAATTAGCGAAATCGGTCCAGGCGTTGTTGAGTTATGCGCTTACAAACACATTTTGCGATTCATTTTTATATTATAGATATAATAATATATGAAAGAAAAGGGAGTTAGTGATAGCGTGACGAGTGACAGGACAAAATGGAAGAAAAAAACGTGTTGCGCCGACCCCAAATAAAACGGGACTAGGGCAGGAAGATGATGATATATAAATATATTTCGTGCTTGACCACTATCTCGTCTGATGGGAAGCGATGATGTTGTCGGCGATAGAACACGCTTGCTTGCAACTATACTAACTAGAAGTAACCAATTCATATTTAACTTTTAGACCTCTAGGTTGTTACTATTAGGAAACACAGAATTCGACAGGGAATCCCATCTAAACTAAATAAAGCTAAATACTATGACAAATCCATCAATAACAATATAGTTTCTTTCGACGCTATATGTTTTGATGCTATACAAAAAGAAATAGGCGTCCACAAAATCTTTCATAAAATTGGTATTTGAGACAACAGTAGGCGTTTCTATTAATGTCCTATATTCACGAAACTCCTGCAAGCCATAATCTACTGTGAGCGTAAAACAAGGCAGTGTTACTCGCCGAGAACTTGAGACCTTAAAACCAATTCAGATATTTCAACTCACAAAGACATTATTATTATTATCAGCACTCTTCAGCAGTACTTTGCTGGTCTGACCACTTCAGTTGCACGCTAATCGTCTCAATTCTTAGCAATTTTTATCCAGCTAGTCTTATGGCGATGGACTCCGCCTGGTGGACCTCCTACTCACACGTACAAAACCGTCTTGAAAACACTTTCATCACGCGTACATTGCCTGGAATTATCTGCCGGAGTCGGTGTTTAACTGTTTACCGATAGCTACAACCGTAAGCAAAGATTACTTCAAAGCAAGCGTGGTGCATCGTCGACCACATTATCGCTTACCATCAATGTGAGATAGTGATCTAATGCGAGTTTACCTATAACAGATAAAAATGGACACCATGTGAAGACCGTCGCTACAGCTACTTATCTCGTAGAAGGTACTTACTGCCAAAGGTCCGCACATGTAGTTCATGAGCAGATTGGTCGCCTCCATGGTGGCCTTCACCTCCCATTGTACCCCCTTCACCACTAACAGGTTGGCGTGCAGCTTCGGACGGTTGCGCAGCATCACCTGAGGTACAGAACTTAGGTATTAGATTAGAATCCCTGACCTGAGAGTCTTTGTAATCCCTCCACTCCTTTTTTGGCCTATTTAATGTTTTGGGGTCGGGTATCCTCACTAATAGGCGACAGGATATTCTGTCCTGGGTTGTCGGCTTTGGAAAATGGGCTAACTTGAGGTCTCTCTCGGTTCTAGACCACCAGGCGACCAGACGACCTCTGCCTTTCTTTTCAATCCCAAATACACGTATAGAGTCTTACAATCTCAAATACACGTATTATACTAAACTAGTAAACCAGGGATTTTATGGAGCTTTCGGGCTATATTTCACCAGGACACCCATGGTGTCCCGGTGACTGCGCGACCAGTTGCCTACGCATGGTGAATAGCCCTAAACTACCAAATTAAACACCATACAGATACCAGAGTCGCCACACGTCCGTGCTGGTCGCGCCACCAAATTGACTGCGCAACAAAACGGACACCAGGTGAGTAACTCTCTATAGAGCTGTAGACATTTTGTTGGTAGCGGCGACTGGTCGCGCCGCCATGGTGTCTTGGTGAAATAGCCCTTATAATCGTAACCGAAACTACCAGATATTCGATATAAAGGTTTTAGATAATAGACGAGATATTTATGTTCGTATGATATGAATTTATAGGCCAGAAAAGTGTAGGTACGTACGTAAGTAGTCCCCGTTGTTGTCTCCACTACAACAGACCTCATAATATACACCTCATCATCTCCACCACAGCGTCAACTGGGTGGTGATGAGTTTAAAAAGCATGGTCGGTCTGGTTGCAGTCCAGCGTTCCAACAGTCACCTTGGTTGGAGTTTTGGTGTTTGGATTGTGCTGCGGCTACATGGATTTAATCCACGCGCCATCACGTTCCCAAATCATTCACTGCTGTCGAAACTGTGGCCGCTATCCAAGAACATTGATGGTCATGGATTTTAACTGCTGTCTACACGGAATTTAACTAGCAAGGTCACCTCTGTAGGACGCTGGATTGCAACCGCCTGTGAGTCAGACTGCATTTTTTATATACACAGAAGCTAAGGGTTAACTTACCTGTACATTATACTGATCCTGGATATTTTGCACGTACGGCGAAGTGATGTCCGGCAGCGGCTGAGAGCTTGGGACTATTGGCAGCTCGAAACAGAATACCAGAGGAGTGAGAGCCTGTTTAATGATAATAATCCAGTAAATGTCAAAGAATAAAATAGAGTTCACCAAAATGGTAACAATTTTGGCATAGCATAGCATACTCAGCCTTTTAATGTTCCATAGCTGGGCCTCAGGCCACCTCTCTAGGAGAGGGAATAGACCGTAATCCTCTAAGTGAGCCCAGTGCGGTTGTTTAGTGTCACATTGCTTCGAATTTGTGGCTACATGCCAGTTTCTACACAATGTTTTCCATCACCGTTTTGAGAGCAGACAATTTAACAATTTTACAGAAAATTAAATTTAAAGGTACAATGGCGGTCTTGTATTCGACGTTTATCAAGTTTTACTGTCTATTTACCTGAAAAACATCTGAAATACATATATATGTAGGTACTGGTTTCTGCCAGCCGCTTCGCAGCGCGAAAATATGTTTCTCCATTATAGATATAAAGGATTGTTTTTTATATTTCTAAGTTCTCCATACAACTTTGGTTTCCGTTTCAGTTAGATCTCCTTAGGGGATAAATATAAAAAATCTTTTTTTCTTATTTTTATTCTTCAGAACCTCTGTGCAAAATTTTAGCATTCAAACTAATATGCTTCAAACCACACATGCATCGCCCTCGTATAGCGCATCTCTCTTCTTCAGTAAACAGTAAAGCTTTTATGCTTAAATTGTATAAATTTCATGTGTATCAAAATAAATCTATTCATCCCCCCCCCCCACCTAACAATAAAATTCTTCTGACAGCGCCCATACATTTTAAATAGAAAATAGCATAGAAAGCAGCCCATGATACCGAGAATAAAAGGTATTTTTTGTCTTCAGTACGAAGAACTTCGCAAACACCGTAATTATATTTAATGTCTTTGGCAAACGCTGACTACACTATTCGTGAATTCGTGACAGTAATAAGAAATATTTTTACCAAAACGAATTCTCAACTTTGCGAAAATTGCTGCTGCAATGGCGTATGAAAGCGTCTAGACTCAATAAAGCTCTCATATAAACAACAGGCGCAATAAAAACACGAGTTTCTGTCTTAGCTCATTCAAACACTCATGAATATCCTTAATGCTAACTTGGACTGATTACTTTTCTTAGTAGAAGTAATAAAAATGAAGACAAATAATACTTTGTAGAAAAACATTGCCATTCTACGTGGCAAAGCTACCAGCCTTCTGGGCACATTTCCGGATGACAGCGGTGTGAAGAGTACTTCGACGCCTGAGTGTATTTTTGCGTCTTTGTATTACATGTACATAGTTAGGTTTAGTATAACAGTAGGTATTTATAGTTAATATTTAAATTTGCTACGTAGTTTGTTAAACTGGCTATAAAATAAAAACATTATGTTACTTAGAAAAAACTGGTATTAAAATGTTAAAGTTTGTGAAATTGACAATGTTGACAACTATTCATTTTGGGTACCTACTAGGTAGTTGAATAATTTTTTTTCGGCACTTTTTATTTAGCGCTGTGCCAAAATGGATAGCCAATAGGAGTACGACATAGTATGTCACTCATTAACTTATAAGACAAAAACCACTTACTCTAACTCTAGCTCTGGCCCGTTCCACCCGCTCCATATCGCCTGCGATGGACACCTGGTTGCTCTTCTCCACAGTGCTGGTGCGGTTGGAATCTGGGAAATGAATGTGGCAGCCTGTTTCCTCCATCACTCGCTTTATTGTCAGCCCACCCTGAGGGACAAGATAACACAGTGTCAGACCTTCTTTTGTGTGGACTCAGAAAATGTTAGATGAAAGAGAGGCTGGAAGTATCAGCCTCCAGCAGAGAACATTAGCTTCCGACCTGCCGATTCCGACAAGGAAAATTAGCTAACGACCCTGGCGGATTTTGTTTTCTGATAGCTACAACCTGGGAGTCTAAGTCAAAAGTGAATAGGTTACTTGTAGGCAAGCGCATCATGCCTTTAATTTACTATCAGGTCAAATCGTGGTCAAGCGCAACCCTATCAATAATAATAAAACAAAGATAAAACTTAAAACGTCGTCTGTATCTTCTTTGAAGATGACACAGAATAAAATATTCATAATGATGTAATTTCGTAGATTTTACTTTAAACTTAAAAATAGAACTAGCGACCCCGGTTTCGTACAAGATGCTAATTAAACACCTTCCTCGTTTATTGCTCTTTATTTCAATTGAAGCCGCATCGATTCGGAATCCATTGCGTAGTTTAGAGGAAAAGTTTGCAGTTATACAGACAGACGCGGATAGCGATTATATATTACTTTGTAAAGATTTATCAAATTCGTGTAGTGTCGCACGTGCTCGGCCTCGACTCTTCTAGAGTCGCTCCACACTACACGAATTTGAGCTCGGATCGTGCTCCGCTCGCAGGCTTCTTCAAGACCCAATGAGTGTATTGCCCTCATGGCGGCGCGGCGCATATCTATTGTGAAAAACTGTTTTCCAAAAATAACAAAGGCTAATCTTATGAATTGTTATGATGTGCTATAAACAATGGATTGCATTATTTCTTGATCTTCTATTGTGATGTCGCGTGACAAAAGGGCTGGTTCATATTTTGATTTGTTTGAGAATAAGTCGTGCCATGATAAACAAATGAGCCAGGCACCCAGGGTAGGCCTCAGCCCTGCACATCAGGGACCTTATACTTTCCTTATATTTCAGTGCAGCTTGGTGGATGTCACATGTCCACGAAATTTATTTTAAACTTCATGCACAAAAGAGTACAAAGGCGGACTTAATGCCTTATGGCATTCTCTATCAGTCAACCTTTGGGCGATGCAGAGCGAAATTGTGGTAGGTGCATGCAAATTTTATCAATACTTATATAATTAATTTTTTTCATACAAATACATAAGATACTACTACTTACACTATATTATTATATTATTTATCTACTAGAAATATTTGATACTAGCAGAGCTGGCGCCTGCCAAACGCCAGGTCATCATTATTATACTTAACACATCCAGCTCATCACTAAACAAATTGTTAGCCTTAGGTACAGGAGAACCGTCACCATTTAAGTACCTACTTGTACCTCCTACCTTCGCCTCGTGGAAGTTATTTTAGTGCACCCATATCAATAAAAAAGGTACAATAAACAAGGTTATTTGTATACTATACATGTTTATTACCAGATCCTTACAGCAGATAATTACTTAGCGAACGTGTTTGAAAAATAATCGTAATTACCCTATGGATACCCGTATTTACCATAAAGAACTAAGGTAGGAAATATATAATAATGCACGGAACAATAATTTGTTGTGTTTAATTTTATTATTGTTGTTAGGCTTCTAAGATAATTGCTTACAGCAACACGTATGAGAAATGAGAAGTTTTATAATGAGACGTAAAAAATAATAGATCTTGGATCAATGTTTTTAGGTTTCTTATAGGATCATTTTGTTGTCCGTCTGTCAAGTCCCTTTTTCTCAAGAACGCATGGAGGTATAAAGCTGAAATTAATATCAAATAGATACTCAAGTTTGTTACCCGATGCAGCAGTAAAAAAATCAAACTTACACTATTATTATGAAGAGGTAAAGTTTGTTTTATTTTCGTTTGTAGGAGGTAATCTATGAAAGTATCTTCTGGTCCGATTGCTAAAATGTTTTCATCAATAAAAAGCTGCTTTATTCCTAAGTGACATAGGCTATATTTATTGTATGCGGGCAAAGTCAAGGGCAATAGCTACTGCAATCTAAAGCTAAGGCCGTTTATGCTACTTTAAGGCTTATAGTCCCCTGAACCATCTGGCCGAAATTAAATGTAAATACACTACTCTCGCACCCGCCTAGGCAGCAGTACGCATATCTGTGCATTTATTTGCGGCCAGCAGCGCCCGGAAAGGGCGCGGCTGACCTTTAAATCCATTTTCTTTGCGAAAAATTGATCAATTTACATAACATGCTATGTTCACTTTGAAAAATATTTAGACACCAATTTTTATGTGTGAAAATGTTTCTAAAAATCCAAGGCGTTTTAAAGGAGTAGGGAAAAGTTGCGAAAAATTGCGAAATTGCTAAATTTTTTTTTAGACAAAAGTATTAATAGCACGAAAAAATCAAATGTTGATAATGTTGTACATGAATCTATAATAAACATATATTTTTTTCAAACCTATAAACCTGGCCGTTACCGAGGAGTAGGCTTCAGAAAGTCACTGTTTTATGGCACTTTTCGGGCGCTAGGGCCTTAAGGAGCATTTTTTTGACTCTCACTAGGAAATCAAAACTATAATGTACTTCCCGTTGACCTAGAATTTTGAAATTTGGCATGAAGCAAGGTCTCTTAACACGTATACAACGTAGACGTACGTAAGTCACAAAAAAAAAACTTAAGCCATACTGAAAAATTTTCGAGACTTATTCGTTAATTAATAATAATATTCCACAATTATCACATAACGCCGTTATGATATTATTACCGTGACGCCGTCTAGTCGTAAGTTATGCAAAGCTTGTGTTATAAGTAGGTACTGATCACAGTAGGTACTGATAAACGTATTTAGACATCATACCTACTTAGATAAATTGCACCCAGATACAGAACGATTAATGATCGTGCTCACATTTGTCCTGGGTAGGAATAAAGCCCACGACCTCCGGCATCGCTGTCAGGGCTACTAACCATTAGACCAACAGGCCAGTCAATTGTACTATTTATAGGTAAGTTTGGTTTGTACGGAACACTGGGATCCTGTGCGTGAATTCGGTCAAGTGGATTTTTTCAAAGAGGAAGGTAGGTATTCCGGTTTGACTATTAGGATTTTAGAATTAAAACCTGCATGTCTTAGAACCAAAAATTCGAGGACATGTGACATTCACCAACCCGCACTGGGCCCGCGTGGTAGATTACGGCCCAAAGTCCCTCTTAGATTGGAGGCCTGAGTCCTAGCAGTGGGATCATTAAAAAAAGGGCTGATTCTGCTATCAGTAGCGTAACTATAAAAGACTGGCAAAATGCCACGGGCCCCCGGCCCGGTGGGGCCCCTGGTCCAAGAGACCTTGAGTTCAGAAAAAGTAATTTATATACAAATTCAAGTAAATTGTTAAGATTTATTAAACGCATTTATAATAAGAAAAGGATTTACCGTGGAATTTTGCCTGTTTGACCACCCTATAGATACGCCACTAGGAAGCCCACGTTAAGTGATGAAATATAAAAATCGATTTATTTACGATTAGAGACCTGCCGATGTAATAATAAGAAAGAATATTTTACGTCTGTACTTCAGTGATTTATCCAGCTTTGTAATTTATTACAGAGTTGACGCTTTTCCTGGGGCCCACCTAATGATTTTGCCACGGGCCTCGGATGGTATAGTTACGACACTGTCTGCTATATTAACTGGCTTAAAGTGTAGAATATGGGGTTAATCTTCAAAGAATTCAGACGCAATATTTCGATGAATGAAACGTTTTACCACTTAGTACATTCGTCTAATCTAACACAAAAAGTATAAACCGGTAATGACGTTAGTAAACATTGAGTGTGTGAATTCTGCAAAAATAAGCATTCATTCGAGGAAATTCACACGACTAATTCTAATCACATATGTACATATGCTCGATATATTATATGTGCTAAAATATATAGACAGTACCCAGTGCCGTAACTAGCCTTGTATACGCCAGATGTGAGCTTCTCTATAGGCCTCCGCAGACCGGGACGCACGGCAAAGGATTTAAAATTTTACCAATGGACATTAAAATAGATATAATGAAATTCCTATGTTTTTAAAATGATCCCGTGGCTTCGAAAGGGATATTAATATCATCGCACAGCATTGAAGGACGGTTCAGGGGCTCCTGTGGCTGGTAACGGCACGTGTATTTCGACACTCTCAAGGGAATCAAAATTCATAGCGTACTTCTTGTTATATAGAATCTTGAAATTTGGCATGAAGCAAGGTCTCCTAGCGCCAGTCTTGTATAGAAAAAAATCTGAAAACTATAAACTGTATACGGAACCCAGTGCCGTAACTAAAGCGGTGCCAGCGGTGCTTTGGCACAGGACACAAACCCTGATGGGGTGTCAAAATGATTAAGCCGAAGACACAACGGAGCTCCGCCTAAGCGGGGCAAACTCCTACCATATATACTTTGCCATTTACTCCGGGTGATCCGTACAGTGACGACAACATTGACAACACCCGTTGCTTTCCGCCAGTTCAGAAATAGGTACCTATCGAAACACTCATTTCTGGTGAGGACCTGCGTCATGCGGGTTTAACTTACCCAGCCTATTTTTAGGGCCACAGTTACAGAAACTGGCACCGGGCGCAGATAAGGCTAGTTACGGCACTGACGGAACCTTCAATGCGCGAATGCGACTCGCACTTGCCCGGTTTATTTAGACTTTACTAACTATTCACATCTTTAATTAGCATAGTCTCCATTCAATCTACGTTTTTTTCCTTCGATTATTTTATCAGACCAGCTTTATTTATGAGATCAAACCAATTGAACTTCATAATTACGATATTGTAATCAAGACGCATGACAGACCGGACCCGTCACGTTTATGTGTTCACGTGAACTGTATTTCAATTGCAATTATAAAAGCAATCATAATAAATTGGGGTGTTCCCAAAACATGAAGTAACTGCGCAGATCATATTCTAATGACTTGAAAACTGTGTGAAAAAAACGCGAGTGTTTAAAACAAAAAACTGGGAAATTCTGTTGGAAGTAAGAAAATAGTTACTTGACAAGAGTGCAAAGTGGCTTTTTAACCGCCGCGTGCTCAATTTTGATAACCGAGCAAGCGAAGAATTCTAAAATTAGAATCCTGAGCGTTAGCGAGGAAATCAAAAGAACACGTGGTAAAAAATCTTTGCACTCGAGTGCAGCACGTAACTTTTCATCCCACCTCAGCGAGGAAATGACTAAATGTAAAAAAAGTACACCAAGGAGGTTCTGCGTCTGAGTTTTTAACAAATTAAAAAAAAAAGTTTTTGTGTCCATGGAGGTAGAAATAGGAGTGACAGTGACGTTTTGAATTCACAAACTTAGATGCGATGTTCTAAATTCAATTTAATTTATCCTCTAGTTAGATAAAAACGGCTTTTGCAGTCGGATATCGAAGAGCAAAAATACTCTTGCCGAGAAAGGGAATAAAAAGTTATTTATTGACCGAATGGAGTCAGCTAGTCCTAGACTACAATAAAAAAAAAATGTACTTTTTGCCCGGCCTAAAATTCGAACCCAGGACCCCACACTTAGCATTCGCGCTTGCAACCACGAGACCAACGAGGCAGTTATACGAATCTCACTATTATTATAAATGGTAAAAGTTTATGAGTGTGTCTGTTTGTTACCTCTTCACGCTCGAACGGCTGAACCCAGACTACAGATTGCATTTTGGAGAGTGTGCGCAGGAATTGCATGACTTGATTGCGCCATCTCAATTCTACCATCGGACAAACCGACGCACGGCAAGTATCCACCCTTACCTTGTTGAAACATCTACGGTCCGGACTAAGCGTTTCGCCTCGTCATTTATACCGCGTACATCAAAGGACTGGAATAGTTTGCCTGCTGCGGTCTTCCCGTCGAATTATAATTTGGGTGTCTTCAAGGCTAGAGTGAATAGGCTCTTAATAAACTAGTGCGCCTCACCATCAACGATTGCATCACTGCTTACCATCAGGCGGGATCGCAGTCAAGTACTAGTTTACAACAGATAAAAAAAAAAACGTGTCCTGTCCTGGAATATCATAAAAAAAATCTTTTTATCCCGGAAGTATCCCCTTGGGATTATTTTCTAAATTCGCGCGGACGAAGCCGCTGGCAGAAGCTAGTACCTAATAAATATTGGTCATATGAAACTCAATGAACTTTTATGCCAAGACGTAGCTAACCACAGTAGCGTAGATAGGCGTGGGCGAAGTGAGGCCTCGGCCATGGCCTCGCACCGGTGTCTCGGTGTCTTTAGGAACGAGGTTTTTTTTGTAATTGACTAGCTTTTGCCGCGGTGTCGTCCGCGTACATAAAATATAGCCTTTGTCACTAAGGAATAAAGCAGCTTTCTATCGGTGAAAAAAAATTACCAATCGGACCAGTACTTCCAGAGATTACCTCCTACAAACAGAAAAACGTAAAAACAATCTCTACCTCTTTATAATATTAGTATAAGTATAAATAAGCTCGTTTCTGACCACTATTTCACCTACTGGTAAGCGATGATGGGGTCGAATATTGGGTTGCTATAGTATATAATTATATAGTAGAATTTATGAAAGAACAAGTTTTTAATGAAAATAATTTGTTCATAGCAAGCTTTTAAACCGCAGTATACTTGTATAATTAATACTCGTCAAGACGAATCATACGAGCCCAAACTCGATGGGGTTGTGTCGTTTAACTACTAAGTTCCTATGGCCACCTTCCGGTTCTATCATCAGATCAGCTTTATGTCATAATAATTTTGCATTGTCATCTGATTTACACATGCATGCAAAATTTCAGCTCAATTGGTAACTGGGAAGTGGGTAAAATTTAATTTGCAAGATTTGATGATGGACAAACATCGGGACAGGTGAAACTAAATAAATAATAAAAGCTTGTAAAAAGGTGTCGCTGATATGCTTTCGTCCATTAGACCACGCCTCAACGACCGGTCCTGTACTTCGCGCATCCATCAGATTCCCGCGACCCTCACCAGACCACCAGGTCAAGTGAGGGTCGCAAACTCGTTTACCATCATACAAACAGACAATAGTAACGGATTTTGCGCAGTGGGTTTTTTTTTCTGATATAAACTAGTGCTTGACTGCGAACCCACCTAATGGTAAGCAGTGATGCAATCGTTGATGATGAGGCGCAGTAGTTTATTAAGAGCCTAATTCACTCTGGCCTTGATGACACCCAAGTTACTCGTATAATCGGACGGGAAGACCGCAGCAGGCAAATTGTTCCAGTCCTTCGATGTACGCGGTATAAATGATGAGGCAAAACGCTTTTTAGTGTAGGTATCATAGTGACAGAAAGGGATATAATTGATAAAAATAGTGATTTGGGCGGATAGGTCAGGCAAAGCCAAGGTAGGACGTAATAACTGTAGGGCCGAACCCTACTGGGGTTATGGGTTGACTTCTAAAAGGAAAATCCGTGATCCTGGAACGCAAAAGGCAACTGAAGGAAAATAGGTGTCGTTTTAGCCAGTAAAAAACTGACTCGCCCTCACGCACCGCCCTAGAGCGGGAGAAATTATTAAACGATTTCCCACCCCAAAAAAAAAGAAACATAAGTAACAGTTTTAACCTGGAATTTAGTAACTGGACGATAAAATCTTGATTCAACACTTCCATTACGCTAATCAAAAAGTAAGCGTTGAATAAATTACCTCGCTAATCGTGTTAGGTAGTAGGTACTAATATAAATAAATAAGTATTTAGTACGTGGTATCAAGAACGCCAGCTAAATGTTCGCTGAGTGCTCAAATATTTCAGAGTGACAGCGAAACTGGGCCCGTTAAACAGTGGCGTAGCTAGCCGCGGGCGAAGTGGGCCCTAACCCACGGCCTTGCGCCCAAATGGGCCTCGCGTACGTGAGGGCTCTTTAAGACCCAAACGCCCAAGAAGTGCCATGAAACAGTGACTTTCTGAAGCCTACTCCGATTAATACTTTTGTCTAAAAAAAATATTACATTCAAAAATTCACATTCGCAATTTTTCCCTACTCCTTCGAAACGGCTTGGATCTTTAGGAACATTATTACACATAAAAATTGGTGGTTAAATATTCTTTAAAGTTAACATAGCATATTAGGTAAATCAATCAATACTTCGCAAAAACATGGATTTAAAAGTTAGCGGGGCTCTATTCGGGTGCAGCTGGTCGCAAATAAATGCACAGATAGTCGTACTGTCGCCTAGGCGGGTACAAGAGTTGTGACCATTTAATTTCGGCCACATGTTTAAGGGACTATAAAGCCTTAACAACGAAGGTTTTGTATTATAATTTATAGGCTCACGTTTGACCACTATTTGACCTAATGATAAGCGACAATCCAGTGTTCGACCACATAGTCGAACACTATATTGCGATAGTCGCTGTCTCGTTTTCAAAACTATGAATAAATAGCAAAATTAAAAATTACAAAATTTAAAAAAAAAAAACCACCGACGCTTGGAATTTATAAAAAGTAAAAAGAACTGGTTAAGACGAGTCTGATGAGCCCAAACTCGACGTGATTACTAGTAGGCATTCTAGGGTTCCATTAGCCACCTGCCAGTTCTAGCATCAGGACCTCGTCATCATGAAAAATATTTAGAACTGGTTAAGAAGAATCTAATGAGCCCAAACTCGACCAGTTTATTAATAGGCAATCCAAGGCAACGTCTCTTACCTCCAACCTCCATCATCAGACTAGCGCGATAGCGCCGGCATGTAGGTACATGAGTATTTCAAACATTAGGTCACATATATGTGTTGATTAGTAAAGTATATACCCATTAAGTGTTTAAGATCCCTACCACAACCAACAAACGTGCTGCTGATCTTCATAAATTGTATATTCTAAGAACCATCTCGATAACGTCAGCTTTCAAATAAAAAAAACCGCATCAAAATCGATACATTCGCTGAGGCGCTTCGATGCCACAGACAGACACAAAGACAAACAGACACCTTTTTTTTTTTTTTTTTTTTTTATGGTGGGAAAAAATCATGCATTGACATCCCCCGCTCTTGGGCGGAGCGGGAGATAGTGTCAGACTCTTACTGACTAAAAGACCCACCCCGTTCCTTCTAGCCTTCATACCGGGGCTCGAGCGCCCTTTCGGATAACCCTGGCCCCAGTAGGCTTCGACCCGGCTGGGTCCCTGCTGTTGCTGACAACTCCTTGAGGCGCGCGGGAACAGTGCGCGCCGTCGACGACTTGGGCTTGGTCCGGACAGTTACCGGACGGCCGGACAGCGAGCTACCCATTGCTCACTGTCCGCAAGCCCGCGTCTACGTTGGCCGGAAATCGGGATCAGAATCCCGGCGACGGCGGCGGCGCTAACGCCGTTGCCTGATGCGTTCGGCCTCCTCCTTTGCGAGCATTACTGCTTCGCAGAAGTCGGCGACCGCCTGCCACTCCTCCTCGCTCCGGACCATGGCCTCAACCAAGGCCCGGCGCGACAGGTCTCCGCCGCCGATCGCCCCCACGAGGGCACGGCGATGCTCCGCCCAAGCAGGGCACACCTCGACTGTGTGCTCCACCGTGTCCTCCGGGCGTTCCGCACAGTGGCGACACCCGGGCGTCACTTCCGCATGAATCGAGTGCAGGAATCTCCCGAACGAACCATGTCCGGTGAGTACCTGCGTCATGCGGAGGGTAAGGACGCCGTGAGGTCTTTCCAGCCACGCCTCAAAGAGGGGACTTACCGCCATAAACAAACAGACACCTCAAACTTATAACACCACTCTTTTTCGTCGGGGGTTAAAAAAAGGCTTTGCTGATACAGTTCGCCCACTTCTAAATTAGTCCACACTATGCCTCTGTCGTTAAAAGACCTAGGCTACCTAGGTATTTATTGGAACCTATTTATTTCAAGAAGGTAATGATTTCACATCAACTAAAGACTTCTGGGCACGAGAAATATAGATAAAGTTCCCGTGTTTCGTTCTTAGAATGGCTGAAGGTACATTAGTGCTACCACGGATATCAAGTGCTACTTTATTGATCATGACATCATGCAATTGGGACAGAAATCGAGCCACCCCTCTTCTAGTGAAATACAGGTGAACCTGTATTAATACAATATAAGAACGTCGACGACGACAACGTTCTTATAAATCAATGACTTAATGTTGAATTTAAACAACTGTCCAAAGAACAGTTCATAACTTTTCACAGACGCGTCTCAAACGGATAGCACTCGAGCTCGCATTGAATCGAATTGAGCCGAGATATCGTGTCCGTGAGAGGTGTCTATGTGCGCGTTGCTCGAGCGCATTCATCAAAACTAGTTTAGTCCAATCTCGGAATTTTATAATATGTAAGTAATGTTTAATATTGCACCTACCACTATTTGTCTCTGCATCACCCAAAGGTTGGCTGGTAGAAAGTATAAAATAAATAAAATAAATAGAATAAATAAAATAAATAGAATAAATAGAATAAATAAAATAAATAAAATAAATAAAATAAATAAAATAAATAAAATAAATAAAATAAATAAAATAAATAAAATAAAAACTCGGCACCCTTTTTTTTAGTGGAAAACTATCAAATAACCCTGGTACACTCTCGGTATCGGCAACTAAGAGCTTGTTTATGGAAGACCTATAAAAATATTTTTACTTTGTCCATAATACTCTAGTACCTACATACTATGCGTTCCAAATAAAAATAGGAAAGTCTATAACCTCGATCTGTCAAATGATGAGTGAAAAGTACGGTTTGCAAATAAAACTTAATTGCGCATCAATAAAGGTTTTTTTTTGCTTTGTATTAATAAGTCTTAGTTAAATTTATGTGAAGTAAAAACCTTATTGTTTAATCTAAATCAGCTGAATATAATGTTTAAGTCATACTTAATTTTTTTTTAAATCTATTTTCTTTCTTAATTTCAACGTTAGCAACAATTCCCTTCTTTTTCCATTTGCCACTACTCAGACACTTCAGTCACACAGTGACGCAAAGATGAGCAACATTGAAGAACTGGATTCTGATTAAACTTTTATAGTTCACGAACAAATTAAAAAAAAATCTGTTTTGTTCACCCTACCCAATTTCTTCAATTTGACAGTATGACGTGACGTCACAACATGGCAATAGATCCTATCTATTCTTATTAAGAATGCATGAATTAACCTTATAAACAGAAGGTAACTTTAGAAATATGCATTTTTTTATTTAATAATTTAGATTGTTGATTCAGTCAAATTGATTTACTGAGTAGAATGCCGAGTGTATCCAATTTTTGATAACTGTCCACATCATAATAATATCTAACAATGATTCATGACAGGGTGCCGAGATGGGAATTTTTCGTGCGTATGATAAATAAAATTATACTTTGACCCAATACTTGCGTGTCTTACTCAAAATAACTATAACGATAGGAGCCGCCCTTTGTTAACATGGCTATGTTAGTCATAATTTTGAATTTTTGGAGTTGAGTTTGGCAGTTTGGCTACATAACATAGAACAGGGGCGCCGACTCCGTGGGTGCTCGGGGCTCGAGCACCCATGAGAAATAAACAATGGACGCCGAGCACCCCTAAGAATAGACATCAAGAAACAGACCAGTAATCGCCTTTTAGGGATGGGCGTTTTGTAGGGCGCAGTATGTATGAGATTTATTTAATTGTCGGTTGATCAGTGTGCATTTTTTCTCTTTTTTACACTTAGCTACTTTTTCGAGTGAAATGAGCATGAGGGAGCACCCATGAGGTTTTCTAAAAGCCGGCGCCCCTAATATGGGTTTCTGGCGAATATAACCATTAAAAAGGTGTCGCATGAATTCCTGCCGTGTCATTGAAATTGAGATTTTACCTATAAATTAATATATAGTACTAGCTTTTGCCCGCGGCTTCGCCCGCGTTCATAAAATATATCTATGTCACTCAAGAAAAAATCAGCTTTCTATCGGTGAAAAATTTTAGCAATCTGACCAGTTCTTCTAGAGATTACTTACCTCATACAAACAAAAGAAACAAAAAAAACTAACTTTTCCTCTTTAATAATAGTAGTCTAGATTATACTTTTATCTTGGGGAAAAGTGCTTTATAATATACGAACGCAATACCACACCGTACACAACTTATTTTGACTCTGATTTTGAACTAAACTGAATGAAATCCTGCCATACCAGTACCTAGGGATTGTTCGATATAGTTACCGCGGTTCTGGAACGCAAAGACCAACTGAAAGAACACAGGCGTGTTTTTTGTCAGTAAAAGTCTTGTTTCTTCCTCTCCCTTCACCCAAAGTGCATGGAGAAAGAAAGGATTTTCTTTAAATTTGTCGGCACTGTTGGCGCAGTGGTCAAGCGATTGCCTGCTGCGCTACGTGTCGCTGGTGCGATTCCCGCACGGAACAAATATTTTTGTATGACCTACAAACAGGTGTTCCGGGTCTGGGTGTCTTGTCATCTTGTGTATGTGAGCTTGCATGTTTGTGAACGTATTCACAATACAAGAAGTATTCTCAGAATGGGGCACCCACGTTATTTACGGTTCCGTACCCAAAGGGTAAAAACGGGACCCTATTAGAAAGGCGACCATTACACGGCCATGCAAGCTCCAATCAATTCCATCAATCATGAATGATGGTTTTCGTCAATCAGTACTAAAAAACGTCAATCATCGCATTAGACGGTAGGTTTTTCATCAATCAATTACCGTGTCAAAACTGACAGCAAAACCTACCGTGTAATGTTCGCTTTAGTTCGCTGTCTGTCCGTCTGTCTGTCACCAGGCTGGCTGACTGTATCTCAAAGACCGCGATAACTAGACAGTTGAAATTTTCACAAATTATGTATTTCTGCTGACTCTATCAACAAATACCACATAAAGACAAAATAAAATAAATATATTTAAGGGCAGCTCCCATACAACAACAAACGCGATTTTTTTTTCCCGATTTTTCCTAAAGACAGTACGGAACACTTCGTGCGCGAGTCGAACTCGCACCTGTTTTTTTTTTTAATTTTCATTTAAAAAATAATACTGGCCTTCAAGAAAT
This sequence comes from Mythimna ferrago, assembly GCA_910589285.2. NCBI lineage: Eukaryota > Metazoa > Arthropoda > Insecta > Lepidoptera > Noctuidae > Mythimna > Mythimna ferrago. Next base: position 22,656,601 of record OU342691.1, on the reverse strand, counting down.
ATAATATTAATCTATCTCTGCTATAGGTACATAAAACAACATGTACAGTTACCATCACGGATTGAACACTTGCGCAGAAGTCAAGCATTCGGTCTCTTTAGTTGTGCGAAGTGCGACGCGGGGGCGGGGAGTGTCAGTGATTGGCTGGCCGCTCCATCGCATCATAGACGTCACTACTCATTCGTTCACTGCGTTGCTGCATGTATCTAACAACGAAGACGATTGGCTCGCCAATGTATGGAATGCGCAAAGCGATCCCCACTCTGACGCCAAACGCTCAAGATCCGTGATGGCAACTGTAAGTAATAACAACCAGGCACCTAAATTAGTACTATAAATAATTAAGACGCGGAAAAAAAAATTGGGACCAAACGCGCATGCGCTACTAGTTATTAGAGATTGAAAATATTGACACAAAAAAAGTGTTAAATGCCTTTGACAGGTTTAGAATTCATGACGAGTGACTAGTACAGTAGGGTAGGGTTCTGTAGTCATAATAAAATTGTAAGCTATAAAAAAAAGAGCCAATGACTTCTCCCGCTCCAGGGCAGGCCGAGAGGGCGTGTCAGACTTTTACTGACTTTACTGGCTAGAGCGAATAGGTTCTTATGTTCTTAATAAATTAGTGCACCTCACCATCAACGATTGCATCACTACTTACCATCAGGTGGGATCGCAGTGCTTGACTGCTAGTTATAGACTAGTTTATATCAATTGTGTGTGGGTGGAGAGGCTGCTTTGTCTTGCTTTCCACGGGTTTTCCTTTCGGAATCTAACCCATAGTCCCATTATGCTTTGGCTCTGCTGAGCCCCTACGGTTACCGGACAGCCGGACGGCGAGCTACCTATTGCTCGCCGTCCGCAAGCCCAGGCCTACGGTGGCTGGAAATCAGGGTCGAGGTTCCGGTGGCTGGGGCGTACATGAGGAAGTCTGTTCTGTCTGTCGCGTGCGGCCACCTCCTTCGCTAGCATTACTGCTTCGCAGAAGAGGCGGCCTCCAGCGATTCCTTCTCGCCCGGAACGCCGATGTCGCAGATGCTCCAAGTAGATACTAAAGTGATCGAGTAGGTACCTACTTCATTTAACGAAACTGTCAAAAGTGACGTTTAATTACTCCATACAGAAAGACGTCCGTCTGTTTCTGATGAACCTTTTTTTAACTAACAAAAATAGAGTTCCAAAATAGAGTTTCGTAATAGAATAAGTAATTTAGTACGTAACGTCTTATTTATTTATTATATTCTTTATTGTCGTCTTCCGCTCTAGGTGGAGCGAGAGGGAGTGTCAGACTTTTGCTGACCCACCCTTCAGTTGCCCTTAGCGTTCCTTTTTTATACCTATGGTTCCAGAGCCACAGCGACCCTTTCAAACAATCCCGCAGCCCATTTTACGGAACCCTAATTATCCGTTCTATTTTTACAGAACCCTAAAACTAAAAAAACGCAACTCACCTTTCCGATGATATGCGAATGATCTGTGTAGCTGACATCGATCTTCATCGTAACCCGGTTATTCTGAAAAATACATTGCCAATTAGTTCAATCATAATTTGATTAATCTTGTAGGTGCAATTAATTGAACAAATGTACCTATTAATTAGCGTATGACCGCGACTCTTGATGTGTGACGATTTATAAACAAGATAAATTAGGTAACGTAAAAGTAGGTAGGTCCGATAGTAACATTTATCTATAAGGTAAAATAAATTGAAGTGTTTAGCTAGAGCTAGATTTTTAGAGCTAATTTATGGCTAAGAGCTAAGTGACTGTTTTAATTATTCACAAACTTGATTGAAATTAGAAGTAAGTATGTAAATATTGTAATATAAAAATTGGTGGCATTTTAGTTCACTTTTTATTAAAATAAATTACATACCCTTGTGTCCAATAACTGAATTATTTTCTCTCGAGCCAGTTTCACATCATCAGGTCGACCAGCGACTCTTACATGTGGGTCTAAACACAAAATTACAAACATTAAATACATATAAAACACCAAACCATTCACATTATGTAGTCCGCATCACTTACCAATTTCAAAAAGATCAATAAACTTATTTTCACGCAATTTTTTAATAACATTATAAACTAAATCGTCACTATAATCGTCAAAAATCATTGTCACTTCATTAAATATGATTAAAATAATTAATTGATTGCTAAATATGTTATTTCATGTAACGGGCACACGCGCGAATACATTTTAAAATAAAAGTTTGAAGGAGCGCGCCAGGCTGGCGCCTCTCTGCTAGTCTATTTGGCGCCAGCCCGCCAAAATTACGTCGAAAGGTGCAGGTGTTCCGTTTATTTTTGAAATTTAAAAAAAATGTGCGTTCATTTTTTTTAAATTTTTTTTATATGATTCTATAGAGTTGCTAGGTATATTACCTTTTTTTGAACGAGCTCCAATTTTTAAACGAGCGGGCCAATTGATCAAAGTATTGGTTTCAGTCATTACCTGAAAAATAATTGTTTTAGCGGTAGTGTATGTCTTACTTTAGGTATGTGAATGTGAAAAATGAAGAAGTACATTTATATTTCCCTTACCCGGTGGAAGAATGCTTGGGCTGTTTGTGATTCATCCAAATTATCTGCAAAAGTTGGTTATTGAACAATAAATTATATGTTTAATTTTTTAATTTTTTTTTAGAAATATTAACTTACCAGCAAGCATTGCTTCCAGACGACGTCGGTCTACACGGAATCTTTCCTGGTATACATCCTCAGCACTGTTTAACCCAAGAATCACTGCTAATTTCTGTAGGTCTTCTGCTGACGTCACAGAGTTACTTGTCCCACTTTCGGAAGCCTGTGCCGGTTATTTGCAAAGGGGTTAAAAGACAAAAATAAGGCCTTGATGATTATATTATTTATAAAGTTTGGGGTTTTTTTCTCATACTACATTGGTCAATGGTGTTACAATAAGGGTTGTGGTTTTCAAAATGGCGGATTTTCTGTTATATGTGGTCTGATGTTTTTTCTTTAATAACATTATAAAATGATAAAACACTTACTTCACTTATAGTATCTTTGTCCGAATTATGTTTGAACTCCGATAAATGCGTTTTCACGGTTAAAAAGTTGGTCGATGCCATGGCTAATTGCGCAACAGATTTATATTATTAACAATATAATTGCAGTCAATTAGAGTATAAATATATCAATTAATAAATTAATAAAATAAATTTGCTAATGAACATTATAATTATTGCAATACTTAAAATTAAACCGTGGTTGTATATACTAGAACTACTTTACGTATTGCTTGACCGAAACCGAGTGAACTGTACTACTTATAATATATTTAGAGGAATATATTCAATAATATGTGGGTACACGTGTGTAACGTTTAATTTAAAAATTAGTCCAGTTACCTACCCTCAAATATTGTTTTTTTTTTGTCTATGACTCTATTATACCATTTAGAGACATTTTAAAACTAAATCTTTGGTTTTTATTAATGTAAAAAATAGGACGGTAAACCAACTATTGAGTGCGATACCAGTATTACAGCAGAAGCTACAAGCAAGCATCCAAGTTTTTCTAACTTGTCCTTTTTTAAATCTGACATCATCACAATTGCCATAGTGAAAAATTTAACAGATGTTTTATGTAGACCTACCCTGGCCCTAGTCCTACGAGACTACCATGATTTGACCTACCATACTTGTATCTACATTTTTGTGTCAAAACCCTTTAGCATCATAATTTATTATTGTAAAAATAACGCGCAGTAAATGCATTCATGCATCGTTTGCAAATTGCAACACGGAGGCCCGTCTTGAAACAACCAATAAGAATTTCTCCCGCCGCCACGCGCTGGCGTCGAGACGGCGCCAACTCGTTAATTTCTCCGCGGATTTTATTTTGCTCCTAGATTAAAATTGCAAACCAGATTTTCTGTACTTCTAACAACTAGTTTTCAATTTTTTTTAATACTTATTTGTAATTATTTTGCCTATTCTACGTGCAGTTAATCTTTTTTTCGTTTCACTTTTAAGCTATTGCATAGCTTCTATCGCGAGCCTTGAGCGTGGAGACCGAATCCAAAAATTCCGTAACGAAAATAACCTAACACCCCCCACTCATTTGTTTTTTGAGCGTGTTGACCGATAAGAAAACAAATGAGTGAACAATCAATTAAAATTCAATTCAGTGTGTGAAAGTGTAACTTCAATTAATATCAAAGAAAAAAAAACAAAGGAAAAAAAATACTGCATAAATAAAATAAATAAATAATTATAATTGCTTAAGTTGATAAAAATGCTATGCAATAGCTTTACCGCGGCAATCCCCGAGTGCCACACGTCTTTTTTTAATATGGTTTCGTCAAATCGGCAACAAACTTTTAATAAGTAATAAATACAATATTCCAATGAGAGAATTCACGTTTACTTGGGCTGCTGTTTATTATAAAATAGGGAAATAAAATAAATCACAAAACAATAAATTATCTTGCTTGTGAATGAATGAAACCATTATGAAACGGAACGTTCCATAAACATTATTTTGAGCGTACGCCGCGTGAGGTCGCGCCAGTCGGGTTTCTGCGCTTGTCGGTGTTGGGCGTGCGTCCTCCTCTACTCTTAAATTCGTGTCATAGTTAATTTAAATCTGTTATTTATAAATTAAAATAGCCTTAGCTGTATTTAAATTTATTTAAGGATATAGTGTAATCTTCTATAAGTGTGTTTACTTTACGTCAAGTGTGTATTAACCGCTAATTATTTTAGTGTTTAAAAATAAGACGGTGAGTCTCAAATTGTAATTTCTTTTATGTAACTGTCTACTCTAGTCTGTAAAATAAAACTTTTACTGCATTTCAATGATGGTTAGTCGAAATACATAATAGTAAAAGTGCACAGAATCGTATCGAAATATCGTATCGTTCGAAGACGAACAGCTGTTCGCTAACCAAGCGGCAAGCGTCCCAACAAGGTAACATCAAGACAAACTGCATCATAGTGTTATTCAAAAAAGTTGTATTGAACACGTTTTTGTAATATTCAAACTTTTGCACAATAAAAAAAAAATTGAAGGCCTTATACGGTTGTGATTTTTATAGATAATTAGCTTTTTTATTTGTAGTAAATCGATCGATAATAGCACTGCAAATGAAAGTTTTAATCTAGGTCTCGATGTTTTATTCTTCTTAATTTCGGTTCTAAAGTATGGTACAGATGATGATGATTATGATTATGATCATTTAATTATGTGGGTATTAAAAATTACCATAATTACCTACAGAGGTGGGTAATTGCAATAGTGTAGTGCAGATTGATATTTTAAAGAAATAAGCGTGTCATTTTGAGGAATCTGTGCATAATATTAAAATAAGGCGCATGGGTTTTTTTTGTTTATCTCGTTATATCTTTAAAACTATCAATCGGAATGAAAAAAGGCTTTCTGTATGAAATAGCTAGGTTCATGGCGAATAGGTAGTAGGTATAGGTTATTTATCATCACGCTGCAACCCTCGGAAGAGGAGCAGTAAACAAAGTTAGGTGAATCGCGGGTTTATAAAAACGGCATATTGATGCAGAATGCAAGTACATAGAATTAAAAACCATAATAAAACTAAGTTTGATAGAGACAATAATGAATTTTTACTTTGTAAACTTTGGACTTAGGATAGCATGTACTCTTAACTATGTAAATCCAGGTTTCGTTTATGTATTGAAATGCTTGAAGGTCCGAATTGATCTATAATCCTTGCATTTAGGTAAAAAAAAATGACGAGGCAAGACTGTCAAGTGTCATCTGTCAAGAAAAGAAAATTACCAGCCGAAAAAATATTTAGGATTATTAGGGAGATTTTAAAGTTATTGTGTTTTGAATTTACACAAATACTGTAATTACAGTAATAATTTTTTTCTTACTACGACATTTTTGTATTAAGCACATATTAATTATGGTGCTTTTAATAATTTTATTTAGTACTAGCTGTGCCTGCGATTTCGTTCGCGTGGACCACAGGATTTTAAATTTATTTTTTCTAAAATAAAAGTAGCCTATGTTACTCCTTATTACATCAGCTACCTGCCAAAGTCCCGTCAAAATCGGTCCAGCCATTTCAGAGATTAGCCCGGACAAACAAAAATTGTAAAAAATGTTATTTTGGTGTATGTACCGTAAATATATTCATATGCATGTAGTAAAAAGCAGTTATTTCAATATTACAAACAGACACTCCAATTTCATTATTAACTTGCTAAAGTCTGTCTAAAAAGTCAAACGGCTTGGGTAATTATTAAGGTAAAATGAAATCTGATGTAGTCAACACTGGAACAATAATTAAAGTTGGAGATCTATATCATTGTTTACTCACAGAGCAGAGACCTTATAAAAAGTATCGAATATAAGTATTTTTTAAATGATTAAATATTATACAAAATTCCCAAATCCTTTGATTTTTTAGACAGACTATAACTTTATTTTCAGCCTGTTTTGTATAATCTAGCAGAGCTAGGTAGGTATAACAGACGTAGTCGAAAGGAAAATACCAAGCATTTTGTTGAAACTTATTACACATCAATAACATTCCTTTAGACTAGCAACAGTGGAACTTTTTCCTATTGTAATCATAGGTAGTCATAATCGCAATGTGTCCACTAATATATTCTAGGAAGCTATACCGGTGCGGTGACATGTAACAATTTATTTATTTGCATTCGATTAGCATTAACGTTTGTTGTTGAGACATTGTTCGGTGCCTTATGTGGACGTGCATTTGAATATAAATAATGAAAAGTGTCACACAATTGCTTTTACCCACTGACGGTTTAATCCGTTTCTAAACGGAAGGGTTATAAACAATAAAAACCGATTATAAATATTTTAGAGATAATTTAATTAGCCTAAATTAATTTTGGACGAGAGTATCTACGTCAAATCAAATTATAAACATTTAATATCCTTTTAACACGTAGTCAAATACAATTATTTTATATGATAAGTCAACCCGTTTCCCTATTTGATGCGGTTTTGTAACTGCTTGATTGATAGCTTAATATGCATGACTGTTCAGACACGTTTTAAAGGGCGATTTTTATCAACGAATCTGAACAGAATCAGCCCATCTAAGTGTTCAAGAGCTGGCTCTGTCATTATTATTGTGGAATGTTGAAACTGACAGCTCGTGAATATGGAAGTGTCAGTCCAATATGCCCTAAGTTCTTGTTACTCCTCAGCCTCCTCCGGCCTCATCTAGTTTAAACTGATGAAAAAATTGACGTGTAAAAGTGTTTTTAAAAATCTATTTGCTAAATAAATATCATTTAATCTATTAAAACTAAATAATTCAAACAATATTAATAATTAAAACAGTTACTTGATTAAAGATAAATCTCTACTTATGTGCAAATAATGCGCAATTAGTACTAATAGCTTTTATTTCCCGTGTGTAATGCATCGTGATTACACTATGCAAATAGGGTATCTACTAAGAAACTATAAATTAAATACGCAGCTTTGTAACCTTCACACATGAAGTAGACATCGAAGCGAAATGAAATGTTGTGCGCCCGAGCCTTCAATGTCGTGTCTAAAACAAACAACATAAGAGCGGAAAGAAAACAAATTACGGAAGGACATGAGGAAGTGGTTTAACACAGATAAGAAGCTGATATTTCATTTGTTCATTTTTTCTCGCTGCCGCCTTTGACAATAGGCAATCAATGCGCAAAAAGCTACTAGATCCACTGAATCTTTGTTCTATTTTGTTCATAGATAAATAAATCTTAAGAAATAACAGAAATATATTTAAGGGTTCATTAGGGATCTGGGCAGTGAAAAAATCCTGAATATTAATTGTATAGGTGTAGATCCTTAATCTTTCTGCCTACAATACTAATTAAATGCAAATTTTAATGTCGCTGTCATTGTCATTATTTCAATGACATAATTGGGATCAGATAATGTTAACTATTAGCCTACTAGAAGCTGTAGGGCTATGATCGCACGCAAGGCACGATCGCACGATCGATCCGACCTTGAATAGTTTGTTTCTAAATAGATTTGACCGAATTCGATCCGCATTAGGTTCAGTTGTTAACAGGTCATGCTCCAGGGTAGCAAAAACTGTGAGTTATTTACCAAACGGCTTCTCGATGAGGTTGTGATCTTTTAGTTCAGCTTCAATTTTTGAAGCTAAATGATATGGTTATTTTAACAGGTTAACGACTCTAGGTTATTTTGGTCACACCTGATCTATAATTTGCAAAGAATCTACACACAGAATAAAACTTCAGGAACTTCAGGAAAAGCAAAAATACTTGAATAAATGGTGAATTACTTCGCTGAAGTGAGCTATTAAATCGGTCTGCGTCAAATCATCGTATTCAATTTGCTGAAATTCATGCCTATTGAATGTTCAGCCACCGTAAGATAACGATGTCGATAAAATCCTTGACACTAAAGTACGGAAAATGATACATGGAAATGCTATAAAACACATTTGCTTTACGACATAGTTAGCACTAAACGAAGATCATAGCAATAAAACGCGTAAACCTTTTGAATGGCAATCCCTTAATTATGTTAAATGAAAAAGTACAGTAAGTTCAGCAACCCTTCACAAAAGATCCCATTATCTCTTTCATACTAACGATAAAAGAAAGGTACATATTGATGGTCATCTTGCAGATGTCAATTTACACAGCCCAATGGTAATTAAAGTAAGATTTTTCGCCGGCCGACCGCGAAAGGCGTCGACTGTCCGTTACAGGCTGGCGCCAGGCAATCAGGCGCTAACTTCATGTTTAACGGTGAATTTTATTACTTGTTTAATTTGTTACCTCTGAGGGTACTAATATTATCCGTTAAGGGACCACTTAAATCCCAATTATACAGCAAACAAGTCGCCGTCGGAGGTTTCATTTCTAAGCTGCAAGTTTACGTCAAATTAAATTAATTTGAAATCTTATCTAAGGCTGCATAATGGTAACTAATGTCGTCTACGGGTGACTCAATGACGCCTGCTTTGTAATTTATATAAGTATCTAGCGAGGAAACCAAATCATTCGTTAGACGTATATTGTCAAAGTTGGAAACCCTGCTTATATTTGTAAATAAAACTGAAATTTTATTTCCTAGTCGTTTAATCTTAAGTTTATTACATCGTACTGTTATTCGAATTGGTTTTCAAATCATGTATTTTGAGATAAAATTGTTTTGGGAATGCGTTTCCGTCTTGAATTTCAAGCTGCACTTGCATCATTTGGCCAGTCCAATACATGAAGAATATGTTCGAGATTATTTGCTAATACTTATGTAAATGTGTCACGGAGAGTATGCTCAACAACATTAACACTTCTGGCTCCGTGTATCTTGACATGGATACTTTCCTTCGAAATGCAACGTCATCCATTCATTAGCAGTATTAACGCATGCTTCAACAAACTACCTATTGAATGTTTAAAAAACTTGTATGCAAATACTGAACGGTTGGTCTCGCACAGTAAAACTCGATAGTGTGTTATTGCGAATTAGATATCGTATTTAACTTTCTCGCCTCACTTCCATACATCAACATTAAGATCTCATTGATGTGTAAAAGAAGACTAGTTGAACTATAAAATAAGTTGGTTAAATGTCACGTACATAGCGGAAATACTGTTTGCTAACTTAATCTATCATGTTAGTGTCTGTCACTTTTAATTTTAATGAATATATCGATTGGTCCTTTTGAGTACAATTGGCGTATTGAGTAGGGCTGCCATCGCCTGAATTGCTGACGCTAGACAAGAACTTTAGATATCCCTGACATTTAGTGAAACTTAAATTTTTTCCTCCGGACATCAAATATATTCTTTCGTTTAAAATAAAAACATCTTTTACATTTTTGGTCGGAGCATGCTTGCAGCGATTACGAATGATTTTTGTACTAAGATTAGCTTTAATTCTGTTCTAAACTAAGACAAATCCTAGGAATATCCAACGGCTGGCAGCCCTAGTATACGTCATTTTTTATTTATATAATACGAGTTTAAAGTGCATATGATTTAAATATTCGAGACGATGAACAATAATGTATTTTTTGCTAAAAATCATTTCCACCGTTCCATGATTTGACAAAATATTATATTCTGAAATATATAAATAAAAACTGACACGGTTATCACACATAGGATTCCTTACAAGATGAATAACACCCCTTTCTGTCAAATGAAGTTTTTATTGCTCTTTTTTCAGATCTTCAAGTCATTCCAAAGGCGCGCACCATGGCCAAAACAGAGAAATCATTTCCAAGAAACTTCACAGGTAAGAAAGGTTTGCGTGACTTAACACTTATACCTGCATATTTAAATACGTTTTTGTTGTTATTCAAAAGGTTCTAAGAAGGTCCGATGTTGATGATCGAATTCATTGAACATTTGTTATGTCATTCTGTTTTTTTTTTTTATACTTCTTCGCGTTCGATTCCTAGGGCGGGCAAAAAGTGTTACTGGGTTTTTCCCATTAGCATTTTACTCCCGGAGTTTGGTGGTGTGACAACCCGTGTCTCTGAATAATGTAAAGCCAATGACACAGGAACAGGGAGTTGACCTGAGTTTAAGCACACTTGTGCATTTTATTTTCTTTTGCGTACCTGGCTAATCTCAGTTATTATTATTATTAATTCGTTATTTTATTTATTTTATTTTATTTATTAGGGAAAACAAACAATAACTCATAGGGAATTACACAAAAAAGGCTTAACAATAATTTTACACATGTGATATCAACAACGTTCTCCACATATAAACAAACATGAGACATTTAGTTTGACAAGTGCTGTTATTTTTTTTTTTTAAGGATTGCGAAAAGTTACTTTAAAGTACAATTGTGGTTCACAAAAAACAGAGCCGGCTTATTATTATATTGATTGTTTAACATGTTGAGTAACATTATTTTAAATTTCCTTTTAGGTTCAGAAAACAGATCTAGATCGCTGAAATTTTTATTAAAATTGCTCATAAGGCGATGAAGAGGGTATTTGTACGTAACTATTAAAATCATAATTATCCTAATTCATTAATTGCTTAAAATTTAAAGTACTTAACCCAAAGCAATAAATTCCGACAATCACATAAAAGGATTTCACGAAATAGCCAAAAAAACCTTAAATGATGTTTAAGGATTAATTCCCTTTACACGAAACAGGTCCACCATTCCGACAAAAGGAGTGGGTAACGGACAGTTGAGTTGGCAACATTTTATGGCGATAGCTGTAACGTGCACTGTACCCGGGTTTGGCATAGCGCCATCTTCAAAAATAAACGCGCGTAACTACTCCAAGTCGTATGTAGCATAATCGTATTTCCGGTCTTCCGAAAGACCTCGAGTTTTATGTAATTTCTATTTATTCTTTGCACGTCTGCGACAATGTCTGGACGTAAAAACGAAGAAGTTATCGACCTGCGAATTCGATTACGTGCCAAAAAATCACAAGAAGTATGCGGGTTTTCAGGTAACATCAGTTTAAAATAAGGCATCATACAATATAATATTTAAAAAAGCCATTAACCAATGCAGTTGTTTATATTTTTATTGAATAAACATAAATTAATTTCATAGCAGAAAATTGCATGCAAGCCAATATTAATTGTATTTTTTCTTTGCCATCGCCAGAGGGGTAGTGCAGTACAGTACCTTTATCTGTAAAAAAAAAAGAAATAAAATTTAAAGTATCCGTCCATTTATACATGTTTTTCATGATCGAATTAAATTAATCGAAACATTTTTTCACTTTTTTTTTTCTTTTTTTTTCATCGACCTACAATTTTACTGACAGCAAAGTCACCCTGTCAAGAACAATTTGCCTTCTGCGGTCTTCCCGTCCGATTATAATTTGGGTTTCTTCAAGGCTAGAGTGAATAGGCTCTTAATAAACTAGTGCGCCTCACCATCAACGATTGCATCACTGCTTACCATCAGGTGGGATCGCAGTCAAGCACTAGGTTTTATTAGATAAAAAAAAAAGATGTAGTAGAAATGTCTCGGGTACCTACCTAGAGATTAAAATATTGCAACAGAAAACTATAACTAAAGCTATAGCTTTCAAGTTTCTAGGAACACAGTAACCTATTAACCTTTCAATCGTGGAAATTACAGACACAATGGTTGTTTTTTCAATAGAAAGACAATAGGTGCGCGAACGCTGGCGTTCGCTTGGGGTTTAATGAATTAAAAATCAAAAATGGATAAAAGACGAGCTAAAGAGATAAAGTTCAAACTCAAAGTTATCATAAATATGCACAATTAGCCGGCTGATCGTCATCAAAAGCATAATCGCATTGAGGATGAATCACGATGAATCATTGGACCTTAGTAACTAACTACAAACCTAAACGAATCGCTGATCTGAGGTTCTTGGCATTCGAACATTACGCGCATAAATTAGAGAATGCGCAATCGTATAATATTTACTTTTCAAGGTCTAGAATATTTTATTACTGAATATAATAAAAAAAAAAGAAGTATTGGATAGGTACCATCGCGGTCGTTTCTGCTTGATCATTAAAAAAAAGTTTCGCTTGAATCCTGCGGCGCCGCGCCAAATCAAACCCTTTCAATTTTTCATTTCGAGTGCAAGCAAAAATGAACTTAGCGGTGGTCAGGCGGAAGCGTCTTTGATGATACCATCGTGCTGATTTTTTTTTCTTGCTAACCTGTTCCGTCTCACCCATGTGCAATGTAATCCTTCCATAAGCCCGTAAATAATGGAAGTCATGGAGAAAAAAAATCTATATTCCGCCATCCACTTCGTTCATAGATACCGAGATCTTTTCGATCTAAGATAAAACCGTTTAAAAAAATAAGAAAAAACAAGATTTCCCAAGTTCCATTCAATAACCAAAGACAAGGACTACTAGACGCATGCGTACTTGCAAGTACTAACACCCACATAAGAATGGGGACATTTCATTCACACGTCGCGCGTCGTTAGGATTTTGATGCACAAGCACGTGCGAAATTCGGAGAGGCGCCAATTAAATAGCTTGGCAACATAATAACAAAAAACCTTTGAAATAGTGAATAAAGAGGTTTTGTGGTTGTTGAGAAAAATGGAGATGTATGGAGAATTTTTTCTTTTTACACCCTATTGTGTGTCCCACTGCTCACTGCTGGCCAAAGGCCCCTTCTCCCCTTTCTCATTCCAAACCTCTCTGTCTAGGGCGATCTGTGCCTCGCGAACATGATCAGATCGTAACACCACCTTCGCTGCAGTCGACCTAGAGGGCCTCCCTCAGGCGTTCAGTGAGTGACTATCCTTGCCCATCTATCCTCGTGCATTCGTACCAGCTCAATCCCACTTTAGCCTGGTTGTTTTTTCCCTGCTGCTACGTCAGTTATGGACTAAAACTTGCTGCGTCGAAATAAATGTGAAATCAGAAACAATTATTTCAAATAGACCAATTACAGGCACTTTTGAATTGTCAAAATGTCGGTCAGTCAACAAAAAAGTGAAGCTAAATGGCACGTTTCAAAGCGTAGGTCTACGGGGAAGAACGTGCAAAAAACTCCATGGAATAGGGCAGTAAAAGTTGACGGAGTGACTCTTGGCTTGGGGGAGCCCCATGTCCAGCCGTGGACATCTTTGAACTGATATGCTCGTTGTAATCATGATAAACCGATTGAATGCCGAAGTTGGCTACACAAGTAAAGTCGGTTGTCAACATAATTTGTCTATTTACGGATATATCCGTATTAGACATCAGCGAGAAAAAATAACCACTCTAGGTGTAAGTATACGGATAAATACGTATACGTATAAATACGTAAATTCGGCATCATTGGTACTTCCCGCCCCAAAACTTAGTCGACTCGTATAGACGTCCTACGTATATATACGTAGCTGGCGTCCTGTATAGAAACCATATACGGATATATCCGTAGTCGGCATCCAATGTGTTAAGAAAAGATGAAAGCTATAGAAAGTAGTCGTCTACTCTAAATCATTACTAGCCTAGCCTCAAGACAGAATGTGTGCCAGCAATGCATGATTAAGCAAGTGTATCATTAATTGAAATTAAAAAAATAACGTCGCGACGCCCCGTCAATCTAATAACGGTTTATTTCAAATTAAGAACTGTCAAAAGTTAACAAGCTTGTCATGGAACCGGAAATATGAATGTGAATCTTTTGCCTTGACATAAAAATTTATTTGTTCATCAACTCGAGACTGAATTTCGCGTGTGCACGCGAGTTGACACCTTCCGATTTTACCTATTTATTCCGCCGTGAACTCGCTCGCACATATAAAGTACTGTCAAATTAAAGTGGATTCAATCCCCTTCTAACTTAACCTAACTAACCATGTCTGGCTTCCATATAATTCCGCATTATTTAGGCATACTTTTTATATAAAGTTTTCGTAACTGAACTACCTTAGATAAGTTAGATTTTCATAGTCGAGCGAGTTGACGACCAAAGAAATATCTACTTACATGGCGAGAGTTGGCTGTCCATAAACAAAACTTGGAAGCACATTTTATTTAGTTCTAAAATTAGCACCTGTCTTAAAATTCCCACTAAAGTTAGTTAAATAATAATAACTTCCTGTTGGATTAGGGTGACCATAATAAAATATTTTTGCGTAATTTATTGAAAAAAATAAAATAAACAAGTTGTCAAGACAACTATGATTTATTTATTTAATAATAAGCGTAATGATGAAAGACTTTACTAATCTTCGAAATAAATCTGTTTTTTTTAATTAACCAATGTGTAAACTACAGTTAATGAGGCGTTTTAGCGAACAGTTTTAGTGTTCAAAGCTAAGCTTGTCCGTAAATTTTCGAGAAACATTGTGTGTCTTCACAGTTGAACTACGATTATGTACTCAACGGTAAGCAAAGTGCATGCTAATGGGTGCTGGCTAATTGCAGTGGTCTTGTAAAGTGGCTAACGGTATCTCACTGCCGACTGATCGATTATTACATGCGTAGCTTAAGTAAGACTTAGACTAAGTTAGGTGCAATCACTCGTTGAAGAAGAAGTCGTAATCTCTTATTATATTGCTGCTTTTTCATCAAGTAGCTATAAGTTTTCCGAACAGTAATAAAATATAAATAAAATATTATAAAACAAGTCCTCCATGTCGTCTGTCTGACTGGTCGCTGTTATCTCAAAAACTACTAAACGAATTTTCATGCGATTTTTACCAAAAGGGATTCATAAGGAAGGTTCAGATGTATATTAAACATTAATTTTTTTGTTTGTAGGAGGTAATCTCTGGAAGTACAGGTCCAATTGCTGGTTTATTCCTGAGTGACATAGGCTATATTTTATAGGACAAAAGCTAGTGCTTATTAAAGTAAAAAAAGGCAGAAAATTTCAAAGAATTGTAACACCTTTCGAAGTAGTAGGAGGGTAGCCGCCAGTAGTGCTTGAAAATCCTAGGCATCTCGGTGGTTGCATATCTTAGGTATCATTTTTTCGATGTGAAGAAATAAATTAACTTTTTCCTGCAGCTTCTTTACATCCTTATGTTACACTTATTTTTTAGTTTAAACAACGTTTCACAAAATATGAACACGAACAAAAATATCGATCACAAAAAACTGTATCCTTCTGCAAACGCATTGAGATAATTACGCTGCATATAACCAGACGTCAATTCTGTACTTTCATTTTAACTTTCCAAAGAGGCTCTTTCAAACTAATCTTCATTAATCAAGATAGTTTTCCATGTGATTCGACAGAAGACATTCTTCATTAGTTAAATATAAGTACGAGCCGTGAAATAATGTATTCATACTTTCTTAATTCTTTTCAAGTTTTTTTCTTGCTAATGAAGATTCTTTCGTAACTCTGAACATGTTTTTATTTTGCTCTTTTTGCTTAGATATATATTTCATACGTTAATAATTATGTTCTCTAATTAAGACAACTAAGAACAGGAAAATCCCTGTGTAATTTTGTGTAAGATGCGATCTTCTGATCTTACTATGACGCTTCTAGAATAGAAACTGCCATTAAAACGCTCGTCTCGAGTCTGCATGAAAAATCGTGTCTCTTGTTCTACTAAAAAATAAACAATATTAATTTAATATTGCAAATTGTATGGTATCGTTATGTTTACTCTTTAACTATTAATTTTCCTAGAACTCTACCTCAGGATCATGCTTGTCCGTTTCGTTCCGAGTTGTCAATTACGAATTCATACACAACTTTTTTTTTTTCATTATATTTATACTCGTATCATTATTGACAGAATTTGATCACGCTTTCAGCTATCATTATTTATTCTAGAGACGAAATTATCTTGCACCGATTTAAGTCATTAGCTATATAAATAAATGTCGAAACAACGAACGGAACTATATTTAAGATGAGGACCGTATCAAGTAGGCCAAACAGCTGTAAATTCTAGTCGGCGAACCCGGATACAATACTGTACTTAGTAGAAAAAAAACCGGGCTCCTAAAAACCGCGTGTAATTGTTTTAAAAATCTGGTCTGAAAGTTAGGGGAAATCCTGTCCATAACAATCGATACGAATATGCGATTAAAAATCTCGTATAACTTGATTTTTATTAACTTTTACGTCATGATCATGAGTCATTTGATAATGATAATCAATTGTATGCACAATTAAGCCATTCACGACTGTGTGAGCAGAATATCTTGCTCCTGTGTTTATCTTTACATAAACGTTTCATTGATTTAAGTCGGTCTTTCTCATTGAAAGTACCACTCCTTTTGTAATTTTATTGCAAGCAATGAAGTATTGATAAAACTATATGTTTTGTGTTTTATACAAAATTTATTTGATTCTTAGGCATTGGTTTTTACTACCTGTAGGGTACGGACCTCGACTTTGGGCATCTCTGGGGGCGGACAACAAGACAGTCAGGATCGAACATTGATTAGTTAGAACGAATTTAAAACTATGGACGGATATGTGCGCTGCGTTTAATTCCTTTATCATCTTTTGAACCGACCTAGGTTAAAAAGTGTGGCACAAAAATACATGGAAGATTTAGTTGTTTGTGGATTATAATTATGTATATTGATAGTAGTACTATGTAAGCTGCAATGTAAACTAGTGCCAATACCATCTGTTTTTATTTTTAACGAATTTTACGTTGCAAAACGCAGAAGATCGTCGACAAGTCTAGTAGATACTCCATTGACAATTTACACACATGTCTGCAACAAATACACTTTACGACACTTGCGTGGGAGCTGTGCTATTCTCGAAAATGTCATACTTATAGCTTGCATTTCGCGTATCGACCATGGCACACTTCTTTAGTTTTCTTTTAATTCGTGTTCGATTATTTTTAACAAAAAATACTGTGTTGCGAGGAAAATGTCCTCGAATATTTTTGTGTACGTGGGCACCCCGTTATGTCTCATCATACTACTTTTTTCTCTCTTACGTATTAAGTATGTGCCGTGGAAATAATTTAGTCGGTTTTTTTTTTCTTTTTTTCAAGGGCAGATAGATTTACATTTTAATAATTCAGCTGTCAAAGAAATGCTTCCGTAAATAAACTAGTTTCTTTTTTATGTTTTACGATCAATGTTTTTCTGCAGCTGCGCGATTAAATGATTGTTTCAAGTTGCATAAACGTCGGCTTGCAATAAAGTGAGGTATGCCATTTCCTTTTATGGTGGGTGATAACAGAAAATTGCCAAATTGGCACAGAAAAGGCTGTCCCATAATTGAAATATGTAAACTGGTAACGCAGCGTTAGCTATATTCAAAACTGTTTTTTTTTTCAAAGAAGAACTTTGTTAAATATATTTTTTTTTTTATTGAAAAGTATGGGGTGTGGATATGATTAGGTGTATTGAAAAAAATGTTTTCTTTTTTTATATGTTGTTGAAACGCTCGGATCATGGGGTCCGAGTGCTTACAAATTGGTTAAAGCCAAGTCTAGGATCCCAGGCTCCTGAAATATGTACATATGTGAAGCCATAAATAATAATAAATAGTTATAGTTACTCAAATATTTAAATGAAAATATTGTTTCTTCGAAAAATAACCCATCTGTATTTTTTATACTTAAAATTACTAGTATAATTTACTTTTTAAAATCGTAGCCGCTTCGGTAAATTCAATAATACGAAGAAAAAGCTCTAGATTATTTCAATAGCAGTTCGTAACGGATTTGCATATTATTTAAATGCTGTGTACCGGTTTATTACCGGTATTGTATTGACCCAACGTTTCGTTACCCTAGATTTGACAATATGACAGCCGCACAAAAAACCGGTTCTTCTTGTTTCATGAATGTTTAACAAGTACATAGTAATTTTCTATATATAAAAGGACAAACTGACTGACTGACATGTCAACGCATAGCGAAAGCTGGTGGGATTATGAAGGGAACATTCAATTTCGCGCAAGTCTTCCTTTTGTGACGTAGGCAAGCACTAAGGGCTTTTTTGAAATTCAACCTTTAAAGGGGATGAAAAGGACGAAATTCGTTTGTATGTAAAATTGTACTCCTTGAGCCTATGGTTGTCATTATTTGTTTTTCAAAACTACCCTCAATAGAACCATTTAGGAGGTGTTAAAGATTGTATGGAAAATTCTTATTTCTTGGGTTAATAAACTTGCCGCAAATTCTAATGAAAATGAATAATACAGACTGTCATTATTAGTTTTTCCAAACTACTAGATTTTATAGAAACATTCGGAGGCAAAGTGCTAGTCATATTATAAAGACGTAAAGTTTGTTTTCTTTTTTATAGGAGGTAATCTCTTTTTTTTTTTTTTTTTTGATGGGAAAAATCATCTTATGACAACCCTTGGGCGGAGCGGGAGATAGTGTCAGACTCTTACTGACTAAAAAATCCATCCCGTTCCTTCAAGCCTTCATACCGGGGCTCGAGCGGACTCTGAAAGTATTGATTCGATTGCGAAAATTTTTTCACCGACAGAAAATGTTTTTATCTACGTGACATAGGCTATATTTTATGTATGCGGGCGCAGCCGCGGGCAAAAGCTAGTCTTTTATAATTTACAAACCTGACGAGTTGACACTGGCATAGTTTTCGGTATATCATTTCAAAGTGCATTGACATTGCAGTAACCAAGAATGACATGCGATTTCAATTGAGGAACGTGAAATAATAAACGGAACTACGTAATTACAATAATAGCTTTGTAATAGTACGATTGTAACGGTTCCTAATGACTTTATAACCGGTAATGTCACTGCTCCAAACTCGCGATACGTTACATCACTATATTGTGACGTCACAAGTCGTGATATCATTAAAAAAGATAGCTACATCATTCACACTGACGCCTCAATTATTTAGCGTCTATTATGTGTACGTTAAAATGTCTAATTTGTACACTTTTTTAACCGCTTGGTAACACAGTCATTACCTAACCTAGTCTTTGATGTGCCTTTATGGTTTGTTGAATAAAGTCATTTTCGCTAAATAAATAAAATGGTTTAGTATAAGCGATAAATTATAAATTTATTTACGGGAATTATTCTCTTTTATTTGTGGGCTTTATATTTATAAATGATATAATATTGAAAATTTTAAGAAGTATAAATATCTAAGAACAATTTCTTTGTAATAATTTTGAAGATTACACTGTGCAACAAAATTTAACTTTTTTTTTCCCACCAGAACTTTTTTGCCACATGTGGTTTTATTTCGACTCCCTTTAGTAGAAAACAGATTTAGAAAAAATTAGTTAGCTACAGTTTTTTTGTGACAGCCACTTCATTTTTCATGAAAAACACTGATACTTATATTACAATTAATTTAAAAAATACGGTTTTTTAAACTATATGTTACGATTTTCTGGAGTATATTGCTTAAGGTTGGTTACCACAAGAATCCAACCAAAAACTGCTAGTATTCAAGGACTCCATTTGCACTGGTGTGGGTTTTTCATACTGAAAATGACCTGTCAGAACCTTTCTCTAATGCGTTGCGCAAAGTATCCCAGATTTTTGGTACCGAAGTCTAAATGTAATTGTAGAAAGTGGAAAATTATAACTCAATGCTTGATACATTTTAATTGGTTCCTATGTGAGATTTTTGTAATAATTTGTTTCGTAATATAAAAAAAATAAATATGTTCTTGTAAGTTTGTTTTTAAAAATCACCAAAAATATGATCTAGACTGTTCTAGATCAGCTTGAATCAGTAATTAGTGTTCCTCTCTTATTAGGTACAAAGGCTAGATCATAAATTTTATCTGCAATTACAATACACGAAGGTAAGTTGATGGTATCAGTTCCAGCGCATTTGTTTTGTTTGGTGCTGCAGATTTTGGCACATTAACACTATGAGAAAGTATTTGTATTGCGTAACGTACATTTGTATATTTTATAGAGTATGTTTACGTCATATTTATCACTTTTGCCTATATAAGTCAGACAAAACAAGCACAGACATGTGGTGTGTCTGCGGTCTTTAGAATCCTGTTCAAAACATAGGGTTTCCGAAGCCATTAAGCGCACTACTTTTGTTAAGCAATAAAATTATTGACTCCTGTCGTAGAACCTATCTTAAGCACTCACCTTACTTTAAGAAAACCACGGAAAAATCAAAACTATAACGATAATACCATTTTTCCCGGTCAGCAAAATTTTTTCATTGATTTTTAGAACTTAGTTCACCACATACACAGCAGAAACTGTTAGAATGAATGATACACCTTCTTAATGTGTCGAGACACAAAAAATGATTAGCTTATGCATGACAAACTTACAATTTAACACTATCTTTAAAAAAATATTGTAATTCCTGCGACCGCAGTGGAAAGTTCGGGAAATTTTTAAGTGGCTGTCACGCACAATCTGTAGCTAATAGAAACAAAGTATAGGAGTGTTTTATGATGAGAGTAGATAGCTAAGTAAAAATAACTCTGCACAATCTTGGTGGGAAAAACCTTGTTGATCAGTGTTATTAGTTTAATTTAACTTAAAACCTTAATTAAAAAAAGTTCTAAGAATTACTCCAAATAAAGAAATGAATGAAAAAAAGTTAGTGAAAAGAACTCCACCTTCGTGTCAGACTTCTACTGACTAAAACCCACTTGTGTTCCTTCAATTGCCCTTTGCGTTCCAGGGTCACAGTAATTCTTTCGAACAATCCCGCGGCAGCTAGCCTGGTCTTATTTGTAAATTAGTGTCATGACTTTTCGAGTTTGAGTTTCTACGTCGTTTGGTTAGAGTAGGTACTCTCAAAATTCAATTTAAATAAATTATGTTTATAATGGTAAAAAATCAAAAGCACATTTTTTTGCAACGAAAATAATGCTGCAAAAACATCGATGAAAAATAGGGTAACCATATTTTTTTTGGGATATTCCGAAAAAAAAAAAACATTACGGTGATTCCCTTTTTATTGAAAAATTTATTTCCATCTATAGCTTACTAATACTTATCGATTCCTCGAACGTATGCAATCTTGTGCGTCAATAGTCGATCGTCGCGATAAAGCGGCCGTGTTTACGCCGGCTTCGGCTAACCAGGGTCATGATCCAGCAGGTGGACTGCTGAAATGCCACACATTTGCATACGTGCATAATAGAATAACACGTGCTTATAAAATCATTCCATTTACTAGCAACGGTACGGATCAACGATTTTAGGTTAATAAAGTTTTTTTATTTGATTGTAAATCGTAAAAATATAATTTAGGTTCACTCAAAACGGGAGAAGACGAGAGCGAGTGTCAGACTTTTACTGACTAAAATCCACAAGTGTTTTGCGTTTCTTGACTTCAGCAAGTCTTTGGAACAATCCTAAATAGATTGATAACATTTATTTATTATTTATTTATTTATTTAAAATTTTGTAAATAACACCATTACAGCTAACGCCAATGCGATGTTATTACCAGCTAAACATATATATTCAAAGAAATAACCAAATAATAATATATTAACTATTAAATTAACAAAACACAACAACAGTTAATTAATGTTATATTAAACATGGATTACTTCAAGCGTGTTTGTTGACAGTTAAAAGGATTATCAGGATTTATATTTTTCATGTGACGAAAAAACTGACTATTTGCATATATGTTTAACTTAATGTAGACGAGGCGATAATTTACTCGTATTTTAGTACGAACCGCATACTTGTGTTACATAACTTTGTCCGTAGTGTATAAAAAATCGTAACTAAATGACCAACTGGCAGACCTCTCAAAACCTACAACATATCGATTAGTCCAGAAATATTATTATAACTGCGAGATTATTCGAATGAGTCACGGCGACCATGGAACAAAAACGGCAACTGAAGGAACACATGTGGGTCTCAATCAGTAAAAGTCTGACACTGCCTCTCGCTCCACTCACTGTGGACTGCCTCTGGCTCCACTCACTGCGGAAGGAGTCATTTGATGATTTATTTACCAAAAAAAGACAAGCCCGCAGTTTTTTTTGTTATCCTTATTAGGCATTGGCGCCGGCGCCTATAGCATGCCTGAACCTGTATTTGGCATACAAGCTTTTATAATCTATGACCAAACCCGTTATGTATCAATGAATGTTTATAGTGTGTATTTAACAGGGCTCGTTGCGAATTTGTGAAAGTAAGATGTTAAATGTCGGCCTTGGTCTTACAATGTGTTTATGAAAGTAAAGATATGAGCATAGTGTATAATTATCAGTTTCATAACTCCAGCTTTCGTAGTAAAGTTCGAGTTTATTATTATTATTATGTCTAGACTGTACTGTATTATTGCTGGGCAAAGGTCTCCTTCCATTTTGTTTCGTTTTTATTATTACTTCTTCCATTTATTTTTTATATGTACATTTTTTAATATTTAAAAATAAAAAAATATTTAAAAACATCGGGAACAGGGTCCAAGCTACTGGTGGTCAGGGCTCCTGAGAGTGGAATCTCCTAGCAATGCGCGCCGTGTCTAGGAGTATTGCTTTCTGTATTAGGCTCTTGATCCAGCTGCCTAACGAGAGCCTCCTCAGATTATATTATTTTCCCTAATATTACCGGTTCTCTTTCTTTCACATAATCCCAGAGCTTTTCTGAGCCGAGTCAACGATCTGTATTTTAACGATCTTAATTTTTGGTCGTTATCATCATCACTTCAGCCGAAAGACGTCTACTGTTGGACATAGGCCTCCCCCAAGAGTCGTCACAATGACCAGCTTTTTGTATTTCACAAATAAATGAAGCCATACGTACATTAATATGTGGTCATGTGGTGACCATGATATCTATAAAAAAAATCTCAAGTATTTTTATTTCTGCTATGTCACATTTCTGTTTTGTTTCCGTTAGTATTAAAACCTTTCTAAATGTTTTATTGGCAGTTATTTTAGTTTTCTGAGCACATGTTTTTCAGCATAGGTTGCCAAGTTTTTTTTTCTTTATCGTATGAAAGTTTCGTGATAATTGCCTGTCTCGTTGGCTGGTCAAACACGTGTACTAGTGTACTTGTAAACACACAGAGCGTAGGTGTTTATTTTTCACGTTTTGTACGAAAATAGACGTTACTTCATATTTTTACGTTTCAGAGATAATCAAAACAAATTGTATGTCGGAAGTGCCATTGGAGTTATAAACTCTCAAAGGCCGGCTCAGGGCACCCTTGGGATTTTCCAATCAAGATTGGTCGTACTGCAAAAAAATGCAATTAATTCTTGCTCATGCATACTGAGTTATGAATCCATCCTTCTTTTAACCAATAACCGGTACAGTTAATCCTGAATAATTTAAATTACATACCGAGACTTGTACCTCGGACAGCATGTTAAGCCTTTGGCGCCGGCAGTCATTTGCAGGACTTTGAGAGTCTGACACTGGTTTTGTTAAGGGATACAGTTACTGGGTTATGGAGGAGAGATAAACTAAAGAGCGACTGCTCTATGTAAAATACTAGGTACTAAACGCTACTAATTCTCTACTTTGTAGTGACATCTATAGCATTATATAAGAATTA
Organism: Mythimna ferrago; assembly: GCA_910589285.2. Lineage (NCBI taxonomy): Eukaryota > Metazoa > Arthropoda > Insecta > Lepidoptera > Noctuidae > Mythimna > Mythimna ferrago. The sequence continues at coordinate 22,632,714 of OU342691.1, read as the reverse complement.
ATTCTGCATCTCACAGTTAAAGTTCTCCGCGTGATTTAAACATATAGAACAGCCCGAAATCATCTATCGGGCAGTTGCCCACCCAAGACACAAGACACAATAACCCTCTGGTCGATGGATGGTCCCTTTTCAACGGAGGTTTGCGGCACTTTACTCTCTGTTCCGCATACCTCCAAAACATCATCCGGCTAGATTGGAGGCCGAATCCAAAATAGTAGGGGAAAAGCCTAGATAGATTGAGATGATAAAAATACCGATACATCGTCCTTGTATCTGATATTAAAATTCGTCATCTATTCGCCGGACCTTGCGTAATGTGAACAATATTTATAATAATGTATGGAAATATGGTAATGCCTAGAGACCGGTCCACAAGTGGGTTGACCACTTTGACCAGATGTATATTAACCTTGACTCTTCGCCTAATTCATTATTTAGATGATATCGATTAACGGTTCTCACGGTGCCAATGGCAGATTAATGAAGAGATCAGATGGCTGGATGATTTGTCAATAGATTATGTTAATATTACAGCTGTTCAGCCGGAAAATCTTGTTTGACAATTTCTTAGGATCCGCATTTTTTAGACATTTCTTTTTATTTTAGGTGGAAAATCATCAAATAACTTCTTCCACTCTGGTTGGAGAAAGAGAAAGTGTCACTTTTGTCGACTTAAATCTCCAGGGCCATCCTGATAATTCTCTCTAACAATCCCATCTTAACTTCTAGTTTCTCAAACGATAACTATAGCAAATAATTTATGTGACGTTGTCACGTGTAATACTGTGCGTGTATTGTCGGTTTGTTCCCGCTGAGTTAACACTTGTGGTAAAAACACTTGTAAAATTTCATAAGAGTGGAAAAACACTTGTGGTAAAAACACTTGTGAAATTTCATAAGAGTGGAAAAACACTTGAGTTAAAAACACTTGCGTAATTTCATAAGGCTTGAAAAACACTTGAGGTAAGGATTGTCTGTCTGTCCGTATGTCACAGCCACTTTTTTCCGACTATAAGAGCTATACTGTTGAAACTTAGTAAGTATTTTCACACAAAAATAGAAAAAAACAATACATTTTGGGGGTCACTTAGAACTGAAACTTATTTTTTTTTTTTCATCAAACTCATACGTGTGGAGTATCTACGGATAGGTCTTCAAAAATGATATTGAGGTTTCTAAAATCATTTTTGTTGGCAAAAAAATTTGGCTTTAAGTTACAGTGTTACTAATCGGTAATTTTTTTCCCAATGGGGAACTGTGTAACATAAAATGGTGTAACTCAATGGGAACAGAGGTAATTTTTTTCCCAATGGGTAACAGTGTAACACAAAATGGTGTAACACTTACTACTTGAATTATAATTTCTATCTAGATTATTTAAGAACATTGCTACATATACCTTTCTTCCTGAACGTTGTCATTATGTACAGTAATTTCTCTGCTTTCATTTAATTGTATAAGTATATATATATATTGTATATTGATTTGTAATATATGTGATTTATTAGTTTATGTATTGTGTATATATGTAGATAGTACACCATCAACTACCTGAGTATCTTTTTCTCCTTCTCTGTCAAATCCATCCAAAGGTTGTCTGTAAAAGATCGCTTTTAGCGATAAGACCGCCCTTTGTGACACCCTATAAATTTTAAGTTTCTCATGTAATTTTTATTTTTGGTGTACAATAAAGAATTAATCTATCTATCTATCTATCTATACCACCTCCAAAAATACCGCCCACCTACTGAGTTTTCTTTCTAAAAATACATGGTCAATGTTATAATCTAGCACTTATTCCTAAAAGCACAGCTTTAGCTTATTGTCTGAAATTTAATTTCGAATTTAAAAAAAATCAGTGTACTTTAAAGCACCGATTTTTTAAAATTCGAAGTTAAATTTCAGACAATACGCTAAAGTTGTTCTTGTAGGTAGTAGGAGTAGGTTATGAGCACACAAAGAAAAGTTCTATTCACGTATGTGTGTGTAAAACGCATACGGTAGTTTAGGGGGACAGACTAATAGATGGCACCACTGCGCTAGGAGACACATTTATACGTCAAGATCGCCAAGAGCCCAAAAACAATGCTCCATTTTATATATTGCTGGACTTTGGTATATTGAAACTGTTCATATAAAAAAAAAACGGCGGTAGACTTTCCTAACGCCGTTTTTTTCACACTCTTCCATCATTTGAAATCAAATTTTTCAAATACAATCAATATTTTTTTTTACAATTTTTTAACCACAACTCAGTCTAACAACGACTACACTTCAATCCATTTATGATCTAAAAGCTCGTGGCTGTCAGACTTTCGTCATTTTATAAAAGCTGATAGTTTCTCAGTGCATGTCCCCGACACAGGTTTTTCCACCCATACACATTTTCACAAGTGTTTTTGCCTATAGTGTTTTTCCACCCACACAAATTTTCACAAGTGTTTTTACCAATAGTGTTTTTCCACCCACACAAATTTTCATAAGTGTTTTTGCCTATAGTGTTTTTCCACCCATACACATTTTCACAAGTGTTTTTGCCTATAGTGTTTTTTCACCCACACAAATTTTCACAAGTGTTTTTACCAATAGTGTTTTTCCACCCACACAAATTTTCATAAGTGTTTTTGCCTATAGTGTTTTTCCACCCATACACATTTTCACAAGTGTTTTTGCCTATAGTGTTTTTTCACCCACACAAAATTTCACAAGTGTTTTTACCAATAGTGTTTTTCCACCCACACAAAATTTCACAAGTGTTTTTACCAATAGTGTTTTTCTACCCATACAAATTTTCACAAGTGTTTTTACCGAAGTGGAATTACTGCAAGAAGGTGTTACTTATCGGGAACACAGCGTTCTGTTGAGTTACATTGTCAATCAAAGGGCAAAAAAATGTGGCTTTGAGTTACAGTATTACTAATTGGTAATTTTTTTCCCAATGGGTAACAGTATAACACAAAATGGTGTAACTCAATGGGAACAAAGGGTATTGTCGAATGTCAATTTATTGATATTGACAAAATTTTCGTACGAAACTTCATTGGGATTAAGAATATACACTATAGAAGAGCGCAAAATAACTAGTTTTACATTTTACTGTGGTTTGCGCAAAACTAGAAAAAAACGGGGATTTTTGCATTCACCCTTCAGTAATTCAATTTTAAATCGACAAAAGATTTCCAATTGATATATTATCACCTTAACAAAAAAAAAATTCAGACTTCCCTTTGTAGTGTCGTCGATACGGTGACCATAAATATATTTTTTTATAGGACAAGTCCTGAAACTTTTGTAGCTTGCGGTGAAGGAAATATTGTTTTGTAAATAATCCTAATGTGTTTATATTGAAAGCTGTCGTAAACATTTATCGGTAGATGTTTTTTCCCCTTAGTTTCGGTATTTAAAATGTTTCACAGGTAGTCGTATGATTTAACCTGACTAGGTCAACATTACTCACCATGAATCATGTAGCAGTGATAACAGCTATACACAATGTTTAATGAAGTTAATCTGGGATTAACTGCCTGGATCTATTTTTTCAGAAATGATTAATTTACCAACCATATGAATTAACTTTTCCGTCCACGTGGCCTATCCCTAGGGGATAGCCGTGTGTTTTTTCAATAGCAGTATAAGGCTCTCGGCGAGCGATTGGCTGCTGTGATACATGTCGCGGGTACGATTCTTGCACTGAAATTGGCATTGAACAAATATTTGCCTGGCCTGGGTGTCCTGTCTATGCGAATTTTCTCGTTTGTGAACGCATCCACGATATTTAGTATCGAGTATTTTTAGTGTGGGGCATTGTTTAAATAAAATAAATAGATAAGCGTTTAACCAGGAAAAGATATCGACATCGGACCAATGCTTACAGAAGTATCCTTATCAAAACTTATTAACTATTTTATCTCCTTAATTAAAGTTTTAGATTAGATTAAAGTATTTCAACTTCCGATTCCATATAAACTTCATAAAACACGTGTTTTATTTTCCCTCCAATATAAGTTGGAGTCAATCGTCAGCCATAATTTAACACGCCCGCATTTACAAGAACGAACAAGAAAATAATGTTATTTACACCATTTAGCATTGAGTAGCGAGAGTATTAGATCATTAATATTGCCATAACCTTCGCTTTTACATGGAATGAGCAATAAAATATTTGAAGTACCTATTCTATCATCTAGTCTGATCTGAACTGTTTTCGGTTTTGTAATATGTGTTTTGTCATTTACGTAGATAATAACGATACATACAATTAATTAACAAAATACATAATGGCCGTGGCCTTGATAACTGAAACGTGAACCGCAAGGAGTTTTCTATAAAAGTAGTTAGGCGTGTTTTTATGTCAACCACATCGTTGCTTATCAGTCGAGATTTTGGTCTTTTCTTTTTAGGCGGGAGAAGCGAGAGGGAGTGTTAAGATTTTTAGTGACTAAAACCCACGTGTTCCTTTCTCTTTCGTACGGCTTTTCAGCCCTGGTAGGCATCGGCTCCATCGGGCCCCGTCTATTTTGGTAACAACTCTATATGGCGCGTGGAACACAATACGCCAAACCCTGGAGCCTTACCATGTCTTAAAATGTCAGGCGTGTGAGAAAGAGGGATGGAGCTATACAAACTATTATAGTTCCATCTCACTAACAATTTAGTTAGGTCGTAAAGTGGATCGCGTTAGGAGCTCGTGGTAGGGCCTCTAGACATTTTGGGCTTAGCCCTTATCAGACTGCGAGCCACCATCGGCTATACCGGAGCCTATCATAATAACTGGTCTAATCCCAATACAAACAACTTGTTAATCCCACCATTTTGTTGCAGGTTGTCTAACATGCGTTCAAGTATTGAATATCATGGTCCTCCTCGGCTTCATGTTGAATTACGCTCTCCGAGTGAACCTCACGATCGCTGTTGTGGAGATGATTTACGATGAAAACGACACCATCACTGCTCCCATGAACATCACCCACGGTCCTCACAACGTTACTGAGGTAAGATTTACTGCTTTCTTCAATATTTATTACTTTGAGATCATTGTAACTGACATGGCTTGCCCTAAGACCTGAAAGAACAAGGAAACGTCGGAAACGTGTCATACGAACTTTCTAGAACTGTAGATGTAATCTCCGATGTTTCTATAAATACAGTCTTCGTGAGAAGTCTGTAGACGCAGTAAGAACTAATAATATTATTAAAACAATTATGTTTCAAGTAAATAATTGCTGTTTTTCAAGTCTTAGGACCGATTATCTTGGATTCTGTGGATTTCCCAGAAAATAATTTAGTTTTGTTGCGGTTTTTGATATAATTATAACTTAATTTCATGTCTTAAAGGATTTTTTATTCCCATCGTTAGCGTAAAGTAAAACTCATGGTTTTTAAATAAAAACTCAATAGAAGCCAATACCACAGTCTAATGATTTTTATACTGTGCCAATACGCTATGGTTCGTAGGCCGGGTTATTCCCGTATAACCGCAAAACTGATAGTCACTTCCTTTGTTTTTTACCATACATCGGAACAATAGAACTGTGCTTATAAATAGAACACAGGATCACGATGACTCTTTCTGTAACCAATCATTAAGAATAGACCTCGTAGAGTATTTTTCACCAGAGATTTTTATGCAAATAAAGTTCAGTATGAGAACTGAAATATAGATTTTTCTCTTGCAGCATCCAGGACATATCGAGCAAACTCGTTACCACTGGGATACAAAGCAGAAGAATCACCTGCTGGGTTGCTTCTTCTGGGGTTATGTGCTCACAGAACTACCAGGCGGCAGACTAGCTGAAGTCATTGGCGCTAGGTAAGAACCACAACCGATTATCCTTATAACACAACTATTATAGGATCTGATTCTGGATATGCTAAAGAATTGTCTCTTCTTGAGAAGTCTCCTGGTCTCTTCTAGCCCTATCTTTAAAGCTTCCTCCGCATTTGAGCATATCAAGAACACATCACGAGACGATGTTGCTTAACCTTCGTGGATCGATTACCGCAAAGTCCTCAAGCAACATGTTATTTTAGTTTCCTCACAAATGCAGTAGTAAACAGGTTTTTCACATTACCTAGAATTGAATAAGTAAGCCAAGTTCTTTAAAAGTACTTTTGTCACGTTTGCTGTCGATGAATCAGGATATAATTGGTGTTTCATAATGATGATGATGGGCAAAAAAGAAATTAGTATTAATCAATTGTAATTTCATAGTTAAGTACTGAATAAGTTTCAAATAGAAAGGCATAATTTCTATGTAGTCGAAAAAAAAGCTTATAATAATTATCATGCTCAACTGTCACGATTTTATTACGTCTGGTCCTAAAAATAACGGTCTCGTGGGAAAGTCACGTTTTTCATGCAAGCGAACCGATCATGTTCCAGACTTAATTATAAAGAGCATTTGCATTTGGCAACTATAACTGCATCGTCCCAGCCAATCCCAGGCTCATCTCCGGCGGAATGCCGACCAATTTACAAATAATAGCTGCTATTGTGTCAGTTCGCTACAAAAAACTTGGCCCCTGAATGGTAAACAACATTTTTTTTTTCAATACTATGCCATTCATTGTTGATAGCAGTAATGCATGTATACGTAAAAAAAAAGTCTTGCATTGCAGAGGGCGCCGACCGAACGCTGCCGCACGAAAATTATCGTCATTCACTTTTGAATTTCGAATTTGAAATATTAGTGACCATGCAATTCTCATTTATTGAGACCGGTTCCGACATTTTATTTTGCACAATAATTTAAATTCGATGTTAGTACTTTTTTACGATACAATCAAGCGTACAGGCGTTATTTCATTTTAAATTATACGCGTCTGGTAATTTGTGTGTCCGAATAATTTAGCGTCGAACTTTCTAGATGTTAATAATTAAAGGGTCAGGAAGAGTCAACGAAGCTGATTGGCCTGAAACTTTTGGTCCTTGCCATCGATTTGAACTATGATAATCACTCATAATAATAGAATATATTGGGCCACGGCGTGGTTTTATTACCAGCAATTATTATGACAGCTATGATTTCATAACAATGTAAGAAACGCAAATTAATTACGTTTGGTACACTTAAATAGAGTGTGTCTCTCATAAAAAGCGGGTTAATGTTGCGAAATCAACCGTGACGCTCTTTGCGATTCCAATGCGATACAAATAAAAATAGTATGTCCATTATTACAATTAATCCAATTAAAAATATTACTTATTGAATTAATTTGCCGGCGCGCCTGAGCTCGTCGACTTTATCGGGCTTAAGGAACCGGTTAGTGACTAATTGTGTGAATAACACTATATTGAGGACGCTGAAATCAAGTTTATCAAGTTTTTTGGCTGCTTTATTTTGATTGAAGTCGTTATCCCAACGTGGTTTTGTTTACGAGACGAGAAACTTTCAACGCTGAAAATTGCCTTAGTGTCTTGAGTGAAATTAAGTGACATAGCAACTCCTTTTAGGCCCACGTGGTGGATAACGGTCTTTTATCTTCGCTCCCACTGAGTCATAAGCGTTACAGCCAAATATAATTGTATGTGGAATAAGCGAAAAAAAATTTTGCTTATTATTGATAGCACACAATGCCTTAAAAAAAGAAGATGTCGGAAAATTAAACACGCGGAACATTCTCGCAGCATATGCGGGCTTGTGCCACGATTTATGAACGTTATCGTGTAACTGAGCGTTGTTTGATCACTCGTGAAATGTTCGCGTGTCACTTTTTGAGACGTCGATACGGGCGGCGGATTTTTGACATGCCTCGTATTGAATTGCCTGTCATACAGACACGCAGCTTTTATTTTTGTCAATGAAGTTTCGAATGGCTGATTATAATTTATACAGTATTTACTGATAAGTCATTCTTATGGATGCTGACTTTTAACGTTGTCTTTAGCGATTGTCTAATTATTATTTTGTTTCATCACCAGGCGGGTGTTCGGCTACAGTACTCTGCTAGCCAGTATCCTTACCCTCCTCACTCCTGGCTCTGCAGCCATCGGCTTCGGGTGGATCGTAGCTGTTAGAGTCTTACTAGGATTCCTCCTCGGAGCGACATGGCCGGCTATCCTCCCAATGGCATCCAAATGGATCCCACCAATGGACAGATCGAAATTCATGTCCAACATGATGGGTAAGTGTTCTTAAAATAATATTTTAGGTACAATCAAACCTAATGACGACTCTGAGCACTTAGTGAGTCGCTGTGCAGCAGCAAATAAATGTTACAGCAAGGTTGAGTTGTGGCGTAGAGCGCCGCCAAAAGCGAACTCAGACGTCATTAAGCTTGATTCGAAGTACTTAAATGAACAATTGAAATGTAAATTGAATCGGGAAATTCTAAGAAGCTATAATTATGTCTTACTAAATGTTTTGTGTCGTAAAGATGAAACATTATCGTTTGTTGCAATGAATAATACAAATAACACTGGCGGATGACGTTCGCGAATTGTAAAGTTCAGAGTTCACCATAAATCTGTGTTATAGTGTGCCATCAGTCCACATTGACCGGCCCCCGTTTTCCAACGTCATCTGACGCTTGAAGATATCGATATCACAAACATAACGTACACGTAAAGAGGGCTCGAATTGTTATCGCTCCGTGTCGCCGCGCAATCATTTCGCAGTGATGCGTGTATTTGAAAGCGACAATATGGCGGCGGAGGCGCGCGCAGGCGTGGTCGCTGACGTCACAGCATTGGTACACTGTGATTGGCTGTTATAAGCTGACCGCGCGATTTAACCTTGCGCAACCGTTGTCATGCTGCAGTTAACCAGTTCCGAGAAGCTCGGCTTAGTATTATTTTAGTACGGGACGTGTGGTCACGTGGTGGTTATGGCGTCTATGATAGTAGGCAAGGTTAGGAATGTGCGTTGGAGTCTATTCTTGAATGCAATTAAAATGACATTGTCCTTTGATATACCCTCATTAGTTCTGAGCAGATATTTATTCAGATGGCAATCGTATATTTTTAAAGTTTCAACGTGGGAATTATGATAAATTGCTCGGTTCCGCTTTAGAGTTAATGCTGTGTTTTTCAGAAAATCTGAAATTACACCAGCGTGACTTAGATTCTGATCAAAAGCGCAATTACATTTATCTGCTTGTAATTCATGGTTACTGCAACCTTGGTTACAAAACATGTAGGTAATGCATTTCCTTGTGTTAGGTGTATGAATAAAATATTCACACGGAACATAAGTACAGTGCGATATAATAACAAACACAATAAACTGTATATTGACAGTGCTATTACTTTAGAGGAAATGATTGCTTTGATTATAACTTAATTAACTGTCAATAATAGCTTTTACAGATTACTTATTTTGTTTTTGATTTGTAACAAGACAAAAAGGTAGGTTTTTTTTGTGTTTACTCAAGTTTGACGTAGTAGTTTCTAATGTAAATTATTCACTATTCAATAGGTAAATTGCTATGCATATTACAACTGTATCATCAATTCATCATGACGTCAAAACTTACTGGAATATTCGCTGTCAATAGCCTTTACATCGCAGCAATCGATCGTCTATCTAAAATATGGGTCGTGCTCATATTTCACGTCAAAAATGTAAATCAAATGATTGTCAGTTCGCAATAAAATTTTATCTCTTGTTTACTCGATTTGACAAGGAGCTTCCTTTACTGATTATCAGCGATTGCTATTACGCATGAATGGTAAGCTAATGCAATCAAAAATAAGTTTTGCATTTGCGTTTAGGTTTGTGTTTTAAATGTTTCAGGTTAGAGGTCGGGCAGTATTTTATGACGTACAGTCGTTAATCAGCTAAGAATATTTAGTTTTTTTTTTTGTGTAGTTATTTTCATTGCCCTTAGCAACTTGAGATTACATGCACAAGACGTGATATTTTAACAATTAAAATAAAAACTCTCCGGGCTTCTGTCTGTGTTACTCTAAAATCATGGTCACATTATTTTTTCTAACTGTACGAACAAGAGATTAATGCGTAACTGTAAAACTAAAAGTGAAATAAAACGTGACACGCCTTACAAATGCCAATTTTCAATTGATGCAAATTCGGCGTTCATTCATGCGAAAAAGTACGTAAAGAAACTATTTGCGAAGCTTCTTGAACTAGTTGACATGTACCTACTTGGAACATTAACATTCTACTTTTGAAAAATAAAAAGATGGAATAATTATCCCGAATAATTTCAAAATTATGGTGACCCTTTCTCGTTTGTTTCTAACTGATTAATGAATGAAATGGAGTCGTTCCACTACGCGCATTGTTCGTAAATACCAGGTCAAGAGTTCAATTCGGTACACATGCAGTTGCTAAGAACTTTATTCCTTGAATTTAGAGGTCATTTTGCAAAAATATTATTTTTGAGTAATTTTGGAAATGGTAAAATGAAAAGTGTAGGTGCAGGTAGGTATTGAGTTTGATAAGAAAACCAATCCGTTAGGGTTAGGATAAGGATTTGGTTGATGTCCTCATCTGTAAGTCGTTCTTCTAAGTTGATCTAGAGAGAAGAGTGAATTTGATTAATTCATTTTATTAGACCTAAAATTTTAAAGGATAAAGTGGGAAATGAATACATTAGAGGAAGTTTGAAAGTGGCGCCAGTGACTGAAAAGTTGAAAGGGAATCGTTTGTCTTGGTATGGCCATGTGAAGAGGAGGGATGAAGCGCATATTACTAAAAGAGTTCTGAGTGTACATTTAGATGGATGGAGAGGGAGGCCAAAGAAAAGATGGATGGATTGTGTGAGGAATTATATGAAAGAACAGGGAGTTAGTGATAGGGGTGACAGGATAGAACGGAAGAAAAAAACGTGTTGCGCCGATCCCAAGTAATATAGGATAAAGGCAGGAAGAAGAAGATTAGACTCACAATATTGAGTTGCAGGATTAATCGAAAGAGACACCGCAACTTTGGAACGCAAAAGTTAACTAAAGGAACACGAGTGGATTTAGTCAGTAAAAATCTGACATTCCCTCTCGCACTTAGAGCAGAAGATGTTAGTAGATGATTTTCATCATCATCATCATTTCAGCCGATAGACGTCCACTGTTGGACATAGGCTTCCCCCAAGTGTCGCCACAATGAACGGTCCTGTGCGTCTCGCATCAATCGGATTCTCGTAACCTTTACCAGGTCATCGGTCCATTTCTTAGGAGGCCTTTCGACCCTAACGGTCATCTGTTCTGTGACCAATGTGCCCTGCCTATTACCACTTAAGTTTGGCGATTCTTCGTGCTATGTCGGCAACCTTGGTTCTACTGCGGATATCTACATTTCTGGTTCGATCACGCAAGGAAACTCCGAGCTTAACTCTTTCCATTGCCCTGTGGGTGACTTTAAGCATTCTGATGGGGCTCATTGTGAGCCACCACGTTTCGGAACCACATGCCGGATGATTTTCCTCTCACAAAAAAGACCGACAGTATTGGTTTCTATACCTATGTATTTTTATGTAACAACTTTTAAGTAGTTAAGTAATCAGTGAATAGAACTTTATAATGAGTAATGAAAAAAATAATTGTGTTACATCAACCATGCATTAAATGTAATTTATTTTTTGGCAGTCAAATTTAATTTAACAAACAGACAATTAACATAAAATGGATTACATGATGTTCAAGAATAATTTATGTGGTTGGACCTGACGGAAACAATATTTTGTTGACTGACTGTATTGACGTCAAAACATTAACCTACCTATTGCCCTCGAAAACCAAAAATCGTTAAAAGTATCTCAAAATTTGCGAAATTTCTGGTTATTTTTGCATCGGAAAGCTTAAAATCGCATCAGGCAGGTTCGTTGAAAAACCCGTAACTTTATTGGAATAACGAAAAACACTAGCCTTAGTATACTTTTTTTCAATAGGTGAACCCTCCGGCAGAAGCTAGAAAATCATTTATCTAAAATACTTTTTTTTTTTTTGTACTGGCCTGTTGGTCTAGTGGTTAGTGACCCTGACTGCTATACTTGAGGTCGTGGGTTCGATTCCCACCCAGGACAAATGTTTGTGTGATGAGCATAATCATTTGTTCTGTGTCTGGGTGTAATGTATCTATAATATGTATGTATTTAGAAATATATAAGTATGTTTATCAGTTGTCTAGTACCCATAACACAAGCTCTGCTTAGCTTGGGACTAGACGGCGTTGTGTGATAATTGTGGAATATTATTATATTATATTATATTTCTGCCTTCTCGAAACTCACTATGATTAAGTTACCACTTTTTGGCTTCAAGAGCAGCCTAGGCAGCTTTTCGGCTTCCGAGGACACTCTATACGCCATCATTCTGTTTAGGTAGTTAACTAAATGTAAACAATCTTAACATGTCTTTTATCTTAAAATGTTTACAATTAGGTATTTACCTAAACCGATGTTAGGTAATTAACTGAATTTAAATAACCTTTGTAGGTCTTTTATACGATTTATTTTAAATAAAAAGACATATTATCAAGACTGTTTATGTTTAGTTAACGACCCTAAACAGATGGAGTACAGGTAGCAGCGTTTTTGGCTTCCAAGGGCAGTCTAGGCAGCTGCATTTATAGCTTTCGAGGGAAGTCTAGGCAGCTGCATTTTTAGCTTTCAAGGGCAGCCTAGGCAGTTGCCGTTTTGGCTTCCTAGGGCTGTCTAGGCTGATCCAATTGCTAGCGAATCTGAAGGAATTTCGTAGTTCCACAAAGCGCTAAGGGTAACTGAAGGAACACAAGTGGGTTTTAATCGCTAAAAGTCTGACACTCTTAGCTCCTCCCAGAGCGGAAGAAAATCATTTAATTACCGAGTATCAGCAAGTGTAGCGTAACCCGCGTCTCAGATGGCTGACTGTCGACCTTAAAAAAGTGTCTAGGATAGAATGGCGAATACTAGACCTACTCTCTTTGTATGTCGCGGTCACTTTTTTACCTGAATTCGGCACTAAACGTCGTCATTCAACTAGCAACATTATCATTCAGTCATTATATCAAACAGCGAATCTAGCTTGGTTCCATAACGTTAATACTTTAAATAATAACCATGGAGTTTCTTGCGAAACGACCATTTAGGACACCAAGCACTAGCTTCTGACGTTATACATATAAGTACCCATGTTGGCCTATGTGAAATAAAAATATTGAATTGAATTGATAGATAGATAGATAGATTGATTCTTTATTGTACACCAAAAATAAAAATTACATGAAAAACTTAAAATTGAGAGGGTGTTACAAAGGTCGGTCTTATCGCTAAAAGCGATTTTTTTACAGACAACCTTTGGATGGATGATGGTGTACTATGGATTGATTTGCTTAGCCCATAAAGTTAACGACTGGATTTCGGTCATCCCTGTCGCTGACAGCCTGTCACTCTGTCTCTTCTTAACATGTCGATGGTAAAAATTCTAAATTGAAGTCTTTGTTTGGCTCAAAATTGGGCCACGGCCATACCGTCCGTTGATGCTGCCATTAGATCCCTACGTGAACAAGTAACAGGGCATGTGACGCAAGATAGAAAGTGGGACATGGCCTATGGAGAGACCGTACAAACACTGAAGATCGAAGCTTTCCGAGAACCGCTAGGTACCTGTAGAGATCAGCTATAATTAAAAAATGAAGGTTTTCTGAAACGAACAGCAGGGGACAGCTTTGAGGCGGGCGTCAGGTCACAGGCATCTGTCCATACGTCAGACGTCAATACGTCAATTTTAAAAATTAACTGTTCACTGTTCATGTTTCCATCATTCATCTACATATACCTTACATATACATATACAGAGTGATTTGTAAAATACTAACAACCTTGTAAGACTGTATTACCTACTGACATCATAAACAACAACTTTTGTTCTATGACTTTTTACAAAACAGCAATTCATTTACCAAAATAAACCTTCAAGATTTCGTTGAACATATCTAACACATTTCAATTTTGTATTTTTTATACTTACTTACGTCTGTACGATGCGACGCAATTACATCAAGCATCCTCGCCGACCGATCCCGCTCCCCTCCGCTATTGTACTATCGCTTGCTTTGCATAGACTTTATGCTTGTATGAAAATCTGATGAACTAAAATATGATACATTTTTAAAAGTCATAGAACAAAAGTTGTTGTTTATGATGTTAGTAACATAGTCCTGAGAGGTTGCCAGTGTTTTACGAATAACCCTGTATACAGGAGAATCTGACTGACTGACTGACATATTAACGCACGGCTGAAACTACCGAGACTAGTCTCCTAGCTTAGTTAGTCAAAATCAAAATCAAAATCAAAGCATTTATTTCAAATAGACCATTTACAGGCACTTTTGAATAGTCAAATGTCGGTCAGTCCAAGAAAAGTGAAGCTAAATTGCACGTTCCAAAGAGTAGGTCTCTATGGAGAAGAACGTGCAAGAAACTCCATGGACACTCTTTTAAATCATATTATGTGTTACATATAATGTTTGGTTACATATTAATTGTTGCTTCTATCATGTGAGCACAATGTCGATAATGAAATAAAAATGTAAAATAATTAAAAGATAGAAACTGAATTAAGCAACTGGCAGCTAAGAGATGACCAGTCCCATCTGACGGCACTCGTTCACGAGCATGACGCGTGCATCAGCCCCAGTAGTAGTTAGTGTTAGCTCCTAGGAGCATGAAATTTTGCACCACGTCTCATGCTTGTAGTCTTGCTTGCATGCATTGTGCATACATATTCAAAGTATGACCTCTCGCCTAATCGGGGCCAACTGGTGGCGTGTACTTCCCTGAAAACCGTCATTGACGTCAAATCGACCACCAACCTTTTTGAAAAACAGTACCAAGATCAAGTAGGTTTACTTCCAAGAATCCGATTTATTTGCAGATTAATTACTTGCCTCATTTGTCAATAAACTTTTGCGGTTACATCCGGTCGTAACTGGTAATTATTTTTTAAACCTAGTCACGACTTCTTGCCCTTCGATTTGCCTTCGTTATGTCCTTTATCAAGTGGGTCTAGGCATTTTGGAGGAAAACTGCAGCCTTTGAGTATAATTAATATGTTTTATAACACTTTATACCTTGAACTTTCGATATTTAAACCAGTTTGTTGTATTGCAAGTGGAAAATGTGTTATTGTTAGACCAGTTATGGGATTTTTTAGAATTATTTATCTATTTATACTACTCGTACAGATACACACAAAAGTACAGAGGCGGCATTTTGTACTAATCAACCTTTGGATTATGCAGAGAAAAATTATGGTAGGCGCAATAAAAGAGAGAGAAAGGCGAATACAAGAATATATACACCGCTAAATTTTGATCGTTTTAATCCCGTGTAGGGTCGATCCGGTACATGAAACACTATCGATTTGTAAAGATAAAATTAAAAAATAAAGTAGGTAAATTTTTTTCAAACCTCGTATTAATTTACGCATGTACGAAATTCATTTCTTTAAGAAAACGTCAGCTGAGCGAGTCCAATGACCTGTAGCACAGTAAACAGCAGATCGTGCGCAACGCTGACTACAACAGTCGGCGTTGCGCACAATCTGCTGTTTCATGTACCGGATCGACCCTCCACGGGATTAAAACGATCAAAATTTAACGGTGTATATAGTTAATAATAAACCGCAGAAATAATACAATTATAATATATGCCCAAATTATTAAACTACATACTTGCATTAATGTAGTCAAACAATTGAAAAACATCAACGCTGTGATGGTACTACTGCCAACTACTCTAGATCTTTAGTTTCTAATGTTGATGGGTTTATTGATTATGCTCCATGGTTTATTGTCATCCTGATCTTATAATTATGTGCTATCATTAGCATAAACAGACTTATAGTTCCCACTGCTGGAAACTAGGCTTCCTCTCTAGGAGAGAGAATGGGCCGTAATGCACCACGATGGCCCAGATGTCTTCGATTTTTGGTTCTAACTTCTAGAATATAGGTCTCAAAATGTTTTCCTTCACCGTGTTTTAGAGCAGTGGGTGATGACATAAATTACACAAAGTAAAGCGTCGGCTTGGGTTTGAATCCGCGACGTACATACATATAAGTAACTCGTAAGCACCAGGATGTTATCATTAATATCTTAATTGAAAATGTTAATAAAAAATTGATTAGTAACGATAAATACAAATAATAAAACAGATGCTTTGAGATAAGGTCTTTCGATTCAGTGAATATGTTTGTTCCTGAAATTTTTTATCTAAACTGCGATATTCTCAAACTGAACGTATCGGCTCATGATTTCAACTTCTCAAAATGTCAACTGGACGCAAAATGTCGACTTCTCATAATGTCAACTTCTTAGAATGTTAACTTCTCATAATGTTTTTTTTAAATATATTGTTGATAGGCTCGCATTTGACCACCATCTCACCTGATGGTAGGTGATGACGTGGTCGACGATGGAGCACGCTTGCCTAGAAGTAACCTATTCACTCTTGACTTAAAGACCCCTAGTAGCAATCAGGTAACGCATACTCCGGGAGGGAATTCTACTCCTTGACTGTACGCACAATAAATGTGTTCATTTCATTCATTTTTTTTTCTCATTAAGTATGTTGTTTTCTCATTATCGTAAAAATGTCAAATACTACTCGTGTCTCTAAAATGTTTTGTACATCTGGGTGGTACTTCTTTTTTTTTAAGCGATTAGACATATTGAGAACGTTCACACGTTCACATGGAACACGATAACTAACTCACAGTATCAAATCAACTAACTAACGGCAAGTAACTCACAGTAGGCCCTCTGTTACATAGTTTCCTCATAAGGTAAGTGGTAGTCGCCTCTCACAAGTTACAACACAAAGATAGCTCTGTTCTCTAGAATGAGAACTGTTAGCAAGTATATGTAATTTCAAACTACTTAACTACTATTACTACTTAGGTCCATTTTCGCAAAAGTTACTCATTAAGTACTTGTAACTAGGTACTAGCATAGTCGCCTTATAATGTTCCCACTTTTGGGACTCAGGCTTCCTCTCTAGGAGAGGGAATGGGCCGTAATCCACCACTCGGGCCCAGTGCGGGTAGGTTAGGTTAGTTACGTCTTTCTTTTAAAAAAAAAACAATTAGAAATTTAAGCAAATTGTATTTCGCACTTTTTTACAGCGTAAATGGCAAAACATGCCATTTGGCTTTTCCTGTATTAAAAATAAAAATATTTCTAATATTCTCGACGTAGGAACCTAGATAAATATTGTCTATAACCGAATATCATCATGTTGGAAATTGCTCCAACTGCAAATGAGCGTTTGTATGGAAATTCATCGTCGCCGGCCCCTTAAGTTTGTTGATTCTTCGAGCTCTGTCGGCAACCTTGGTTTACAACAATATACAGGTTAAATTCATCTCAAATTCTCAACACCGTTGTAAGTGCAGCTACTGTGATTTACGTCATGTACCCGGGGGGCGTGGTTGGCAACGCGGCTTGACCTACTCGGGACCATTGCCAAGTTCACGATTAAATTAACGGCGCCATTTTTGTTGCGGTCTATTAGGTACTCAATCTACATTTAAATAGTAGCTAGAGAGATTTGGATGATTGATTGCTGGTTTTCATCTTTAAAACAATAGTTTGTTCTATAGGGCCTATTACACCACTCGATATTCAGACAGTCTTAGTCGGTTTATAAGGGTCAGACGGTCTTACTATGAATGAAAAATAAGACAAGTCTGAATATCGAATGCTGAATAACGCGTAGTGTAATAGGCTTTTAAGAAGACTAACGGGGGCCTTTACCATGACGTGTTAAAATGTCAGTCGTGTGAACGACAAAGAAGGAAGGAGCTATACACCCTTATATAGCTTCATCCCTTTAAAAGTTCAATTTAGGTCGTAAAATGGATCGCATTAGGGGCTTGTGGTAAGGCTTCAGGACATAAAACGTGGTCAATCTCGGACTGCATACCTACAAAAGAGACGCGCAAAGACAATGCTTGCAAATATGAAGAATTTTAGTGATTTATAAAAAATCTACAGATTTGATTATAAAATTAAAACATTATAACGGTAAAACGTTGCTTGTAGAATAATTTGACAATCAGAATGATTGCATGTAAATTAGTACGGTTTTTAATCGATAGAAGTTATTTTTAGAGGCATTTTCGTGATTTTATTCTGTCGTACTAAATTAGCAGTACTATGTTTTACAACACAACCACACACTACACTAAGCTGCTTTTTTAATTATATTTTTTATTTTTTAGTTGTTGTTTCTGTTTGTTTAAAATTTGGTTTTTAATTTTATTTTATTTGTTACTAAGTCTCGATATTGTTAAGAACCAATTAAGGGAAGGAGCGAAACGACCCCAACACAAGTATTATTAATAACTTACTGGGGCTGTTTCATTCACATTTGTAATTGTAATGTAACCGTTTGAAACCGAATAAACATTTTTTTATTTTTTTTATTTTATGTTTTAACTCGCTATTTATCTAGCATTTATCTTAAAGAATAACATATATTTTTCTGATTCCGTTTACTATAGTGAATCATATAGTTTTGAGCATTATAAAACTCGCGATTAGCTCCTATAGAAAAGCGCAACGGCAGCGCACGAATTTTTTTAAATAGTTTTTTGCCTATAATATTAACATTCGTCAGCCATTATTACACACTCACAATTACATAAACTCCCACACTCACCTCAACCGGCTCACACGCACTCACTCCAACACACAGGCACCCTACACAAAATGACCTCACTCCAAAACAATGTGTGGCATTATATCTAGTTTTTGCATGTTGTCAATCGTCTTGTCTTCATCTAAGTCCCATTATACAGGCATGCCTAATTTGGGAGCTCAGTAACCTTAAATACTTATAGCTTCGATGCGTTGATCGATGTAAGTGGGTGGTTCAACGGTTCCTACTAAAGCACAGGTACCTAACCTAGTATAGAACTCGGATCCTGTGGGTGACATTCACCAACCCACACTGGGCACTTGGGGATCCTAGAGAGGGAATTAGGAATAGTTCTCTTACCCTGGTGACATTCACCAACTCGCACTGGGCTCG
Organism: Mythimna ferrago; assembly: GCA_910589285.2. Taxonomy (NCBI): domain Eukaryota; kingdom Metazoa; phylum Arthropoda; class Insecta; order Lepidoptera; family Noctuidae; genus Mythimna; species Mythimna ferrago. The sequence continues at coordinate 22,613,742 of OU342691.1, read as the reverse complement.
CGTAGAGAGGCCTGAAGAGGCCTGAACCCAGCAGTGGGAATATTATGAGCCTGATTAACGATAAACATAATGAGACAGTAAACTAACTTCATTTTTGAGAATGAAAACATTGACAGCGACACTAATTTTTGTATTAATTCCATTCCTGCGGTACGGGGCTTTTAAAACCTCGTTTGAAACGATCATTATGGCGGTAAGGGGTTTATTAGACCCCGTAACAGAAAGTTAAAGCTTTGGCAAAATTTAAAGAAAACCAACATTTTATTTCTTTAGTGCTGTACGAGGTCAAAGTGACCCCGTATTATAGTAGATACACCATTGCATTCTGTTTTAATAAGGCGTGTTAGATATATGTATATTCATCTATGAAATATATTTCAAATGTAAATTGACGTGTAATAGTGTTTTTTAAAACCTATTTGCATAATAAATATCATTTATCTCTTTCCTGAACTAAACTAAATTGAACTTCGGCCTCCGTGTGGCAGAGAAGACTATGTTTTTCCTAGCCGCACCGCAGTGAAAACCAATACGAGTCTTATTAGACCTCGTTCCGCACTGAACGTGTTAAATGAGCGATTCCCGCTATCGTTCTATAAAGTTTGGAGATTGAAAAACATTATACAAAAAAAAAAGTATGAGAAAGGCACAAAAAAGGTAATATTTTACAATAATTTACACTTAACTAAATTATTCCATAAGAATAAGAACTTGAGTTAATCAAAGTGCTTTAAAATGAATGAATTCCTTATAAGTTCTTGATACTGAAAAGTGTGGGAAACAAACTCACGGGTTAAAACGTTTTACAAGAAGGCTATAAATGCTTTAACGAACTGACGTGTGAAAGTGCTCTACAGCATAAGTACGGATAAGCTGGTTTAGTGCGACGAGCAATAAACTCTTAGCTTTATTAGCATCAATTAACATTGACTTAACGCTAAGATAATCCGTCTTAGCGTATACGACGTTTTACATTTACCACCAGATTATATGAAAGAAAAATTGTCGCTGAATGAACATGTGACAAATTGAGCGCGAAAATTGTTACGATTACCTGTTGACATATTCTCACATTAATTTTATGAAATGTCTTTTTTATTTAAACGCAAACGTTGTTCTGGCATATAAATGATATCAAAGAAAAAAAAAATGACATAAAATTGATCAAGCCGTTTTGGAGGAGATCGATGACAAACACTGTAACAGATTTTTATATATTTTAATAAGATAAGATAAGATCTATCTTATATATGATCAATATATGATATGATCTATATTAGATTGATAGGTTATCGTTTGACCACTACTTGCCTCTTTTTTTATGGCGGAACAAGCGAGATAGTGTCAGACTCTTACTGACTAAGAAACCCACCCCGTTCCCTCTTGCCTTTCATACTGGGGCCGAGCCTCCCTTTCGGAAATAGACCCTAGCCCCAGTAGGCTTCGACCCAGCTGGGCCCTTACGGTTGCTGACAACTCCTTGAGGCGCGCGGTAACAGTGCGCGCCGTCGACGACTTGGGCTCGGTCCAGACAGTTACCGGACTGTCATACTGTGAGCTACCCATTGCTCGCCGTCCGCAAGCCCGCGCCTACGGTGGCCGGAAATCGGGATCGGAATCCCGCTGTTGCCTGATGCGGTCGGCCACCTCCTTTGCTAGCATTACTGCTTCGCAGGAGGCGGCGGCCTGCCACTCCTCGCTACGGACCATGGTCTGTATCTCCGGACCATGGCCTGTACACCTGCCTCACTTGATGGTAAACGAAGACGTGGTTGACGATGCATGCTTGTCTAAAAATAAATAAATAAATAAATATAATAATAAAATAAATTCAGTCTTAAAGAGTTCTTGAGGGAGGATCTTCAACAAACTGGGCTTTACACTGTTATAATCCCATTATCGCTTCGTAGAAACAGATAATCCGCACTATGGTCTATTTCAACAGTTCGTAGTGCAAAGTAAACAAGCTAGCTTTATCTTATTGTCCTCATGGCGCACTTAGATTAAGGTGCTATAGGAAATTCACAGTCCCGTGCTAACAACTTTGTGTTAATCGATTTAGGTCGATGTAAGTAGTCGTATCTTCACAATAGACCTGTTTTATAAATCCATTATGTGGAGTGTTAAGTGAACAAGGAAACGACTCTTGATATGAGAGTGATGATAGTGGGTTAGGATTTCCTGACGAACATGAAATACGGTTTGGGTAGACCGATAGAACTCCGTAGACTAGGTGCGGGGGTCCACCGCGTATTGAATGACTTTTTCATGAAATAGCCATTCTATAGGGTTAGACGAACTGAGAGGGTTGTAATGATGAAGTCAACTTTATACGTTTTACATACACCTGACCTCCAAAACTTAAGAAAATAACAGTTTAGCGGGCTACCTTGGAGCATCGATCATAAATCTTTGGTTTTTAGTGTGATTAGCTGTTGCAGGGCGTGACTTATACAATAAACACACTAAACATCGGTAACTTAAACAAAATAAAAGAAAGAAGAAGAAGAAAAGTACAGAATCGTACCTACAGCAAAATCGCGCCAAGCGTGCTCGTATCGAAAGGATTACCAGCTCAGCATTTGCTGGCCGCCAGACAGCCAGCGCAGGTTTTCAGTTAGCACCCCGAAGTGACGCGCGGACGAAGAATTTCGACTCCCCGTGTTCTGGGCCTCAACTTTTTTTTTTTTTTGAGGTGTGAAATACCTTCAGAACAAGAAGAACCCTTTGGAATAACTCTTTCATATAATCCTGCAGCTAATTACAACAGATATAAACCTTACTTTAGTTAAATCAATGTTAAATCTTACCGTTTATAACACAAATGTATCTCTTGCAGCATCATCCTTGGGTGCAGCGCTGACCATGCCAATATGCGGCTTCCTTATTGCTCACTTCGGATGGGAGTCGGCTTTCTACTTCACTGGTAATGTATTACAACATTTATTACTTAGGTAACTTTATAGTCTTATTTTTCAGAATTTATAGTGAACGCTCCTGAACCTTGATATACAGCAAAAAAATATAGATATGCATATAAAAAAAAACCGACTGCAAAAAGAATGCTGAAATATTTCAAACAAATCACTTTTTAAGCAGTCTGATGTAGTTTGTGGCTTCAAATCTGTGATTGAATCAAAATCAATGCTAAGCGTCATTAAGGTAGAACTACACTGCGCACGAGAGTGCCACACACGCTGATCAGCGGTCTCCATACATTTTATATGGAAACTAGACTTGTAGAGCTGCACTTGATCCACGCCTCGCGACAACGTTTTACGTACAAATCAGGCGTGTTACACGTGTGCGTCTAGCTTAGCTAGCTTAATACTGTACAATTCCAAGTACGTTCAAAATTCAAATCACATTGCTAAACACGTGTTTTATAGGCACGTGGTCGTTAACACAAGTACTCATAAAAGATGCAATATCAAAATACTGTATATCATTGATAATGTCGTAGCTTTCCCGCTCTAGTGCTTAAGACCCGTTTTGTATATCAACGAACTCGCTATGATATTGAAAGGTGTTAGGGAAAGCTCTAGCGATATTGAATTTTGAAGTGGGTTGAAAGTAGCATAGACTATAACGCAGAACAGATGATTTCTGTGGTATGTACAAAAGCGTCTAGAAAGAATGCACTGGACATCAATCATCAATCAAAAATTCATCCTCATCGTTACCAATGGAAAGTGTTCAGAACGCTGGTAACAACGCTGATACGTTGGCCAAAGAAAAACCACGTCCTCTGGTCAAATGAAGAGTCGACTAGCTGCTTACTTTTATTCCGAACAACTCGATGAGGGCTCAGACCCCTTGGCCCTAGTGTTTTGACCTCTAACGGCTTAAACATAGATATAACGTGCCGTTCTGCACCGGCAGCAACCTTCGTACACATGTTGCATCCCTCACTAGAGGCGTAACATTATTCTTAGGCATTATGGTCCTGCCATTTGGCCTCTTCTGATTGTCACGTGCCAAGACATCGGGAAACAGTTGGCAACAAAGACGTGGTGACAAGAGCCCGACGGATGATGTCATGGTTACTGCCGTGCCGCATGCGGGGCCAAAGTATTTAAGCAAGAATTAAGTAGCATTTGGTTTGTTTCCCATGAAACACACGTAGTCTTTGAAAGATAGGGTGGTAGGTAAAAGAACGCTCAGTGCACGCCGTCCGCTAGCGGACCTACACGGACTCAAATAACAATAATTATGATAGCCGGACTACTTTATTGATTTGGTTCGAAAGCGAATCAATTTCGTGGTCCGAGCTTACCAAGTATGAGGGGCGCCTGTTTTTGCAAACACTTGTGTACTATACAATCTTCTGCGCACTTAACTAATCATAATTGAAGATGGTTGCCGTGGCCGACATTTGTTCGGGAAGTTTACTAATATTTTATGACATTCCAACTAAACCTGTCTATTCCCACAGGTATAATCGGCGTGATGTGGTCAGTGGCATGGTTCGCAGTGGTGTATGATACGCCAGGTCAGCACCCTCGCATCTCAGAGACTGAGCGGAACTTCCTCTTGAAGGCGCTGCCACAGGACAACAACAGCAAAGGAGTAAGTGTTTACAACAATCTTCTTAGAACCTCTTCGCTCGCTCTAGTAAAAAAAACCGTAAAAATAGTATGGGGTCCAATGAAATTTGAATTTCTACCAGCGGCTTCATCCTTGTGGAAGTAGAAAATTAGCTTAAGGGACCATTCTACCAAGATAAAAAGTATCCTATGTGTTTCTAGGATATGGTCTACCTGTGTGCCTTTCGTGCAAAAACGTCCAGCTGTTTCAGCTTGATGGAGTAAAAAACATACACATACATATAAACTAATTTTGCCTTTATAATTTTAGTGTGATATGTCATCACATTAAAATTAAAACGAGATTATTGATATTATGCTATTATACATATTAAATTCTAAGATAAACATAGGATTTTACAAACAATAAGCTAGGAAATCCGGCCGCCATTTCAAATCTGAAAAAATAAATGACGATTTGAACTGCGATGGCATTAGGTTGCTATGCTCAGCTTGATGTTTTGCCCGATGAATGGGAGCAACGCCACTTGGTCCATCAGACGGTCAAGTGGTGGGTCGGTGTCGCGCTTCTAAATGTCAATGGTATCAAAAATATCTAAAAGTGGCCACTTGAGTTAAAAATCCGTGACACGCTAGTTTGCTACCGCTAGGTATTTGTCCTATGAAGGAGTTTATTTAATCAGGAATATTTAGTAATCGTTTTTTTTTGGCCTCATCCAAAAGACTTATACTGTTGGACATAAATCTCCCCAAGTGTCGTCTTAACTACCGGTCTTGTGCATCTCGCATCCATCGGATTCCCGCGACCCTCACCAGGTCATCGGTCCAACTTGTAGGAGGCCTGCTAACACTGCGTCTTCGTGGTTGGCCTACTATCTTTTATTCCAACACCGATGCAGTGCTCAAGCGCTCTTACTATTTTAGAAAAATCCATGTCTTCTGAATATCTTATGTAAGCCAATCAGAACAAATAAGTGAAAGCTTACCACTTCCCTGTAAGTATGTGCACGACTGCATCACTTTGATCATGTCAAAGTGATACGGTTGTGCACGTACGCTGCATAAATTCTCTTTCACGGCCAAACCTGCACGGAAACTTCAAAATTTACATAGCACTGCACTTGAGGAAAACCCTCAAATGATTTATAACCCTTTTCAAATTAACCTAGGGAATTTTTGGCAACAATCAAAGAGGCGCATTAAAATTCAATGAACATAATGTGGTCAGGGTCACTGGTATCGGAGGGATGCGAGATGCACAGTACCGATTGCTGTGGCGACATGTGTACGGAGAGGCCTATGACCAGCAGTAGATGTCTTTGAGTCAACTCGCACTATGAGCTGCAAGCGTTGTCGTGTCGCTTTTGTTCAGTTTTTCAACTTCAACTTGTAGCGATAGCCACGCGCGTCATCGCGTGACAACGCTCGAATTAGTGCGCCTGAATTAAAGTGCTGGACTAGTTGTTTTGTATTTTTTTTCCATGCGGGAATCAAACTAGCGATGCGCAGCGTAGCAGCCATTCGCTCAACTACTGCAGCAGTCTTCAGTGGTTGAGTGATTGGCAGTTGGGTGTCGCAGTGCAGGTTTTTGAATATTGTTAATAAACACTGCGCGCGATCAACGCCCGTTGACGCGCGAAACTTCTTGGGTTTAACTAAGAGTCGACGCTAATGCGAGTCGTATGACTCAATATTTGAATAATGCTTTGTACCCTAACAATGGGATAATAGAGGTGAATATGCTACGGGTCAGCCGGCGAAACACATGACGCGTCATGCCAGTGTGAGTTGACCCTTTCGATTGAAATAGCTATGATAATGAACATAGTTAAATGACGTATTCAAATAAATTATTGGCAAACTGTATGTGCGCAAGGTACTTCGGCTTATAATTTGAATATAATGTGTATTAGGAGACTTGCGTGTTTGATTAAATGGTAGACGTATTGTTCTAATTGCATTTTGTTGGTAACAATGATTTATACTTGGAAGAATAGTTAATTTTAGAGAGACCTCAAATATGGGTGCATCTGCATAATCTCGCTTCTGGAAACTCCAACTTAGTGGGCTTAAACCTAAGTTTACATTACTAAGTAAACCACTGTCATTTCCATCGCTGAAATTCCAAATTATCTTTTATTTACTTCTTCTTTAAGCAAAGGATGCAAATAATAATCTATGAATCACAGTAATTCCACAAAATCGTCAATTTCCTCTTCACATAAAAACAAACAATAGATTTGCATGGTATAACAATGTGTGAATATTATCATAAGGGCTAGCATACACCGAGACGCGATGCGATGCTACTTTATAAAGTATCGATACCATATAGACCTTATTTCTTAAACGAAGAAGTTCACATTTCAGTGTCAGAAATACTGACTGAGATAGTTCAAATGAGTTACCACGGCCTTAACACTAGAACTACATTAAACCGACGCACGCGTGTAACACGCCTGATTTGTACGTAAAACGTCATCGCGTGACGTGGATTAAGTGTAGCTCTACAAGTCTAGTTTCCACACAAAATGTACGGAGACCGACTCGCCCAGATCGGCGTGCGTGGTCCACGTGTGCGCAATGTAGTTCTACCTTAAACCGCAAAGGAATATAAGTGGGGTTAGTAAAAATCTGACACTCACTCTCGCTCCACGCACAGCATGAGCAATTGTTCAATGAAGTCCCATTAAAAAAAAAAATAATTCAAAGATAAACAATGTTCTATATTGTATCGCTACAGCTTCGCGTCGCGGTGTGAACAACTGGACAACGCCATAATGTGACATCGCTCACACGTCAGAGGTGCGCAGGCGCGCGACGCATACATTTAGATTTTAGCCAGATTCGCAATGATTGTGTTTGAACAAGTGAACCGGTTAATGAATGTATTATTTTGTCCGGCGCAATTAACACGTTGACAACGACATTAATTTTTATATTATTTCCATTCCTGCAATACGGGGTCTTTAGACCTCGTTTGAAAACTATCACTATGGTGGCAAGGGGCTTATTAGACCCCGTAAATAAGTTTTGCTAAGTATGGTACGAGGTCATAGTGACCCCGTATTAAAGTAGATACACTATTGCATTCTGTTTTATTATGGCCATCTTAGGTATGTTTATCACTTTTCTAAACTAAATCAAATAGAAGTTATGGTCTCCACACGGCAGAGAAGACTGCTTTTCTTACCCGCACGGCAAGGAAGACACTTAAGAGGCGTATTAAGCTAGAACTACATTAGACCGACGCACACGTGTAACGCGCCTGATTTGTACATTGTAGGTACAAATCAGGCGTGTTATCAATCAAATGTATCAAGTGTGGATCAATCAAGTGTAGCTCTACAAGTCTAGTTCTACCTTAAAGCTAGAACTTCACTGCGCACACGTGTGCCACACACGCCGATCAGGGCGCGTCGGTCTCCATACATTTTATATGGAAACTAAACTAGACTTGTAAAGCTACACTAGATTTACGCCACGTGACGTCGTTTTACGTGCAAATGAGACGTGTTACACGTGTGCGTCGGTCTAATGTAGTTCTAGCTTTAGACCTCATTTCGTATTGCACGTGTTAAAACACTTGTGTGATCAAGTGTTTAAAGTCAACAATATTAAAGAGATTGTTTATCTAAGGAGTACCTACTTTAGCCAAGTCTAATGGAAGAGGTATCCATTTATTTGTAGCCCATCAAAATCACATGATCAAGTGACATAAAATTAAACTGAAATTGTTTCAAGAAATGCCCACTGAATTGAGATCTCCTAACCGTTCGAGAGATAATTCGCAAGAGGTTGGCAGTAGTATCATCACAGCGTTAAAGTTTTCCAATTGTCGATTTGAACCAATTGTTTGACTATATTAGGGTTGTATTTGTATTTGTGGTTTATTAGTACCTATATCAATTCCTGTAATCACTTTATCTCTTTCTTGTACCTACTTTTATGTGCATGAAGTATAAGTCAAAGTCAAATCATTTATTTCAAATAGACCATTTACAGCCTACTTTTGAATAGTCAAATGTCGGTCAGTCCAAGAAAAGTGAAGCTAAATTGCACGTTTTTTTTTTTTTTTTTTTTTTCGATGGGAAAAATCATCTTATGACAACCCCCGCTCTTGGGCGGAGCGGGAGATAGTGTCAGACTCTTACTGACTAAAAAACCCATCCCGTTCCTTCAAGCCTTCGATACCGGGGCTCGAGCGCCCTTTCGGATTACCCTGGCCCCGGTAGGCTTCGACCCGGTTGGGCCCCTGCTGTTGCTGACAACTCCTTGAGGCGCGCGGGAACAGCGCGCGCCGTCGACGACTTGGGCTTGGTCCGGACGGTTACCGGACGGCCGGACAGCGAGCTACCCATTGTTCACTGTCCGCAAGCCCGCGCCTACGGTGGCTGGAAATCGGGATCGGAATCCCGGCGGCGGCGGCGAGAGCGCCGTTGCCTGATGCGGTCGGCCTCCTCCTTAGCGAGCATTACTGCTTCGCAGAAGTCGGCGACCGCCTGCCACTCCTCCTCGCTCCGGACCATGGCCTCGACCAAGGCCCGGCGCGAGAGGTCTCCGCCGCCGATCACCCCCACGAGGGCACGGCGATGCTCCGCCCAAGCAGGGCACACCGCGATTGTGTGCTCCACCGTGTCCTCCGGGCAGCTAAATTGCACGTTCCAAAGAGTAGGTCTCTATGGAGAAGAACGTGCAAGAAACTCCATGGACACTCTTAAATCATATTATGTGTTACATATAATGCTTGGTTACATATTACTTGTTGCTTCTATCATGTGAGCACAATGTCGATAATGAAATAAAAATGTAAAATAATTAAAAGATAGAAACTGAATTAAGCCACTGGCAGCAAAGAGATGACCAGTCCCATCTGACGGCACCCGTTCACGAGCATGACGCGTGCATCAGCCCCACTCAGCTCAACCATTTTGAAGGGAACTGAACGACCCAATAACACGTGCCACCAACAGCGAGACATTTGAGTGAGCATGACAAACTCTCAACTGCCATGCTCGTAATGTCAAAAAAAAAAAAAAAAGTTGTAACCTAATAAAAATGCTCCATGGTGCTTCACATTCACAAACTTGAAAAAAGTGCTTCTACATTATACAATGCAATTTTCTTTCAAATTAAAAAATAATAATATTAGTTTCCAACTCAACAAATCAACTAATTAGTACGCCCTAGTGGTAGTGGAGCTGGACCAGCATTGAGCCAAGCATTTTTATCTTGAATATAATCCTCCAACTTATAATATAACTCCTCCAACTTATAAATAAATAAATAAATTTATTTATGTTTGTAGCCAAGTACACATGCTCTTCCTGAGACTTCCTGTTACCGTGGTTATTTCGTGTGTTAAAATAGACAATATAAATAGGTAGCTGTATACTTATATAATGACCTTATTTGCCATAGAAAATTAAATAATGTTGTGAAGGAAAAACATGAGGAAAACTGTCCTGGAACTAAACATTCGTCGTCCCCTGCACGCGCACTGGGCCCGAGTGGTCGATTACGATTCATTCCCTTTCCTCCCATTTCATTAATTTGAGTCTCAGAAGTTGGAACATTATAAGGCTTATTATTGCGTTATGTTTATATTAGCTACAACCTAGGGGTCTTTAAGTCAAAAGTGAGTAGATTACTTCTAGGCAAGCGTGCTCCATCGTCGACCACATCATCGCTTACCATCAGGTGAGATGGTGGTCAAACGCGAGCCTATCAATCTCCCATGTGCGCAATTTACTTCGTTTATGAAGAAAAAAATATGTTAGAAGTAAATTGCGCACATGGAGTTTTACTCTTGCATTCGAAATATGAAACGCCATAGACTCATGGCATTAACTTGGTCATGTCCGATTTTGACGGTTTCTAATACACTGTGCAGCCTGGTGGCAGACTGACAACGGAGTCTTAGAATCAATGAGTCTCAATCAAAAACGAACAAAACCGACATACTAGGCATTACCCATGTATTTTTAGTACTTAGGTACACGTACGTCAGTGTATTCAATAACGATAATCGTGCCATTCAACCAAAGCATTTACCTCAAATGCAAACAAACAAATACCAACAATTAGGCATTCAATACGGACACTGGACAGTCTGTTAACGTAAACAAACATACGAACAAACAACAGAAAATAATTATTTTAAAGTACAGTTAATAATCATTTTTTCTAATAATGAAGTCTATCATTATCAGAAACAAACCACCAATGACCTTAACTTTGTAATCGTACACTGGCTGGTAACAAAAAACCGGCCAAGTGCGAGTTGACTCGCGCACGGAGAGTTCCATACCGATCTGGCGACCGTAGTGCAAGAAAATCACGATTTTTGTACGAGTACCCCACTTAAATATTTATTTAATTCATTAAACCCCAAGCGAACGCCGGCGTTCGCGCACCCATTGTCTTTCTATTGTGTCTGTAATTCTCACGATTGAAAGGTTGAAAGAAGAGTTATTTTTTAGTATTGTTGTTGTAGCAGCAACAGTAATACATCAACTATGAAAATTTTAACTGTCTAATTATCATTGTTTATGAGATACAGCTTGGTGACAGACGGACAGACAAACGGGTAGATTGACAGACAGACGGACAGTGGAGTCTTAGTAATAGGGTCCCTTTCAGTATAGAACCCTAAAAAGTAGTCTTGACAAGTACAATAGGTTGACCATATGTCTCCATTTTTTTGAGACAAGTTCAATTATTCTTCCGCGTTTTTTGACTATTTTTTTTTTGTCATTGATTGTTGCCAGGATGTCTTGAGTTATTTATTCTCGACATGTTGACAGATGTACGATACTAAAAACTTAAACATTTGGGCATTTATTATTCATGCCACGTTGAAATGAAATAACGATGCCGATTTAAAACTGCGCACGTAATTTTCTGTTAAGATTTTAATAGGTATAATTGCGGCGTTTGGAATTGTTCGTAATGCAGAGATTTATGTTATTTTTAATTAAAGTTCCATTGTGGATTACACCGTCGCAAGCGCAACTCGTAATAATAGTTAGTTGTCTACGCTTTTTTCCTTACGGAGTAAATTCCGTTCTATTCTGAGAACAGCGGTGACCGCAGCGTATGTTGGACATAGACGTTGCATTTTTTCTATGAACATTGGCATTCGTCCTTACATTGCAGTGAAATAGAAGAAAAAGACGCTCTTGTATGTAGATTTTGTTTGAAGTAGCTACAATCTGTGGTTCCATATTTTTAGAAGCGAAGGGTAAAATGTAGACTACAGAATCGTTCGAAAAAGTAACCGAGTACCTAGAATGCAAAGGGTGGGTTTTTGTCAGTAAAAGTCAGACACTCCCTCTCGCTCCATCCAACGACATTAAATGATTTCCCACACCTCAAAAATAAATAGTCATTAGTATGTTTACACACATAGTTGGTGACCTGAAATCGCACGACGGGGTCGCGGCAGACCAAGAAAGCGGGACTACTTAGATATCTTCCTTAGGAGTAGGCAAGACATGGCTCAAGGCTGGGAACAATGGAAGGAAGTCTTTGCCCAGTAGTGAGACAGTAAAGGCTAGATATGATAATAATAACTATTATTAGTACAAAGATAACAGAATTTCCCCTACGAACAAGTGATTTCGTAAATGTATTAAAGTGCAGTAATAATGACATCAGAGCTACTCGGTTGACTCAACTCGTAAAGATAAAGCACTTACATACATATCAGATTGAATTCTAGGAATTAGAAACATGGAAAATTGATTGTTCACGGAAAAATGTGTGGTTTCAATATTATTGTAGGCAATGTAACGCAGAAGTGATTAACGCGTGTGCTATGGATGGGAAATGCTTATATAATGAGTTTGATTAAATACCTTATTACTTTTGTATACCTACGTTACAATTTTTCCCAGGATATCGCTTTGCATCAGCTTTATTTGCTACTAGCTTTTGCTCGCGGCTATACCCACGTACATAAAATATAGCCTATGTCACTCAGGAGTAAAGCAGCTTTCTATCGGAGAAAAAAAAATTAGCAATCGAACCAGTACTTTCAGAAAAGACCTCATACAAACAAAAAAAAAAAAAATTTTACCTCATTATAAGATTAGTGTAGATGAAAGTGCGTAGTATATACCTACATAATGTATGTTTGTCACTCTTTCACGCTCAAAAGTCTTAACGAATTTGTATGAATTTTGGTACCAAGTTAGCCTATATCCTTTCTTCACTCTCCTTCAAAATAAAATGATATACATACAAAAACCTATAAAAAGGTGAAAATTTGAGAAAAATGTTTTTTAAATTATTTACCGCTTTTATGGGTTTTTCATTTTTTTTTCTTTCAAACCCTAGTGAGTGAACAAAATATGTATTAAAAAAAAAACCCGCTAAATCTCAAAATCGAGATTTAGCGTTTCAAAATTTTGAGATTTAGCGAGACTAACGAATATCAATTGATCTTCATATTAGATGGATAAAAAGTCTTTCTTTAGTGGCAAAATCCTAAGAATCAAATTCTTATATATATTCCCGCAGATATCCTTGCAGACAAATCTGAATTCTTCGCTTTAGACTATACCCTGTTCGCGTTAAGATTAGACATTTAAAGAAATCTTTTTAAATTTTTGATGATTTAAGCTTCTATTTCGTAAGCATAAGGATGCCATTAAAAGCAAAAAAGTGGTTCAATACCAACTATTTATTACAGCCGCCATTTGTCATGCCACCAACGTAATAAGAGTTAAAATCGGTTGAACGGACAGTAATAAAAGGTTTTTATAAATGTCTAATGTTATTTTGAACAGAGTATAATCTATTTCAAAATTCATCTTCTAATGTTAAATATTTCTCTCCCTCAGCACATGCCAGTCCCATGGAAGAAGATGCTGCTGTCCCCACCAGTATGGGCCATCATCATCACTCACGGGGCCTCCGTATTCGGCTACTTCACCGTCGTCAACCAACTGCCGAGCTACATCGAAAGCATCCTGCATTTTAACATCAAACATGTGAGTTTTATTTTTATAATGGTTTTGCTTGAATCCTACAAATAAAAGATTTGTAAAGGATTTCTCGACGGTTGTGGAATTTGAAAGAGTCGGTTTGAAAGGTTGATCTTTGGTTTCTCAAACGGAAATTATTATTTTTTTACTTTTTATACAGTAGTAGTACATAAAAGGACTGAATACAGTAAGGCTTTCTCTACCAGTTAAACCATTGGGTTAAGAAGACTACATTATGGTAGGTGTGCACAATAAATATATAATAACTAGTCGAATCGGCAAACAACACATTTACATAACAGAATAACTGTCATATAAATTATATTATCAAAGAACCCCTTCTTTGATAATATTGAAATCAAAGAAAATCCTTAGATTTGACAGGAGGGTAAAAAATAGCCTACGACCAATCAAACATATAAAAAAAAAACTTATAAATCAGTCACTGTTTCGGAGGAGTTCAATAACAAACACTGAAACGTAGATACAATAATAAGTATATAAATACCAATATAATATAAGTTCATTATATTAAAAGTACCCAAAATATAACTATTATGACGAAGATCAACTTCGTGCTAAGGTTGAGAGGACTTTTTTCCGAGTTTAGTTTTAAACTACTTGTGGATAAATAAATGGCTGTTAACAATTCATACAACCAAACCAAGCTTGTGTATTTTTTAAGTTAGCATCAAAAACGGTGATAACCTGATGATTAATTTTCTCGTGTCAAGATCAATATTTGAAAAGACATAGCGTCATAGTCAAATTATCACATTGTTAAAAACATTTGCCAAAGACACATATTCAAGTTACTTTGTTATTTTTACGAGAAATCGTTAAAAGTCCTTTGTGTGTGTTTTAAAAAAAATCGGCCAAGTGCGAGTCGGGCTCACGCATGAAAGGTTCTGTACTGTCCGTAACAAGAAACCGCAAAAAAATCACTTTTCTTACAACTTAAATATTTAATCTGTGAAAATTTCAACTGACTAGCTATCATGGTTCATGGATACAGTCTGGTAACAGATTTATCTATTAATTTATTTATTGGCCTATCAACAATTGTTACATATTGCATTCATGTCTACTTGGTTTGTATAAGTGAAAGTCACTTATACAAACCAAGTAGACAATATATCACGATAGATACAGCATGCATAAACAATCGCCGCCGGGATTCTGATCCCGATTTCCGGCCACCGTAGGCGCGGGCTTGCGGACAGTGAGCAATAGGTAGCTCGCTGTCCGGCCATCCGGTAACTGTCCGGACCAAGCCCAAGTCGTCGACGGCGCGCACTGTTCCCGCGCGCCTCAAGGAGTTGTCAGCAACAGCAGGGACCCAGCCGGGTCGAAGCCTACTGGGGCCAGGGTTATCCGAAAGGGCGCTCGAGCCCCGGTATGAAGGCTAGAAGGAACGGGGTGGGTCTTTTAGTCAGTAAGAGTCTGACACTATCCCCCGCTCCGCCCAAGAGCGGGGGATGTCAATGCATGATTTTTTCCCACCATAAAAAAAAAAAATGCATAAACAATAATTTAAAGATTTTACAAATAAAATAATGCAGATACAATAAAGATAATCCGACAGCGGAATGATAACAATAGGGTCCCATTTTTAGCCTTTGGGTACGAAACTCTAAAAAAAAACATCTGGTTGTCTAATTGTTGGCAAAAACGTTACCTCACTGTTCTATTGTTTGTGGAAACTCGAATGTCGTATGCTAATCAATATAAGCAATGACCATCGTTCACTATAGTTAAACGAGCCTGTCATTTCGCTAATGACAAGTGTTTCTGACAATGACCATAATAATAATAATTATTAGCGTGATGAGTTCTTACTGCGTCTTTTGCTTGCTTTCATGACTGAAGGCTTACGTTGACGTTTGTGTCGCCATAAGACGACAATCGTACGTCTTCTATGATGTATTATGTTTTAGTACACTGACAGCCCCCAAATCTTTCTATTTGTTTTTCTTTCTTTTTCATCTTTTGTCTGGTAGAAATTGCCCTGTGCAATAAGACCGCCTAATGTACACTTTTTTTTTATAAAATTTTGTCCTGTCATAAGTTAAGGTGTGCAATAAAGAAATCATATAAATAAAATTTTAGCGTTTGTTTGTAAAACCATTTTTTTTTTTACTTTTTGCATATTCGACATTTAAAAAATAAATGCAATTTCTACAGTTTTTGTCTGTCTGTTTGTTTGTTCAGTTTAATTTCCGAAACATCTGGACTGATTTTAAATGGGCTTTCACTGGTAGAGAGCTGATGTTATAAGAAGTAACTTACTACCTTTATTTTAGAAAACGAATTAGGATCCTTCGCAAAAACAAACTTCTTGGAACTGTAATTCTCAATTCAAAAGTGCCTGTAAATGGTTAATTTGAAATATTTTTTATTTATGTAACATAATCGCTTTGTACTGTTTTATGAGTCTGACGCGGACGGAGTCGCGGGCACTAGCTAGTAAACTTTACAAAAGGTTATTGTATCGCTGTTCTCTGTGGAGTCCTTAGAAAGCCAAAAGGCATTTGCAACATCCACGTAGCAACCTAGTAAATAATGCATAAAATTTAAATAAATACTCAATTAAACAATTACGCATGTAATAAACTGGGAAATAATAGCAAAAGTAGAAAAAAAAAATCAGAGTTCAACGTCCATAATTACTTCAGACCTTCGTGTTACATCGTGATATAAAACCTACAGGCTATCAGATAGATATTTAAATCTATACTTTATGTAAAAGTAAATAAGGTTAATATTAAGAAAATAGCCAGCCACCCCACTACGATGATCGCCGCGGCACTTACGATTTCGTACGGTGACCATACTGAGCGCGGCGAAAGGACAGTTCTTACTAAATACTATTTATTTGTTTTGCAAATGATTGCACTCTTGTTTTGCAACATTTATGCCTTTTGGAGAATTTTGAATGGTGTTTACATGTTTTTATTATTATTTTTTATTTTACGGCAATTTTTAAAAGTTCTGGTTTGTATTTTGAAACGTTTATTCCAATTATTTGTTTCAAAATACATAATATGAACCTGTTGTCACTAACGAGGGTAAAAACAGAGCTACTTAGATTATGCTCCCTTACGTATAAAACCGCTGCCATTTTATATAATGAATAAAATTATGCGTTTTAATGGCGAGAGAAAGGTGCAGTTCATGTGTGCGGACTCAAGATAAAATTAAAAAAAAAAGCGATTTTCAAAATGTCAATGTATGAAATTATACACGTGACATTTCGGTTGCGTATGTCAGTTCCATACATTTTGAACGACATTTATTAAACCCCGATAGAATGTCACTTTATCGAAAGCGAGAGACTCGACAGCAAACTTCTTTTGCCGAGCGTTAGCGATTCCGGTTTTTGCCAAGTTTCGAATCGCTGCCTTCGTTTCTCCTTGTATTTAGTGTTCGGTTTTCGCCCTTAGTCTATGGTAGCCCAGTGTCTGTGTCCATGGATCCGAAGTGGCTATTATTCCAACCAGTCCACTTCTGTTCAGAATCAGATTAGGCCTCCTAGTTTATTCAGAACATCTATGAGGGAATTCGGTAATTCTATGGTTCGGTCTTTGCTCAACCGTTTGGTTACGTTTGGTTACATAGCCGTGAACTCGACTTCTATGTAGCCGACTATATAGAGGGCGAGTTTCAGGTTAGGTTTACCCAAGTAAACGACCTCATTGAGGTCGACTTCCAATGTAACCGAATGCAGCTGAATACCTGTGACATAGTCTTTACTATCAGCCCCCCTAGCCAAGTTACAATCGAATTCCGTTCTCTAATCGGTAACGCCTCGGTGACAGCAATTGTAGAAAACGATAAGTTGGTAGCCATGTTGACGCGCCTGAGTCGGCCGCTCGTTCTACGATGTAGCGTTTGTATAACAAAGGATGTAGCGTTAAATATTATAGAAACGATTTTGAACGATGTGAACTTGGCTACGAATTGTTTATTCGTTTGTTCTTACCACGCGACTTAACGTTGAGATGACGTCATTCCCATACGTTTCATCACTTTTCGATAGCGTTAACGATTGCAGAATAACAACTTGGCTAAGCGTGCAGGTCTTATTTAAAGTAACATTCATAAATCCAGTACTTTGTAGTCAACGTAATTGAAACAAATGTCTTTGTAATAAACGCGATACAAGGTTGCTTAGGTACTCCATCAACTAAGTCCGAGTTGATTATTAGTATTTATTACTCCACGTGCCTCGTCGTGTTTCCTGCTATTAAACCCATCTGTTGTTAGAATTTTCATTGTTTATAAAGCCACACGTGCCAGTTATTCAAGGGAGTTTACTGTTTACTTCGATTAGTTGGAGTTTACGTTAATTAGGTACTGAAGACTTGAGCTTGATGTTTAGATTTACTTAAATGATAGCCTATTTCGTAAAAGCAAAATAGACGTGTGGGACGCCTACCTTTTTATTTTTAATGATTCAACAGTCACATATCAATTTATTGCATAAATTGACGTCAAAGAATACTTGCCAATTGCACTGAACAGTTACATGATCGATATTGTTTTAACAATTATGACAAGTGGTCTATTGTGTTTAGTTATTAGCATTATTTACTTTTCATTGTAAAGAAAAAGATAACGAAGTAATGAGAAAATATATTTTAGTAGGTACGTATTATAATAGTTGTTCAATAAAATACTTTGTTTGATTATATGCAATGAAAAATACATTATTATACTCGTAAAAAATTCACTCGTCGCAGTAGTTATCGTCCATTCACATGACTTTAATAAGACTAAAATTTAGATAGACATAAGATCAACTAGTTATATCTGGCTTTATCAGCATCCTTGTGAATACATTAAAATTCTATTTGCATATTAATAGAGTGACCAAAATAATAGATTCGGGTATTGTATTATTTATCTCTAATAATTTTGAAATATATTAGGAAGGATTGTTCGAAATTATGATAAAACATTTGAAATGCCATCGCTTTAAAATAGCAATATATCACAACCAGTTTTTATCTAGCAGAAATTTAACAAAAACTTATCTGCGAACTACACTTAACTGGATAAGATTGAAGAGCCCTAAGTTCAAAAAGTATGTCGTCAAGTGAGACTAGTCGCCGTTGTTGACGATCCGTTCCATATTTTTTATGGTTCCGAATGTACGAATGAACCCTCATAAAATCAGCAAGCCTTAACTCCGAATCTATTAGATCTATTAGAATTCACCACCATATTGGTACACCATTGAATATCTATGACCCAAACATGGACGTGTAACGTAAATAAATGAATCCGAAATATTGAGGTCACTTTTGGGGTGTAAATCGGAAAATTTAAAAATTAAGTTTTTTTTTCAGTGCGACATATCAAAGTAAAAGGAATATTCTGAGTGACTTTGATCTTGTAAATCACAACTATCTAGTACTCACAGAATAACTGATTCTTTGATAGGTGTCGAATATATCGCCAGTTTTAACATTACAAACTATCTTAGCACATCTAATATTGCTGTTTATCATAGGCTTTTTGCAAATTACAAGTTGTTGCAGCATATTAGAACTTAATATGTACAAGCCGAGGTTGCACAAGGCATTTATAGGTACTTACATTAAATTAAAAACCCAGTTATATCACAAACCTGTGTGAGATTGAGATCAGGTTGCTACTTATGTGTGTGTGTGTGCTCAAATAACACAAACTGGAAGTCCAACACTTACCTAAAGCAAACCCTGGTATACAATTTTCACCTTTTTGTCAAAGAGCTGTTGATTTTATCTCGCTTGACCACTTATGAACTTGCAAAGGATAAACAAGCATCACGCAAGCCAGCCACCCTATTGCATCAGCCAAAAAGTTGACAACCTCAGGTGGGTTTTATAGCAGCAAAGACTACTTGCCACACCTCAATTGATGTGGTAAACGTTTGAAAACCATCGCCTGTGGCTTCTCATGCTTATCTTACGCATAAACACTGAAATAAGGTTGTTTGAGAGGTAAATCTATTGAAATGTCATTGCCAAGATAATAAAAACTTATAATTTATCGGGTTATGTAATATTTCGTCTAAAATGTGTTTTTTTCTGTATGATAATAATTCTAATTTAGTTCTATCTGATTTCTGAATGTCAGAGTGTGTATCAAGTTGCATTTTCATCATTTTTTCACCAACAACGCAGAGTAGTCAAATCTCTTAAGAATACTTTATTGCTGCATCTAAAATGAAAGTAGAAATAAATTCTTAATAAATATCACGTATCACGTATTTCTATTTACTTGCAAAATATAGTTGTTTGCCCTGGAAAACTGGTTTTATAAAAATAATTACTGTACAGGTAGTGTAGTATGTAGTAACAGTTACAGGATATTAATTTGCTGGAAATTGTACAATGAAAGTTATCAGGACCAGATACGTTTCAGTTATCATTATACTTTATGAATGGTGTGTAAATTACTTTTGAGATTTGTAGCTATCATTAAACACGGCTGCAACATATGTTTGGCTTTATCAAGCTATTTTACGTGCTGACAGTGCTGACGCGGGTATTATTCAAGGGGTTATCAGAAACTATCAGCAATAAGTACAAAAAAATTGCGTTTCATTTTGATTATCCTAACACCTCCATTTTTCCTCTGGTAACGTATATTTCACGCTAATTTTGCTGAGTGAGCGTGAAGTATGCTTTGACCTCTAAAATCTAGTTTTTAGCACGCATATTTGCCTAAAAAATTATGTTACTAATCGTCAAACGCGCGTTAGCTGCTGCGATTGGTTGAATGAACTTTTCAGCATCTGCTCACGTCACTTAATTTGCGGTTGATTTTGACACGTGTAACGGGTTTAAAATAGCTACAAGATGCTCAAAAATTATAAAAATGTGCAATCTAAATTAATTTTCTTGCAAAATTATATTAATCTCGGTACAGTTCTTGATGAGGTTAACATGTCATTTCCTTGACAGTTATTGGTTGACATCTGACCAGTTTAATTAATTCATTATCTGAATTAATTTAAATATCCGTTACCTTCCATTTAATAACTTAATTTAAATATATTTAAACTATTGGCACAGTCTTGCCTACTGTGTGATGACGATGAGTCACGTTCGCCTCTGAATTCGGACTGTCCGGCAAATACCTAGCGATATGGTTACCCTATTAAAAGACTTGTAATTTTTTTTACGAATGTGTCAGATATGTATTTTAATGCGAATATATATAAATGAAAATGAATATATATAGATGAGAATGAAAAAAAAAGGAAAACTTTTTAGCGTTTATTTAGGTTTTAAGAAAAATATGGATACATATATAATGATTAGTTAACAAAAAAAATAATGTCAACTTGGTAAGGTGATGTTAACTAATTGCTTTCCCAAATATTTCTGTCAGTAAAAAAACAGCACTTAAGGAAATTGATAAAATTCAAAACTAAAGCATTCAAAACTAAAGTTCGAGAGCTAATTCATAAGAAGTTGGCAGTAGTATCATCACAACGTTAATGTTTTTCAATTGTCGATCTGGGCCAATTGTTTGACTTATTGTAATTGTTTGATATTAGTTACGTAAGTAGTTTATTAATTTGAGTATATATTGTATAATTGTATTATATATGTATGGTTTATTAGTACCTATGTCTATTCTTGTATTCGTCTTCTCTCTCTCTCGTTTATTGCACCTACCACTATTTTTCTCTGCACCACCATGGTTGACTGGCAGAAAATGCCTAAGGTAAAGCCTTTGTACTTTTTTTGTGCATAAAAAATTTAATAAATAAGATATAATTTAATGCATTATGATTTAATCTACTCAAAAGCTACTGGTTACTAAGCGCTACAGGTTTTGAAAGATTAAAAAACCAATTGTAAATTTTGTTGATAGCCAAATGATGTTCTAATTTCTATTTTTGTGTTAGGTTTTTTTTTGTAAAACTGCATATTGCGCAGTTTACCGAGTAGGTACTTTTTTTGCTAAAATCAAAATAGCGTATTCAAGACCTGTAAGACCTGTCGAAAAGTCACTCACGACCTCTCTAAGGCGGTTTTATCTAGTTATCACAAGATTTTATTGCTTAAAAAACCTAAATTGTCTCCGTCTTAGATGACCTCACTGAACTACTAGAGTTTTTCTAGACAGCACTCAATATCTTAAGATGACGTAAGTACTTTTTCTTTATAGTCTTACGAGGTTTTTAGTGGTCTAACGTCATTTGCTTTGTAGAATATTAAAGCTGCTTTTGTCTATCTTGCCGTATATTTACGGACTACTAATCAAGTTCACAGTATCGTCAGAAAAGTCTATTGATTGAGACCTTCCTTAGATGCGCTTATTTTAGTTATTATAAGAAGCTCCCAGTAATCAAATCAGAAAATTCGAGTGTTTTTTTCTGTCGTGAAGACAAAACAAGGTTGGCATTTAGTATTCAGAATTTTTATGCTTTATCATCAACATTATTTCAATCGAAAGTCGTCCACTGTCGGACATAGACCATTGCTAAAAGTGGCCACATCGATCAGGCAACTTTTCGCATCCAGTAGATTGTCGTGACCCTCACTGGTCTGCGGTCTACCTGGTACTGTAAGATCTTTTCCTATAGTCCACCTTTTTTATTATTGTTTTCTGGTCGCTAATACTGGACGTTTATCTGCCATGATCGGATTAGGCTAGTAGCGAAATTGGTTCGCTATCTGATAAGGTACAATCCTCGAAGCTTTTGTCCTAATCTCGATATCAATTGGTTGATGTAATCGTCGATAATATTACCAAAAATAGTGCAAGTTTTAACCCTATTACTTTACGTTTTATCATCTTGTTCTTTGATCTCTTCTGGAGGCATTGTTTTTTTTGTCCGACTGTCAATCTATACCAATATTATAAAGAAAAAATATTAGAATTTTAATAAATCCATTAACTGTTCTAGTCATTTTTAAAAACTCTTTCTCCAGTGATAAGGCTACTGTATCACTGAGTGACATAGGCACATATTTTCACGTGGGTGAAACGAGCTGGTAGAAGCTAGTAACGATGTAAACTTATAGGTGTTTTGGGACACAAATCGAGTCTCTGCGCAGCATTAGTAAATGCTTGTGTCTGCCGGGGGTAAGGGGTGGGGTACTGCGCAGTTTACAACAGCGATTCAAGTTCAAGTTTTTTTCTCTTGCGGCAAAACAAATAATTAAAACGT
Organism: Mythimna ferrago; assembly: GCA_910589285.2. NCBI lineage: Eukaryota > Metazoa > Arthropoda > Insecta > Lepidoptera > Noctuidae > Mythimna > Mythimna ferrago. The sequence continues at coordinate 22,591,030 of OU342691.1, read as the reverse complement.
TACCTACATTAAGTGGAACTTGATTTAAAAATTTTAAGTCCAGTATTCTTTTTGTGTATCTTTATGAATCACTTACGAAAGTACAAAAAATACCTATAAACTTTTTGAATGAAACTTTTTGTTAGGTTTATAACAAAAAGTTTCACGTTTTAGCATTTGATACTTGGCCGGGTATTTCCATTTCGATGCAGATCACTATTCAAATTCACTATTAAATAAAACCTTTAATGTTCTATTAAGCCTTTTAAAATGTGTGCAAAAAATATGGATTATCCCGCTAATCTCTGAATCGTGGGCACACTATAAATACTTTTCAAGTTGCTTGACCTAAAATGCCTTGGATGTGGTTCTAAATAGAATGTATTTTTTTATGATTAAGTATCGACTGCTGGGCAAATGTCTCCCTTTTCCACTCACGTCTGTCCTCAGCCATTGCTGGCCAGTCCCTTCGGTAGTTGTCAAGCTCATCTCTCAACCTTCACTTCGGTCTGCCGCGATGTCACCTAGCGCTAAAATTTGACCTGATAAGTGGCAGTTCCAGCCCACAGCTCATCTGACATGCGGCAGACATGTCCGTCCCAGCATTGGGACTAAAGTGACCAATAACGACAAGTATCTTGGTCACCCATCGTTTATACTAGCGAATGAAGATTTGGTCCATTTAGATTACAACATGACTCATGCATAACAAAGTATGCTTTTTACCACTTCGATCGAGTGCGAAAAGGAAGCAGCTCATGAGCACAGGATGCACCAGATCCGAGTGATTGGTAGGAATTGTCAGCAGTCGGCAATTTACAGAGCCCTAATGCGACAGTCGACAGCTGTGAGAAATTGTTGCATTATGATGCAACAATTTAAGTGTTAAGACCTAAGGGGTCTGATTTTTGAGGTAGAACATCTTCAAATAACTTGTGCCGCTCTGGGTGAAGCGAGAGGGAATATCCACCTTCTATTGACTTAAAACCCATTCGAGTTCATTTAGTTACCCTTTGCGTTTCAGGGCTGCGGTAACTTTTTCGAACAATCTCGCAGCCCTGGGGCTTTACCCTGACGTGTTAAAATGAAAGAAAAAAACTTTTTACAAAAAAAAAAAACGGACTTCAATGTTAAAAAACACTGAAAAGTATAAAATAACTTTAATTTCGGAAGTCGGTGTTTCTATAATAGTTTTGTCTCTTATTCTGATTCTGATTCTTCGTTATTTCACACCTCCTCCTTTTTAAAGTCGGTTAAAAAGAAGAAGAGGGATGGAGCTATACACTGTAGATAGCTCCGTCCCTTTAAGGCTTATAGTCCCTTGAACGAAATTATGTGGACACAACTCTCGCACTCGCCTAGGCGGCAGTATGCAAATCTGTGCATTTATTTGCGGCCAGCAGGGCCCGGAAAGCGCTTTAAATCCATTTTCTTTGCGAAATATTGATTGATTTACATAAGCAATGTTCACTTTGAAGAATATGTAACCACCAATTTTTGTGTGTAAAAATGTTTGTAAAGGTCCAAGCCGTTTCGAAGGAGTAGGGAAAAGTTGCGAAAATTTGCGAAATTGCTAAATATTTTTTTTAGACAAAAATATTAATAGCACGAAAAAATCAAATGTTGATAATGTTGTTCATGAATCTTTAATAAACATATATTTTTTTCAAACCTATTAACCTGGCCGTTACCGAGGAGTAGGCTTCAGAAAGTCACTGTTTTATCGCACTTTTCGGGCGCTTGGGCCTTAATGGTTCTATTTTGGTCGTCAAATATCGCGTTATCGGCTTGTGGTAGCACTGGTAACAATACTGTTTTCATCGTGATAATAATCGTCACGTTACATCACTTCGTTCTTAGTAATTACAACCATTTCCTCAGTTCACTACGCTGCTAGTGTTCCGGCATTATAAGCAGTCCCTTACAAGGGCAGACACCACTCATAATTGACCCATTTGTCTTCACAAGGTCCATCACAACTCTCCAGTACTAATGCAACCATACTTACGTCAGCGAAGGTCCTACTTTCCTTGGGTAGGATGGAAATCTAAGATTTATGTGGATAGGGATCACTCACTGAATAATCTCACAAGACAGGTTATAAAGAACGGATTATGTGAGTTATCTAAAAGAATGGCTAACAAACTCAATATTTTTATTTTATTTATATAAGGAAAAATAAACGGTAGCAATAGTCAAAGAATAGTCATAACAACTTAAATATTATACATTATACTCGTAAATCAATCACGCTACCCAGTACCCACTACGTTATCCACAGATTACAATAAATACTAAAAACTAATTAGTTATACAGTATCCATAAATAAATATCTAGTATTTGGGAGAAAGAGGACTCGACCACAAAAACAAAAATAATAGTCAAAAACCACTTTTTTTAAAACGTCACAGTTTATGAATTATTTCTATATCGTGGGTGCGTTCGTAAACATATAATGTCGTATACACCAAACATCCTATCATTCGCAGATCCTATCTAGTAGGCATGGGGTTGACAAGTGGTATCGTTTTACCCGTTTATAGAATTGTGGAGGTCAGGGTAGAATGGAAGAAAAAAACGTATTGCGCCGACCCCAAATAAGATGGGACAAGGGCAGGAAGAAGAAGAAGAATTGTGGAGGTCATACAGGATGTCACTACATGTCAATATTGGTATGCAGCTCCATCTGGTTAGACCGAAAGTCAACTTATTTCCGAAAAGGATAGGCAGCTGACGATAATCTGTGATTCAGTCACAGATGACTTCAACAGTAAATAAAAATATAAGTCTTATAAAAAATAGACCAAAAACCAATTATACCTAAATGACGATGATAATGGTGACGCCACACGAGAACAATACAACATACAACACGATTGTCAGCTACATTTCAATACACGGCTATCATCTATTTCTTCATACAACGTTTTGTCGTTAACATGTTTCAATATTATTACAATTCTCTGTTAGAATTGCGTAATAAGTATGGGCTAATGGTCTGGCTCGGTGCAATCATCGTAAGTGCCGAAGATTAACCCCAGGTGTAGACTAAGAGCTGAATAAAGTATTTTTTCGTACATTCATAAGTCGCTAGGTCAGGACTTAAGATCCGGCTCGAAGGACCAAAAATTTACGCAATATAAAAAGGACTATTTTTTTTTTGGTCGCCAATTTGCGGAAATATATGCTAAAATATTTTGCTTTTGTTGGAACTGAATGTTTAATTTGGGTAGCTTGGAAAAATACTTCATCAAAAAAATAGCAAAATTCATTATGGAGTGGACAACCTAACAATTTCACAACATTAAGAAATCTTCTTTACTGAATCCACTTCTCAGTTTAGCTGGAGTCTCGTATCGCAACATTATGAAATAGCGATATTCTTCTATTCTTCTTGAGCCAGTCGATATTTAAGCTAAATTAGCTTAGCTCTTGGTCTGTAGTTCTAAATTACTACGCAGATGTAATGACTTCTCAGAAACAAGAAACACACTAACTGCACGCAATTTTGTCATTTTGACTCGATAAAATCATTGGAATCTTTGGATCTAAAATACCGTTTTAACATGGCGCCATGAGAGGGGAATTCCAAGAGGTGAGAAAATGTGAAAGTGGTTTGAATTTCATGAACAAGTCAACGCCTACATTTACTTAATCAAGACCTGCATCTCGTAAAAGCGATACTTAATGAAAAATTTGCACGAGCGGTTTTAAGATGCTCAGAAACCAATAGTAACTCTTCTGGAAAATAAACAGTTACGTAGTTTACTAGTTGATTTTATGGTCTGTTTACAGATGCAATAATAATTTAAACTTAATAACTACAACATAGCTTATAATTCACACATACCTACCTAGTTGAAGAAACCAACTCATGCGTTCAAAATGACTCGACAATTACGTCTAGCCCATCTCCGGACATGTTTACTGCGTCTCCATAAAACTTTAGTGCATGTTCAAAATTCCTAAAGAGTAAAACCGGTAATTTATCCCAACGCTAATGTTAGCTGTTTGGTCTATCTTTAGACTAAGAATGCAGTCCTGAGTCTCGACTTGATGAACAGTTACTAGGTACTTAGTTGCTACGTCTTCGTAGTAAATATAAAGACGGAAAAAAAAGATGGTCGATAGCTCCTGAAGTGGTTGGACTGGGTATTAATTCGATTAGTGATTAAGTGACTGACCTGAATGCAAAGTCCGTGATGGTGGTCTGAAAGGTTTTAAAGGAAACTTGCTTTTACTAAGCTTCGTCCGCATAAAAGTTGGAAATTATCCTAAAGGCACGTTACTGGTTTCAAAAACGTGACTTAATTTATACAGGTTACGGATTTCTTTTTCCAGTTTCTAATCTGGTCAGCTCTTTTTTGGGAAATCATCAAGTAACTACCACTCTGGGTGGAGTTAGAGAGAGTGTTAGACTTTTACCTACTGTCTTAAACCCTTCTTTAGTTGCCCTTTGCGCTCTAGGGCCAAGGCTAATGGACTTCGAATAATCCCGTAGAAATCTGTCCAGCCCGTGAGGCATAATGTAAAACAGAAGTGGCCGAGTAAGACTGATGCCTGCTTGGGTTGCGGGAACGTTTGGAATGGTGACCGTAGTTAGAGCGCGAAGGACAATAATTGAAGGACACAGTCTGACACGCCCTCTCGTTCCATCATTCCACCCTAAAGCAGAAAGACCTAAGAGTAATTTGATGATTTACCACTTCAAAGAAACATAAGAGCAGAATGAAAGGTCTTTGAAAATGTCAATAGATATTTTAGTGTAACATCTGGCGGCCTAATATTATAATGGATGAGGTTAAGAATAGTCTATTTGAAATTCTAGTGCGTTGTCACGAGCAGCATACTCGTGCTAAGTGCTTCTCAGAAACTGCCCTAGCAATGTAGGTATTCATAAGTCATCTTGATCTCAAGGAAGTGTTGGTTAATCTTATTTATTACAATGTGACAATATTTGCATTCTCATTTGCCCGATCGATACTAAGTGCAGTGCATTAGGCCCAGCCTAGATCTTTGTGTTTCTATTGTATAGCACTTTGGATTTCAGGATACATTTATGCTAGAACTACACTGCGCACACATGTGTCATACACGCTGATCTGGGCGCGTCAGTCTCCATACATTTTATATGGAAACTAGACTTGTAGAGCTACACTTGATCCACGCCACGCAACGTCGTTCCACGTACAAATCAGGCGTGTTACAAATGTGCGTCGGTCTAATGCAGTTCTAGCGTTTATACTTTTTGTTGGTTAATTGCTACAGCAAGGAAATTCAGGATTTATTTTTCTACAGCAACGCTTCTTTAAGATCTTTTTTCTATCTTTTTCTTTCATTAAGTTGTGCCATAGTAAATTACTTTTTTTACTGTTTGTCCTTGCAGACCTCTTCTTCTTTTTATTATTTGATCTTAAATAGTTCTCAGGAGTATTGTTTTACCCAGGTTCTGGGTTGTGGAGGTCAGATAGGTAATCGCTCCTTTAAAATACTGGTATCAAATTTTGTTTTTCAAATTGATCGTAATTTAGAATAATAACTTCAAGAACTCGATATCGCTACTGCCATAGCAATTCTACTTAAAATTTGTTTGACTTCCCTTAACATTTAACAAGTTTTTAATGAAAACTCAATTTTTCAAGGTGAGCTTTTATTCCTATATAATCAATACTCGTTAAGATAAATCATACAAGCCGATTTCCTATGGCCACCAGGCCATCTTCCGGTTCCATCGTCACATCAGCTCTGTCATAATAATTTTGCATTGTCATCTGATTTACACATGCATGCAAAATTTCAGCTCAATCGGTAACCAGGAAGTGGATCAAATTTAATTAGCAAAATATGATTACAGACTTAATTTCAAACATCGGGACAGGTGAAACTAAATAAAAGCTTGTAAAATACGCGTAACCTAACGGCATCAAACACCGCTATGTCGAAGGGTCGCTTAGGGAAAGTAGCAGTTGCACCGGATGGGTTTTACTGCTTCAGTGGAAAATAAGCAGATGGGTTGGCGTCCCTAATAGTGTTCTGAGAAAGGCTAGGGTCGCCCCATTGATGGCGGATGGTACTTAGGCGTGGGGCGTTGGAGAATGGGGTTGAAAGTAGCCTAAGGCTCAGTGAGGGTGATGTGGTTAATTGTGCACAAATGGAAGCGTTTTTGGGTCCTTTAATTTAAGAATAAAAATATAATAATGTAATACCAGAGGTCCGAATTAGGTTTTTAGGTTTTGGATTCATGTATTTGCATCGAAATGTTTGATAACATGGATTTTCCCTGAATTTGTAATGAAAAATTCCGAGGGGCCAACTGTATTACAAATAAATGATAAATAAAAACTATATATATAAGGTATGGACTGGAGAAATTACGATATATGTGTTGGGAAAAAATATAAATTAGGGTTGTTTTTGTACATAGTTGCAGTGTAAAATAAATTATATCGTTGTTTTTAGTAGGTAATATGTGTATCTTGTTCGCGTTCGACTGGTCAGTGGTCTTAGAGCACTTATGTGTGCTGATGGCGAGTTATTTTGACGTCTTCATATTTTTGAAGTTTATTATGTAAACTGCTACCAGATTATTTATTCAAAATCTTAACAGTCAACAGTTAACATCAAATAGTTTAATTACATCCCAAGGTTTATTTGGACCATTCGCATAATTTCACAAGAGAACACGTGACGCATATCAATATGACCTCGCCGTTTCCATAACTAAGAAGGTCAAGGTGACTGCCTAGTATTGTCTGCTATTCTAGACTAGAAATGACCTTGAGTTGAATGAAAGTGGAGAGCGCTGCTTTTCACATCTCTCTAGCTATAAATTTTGTGAGATAAATGGCGCGTGGGTACTCTTGTGAAGGCGAGAACAGATAAGCGCTTTGCGATATTGCCAGAACGATTTTTTGTAGATATAGGTCAATGAACGTGACTAATAAAACAAATAAAAATGTTTCTAAATGAAGTGTTTTGCGTGTAAGTAAATAAATAAACAAATTCTTTGAAGGTAGAATTACACTGCGCAAACGTGTGCCACACGCGCCGATCTGGGCGCGTCGGTGTCCATACATTTTATACGGCAACTAGACTTGTAGAGCTACACTAGATCCACGCCACGCGACGTCGTTCTACATACAAATCAGGTGTAATCCACGTGTACCGGTCTAATGTAGTTCTACCTTCAAACATCGTTGTTGCATCGCGTCTGTCTGCTTAGTTATTTTTTTTATGTGGTAAATTATCCAATGACTTCTACTCTACCGCTTCAAGGTAGAGCGAGAGGGCTTTACAGACTTTTACTGACTATCATGACACATCTGTTTCCTTCAGATACCCTTTGCGTTCTAAGACCTCGGGTTTTCTTTTGATTTTAACCCTACAGTATAAAAATGCAATTATTCTGACGGTGACCTGCAGAGTACAAAATGCATTTTACGGGACCATCTTCCTTTATTGTTGCCAACCAATCAATGTCAGTATTATTACACAAACAATTAATAAAAATGTCCACGGCATCATTTGTAATATCGCCCATGTTTTCCTTTAATGGGACAAAGGCGGAATCCCAAGTCATTCGGCCCTTCACCTGAAGACAGTTACAAAAAACAACTTGCTACTGTCTCATTTTTAAATTGCAGTGGGCAGGCAGGGCACACTGCTCGCAGAACAGATGGCTAATGGGACCGAAAGGTTTTGGAGTGACATCTGCGTGCCGGAAGACGCAGCGTTGGGAGGCGTCTTACAAGGACCGATGACCTGGTAAGGGTCGCGGAAATCCGATGGATGCGAGACGCATAGGACCGCTCATTGTAGCGACACTTGGGTACGCCTATGTCCAACAGTGGACGTCTTTCGATTGAAATGGTGATGATGATGATGATGATGACTGTCTCATTGTTGGCAGTGATGGCTTCTACTCACATGAAGCCATCTTATACTCGTATTTCATGCTTTACACCACACGTATGTAAGTTATAGGCATAAATACATTAAATTAGGACTTTATACTTCCAAGAAATTACAAAAAAATACATTAGGTACATTATATTTGTGTTTAATAATGCACATTAAAAATTGATGAAAAAACGAAATCATTAACTTTAAAAACCACAGTCGGTATGATCATAGAATTATTAACAATACGCAAAACCTACAGGTCACAACCTCTGCCTATGGTCATAAAACCATTATTTCTGCAACAAAAACAACAAATTATGAGATATTGTGGTTAACCACAATCGTGTAGTGAGCTTTTGAAATACCGAATAAAATATTAATTACAACGTTGCCAAATCACTTAGTCATCACAAGTAAACCGCAGTGTCTATAAAAAGATGCGACTGAATTAATGGTTATTTTATCACCGCTCTGGGAGGAGAGAGAGGGAGTGTCAGACTTTTACTGACTAAAACCCACCTGTGTTCCGGCTGTTGCCCTATGAGGTCCAGGACCAGGACCGACAGCGATTGTTTCTATCGATCTTACAGTCGGCATTAGCCACTTTAATCTTCAATGTCGCATTTCTTTTAAGTATAACATACTCGTAGCAGTGCAGTGACGGCTAGGTAACGTGTCATTCGCATTACTTTGTGTAATTTGTTTCATCACCACTGCTCTCAAAACGGTTAAGAAAAACATATTGAGGAAACCGGCATGTCCTAGAACTAAAAATTCGAAGATAAGTGATATCTACCAACCCGCATTGGGCCCTCCTCGCCTAGAGACAAGGTTTGAGTCCCAGCAGTGGGAATATCATAAGACTGAATATTTTTTTTACGCTTATTACTACAGTAGGCACAACGGATCTTGAGCGCTCGGCGTCAGAGTAGGGATCGCTTTGCGCATTCCATACATTGGCGAGCCAATCGTCTTCGTTGTTAGAGACATGCAGCAACGCAGGGAACGAATGAGGAGTGACGTCTATGACGCGATGGCGCGGCGAGCCAATCACTGACCACTCCCCGCCCCCGCGTCTCACTTCACACCACTAAAGAGACCGAATATTTGACTTCTGCGCAACCGCTCAAGATCCGTTGTGCCTACTGTACTGATTGTGTAACTTTTGTTAATTTGGTGCTAAATAAGGTTGGTAGTACCAAATGACACTTGGCTAACTCTTTCTAGAACTGAGAACAGAGGAATCTTTGTGATATAAATTATAAGAGGTGACTATTACTTCACCTCACAGTTAGTTACCTCTCCTAGAGAGGAAGCTTAACTCCCAGTGGGGACTTTAAAAGCTTTTAATTAAAGTATCATTACACACATTCAATTAGCCATTACCGATACATTACACAGCTATAAACTCTTAACAGTACATTTAACGAACTAGTAGACAGATAATCATGTGCACGCACCAAATAAGGATCATAACGACAGACATAATGAAATTCAGAGAACATCCTACCGACTAGACGGTTGACTCATCAAAGGTTAATGTTCACGACGGAATATACGAAAGGAAAAGTGATTTGTGGACATATTATTATGATTTTGTTTTATTTATGTGCATAGTTTTTTAAGGAAATATCGGGCAGTGTGAGTCATGAAATGAATAGTGATGTCTAATTTAAGATGTTTATAATTTAACTGCATAACTGAAAAAGCAGATGTCGGGGAAAAAACAGCCAGACTGAAGTGGGAGTAGGCTGGCCACGTCGCACCAAATGTACCTGGACAGGTGGGCGAGGATTGTCACTCACTGGATGCCAGAAGGAGGTCGACCGCTGCGAAGATGGTGTGACGATCTGATCACGTGTGCGGGGCAAACTTGGCCAGAGATCGCTCTAGACAAAGAAGTTATGAAAGAGAAAGGGGAGGTCTTTGGGACACAATAAGCTAATAAAAAAAAAACTAGCTTCTGCTAGCGGCTCCGCTCGTGTGTTAGTAGGTTTCTCATACACACTTTGGACCCCCGTTTCAACCCCTTAGAGGGTGAATTTTGTAAATTCTTTTTTAGTGCTCGCTTACATCATAAAATGAAGCCTTGTGCACAATTTCATGCTCCTAAGCCTTAAAAACTGTTAAACAGCGTAATCAATAAACGAAAATCAGTAAACTGTTATTTGAGGACGCCAGTTTTATCTTTGTTCGGTAGGTAGGTACTTATCAACAGAATGTCGTAACTTATGACATTTTGGTGACTGACATAAGCAAGAAGGTACCTTTTTGCTTATGTCAGTCAGAATAATCACCTATCTGAAGGCTTCACGTGTATATAAATATATGAGACCCTTCATCTAGCAATGGTCATTCACACCCGGGTCATTCTCCTTCTTTTTCTACAATCTCCTATCTCTTTTCCACAATTCCTACTAGTCATGATTTGATGTAAATTAATAATTAACGCATCACATCTTTACAAAATTACATTTCTGAACATAGGTATCCTACGAATAATCAGAATAATCCAGTCGTTCGTCACAGTTAATGAAAACGATTGCGAACACACTTGTGCGCACGCGTTCCCTTATTCGGTGTCCGGTTACTGAGTCAGCTCTTTAGTAATTCGCGCAGACGCCATGATGGGCCACTGTGTGGAGATGCCTGGGCCCAGGAGCTATTATTAATTTCGACCTTCTTTTATACAAGTTTAATATTACAGCTAAGTTTCGTAAAATGAGAAGTTATGTTTAAAAGAGGAATTTAAAGCTAATAGTAAATTATGGAGGTAGGTGTAAAAAGTCAAGAAAAGAGCTTCAGATTAGATTTTTTTCGAGTAAAGTAAAAGTTCGATGACTTTTTTAATTAATCGCAAAGTGATTCCTCTTGAGTAATTTGATAAAAAATGGTGTTGCTTTGTATCTCAACTGGAAATATGTGGAATCATTAAAACAGGTTCTAGGACATGCCGGTTTCTTCACGATGTTTTCCTTCAGCGTTTTTAGAGAATAAAATAAACTAAGCAATGTACCTGGTTGAGTTAAAGACGTGACATCCACCAATCCACACCGGATCTCCATGGCGGCTTACGGCTTATTCTCTCTCCTAGGAAGGAGGCCTGAGTTCCTAGCAATGGGGACATTATAAGGCTGATAATGCTATGCTATTGAAACAGGCGATCGCGGTAAAATGAAACTGGGAATTTGGTTGTAGTACTGACCACCTCAGCGAAACTTTTCAAGGAGGCCGACTCCATACTACAAAAACATTAAATTTTTTTACATCCGCATTCTAATGAAAAATAAAGTGACTGTATTATGTATCAAAAACAATATTATATTATCTAAACTTGACACTGGGTAAATGCACTAACCGTGCGAAGAAAAAAGAAAAAAAAATAGAATTAATTTTTATTAAGGAAGTTGGTATGTAAATATCACAGAGATATTGCAGTACCTGTATCTATTTTTTTTTTGTGAATTTTAAAACGCAGTTAGAAATATATATTTATTTAATTAGATATGGCACTACAAGGACTAATTTACTACTACATTTTTGAACTATTTTAACAATCAAACTGATCTAAGAGCGTGATAGCTTTTACCTCGACCAGTGATTAAGCATTGCCATACAGCGTGGCATATTTTAAGTTATTCAAATAATTAAATCTCTCTTCCAAGTCGTACACTCTTGACAGAGTGGTCGTGGTCATGTCTCGGTCGATTCCTATAACAGCGCCTCTCTCGCGATACGACGCCATGCAGCTCTGTGCTTGCCGGCTTAGGAGTTTTCGTTAACGCTGCTGTGTGTCACCGATTTGATGAGGTCCGTGCACCATGTTGGAGAGCGTCCACGTGACCTTTTGCCCTCAATTTTCCCCTGCAACACCAATTGTTCCATCAAGTCCTTGTTACGGATGATATGCCCGAAGAACTTGAGGATTCGTATTTGCACAGACGACGATAAGTACTTAAATAGATAAACTTAAACTACAATCTCAAATTCAGTACAACCCGCTACACTAAAGTGGAGAAAATGGTCGTCAATTGTGCGCTATAACAATAAACACTAACTTTCTATTCTAGTGTACATTTATTTTTTTTATTTCTACAATTTGTGTTAAATAAATAATACATTTTGTTTAAAAAAGCACATCATTTATATGACTAAGAAGCAGCGATATATATTTTGTACTCGTAATACATAATTATTTGTTTCATATTAGAATCTATCTTATCTAAGCACGATACAGGTTGGTAACACTAATTTGCGATGAGTATATATCCATTTCTTAATGGAAATATGCAATTGCGATAGTATAGGGTAGTTTTGAACCCAGAACTACTATAAAATCGCAATTAACAAAGCTAACGCCTTTTTTTGTTTTATCATAATAAATTATTTGAAAAATGAAAACTTCTCCATTGTCAGGTTGAACATATCGCTCCTTGAATACAAAAGGGCCACAATTAAAAAAAAAATGAAAATCGTTTTATTGCAAAAATTACACCTGAACCGACTATATTTTATAGTGAAAAATAGATAGAGCTAATAAATACGCATCTAATGATATATTAACATCTTATGTTTAATTAATAAATATATGAAGTATTATAAAAAAACAGTTTCAAAAATTTGTTTTGGCTGTCCTGTACAATTTATGGATTTCGATTTGTGTCCCTTTTGTATTCAAGGAGCGATATGTTGCACTATTTGGGGTGTCGTTTAAATACATATACATATTCACATACTTTAAAACACTCATAAAATATAAATAGACAAGTAAGATAGTTTTAAAAATTAGGCGAGTAGGTGTTACGGAACCCTAATATTATGCAAGAATCTGCCATATTCTGTGTAAGAAAATACCCAATATATTCTGTTTCTTGTTGAAGTGTGCGTTAGGTAATTGGTATAATGTCAACCTTTTGAATACCGTAATTAGAGACACATAGCAACAGTCAGTGGCGTAGATCTTAGACCCGTGGCAAGTTCGTTGGACGTTGCCTCGGAAAAATGGTCACGCTGTGATGATTTAATCTTCATAAATTTCGTAAAATAGATTGGGTTACTTCTCCTGAGCTCGCAGCCTCTCGGACTGGAGGCCCCGTCGTACTGGCGGCCCGTGGCACTTCGCCAGCTACTTGCCACAGCATCCCGAGTGATAGAAAGAACTGATGTATTCCCCAGTTTGCTTGCCAATTTCATTTTGTTTTTATTATTGATTGACTTGCGTTTGACCACCATCTCACCTGCAAGCGATGATGCGGTCGACGATGGACCACACTTGCTTAGAAGTAACCTATTCACTCTTGACTCAAAGACCACTAAGTTGTAGCTATCAGGAAACACAGACTCCCGCAGGGAATTCCACTCCTTGGCTGTATGCACAATAAATGTGTTTCCAAAACGCTTTGTCATCATGATTTCAGTCAAAAGGCGTCCACTACTGAACATATTCCTCTCCCAAGTGTCGCTACAACGACCAGTCCTGTTTCTCGCATCTATCTGATTTCCGCGACCCTCAATAGGACTTCAATCCACCTTGACAGGTCTTCCAATGCTGCTATTGTCAACCTGATCGTTCTGCAAACAATGTGTCCTGAAGTTTGGAGCTTCTTCTGGCTAGTGCTTTGCGTATTTTTATTTTATTTACTGTTGTTTCAAAGTCGCCTTTATATCAGAGAAACCAAATCGAAAGTTAACGCACATGGTACGTGTCTGGTCCGGGCAAGTGCCCGCAAGTTGTAAGTATATGTTCTAATCGCGCAGAGAACTTCGGTACCGCGATGTAGAATTTGGTCTTAGATGCTACGGTGCTACAAAAATATTCATGACTAACAAGTTGCATTGTTATCAGAGTTTTTTGTTATGATGACATATTATTCTTCTAAAAACCCTAATTCAAACAATAGCAGTTAGGTATGCGCTGACGGTACGATGGCGCCACCTTCCACCGCCACAAAAAAGAATGTGTTAATCAATACCTAATACCATTATTGCAGCCTTTTTCCTCAACCGTATTTTTTTCCTGTGGTATTCTTTCGAAGAATCACTTTCATGCTGGTGGTTATAAAAAAGTAATCAATAATGACCTGGTTTTCTGATTCATGGAACTTGAACTCAAGTATGAATATTTAAAAAAAAAGAATGTTATTCATAGGTTAGTGCTTGACCACTGTCTTGATGGTAGGCGATGATGTGGTCGTCGTGACAATGGAGCACGCTTGTCTACTAGTAACCTATTCTATGTAGCTATCAGAACCACGTTCTGGTAGACCGGATACCTTAGTCACGGGCTCCGCATCGTGGCTACAGTAATGACAATCACAAGGGTAGATCTCTGAGGATAAGCAATTCGGTATGAAGATGACTGACCTGACGGAAAACGTGTTAAGCTGATGGTATCGGCTGTTATTTGTAGTTCTCTGACAGTTGGTACGGATAGTCAGAAGCCAGGAAATCTTAACCAAGTTTTGCCAAAAGGGTATCGTTTTACCATACCATCACTTACTGGATTGTGAAGGTCAGATAGGCATGGTCGCTCGCTTCATGTAAAATACTGGTATTTAGCGGCAGCCGGTTAGACTAGAAGCCAACATTCCTTTTTTAATTTTATTTAGCCTAGATACTTTCCTTCTGGGTACATGACTTCCCCAACTTCTTCCAGGTATTATCTTCTGAAGCCACTTCAAACCAGCCCTTCCAGTAGGCAAGTTCTAGTAGCAGTAGGTAGGTTCTAGGTCATCTCGCCACCTCCTTCTAAGTCAGCCTCTACGACGTCGTCATCCTCAGGTTCCCACTTCATGGAGACTCTTACCCAGCGGTCAATATGCATGCATATTGAACTGATGCGACTCGTTCAGTACCTCAAATACTTGAGATATTATATTATAGCAGTGAAAACACAGGATGTTTAAGTGGGTGTTAAGTGCACCTAGAACCAGCTCTTGTGGTAGACGTCTAAGTCATCTCGCCACCTCTGCCCAGGTAGACCTCAGCAGGGTCGTCTATCCTGAGGCAACCACTTTGTCTCCACTTTTGCCCAACGCTCAATATACATGTATCCTGACGCTGCATGACCTGACGTGACCCGCCCATTCCCATACATTCCTACTTGGGAAACAGTGAGAATTATCCTATGCGGATTAAAGCGGTGAAAACAGGATTTTTAAGTAGGTGTTTTGATTCTGCTAATCGATTAACACTTCATAACTTTTTTGTGGTCACATAGGTACTTGAAATATTTGTTTGATATAGGGTTCAAGTGGAACATCTGCTCTGATTTTTGGTTCATTACTCTCAGCACATTATAATGACAGTTCAATGCCATGAATAGAACCTTTTGTGAGGGAAAGACAATGATGCTATAAAGACATGCCGAAAAGCGTGTAAGGGTGGAGACCAGAAGGTCTACGGGACTTTACACCTGTCTGGGTGTTGTGTCTGGGAATGTTTGTGAATTTGATGACGACAGGAAATGGTTTTGGTCAAGTTTTGGTGCATGTAAAAAGTACCTAATGTGTGAATACCGTACCTTTCTACAGTTTTGGGAAGATATGTTTTCTTTTTCGAAACTGTTGGATACATTCAAAAAGGGGATTGATTGTCCATTTGAGGTCATGAGCGGACAATTGACTAGAGAAAAAATACTTTGTTAATTAATTTTGCCATAAAAAAATATGTAGATATTCCAAATGAGCGCCATAATAAACAATAAGTGGTAAATAAAAAGTAACTTTATGGAAAAAACAATAGTTTTATCATTGATAGTAATATTTGATGTCCATCTTTTTTGGCCTGGAACACCATAGAGGCTGGGCAATTCCCTTTGTCTGTCATCTAAATAATAACTTCTTGGGCGAACATTACACGGTAGGTTTTGCTGTCAGTTTTGCCACAGTCAAAACCTTGATTGACGAAAAACCTACCGTCTAATGCGTTGCATGACGGTTTTTAGTACTGATTGACGAAAACCATCATTTATGATTGATGTATTTGATTGACGCTTGCATGACCGTGTAATGATCGCCTTTAAATTAATATTCTTTTAAGGTACCTATTATAATAATACTAGCTGAAACGTAAATTACCTATCTGGGTCTAGGACCGAGATAATTTATTCGAACAGATATATGAAATCAATATTCTAGATCTAACATTCTTACCTGTAACATAGGTACCTGTTCAATATAATTTATTACCCGCTTCCCAGTTTATTCATCGTACATCAATGCAAGCCAATTCTTTTATCGAGTAACCTTGACAATGTAATTTGACGATCGCCATTGAAGGCATCGATCAAACTTCTACAATCCTAAATTACGGCTTCAGTACAATACTACCGTTACTGGACCCATTTTTATCAACTATTCACTGATTTGATTGACCTCTTTTATGTAAATCGAGCTATGATTTAGTACAAAGTTGTCTATCTAAAGCACACAATGTAACATTGTAAGTGGAAGTGGGCAGCTAAAGCTCATTATAGACTAAGCTATAATATAATAGCTTATTTAAATGATGAATACATAAAATTGGAGTGTCTGTTTGTAATATTGAAATAACCGCTTTTTACTACATGCATATTCATATGAATATATATACGGTACATACACCAAAATAACATTTTTTACAATTGTTGTCTGTCTGTCTGTCTGTTTGTTCCGACTAATCTCTGAAATGGCTGGACCGATTTTGACGGGACTTGTTTTGGCAGGTAGCTGATATAATAAGGAGTAACTTAGGCTACTATTATTTTAGAAAAAATAAATTCAAAATCCTGTAGTCCACGCGAACGAAGTCGCGGGCACAGCTAGTCTAAATATATTTAAAAAAAAATTATAAGCCTATGTTAATTCGTATTGAACAGGTTAAGGTACTCCGAAGTTCAATGCCCCCATGTTAGCAAACAATCAATCAATTTATTTATAAAACGTTCAGTCAATTGATCAATTATCACAACTGGATCTAGAATATTCGACATGTTGTGAAATGGGAGAATTTGCAGACATCCACACTAATATTATAAATGTATATATAATAACTCTGTCTGTTAGGGTTTCACGGCTAAATTACTGAACCGATTGTGATGAAATTGGGCACCGACACGGGAGTAAGCTTGATCCTCTAGATAGGACCGGGGCTACGTTTTATCTAGTTTCGACTTCAGCTTCGCGTTCGCAATAACCGTCATTCATAGGGACCAAGTCGCGGGTAAAAGCTTGTCTTTTGTCCAAATACCTACTATTAAATTTGTAATAGTATTAAATTTGTAATAGGTAGTAAGTAAAATATTTGTTGGAAACTTTGAATTTGGAATAATAAGACCAATGTGTCCGGTTGAGCTCTGTCTAGCCAACTTAAGCACCTTTTAAATATTCTTCGAATGACTTGACTTAAGATCCTATGTCCCCTAGATGGGGCAGACGGCGTCAAAGTAGTCACCCATCGTGATAGGTCTTGAGCTCTACGCTTTACCTGTTTTGTCAGTCCGATGGCCGTCGCTCCTGCTGCTCGCCGCCGCCATCACCAGGTTTACTGAGGACGGCCGCTCTTCCTTTTCCCTTGAGGATTCCAGTCCAATGCCTGTTTAGGTATATGATCGAAGTCCCTCCTAAGCATGTGTTCAATCCATCTCCATTTCATTCTTTGAATAGATATTGTTAAATATCTGCTGTCGACATCTTTGCCTGGGTAATAGTAGAAAATTGAACTAAAGGAATATTCCATTTCAGAGCCGCGGTAACTCTTTTGAAAAATACCGCAGCTCTAGCAGGAACTACCTTAATTTATAAACATTGAATAATAATGTATTGCCAAATTGATTCGCAATTTTAATTTTGACGATTCGAAAGAAGACGCACACAGAAAAAAAAAAACAAAATGAAGATTAGGATTGAGATAATAATTTCGAGCATAAAACTGTACTCGAATGAATAATAATGTTCCTGCTCTCTTGTCCACAGAACGGTCTCCTGTCATCTCTGCCGTATCTGGGCAAGTACCTGTGTGCTCTGGCATCATCCGTGCTGGCCGACTCCCTGAGACGCAGCGGCAAGCTGTCCACAACGGCCGCCAGGAAACTCTTCACTGGATTTGCTGTTGGACTACCGGGTAAGGATCAGAAATCTGTTGTAGCCCTATACTTAGATAATTGACTACAATGCCTTAAGTCACCGTTAGAGTAGTGGTGGCTCACTTTCAAAGATCCAAATCATTATACACCGCTAAATTTTAATCGTTGTAATCCCGTGGAGGATCGCTCCGGTACATGAAACACTATCGATTGGTAAAGATAAAATCAAAAAATAAAGTACCTTTTTTTCAAAACTCGTATTAATTTACGCACGTACAAAATTAATTTCTTTAAGAAAACGTCAGCTGAGTGAGTTCAATGACATGTAGATAGTTTACAAATCGATAGTGTTTCATGTACCGGATCGACCCTCCACGGGATTAAAACGATTAAAATTTAACGGTGTATTTCAAATAAACAGACACTTTTGAAGAGTCACGAAGTCAGTCAGAAAAAAATGATGCCAATTGCACGTTCCAAAGCGTAGATCTCTGTGGAGAAGTATGTGCAAACAACTCCATGGACACTCATTTCAATCATGTTTTGTATTACAAATATTATCTTTATATGCTTATTGTCGCTACTATTATGTGAGAACAATGTAAATGAAGTGTGAGAGTCCCGATTTAGTACGTCGCGGGTCCAAATACAAGCAAATGCCTTACTTGGTGTAATTTATCTCATCACCACATTTTGAGGACAAAACGGCCAACGAAAACATCGTGAGGAAGCCTTGTGCCACCTTTCCCTCACCATGTTTTCCTCCATCGTTCTTTTGACCAGAAATCCGAAGACATATGATATCCCCTGCACCATAGAGTTTCTCTGAGTCCCAGCCATAGATATAAAAAAGGAGCCATAGACATAAAAAAGTTTTTCATATTTCTATGATCGCAGCAGACATTACAAGGCTGATGATTTCTGGGTGGAGCGAGAGGAAGTGTCAGATTTTTACCCACCTGTGTTTTTCAGTTGCCCTTTGCGTACCAGGGCTACGGTATCTCTTTCGCTGGTATCGGCCCTGCTCAGGGGTACAGTTTTGCTGAGCAGTACGCGCCGTCGACGATTCGGGCTCAGTCCTTACCAGATGACCGGACGTCGCGTTAACTATTGCTCGTCGTCCGCGTCCGCGTTGTTATATCCCATAAAGATTACATATTTATCTAATTACAACACCATTTCCCCCGTAGGTCTGCTGATGATAGCGCAGGCGTATCTCGGCGGCGACCGCGTGTGGTCCATCGCGATCTTCACGTCGGCGCTCACCATCAACGGCGCAGTCACTGCTGGATATCTCGGCAACGGACTTGACATCGCGCCCAACTTCAGTGGTAAGTGTTTAACAGAAGCTGTATTATTAATAGGATCGCGCTTGACCATCATCTCACCTGATGGTAAGTAAGATGATGTGGTCGATGATGAAGCACACTTCCTAGAAGTAACCTATTCACGCTGGCCATAAAAACTACTAGGCTGTAGCTATCAGGAAACACAGACTCCGGTAGGGAATTCCTCTCCTTAGCTGTACGCACAATCCGTAGGCGCGGGCTTGCGGACAGTGGGCAATGGGTAGCTCGCTGTCCGGCCGTCCGGTAACTGTCCGGACCAAGCCCAAGTCGTCGACGGCGCGCACTGTTCCCGCGCACCTCAAGGAGTTGTCAGCAACAGCAGGGACCCAGCCGGGTCGAAGCCTACTGGGGCCAGGGTTATCCGAAAGGGAGCTCGAGCCCCGGTATGAAGGCTAGAAGGATCGGGGTGGGTCTTTTAGTCGATAAGAGTCTGACACTATTTCCCGCTCCGCTCAAGAGCGGGGGTTGTCATTGGATGATTTTTTCCCACCATAAAAAAAAAGCTGTACGCACAATAAAATGTATTCCTAAAAGTTTTTTACGTGTTTCGGATGTCCACCACGTACCGAGATGGCGCACCGTACGTCTAATGGTCCGATGATGGAACGGACTTGGCGGAATTAAATTATGCTATTCCGATGCGAGGCGAGAGAGGCAAGGATTTTCACTCACTGAAGGCTAGAGGGAGATCGACACCGTCGAGGTCGAACGTAGCGCATGTTCACTTTCCAGAGAATCGCCCCAGACAGGGAGGTATGAAAGGAGTCAGTGGATACCTTTGCCCAGCCATGGAACACAATATAGGCTATAGAATTCCGATTCACATTGTCAATTCGGCGTCGATGCTCAAGACTATGGAGCTTTGACTGTACGAGTGCGTCATAACCCCTTGGCTTACCTCTCAAGTGCGCTCTCTTATTAAAATGTAACTTTACAGGTACAATCTTCGGCTTGGCGAACACGCTGTCGTCCTTCGGTGGATGGTTGTCTACTTTCATGGTCGGAGAATTGACGAAGGAAACTGTAAGTTAAATCTACTTTTACTGTAAAAAGTCGACGAGGTTGAGTGATCAAATAACGGGCAAAGCTACCTAATACTTCAAACACACTAGAATGTGTTACGTCCGCATAATATATGATGTTCAATACACCCCTACTTTTTAATTAGTACACAAAAAAATGGGGCTGTATCTGTACCCGTTACTGATCATATTTTTGTATTCAAAAGTAGAAAAAACCGAAATCCTAAAATTTTCCACGAAAAGGTAAATTCATCATAGATTCAATCATACATAACAATTGCTAGTAGAAAATACTGCGGGCAGTGTTTTTCCATTTTAATCGTCATTTATTCATTCATAATCAATAGCCTGCACAATATTTCTATAAATTGAGAGACATTTTGGGATAAACACAAACGCTAATAACTTTGCTGTTTATGAATATTATTTATTGAGACTTTACTTAAATAATAACAAGGGCTTTTCTAATAAGCCCTTTAAGTATTTGTACTAATTAAAAATTAGTGGTGTATATCGTAACTTAGATGGAAGAAGTCACTGGTCCCTGAAATAGCTCAGGAGTCATGGTTTCATTTTCTAGAAATCTAAAACTCTAGCACTTAATTTAGAGTATCATTAATAACTTTACCATCATCGGTAGTTTCTTGCTCAAACACCTTAATAATAATTTCACTAATCTTTTGCCCAATCAAGTAGCTCATACCATTTACTCCTATCCTCAGAACACCCCCGAACAATGGAAGATCGTGTTCTACATCCTCGCCGGGACATACATCACTGGCGCCCTCTGCTTCGTCAGCTTCGGTTCCGGGGATCTGCAGCCCTGGAACAACGCCAAGCCGACCACCGAGGTGGAGAAGCCGCACGAGGAACAACCCCTCAACGAGGAGAAGGCGTGAACAGTTAGGTGGAAGGGTCAGACATGCTGTTGAGGTGACTTGTTGAATGTTTGTGATATTGAAGTTATGCAGTTGGTCATCAAATGAAGATGCGGTGGTGATGTTCAGAAAGGTTGCAGTCTATCGACTCGTAGTCCAGATGCTATACATCACACTAAGACCTGAATGGTTGGAGTTATCTTTCGAATACAACCTATCCTTCATTCACAGTATGATTAGCCAAACCAAGCTTTATTTACTGTCCGTTCAACCGATTTTGACATCTATTTCGTAGTCATAAGGACGGCATTAAACGCAAAAACGTGGTTACAATACCAACTATTTACTGCAGTTGCCATTTACCATGACAGCATCGCAATAAAAGTCAAAATCAGTTGAATAGACGGTAAAAAAAGGTTTGTATAATTGTCTGATTATGAATGGAGTATAGTTCTATCTTAAAAACTTCGATGACTGACTGTATGTAGATCTTTTGGTCCTGAAAGAAGTGGGAGGACCGTTTGTACACTTTTAAAAAGACATTTTTTACACACTTTTTTGATATAAAGACTTTTGTAAATGACCCTGTGTAAATGCCAATTAAGTTCTGAATATTCAAAGAACTTTAGGTGCCAGATAAATGTGGAATAGCGGTCATTGACTCACCTACATTTCTTGACATTTTTAATTTCAAAAAAAACGGAAATAAAGACAGAAAGTCTTGAATGTATCGACATGTATTGTGATACTTTACATGATCTAGTAATGAAAAGCAGTTCATTGTTTGTTTTTCGGGTACCTACGTAGAGATAATAAAAAAGGTCAATGTACTTTCTTCCACGGTTATCTGGCTCCTATAGTGATCACAAAGAACAGGGCAACTTTGAGACACCTTTTTGAAAATACTATTAAAACTTTCTAAAAACGTACACTTTTTAAATATAAGCACGAGCATGTCTGACGTTAGAATTATTGTTAAACCACACTTTGTTATATTAATCACGTAAATCACAAATCGTATGGCGGTGCGAGATTCCGGTTCGAGTGAATCGAGACTAGTTACATTCTATACAAATTGTTATAATTATGTCTAGGATGTTAGCAGTTTTATACATAAAATTTATAAAAAGGTGAAATGCCGGTTTTCCATCATACTAACACTAAATTAATTTCTAGTTACATATTATGACAATGTTTTGAGGTTTAAAAAATCAACCGTGTGTTTTAATTAATAGTGCGTTGGGGTAAGATCGGCATTGGGGTAAGAACGTATAAATATAAATTATACCACTTATTTAGCTTTATTTTTAATGCTAGTCATATTGCGTGCCGCGTCATTATGTTCCACCTTGCCCAGCAATGTGGCTGGCATTAAAAATAAAGTTAAATAAGTGGTATATTGATTTATATGTTCTTACCCCAATGCCGATCTTCCACCATCCTACCTTAGGCATTTATTTATAGGTAACTTTTAATAAGAGTGAAAATGTACATCAGTAGCATAAATGAAAAAAAAAAGAAATGAAATAATCCCTTGAATTTCTAGAGTGCTTTGTTCACTATAAATTAATTTCTCATAGACAACTACAGTAAACATATCAAAAAAATCTTGTCTGTGATAGATGAGCTACATAAAATTATAGTACCATAAACAACAAACTGCTAATGTCCTAGAACCAATAAAAAAAAGCATAAGAAATAATTTTCCCACTTCTAATAACATTAAAAGTGAGAAAATAATTCCTTATGTATTGTTAAAAAGTAAATAAAGAAAAAAAAAACTCAAAAAAAGGCTGTTTAGTGTGTAAATATATAATGTGATGTATTTATATGAAACCGGCGCGAACTTGGACTTCGATGATGGTTGGTTCGAGAGAAACCCGACTCATTAACTAGATAAGTGTCAGGAAATCATGCGCGTACGCATGGCGGTGTGTTGTGGTGGGGAACTGTAGGGAGGGATAGAAGAATTAAGCTTTCGTGCAATCATTTTAGCTAAAATATAATTAAATGTCCGGTTCTACAATCAATAGATTCTACTACTAAAAAGTGTAAAAAAAAACGGTTTAATTCTTTAACCGCTTGTGTTGGATACGTCCGATCGGGTGTTTTAGTGTCCTATTCGCCATTGTCGTGTGTCTGCGACTGCGTACCTACTCCATCCCGTTTAGTTCTTTAATCTTCATAGGTGACAGAAGAGCTGACGAGGTGTATTTGATCGTGAATGTGCGACTCTGGAGTAATAAAGGCGAGAGTGTTTGAGGATATATCCGACTTAGGCAGTTAAAGAGTTAAAAAAAACAATTTCAATTAACAAAAAAAAAAAAATAATTCAAAACTGCAAAATAACTTTTCGAAAATGTCAAGTTACTTAAAAGTAATTCTTCCCTACATTCGACCGCCACGATACGAACTTATAAATAAATTTTGTTGCTTCAACGCTTTTGGTAATGCAAACATGTTAGACAATTTGCGAGGAGGACGCGTGTTGGAATGTAAACGATAACAGATAAATCCATAGTCAATGGGATTTTGTTTTAAAATAGGTGTAGAAAATAAAAACAGGCAACAAAATATTTCCGCCAATTTTATTTTTTGAAGTTTTTGCAGCCAATCAATTTGCTTATTTTAAGTCTCTAACTTGAAGACAAGGTAAATCGTCAAATTTTTATTAAATTGACACATTTTAGGTCCTGTGCACACCACTTTTTTAACGCGCCGTTGACGCGCGTTTGTAGCGATACAGACGTGATACGCACGCGATCCAGACGGAGATAAAAGCGCGCCGTCGTCAAAAACGTGTGCACAGGCCCTTAGCTCTTCTCTAAGTTAAAGAGTTATGTTAACGGTTTTAACGAGAATTAATTTGTAAATATATACATTATATTATCGCAAATATATTAATTTTTAACTTAGTATCTAATATTGAACTGCAAATTGCGAAAAACTTTGGAAAATTTTGAATTTCTCAGACTACCCTATGGTCTTAGCGAAAATAATTAGAAAAGAAAAAAATAAATATCACTTTGATTATGGACATACATTCGTTTACATTCCACACAGTAGTACCAGTGTTATTTATCGCATAGATTAGCTTACCAAATTGTACTGATAGACGTAAGGCGCGGATCAGATCCGAGGACCAAAGTTGAGGACAACAAAATAATTAGGATTCTTTTGTGTCTGTAGTTGAGTTTATTACTTGTAAACATTGAGATACCTAATATCTTCTAGAAATCTACTTCGCTAATGGAGTTTAAAATTGTAAGGCCTACTCTCCACGGACGCGTATTCGTGGGTATTATTAAAATTCTCATTTTTTTTTCTAAACCAAGGCGGGTGTCTAGTGTTTTATAAAAATTAATATATCCGCTAGTTAACTCGATTTGTTAATCAATTAAAATGTAACGTTAAAAATGAGATCTAAAACTTTGAAAAGTTACATTAAAAAGTTTAATCGATAATTTTGAGTACGACTGTAATAAACTTCGAAGTGCCTTTAAATCTTAACTACAAACACAAAAACAAAGATTTCTTGAATAATTATAATTTTGTAAGTATTTGTATTAAGTATCTTATTTATTTTTCTACGTCAAAGGTTTAGGAAAACTCAGAGCCATTTAGCTAACCAGTGGAGCGCATAGCTTTGCTCGCAACCGACCATAGACAAGTCTCGTTACTTTTTTTACCGTAAGACATAGATATTAAGATTATGAGGGTGGTTCCACTGAGTTGTGGGATAGGGTTACTATTTTATCTTTATTGTAATTGAATTATTTCAAATCCTATCGTATTTCTTGGCCTTTAAAAAATCCTATATCTTTTTTTTTAATTGTATCTTGAATATATGTATTCGACAACAGTATTATTTGTATGGCCTACAGATTCCGAGTCTGGGTGTCTTGTTTACATGTTTGTGAAGACATCCACGATACAGGAGTAATTTCAAGTGTTAGGAAATACTTGGCATAGTAAAGCTAACTAAAAACGAAGCAGTTATTTTACCCATATTTTAATTTCTGACACCATTCTCTTTACACACGGACGGGAAATACAATCAATTATATAATTGCGTCTTTGCTCGTTTAGGGAGAATATGTATATTTTTATTTTGATAAAATAACAGGCCACACAAGCCAGTAGGACCGCCCGCTAAGCCATGTTCGCACTTAGCTTTATTACAAGGGACGATGCATTATTTTTGTGTGCATTTTAACAGCTGTGATAAAGAGGTTTGTCTATGGCGTTACTTCGCTAGTGTCCTTTAAACGTACGCTCTCCAAATTGTATGAACTATAGCCGTGCAAGGGTCTTTTGGCGCCAAAATTTGTATTAATGCTGCCATCTTGTTTTTTCAATACAATCTTTCGCGCCTTTTCTGTCTGTCAGTCTAATTGGAGGCAGCTGAACAACAGTGTGTTACATGGAGCGATCTGATTTCCACAACCCAGATACTGGGCAACATGATATCCCCTTGGTAAAACTACTTTACTAGTATCAGATTTTCTGGCTTCTGACTATACCTACCCATAAACAAACTGTCAAAGATTTGAAAATGACAACCGGGACCAACGACTAACGTGCTTACCGCTCACCCATCCGACGGAACTTTGAAGGCGGATCTACGCTAGAGAAGCCGAGTACGAGCCGAGCTCTAATCGTATAGTATCCCTTGTGCTCGGCTCGTCTCGAGTCGGTCCACACTACACTAAATCAGTTCCTCAAGGCACCTTGAAGATTAACCAGTACTTAGTCACGAATTCCTTAAATATCAGCCTTGCCACTGCTAAGATTCAGACCTCCTCTCTAGGAGAGGGAATGGACCGCAAACCGCCACGCGGGCCCTGTGCGGGTTGGTGGATGTCACATATCTTCGCCCCAATATCACTAAATAGTAATTCGAGCGCTTAAAGATCCTTGCGGCACTGTATATGAAGTACTGAAAATTAAATCATATTCGAATCTTTTTACGGCTAATTTGTAGTTCCTAAATTACGATCAGTATTTCGTAAAGGTTTTGTTTTTTTGTCCATTTTTGTATTGTATGGAGTATGGAATAGACGGATTTTTATAATTAGTTACTTAATTATATTTGATTAAGACAATTTCATGACATAGTTACGTAATTATTTAATTATATCAAAATGTACGAATTATATTATTTATTCTTATAATTTCTCGTAGCTATTTTATTAATATCCCCTGGTTTAAAGCTTTTATAGAGAGACTGAGAGCTTGGCTTTTCAGTGACCGGGTGTAAACTATTTAAATCTTAGCTATGTTTGTCATCGTATAATTGTAAGCACCGTTAGTTTATGAAAAATCACATGAAGTTGTAAACTCTTTATTTTCAAAAAGACTTCGATAGATTGCAAATTATCGGAATTGGATGAGATTAATTGAAAATTCATAATATATTCAGAAATCAGAGTTAATCCCACAGCTTTATACAATCTGACGGTATTTGCAATTATTCAGTGACATTATATAACCTTTCAGATACCGTCAATTTGAGAAACAATAGTAAGACAATAGATGCGCGAACGCCGGCGTTCGCTTGGTATTTAATAAATAATCTACCTTTAACAGTATAGTACCTACCTACCATAGCCAAGTCCGTCTATTTCCATAAAGAATTATTCCACAGACAATCGACCGTGTCCTTCCAACGATTGCAGGGTAACTAAGTCCATAGAGTACATTTTATAAACAAAATAATAATAACGTAAGTAAGTAAGCTTGTCTGTGGAAACTTGCAGTATATTATGTTAGTATATCTTTATGTCTTTCATTATTATGTATGACTATGTTTAATTTGAGGTCATTTCTACATGATTGGATATTCAAAACTTAAATAAATTTAAACAGAAAGACGGTTACATTGTTTTGAAACTATAAACTGTTGGTTTGTAAAAACACTACTGATCATGTAGGAGAGCCTTTTAGATTTATATTATATCTAGATGAAATATAAACATCACATCAACCATTTTGTTTACAAACATTGCCCTATTTTTACCTTAACCCTTTAACTGCCCGCGTCCTATACGCCAGTGTCGTGTATTTGCGACTGGGGACTCCATCTCGTTTAGTTCTTCAATCCCTATAGGTGACAGGAGAGCTGACTGAGGAGATGGAGTATTCGGTCGTGGATATGCGACCGTGGGGGAATAAACGAGAGTTTTTGTCAAATATATGCGACGAAGGTCGTTAAAACTTATATCAGTAGCTACCTACACTCAACTATTTACTGACTAGTGATTTTTGTGAACATTCATTGGGCTTCATCATAACACAAATTGGTTGAAAAATTGCTACGCTAGTCCTTTTCAGAATTAATTTTAGAAAAGTGATCTTAACACCTAAAAATATTCATCAAGTATATTTCTACATATTTATACAACTATCTTTTAAAGTATTTTACAAGTAACTGCTGTCAAAGTCGAGTTTTTCGATTAAAAGAAATCTCTTTTGAAGTAGTTATGTAAGTTTAAGTTAAATGGTGATGTACCTAATGCCATCACAATAGTAACTAAGATCGTATTGGAACAAAATATATATTATTTAATTTCAGAATATTAACTTAAATTTTACTTTGATTATTTTTTCAATTTATTTATCGCTAGAACATAGCATTGAAATATTATTCAGCAACCGTGCTAAAACGGTATAATTTTAAAAGGTATTGCTAAAATAATAATTCTGCTTTGCAAGCAAAGCTTTCGTAATTAATTTATCATTGTCAAAATAAAGTTCGTATGAAAGTCAAGTATCGTATTAGGGCCTGTCCGCACAGCGGTATTACACCGCGCAGTTTTTTTCGTTATTCTGTAACACATTGAATCTTATGAAAGTTTCCGCACAGGCGATAAAAAATTCTGCGATTTCTTGCAGATTTGACAAGGTGCGGTGCGGAAATAAATCCGCGCGGTAAAACATGGCTGTGCGGACAAGCCCTTACCCTTTAACTGCTAATGTCTGATTGGTCCGACGAGTATTTTCCTGTCCTATGCGCCACTGTACGCCATCTCGTTTAGCTCTTCAATCCCCATAGGTGACAGAGGAGCTGACGAGATGGAGTATTTGGTCGTGGATATGCGACCGTGGCGGCAATAAACGCGAGAGTGTTTGTTGGACACATCCGATAGGCGGTTAAAAACCAACTTGAAAATGTTTAAATAACTTAGTATGTATGGCAATAAATTCATAATGTATGTAACTAAGACAGAATTAATTATTTATATGTATGTTTAAAAGAGTGACGACGATGTTCAGTTATCAGTATGAATGTAATTGCATGTGTTCAGCGAGTTATGTAATGTAGGGCAATATTTATGTATTTTCGTATATTAATGCATGTGAAAGGTAACAAAGTGTTATGTCGTATGACAGCTCTGTAATTTTGTGAACCATTTTCTTTTTGAAAATAAAGATTTTACCAAAATATTTTGTGGTTTATTTTTTTACTAGCTGCTGCCAGCATTGTCCCAAGATATAAAGTGTCTATCCTATGTGCTATTCCAGACATGGTCTACCTGAGTACCAAGTTTCATTGAAATCAGATCAGCAGTTCGAGCGTGCAGGAGTAACAAACATACACACAAACTTTGGCCATTTTAATATTAGTATGATTCGCAATTTATGTTCGTGACTACTGCCTGCTTTCTGCCCGCCAAAAGCTTCCAAATTTAGTAAATAAATAGCGACCCGCCCCAGCTCCGGACGGGCGGGTGTTAAAACTCTTTGAAATAATTGGTTTTTCTACTACTATATGCATATATTATGCATCTAAACCTTCTTCATAGATCACCACTGGGTAGACAGCTATTGCTAGAAACCACATGTAAATCCGTTCAGCAGTTTTTGACTTAATCGCAAACGTTTGTCGGTCAAACGTCTTTGTTTTATAATATGTATCTGTAAGGCAGGATATTCGAACTATATGCCAAAAAAGAATCTTTGATTTCTTTGGCCACGTTGTCATCAAGAGAGGCACTGCTAACAGGAAAAGTAGATCGGAAAGGAGGCAGAAGTCCGATACGTTGGTCAGACCAAATCCGTGCTACACTCGAGACCACATTCTGCGACGCCATCTACATTGCTGAAGATAGGACATGGCGAAATAAGTCTACAAAAAGTTGTTCGTCGAGGTCACAACCCTCAGCCAGCAATGAGGATAAAGATACGAGGAGGAGAGCGAGGAAGGAAGGAAATCGGCACCTCGTACAGGACACAAGGTAATAAAACTCATCGCTGGGTAACTTACAATATGTTTATTGAAGAAACATTACATGTTAGCACAGCCTAGCTGTTCCTACGAAGCTTTCGCTCCTCACTACCGATACAAGGCATGGTGACTGATTACAGCTCCGACTTATTATGTTACATACGTTTGATCGCTTAGAAGACATTATAAACGGCACAAAGAAGTAACTGAAAACAATCTTAACAGCGGCCTTACCATGACGTGTTATAAACAAGCGTGCGAGCGAAAGAGATGGAGCTATGTACACTATATAGCTTCGTCCCTCCAGTTCAGTTTAGATCGTCATATGGATCGCGTTAAAGCTTGTGGTAAGGCCTCTGTTCTTAGTGTCTAAAATCGGTTATGTAAAATAAAATATTTTGTTTTTCCATTTATTTTTGTCTAACTTTTGCAGGCTTTGAGAAATTCAAGCGTAGCTTTGTTGTTACCTGACTGCGATTTGACCCAAAAGGAGGGTAATATTTTCATAAATGTAAGAGAACAGCTGATCCCAATAACAAAAGTTAGTATGTTA